>CM038669.1:605460327-606825604 GCA_021605145.1 Aegilops bicornis | reverse complement strand
CGACTATGATCGGATTGGGCTTAAACCCGATCAGGGAGAAATCAGATCTCCGCCGATCACCCATCACGTGGCAATCATGGAGGAACAAAGCCGACGATGACTCTTCTCCCACGTTGAGGACAAAGTATGTTCGGGTTTCCGAACCCGGAGAGCCGGACTCTCATCTTCTGGAAGACACTTCTGGTCCTCCGAACATGGAATCGGGCGCTGAGCCTAAAAACACATCGGATGCTCCAGAGCCCAGGCCTTTAACCTTGGAAATTCTTTGGAATCCGGACTCCTCAGTGGGCTAGGATTCAAATTCGATCCCACCCACCCACCACAAGCAATATTCCCTAAGCAACTCCGGTCCTCCGGACATATGCGACTTAATGTATGTGCGGCAGCAGTCTCAGGAAACGGTCCACCACTTTTGGGCTAGATTCCTGCTTGTTAAAAACAAGATCAAGGATGGCTGTGACAACGACGCGATCTCAGTATTTTGCAACAATTGCACGGATAGGGAATCCTTAATGCCCTCAATTGCCGTCGCGTACTACACTTTGCTGATTGGCACACATAGTACAGAAGTACTGCGCAATGGAAAGCGCCTGGAAAACCCAGACAGCCCGCTGGGAACCATAGGCCTTTAAGCCATCCCCCGGACGGGCAAAGAGGATACACCCCCGTGGAGCACCCAATCATCATCCTGTGGACAAGAAAATTAAACTCATTATGGGGCATAAAACTGTCCTCGAGGAATGGCTTGACAAATCCTGTAGAATTCACATGACACCGGACAATGAACCAACGCATAGCCTTCGGGCATGTTGGATACTCCGGCAGGTGGCCAAAAGTGGCGAGGGTCTCCTCACTAACAACACTCTAGAGAATTATTCTTCGGAGGACAATGATCGAAGTATTCATGGTCTTCGAGACCTTTTCTTTGAATAATCGGCGCAAGAGAACGCTCCGGGACCTCACCGAAGTCTGCCACGTGGCAGCAGTAAATCCTTGGAACGACACGGCGATCACTTTCAATGCCGATGACGAATCAAGAGCCCGCTCAGTTCGGGCACCATCCGCTTTGGTCCTATACCCAATTGTAGACGGCTTTCGGCTCACTAAAGTGCTCATGGACGGCGGTAGCAGACTGAACCTCATTTACGAGGACACGCTCAATAAAATGCAAATGGACAGGAGTCGCATTGAGCAAAGTAACACAACCTTTCGCGGTATTATCCCCAGTCGAGAAGCCAGATGTTCGGGAAAAATCAAACTCGATGTGGTATTCGGCACGCCGGAGAACTATAGGTCCGAAGAACTACTCTTCCATGTGGCAACCATTCAACAACAGGTATCATGCTTTGCTGGGGCGAGACACATTCACGCGCTTCCAAGCCGTACCCCATTACGGGTATATGAAGCTCAAAATGCCTGGGCCCATAGGAATTATCACTATCGCCAGTGATCCGGACATAGCACTCCGCGCCGAAAACAAAACCGCCTCTCTGGCCCTTGAGGCATTATCCGAGGGCCTCTTGGCCGAGGAATTGACCACTCTACGTTCCATAGTAGACAGGGACGATGTAATCCTCGATAAGAGACCCAAGTCTACCTCCTTCAAGCCGGCAGACGAAATAGTCAAATTTCAAGTCCACCCGATGGATCCCAATAAAACAACTTCCATTGGGGCACAACTGGATCCAACGGTGGACGCTGCATCATGCGCATTCTTGCGTTAGAACTGGGACATTTTTGCCTGGCACCCTTCGGATATGCCAGGTGAAAGCACAAGTGCTCCCTGGGTGATTTTGGTAATTTATGTTAACATATCTCTTGTTCACTAATACCTTTACCTAGTATGTTTCAGATAAGTTCAACAATGGAGTGGCATGGACTAGAGGAAGTGGATCCCTCAAAATGCTAAGGACAAAAGGATTGGCTCAAGCTCAAAGCTCAAGACTCTGCATTTTCTATTTTAGTGATCCAAGATCACATTGAGTCTATAGGAAAAGCCAATACTATCAAGGAGGGATGAGGTGTTTCTTAATGAGTGTCGGAGTATTGGGCCACGGGTAGGCCAACCCGAGCCCCAGACTTTTCAAGACAACGGGGCAGGCTGCGCCCCTCAAGACCCCAAGACGAAGAGCCGCCTTTTGAGAATCGGCGGCAAGGCCGCCGACTGCCCCTCACAGCCGAGTCCCAGGGACAGCTTCGAGATAAGCCGACTCCCAACTGGCGGCTTCCAGAGAGGCCGCCTATGGGGAGTCGGCCCGCGACTCCAACCACCTCCTGCCTACGCAACTATGGACGGGATGGGGTGCGGCCGCCGCGCGACCCATCCCTGCCCCGTTCACGAAGGGCAGGCATAGCCTGAGCGCTGCATCGACGGGGATCTCCGTCCGGCGACATCACATGTTGCCGGCTCGACATCAGCCCTGCGGGCGGCGCCTGAGCCCACGATGGCTGTCTGCACGACCCAGAGACGGCGGGACCCGCTGTCGGCGGGTGCGTAAGACGGCGAGCGCCACAAGCCGGACCTGGGAGTCGGCCCCCAGGAGTCGGCCGGCCCCTCCCACGGGCCCCGCACGCCATTAACCAGACAAGACAGGGAATGGCAACAGTGATCGCCCGTCAGGCGGCGACACTATTGCCATGACCCCATGACCAAGCCAGCGTCATTAGAGGCGGCTCTGAATCCGCAATGGCAAGACCCGCTGCGGCGGACAAGGCCTGTCGGCCCCATGCTTAGGCTCCCGGGGGCCCACTAGTCGGCGGGCCCCACCAATCGGCGGAGAAGACGGCGACCAAAGAGACAGCTGGGACCCGCCCACCGGATTACCATTGTACCCGGGGTAGGCCTATATAAACCCCCCGGGGCACCCATGCAAGAGGTTGGACCCTAATAGTTTTAGACACACATAGAGGGAAGAGACCACCCCGAACAACTCAAGGAGCAACCTTGTACCCACTTTGGGGATATATGACAGGTGTAAAGGAATGGGTTCTTGATAGTGGATGTGCCGATCACATGACCGGAGATAAAGACATGTTTCGTGAGCTTGCTGAAAACGACGGTCCTCGAAAGTTTGTCACTTTCGGTGGCAACTCAAAGTGTAAAGTGGTTGGCCTCGGTAAGGTGGCCATATCACATGATAGCTCCATACAAAATGTTATGCTCGTTGAATCTCTTGGATACAACTTACTTTAAGTATCTAGACTTGCTGATTTCGGTTTCAATGTCCTATTTACTGAAGTAGATTGCCAAGTGTTTCGTAGAGATAATCATAAAATGGTCTTTACCGGCATTCGTAGAGGTGATCTTTACATTGTTGATTTCACCAAAAAGGCTCAACCTAGAACTTGCTTCATTGCTAAATCTTCTAAAGGTTGGTTATGGCATAGACGATTAGGTCATGTGGGCATGCGAAACCTTGACAAGCTTATTAAAGGTAATCATATCCTTGGCGTTAACGATGTCATATTTGATAAGGATAGACTTTGCAGCGCTTGTCAAGCAGGTAAACATGTTGGAGGAAGGCATCCCGTGAAGAACATCATGACCACAAGGAGGCCACTCGAGCTACTTCATATGGATCTTTTTGGTCCCAACGCTTACAAAAGTCTCGGTGGAAATTCTTTTGGTCTAGTTATAGTTGATGATTTTTCAAGATTTACGTGGGTGTTCTTTCTCAATGATAAATCACAGGTCCAAAAGATCTTCAAAAACCTTGCGAAGAAAGCTCAAAATCAGTTTGAAGTGAAGATCAAGAAGGTCCTAAGCGACAACGGAACGGAGTTCAAGAACGCAAATGTGGACACCATTCTTGACGAAGAAGGGATTTCACATGAGTTCTCGGCTACGTACACACCTCAACAAAATGGAGTTGTTGAGAGGAAGAACCGGACGCTCATCGAAATGGCGAGAACGATGCTTGATGAGTACAAGACGCCAAAACACTTTTGGGTAGAAGCGGTTGAGCCAGCTTGTCATGCAACAAATCGCTTGTATCTTCACAAGCTACTCGGCAAGATGGCATACGAGATCCTCACCGGTAACAAACCCCAAGTTGGATACTTTCGAGTATTCGGCTCAAAGTGCTACATTCTTGATAAGCATCATCGCTCTAAATTTGCTCCTAAGTCTCATGAGGGATTCCTACTTGGTTATGGCTCAAACTCTCACACTTACCGTGTCTACAATAATTTCACCCGAAAGGTTGAAGAGACAGTAGATGTGAAGTTTGATGAATCTAACGGCTCGCAAGTAGAGCAATTGCCAATTGATGTAGGAGATAAAGATCCTTCGGAAGCAATCCAAGACTTGTCTATTGGCAAGGTTCGTCCAACAAGGTGAAGGAGAGTACCTCGTCCGTCCAAGTGGAAGCTTCTACCTCACGACAAGGTGAACCAAGGGTTGATACGGAAGCATCCACAAGTGGGAGACACCAAGACAAAGAAAACGAGGAAGTACACCAAGATGAACATCAACAACCTCCTTCTCCACCACGACAAGAGAACGAGAACATCAACAACAATGAAGAAGGACAAGAAGAAGAACAAGATGGAGAAGATGTTCCACCAAGATCCAAGCAAAGGCTTTCACGAGTTCGAGCAAGAGTCGCCAGAGACCACCTCGTCGAGCAAATCTACAATGATATCGAATCCGGGAGAATCGCTCGCTCTAAAACTTGTTTAGCTAACTTTTGTGAACATTATTCATTCATCTCTAGCATTGAACCTATGAATGTTGAAGAAGCATTGGAAGATCCGGATTGGATAAACACCATGCATGAAGAGCTACACAACTTTGAGAGAAACCAAGTTTGGACATTGGTTGAGAAGCCCGACAACAACCACAACATCATCGGTACCAAATGGGTGTTTCTCAACAAGCAAGATGAAGATGGACAAGTAGTTCGCAACAAAGCACGTCTCATCGCTCAAGGCTACACACAAATTGAAGGTATGGACTATGGTGAGACATATGCCCCCGTTGCTAGACTCGAGTCCATTCGCATCTTACTTGCCTATGCTAATCACCATGATATCAGCTTGTACCAAATGGACATCAAAAGTGCTTTTATAAATGGTGAAATAGAGGAGGAAGTTTATGTTAAGCAACCTCCTGGCTTTATCAATCCTAAGAAACCTAATCATGTTTACAAACTTCGCAAAGCTCTTAATGGTCTTAAACAAGCTCCTAGAGCTTGGTGTAAATGCTTGACCAAGTTCCTTATTGAAAAAGGATTTGAGATTGGAAAGATTGATTCTACTCTTTTTACTAAAAGGGTTAATGGAGAATTATTTGTATGCCAAATTTAGGTCGATGATATTATATTTCGATCAACTAACCCTCATTTTAGTGAAAAGTTTGGAAAACTAATGTCGGAGAAGTTTGAGATGTCTATGATGAGTGAACTCAAATTCTTTCTTGGTTTGCAAATCAAGCAAACTAAGGAAGGTACCTTTGTATCTCAAACGAAGTACATCAAGGACTTATTCAAGAAGTTCAATATGCAAGAATGCAAAGGTATGTCTACGCCCATGCCTACTAGTGGACATCTTGATTTGACCAAAGATGGTGAACCGGTTGATCAAAAGGTTTATCGCTCTATGATCGGTTCATTGTTATACCTATGTGCTTCACGTCCCGATATTATGCTAAACATGTGCATGTGTGCACGATATCAAGATGCTCCTAAAGAGTGTCATCTTAAGGCTGTGAAAAGGATAGTGAAATACTTAATTCATACACCAAACTTTGGCATTTGGTATCCAAAGAGGGCCTCTTTCGACCTTGTTGGCTACTCCGACTCGGACTATGCCGGTGACAAGGTTGATAAAAAGTCCACTTCGGGTACGTGTCAATTTCTTGGTTGATCACTTGTGTCTTGGTCTTCCAAGAAACAAAACTCTGTATCCTTATCCACCGCCGAAGCAGAATACATTGCCGCTGGTTCATGTTGTGCCCAATTACTTTGGATGACCCAAACTCTTAAAGATTATGGGATCTATGTGAAACATGTTCCATTACTATGTGACAATGAAATCATATTGAAGTTCGACATCATTTCATTCGAGATCACGTTGCCAAAGGGGACATTAAACTTAAGCATGTTCGCACCGATAAACAATTAGCGGATATATTCACTAAACCACTTGATGAGAAAGTGTTTTGGAGGTTAAGAGGTGAATTGAACATCATTGATGCTTCAAACTTGGAGTAGGAACTCCATTCGGATACATGCAAGGCTTGAGCCTATGACTAATCCTTGATATTTCTCTTGTGATGATAATCTTATGTCTTGGATATATTTGTACCTTGCATGTTATCTAACCCTTGTAGGTATTTGGATGAATCGAAATATATGAGATTGCAACACACTCACATCTTGAGCAATCTCTACATCACCAAGTCTCTACACCACGGTGGTTGAAGACAAGGAAGCACGGAACCCTTCAACATATCCTTTGACAAATTCTATTTTGAACTTTATGATTGTCATATTGGATACACAAGTGCTCTTCCTTGCAAAAACTATCTCATGTAGGTAGATGAACTCACACTCCAAGTGGTGCTCCCAACTCTTGATGAGCTACATCAACATCAAGCAATCCATACAAGTTTAACTACATGATCAACACCACCACCCAACGTATGCTATTCTATCTTAGAGAAGCTTTACTCCAAGTCATGAGTCAAAGCAACACAACAAGATGTGAATACATCAAAATGCTTAAACGAAAATGGTAACCCCATTTTGAGCTTAAACGATGAGTATGACCTATGATCAAGTGATCTCACTTGACTCCTATGTCAATATACTCTAACATAGGTGACTTTGTCGCCGACCATTTCTAGATGAAGTTCTCTCGTGTTCTTTTCTGTGCTCATACATTTGGTTCATGCATATTTGTTCCCTCTTTCAGAAAAAAAAACTTCATCTAGATTTCATTTCTTTTTTCTGTTCTGCATTTCCTTGCAAATATTTGTGAGATCTTACTTGTCTAGTGAGCTGAGGTGACAAGTGTTCTCTCTGTGATGAACTCGGTCACACCGATTTGTAATTTTTGGTTCAACCGAAACCTTTCGGCACAACCGAAGTATACAACTCGGTGCCACCGATTTCACAACAGGAAAAAGGCTTGCCACTTGTTCTTGCGTTTCTTGTGTTCCAGCTCCACTCAATGAATCTTGTCCTCTACCAGCATCACAATTTACTTGCTGCTTTGATCTGTGACTCAAGGACCAAACTCATTTGTGACAACAAATCCAGAAGACCCTTCTTGGAAATTGATGTCAAAGGGGGAGAGAGAGATCACATCAAAACTTTATCATATCTCTAGGGGGAGAGAATACTCAAGAAGAGAGAGTAATCTTCAAGGATCCCAGATGTTTGGTGTTCAAGAGGAGAGAAGTCACATGTCTTTAAGAGGGGAAACGACATGTTCATACTTGTTTGCATTAGCTATGCCTTGTGTTATGTAGCTCTGATTTTCTGTTCCCTATCTTCTCCCAGTATCCCATGTTAGATTCAGGGGAGCAAGAAAACTAAGGGAAGGAAATCCTTGAATTCAGTGCACATCTTTACCTTTGGGGACATGTCTATATCAATGGAGTACTAAGTACTCACTCTCCACATGTCATCCCAATCTTGGTACTCTTGTGGGTTCTTTTGTTTGCTCTGGGCAGTAGGTGTATCTGTGTTATGTAACCTTGTTTACGCATGTTCATTCCATCCTAAGCCAACTCAAGACCACAAGGTAAGTATATGCATCACAATCATGTGTATGAGGATCTCTTGCTGATGTACATACTGTTTGCAAGAGGGACTCATGAGCATGAAGGTACATTTCCCATATTCACATCTCTTGCTCTGATGCATATAGCCAAGATACATGTAACACATTGCCTTCTCTGTCATGCTTATGCATTCACATGCTCCTATATTCCATATTTACATGATTGCATACATGTAGGGGGAGCCTATGCTTGTTACATGTCTTTCCAAAGCTTTACTTATTATACTCTATATCTTTATCTAAAGCTTTGATGTATGTTGTCATCAATTACCAAAAAGGGGGAGATTGAAAGCACAAGTGCTCCCTGGGTGATTTTGGTAATTTATGTCAACATATCTGTTGTTGGACTAATACCTTTACCTAGTATGTTTCAGATAAGTTCAACAATGGAGTGGCATGGACTAGAGGAATTGGATCCCTCAAAATGCTAAGGACAAAAAGATTGGCTGAAGCTCAAAGCTCAAGACTCTACATTTTCTATTTTAGTGATCCAAGATCACATTGAGTCTATAGGAAAAGCCAATACTATCAAGGAGGGATGAGGTGTTGCTTAATGAGGTTCTTGCTCAAAATGCTTAGTGACATGCTCCAAAGCTCTCAACTACTTTGTCACATCCACATATGATCTAAACCAAAAGTCAAACTCGGCCCCACCGATTCTTTCTATCCGGCGCCACCAAGTTCAGATGTCATATCCACTACCACAAACCCTAGGCAAATCGGTCTCACCAATTTGGGATCTCGATCTCACCGAGATGGGATTGTAATCTCTCTGTTTAGCTTATTACCAAAATCGGTCACATCGAGTTTGAGTAATCGGTCCTACCGAAATTTCAATGTAAACTCTCTGTTTCCCTTTCGTAACATTTCGGTCCCATCGAGATAAGCGAATCGGACCCACCGAGTTTATCTGACCAACTCTCTGGTTAGCTTATTACCAAGACCGGTCTCACCGAGTTTGTGTAATCGGTCTCACCGATATTACGTTATGCCTTAACCCTAACCAAATCCGTTCTACCGAGTTGCATGTCGGTCGCACCAAAAATCATAACGGTCACTAGATTTACTGAATCAGTCTGACCGAGTTTCTCAATTCGGTCCCACCGAGATTGGTAAATTGTATGTAAAATGTTAAATTTTGTGTGGAGGCTATATATACCCCTCCACCCCCTCTTCACTTGTGGAGAGAGCCATCAGAACATGCCTACACTTCCAACTTACAGTTTCTGAGTGAGAACCACCTACACTTGTGTTGAGGTCAAGATATTCCAATCCTACCATATGAATCTTGATCTCTAGCCTTCCCCAAGTTGCTTTCCACTCAAATCTTCTTTCCACCAAATCCATATCCTGTGAGAGAGAGAGTTGAGTGTTCGGGAGACTATCATTTGAAGCACAAGAGCAAGGAGTTCATCATCAACACACCATTTGATACTTCTTGAAGAGTGGTGTCTCCTAGATTGGCTAGGTGTCACTTGGGAGCCTCCGACATGATTGTGGAGTTGAACCAAGGAGTTTGTACGGGGAAGGAGATCGCCTACTTCGTGAAGATCTACCCCTAGTGAGGCAAGTCTTTGTGGGCGACAACCATGGTGGGAGAGACAAGGTTGCTTCTTCGTGGAACCTTCATGGGTGGAGCCCTCCGTGGACTCGCGCAACCGTTACCCTTCGTGGGTTGAAGTCTCCATCAACGTGGATGTACGATAGCACCACCTATCGGAACCACGGCTCAAAAATCTTCGTGTCTTCAAATTGCGTTTGCATACTCCAATCCCATCCCTTTACATTCTTGCAAATTGCATGCTTTACTTTCCGCTGCTCATATACTCTTTGCATGCTTGCTTGATATGTAATGTGATTGTTAAACTTGTGCCAAAACTCCACTTAAACTTAACGAAATAAAAAACTGCAACTTTTGGTACATAGTGTCTAATCACCCCCCTCTAGACACCTCTTCTCGATCCCTTTCAATTGGTATCAGAGCATTGATCTCCATTGCCTTGGTTTAATCACCATTGGAGTAAGATGGATGAGTCTACTTTGGGGAGTCTTAGACGTAGAGTGCCTATACTTGATGGAGAGTACTTTCATGAGTGGAAAAATGAGATGCTTGTGATTTTCAATCAATACCATTTGAACAAGTACATTGCTAGTCCTTGTGCACCTCATGTTGATCCTATGCATCCTACACTTGATGAGTCAATTGACATGATTCGAAATTTTAGAACTGTTAATCTTATCACTAGAGGTTTGCCTAGAAACTTGATTGGAAATTTGCCTACTCTTGAGTGTGCCTACACTATATGGAAAATTCTTGAGGAACGATTTCCGAATTACTCCTTGAAAAATCTAGATGAAATCCTTCATAAGTCTATTGCCTTGAGTAAGATGAATTCCAATGATCCTATGTTTGGTAATTGTCTATTTGAACTTACAAACCTTATGCGTGCCAAAGGAGATGTTGGAATCATTAGCGATATTATCTCTGAAGCTACTAGAATTCATAAAAGAAATCATTTTCAAACTCACTCTAACGAATCACCCTCTCTAGGAATTGATCCACCACATGACGATGTTGAACATGGATACTATGATGAGGATGATGATGATGACTTTGATCTTGATGATGCAATGAGACACTTTGGTCTCATGGCAAATCTTCGGGGATATATGGCAGGTGGAAAGGAATGGGTTCTTGATAGTGGATGTACCGACCACATGACCGGAGATAAAGACATGTTTCATGAGCTTGCTGAAAACGACAATCCTCGAAAGTTTGTCACTTTCGGTGACAACTCAAAGGGTAAAGTGGTTGGCCTCAGTAAGGTGGCCATATCACATGATAGCTCCGTAAAAAATGTTATGCTCGTTGAGTCTCTTGGATACAACTTACTTTCAGTATCTAGACTTGCTGATTTCGGTTTCAATGTCCTATTTACTAAAGTAGATTGCCAAGTGTTTCATAGAGATAATCATAAAATGGTCTTTATCGGCATTCGTAGAGGTGATCTTTACATTGTTGATTTCACCAAAAAGGCTCAACCTAGAACTTGCTTCATTGCTAAATCTTCTAAAGGTTGGTTATGACATAGACGATTAGGTCATGTGGGCATGCGAAACCTTGACAAGCTTATTAAAGGTAATCATATCCTTGGCGTTAACGATGTCATATTTGATATGGATAGACTTTGCAGCACTTGTCAAGCAGGTAAACATGTTGGAGGAAGGCATCCCGTGAAGAACATCATGACCACAAGGAGGCCACTCGAGCTACTTCATATGGATCTTTTTGGTCCCAATGCTTACAAAAGTCTCGGTGGAAATTCTTTTGGTCTAGTTATAGTTGATGATTTTCCAAGATATATGTGGGTGTTCTTTCTCAATGATAAATCGCAGGTCCAAAAGATCTTCAAAAACTTCACGAAGAAAGCTCAAAATCAGTTTAAAGTGAAGATCAAGAAGGTCCGAAGCAACAATGGAACGGAGTTCAAGAACGCAAATGTGGACACCTTTCTTGACGAAGAAGGGATTTGACATGAGTTCTCGGCTACGTACACACCTCAACAAAATGGAGTTGTTGAGAGGAAGAACCGGACGCTCATCGAAATTGCGAGAACGATGCTTGATGAGTACAAGACGCCAAAGCACTTTTGGGAAGAAGCGGTTGAGACAGCTTGTCATGCAACAAATCGCTTGTATCTTCACAAGCTACTCGGCAAGATGGCATACGTGCTCCTCACCGGTAACAAACCCCAAGTTGGATACTTTCGAGTATTCGGCTCAAAGTGCTATATTCTTGATAAGCATCGTCGCTCTAAATTTGCTCCTAAGTCTCATGAGGGATTCCTACTTGGTTATGGCTCAAACTCTCACACTTACCGTGTCTACAATAATTTCACCCAAAAGGTTGAAGAGACAGTAGATGTGAAGTTTGATGAATCTAACAGCTCACAAGTAGAGCAATTTCCAATTGATGTAGGAGATAAAGATCCTTTGGAAGCAATCCAAGACTTGTCTATTGGCAAGGTTCGTCCAACCGAGGTGAAGGAGAGTACCTCGTCCGTCCAAGTGGAAACTTCTACCTCACGACAAGGTGAACCAAGGGTTGTTACGGAAGCGTCGACAAGTGGGACACACCAAGACGAAGAAAACAAGGAAGTACACCAAGATGAACATCAACAACCTCCTTCTCCACCACGACAAGAGAACGGCAACGTCAACAACAATGAAGAAGGACAAGAAGAAGAACAAGATGACAAAGATGTTCCACCAAGATCCAAGCAAAGGCTTTCACGAGTTCGAGCAAGAGTCGCCAGAGACCATCCCGTCGAGCAAATCTACAATGATATCAAAACCGGGAGAATCACTCGCTCTAAAACTTGTTTAGCTAACTTTTGTGAACATTATTCATTCATCTCTAGTATTGAACCTCTGAAGGTTGAAGAAGCATCGGAAGATCCGGATTGGATAAACTCCATGCATGAAGAGCTACACAACTTTGAGAGAAACCAAGTTTGGACATTGTTTGAGAAGCCCGACAACAACCACAACATCATCGGTACCAAATGGGTGTTTCACAACAAGCAAGATGAAGATGGACAAGTAGTTCGCCACAAAGCACGTCTCGTTGCTCAAGGCTACACACAAATCAAAGGTATGGACTATGGTGAGACATATGCCCCCGTTTCTAGACTCGAGTCCATTCACATCTTACTTGCCTATGCTAATCACCATGATATCACCTTGTACCAAATGGACATCAAAAGTGCTTTTCTAAATGGTGAAATAGAGGAGGAAGTTTATGAAGGAAATATGCCCTAGAGGCAATAATAAAGTTATTATTTATTTCCTTATATCATGATAAAGGTTTATTATTCATGCTAGAATTGTATTAACCGGAAACATAATACATGTGTGAATATATAGACAAACAGTATGTCACTAGTATGCCTCTACTTGACTAGCTTGTTAATCAAAGATGGTTATGTTTCCTAACCATGAACAAGGAGTTGTTATTTGATTAACAAGGTCACATCATTAGTTGAATGATCTGATTGACATGACCCATTCCGTTAGCTTAACACTTGATCGTTTAGTATGTTAATGCTTTCTTCATGACCCATACATGTTCCTATAACTATGAGATTATGCAACTCCGTTTACCGGAGGAACACTTTGGGTACTACCAAACGTCACAACGTAATCGGGTGATTATAAAGGAGTACCTGTGTGTCTCCAAAGGTACTTGTTGGGTTGGCGTATTTCGAGATTAGGTTTTGTCACTCCGATTGTCGGAGAGGTATCTCTAGGCCTTCTCGGTAATACACATCACTTAAGCCTTGCAAGCATTACAACTAATGAGTTAGTTGTGAGATGATGTATTACGGAACGAGTAAAGAGACTTACCGGTAACGAGATTGAACTAGGTATTGGATACCGACGATCGAATCTCGGGTAAGTAACATACCGATGACAAAGGGAACAACGTATGTCGTTATGCGGTTTGACCGATAAAGATCTTCGTAGAATATGTAGGAACCAATATGGGCATCCAGGTTCCGCTATTGGTTATTGACCGAGAATGGTTCTAGGTCATGTCTACATAGTTCTCGAACCCGTAGGGTCCGCACGCTTAACGTTTCGATGACAGTTCATAATGAGTTTATAATTATTGATGCACCGAAGGTTGTTCGGAGTCCCGGATGTGATCACGGACATGACGAGGAGTCTCGAAATGGTCGAGACATAAAGATTGATATATTGGAAGCCTATGTTTGGACTTGAATGGTTCCGAGTGAAAACAGGATGTTCACCGGAACACCGGGGTTACGGAACCCCGGGGGTATATGGGCCCTCAGGGGCCTTGAGTGAGACGGATATGGGCCGGCCTGGTGGGCTGCGCGCCCCCCTCCCCCTTCCAGTCCGAATAGGACAAGGAGAGGGGGGGGGCGCCTTCCCCTTTCCTCCCCAATCCTACTCCAACTAGGAGAGGGGGAGTCCTACTCCGGTGGGAGTAGGACTCCTCCTTGGTGCGCCTCCTCTAGGGCGGCCACCTCCCCTTGTCTCCTTTATATCACGGGGCAGGGGGCACCCCAAGACACACAAGTTGATCTACGGATCTTTCCTTAGCTGTGCGGTGCCCCTTCCACCATATTCCACTTCGGTCATATCGTCATGAGCTTAGGCGAAGCCTGCCGGAGAAATCATATCGCCACGGAGCTTAGCGAAGCCCTGCGTCGGTGGAGCATCAACATCGTCACCACGCCGTCGGGGACGGAACTCATCCCGACACTTTGCTGGATCGGAGTCCGGGATCGTCATCGAAGCTGAACGTGTGCGAGAACTTCGGAGGTGCCGTGACGTTCGGTGCTTGGATCGGTCGGATCGTGAAGACGACGACTACATCAACCGCGTTGTTATAACGCTTCGCTTTCGGTCTCACGAGTGCGTGGGCGGACACTCTTCCCTCTCGTTGCTATGCCATCACCATGGTCTTGCGTGATCGTAGGGAAATTTTTGAAATTACTACGTTCCCCAACA
Source organism: Aegilops bicornis (assembly GCA_021605145.1). Lineage (NCBI taxonomy): Eukaryota > Viridiplantae > Streptophyta > Magnoliopsida > Poales > Poaceae > Aegilops > Aegilops bicornis. The sequence continues at coordinate 606,811,276 of CM038669.1, read as the reverse complement.
ATGGCATCCGAGCCTGGTTTTATGCGTTGATGTCATGTGCACGAGTAGAACACAAGTGAGTTGTGGACGATACAAGTCATACCGCCTACCAAAGCATGTCATACTTTGGTTCAGCGGTATTGTTGGGCGAGACGATCCGGACCAACCTTACGCGTACTCTCACGCGAGACCGGTTCCCTCGGCGTGCTTTGCACATAGATGGCTTGCGGAAGACTGTCTCTCTCCAACTTTAGTTGAACCGAGTGTGGCTACGCCGGTCCTTGAGAAGGTTAAACGGAGTCTATTTGACAAACTATCGTTGTGGTTTTGATGCGTAGGTAAGATGAGTTCTTGCTTAAGCCCGTAGCAGCCACGTAAAACTTGCAACAACAAAGTAGAGGACGTCTAACTTGTTTTGCAGGGCATGTTGTGATGTGATATGGTCAAGACGTGATGCTATATTTTATTGTATGAGATGATCATGTTTTGTAACCGAGTTATCGGCAATCGGCAGGAGCCATATGGTTGTCGCTTTATTGTATGAAATGCAAAACGCCATGTAATTGCTTTACTTTATCACTAAGCGGTAGCGATAGTCGTGGAAGCAATAGTTGGCGAGACGACAACGATGCTACGATGGAGATCAAGGTGTCGCGCCGGTGACGATGGGGATCATGGCGATTAGTGGCGATGGAGATCACAAGCACAAGATGATGATGACCATATCATATCACTTATATTGATTGCATGTGATGTTTATCCTTTATGCATCTTATCTTGCTTTGTTTGACGGTAGCATTATAAGATGATCTCTCACTAAAAATTATCAAGAAGTGTTCTCTCGAGTATGCACCGTTGCCAAAGTTCGTAGTACCCGGACACCACGTGATGATCGGGTGTGATAAGTTCTCGTCCATCTACAACGGGTGCAAAACAGTTGCACACGCGGAATACTCAGGTTAAACTTGACGAGCCTAGCATATAACAGATATGGCCTCGGAACACGGAGACCGAAAGGTCGAACGTGAATCATATAGTAGATATGATCAACATAGTGATGTTCACCATTGAAACTACTCCGTCTCACGTGATGATCGGACATGGTTTAGTTAATATGGATCACGTGATCACTTAGATGACTGGAGAGATGTCTGTCTAAGTGGGAGTTTTTTAATATGATTAATTAAACTTAAATTTATCATGAACTTAGTACCTGATAGTATTTTGCTTGTCTATGTTTACTGTAGATAGATGGCTCGTGCTGTTGTTCCGTTGAATTTTAATGCGTTCCTTGAGAAAGCAAAGTTGAAAGATGATGGTAGCAATTACACGGATTGGGTCCGTAACTTGAGGATTATCCTCATTGCTGCACGTAAAAATTACGTCTGGAAGCACCGCTGGGTGACAGTTGCTGCAGATCTTTGAGCGAAGTTGTGAACGTCCCGCAAAGCAGAGCTGATGACTACTCTATAGTTCAGTGTGCCATGCCTTACGGCTTAGAACCGGGTCTTCAACGACGGTTTGAACGTCATGGAGGATATGAGATGTTCCAGGAGTTGAAGTTAATATTTCAAGCGAATGACCGGATTGAGAGATATGAAGTCTCCAATAAGTTCTATAGCTGCAAGATGGAGGAGAATAGTTACGTCGGTGAGCACATACTCAAAATGTCCGGGTATAACAATCACTTAATTCAGCTGGGAGTTAATCTTCCGGATGATAGTGTCATTGATGTAATTCTCCAATCATCGCCACCAAGCTACAAGAGCTTTGTGATGAACTATAATATGCAAGGGATGACTAAGACAATTCTGAGCTCTTCGCGATGCTAAAAGCCGCGGAGGTAGAAATCAAGAAAGAGCATCAAGTGTTGATGGTCAACAAGACCACTAGTTTCAAGAAAAGGGCAAAGGGAAGAAGAAGGAAACTTCAAAAAGAACAGCAAGAAAGTTGCTGATCAAGAGAAGAAACCCAAGTCCGGACCTAAGCCTGAAATCGAGAGTGTTTTACCGCAAGCAGACCGGATTAATCGGAAGCGGAACTGCCCCAAGTATTTGGCGGATAAAAGGATGGCAAGGTGAACAAAGGTATATGTGATATACATGTTATTGATGTGTACCTTACTAGAGCTCGTAGTAGCACTGGTATTTGATATCGGTTCTGTTGCTAATATTTGCAACTCAAAGCAGGGACTACGGAATAGACGAGCACCGGCAAAGGACGAGGTGACGATCTTGGCGTGGGAAATGGTTCCAAAGTCAATGTGATCGCGGTCGGCACGCTACCTCTACATCTACCTTCGGGATTAGTTTTAGACCTAAATAATTGTTATTTGGTGCCGCGTTGAGCATGAACATTATATCTGGATCTTGTTTAATGCGAGACGGTTATTCATTTAAATCGAGAGAATAATGGTTGTTCTATTTATATGAGTAATATCTTTTATGGTCATGCACCCTTGAAGAATGGTCTATTCTTGTTGAATCTCGACAGTAGTGATACACATATTCATAATGTTGAAGCCAAAAGATGCAGAGTTGATAATGATAGTGCAACTTATTTGTGGCAATCGCCGTTTAGGTCATATCGGTGTAAAACGCATGAAGAAACTCCATCTTGATGGGCTTCGGAATCACTTGATTATGAATCACTTGGTACTTAAGTAACCGTGCCTCATGGGCAAGATGACAAAAATGCCGTTCTCCGGAACTATGGAGCGAGCAACTGATTTGTTGGAAATCATACATACTGATGTTTGTGGTCCAATGAATGTTGAGGCACGCGGTGGGTATCGTTATTTTCTCACCTTCACAGATGATTTAAGCAGATATGGGTATATCTACTTAATGAAACACAAATCTGAAACGCGTTTGAAAAGTTCAAAGAATTTCAGAGTGAAGTGGAAAATCATCGTAACAAGAAAATAAAGTTTCTACGATCTGATCGTGGAGGAGAATATTTGAGTTACGAGTTTGGTTTACATTTGAAACAATGTGGAATAGTTTCGCAACTCACGCCACCCGGAACACCACAGAGAAATGGTGTGTCCGAACGTCGTAATCGTACTTTACTAGATATGGTGCGATCTATGATGTCTATTTCTGATTTACCGCTATCGTTTTGGGGTTATGCTTTAGAGACGGCCGCATTCACGTTGAATAGGACACCGTCAAAATCCGTTGAGACGACGCCTTATGAACTGTGGTTTGGCAAGAAACCAAAGTTGTCGTTTCTTAAAGTTTGGGGCTGCGATGCTTATGTAAAGAAACTTCAACCAGATAAGCTCGAAACCAAATCGAAAAAATGTTTCTTCATAGGATACCCAAAGGAGACTGTTGGGTACACCTTCTATCACAGATCTGAAGGCAAGATTTTCGTTGCTAAATTCGGGTCCTTTCTAGAGAAGGAGTTTCTCTCGAAAGAAGTGAGTGGGAGGAGAGTAGAACTTGATGAGATAATCAGATTCTGCTCCCTTATTGGAAAGTAGTTCATCACAAGAAATGGTTCTGTGACAACTACACCAATTAGTGAGGAAACTAATGATGATGATCATGAAGCTTCAGATCAAGTTGCTCTTGAACCTCGTGGGTCGACCAGAGTAAAATACGCACTGCAGTGGTACGGTAATCCTATTCGGAAGTCATGTTACTTGACCATGGCGAACCTACAAACTATGAAGAAGCGATGGTGAGCCCAGATTCCGCAAAATGGCTGGAAGCCATGAAATCTGAGATGGGATCCATGTATGAGAACAAAGTATGGACTTTGGTTGACTTGCCCGATGATCGGCAAGCCATTGAAAATAAATGGATCTTTAAGAAGAAGACTGACGCCGATGGTAATGTAACTGTCTACAAAGCTCGACTTGTTGCAAAAGGTTTTCGACAAGTTCAAGGAATTGACTACGATGAGACTTTCTCACCCGTAGCGATGCTTAAAGTCTGTCCGAATCATGTTAGCGATTGCCGCATTTTATGATTATGAAATTTGGCAAATGGATGTAAAAACTGCATTCTTGAATGGATTTCTAGAAGAAGAGTTGTATATGATGCAACCAGAAGGTTTTGTCGATCCAAAAAGTGCTAACAAAGTGTGCGAGCTCCAGCGATCAATTTATGGTGCAGTGCAAGCCTCTCGGAGTTGGAATAAACGCTTTGATAGTGTGATCAAAGCATATGGGTTTGTCTGAGACTTTTGGAGAAGCTTTGTATTTACAAGAAAGTGAGTGGGAGCTTTGTAGCATTTACGATATTATATGTGGACGACATATTATTGATTGGAAATGATATAGAATTTCTGGATAGCATAAAAGGATACTTGAATAAAAGTTTTTCAATGAAAGACCTCGGTGAAGCTGCTTACATATTGGGCATCAAGATCTATAGAGATAGATCAAGACGCTTAATTGGACTTTCACAAAAGCACATACCTTGATAAAGTTTTGAAATAGTTCAAAATGGATCGTGCAAAGAAAGGTTTTTACGTGTGTTGCAAGGTGTAAAATTGAGTCGGACTCAATGCCCGACCACAATGAGAAGATAGAGAGAAAATGAAAGATGTTCCTATGCTTCAGCCATAGGCTCTATCATGTATGCAATGCTGTGTACCGGACCGACGTATGCTTAGCTGTAAGCTTGGCGGTAGGTACCAAAGTAATCCAGGAATGGATCATCGGACAGCGGTCAAAAACATCTGAAATACGAAAAGGACTAAGGATATGTTTCTCATATATGGAGGTGACAAAGAGCTAGTCGTAAATGGTTACGTCGATGCAAGCTTTGACAACGATCCGGACGATTCTAAATCGCAAACCGGATACGTGTTTTTATTAAGCGGTGGAGCTGTTGGTTGGTGCGATTCTAAACAAAGCGTCGTGGCGGGATCTACATGTGAAGCGGAGTACATAGCTGCTTGGAAGCAGCGAATGAAGGAGTCTGGATGAAAGAGTTCATTTCCGATCTAGGTGTCATACCTAGTGCATCGGGACCGATGAAGATCTTCTGTGACAATCTTGGTGCAATTGCCTTGGCAAAGGAATCCAGATTTCACAAGAGGACCAAGCATATCAAGAGACGCCTTCAATTCCATTCGGGACCAAGTCCAAGTGGGAGACATAGAGATTTGCAAAATACATACGGATCTGAATGTTGAAGACCCGTTGACTAAGCCTCTTCCACGAGCAAAACATGATCAGCACCAAGACTCCATGGGTGTTAGGATCATTACTTTGTAATCTAGATTATTGACTCTAGTGCAAGTGGGAGACTGAAGGAAATATGCCCTAGAGGCAATAATAAAGTTATTATTTATTTCCTTATATCATGATAAAGGTTTATTATTCATGCTAGAATTGTATTAACCGGAAACATAATACATGTGTGAATATATAGACAAACAAGATGTCACTAGTATGCCTCTACTTGACTAGCTTGTTAATCAAAGATGGTTATGTTTCCTAACCATGAACAAGGAGTTGTTATTTGATTAACAAGGTCACATCATTAGTTGAATGATCTGATTGACATGACCCATTCCGTTAGCTTAACACTTGATCGTTTAGTATGTTAATGCTTTCTTCATGACCCATACATGTTCCTATAACTATGAGATTATGCAACTCCGTTCTACGGAGGAACACTTTGGGTACTACCAAACGTCACAACGTGAATCGGGTGATTATAAAGGAGTACTCGGTGTCTCCAAAGGTACTTGTTGGGTTGGCGTATTTCGAGATTAGGTTTTGTCACTCCGATTGTCGGAGAGGTATCTCTAGGCCTTCTCGGTAATACACATCACTTAAGCCTTGCAAGCATTACAACTAATGAGTTAGTTGTGAGATGATGTATTACGGAACGAGTAAAGAGACTTACTTAACGAGATTGAACTAGGTATTGGATACCGACGATCGAATCTCGGGTAAGTAACATACCGATGACAAAGGGAACAACGTATGTCGTTATGCGGTTTGACCGATAAAGATCTTCGTAGAATATGTAGGAACCAATATGGGCATCCAGGTTCCGCTATTGGTTATTGACCGAGAATGGTTCTAGGTCATGTCTACATAGTTCTCGAACCCGTAGGGTCCTTGACGCTTAACGCTTCGATGACAGTTCATAATGAGTTTATAATTATTGATGCACGAAGGTTGTTCGAGTCCGGATGTGATCACGGACATGACGAGGAGTCTCGAAATGGTCGATACATAAAGATTGATATATTGGAAGCCTATGTTTGGACTTCTGAAGTGTTCCGAGTGAAAACAGGAAGTTACCGGAACACCGGGGTACTGAACCCCGGGGTATATGGGCCCTCATGGGCCTTGAGGGAGAAGGAGAAGGGCCGGCCAGGTGGGCTGCGCGCCCCCTCCCCTTCCGGTCCGAATAGGACAAGGAGAGGCGGCGCCCTTCCCCTTTCCCCTCCCAATCCTACTCCAACTAGGAGAAGGGGGAGTCCTACTCGGTGGGAGTAGGACTCCTCCTTGGTGCGCCTCCTCTAGGGCCGCCACCTCCCCTTGTCTCCTTTATATCTGAGGCAGGGGCACCCCAAGACACACAAGTTGATCTACGGATCTTTCCTTAGCCGTGTCTGGTGCCCCTTCCACCATATTCCACTTCGGTCATATCGTCATGAGCTTAGGCGAAGCCCTGCGCCGGAGAAATCATATCGTCACGGAGCTTAGGCGAAGCCTGCGTCGGTGGAGCATCAACATCGTCACCACGCCCGTCGTCTTGTGGAACTCACCCCGACACTTTCTGGATCGGAGTCCGGGGATCGTCATCGAAAGTGAGCGTGTGCGAGAACTTCGGAGGTGCCGTGACGTTCGGTGCTTGGATCGGTCGGATCGTGAAGACGTCTGACTACATCAACCGCGTTGTTATAACGCTTCCGCTTTCGGTCTACGAGGGTACGTGGACGGACACTCTTCCCTCTCGTTGCTATGCCATCACCATGGTCTTGCGTGATCGTAGGAAATTTTTTGAAATTACTACGTTCCCCAACAGTTTATGTTAAGCAACCTACCGGCTTTATCGATCCTAAGAAACCTAATCATGTTTACAAACTTATCAAAGCTCTTTATGGTCTTAAACAAGCTCCTAGAGCTTGGTATAAATGCTTGACCAAGTTCCTTATTGAAAAAGGATTTGAGATTGGAAAGATTGATTCTACTCTTTTTACTAAAAGGGTTAATGGAGAATTATTTGTTTGCCCAATTTATGTCGATGATATTATATTTCGATCAACTAACCCTCATTTTAGTGAAAAGTTTGGAAAACTAATGTCGGAGAAGTTTGAGATGTCTATGATGAGTGAACTCAAATTCTTTCTTGGTTTGCAAATCAAGCAAACTAAGGAAGGTACCTTTGTCTCTCAAACGAAGTACACCAAGGACTTATTCAAGAAGTTCAATATGCAAGAATGCAAAGGTATGTCTACGCCATGCCTATTAGTGGACATCTTGATTTGACCAAAGATGGTGAACCGGTTGATCAAAAGGTTTATCGCTCTATGATCGGTTCATTGTTATACCTATGTGCTTCACATCCTGATATTATGCTAAGCATGTGCATGTGTGCACGATATCAAGCTGCTCCTAAAGAATGTCATCTTAAGGCTGTGAAAAGGATAGTGAGATACTTAATTCATACACCAAACTTTCGCATTTGGTATCCAAAGAGGGCCTCTTTCGACCTTGTTGGCTACTCCGACTCGGACTATGCCGGTGACAAGGTTGATAGAAAGTCCACTTTGGGTACGTGTCAATTTCTTGGTAGATCACTTATGTCTTGGTCTTCCAAGAAACAAAACTCGGTATCCTTATCCACCGCCGAAGTAGAATACATTGCCGCTGGTTCATGTTGTGCCCAATTACTTTGGATGACCCAAACTCTTAAAGATTATGGGATCTATGTGAAACATGTTCCATTACTATGTGACAATGAAAGTGCTATCAAGATTGGTCACAATCCTGTGCAACATTCTCGAACTAAGCATATTGAAGTTCGACATCATTTCATTCGAGATCACGTTGCCAAAGGGGACATTGACCTTAAGCATGTTCTCATCGATAAACAATTAGCAGATATATTCACTAAACCACTTGATGAGAAAGTGTTTTGGAGGTTAAGAGGTGAATTGAACATCATTGATGCTTCAAACTTGGAGTAGGAACTCCATTCGGATACATGCAAGGCTTGAGCCTATGACTAATCCTTGATATTTCTCTTGTGATGATAATCTTATGTCTTGGATATATTTGTACCTTGCATGTTATCTAACCCTTGTAGGTACTTGGATGAATCGAAATCTATGAGATTGCAACACACTCACATCTTGAGCAATCTCTACATGACCAAGTCTCTACACCACGGTGGTTGAAGACAAGGAAGCACGGAACCCTTCAACATATCCTTTGACAAATTCTATTTTGAACTTTATGATTGTCATATTGGATACACAAGTGCTCTTCCTTGCAAAAACTATCTCATGTAGGTAGATGAACTCACACTCCAAGTGGTGCTCCCAACTCTTGATGAGCTACATCAACATCGAGCAATCCACACAAGTTCAACTACATGATCAGCACCACCACCCAAGGTATGCTATTCCATCTTAGAGAAGCTTTACTCCAAGTCATGAGTCAAAGCAACTCAACAAGATGTGAATACATCAAAATGCTTAAATGAAAAATGGTAACCCCATTTTGAGCTTAAACGATGAGTATGACCTATGATCAAGTGATCTCACTTGACTCCTATGTCAATATACTCTAACATAGGTGACTTTGTCGCCGACCATTTCTAGATGAAGTTCTCTCGTGTTCTTTTCTGTGCTCATACATTTGGTTCATGCATATTTGTTCCCTCTTTCAGAAAAAAAAAACTTCATCTAGATTTCATTTCTTTTTTTTGTTCTGCATTTCCTTGCAAATCTTTGTGAGATCTTACTTGTCTAGTGAGCTTAGGTGACAAGTGTTCTCTCTGTGATGAACTCGGTCACACCGATTTGTAATTTTCGGTTCAACCGAAACCTTTCGGCGCATCCGAAGTATACAACTTGGTGCCACCGATTTCACAACAGGGAAAAGGCTTGCCACTTGTTCTTGCATTTCTTGTGTTCGAGCTCCACTCAATGAATCTTGTCCTCCACCAGCATCACAATTTACTTGCTGCTTTGATCTGTGACTCAAGGACCAAACCCATTTGTGACAACAAATCCAGAAGTCCCTTCTTGGAAATTGATGTCAAAGGGGGAGAGAGAGAGATCACATCAAAACTTTATCATATCTCTAGGGTGAGAGAATACTCAAGAAGAGAGAGTAATCTTCAAGGATCCCAGATGCTTGGTGTTCAAGAGGAGAGAAGTCACATGTCTTTAAGAGGGGAAAAGACATGTTCATACTTGTTTGCATTAGCTATGCCTTGTGTTATTTAGCTCTGATTTTCTGTTCCCTATCTTCTCCCAGTATCCCATGTTAGATTCAGGGGGAGCAAGAAAACTAAGGGAAGGAAATCCTTGAATTCATTGCACATCTTTACCTTTGGGGACATGTCTATATCAATGGAGTACTAAGTACTCACTCTCTACATGTCATCCCAATCTTGGTACTCTTGTGGGTTCTTTTGTTTGCTCTGGGCAGTAGGTGTATCTATGTTATCTAATCTTGTTTACGCAGGTTCATTCCATCCTAAGCTAACTCAAGACCAAAAGGTAAGTATATGCATCACAATCATGTGTATGAGGATCTCTTGCTGATGTACATACTGTTTGCAAGAGGGACTCATGAGCATGAAGGTACATTTCCCATATTCACATCTCTTGCTCGATGCATATAGCCAAGATACATGTAACACATTGCCTTCTCTGTCATGCTTATGCATTCACATGCTCCTATATTCCATATTTACATGATTGCATACATGTAGGGGGAGCCTATGCTTGTCACATGTCTTTCCAAAGCTTTACTTATTATTCTCTATATCTTTATCTAAAGCTTTGATATATGTTGTCATCAATTACCAAAAAGGGGGAGATTGAAAGCACAAGTGCTCCCTGGGTGATTTTGGTAATTTATGTCAAATATCTCTTGTTGGACTAATACCTTTACCTAGTATGTTTCAGATAAGTTCAACAATGGAGTGGCATGGACTAGAGGAAGTGGATCCCTCAAAATGCTAAGGATAAAAGGATTGGCTCAAGCTCAAAACTCAAGACTCTACATTTCTATTTTAGTGATCCAAGATCACATTGAGTCCATAGGAAAAGCCAATACTATCAAGGAGGGATGAGGTGTTGCTTAATGAGGTTCTTGCTTAAAATGCTTAGTGACATGCTCCAAAGCTCTCAACTACTTTCTCACATCCACATATGACCTAAACAAAAGGTCAAACTCGGCTCCACGGATTCTTTCTATCCGGCGCCACCGAGTTTAGATGTCATAGCCACCACCACAAACCATAGGCAAATCAGTCTCACCGATAGGGATCTCGGTCTCACCGAGATGGGATTGTAATCTCTCTGTTTAGCTTATTACCAAAATCGGTCACATTGAGTTTGAGTAATCGGTCCTACCGAGATTGCAATGTAAACTCTCTGTTTACCTTTCGTAACATTTCGGTCCCACCGAGATGAGCGAATCGGTCCCACCGAGTTTATCTGACCAACTGTCTAGTTAGCTTATTACCAAAATCGGTCTCACTGAGTTTGTGTAATAAGTCTCACCGAGATTACGTTATGCCCTAACCTAACCATATCGGTCCTACCGAGTTGCATGTCGGTCCCACCGAAAATCCTAACGGTCACTAGATTTACTGAATCAGTCTGACCGAGTTTCTCAATTCGGTCCCACCGAGATTGGTAAGTTGTGTGTAACGGTTAGATTTTGTGTGGAGGCTATATATACCCCTCCACCCCTCTTCATTCATGGAGAGAGCCATCAGAACATGCCTACACTTCCAACTTACATTTTCTGAGTGAGAACCACCTACACTTAGTTGAAGTCAAGATATTCCAATCCTACCATATGAATATTGATCTCTAGCCTTCCACAAGTTGCTTTCCACTCAAATCTTATTTCCACCAAATCCATATCCTGTGAGAGAGAGTTGGTGTTGGGGAGACTATCATTTGAAGAAACAAGAGCAAGGAGTTCATCATCAACACACCATTTGTTACTTCTTGGAGAGTGGTGTCTCCTAGATTGGTTAGGTGTCAGTTGGGAGCCTCCAAAAAGATTGTGGAGTTGAACCAAGGAGTTTGTACGGGCAAGGAGATCGCCTACTTCGTGAAGATCTACCCCTAGTGAGGCAAGTCCTTCGTGGGCGACGGCCATGGTGGGATAGACAAGGTTGCTTCTTCGTGGACCCTTCGTGGGTGGAGCCCTCCATGTACTTGAGCAACCGTTACCCTTCGTGGGTTGAAGTCTCCATCAATGTGGATGTACGATAGCACCACCTATCGGAACCACGACTCAAAAATCTCCATGTCTCCAAATTGCGTTTGCACACTCCAATCCCATCCCTTTGCATCCTTGCAAGTTGCATGCTTTACTTTCCGCTGCTCATATACTCTTTGCATGCTTTCTTGATATGTAATGTGATTGTTAAACTTGTGCCAAAACTCCAGTTAAACTTAAAGAAATTAAAAACTGCAACTTTTGGTACATAGTGTCTAATCACCTCCCCTCTAGACACCTCTTCTCGATCCCTTTCACCAGGTATCCCATGAAGACTGGCCGAGCATAGTCTCAACATATTGAAAGGATACGAGCCAGTTAAACAAACTCTACGCCGATTCTCCGAACCCAAACGACATGCTATGGGGGAGGAGCTAGCCAAGCTACTCGAAGCCGGGTTTATCAGAGAAATCAAACATCCGGACTGGCTAGCAAACGTGGTCATGGTACCTAAGAAGGATAAATCCTAGCGCGTGTGTCAACTTCAAAGACCTTAATAAGGCTTTCCCGAAGTACCCCTTCCCACTACCCAGATTGACCAGATTATTGATGTAACCGCAGGGAACGATTCCATGTGCTTCCTCGACACGTACTCCGGATATCATCAAATTAAGATGAAAGAATCCGACCAAGCTGCAACGGCATTCATCACTCCGTATGGGCCCTTCTGCTTCAATACTATGCCTTTCGGGCTCAAGAACGCCGTCGCAACTTACCAACGCATGATTCAAACATGCCTAAAAAAACAGACCAGCAAAACTGTGGAAGCATTATAGATGACGTAGTCATCAAGACCAAACATGTCGATTCATTGGTGGATGACTTACGCCTTACATCCGACAACCTCTGAACATATGACATATGGCTCTATCCGGGAAAATGTGTTTTCGGTGTTCCAGCCGGAAAACTGCTTGGGTTCATCGTCTCCAATAGAGGAATCGAAGCAAACCCTGCTAAAATCCGAGCCTTGTCACAGCTGGCAACACCAACATACCTCAAGCAGGTCCAAAAATTAGCTGGGTGCGTGGCAACTTTAAGCCGTTTTATCTCCAGATTAGGGGAAAATGCGTTACATTATATCATTTGCTACACCGCACTGACAAATTCGTATGGACGGACGCTGCCATGGCCGGACTGGAGGAAATAAAGGCTCTATTAGCGAGCAACCCAATCCTGGCCGCACCAAACGTCGGCGAACCGATGCTGCTCTACATATCTACAACTCACTAAGTAGTGAGTGCGGTGCTCGTCGTCGAACGGAATGAGGAGGGGCACAAATTCCCACTTGAAAAACCAGTATATTATGTATAAATGGTCCTTACACCATGTAAATCCCGATACACGCATTATCAAAAGATAGCATATGCGGTCTTCATGGCATCCCCAAGTTGCGACACTAATTTCAAGAGTGCTCTATCACAGTTGCTTCTGAAGTACCACTTAACGATATTATAAACAATCAGGACGACATTGGCCGGATTGCCAAATGGGCCATTGAGCTCTTACCATTTGAAATAATTTATAAGCCACGCCGAGCTATTAAATCTCAGGTGTTGGCTGACTTCGTCGCCGAAGGTACAGAGGCCGAAATCCGTAAAGAATACGTCACATATTCCAACTGGGTGATGCACTTCGATGGCTCCAAGATGTTAGCAGGATTAGGGGCTGGTGTTGTCTTGACATCCCCCATAGGAGACACAATCCGTTATGTGCTCAGAATACTGTACACAGATTCTAACAATGCAGCCGAATACGAGGCCTTATTGCACGGTCTCCGGATGGCCGTCTCCATGGGCATACAACGCCTTGAAGTGCGCGGGGATTCAAACCTCGCAATATCTCAGATAAATGGAGACTTCAACGCAAAAGGTTCGAATATGGCGGCTTATCGTAATGGCGTACTCAAAATTTCAGCTTGGTTTGAAGGGCTCGAGTTTCATCATGTGGCTCGAGAGAGTAATCAAGCGGCGGACATACTTGCCTGCATGGGTGCTAAACGCGACCTCGTCCCACCTAACACCTTTGCAGAGAAGCTCTTCAAGCCATCCGTAGTGTGGCAGGACGGTAGCGGCAACATTGTTCCAGAGTCGACCATACCCCCGGATTCCGAACACAGTTCTGATATCGTCGGAGGTTTGGGCACCGAGATAACACCATCGGCCCATGAAATCATGGTTGTAATCACCCCATGGATCGATCCTTTCCTCGCCTACCTTACTAGGAACAAGCTCCCTGATGATCAAATGGAGGACCGTTGCATTGTTCAATGCTCGAAGGCTTACAAAGTCCACGAGGGGGAACTGTACAAGAAAAGTACAACCAGAGTCTTACAACGATGTATCTCCGAAGAAGAAGGACGACAACTCTTGGCTGAAATACACGCCGGTCTTGGTGGCCATCACGCTGCTGCTCGGGCCCTTGTAAGCAAGGCCTTCCATACGGGTTTCTTTTGGCCCACGGCCCGAGCAGACACATAGGACCTCGTACAGCGCTGTGTTGGATGTCAACTTTTCGCCAATCAAAGCCATATGCCACCCACAGCCTTACGAACAATCCCCATTACTTAGCCTTTTGCGGTCTGGGGGCTAGACATGGTCGGACCCCTTAAAGCGGGAAGCCATAAGAAGAAATACTTACTCGTCATGGTTGACAAGTTCACTAAATGGATAGAAGCCAAACCAGTCAAAATGGCTGAAGCCGGACCAGTTATAGACTTCATATCCGGTGTGGTACACCGTTATGGTGTCCCACATAGTATTATTACTAACAATGGTTCTAACTTTACGGCCGATGAGGTGAAAACCTGGTGCGCTAATTTGGGCATCAAGCTGAATTATGCCTCCGTATATCCCTCAGACATACAGTTAGGTCGAACGGGCTAATGGCTTGATAATGAGCGGCATCAAACCCAGACTAGTGCGATCTCTGCGAGAATCAGACAAGCACTGGGTTGAAGAACTCGATTCTGTACTCTGGGGGCTGCGTACCACGCCCAATCGCACAACCGAATACACACCTTTTTCATGGTGTACGGCGCTGAGGCAGTATTGCCTTGTGACATTATTCATGACTCACCTCGAGTGCGCATGTATGAAGAGAGAGAGGCCGAGCTCGATCAGCAGGACGATCTGGATGGCTTGGAGGAGGAGTGCAATGTCGCGAAGGCCCGTTCCGCATTTTACCAACAACAAGCTCGACGATATCAAAGCAGGGAAGTACGGGCAAAGATTTATAATGTTGGTGAACTCGTCCTGCACCTACCAGAGAAGAAAAAGGACAACCTCAAGCCCAAATGGGAGGGTCCCTTCATCATAGATGAAGTTCTCACTGGTAGAGCCTATCGCCTTCGCAACTCTTCGGATAATCGTGTAGAGCCAAACCCATGGAACGCTGCTCGGCTCCGCAGATTCTACGCCTAAATCCACACTTGTAACTTTTTTTTGTGTTTTCTCCTTCTCACCCCTCTTTTCTCTTTTTTGGTTTTTACAACTTCCACCAGTGTTTGGATCAACCGCACACTCGAGGGATATACATCATTAAATGTACATACCCCTTATCACCTGGGGGCTTCTTTTTACATAAGCTTATTCTACTTATTATTTTGGAGCGTCAAGCTCACCATATATATGTGTTGTCTACTCATATGTGTCCTGTCTTCGCCATTATATGCACCTTTATGACTTAAGTTTTTGCCAAGCTGGGTTGCCTGGCTCCTGTGCTTATGCCCTACCTTCCCGCTTGTTCGGCTAGGGAATAAAGGGAGCACCTCTGTGATTGTTACAGCCGGGTTATCCAGACGTGTACCTCAGACGGGTGAAGCCAAAAGCTAGCATTCTTAAGGGAATAATCGGTCAGCGGACAAGAGACGAACTTCCCACGTTGCAATATACGCCCCCAAATTATAAAGTGTATTGTGCTTTCTCGCATTACAGTTTATGTATGCACAAAAACGCATGTTGGCCCAGGGAAAGGAACCCTTAATGAAAATATTCTCTCTGGAAGATGTTTCTTATGAACAAATGTAATATAACATAACTCCCCGAATACAACTTGTCTGTTAAAGCAACTATGACCGGACCGCCTAGTTTCCGAACATGCCTTGGTGTTTACCAATGGTTTAAATATCCGGAAACACTCCAAACCTCGGGTTCTTGAGGTCGAAGCGGAAAGACTGCCATGACAATCGTTTTACAATTCGGCTGGAGAAAAGTTTGTTGATGAAGTACATTACTACTTGGACTAAAAAACTTCCTCTTCCTCTAGACCCTCTAGTAGGTTGTCTAGTTTACAATCCTGTTGAGAAAACTTAGCTGATGTTTTCACTTGGTCATACACTAAGCTAACAGGATTTTCTTGTCCATCTGGTCCCCGAGGTCCGACTCGGGCCATATGATTCGGATCAAGATTGGTATACCGTGTTTTCACCATGGCCCAGACTTCTTGAGCGCCTTCTCGACATGCTGATATCTTCCATAGCTCCAAACGGCGACGAGCTACCTTGAATAAATTTGTAAGCTCATCCATACTTCCTGGAGGGGAATTGGATGGCCATAAAGCCTTAGCCATGTTCCTCATTGCTTTATGAGCTCGCTCGTGCACTTTGGACAGCACTTGTAGCAAGTCACCTTGGAATCCGAACACTTCTCCTTCGGGACGTCCGGTTAGCACACCTACAGAAGCAAAATTGTAAAATTTTCCAACAGGAGACCATTTGACAAATAGGTTCAAAAGCATACTGAATATGCCGCCTTTCAACTTCTTATTCTCCTTCAAAGCATCCGATAATTGGGATCTTAAATCCTTCAGTACCTCGGCCTGCTTGATATTTGTGTCATGTAGGTTGTTCTTCTCCATAATGGTCTGTGTCAATACACATTGACCTATGGCTTCTTGCCCTTCGGCATGTTGCTTATCTGCTTGAGCAGCTCGTAGCCTCTCCTCTAGCTCATCTGTCGAGCCTACCAACGAGACAAAAGCATAATTAAGAAACCACATTGTATTCACGGAGCCTTATCTCCGAGCTGCTGCTGCACTTACCATCAGGCGGCTTCTTGGATTTCTTCAAATCTTCGAGTTTGGCGGTGGAAGCAGGTTTCTTTGTTTGGCATTCTTCAAGCTCCTTTGATAACTTGTTACTCCTCTCCATGAGTACCTAGCAAAGTAATGACTCTTAAATCAGTTGGGCCAACTGCTTCAAGACTCGGGGGCTACTAGCATATGATTATTGAATCTGCGCAAAAATTCTTACCCGCATATCCTTTGAAAGCTGGTGAGTGGCTCCAGCAACTCCATCACGAGCATCTCGATTATAAGCATCCGCTGAGCTGAGAGCATTAAAAGCCTCTTCGGTAAAATGTGGGTCGCGCATAGCTAAGGATGGCAATGGGTCGGGTTTGGATCGGGTTGAACAATATCAAATCCATATCCATATCCATGAAGATATTCTTTGCCCACCCATGAAAAAATCCGCGGGTGAAAAATTGTGTCCATGTCCAAATCCGATGGATATCCATACCCACTGGATATCCATTGGGTCCTCTCTAGACATATAAATAAGACATAACACAATGTTAACATAAGCTCTTCCATTCTTTACTTCGTGGCATGCTAGGCTTCATTTATGGTAAATCAACCTCCACTAACAACATAAGATCATTTAGTTTTTTTCTAACAGATGAGAATGACGAGTCAGTTAACAAGGAGATAAAAATAAGGGAAGGGCGTTGGGGTATGTTACAGAGGGTATTGAATGTCAACTAATAAAAGTTATGATGGGGATTGTGTAATTTCTTTTGCATGTTTTGGATAACAAAGTGTAAAGTTGCACTGGGACATGTAACTATGGGGCAGGGATAGCCGGATTTGCCCATTAAGTCATACTATCGGGTCGGGTTTGGATATACCCACAGGTACAAGATTATATCCATGCCCTACCCACGGGCAATCGGGTCTGGTTTGGGCGCTGCCCATGGACAGAAAAGCATATCCAACCCTATCCATTCTGGTCGAATATCCATGGATATCCATGTCCGTGGATAAAATTGCCATCCTTACGCATAGCTGCTCTCCGCCTCCGGTGACCCATCACACTCTCCACTTCGGAATTTATGACAGATACATTATTTGAATCCTCCGGGAGATGATAATCCGGCACTGCTCCCGCATCCCCTCCAATCCTTGTGGCAGGGTTCGGGGCTGGATCAGTCATTGCATGGCCAGCCAGGTCTCCGGATGTAGTCCGGCGTACACTCCTCCTGCAATATGGCGCCGCAGGGAACGTCACTGTCCGATCTATCCGCTGAGTGCATACTAAAGGATTATACCTCTTCGATGTAGAGGAGGGCTCGGCTGTATCATTGTTCACCTTTCTTTTCAAAGAAGCGCCTTGTGCAAGCGTCGTCTTCTTAGAGGACGCCTTTGCTGTAGCATGCTGGTGAGAGCGTCACCCATTGGGAGCACAATATAGTGCGGTGGGCGAGTCACGATGACTCTTTTTGAAGAGATGTCTCCTGGGTACTTACATGGTAGGAAGGAAGAAGGCCGGGGTAGTCATCTATAATGGCCACCTCCGTGCCATCATAGCTCGTCTGATAAAAGACGCCATCCTCAAAATCCATGAATATGTCCGGATCTTCTTCATATCCAAGATCAAGGTCTCGATTATGGTCCTCCGGCTGCGGGGCGGGGCTGTAGATCCCCTCGACAACCTTTCTCCAGTCCTGTTAAAGGCAATCAGATTAAATTCGGCTAGAGTTAAGGGAAAAAGATCAATTAAGGCCTATAATCGAAGACTCACCCAGTCAATGGGGGTATACATGGAGAAACCTTCTCGACACTTCAGGCGAGCGAAATCTTCCTTTTTCCCTTTGAAAAGGTCAGCCAATGTGGCGGCCAGCGCGGCAAAAATAGCTAGACCTTGCACCCGCAACGTGAGGTGTCGTCCTCACCATTGTAATGCCACATGGGAAACTCCCTGTATTGAAGTGGCTGAACGCATCATGTTATTGAAATCGCCATTACCTCGACTATGGATAGTCCGGAGTGGGCAAACATTCGGACCTTGTTCGCTAGCCGCTTAACCTCCGCACTATCTTCTTCTTCATAGCTTCGGGGATGCCAGCTGGCGCGCTTCTTTAAAGGAGCGAAGGAGAATTCGGGAAGACCTTGCCGGATAGGGTCCGGAAGGACAACGAATTCAATGTAGAACCACCCCGAGGGCCACTCTTCGGATGCCTTCTTCGGAGTCTTCAATGTAGAACCACTCCGAGGGCCACTCTTCGGATGCCTTCTTCGGAGTACCGAGCATGTATCCTGTTCCGCCTATATGCCATACTTCGGCACCACCCACCTCGAAAATAGATCCCTTCTGGGAGCGGGGGATGAGGCAAGAATATTTCCTCCATAAATCAAAATGGTTATCACAGCCTAGGAATAGCTCGCAAAGAGCAACAAAGCCCGCGATGTGTAGAATGGAGCCCGGCGTGAGGTTGTGCAGTTGGAGACCGTAGTACTCCAGAAGACCTCTGAGGAAAGGGTGGGTCGGAAATCCCACGCCCATCAGCAAGAAGGAAACAAAGCACACCCGCTCCCCTTGATTGGGATTGGGGAATTTCTCCGCCAGGGTTTCGCCATTGTAGGTGGTTAATCCCGCCCGAACGGGGACCAGACCCGATAGAGGGAGGTATGTTGGGGAACATAGTAATTTCAAAGAAATTCTTACGCACACGCAAGATCATGGTGATGCGTAGCAATGAGAGGGGGAGTGTATCTTCATACCCTTGAAGATCGCTAAGCGGAAGCGTTTATCAACGCGGTTGATGTAGTCGTACACCTTCACGATCCACCCCGATCAAGTACCGAACGTACGTCACCTCCGCGTTCAGCACACGTTCAGCACGATGACGTCCTCGCCTTCTTGATCCAGCAAGATGGGTGAAGTAGTAGATGAGTTCCGGTAGCATGACGGCGTAGTGACGGTGTTGGTGAAGAACAATCTCTACAGGGCTTTGCCTAAGCACTAGAAACTATGACGGAGGATAAACCAGAGGGGACGTGGTTGC
Source organism: Aegilops bicornis (assembly GCA_021605145.1). Classification (NCBI taxonomy): domain Eukaryota; kingdom Viridiplantae; phylum Streptophyta; class Magnoliopsida; order Poales; family Poaceae; genus Aegilops; species Aegilops bicornis. Next base: position 606,791,782 of record CM038669.1, on the reverse strand, counting down.
CGGCACACGGCTTGGTGTTTCTTGATGTGTCTTTGGTGCTAGCCCTGCCCCTCTATTTATATGTTGATCCTTGGGGTCGAAACTTGGAGTAAAAGCCTCCACAAAGTCGGTTTCATCCGAAAGTCAAGAGTCCTTCTCGGACTCCAGGGCTAGATGCCAGGGTTCCCGGCGTTTGGACCAAGACGCCAGGGACCCTAGCGTCTGGCCCCTGGACTCTGCAAAACTTCCTTTTGCACTTTCCAAAAACCTTGTGGGCTTTCCCCTTTGGCCCACATAAAGTGTTCTCGTACCCAAACATTTCGGGAAACATCCGAAACCCCTTCCGGTGAAGTCCGGAACCCTTCCGGAGACCAAACACTATTATCCCATATATCAATCTTTATCTCCGGACCATTCTGGAGTTCCTCGTCATGTTCATAATCATATCCGGGACTCCAAACAACATTCGGTCACCAACATACATAACTCATATAATACTATATCGTCAACAAACGTTAAGCGTGCGGACCCTACGGGTTCGAGAACTATGTAGACATGACCGAGACACCTCTCTGGTCAATAACCAATAGCGGAACCTGGATGCCCATATTGGGTCCTACATATTCTACGAAGATCTTTATCGGTCGAACCGCATAACAACATACGTTGTTCCCTTTGTCATCGGTATGTTACTTGCCCGATATTCGATCGTCGGTATCTCAATACCTAGTTCAATCTCGTTACCGGTAAGTCTCTTTACTGGATTACGTAATACATCATCCATAACTAACTCATTAGTCACATTGCTTGCAAGGCTTATAGTGATGTGCATTACCGAGAGGGCCCAGAGATACCTCTCCGACAATCAAAGTGACAAATCCTAATCTTGATCTATGCCAACTCAACAAGTACCATCGGAGACACCTGTAGAGCACCTTTATAATCACCCAGTTAAATTGTGACGTTTGGTAGCACACAGAGTGTTCCTCCAGTATTCGGGAGTTGCATAATCTCATAGTCATAGGAACATGTATAAGTCATGAAGAAAGCAATAGCAACATACTAAACGATCAAGTGCTAAGCTAACGGAATGGGTCAAGTCAATCACATCATTCTCTAATGATGTGATCCCGTTAATCAAATGACATCTCTTGTCTATGGCTAGGAAACTTAACCATCTTTGATTCAACGAGCTAGTCAAGTAGAGGCATACTAGTGACATTCTATTTGTCTATATATTCGCACATGTACTAAGTTTCCGGTTAATACAATTCTAGCATGAACAATAAACATTCATCATGATATAAGTAAATATAAATAACAACTTTATTATTGCCTCTAGGGCATATTTCCTTCAGTCTCCTACTTGCACTAGAGTCAATAATCTAGATTACACATTAATGATTCTAACACCCATGGAGTCTTGGTGCTGATCATGTTTTGCTCGTGAGAGAGGCTTAGTCAACAGGTCTGCAACATTCAGATCCGTATGTTTCTTGCAAATCTCTATGTCTCCCTCCTTGACTTGATCATGGATGGAATTGAAGCGTCTCTTGATGTGCTTGGTTCTCTTGTGAAATCTGGATTACTTTGCCAAGGCAATTGCACCAGTATTGTCACAAAAGATTTTCATTGGACCCGATGCATTAGGTATGACACCTAGATCGGATATGAACTCCTTCATCCAGATTCCTTCATTTGCTGCTTCCGAAGGAGCTATGTATTCTGCTTCACATGTAGATCCCGCCACAACACTTTTCTTAGAACTGCACCAACTGACAGCTCCACTGTTCAATATAAATATGTATCCGGTTTGTGAGTTAGAGTCATCCGGATCAGTGTCAAATCTTGCATCGACGTAACCATTTACGACGAGCTCTTTGTCACCTCCATAAACGAGAAACATATCCTTAGTTCTTTTTAGGTATTTCAGGATGTTCTTGATCGCTGTCCAGTGATCCACTCCTGGATTACTTTGGTACCTCCCTGCTAAACTAATAGCAAGGCACACATCAGGTCTGGTACACATCATTGCATACATGATAGAGCCTATGATTGAAGCATAGGGAATACCTTTCATTTTCTCTCTATCTTCTGTAGTGGTTGGGCATTGAGTCTGACTCAACTTCACACCTTGTAATACAGGCAAAAACCCTTTCTTTGCTTGATCCATTTTGAACTTCTTCAAAACTTTATCAAGGTATGTACTTTGTGAAAGTCCAATCAAGCGTCTTGATCTATCTCTATATATCTTGATGCCCAATATATAAGCAGCTTCATCGAGGTCTTTCATTGAAAAACTCTTATTCAAGTATCCTTTTATGCTATCCAGAAATTCTATATCATTTCCAATCAACAATATGTCATCCACATATAATATTAGAAATGCTACAGAGCTCCCACTCACTTTCTTGTAAATACATGCTTCTCCAAAAGTCTGTATAAAACCATATGCTTTCATCACACTATCAAAACGATTATTACAACTCCGAGATGCTTGCACCAGTCCATAGATGGATCGCTGGAGCTTGCACACTTTGTTAGCATCCTTTGGATCGATAAAACCTTCAGGTTGCATCATATACAACTCTTCTTCCAGAAATCCATTCAGGAATGCAATCTTTACATCCATTTGCCAAATTTCATAATCATAAAATGCAACAATTGCTAACATGATTCAGACGGACTTAAGCATCGCTACGGGTGAGAAAGTCTCATCGTAGTCAACTCCTTGAACTTGTCGAAAACCTTTCACAACAAGTCGAGATTTGTAGATAGTAATATTACCGTCAGCATCAGTCTTCTTCTTGAAGATCCATTTAATCTCAATGGCTTGCCGATCATCGGGCAAGTCAACCAAAGTCCACACTTTGTTCTCATACATGGATCCTATCTCAGATTTCATGGCCTCAAGCCATTTCGTGGAATCTGGGCTCATCATCGCTTCCTCATTGTTCGTAGGTTCGTCATGGTCGAGTAACACGACCTCTAGAATAGGATTACCGTACCACCCTGGTGCGGATCTTAGTCTGGTTGACCTACGAGGTTCGGTAGTAACTTGATCTGAAGTTTCATGATCATCATCATTAGCTTCCTCACTAATTGGTGTAGGAGTCACGAGAACAGATTTACTGTGATGAACTACTTTCAATAAGGGAGTAGGTACAGATTACCTCATCAAGTTCTACTTTCCTCCCACTCACTTCTTTCGAGAGAAACTCCTTCTCTAGAAAGGATCCAATCTTAGCAACGAATGTCTTGCATTCGGATCTGTGATAGAAGGTGTACCCAACAGTTTCCTTTGGGTATCCTATGAAGACACATTTCTCCGATTTAGGTTCGAGCTTATCAGGCTGAAGCTTTTTCACATAAGCATCGCAGCCCCAAATTTTAAGAAACGTCAACTTTGGTTTCTTGCCAAACCATAGTTCATAAGGCGTCATCTCAACGGATTTAGATGGTGCCCTATTTAACGTGAATGCAGCCGTCTCTAAAGCATAACCCCAAAACGATAGTGGTAAATCAGTAAGAGACATCATAGATCGCACCATATCTAATAAAGTGCGGTTACGATGTTCGGACACACCATTACGCTGTGGTGTTCCGGGTGGTGTGAGTTGCGAAACTATTCCGCATTGTTTCAAATGAAGACCAAACTCATAACTCAAATATTCTCCTCCACGATCAGATCGTAGAAACTTTATTTTCTTGTTATGATGATTTTTCTACTTCACTCTAAAATTCTTTGAACTTTTCAGATTTTTCAGACTTATGTTTCATTAAGTAGATATACCCATATCTTCTTAAATCATTTGTAAAGGTGAGAAAATAATGATACCCGCTGCGAGCCTCAATATTCATCGGACCACATACATCAGTATGTATGATTTCCAACAAATCTGTTGCTCGCTCCATTGTTCCAGAGAACGGAGTTTTAGTCATCTTGCCCATGAGGCATGGTTCGCAAGTACCAAGTGATTCATAATCAAGTGATTCCAAAAGCCCATCAACATGGAGTTTCTTCGTGCGCTTTACACCAATATGACCCAAACGGTAGTGCCACAAATAAGTTGCACTATCATTATCAACTCTGCATCTTTTGGATTCAATATTATGAATATGTGTATCACTACTATCGAGATTTAATAAAAATAGACCACTCTTCAAGGGTGCATGACCATAAAAGATATTACTCATATAAATAGAACAACCATTATTCTCAGATTTAAATGAATAACCGTCTCACATCAAACAATATCCAGATATAATGTTCATGCTCCACGATGGCACCAAATAACAATTATTCAGGTCTAAAACTAATCCCGAAGGTAGATGTAGAGGTAGCGTGCCGACCGCGATCACATCGACTTTGGAACCATTTCCCACACGCATCGTCACCTCGTCCTTAGCCAATCTTCGCTTAATCCGTAGTCCCTATTTCGAGTTGAAAATATTAGCAACAAAACCAATATCAAATACCCAGGCACTACTGCAAGCATTAGTAAGGTACACATCAATAACATGTATATCACATATACCTTTGTTCACCTTGCCATCCTTCTTATCCGCCAAATACTTGGGGCAGTTCCGCTTCCAGTGACCAGTCCCTTTGAAGTAGAAGCACTCAGTCTCAGGCTTAGGTCCAGACTTGGGCTTCTTCACTTGAGCAGCAACTTGCTTGCCGTTCTTCTTGAAGTTCCCCTTCTTTCCTTTACCCTTTTTCTTGAAACTGGTGGTCTTGTTAACCATCAACACTTGATGCTCCTTTTTGATTTCTACCTCTGCAGCCTTTAGCATCCCGAAGAGCTCGGGAATTGTCTTGTTCATCACTTGCATATTATAGTTCATCACGAAGCTCTTGTAGCTTGGTGGCAGTGATTGAAGAATTCCGTCAATGACACTATCATCTGGAAGATTAACTCCCAGTTGAATCAAGTGATTGTTATACCTAGACATTTGAGTATATGCTCACTGACAGAACTATTCTCCTCCATCTTGCAGCTGTAGAACTTATTGGAGACTTCATATCTCTCAATCCGGGCATTTGCTTGAAATATTAACTTCAACTCCTGGAACATCTCATATGCTCCATGACGTTCAAAACGTCGTTGAAGTCTCGGTTCTAAGCCGTAAAGCATGGCACACTGAACTATCAAGTAGTCATCAGCTTTGCTCTGCCAAAGGTTCACAACGTCCGGCATTGCTCCTGCAGCGGGTCTTGCACCTAGCGATGCTTCCAGGATGTAATTCTTCTATGTAGCAATGAGGATAATCCTCAAGTTATGGACCCAGTCCGTGTAATTGCTACCATCATCTTTCAACTTAGCTTTCTCTAGGAACGCATTAAAATTCAACAGAACAACAGCACGGGCCATCTATCTACAACAACATAGACATGAAAAATACTATCAGGTACTAAGTTCATGATAAATTAAAGTTCAATTAATTAAATTACTTAAGAACTCCCACTTAGATAGACATCCCTCTAATCATATAAGTGATCAGGTGATCCATATCAACTAAACCATGTCCGATCATCACGTGAGATGGAGTAGTTTTCAATGGTGAACATCACTATGTTGATCATATCTACTATATGATTCATGCTCGACCTTTCGGTCTCAGTGTTTTGAGGCCATATCTGCATATGCTAGGCTCGTCAAGTTTAACCTGAGTATTCTGCGTGTGCAAATCTGGCTTGCACCCGTTGTATGTGAACGTAGAGCTTATCACACCCGATTATCACGTGGTGTCTCGACGCATTTAACTTTCGCAATGGTGCATACTCAGGGAGAACACTTATACCTTGAAATTTAGTGAGAGATCATCTTATAGTGCTACCGTCGATCTAAGCAAAGTAAGATGCATAAAGGATAAACATCACATGCAATCAATATAAGTGATATGATATGGCCATCATCATCTTGTGCCTTTGATATCCATCTCCAAAGCACCGTCATGATCACCATCATCACCGGTAGCGACACCTTGATCTTCATCGTAGCATCGTTGTCGTCTCACCAACTATTGCTTCTCGACTATCGCTACCGCTTAGTGATAAAGTAAAGCAATTACATGGCGATTGCATTTCATACAATAAAGCGACAACCATATGGCTCCTGCCAATTGCCGATAGCTTTGTTACAAAACATGATCATCTCATACAATAAAATTTAGCATAATGCCTTGACCATATCACATCACAACATGCCCTGCAAAAACAAATTAGATGTCCTCTACTTTGTTGTTGCAAGTTTTACGTGGCTGCTACGGGCTGAGCAAGAACCGTTCTTACCTACGCATCAAAACCACAACGATATTCATCAAGTTAGTGCTGTTTTAATCTTCAACAAGGACCGGGCGTAGCCACACTCGATTCAACTAAAGTTGGAGAAACTGACACCCGCCAGCCACTTATGTGCGAAGCACGTCGGTAGAACCAGTCTCGCGTAAGCGTACGCGCAATGTCGGTCCGGGCCGCTTCATCCAACAATACCGCCGAATTAAAGTATGACATGCTGGTAAGCAGTATGACTTGTATCGCCCACAACTCACTTGTGTTCTACTCGTGATATAACATCTACGCATAAACCTGGCTCTGATACCACTATTGGGGAATGTAGTAATTTCAGAAAAATTCCTACACACACGCAAGATCATGGTGATGCATAGAAACAAGAGGGGGAGTGTATCTTCATACCCTTGAAGATCGCTAAGCGGAAGCGTTTATCAACGCAGTTGATGTAGTCGTACACTTTCACGATCCGCCCGATCAAGTACTGAATGTACGGCACCTCCGCATTCAGCACACGTTCAGCTCGATGACGTCCTCGCCTTCTTGATCCAACAAGATGGGCGAAGTAGTAGATGAGTTCCGGCAGCACGACGGCGTGGTGACGGTGTTGGTGAAGAACAATCTCCGCAGGGCTTCGCCTAAGCACTACAGAAACTATGACGGGGGATAAACCAGAGGGGACGGGGTTTCCGACACACGACTTGGTGTTTCTTGATGTGTCTTTGGTGCTAGACCTGCCCCTCTATTTATATGTTGAGCCTTTGGGTCGAAACTTGGAGTAAAAGCCTCCACAAAGTCGGTTTCACCCGAAGGCAAGAGTCCTTCTCGAGACTCAGGGGCGACGCCTTGAGGTTCCCGGCTGGACCTGCACGCTTAGGGACCTGGCGTCTGCCCTGAACTCATAAAACTTCCTTTGCGCTTTCCAAAAACCTTGCGAGCTTTCCCCTTTGGCCCAAATAAAGTGTTCTCGTACCCAAACATTTCGGGAAACATCCGGAACCCCTTCCGGTGAATTTCGGAACCCTTCCGGAGACCAAACACTATTATCCCATATATCAATCTTTATCTCCGGACCATTCCGGAGTTCCTCGTCATGTCCGTGATCATATCCGAATCTCCGAACAACATTCAGTCACCAACATACATAACTCATATAATACTATATCGTCAACGAACGTTAAGCGTGCGGACCCTATGGGTTCGAGAACTATGTAGACATGACCGGGACACCTCTCTGGTCAATAACCAATAGCGGAACCTGGATGCCCATATTGGCTCCTACATATTCTACGAAGATCTTTATCGGTCGAAGCGCATAACAACATACGTTGTTCCCTTTGTCATCGGTATGTTACTTGCCCAGATTCGATCGTCGGTATCTCAATAGCTAGTTCAATCTCGTTACCGGCAAGTCTCTTTACTCACTCCGTAATACATCATCCCGCAACTAGCTCATTAGTCACATTACTTGCAAGGCTTATAGTGATGTGCATTACCGAGAGGGCCCAGAGATACATCTCCGACAATCGAAGTGACAAATCCTAATCTTGATCTATGCCAACTCAACAAGTACCATCGGAGACACCTGTAGAGCACCTTTATAATCACCCGATTCACGTTGTGACGTTTGGTAGCACACAAAGTGTTCCTCCGGTATTCGGGAGTTGCATAATCTCATAGTCATAGGAACATGTATAAGTCATGAAGAAAGCAATAGCAACATACTAAACGATCAAGTGCTAAGCTAACGGAATGGATCAAGTCAATCACATCATTCTCTAATGATGTGATCCCGTTAATCAAATGACATCTCATGTCTATGGCTAGGAAACTTAACCATCTTTGATTCAACGAGCTAGTCAAGTAGAGGCATACTAGTGACATTCTATTTGTCTATATATTCACACATGTACTAAGTTTCCGGCTAATACAATTCTAGCATGAATAATAAACATTCATCATGATACTTCAAGGTATCCCTGCACCTGCAGCTTGGCCAATTGAGTGTGGGACACCGAGCAGCTCTCCCAGTCGCCTTCTTGAGAGCCTTGGGGATGCGAGGAAGAGCAAGGAGCATTGGCCATCTTTGGCTGGTTTCTTGTGGCAAACCCTAAGGATTTCCGTTTGATGAGCAATGGAATCTGAGATTCGATCTCTCTTTTATAAGCGCCTTATCTACATGGTCAAGGGGTTATTTGTAAAAATACTTATACCCTTTGTATTCATTTGCCATGTGGAAGCCGAGGCGACGGCGGCGTAGAAGCTGGAGAGTACAATATTTAATGCAAAAGCCGGACAATATGAAACACAATGGGGCACTTACCTTGCAAAAGTCGAAGACATGAAGCCGGATACAACGTCGTCATTGAAGGCAAGTTCGGGGGCTACTGAGCGAGTCCTAGATTATGGGGTCCTCGGGGAGCCGACCTATGTGACATGGGCCGGACTAACGGACCGTGAAGATACAAGAATAGAAGGCCTCCTCCCGTGTCCAGATGGGACTCTCCTTTGCGTCGATGGCAAGCTTGGCGTCTGGATGTATAGTTTCCTTCCTTTGTAAACCGACTTTGTACACCCCTGGTCGCCTCCGGTGCCTATATAAACCGGAGGGTTTTAGTCCATAGAGGCAATCACAATCATACATACTAGACATCTAGGGTTTAGCCATCACAATCTTGAGGTAGATCAACTCTTGTAAACCCCTATACTCATCATAGTTAATGAAGATGGAAGTAGGGTATTACGTCCATTAAGAGGGCCCGAACCTGGGTAAACATCGTGTCCCCTGCCTCCTTGTTACCTTCAATCCTTAGACGCACAGTTCTGGATCCCCTACCCGACATCTGCCGGTTTTGACACCGACACCGATGTCTAATGCTTCTTAGAATCTCACATTTTGATATGAAACTTTTATCTGTACATCTCATCTTGGGATCAAAAACCTTAATAGCCATTTCAACTTGAGTCAATTTTCGTCTGTAAACCGAACCACAACTTCCTTTGCCCATTAGATTAGCTTCATAGAAGTTCCCAGTAGCCCGAACAACGTTGTTCGCTCGCATGAGACTCCAAGAGCGAACGATTTTTCACGCCGCGGGCACCAGGAAGAGCACATTTTTTGGGTCTCAGAGCAACTCCAACGGGCCGACCCAAACGGACGGCAAATTTGTCCACTTTTTGTCCGTTTGGGTCGGCCGCCCGCCCGACGTCCGCCCTGTTTTAGATTTGGGTCAGCAGTGCGCCCAACGCGCCGACCCATTTCATCTCCGCAATCAACATTTAAAAAAAGCCCGCGGCCGATCACGCCAGTGGCCATGTCTCATGTCGGCACCATGCCAGCGCCAGTATACAATGCCAGCTTCAAAAAATAACACCACAGTTCACGCTGGCGCACTCGCCAGCCGGCCGGCACACATGCCAGCACACAAAAAGGGTGGGACTTGAGTTCGACCACGCCATTGTGGCCTCCGTGGTCATGCGAGCACACCTGCTGGCATCCAAACATGATGGCGCTCGCCGCTATAGATCACTCATCGTCGAACTTGAGCATGTCGGCCTGCATCTTCTTGAACCACGGCCTCTTCCTTGGCGACACGGTGTTGAAATCCACCTTCATGATCTCCACCCCGGTCATCATGCTCGCGAGAGCCACTTCTTTGGCCTTGGTCTTGGCGTTGGCGGCCTCGATCTCTAGCATCTTGTCTTGCTCCTCGGCCTCCATCTCAAGCATCCGTGCTTGCTTCTCCGCCTCCATGTCAAGCCTCCTCCTTTGGATCTCCATGAAGGCGTTCATTTGCTCTTCTCTTTCTTGCCGGCGCTTCTCCTCCCTTGAGTCCTTCTTGGTGATCATGCCATCCACGGTTGCGATCAAGGCGATCGATGCCGCATCCCGCTTGTCCTCCTTCTTGGAGTTGGTCTTCCCCCGCGGTCGAGCCTTCTCGCCGCCCCCAACCTCCTCCACGGCTTGCTTCTCACCACGTGATTTGAGGGCGGCATATTGCGTCTTGAACTTCTCCTCGTGTTTGATCACCCTAAAGCAATGGGAGAGGTTGAAGCACTTGCCATTGTGTTGGACCTTGAATGCCTCCAAAGCTTGAAATTCCTACAAATGTATTTCATGCACGCATATTGGCAAAATGAGATGCAAACGAACACGCAAGCATAAATTTGATGACACAAAAAGAGGGTGACTTGCTAGCATACCGTGTCTTGCATGCCGATGCCGCTCATGGAGCGGGGCCTTGACGCTCTCAAGAGTGGCACAAAACTTGTTGCACTCTTTTTGGATCACCCTCCATCGCTTCGAAATGGACACCCACCCGCGCGCGCTTACTATTCAGTACGGCGGAAACTTCTTGCGCTCATGGAACTCACGGTGGACATGAATCCAAAAGATTGAATGCTTTTGTTCGGCGCCCATCTTGGGGTCTTGCCCAATGTCTCTCCAACACTCGCAAGGGCTTGTCCTCGGCGCCCGGTGGCTTGGCTGGCGAGCTCGTCCTCGAACAAAGGCTCCCCTTCGATGTTGCACTCATCCTCTTCCTCTAGTCCGTAGTCCTCCGGAAACTCATGGTCTAGAGGGAAGCCATCAAGGTCCAGGCCGACTTGATCACACATGAAGGCGGCCTGATCTTCATTGTAGCCAGCGGATGACGTGAACGCCCCTCGGCCATCCTGGCTTTGTGTCTCGTCGAGATCGAAGCCAGCGACATGTGCACCACCCTCGAAGATCATGTTCTGCATGTAGTCGTCGTCATCGGCGGTCGGCATTCCGTCGAACAGGTTGCGTGCGCCTGGCAGCTGGTCGGCTGGCGTCTGTCGCGCGCGTTTCCTCGCGCCTCCGGCTGACGAGCCAGCGGGCACAGGTGTGGCATTGAGGTCGATGGGCGCGGGCACGGGCGTGGAAGGCGCGACCACGCTCACCTCGGGCGAGGACTCCCTCGAGAGGCCAGAGGCCTGCGGGTAGACGTGGAAGCCGGGCACCGGGGTGTAAGCTGACGCGCGGGGCGAGTCGGATAGCACCGTCCGAGGGAAGGCGGATGAGCCGTTGCGGACCGCGGCGGCCACGGTGGCGTTGACGAGGCCGTGCTGGCTAGGGTTTAACCCCATCATGTAGAGCGCCTCCCTAGTTGCCGCCGCAACGCGGGCGTTGGTGACCTGCTGCTGCGCGGTGGCAGCGACGGCGGCCGCCGCGATGGCTTCATCCCTCGCGTCCGCCGCGTGCCTCCGGCCCTTCCTCTTGGCCGACTCCTTTGCCCGATGTTCGGGCGTCAGCACCTTCTTCGGCTTCGGCGCGGCGGCCTTGTGGGGGGCGCGAGGCTTGCCTCTGCCGGAAAAGGCGAGGGAGGCGAGGCCGGCGGCGGCGTCGAGGTCGAGGTCGTCGTCCATGGCGGGCGTGGGGCGGGAGCGCGCGCGGGCGGGAGGGTTTTGGGGGGAAATGGGGAGAAATGTTGGTGGCTGCCACCGACCGGTGGGTCCGGGGAGAGGAGTGGGCGCGCGCGTCTGTCTTGTGTCCGCGCCAACGCAAATCCGGCTCAAAATTGAGCCGAGAATGAGTCGCCAGGCGGACGCCAAGCGGACGCGCGTCCGTTTGGGTCGACACGGACTGGGTCGGCGCGTTGGGCCGACTTTTGTGTCCGCGCCGACCCAAACGGACGGCGGCGAACGAAATGGATCGCCCCACTGAAGTTGCTCTCATGCTTTGCATGAAGTACGTGTGTACTCTTTCTTTCGGAGAAAGTACGTGTGTATTGGCTGCACCCGATATGCGCATGTGCGTAAGCATATACAGATATGATAAACTAAACAAAACTTGATGAGGAAATTGGATTCAAACAGTCACTATCAAAAAAAATTAACGTACAAGTAAAATTAGTCCAAAGATTGACCCAATTCTAAATTGATATGACTATACCCTACGAATTCCCACATAAGAAGCCAGCCATAAAATGCTTTGTGAGAGTAGGTTGAGATAGGATGGTTGGCGACGTTGGTGGATTATGGTATTGAGTGTGCATTTTCTCCAAATGAAAACCTATTTTTTTTGCGGGATGCAAATGAAAACCTATGATATACAACTTTTTAGCCAGTTCAAGTTATACCAGTGTCTCGTACGCCGTGTCCTTGTTAAAGGTGTCGTCTCGAAGCTTCATATTGGAGGTGATAGCAGATGTTGCCCTTTTGGTTTGACATGACAACATCAGCATAAGGGTGATGGTTTCCTTTAAGGTGTTGTTAAATGTCACGCTCTTTGGTTTTTCTATAAATAGTGGATTTTATTAGCTAGTATGAAGCTGATGGTTATAGATGGGCTTAGGCCCATATAAGACAATATCCCTGGTTAATCTCTAAGGCCCATTTTGGTGCATGGTAAGTGGTGGGAAGTTTAGTTCCGTACTGTTACATTAAGAAGAGTGGGACCTTTTTATAAGGGATGCTCTACCACTTGCTATTGGGAGTTTGGAAATAGGAGTTGTACACGCGCGCTCCTCCTCCTCCTCCGCCCGCCTAATCAGCCATCATCTACTGTTCCTCTCTCTGTGCTGCTTCCGGCACTATCCCGACGACCGCGTGCACGGTTGGTCGGAAGAGCGGGTGCCTCCAGAATCCTGTCGTTCGAGATCCTGCCTGTGAGAACGATAATAAGGTTTTTGGGGAGCGTCTCGATGCGACTGCTCCTGATCCATCCCCGTCTCCGCCCGCCTCTGCTTATACTACTTCCCCTGCATCGACACCATGGTCGAAGACGCTGCCACTAAAAAGAAGGCCACAGACGACGCCGAGGTTGCTGGTACCACCGCTGCGTTGGCCTGGCCAACCGGAGGGTATAATTTGTTCATCCCTCGTTTACTCGTACATGTGCTAGCCGTATATATGTTATTCATAGATGTTTCGGTTCTATGTATTGTACGTGCCCACATGCTTAGGTTTCGGTATGAAATGAATACCGTATTTGCCATGTTTACTGCATACTCGTGGATTATATTAGTCGGAAAAGTGCTAATATTTCCAACAGAAGCATCAAGGGGATACACACACAGAGAGCCCATACCCGATCTCTGCATAGATAGGATGCACACAGCCAACATAAACGCCCACACAAAAATCTCACCAGCAACTAGCTAAGTCATACGAGACCGAAGCTATGCCAATGCGGTAGAAAAAAAGAGCAACGATAATCCATGCCGAGCGGGTGTTGAGCCAAAGAAGATGATGCAAGCGCACGTGATCCGGATATGGACACGGCCATGCGGACTGAACAGGCAGCCACTATGCAAGTGGCTTAGCCGCCAAAGACCGTCTGTGGAACTAGAACCTTCTTTGACGCTGGAGTGACGTTAGTCGCAGCTCGAATGGCGAGAAGAGACGCTACCGCCAAAATCTCATTGAGACGCTCCGGCGACCCTATGCCTCCAATGCAAGTGTTTGTCGATGGTTGGCATGACCGCACCACCGCTCTTTGTTAAGTCTCATGTTGTTCCCCTGATGGTTTATAGTCCACAAGATGATATGTTTGTGATAGGGTAGAGGTGATGCTCACACAAGGATGGTTCAAAGTGGAGGGGCTCAGTTTTTCCCCTTTATTTCTTATACTCCAAAGTGGTTGGATTAGGTTGATCTGTGTTGATGTTTGGCATTTTTTTCAACATACTATGGTGTGTACATCCTGTGTGTGCTGAGAATGGGAGGTTTTACCTTCCCATGGAAAAAGCTCATATGTTCTTGAGATGCAAATGTGATTGATTTCTAAGTTGGGGTTTGGGTCATTTCCCTACTTCCTTTTTGGTGTTATGATAAGGTGTATTTTTGAAAAAGAAAGGTTTTGCTTAAAGAGAAGCTTGGGAAGCACATCTTTCCCGACTTATTTCCAAACAATAGGGGAGGGGAAGAGCTTACAAATTGAGGTGGGCATATATTTTGAGTTCTTATTTGGCTTGCTCTTATTTCTACCCATAAGCTAATAAATAAGCTAAAAAAACTGGCCGAGGTGGGCTAGCATATTATACTAACTAGTACATATGCCCGTACGTTGTGACGGGCAAAGAAGATCACAGCTCTACAAACTCACATATATGGTTACCCTCATTTTTTTAGTTAAAAGGGAGGGTTTCCTTCCGATTTCATTAACGAAACCAAGGACATAAGTAGCAGTTCACAGCGTAGTTAAGACGCTAAAGTCTCCCCGGCAAGACATAAATTCTAGAGACAACAAAAGAACAACAAGCAAAAGCTAAGGGCAGCAAAGCCATTACAAATGGGATTACTTAGAAACTACTACAAACTACTGCCAGCATCAGCTAGTCTCCAGCAGCTCCCAGTATTCTCATTCCAGGCCTCCACCCCTGCGACGCCTTGTAAACTTCACTTGCCACCCGCTTTATTATTTTTGCTCCTAGCATCAGCATTTTTTGCTCAGGGTTTTTTCTCTGCAAAATAGACCAGTCAATGATCCAGTTGCAAAGCCTTCTAACAATCATCATGGGATCATTTAATATTTTTGATCTAAACACCACATCGTTTCTGCATTTCCAGATGGACCAAAACATCGCAGATATTCCCACAATCACAAGTTGTCTTTGCGTTTTCTGAAATGTTTTGATCCACACATTCAGACAATCAATCAGTGTCTGTGGAGTAATGTTATTGTCACCATGTCTACTAGAGTTTCATTAAATTCAAGAGGGAAGGGAAAACTTTCTCAAACTTGCGAAACTTGTGTTACTTTTGTATGCTTTTAGCAACTCAATGCTACTTGTCTTAATGTTAGGTCCGCTAGAAGTGAAGCTTTGACGAATTTTGAATTATCTTGCAGACTTTATTGCAAGGTGAAAAACATCATACCAGAATTTCATCAAACAAATTCACTAAACAGAGCATCCGAACAACATCTTAGCTAAAGTTTATTTCCAACCCACAACGCTTAGGAGAAATCTTGAGAAAAGAAGTAGACGTATTAGTCAGAAATTAAATACGCAAGTCAGATATAAATCTATGACAAACTGACGTTAACCTACTTACAAAGCGTATCAAGAGAATGCAAAACATATTTATTCCTATTTGATCTATGGTTTCTCTGCTTCCTTACTTGCATCTCCTATGAGATGTAATGGTCGCCCGCTGTGTACATATTGTTGCCTTGTGATAAACTCCACAGTTGCAGAGGAGAACGGTAGGGCGCAGATGCTCAACCGCAGGAAGGCCGATATACTGGCATGCATTCGTGCGTAGCCCCCGGCAGTAGGATTCAGTTTGAATAAAATAGCACTTAAATTTACATAAATGGATGAAAGCATGCACAGAAGCTCATTCCCTTGCGTTGCTTGAATCTTGGTAGTACAAAGAATAGATTGATAAGTTTAGAAAATGAAAAAGATTAGATTGATGATGTCTACATTAAAATGGGGATACCTTAATTAAAACTATAGCAAATACATCTGCACTATAGAAGTAAAATTAAAGCGCTTAAATCTGAAATTATATCGGCCAGACGTCCACATCTGTTGCATTCGTTTAAATTAAGACACACCCAAAATGTATATGTTTCAGTTATGCCAGTGATACTAAAAATTATTCCAGATAGAATGCAAGAAAAAAAATTAATCAACATGAAAGATGCATAGTACTGAAAGGTGAAAGCTATGGCATATGCTATTTATTAAAGAATAAAGAAACCAATAATACTACACACCAAGATTAAATCAGTATCCTTCTATAAGCTGTTGGCAATGGAGCAACATCAACTCAGGCAAAATTCGTAGGCAGAAGCCGTTCACATTGTTTTAGCCGGTGGAGAAATTGATAGTTGAATTGTATCACCTACAATTACATAATTGACTCACTTATAATATCAATACACTGCCTGTATAACAGAAATCTGCTCGACTCAGCTAGCTCTAACACATAGCCGTGTGTCTCTGTTCGTGAGAATCATGAGCCGGTTGAGCTTTGAAGGTAGTGGGTCCTAAAGTAGGATAAAAGATGTTATGTCAGGTTTAACCAAACACTGAATTGCTAGAATAAATTAGTGAAATATGCTTCTCTTACCTACTGGTTTGAGCAATGGCAACATCATCAATTTAGAAAAGATATCAACAATAGACCTTCAGTTGGTTGGAAATGGATCAATTACGCTTGAGAAAAATAAACCGGCTCCAGGTGACCTGATTAGCATCGATCCAATAACTGACCATCGAAGAAATAAATTCAGAAAATAATACTAATATAGTGAATGGCGAAAATGATGAGGATGACCCTAGATTTGTGACAAACAAACGTGATTCAAGATGAAAAATTAGATGAAGCCCCTCGTAAGTGCAACCAGACACGAGTAGAAAACAGGGCTTTGGTCACAACTCAATGTACACATTAGTCCTGGTTGCATCACGAACCGGGACTAACGTGAGCATTAGTCCCGGTTCGAGCGGCTAAAGCGTCGGGAAGGCATTACTCCCGATTGAAATGGGATCTTTAGTCCCGGTTTGAGACACGAACCAGGACTAAAGGGTGTGATGCCCTTTAGTCCCGGTTCATGTCTCAAACCGGAACTAAAGGTTCAAACTCTATCCCCATGTGTATCATCTTTTCAGTTTTGTAAAAAGTAAAAGAAAATAATAATAACTTCAACAATTAAAAATCCTTCGAGACGTAGTTATGTTACTACATCTACTAGTTAGGAAAATTAAAAAACCTAAATTTGGACATGTTTTACAAAAAAAGTGTTATGAAAAAGTAAAACGCCATATCTTTTACATACGATGTCGAAAAAAGCATAATAAATCAAAAAAATCAGCAGGAAAATCCGCATCCAATTTTGACACCCGTAGGCCTGTTTGCAAATTTTTAGAATCCTCAAATTCTGAAAGAAAAAAAAGATATGCTCAAATTTTAGTTTTTTTAACTTTTCGTTAAATCTGGTCAAACTATGGTCAAACTACTTATTCAAGAAATATTAGTGTTAATAAATAATTATTTTTAGTTTTTTTTACTTTTGGTCAAACTGTGGTCAAACTATGGTCAAATCTGGTCAAACTATGGTCAAACTACTTATTCAAGAAATATTAGTGTTACTAAATAATTATTGTTTTTTAGAAATAATAGTTTCAAACTCAAACGGTGCTTAATGCTCAAGTTCAATTCCTAAGGGTTAATAGGATTGACAGCTTAGTATTGTTAGGAAAACAACAAGTGCAGACTTGGAAACTAGGGGGAATAAAACTCAAAAGTTAAGCGTGCTTAGACTAGAGTAGTGAGAGGAGGGATGACCTCCCGGGAAGTAAGACAATTTGGAATGAGTGGTTCATAATTGAGCAGTGATTAGAGTGGGTGATTAGAGATTAAATTGTCAAATAATTCAGACACATGTGCCACATCCGCTAGATAAGCACGCTTACCAAGCCCAGCACATCGGACACACGTGCCACATCCGCCATGGATCACTTTCCAAGCCGTTGGCGCTACCGACCCTCCAGCGTAGGATTCAGAAGAGAGGTTGCATTTCCGGCGAAGTCGACGGAGGTGAGATACTTGCAGGTGACATTGAATAGATTCTGTCAGATGGCGTCTTGTTTTCTGGCAAAGTCGGTGGAGGCAACATTGGGCGAATATCCGACAAAGTCAACGGGGGCGTGATACTTGTAGGCTTGAGAATTTGCGATGCAATTTAGCTCGATTTCTAGTCTAGCCTTTCTTTTTATTGCGGGAATTCTTTGTGGAATCCGAATCGGGGCATCGATGGCTCCGTATTGGAGGAATTCTCCTACGCGGATCCGATAAAAAACGGACACGGCGCTGGAGGAAGGCAGCGGCGGCGGTGCCGTATGCACGCCGTATGTTGGAAATATGAGCAATTTACCGAATGATTTTATTAACAGAAATAGTAGATAAAACATGGCTATTATAGCAGTGATAAAATAAGCCATGTGATTTGACAAAGAGAAGATAAACAACATGTTCATATATGAACCGTAACTAAATATATCTAGAGCAGACAGTATAGCAGGTTGCACATATGAAATCAAGTCTAACATACGTAGGGTAGAAACTAGAGTCAAGAACTGTAGTAGGACTTCTAACAGAAAGGAGAAGAACACGTACGGCACAGCAGCGGCAGGAGAACGAGGGAGATGAACAGGCAGTAGGCGAAGAGGTGCGCCGTTCGTATTCAATCGCTCGGCTCACGCATCGTGATGAGGCGTGGCGAGGCGGGCGGTGGAGGAGGAGCGCGCGTGGATGTCCCTCTTGTTCTCATGCTCATACAAGTGGGGAAAGAACCTCCCTTATAAGGAGGTCCAATTCCCACTCAACTAGCAATGTGGGACTAAACTTTAGTAGTATCCCTTGCCTTGCACAAATGAGCTAAGTGGGCCTCTAGAATTTATTAGGAATTTCTGAAATAGTTATTGGGCTGCCCCAATATAGACTAAATTCCAGCACCGTACACCATGCGTTCTCTCCTCGGACGAGCGATGAAGCATCCTTACCGCAATATGGGCTGGCAACTAAAATAGACATATGGGCCGGCCGGCACGGTTTCCTTCCGTTCACGCGCGTCCTCGTTGCTTAGTTTTTCGTTTCCTGTGCATGTGGTGTGCATGTGGGCCGGCTGTCCCGATATCCTTTGTACGTACTTTTTCCGTTTCAAAATTCTTGTCTTACATTTGTCTAGATACAGATGTATCTAATACTAAAACGTGACTTGATACATTCGTATTTAGACAAATCTAAGACAAGAATTTTGGGACGGAGGGAGTACGTTCTCTGCCTTTTGTTTCTAGTTTCCTTTGCATGTACATCATATGTTGGTCAAAACGGACCAAACCAAGAAATAGTGTAGGTACCTTCGACCTTGAGCATCCAGGTCGAGGCATTCAGCGAAAGATATTTGGGGCTTCCCACTGCGGTTGGACGTATCACCAGTGGTACCTTCGACCATATCAGTGAGAGAGCTCGTGAAAAAATGCAAGGGTGATCGGAAAAACTACTTGCATGTGCTGAACGGGAAACTTTGCTCAAGTCTGTCATTCAATCTATCCCAACTTATCCAATGAGCATATTCTTTCTCACCAAAAAAGTTTGCAAGAGTCTCACTTCTCCAATGGCCAAATATTTTTGGAGTAGCTCTCTTGATAAAAAAGCTTTGCAGTGGGTTTCCTGGAAGGAGTTATCTAAACACTAGTAGAAAACAGGGTTATCGTTCGGCCCTGGCCAGGCCATTAGTCCCGGTTCTTCAAGAACCTGGACCAATGGGGGGTATTAGACCCGGTTCGTGAGCCTAGGGGGCCGGCCGGGCCCTCGTGGGCATTGGTCCCGGTTCGTGTAGAACCATTTGTCCTGGTTTGAGCCACGAACCGGGACCAATGGTCCTCGCTGCTGGCCCACAACCATTGGTCCCGGTTCGTGGCATGAACCGGGACAGAAGAATAACTTTAGTCCCGGTTCATGCCACGAACCGGGACAAATAATTTGCCTATATATACCCACCGTCGCGGCAGAACAGTGCTCTGTTTTCAATCCGGCGAGGAGAGGGCATTTGGGTGCTCTAGTTCACCTCCTATGCACATGAGATGTTCGATGAAATGCCCGAGCCACACTAGTTAACCTCTCTCCTCTCGAAGCTCGACCTAGGAGCTCCTTTTTTTTCGAGATTTGTCTAGATTTAGGGGTCCGTCACGCCCCGTCCCCGTTTTCACCACCGTTGATTGCCCGCGCCGATCTCGTCGCCGGCACCACCGTGGTGAGCCTCTTATTCTTATCTTCTTTATGATACTTGTCTGATTTTCTTACTTTAGATAGATATTTGTTTGATTTTCTTAATTTTGACACACATAATTATATGTAATGCACGCAGATGAACCGGCAATGGATGTATGGTGACAGACACACCTCCGAGTACATTAAGGGCGTGCATATTTTTCTCGAAGTGGCTGAGGCAAACAAGCAGAATGGTTTTATGTGTTGTCCATGCGATAAATGTGGGAATCTGAAGCCTTACTTTGACCGGAAAATCCTTCACACCCACCTGCTTTACAAGGGTTTCATGCCACACTATAATGTTTGGACGAGGCATGGAGAAATAGGGGTTATGATGGAAGACGGCGAAGAAGAAGAGGAAGATGAAAACTATGTGCCCCCTAAATACGGTGATGCTGCAACGGGGGGAGCTGCTGAATATCAAGAGGAACTAGACGATGTGCCCGATGATGCTGCAACGGGGGAAGCTGCTGAAGATCAAGAGAAACCAGACGATGTGCCCGATGATGATCTCCGCCGGGTCATTGTCGATGCAAGGACGCAATGCGAAAGTCAAAAGGAGAAGCTGAAGTTCGATCGCATGTTAGAGGATCACAAAAAAAAGTTGTACCCCAATTATGAAGATGGCAACACAATGCTGGGTACCGTCTTTGGAATTGCTGCGATGGAAGGCGAGAGAATGTTGTGTCGACAAAGGATTTGAGAAGCTACGAAAATATTAAAGAAGAAGCTTCCAAAGGATAACGAATTGCCCGACAAGATGCGACGCATCAAAGAAGGTCGTATGCCCTCTACGATTGGAGGTGCAGAAGATACATGCATGCCCTATCGATCTGCATCCTCTACGCGGTGCGTGACTGAGGATTTGAACGCATGCCCGGTATGCGGTGAATTGCGGTATAAGATCAGACGAGATGACCCTGGTGATGTTGACGGCGAGCCCCGCAGGAAGAGAGTTCCTGCAAAGGTGATGTGGTATGCTCCTATAATACCACGGTTGAAACGACTGTTTAGAAACAAAGAGCATGCCAAGTTGATGCGATGGCATAGTGAGGACCGTAAGAAAGACGGGAAGTTGAGAGCACCACGACGGGTCATGATGGAGAAAAATCGAGAGAGTAATGGGCTGAGTTTGCACGTGACCCAAGGAACGTATGGTTTGGTTTAAGCGCGGATGGCATTAATCCTTTCTGGGAGTAGAGCAGCAATCACAGCACCTGGCCCGTGACTCTATGTATGTATAACCTTCCTCCTTGGATGTGCATGAAGCGGAAGTTCATTATGATGCCAGTTCTCATCCAAGCCCTAAGCAACCCGGCAACGACATTGATGTGTACCTAAGGCCATTAGTTGAAGAACTTTTACAGCTGTGGAATGGAAAAGGTGCACGTGCGTAGGATGAGCACAAACATGATTAATTTAACCTGCACGTGTTGCTGTTTGTAACCATCTGAAGGAAATATGCCCTAGAGGCAATAATAAAGTTATTATTTATTTCCTTATATCATGATAAATGTTTATTATTCATGCTAGAATTGTATTAACCGGAAACATAATACATGTGTGAATACATAGACAAACAGAGTGTCACTAGTATGCCTCTACTTTTACTAGGTGGTTAATCTAAGATGGTTATGTTTCCTAACCATAGACATGAGTTGTCATTTGATTAACGGGATCACATCATTAGGAGAATGATCTGATTGACATGACCCATTCCGTTAGCCTAGCACTTGATCGTTTAGTATGTTGCTATTGCTTTCTTCATGACTTATACATGTTCCTGTAACTATGAGATTATGCAACTCCCGTTTACGGAGGAACACTTTGGGTGCTACCAAAGCGTCACAACGTAATCGGGTGATTATAAAGGAGTACTACAGGTGTCTCCAAAGGTACATGTTGGGTTGGCGTATTTCGAGATTAGGTTTTGTCACTCCGATTGTCGGAGAGGTATCTCTGGGCCCTCTCGGTAATGCACATCACTATAAGCCTTGCAAGCAATGTAGCTAATGAGTTAGTTACGGAATGATGCATTACGTAACGAGTAAAGAGACTTGCCGGTAACGAGATTGAACTAGGTATTGGATACCGACGATCGAATCTCGGGCAAGTAACATACCGATGACAAAGGGAACAACGTATGTTGTTATGCGGTTTGACCGATAAAGATCTTCGTAGAATATGTAGGAGCCAATATGGGCATCCAGGTCCCGCTATTGGTTATTGACCGAGAATAGTTCTAGGTCATGTCTACATAGTTCTCGAACCCGTAGGGTCCGCACGCTTAAGGTTTCGACGACAGTTATATTATGAGTTTATGAGTTTTGATGTACCGAAGGAGTTCGGAGTCCCGGATGAGATCGGGGACATGACGAGGAGTCTCGAAATGGTCGAGACGTAAAGATCGATATATTGGACGACTATATTCGGAGTTCGGAAAGGTTCGAATGATTCGGGTATTTTGGAGTACCGAGAGTTACGAGAATTCGCCGGGGAGAAGTATTGGGCCTTATTGGGCCCTCAAGGGGAAAGAGAGAGGGGCTGCCTAGGGCAGGCCGCTGCGCGCCCATGGCCTAGTCCGGGTGGACTAGGGGAGGCCGCACCCTCCTTCCTTCCCTTCTCTCTTCCCCTTCCTTGTCTCCTACTCCTAATACATGGAAGGACTCCTAGTTGGACTAGGAAAGGGGAATCCTACTCCCGGTGGGGTAGGACTCCCCATGGCGCGCCCTCCTAGGGCCGGCCTCCTCCTCCCTCCCTCCTTTATATCTGAGGGCAGGGGCACCCCATGGACACACAAGTTGATCCTTGAGATCGTTCCTTAGCCGTGTGCGGTGCCCCTCCACCATATTCCACCTCGGTCATATCGTAGCGGTGCTTAGGCGAAGCCTGCGTCGGTGAAACATCAAGATCGTCACCACGCCGTCGTCTTGTGGAACTCCCTCTCCCCGGAGCTTTGCTGGATCGGAGCCCGAGGAGCGCCATCGAGCTGAACGTGTGCCAAGAACTCGGAGGCGCCGGAGTAACGGCGCTGGGATCGGCTGGATCGCGAGGAGAACGTACGACTACTTCCTCTACGTTGTGATCGCTTCCGCTTTGGTCTACGAGGGTACGTAGACAACACTCTCCCTTCTCGTTGCTATGCCATCACCATGGTCCTGTGTGTGCGTAGGAAAATTTTGAAATTACTACGTTCCCCAACAGTGGCATCCGAGCCTGGTTTTATGCGTTGATGTCATATGCACGAGTAGAACACAAGCGAGTTGTGGGCGATACAAGTCATACCGCCTACCAAAGCATGTCATACTTTGGTTCAGCGGTATTGTGAGATGAAGCGGCCCGGACCGACATTACGCGTGACGCTACGCGAGACTGGTTTCACTGCTACGAGCACTCGTGCTTAAAGGTGGCTGGTGGGTGTCTGTCTCTCTCACTTTAGTTGAACCGAGTGTGGCTACGCCCGGTCCTTGAGAAGGTTAAACGGAGTCTATTTGTGAAGTATCGTTGTGGTCTTTATGCGTAGGTGAGATTGGTTCTTGCTTAAGCCCGTAGCAACCACGTAAAATTTGCAACAACAAAGTAGAGGACGTCTAACTTGTTTTTGCAGGGCATGTTGTGATGTGATATGGTCAAGACGTGATGAGATATAAGTTGTTGTATAAGATGATCATGTTTTGTTGAAGTTATCGGCAATCGGCAGAAGCCCCGTGGTTGTCTCTTTGTTGCATAAGATGCAAGTGCCAAATAATTGCTTTACTTTATCGCTATGCGATAGCAATAGTTGCAAGAGCAATAGTTGGCGAGACAACCATGTGATGACACATTGATATAGATCAAGATGATGAAGATCATGATGTCGTGCGGTGGCGATAGAGATCATGACATACTTTGGAGATGGAGATCAAAGGCGCAAGATGATCATGGCCATATCATGTCACATATTTTGATTGCATATGATGTTTATCTATTATACATCTTATTCTTGCTTTGATTGACGGTAGCATTTTAAGATGATCTCTCACTAAATTATCAAGAAGTGTTCTCCCTGAGTATGCACCGTTGCCAAAGTTCGTCGTGCCCAGACACCACGTGATGATCGGGTGTGATAAGCTCTACGTCCATCTACAACGGGTGCAAGCCAGTTTTGCACACGCCGAATACTCAGGTTAAACTTGACGAGCCTAGCATATGCAGATATGGCCTCGGAACACAGAGACCGAAAGGTCGGCGTGAATCATATAGTAGATATGATCAACATAGTGATGTTCACCATTGAAAACTACTCCATCTCACGTGATGATCGGTTATGGTTTAGTTGATTTGGATCACGTGATCACTTAGATGACTAGAGAGATGTTTGTCTAAGTGGGAGTTCTTAAGTAATATGATTAATTGAACTTTATTTATCATGAACTTAGTCCTGGTAGTATTTTGCAAATTATGTTGTAGATCAATAGCTCGCGTTGTTGCTTTCATATGTTTATTTTCATATGTTCCTAGAGAAAATTGTGTTGAAAAATGTTAGTAGCAATGATGCGGATTGGATCCGCGATCTGAGGTTTATCCTCAATGCTGCATGTAAGAATTATGTCCTTAATGCACCGCTAGGTGACGGACCTATTGCAGGAGCGATCACGCAGGCGTTATGAACGTTTGGCTAGCTCAATATGATGACTACTTGATAGTTTAGTGCACCATACTTAACGGCTTAGAATCGGGACTTCAAAGACGTTTTGAACGTCATGGACCATATGAGATGTTCCAGGAATTGAAGTTAATATTTAAAGCAAATACCCGAGTTGAGAGATATGAAGTCTCCAACAAGTTCTATAGCTAAAAGATGGAGGAGAATCGCTCAACTAGTGAGCATGTGCTCAGATTGTCCGAATACTTCAATCGCTTGAATCAAGTGGGAGTTAATCTTCCGGATAAGATAGTGATTGACAGAATTCTCTAGTCACCATCACTAAGTTACTAGAACTTCGTGATGAACTATAGTATGCAGGGATGACGAAAACGATTCCCGAGCTCTTCGTGATGTTGAAATCAACGAAGGTAGAAATCAAGAAAGAGCATCAAGTGTTGATGATTGACAAGACCACTAGTCTCAAGAAAAGGGGCAAAGGGAAGAAGGGGAACTTCAAGAAGAACGGCAAGCAAGTTGCTGCTCGAGTGAAGAAACCCAAGTCTGGACCTAAGCACGAGACTAAGTGCTTTTGCTGCAATGGAACTGGTCACTAGAAGCGGAACTACCCCAAGTATTTGGCGGATAAGAAGGATGGCAAAGTGAACAAAGGTATATTTGAGATACAGATTATTGATGTGTATTTTACTAGTGTTCGTAGCAACCCCTCGGTATTTGATCTTGGTTCAGTTGCTAAGAGTAGTAACTTGAAACGGAGTTGCAGAATGAACAGAAACTAGTTGAAGGGAAGTGACGATGAGTGTTGGAAGTAGTTCCAAGATTGATATGATCATCATCGCACACTCCCTATACTTTCGGGATTAGTGTGGAACCTAAATAAGTGTTATTTGGTGTTGAGCATAAATGTGATTTGATCATGTTTATTGCAATACGGTTATTCATTTAAGTAAGAGAATAAATCGTTGTTACATTTACATGAATAAAACCTTATATGGTTACACACCCAATGAAAATGATTCATTGGATCTCGATCATAGTGATACACATATTCATAATATTGAAACCAAAAGATGCAAAGTTAATAATGATAGTGCAACTTATTTGTGGCACTGCCGTTTAGGTCATATTGGTGTAAAGCGCATGAAGAAAACTCCATGTCGATGGACTTTTGGAATCACTTGATTATGAATCATTTGATGCTTGCGAACCGTGCCGCTTTGGGCAAGATGACTAAAACTCCGTTCTCGGAACAATGGAACAAGCTCTTGACTTATTGGAAATAATACATACCGATGTATGCGATCCAATGAGTGTTGATGCTCGTGGCAAATATCGTTATTTTCTGACTTTCACAAGATGATTTGAGCAGATATGGGTATATCTACTTGATGAAACATAAGTCTGAAATAGTTGAAATGTTCAAAGAATTTCAGATTGAAGTGGAAAAATCATCGTAACAAGAAAAGAAAGATTCATGCGATCTAATCGCAAAGACGAATAATTGAGTTACGAGTTTGGTCTTCAATTAAAATAATGTGGAATAGTTTCACAGCTCACGCCACCTGGAACACCACAATGTTATGGTGTGTCCGAACGTCGTAACCGCACTTTATTTGATATGGTGCGATCTATGATGTCTCTTACAGATTTACCATTATAGTTTTGGGGCTATGCATTAGAGACAGCTGCATTCACGTTAAAAAAGGGCACCATCTAAATCCGTTGAGATGACACCGTATGAACTGTGGTTTGGTGAGAAACCAAAGTTGTTGTTTCTTGAAGTTTGGAGTTGCGATGCTTATGTGAAAAAGTTTCATCCTGATAAGCTCGAACCCAAATCGGAGAAATGCGTCTTCATAGGATACCCAAAATGTTGGGTACACCTTCTATCACAGATCCGAAAGGCAAGACATTCGTTGCCAAGAATGGATCCTTTCTAGAGAAGGAGTTTCTCCCGAAAGAAGTGAGTGGGAGGAAAGTAGAACTTGATGAGGTAATTGTACCTTCTCCCTTATTGGAAAGTAGTTTATCACATAAATCAGTTCCTGTGACTACTACACCAATTAGTGAGGAAGCTAATGATGATGATCATGTAACTTCAGATCAAGTTACTACCGAACCTCGTGGGTCAACCAGAGTGAGATCCGCACTGTGAGTGGTACGGTAATCCCATTACGGAGGTCAGGTTACTTGACCATGACGAACCTACGAACTATGAGGAAGCGATGATGAGCCCAGATTCCGCAAAATGGTTTGAGGCCATGAAATCTGAGATATGATCCATGTATGAGAACAAAGTATGGACTTTGATGGATTTGCCCGATGATCGGCAAACCATAGAAAATAAATGGATCTTCAAGAGGAAGGCAGACGCTGATAGTAGTGTTCTTGTCTACAAAGCTAGAATTGTCGCAAAAGGTTTTCGACAAGTTCAAGATGTTGACTACGATGAGAGTTTCTCACTCGTATCTATGCTTAAGTCTGTCCGAATCATGTTAGCAATTGCCGCATTTTATGAAATCTGGCAAATGGATAAACAAAACTGCATTCCTTAATAGATTTATTAAAGAAGAGTTGTATATGATGCAACCAGAAGGTTTTGTAAATCCTAAAGGTGCTAACAAAATATGCAAGCTCAAGTGATCCATCTATGGACTGGTGCAAGCATCTCAGAGTTGGAATACATGCTTTGATAAGTTGATCATAGCATATAGTTTTATACAGACTTGCGGTGAAGCCTGTAATTACTAGAAAGTGAGTGGGAGCACTACATCATTTATGATAAGTATATGTGAATGACATATTGTAGATCGGAAATAATGTAGAATTATTCTCGCAAAGCATAAAGGAGTGTTTGAAAGGAGTTTTTCAAAGAAAGACCTCGGTGAAGCTGCTTACATATTGAGCATCAAGATCTATAGAGATAGATCAAGACGCTTGATAAGTTTTTTTCAATGAGTACATACCTTGACAAGATTTTGAAGTAGTTCAAAATGGAACAGTCAAAGAAAGAGTTCTTGCACGTGTTACAAGGTGTGAAATTGAGTAAGACTCAAAACCCGACCACGGCAGAAGATAGAAAGAGAATGAAAGTCATTCCCTATGCCTTGGCCATAGGTTCTATAAAGTATGCCATGCTGTGTACCAGATCTATTGTATACCCTACACTTTGAGTTTGGCAAGGAGTACAATAGTGATCTAGGAGTAGATCATCGGACAGCGATCAAAATTATCCTTAGTGGAATAAGGATATGTTTCTCGATTATGGAAGTGACAAAAGGTTAGGTCGTAAAGGGTTACGCCGATGCAAGTTTTGACACCGATCCAGATGACTCTAAGTCTCAATCTGGATACATATTGTAAGTGGGAGCAATTAGCTAGAGTAGCCCGTGCGAGCATTGTAGACATAGAATATTTGCAAAATACATACGGCTCTGAATGTGACAGACCCGTTGACTAAAATTATCTCACAAGCAAAACATGATCACACCTTAGTACTCTTTGGGTGTTAATCACATGGCGATGTGAACTAGATTACTGACTCTAGTAAACCCTTTGGGTGTTGGTCACATGTCGATGTGAACTATGGGTGTTAACCACATATAGATGTGATCTATTGATGTTAAATCACATGGCGATGTGAACTAGATTATTGACTCTAGTGCAAGTGGGAGACTGAAGGAAATATGCCCTAGAGGCAATAATAAAGTTATTATTTATTTCCTTATATCATGATAAATGTTTATTATTCATGCTAGAATTGTATTAACCGGAAACATAATACATGTGTGAATACATAGACAAACAGAGTGTCACTAGTATGCCTCTACTTGACTAGCTCGTTAATCAAAGATGGTTATGTTTCCTAACCATAGACATGAGTTGTCATTTGATTAACGGGATCACATCATTAGGAGAATGATCTGATTGACATGACCCATTCCGTTAGCCTAGCACTTGATCGCTTAGTATGTTGCTATTGCTTTCTTCATGACTTATACATGTTCCTGTAACTATGAGATTATGCAACTCCCGTTTACGGAGGAACACTTTGGTGCTACCAAACGTCACAACGTGAATCGGGTGATTATAAAGGAGTACTACAGGTGTCTCCAAAGGTACATGTTGGGTTGGCGATTTCGAGATTAGGTTTTGTCACTCCGATTGTCGGAGAGGTATCTCCGGGCCCTCTCGGTAATGCACATCACTATAAGCCTTGCAAGCAATGTAGCTAATGAGTTAGTTACGGAATGATGCATTACGTAACGAGTAAAGAGACTTGCCGGTAACGAGATTGAACTAGGTATTGGATACCGACGATCGAATCTCGGGCAAGTAACATACCGATGACAAAGGGAACAACGATGTTGTTATGCGGTTTGACCGATAAAGATCTTCGTAGAATATGTAGGAGCCAATATGGGCATCCAGGTCCCGCTATTGGTTATTGACCGAGAATAGTTCTAGGTCATGTCTACATAGTTCTCGAACCCGTAGGGTCCGCACGCTTAAGGTTTCGGCGATGCTTATCTTATGAGTTTATGAGTTTTGATGTACCGAAGGAGTTCGGAGTCCCGGATGAGATCGGGGACATGACGAGGAGTCTCGAAATGGTCGAGACGTAAAGATCGATATATTGGACGACTATATTCGGAGTTCGGAAAGGTTCCGAATGATTCGGGTATTTTTCGAGTACCGGAGAGTTACGAGAATTCGCCGGGGAGAAGTATTGGGCCTTATTGGGCCCTGCGGGAAAGAGAGAGGGCTGCCTAGGGCAGGCCGCGCCCATGGCCTAGTCCGAATTGACTAGGGGAGGCCGCACCTCCTTCCTTCCCTTCTCTCTTCCCCTTCCTTGTCTCCTACTCCTAATACATGGAAGGACTCCTAGTTGGACTAGGAAGGGGGAATCCTACTCCCGGTGGGAGTAGGACTCCCCATGGCGTGCCCTCCTAGGGCCGGCCTCCTCCTCCCTCCCTCCTTTATATATACGGGGCAGGGGCACCCCATGGACACACAAGTTGATCCTTGAGATCGTTCCTTAGCCGTGTGCGGTGCCCCCTCCACCATATTCCACCTCGGTCATATCGTAGCGGTGCTTAGGCGAAGCCCTGCGTCGGTGAAACATCAAGATCGTCACCACGCCGTCGTGCTGACGGAACTCCCTCTCCCCGGAGCTTTGCTGGATCGGAGCCCGAGGAGCGTCATCGAGCTGAACGTGTGCCAAGAACTCGGAGGCGCCGGAGTAACGGCGCTGGGATCGGCTGGATCGCGAGGAGAACGTACGACTACTTCCTCTACGTTGTGATCGCTTCCGCTTTGGTCTATGAGGGTACGTAGACAACACTCTCCCTTCTCGTTGCTATGCCATCACCATGGTCCTGTGTGTGCGTAGGAAAATTTTGAAATTACTACGTTCCCCAACACCATCAACGATTGGCCCGCTCTCAGTAACCTTTCAGGACAGACAAATAAGGGATACCACGCATGCACGCACTGTTTAGCTGACACCGAAAGTATATATATGGGAAGCCGCAGAAAGAATGTGTACCTGGGCCATCATCGATTTCTTCCGACAAACCATCAATGTCGAAAGAAAGGCAAGCATTTCAAAGGCGAGGCAGATCACCGAAAGAAGCCCGCCATGCGTACCGGTGATCACATACTTGCTATGGTCAATGATTTACACGTAATCTTTGAAAAGGGTCCCGATGGACTAGCTGTTCCGAGTGACGCTAGGGGACACGCACCCATGTGGAAGAAGAAATCTATATTTTGGGACCTACCCTACTGGAAAGACCTAGAGGTCCGCTCTTCGATCGACGTGATGCACGTGACGAAGAACCTTTGCGTCAACCTGCTAGGCTTCTTGGGCGTGTATGGGAAGACAAAATATACAACTGAGGCACGGGAGGACCTGCAATGTTGGCACGAAAAAGACGGCATGCCTCCAAAGCAGTATGAAGGTCCTGCCAACTACGCTCTTACCAAAGAAGAGAAGGAAATCTTCTTTGAATGTCTTCTTAGTATGAAGGTCCCGACTGGCTTCTCGTCGAATATAAAGGGAAATAAATATGGCAGCGAAAAAGTTTCAGAACCTAAAGTCTCATGACTGCCACGTGATTATGACGCAACTGCTTCCGGTTGCATTGAGGGGGCTTCTACCGGAAAACGTCCGATTAGCCATTGTGAAGCTATGTGCATTCCTCAATGCAATCTCTCGGAAGGTGATCGATCCGTAAATCATACCAAGGCTAAGGAGTGATGTGGTGCAATGTCTTGTCAGTTTCGAGCTGGTGTTCCCACCATCCTTCTTCAATATCATGACGCACGTCCTAGTTCATCTAGTTGACGAGATTGTCATTCTGGGACCCGTATTTCTACACAATATGTAGCCCTTTGAGAGGTTCATGGGGGTCCTAAAGAAATATGTCCGTAACCGAGCTAGGCCAGAAGGAAGCATCTCCATGGGCCATCAAACAGAGGATGTCATTGGGTTTTGTGTTGACTTCATTCCTAACCTTAAGAAGATAGGTCTCCCTAAATCGCGGTATGAGGGGAGACTGACTGGAAAAGGCACGCTTGGAGGGGAGACAATAATATGCAGGGACGGATATTCTTAGTCTCAAGCACACTGCACAGTTCTACATAACTCTACCTTGGTGACCCCTTATGTCGATGAACACAAGAACAATTTGCGCTCCAAACACCCGGAGCAGTGCGACGACTGGATTACATATGAACACATCAGGACTTTCAGCAGTTAGTTGGAAACACGTCTCAGAGATGAAAACACTGTTTGTGATGAGCTGTACTCGTTGTCCAGGGGACCATATTCGACTGTTACGATTTGGAAAGGATACGAGATAAATGGGAATACATTTTACACGATCGCCTAAGATCAAAAAAGCACCAACCAAAACAGCGGTGTCCGCTTTGATGCAGCCACCGAGTGGGGAAAGGACACATATTATGGTTACATAGTGGACATATGGGAACTTGACTAAGGAGTAGATTTTAAGGTCCCTTTGTTTAAGTGCAAATGGGTCAATCTGTCAGGAGGCGGGGTACAGGTAGACCCACAGTACGGAATGACAACAGTGGATCTGAACAATCTTGGGTACACTGACGAACGGTTCGTCCTAGCCAATGATGTGGCACAGGTTATCTATGTGAAGGACATGTCTACCAAACCGAGAAAAAGAAAAAATAAGGAAGCGGATACATCATACGATGAGCCAAAGCACCACATAGTTCTTTTAGGAAAAAGGGACATCGTGGGAGTGGAGGGCAAGACAGACATGTCCGAAGATTATGAAAAGTTTCATGAAATTCCTCCCTTCAAAGTCAAGGCTAACCCAAGCGTCCCGATAAATGATGAAGATTATCCATGGTTACTACAAGAATAAGGAAAGGACACAAGCGAAGAAAAAGTGAAGACTTTCTCCACAACTATTATGATGATACCATGCCAACTTTCAACCTTTTTATAGTTCATTTGAAATGCATGTTGTAACAGACAAGTTTCCGTATGAAATCCTGATACTTCGAAAGAGATTGTCCGTTTTGTACACAAAGTGCATCCAGTTTTTGCTGTAACCCTCTCAACTTTCTTGCATATGCTATGTGGATGAAATGATGATACCATGCCAAAATAAAAGAGAGGCGCAATGCTCACCGCACGTTGCTTAGCTTCAGCCAACGTGCGGTGAGCACCGCGCTTCTCCTTCATCGTCTCTACACTCGGGGCTTATAAACCGCTAAAGTGCCTCTCGCTTTGGCGAGTGGGACTAAAAAACAGCTACAGAAAGAATCAACTAAAAAACTCTTTTACCGGTTCATGCCACGAACCGGTACTAAAAGGTGCTCATGGGGCCCCAGCCTTAAAACCTGTACCAAATAAAATGCCTTTGTAACAACCTTAGAACTGGTACTAAAGGAATCAACTAAAAAGCTTTTGTAAACCTCTAGTATTATTGAAAGTAAAATTATATAGAATTTTGTTACAAACTTTAATAGCAAAAAGAATTATCATAAAAGAAAATAAATAAGTAATTAGAATTTTATTCAAAACATTAAAAGCAAAAGGAATTATCATAAAAGAAAATAAATAAGTAATTAGAATTTTGTTACAAACTTTAATAGCAAAAAGAATTATCATAAAAGAAAATAAACAAGTAATTAGAATTTTGTTCAAAACATTAAAAGCAAAAAGAATTATCATAAAAGAAAATAAATAAGTAATTAGAATTTTGTTACAAACTTTAATAGCAAAAAGAATTATCATAAAAGAAAATAAATAAGTAATTAGAAACAAAAAAGGAAAGGAAAAAACTGGAAAAAAAAATCAAAAAAAGTGCCACCTACAGGGCCACCACGGCCTGCATACGACTAGAAACCCATTACTAGGGCCAGGATGCAGGCCCGCAGTAGGCCCAATAGGCCCACAAGCATAGAGATTGATTTTACGCCCGTCAGCCTGCAGTAGAGAGGAGCTCGAAGTGGTTGGTTCGGCAGGGCTTAAAAACCACTCCGAGCCCCTCTCGGCTAGTGAGGTGGGACTAAACATAGCACCGATACCGCGCCAGCACACGCCCTTTGGTCCCGGTTGGTGCCACCAACCGGGACTAAAGGGGTGCATTGGTACCGGTTCGTGGCACCAACCGGTACCAATGCCCCCCCCCCCTTTAGTCCCGGTTGGTGGCTCCAACCGGGACAAAAGGCCTCTGCTTCCCGCCCTTTGGGCTGCTGAAAAGAGGCCTTTGGTCCCGTTGGAGGCACCAACCGAGACTAAAGTGCATTGGTCCCGGTTGGTGCCACGAACCGGGACCAATGCTCGCCTATATAAGCAAAGACTCAAAAATTTGGTTCAGATTCGTTCTTCCGCCGCCTAACGCCGCCAGCTGCCCGTCGCTGCCTCTCGCTTGCCGCCGTTGCCGCCCCCACGCCGTCCCGTGCCTAACGCTGCGCCGCGCCTCAAGGCCCGTCGCGACACCGCTGCTGCCTGTCGCCGCCCGCTTCGTCCGCGCCAAGACCTCCGTCGACCTGCCAAGACCGCTTCGCCTCAAGGCCAAGACCTCGCTGCCGTTGTCCGCTGCCGCCATCGCTGTCCCCGACACCGTTGCCGTGAGTTAGATTTAATTTCTGCTAATTTAATTTGTTGTTGGTAGTAGTTAATTTAGATGTGTAGTATAATTTAGATGTGTAGTTAATTGAGTTAGATTTTGTTAGATTTTTTGTAGTTCATAGTTTATTTTGTTAGATGTGTAGTAATTTAGATGTGTAGTTCATAGATTTTTCTGTTAGATTTTTTTTCATATTGTGTAATTAATTTGTTCATATTGTGTTAGATTTTTTTTCATATTGTGTAATTAATTTGTTCATATTGTGTTAGATTTTTTTTTTCTGTTAATAGATTTTTTTGGTGATATTATTATTGAATATGCATGTTTGTATGTTCATATATATGCAAAGATCGAATATGTCAAATTTTTATGATTTTTTTTCTGTTCATAGAATTTTAATGATTTTTTCTGTTAGATTTTTTGCATGATCAAATGATTTTTTTCTGTTGTAATTTTGTTCATAGAAAATTGTGCATGATCAAAGTCATTTATGAATATGTTCATATTTAGAATAGAGGAAAAATGAAAAAATAAGAAGAGAAAGTGTTTAATATAATTAGTTAGAAAAATAATAGAACTATAGTTAAACTAGTTTATTTTTAGTAAGTACTACTTTATTTTATTTATAGTAAGTGCTTCATATATAGTTGAACTAGCTAGTTGATTTAATAAACAACTTTATTTTACTATATATAGAAGTAGTTTGTTTTTAGTAAGTACTACTTTATTTATTTATAGTAAGTGTTTAGTAGTTGAACTAGTTGATTTAATTAATAAAACTACTTTATTTAACTATATATAGAAGTAGTTCCCGCATCGACGTCGACGATGCCTATCCCGCATCCTCGTCGTCGTTGACTCGGTGGTGGAGGCCTGCTTGATCAGGGCCATGTTCGGGACTGGGCTTCGCCGGGCTGGTATTGGGAGGTGCTACCTTTCAGGAGACGTAGGTTGGTGAGGAGGCAGCCCGTTGTTGACCCGATACTTGTTTGGTGGCGGTCGCGTGGGCCAGTGACAGTGCCGAGGCTTCCGGACACCGCGGAGGTGGTATGTCACCGTGTCAGCGAGGAGGACGAGCACGCCCGTCGCTACATGGTTGCATTGGAGGGCAGGTTCGACAATACCTGACAGGTTCTTCAGGGATCTCACTGGAGCTATGATCCTATGATGGTTCCTTATCTTTGGGTGTCCACCGCCCGCGAGGATGGGTTTTGAAGACCATGAAAGTATGGAAACCAAAAAAATTCTCCTAAGGACCCATCATGGTGTGGATTTTAAAGTAAAGCTGTACAATGCTGAGAGTGTAACCCATTTTGGTTGCAAAAATTGGGAAGCACTTTGCAAGATGTATGGTTTTGATGAGGGTATGCTTGTCACCATGGATCTTGGTGATCCTACAATCGAGCAAGACAATATGGACATTTGGATCCTTGTGGATACACCTCCAATTCTTCCCCCATGTGAGCTTAACATAGTTATTAAGTAATTTATATTGTTTATTTCAAAATAGTTGACAACTTATTTCCATTGAAAGCTTATTTTCATTCTTCAAAGAATGTGCGGAAGATGGTAGACAAAACCCACTACACTGATGGCTCCGAATTAACTTATAAGGAGAAAAATCATCTGATCGCATTTTGCACTGATCTTGAGAATTACAATGTCTACAATCGAACTCCTCAACATTATGGTCAATACGTGCCACTAGTGCACGTGTTGAACTACGGTAACTATCATGGAGATACCCTGGTAAGATTTTTTACTATTACAACATCTGTGCATCTTTTTGCATACTTCTAAAACTAGTATACATCATTGCTACTACGAAGTTATTACTATGTTTTTCAACAGATAATCCCGAATGATTGTGTGCCTCATCTGATGTATACGCACGGTCGCCTTAATGTTTTGAACATACAATCAGGTCGTCCTACGAATCTCAACTGTCCATACCGGATTTCTAAAAGAAGTGGAGACATGACAATCAAAGAATGGAAAAAATGCATGGACAGTCGTAAGGAGCTTCTTGAAAGCAAAAGGAAGCGAAGCGCAAGAATTGGAGACAGGATGATCTCCATTCTTCATAATGGAGAGTCAGGGTCTATATTGTTTTATGCTATTTTATCTTAAGTGTGTTTAGGTCTACCGACAATCGATGATGTGCTAAGAACAATTATGTAGGGTTGGGTTCGATGACTATGAGTATGATGATTGTATGACTTGTTATTAATAACGAGTAGAAGTTGTATGATGATGCATGATTAGTAGGACTTGTTATTATATATGATGATGTATGATGCGACCATGAAGAACTTATAAACCAAGCACGAAGATGAGAGAGGACACTTCTCTCTATTAGCTAGCTAATAACAACCTAAATTAACCCCCAAAACCCCTAAACCAGCCACTTTCAAAAAAAGACCTCAGATGCCTTTTGGTCCCGGTTTATGTCACCAATCGGGACCAAAGGCCCCCCTGCCTAGGCTGCCCGCAGCGGCCACGTGGATGCCCATCTGTCCCGGTTCGTGTAAGAACCGGGACTAAAGGGGGAGGCATTAGTAACGACCTATTAGTCTCTGTTCAAGAACCGGGACTAAAGGCCCTTACGAACCGGGACAAATGCCCTGTTTTCTACTAGTGAAACCCAAGTGCAAGGGGGGGATGGGTTTCCGAGACCCGAATCTGTTCAACCTCGCTATGCTAGGCAAGCATGGATGGCGCTTCATCACCAACCCAAATTCGCTTTGCACGCGAGTTCTCAAGGGCCGTTATTTCCCGGACACCGATTTCATCACCAACCCAAATTCGCTTCGGCAACTTGGAAGGCTATTGTGGCGGGAAGGGACGCCCTGAAGACAGGCTTAATCTCCAGAGTGGGAGACGGATCTACTATCTCGGTTTGGGAGGATCAGTGGATCCCAAGTACGGTTGCAATGATCCCAACTCAGAGACCTACAGTGACTAACGTTGAGCGGGTGTCAGATCTTATTGACACACGAAGCTGGTCTTGGAAGATTGATGTGATCAGAGACAATTTTACTGCTCAGGATGCCGCGGCCATACTAAATATTCCAATAAGGCAAGGCGGGGGCGATGATTTTCTTGCATGGGCATTTGACAAATCAGGCAACTACACTGTTAAAACGGCGTACCGTGCTCTCGTGACTCAGAACGAGCGTTTGGCTGTAGAGGAAGGGACGGCCACCGAAGCCTCATCGGATGATTAACAGTTGTGGAAAGCCTTACGGAAGTTAAATATTATCCCAAAAGTGAGAGTGTTCTGGTGGAGAGTGTTACGTGGCATTCTTTCAGATGAAACTACTCTTAACTATTGTCACATTGCAGATGCTCGTCAATGCAGTGTTTGCCGCTCTATGGAGAAGGATCTGAAGCATGCACTAATACACTGTATACATGCACAGAGTTTCTGGGAAGAGGCGTGGACATGGCTTGGTCTCCATCTTCCACCTCTCCACTCGGTTACGTGGGCTCGAGACATAACCTGTGATCCTCAGTTCACTACCGATGAACGTGCAAAGATCACCACTATTATGTGGTCTATTTGGCACTCTAGGAATCGAATCAAATATGGTCATGGAGGAAGAGATCCCACAGCAACTATCAGACATATTAAGGAGGCTATTTCCCTCCTTCAATTACCACGCAAGGAAACCCTGGTTCTACCGGGTTATAGTTAGCGTCCCCCTGAGGAGGGGTCGGTCAAGATCAATACAGACAACGCTTTGCAGATTGATGAAGGCCGGGGCGGTGCTGACGGAGTGGCCCGATCTTCCTTGGCACTACTGGGTTCATGGTGTAAACCATACACGGGAGTCTCGGATCCCTTGATGATGGAGTGCTTGTCACTGCGAGAGGGAGTCTGCTTTGCTCGTCTTCGAGGATTCCAACATGTGATCATGGAAGTCGACTGTTTGGAGCTGGTGAAATACTGGCAATCTTGCCACAATTCTCGTTCTATTGTCGCTCCTTTACTTTTAGAAATAGGAGAGCTCTGTACCTCGTTTTCTTCTTTTGATATCCTTCATATAAATCGAACGTCAAATGTTCCGGCGCATCTGTGTGCGAAGCGTGCTTGCACATTGAATGTGACGGAAAGCCGGCTCAATGAAACCCCTAGCTTCTTGGTGACTAGCCTTCTGGCTGACTGCACCGAGTGTGCTTTTATGAAATTTTCCAGCAAAAAAAATAGTGTAGGTAAAAATCATCAAAACGGGACGAAACAAACGGAACCATACCAAAAATACCTATTCCCTTTAATAGTAGGTATAGATTAGATATAGATATAGATATAGATATAGATAGATAGTTTTCTAAATTTGGTTAAATATCATTCAGATGAAGAATCAACTTGTGGTTGCATGGTTAGAAGGTCGTATCTCCAGCCCACCAGAGATCAAACCCCATGTTTGACACATGTGTGTTTCATAAAGACGGAATATTTAGTGAGAGGTGATCTGTCGATGGCAAAGTGTGTATGATGATTTCATCAATCTTAAGACATGTTAGCTCAGTCTCTCCGAGATGCTCGTAGAGCTACGGTATGAGTGTGTGGGTTCACAGTGCAAAAATATCATTAGGTTGTATTTCTTTTGTTGTGAGACGGCGTGGGTACGATTTTGCAGCGCATGCAGTCCCACCCCCATCGATGGACTGGAGTACACTGGATCCAACTCCCTTCATCAGCAGAAGAGACAAGCGCCAGACAAGCTAGGGTACGGTTGGTATAGAACTTCCAAAAATCAAGATACTAGTACTGGGCAGCCCCGTTCCTGCACTGCACTACCTTTCGTCAAAACCAAACGAAGCTAATCAAGGACGATCACGACGGCCATGAGCATGCATGCAACTTTCGGTTACACGGTACGCTCGTTTACACGTAGCAACATGCTGCTGCGGTTGCAGGACATAAATTCCGTATGATCCTCATTCTCCAGTTGGGTGCAACCACCGGATCTGATCCGACTCGCGTCGTGCCCTCGATATGTATTCCTCATTTATTCCGTCAGTACGTGAAGTGGACTGGCTTGCCTGCCAGAACATCTCGACCTGGACTGATATTTATAGCAGCAAAATCTTTTGGTAGTAGTATTCCATTGGTACTGCGCCCTCCGATCAGTTTTAAAACTGCGACACTTATTTTGAATTGTATTGCCGCCCTTATGAAAATCTACATTCAGCACCTGTGAAATAACATTTTTTTTTCCTTCCCTTGGATATTGTGAGGCTGTGTACCTGTGGCCGATTGATTCTGAGTAGAGGGGGTACAGACTTTAGTGGGTGTAGTTGATGCTGCTAGCCTTCTAGTGCACTAGTATACTTGCCACGATGATGCCGGTGCAATTGTGTTCTAGCAGCTGTATGTGCACCGTGGGGTAGTACGCAGCTAGCAATGATCCTCGATTCGTTGCAATGCCATAATATATTGCAGTGGTCCTCTCACTAATGATACGTTTGAGGTTTTAAACTCTTGCCATGATTGCAGCTAATGATGTGGTGACTAGCTTTCCAGCAAGGAGGCCAAATAAACAAGTGGCCACCTTTAAGTTCGAAAAAAATACTCATGAGTTAGAGCAACTCCAATGGGGCGACCCATTTCGTCCGTCACCGTCTGTTTGGGTCGGCGCGGACAGAAAATACGGCCCAACGCACCGACCCGAACGGACGCCCGTCCGCTTTCGTCCGCCTGCTGACCCATTCCCGGCCCATTTTTTAGCCGGATTTGTGTCGGCACGGACAAAAGACGGACGCGCGCGCACGCCCTCTCTTCTCCCCGCGCATGCACAACCTCCACCGCCTGCTTCCTGGCCGACGCCGCCAGTCATTTTTTTCGATGAAAAAGGATACATAGATAGTTCTTGCATACACGGATAAAATAAAATATCAACTACTCGTCGCTTTCCGACTCCGACTCAGTAATGTCCTCCTCCGACGTCTGAATGTAGGTGTCAACAGCGTGCTTGTTCTCAAAGTCCCACCCCGATGTTTCTCGCAGCCTCAGTCTCATTTGAGCGGTCAGCTTCCGCGCGCTTGCCCTCCCGATAGGCGGCTCGCTCCGTCCTCCTGGCCTTCCTCTCCGTCCTCCTCTGCTCATAGAACTGACGTTCGTCGACGATGTCCTGCGGGAAGCATTCGCGCCACAGCACCAAGGCTTGCACGTCCATCTCGGCGATGGCGAGGCGACGCATCCGCCTCCGGTGGACGCGACGATCCTCGTCGATGAAAAGCCGCGGGAGAGGCGCCAGATCCTGCGCCTGCTGGCTCGCAGACGCCAAGAAAATTCATCTCCGCACTCGGCCACGGAGGCGCTTATGCCGCGTCAGACGACGGGCTGCTGCCGCTCATGTGTCGAAGGTGCCGAGGATGAGCCGTTTCTCGCCAAACAAAATCTCGGCGGAGAAGGCGACGGAGGGCCGCTCGCGGACTCCGCGAAAATCCGAAGCGCCGAGGATGCGCATCGACATGGTGGCGCACAGGCGGCGAGGCTAGTGAGAGTGGGTGAGACGAGTGGGCGGCGGCGGCATACTGAGTGTGGAGGAAGCGCCGTATTATAACGAGCGCCGGCCGTGGCGCGCCAAAATGCGCGCGCGAACATTTCCCGCGCTCTGGAACGCCAAAGCCAACGCGCGCTAGGCCGAATTTCCCTCGTGCCCGCGAACCTTTTCCGCGCGCTGGCATGATCTAAAGCGCGCGCGGTCATGAAATGGGTTGGCGCGTTGGACGCGCTGCCGACCCAAATCTAAAAAAGGGCGGACGACGGGCGGGCGGCCGACCCAAACGGACAAAAAGCGGACAAAAGCGCCGTCCGTTTGGGTCACCCCATTAGAGTTGCTCTTAGTACGTGTGCACGCTTTTGAAAATTTAAATTTGGGCAAGGATTGGTCCAACAATACAAAGTTTGTATCAAATGAATTTTAAAACATTGGACTCACATCTGAAAGAAGTTTCCAATGGTGTAATTTTTGGGGCAGATAGCCCATGGAGAAATTGTTGTAAACACCTACTAGTAAACGCGGACAGTGGGATCAAGTTAAAAAGAAGTGCTATTCAGCCGAACCCAAAGACAAAATAGCTGAAATTTCTGAATTTTTAAGTGGTGACCGAAATTTGGAAACCATCCATGTCATGGCATCCCCCTTTGTCTCTTCCCTCCTAATCCAACCCTCTCCGAAACCTTCTCTTGAGTATATAACCTTATCAAAACCCCTCACTCACATTCAGCTGAGACCTCGACTCACACACAGCTCTGCCTCAGCGGCTCAGCCGCAGCCGCGCCTCTGTCTCTCGCTAGCTGTCCTGCCCGACATACATGGAGATGGACAGTGAGCCGTCGACGCCGAGCCAATCCTCCTACTTCACCGGCTGCATGGCCTCCCCGGCGTGGCTGCCGGCCGTGCACCGGAGCCCCGGGCGGTTCCACCTCCTGTCGCGCGAGGGCGGCCGCGACAGCGGGCGGCGGGCGTGGAGGCGGC
Source organism: Aegilops bicornis (assembly GCA_021605145.1). Classification (NCBI taxonomy): domain Eukaryota; kingdom Viridiplantae; phylum Streptophyta; class Magnoliopsida; order Poales; family Poaceae; genus Aegilops; species Aegilops bicornis. The sequence continues at coordinate 606,750,502 of CM038669.1, read as the reverse complement.
TGCTCAGGCGGCTGGTGAGGAAGAGCGCCTGCTGCCCCAGCCCCCGGGCGCCGCCCCCCATGATCACCTTCCAGTACGACGCCGCCAGCTATGCCAAGAACTTCGACGAAGGCCGCAGGCCCTCCTCCGCCTCCGCGGCGGCCGACCAGCCGGCCGCCGGCCAGCTGATCGACCCGGCCGAGAGCCTCAGATGACTCCTTGTGTTTTCCTCTGATTTTCCTTGTCGTCGGTTCGCGCGTAGCTGTTGTTCCTGGGTGGCGGTAGTTGCGACGTCGGTGTCCATGTCTCGGCGGAAAATCGCTGCTTGTACAAAAGATGCAGACTGTTCTTGTCCAAATGTGACTCCCTCTCGAGTCTCGTCTCGTATCTCCTTGTCTTCCTGTGATGATCCGATCGAACGAACGAGTTGTCACCACGCGCGCGTACGAGCTGGTGGTGACTGGCCATGTGAACAGTGACCAAATTGGCCGTCAATTTCCGTTTCGTCCTTGACAAATGTGACGTTTTGTTAAGAGATAAGTGAGCTGAACGCAAAGTGGGGCTGATCAACCACTGGGGGAGTCAAGGTAATCATGACAGGATCATGGACGAGAGAGAAAAGGGGTGCAAAGAGTCCCGGTTACGCTCGACCGTGTCGGCCTCTGGTCCAAATATCCGGTGGAATGGAATGTTCACAAAAGGGGAAAAGGATCGGGTGGAGAGATGGCCTTCGGTTTGGGAACTTGCGTCCAGGGCAACGTGCCTCGGCAATCCACGTTGACGTGGCCTTGCTGTGGCCATGGCATCGGCTGTCTGTGTACCAGCAGGAGCAGCTACATTTGGTCGGTTATTAGTTCGTTGGAATGTCAGGTCTGGTTGTCAAGTGATCAAACAGGTGCCCCCATTAATCCGCATGATGGCTCGGTAACTAGTATCTACTGGTGTAATATTAACGTTTGATTACATTCGTCAGTTACTTTGTGGCCCAATGGATAAGGCGCTTGTCTACGAAACCAGAGATTCTGGGTTCAATCCCCAGCCGAGTCGACTGATTTTTTTGGTACATTTTTGTTTCTGCCCTCCTAGTTTTTAGTGGGGTCAGAGCGTATAATGACAAATATTTTAACAGAGCCAAGACGGATTGTTTTTCCCTTTCTAGTTTTCAGTGGGGTCAGAGCATACAATGGTGATATTTTAGCAGAGCCAAAAAGAATAATTCCAAGGAGGGCAAAGGAAGGTTGTTTGGGTCTTCTGAGATGTACTCACAATGCCCAAGTATCAAGGTTGGCTAGGGTTTCGAGTACAACTTTTTAACCTCAGTATGGTTGCTAAGCAAGCTTGGAAGCTCGTCCAAGATCCTGACGCACGTAGCTTTTGTGGGCTGTGTATTTTCTGGATGGCGATGTTTTGCAGGCTAACTTGGGGAGCCCCCCTTCCTAGGTTTGGCGAGTTGTTCACGAGGGTATCTCTGTGCTCAAGCAAGGACTGATTCGAAGGATTGGCAATGGGCATTCAGTGAATGCGTGGGAGGATAACTGGTTGCCTTGAGAATTTATGCTAAGATCTCTCCAATGGCGGACTACTGGTCCTCCTAGTCGAGTCAGTGATTTTATTGATGAATCGTCTAAGTCATGGACTCGAGCCTTAGTTAATGAATATTTTCATATTCCTGATGCGCAGATTATTTTATAATGGCAATATTTTAACAGAGCCAACATGAATTTTCTTTTCTCTTTCTAGTTTTTAGTGGGGTCAAAGCCAAAAAGAATAATTTCAAGGAGTTCTAAGGAAGGTTGTTTGGGTCTTCTGAGATGTACTCATAATGCCCAAGTATAAGGATGGCTAGGGTTTCGAGATACAACTTTGTAACCTAGCTATGGTTGCTAAGCAAGCTTGGAGGATCGTCCAAGATCCTGACACACTTAGCTTCTATGAGCTGTGTATTTTCTGGATGGCGATGTTTTGCAGGCTAACTTGGGGAGCCCCCCTTCCTAGGTTCGGTGAGTTGTTCACGAGGGTATCTCTGTGCTCAAGCAAGGACTGATTCGAAGGATTGGCAGTGGGCATTCAGTGAATGCGTGGGAGGACAACTGTTAACCTTGAGAATTTATGTTAAGATCTCTCCAATGGTGGACTACTGGTCCTCCTAGTCGAGTTAGTGATTTTATTGATGAATCGTCTAAGTCATGGAATAGAGAATTAGTTAATGAATATTTTTCATACTCCTGATGCGCAGATTATTTTATAATGGCAATATTTTAACAGAGCCAGAGGAATTTTGTTTTCCCTTTCTAGTTTTTAGTGGGGTCAGAGCCTACAATGGCAATATTTTAGCAGAGCCAAAAAGAATAATTTCAAGGAGTTCTAAGGAAGGTTGTTTGGCTTCTGAGATGTACTCATAATGCCCAAGTATAAGGATGGCCAGGGTTTCGAGATACAACATTGTAACCTAGCTATGGTTGCTAAGCAAGCTTGGAGGCTTGTCCAAGATCCTGACGCACTTAGCTTCTGTGGGCTGTGTATTTTCTGGATGGCGATGTTTTGCAAGCTAACTTGGGGGATCCCCCCTTCCTAGGTTTGGCAAGTTGTTCACGAGGGTATCTCTGTGCTCATGCAAGGACTGATTCGAAGGATTGGCAATGGGTCAGGGTGCAAGCTGCGCGGGACATCCCGCTCGGCCGCCACGTCGCCCCGCAAAAATAGCCCGCAAAATGCCGACGGCGCCATCTCCACATCGGGACTGCCCTACAGAAATCCTCGATGGAGATGTTGTCCCTCCACCACCTCCCTCACATGCTGAAGCTGTTGTTTCTCCGTCGTTTACCTCCTTGATTGGAGTTGCTGTTTCGTCACCGTCCGCTTCAGCAAGGGCTCCTACAACCTTGTCGTGCCCTTTCCTCTCCTCCAAGAACAAAGGGCATGCATCCAAGAACAAAGGGCATGCGTCAACTGAAGAAGTCGATGCAGCTACAACACTTTGCTCCCTTGTCCCAATGACCCAAGATCCTCACCAAGGTACATGGTGCTCCCTTGCCTTTTAATCTTGATGGGTCATCGACTCTCTATGTAATATTAGCTTGGACAGAGAGAGGGTGAACTGAGATAATGCTTTGGAATAGTTCATATGTTTGCATACATGAGAGCTCGAGAAAAGCTGGAGACTAGTTATATGTACTACTAGATGTAGAGATTGGAAATGCAAATGTTAACTTATATATTGTTTGCAATTGGGCCCAGTATTGTTTGCAACCAGATACAACAACATGAAAACTGTGCTCTTACTTATGCACTATTTGTGTGATTGAAAACATGTTACTCAGGAGAAAAGCAAAGACTCCCAAAACCCCCACCAAAGAAGAGGTTGAGGTCATTGTTAGTGGTGCCCATAGTGGGATCCCCAGGGGTTAATGTCGTGTTATCTCAGGCATCTCCAAGATTAGGTGTGAAATGATCGTCGCCAACACTGCCTCAGATTCCTTGTAAGTTTTAATGTCTATTCTGCACACACATGTTAAGTTTTAATGTCAATTGTGCGCATATCTCAAATGTCTTGGCATAAGGTATTTGTTCATCTCAAATTCCGTAGGTCTTTCACATAAAAGAAAAAGAAGGAAACTTAAATACAAAATCTGGAATGATTATGATCCTGTGTATGATGGCAACAAACTCAAGGAAGCCCATTGTAAACATTGCAAGAGAGTTTTTGGTTGTACAAGAGCAGCTGGTACTAGTCACTGCATTAGGCATTTGTTAGTTTTCATGGAAAGAGCCAAGATCAATGAGTTTCTCGACTCAGTTAAATCAGCCATGCCACAACCTGGTCCAAATAGTCTAGAGAAATGGAACTATGACCCCGAGAGAGCTCATTGGGAGTTGGTGAGGATGATTGTTGTTCATGAATTGCCATTCTCTTTCGTGGAATACAAGGGATTTAGAAGATTTCTGTACAGTCTGAATCCCACATTTGAGGTGGTGTCTAGGACGACAATAAGAATTGATTGCCTCACGCTATTTCATGAACAAAGGGAAAAGTTTCGAGAGGCTATACAGAACCTAACCTCTCGTGTCTCTTTAACCGCCGACATGTGGACTTCAAGTCAAGCCGTGAGCTATATGTGTATAACATGCCATTTTGTTAGTACGACGAAGTGGAAATTGCAGAAAAAAGTGATTTGGTTTGCGAGGCGGAAACACCACATAATGGACCAAATTTATTTAATATCATGTTAGAATTCATGCAATATTGGGGTTTTCCAAAGAAGATTTTCTCCATCACGCTAGACAATGCATCAAATAACAACTCGTGTGTGAAGTACGTCAAATCCAATCTGCTAGGAAAGAATTTCCTACCTTGTAAAGGAGATCTTTTACATGGTCGATGTGCAGCTCATGTGATCAACCTTATTGTCCAAGATGGGTTGGAGATTACTTGCAAAGTAGTGGATAATATCAGGGAAAGCATCAAGTTTGTTAGAAGCTCGCCCACTCGGAAACAGAAATTTAAGGAAATAGTTGCACAAGAAGGCATTGGTTGCAAAAAGAGCCTTTCTCTAGACGTTGTCACACGGTGGAATTCAACGCATTTGATGATCAAAACAGCCCTAGAATATAGGAGAACATTCACCGCTATGAAGTTGCAGGACACAACATTTACATGTCAACCTACAAATGTTGAATGGGAAATGGCAGAATCTGTTTGCAGCTTGTTAGAGCTTTTCCTCGATGCAACTATGGTTGTATCTGGTACATTATATCCAACGGCTCATTTGTATTTCCAACAACTTTGGAAAATTCATCTAACATTGCAAAGAGAGGTCAACCAGACAGATATTGTCATCAAATCCATGGTTGAAGCAATGCAAGAAAAGTTCTTGAAGTATTGGAAGCTTTCATTCTTGACCATTTGTATTCCGGTCATACTCGATCCAAGATACAAGTTCAAATTCTAGGAGTTTTGCTTGAAATCTGGACTTGGGAGTGACGCAACGAGATATCTTGCTAAAGTGAAGAGAACATTCAAAGATTTATTTGTTGAATATTCTGTTCATGAGGGTGACTCGAGTATGGGAAATGATCAAGGAACCAACAATGTTGGCACAAGTACTGATAACCCATGGGATCAATGGAACAAGCATGTTCAACAACATCAACAAAATCGAGCAAAGCTGAGTGAACTTGATATTTACCTAAAAGATGAAATTTGCCCGCAAGAAGATGGCTTCGACATACTATGCTGGTGGTCCACAAATGCACACAAGTACCCCATAGTATCTCGGATAGCAAAGGATGTACTGGCTGCACCTGCATCTTCTGTAGCATCAGAGTCAGCCGTCTCCATCAGAGGAAGAATACTGAGTGACTATAGGGGCAGAATGATAAAAACCACTTTAGAGGCATTAATCTGTCTATAAGATTGGATGCGACCTCGAGGTAACAAACTCCATTTTTAGTGATACTTAGCATTCTTTAGTGTTATGATGATATAATTTGTAATGTTTTTTGTCTCATTGCAAGAACTAATCATGTTGGCACGATAATAAACGATGTTATTTATGGAACAAGTGCTGATATTGATGCTCATTGATTGCAGCATTAGGTAAGCCTAATCTTGAAATACATATTATCATCTTTCAATCTTGATGGTTGTGTTCCGTCCTCATGGCTGTGTGGTGGTGTTTATGTAATTCTTATGATCTAGAAAAATATTAGTTTTTGACATCACATTAGCTCATGCCACCAGTTCTGTTTCTATGGCCAAGTTGAAAAGTTCTTTATATAACAAATGAAGTAAATTCTTTGGTGCACCTATTGACATATGCACTATAGAACTGTATAATGGTAGTTCTAGTGCATTGATGGAGGGCAGTTTTTCTCAAGGTGAGGTACATGAACAATTTTGTTTCTGTACCCATGAGATGTGATGTTTCTGCTGCATATTATTATGATTAGCTTCTAAGTTTTTCGGTTGTAAATGCAACTATTTGAGTTATGAGAAGCAGCATATTGTACTGGTTTGCATTAATAGTTTTCTAGATCACTTAAACCTTTGTCAGACCTTGATAAGTTTTCTAGAATGTACAGTAATTCTTGAAACTCTTGTCCATTTGTAGATTAATACTTTGAAACTCTTTCCTATGTAGGTTGTGCAATATGATTCATGAACCAGTTGGAGATTCCCAGTGAAAGGGATGCTTAATGGACATCACTTGTAATGATCTAGAACATGTTTTGGGTCTAGTTGTATTATAATTATAATCAGTACCTTCCATATCAGGCCTGGTTTAGCTATAGTAGTTAATTAAATTCATGCTATCTAGTTGAATGAGCAACATGTTTCAGAGTTCAGAGGGTTCTCCAAGAGAATTCATTGTCTTTTTCTGCCATTTCAAAACTTCTCCTGCTGTACATTGTCTTCCAGAGAATGTTACTGAATGTTATTTCAGAACTTATCCTGCTGCACAAAAGTTCAGTAAATGTTTCAACATCATTTTCTATCATTTTAGAACTTCTCCCGCTGTACACTGTCTTTCAGAAAATGTAACTGGATGTTACATAGGTGGCCTGGTTTAGCTTGTTACTGATGAATGAGCAAACGACACATGCGGCTGCCTGGTGGTCTATAGTAGTAGGAAAAGCTAGATCACACGGTAATGTGCATGTTTGATACATTTTGTACTATCTGGAGGGTCTTTGCGGGCACACGCAGGCTGCCGCATAGTTCGCTAAAAATCAAGCATCCTAAAGGCGGACAGCTACGGTGGCCGCCGGAAAAGCTGGCTCCTGCTTGGCTGTTCGGCGGGCAGCCGCAACCCGCCCCGCCTGCAAGCTGAGCAATGGGCATTCAGTGAATGAGTGGGAGGACAACTGGTAACCTTGAGAATTTATGTTAAGATCTCTCCAATGGTGGACTACTGGTCCTCCTAGTTGAGTAAATGATTTTATTGATGAATCATCTAAGTCATTGAATAGAGAATTAGTTAATGAATATTTTCAGACTCCTGATGTGCAGATTATTCTCAACATTCCCCTGAGTACTCGCAACTTAGAGGATGGTTGGGAATGGCAATACGATCGAAACAATATCTTCACTATTAGATATGCTTATAAGCTCCTAGTCGACACTAAAAAGAGAAGGGAAACATGGCTTGAAGGTAGGCCCTCGGTTTCTGACGAGTCCTCAGTTCAGAATTAGTGGAAAAAAATTGTGAAAAATTAGGGTTCCAAGCAAAGTCAGAAATTTTGCATGGCGTCTTTCTCACAACTTGATCCCAACCGAGGCAATGAGGGAGAAGAGGAACATGACGGATTCCAGTAGCTATCAAATCTGCAATAGAGCAGAAGATACATGGTGTCATTCACGCATTGTTCGTAATATTTCAAAGTGTGTTCGGTTACTTGTTGATGAAGATCTTGTCAAACATTTGACCGCATGAAATAACGTTGGTGCAAGGATGTTATGGCTGATGGAGATGACGGATTCTATGAGGGAGGGTTAGTTCATTTAGATGATTGTTACCCTATGAGCAATTTGGTGGGATCGTCGATGGTGATTCATGAAAACGAGTTGCAGCCCCCGCCCCTTGTCAACGTATAGTTTTGTTAAGAATTACTTGTCGGATCTTGCTATATTGCGAGCACGATCTACCAGATGTGGCACTATGATGCCAGCGACGGCTTCAATATAGGAGAGGAAGAATTGGATCAAGCCTCAGCTAGGATGTATGAATATCAATGTGGATGCTGCCATCTCCAGGAACAATGACAGGGGTCCTTGCCTCCTTGGTGGCAATAAGGAGAGATGAGTAGGGCCTCTATATGGGTGCATCGACTGTTGTGGTTAAGGACTTGGTCCTTGGAAGCGATGGCATTGAAGAAGCCCTTTCTCTGGCTGACGATCTTTATCTAAGAAGAATTCACATTGCTATTGACTATCAAGCAAAGATCAACCATATCCAGGGAGGGTATAAAGGTACAAGCCAAGCATTTATGCATGATATCAAGACGAAGATTGAAGAGTTCGAGATCGCCCATCTACATCATGAGAAGAGAGAGCATAATGGAGAAGCACATGACCTAGCTGAAGCTGCCACTACACTTTATCTAGGGCACCATGTGTGGCTTATGAATACCCCTTATGTATCTGCCACCTTCCATTTAGTTGAATAAAAGCAGTGTTCTGCCCCTAAAAAAACTTATGATGCTCACAACATTTTTTTTGAGCAACAAACAGTGGGGAAGACCCCCACTGTAATTCTGTAACGCCCCGGATTCGATGCGCCAGGTGTCTTCCAGTTTTTCGTCGTCATTGCCATGTCATGTGCTTGCGTGTTGCACTTTGCCACGTCATCATCTGCATTTTATATCATGTCATGTAGCGACCCGACCCGAAGGGATCAAGTCTCTGTGCTTTCGTGTCATCCCTGGATCGGTATGCTGACACACACAGTACTCGAAGGATTTATAACAGAGGTAAATCACATGTATAAAGTAACGTAAATACTATTACCTCAATCCAAATATAAGCGGAAGCAACAAGGTTGTGGATTCCCATCAACACCAACGGCAAAGTTGAGTATAGGAAATCGTAACCCTAACGTATCACTTACTGTCGTAAATGCGAAAAGTACGCAACATGAAAAGTTGCAGCCAAAACGGGTCAAGACATGGAATATCTTTGGCAATGTAACACATAGAGAGTAATGAAAGAATAAGCCTATACTACATGCATATATGGCTGGTGGAAAGCTCTATGGTTACAGCTTTTGCAAAAGCCAATTTTTCCCTACCGCAAAGGAATAAATTTATTTAACTATCATGGTGGTTGTTGAACATTGAGAATGGTTGACAGCATCCTCAATCCCAATTAAAAGTACTCATTAAACCCAAACAAATTATATTAAGTAACGATGTTGAGATCAACAGGATATCCAGTACTAGATACTCAAAATTGTCCATAACCGGGACATGGCTAATCATGATTAGTTTATACACTCTGCAGAGGTTTAGCACTTTTCCCCACAAGACTCGATCGCCTCCGCTTTGGTTTCTCGCACTACATGGTGTTTGAGAGGCGGATGATCGAGACATAGTCTTTCGGAAGCGCTTAGCACCTTACTTGTGGGTAGACCGTACACCTACTTTCCCCTACATCTCGCTAGTCTACCCGTAAGAGTTCGCACAACTTAGTCAACTATGCGAGCCCATAATGGCTTGTGGCTGCACACGGAAGTTTCTAGTTTGAATAATCTCATGATCCCTTTGGGCTGGTGGCGGTCCGAAGAAATACAGGCAAATCCTGTCTACCTGTGTGCCTTGACAGCAAGTCCTGGAATAGCCAGTGCCTCAATCCACCCAGATGTGTGTTTAAGTTGCCACCTTAGATAAACCATTAATTATCAATCTCACATCTGTCATGGATATTCACTCAAACCCAATCCACGTCTACGAGCATAGCATGGCGTAATAAGCAAACGTAGAAGTAACTCCCAAGGGTTTGATAATAAAACAGGTAATAGGTACTACCTCCATCTACTTCCCATCCCACAATTTAATTAGATCCTAATCATGCAAGTGTTTGAGGATAGATCTAATGCATAAAAACTGGGTAGTAGAAAAAGTATGATCAAGTGTTACTTGCCCGCAAAGTTGATGAAGATGATTCGCACTCAAAACTCTTGATAGATCTACTCGTCACACTCCGGTCAATCTATCGTAATCAAGCAATAGTAACCACACATAAGCAATCACTCAAAAGATCGGAAGGATCGAAGAAACAATTGAAAACGTCAAAACCAAATCTAATAACTCTTGCAGCATAAAACAATTTCTAACAGTACCAAAACTATGTGTATTTGGCCTTATCAGAAAGTTTAGGTCAAGAGCTTCGATTTGCAAAAAGAATCAACTAAATCGTAGTTATAAAACTCAAGTTATGATCAAACGAAGTTCAAATACAAATCTGTTTGAAATCAAATTTTAAAACTTTCAATAACATGTTTGAGTTGTCTTCTTTGGATAGAGGAGATCATAACGAAGAAGTGGGCGTTGGTTTCGTTGGATTCCGACTTACGAGTAAAAGGTTATGAACGTTTGAAGATTAGGGACTACGGATAGGTCCATGACGAGAATTAAAAATAAAAAGAAAAATCTATCGAGCTTAACGCCGCTAAACAAAACCGAAAGAAAAACCGGCGAGAAAACCGATCTAGGGTTTCGGAAAGAAAACCGAAACGTAAAACCGATCTAGAAAAACAGAACGGAAACCGATCTAGAAAACGGAACGGAAACCGATCTAGAAAACGTGACGCGGCGCGAGGCTAGTACCTCGAAGAGGCGAGGGGATCCGGCGGCTGACAGAGGGCGGCGGGCGGCAAGTGGCGGCGGCGGCTATGTAGGGCGGCAAGGCTGGTGAGGGCGGCGGCGGTGACCGTGTTTCTGGCAGAGGAGGAGGAGAGGAGAGGAGAGTTGATTTGGTGTGTTGGAGGGGGTGCTTGGGTATTTATATTGGGGAGGGAGGGTTTTGCTTGGGGTAGGGGACAAGAAATAGATTAGGATTAGGAATCCTTGGATATAGTTCTAGGAATAGTTTCTGAATAAACGAAGTAGGAAAAGAGTCCTACTAGGACTTGGGTAAAAGGAGCGGCTTCCTGCCTCCCTTGGTGCGTCTTGGCGTTGTGGCCTCGACGGCCGGTGGCTCCTAGGCGGCTTGGGCCTTTGGCCCAAGGCGCAGATCTTTTTTTAAAATTTTTTCCGCATTTAAAAAATGATAAAACTAAATAAATAAATCTATTAAATAGGCATATAATATATCAAAATTTTCAGAAAAAGATTTCCTACATGATGAACTTTATTCTAGCTTCAAATAAAATACACAGAAATTCAAATAAAACAAACAGTGCTACTACCCTAATAAAATCCACTGAAAATCATTTTAAAAATACCAAAATGATTTCAAATTAATTTCTCTTCAATTTTCTGATGTAGGGAATCATGTTACCCTATTTTCCATATATTTTATTTTTGGAGAAAAATAATTTGAATAAAACTCAAATAACTCCAAATTGAAAATAAATTCAAAAGAACTTTGAATTTAATTCTTTGAAACTCCCAACTCATATTTCATATGTTTTGAAGAAGTCATTTTATCTTCGCTCGTGAAAATCATTGAGTTGCATAAAGTTTCAATTGGAAATATTTTCCAAATGAAATTCAAATATTTTCAACACCCTTGTCATTTAAATAAATGGAAGAAGTCATGTCATCTTCTCTCCGTGGTTTTTGTGATGAAAAGAATTTGAATTCGAAGATCATAAAAGCAAAAATGAAAGTTTGGGAAAGTCCTTTTATTCCCTCTCATTTAACTTTCAAAAGTTTCGAATTCACTCACTTTCAGTCAATCAATCAAACAATCAATCAAATCTATCTATTTGTTTATAACATTCCAAAATTTAGAATTTTGGGATGTTACATGTCATCATGTGCATTTCATTTTGCATACGGGTTCGTCTCATGCATCCGAGCTTTTTCCCCGTTATCCGTTTTGCAATCCAGCACTCCTATGTCTCCCGGCGCCCCCTTTTGCCTCTTTCCGTGTGCAGGTGTTAAACGGTCTCGGAATGGACCGAGATATGTCAAGCGGCCTTGGTATAGCACCGGTAGACCGCCTGTCAAGTTTCGTGCCATTTGGAGGTCGTTTGATACTCCAACGGTTAACCGGGTAACCGCAAAGGCCTCTTTTATCTTGCAGTCCAACACCCTTTCAAAGTGGCCCAAAAACCCATCTAACTCCCCTCCATGCTCTCGGTCGTTCGATCATGATCGTGTGGGCAAAAACCGCACCTCGTTTGGACTCTCCTAGCTCCCTCTATCTATAAATATGTGTCCCTCCCGGATTTTTCGCGCAGTCCAACCCTAACCTCCTCCTCCCTCCGCGTCGCCGGACATGTCCGCCTCACGGGGACGTGTCCACCCCGCCGCCACGTCGCTCCGACGAATCGAAGGACGCCACGTCAGCGCCGCCGCCTCCCTCCTCCACTCACGCGCCGCCACCTCAGCGCCTCACTCTCTCTCTCCTCCCCACCACCGCGCGGCCCGCGGGACCCGGATCGGGCCCGTGCGAGCCAGCTGCCGCGCCGTCACTTGCCGGCCCGCGCCTTACCTCGCCGCCCGCGCCCGAGTCGCCGCCTCCCGACCAGCGTCGCCCGGCGCCCGCCGCCTGGCGCCCGCGCCGCCCCAGCGGCGCCTCCCAGCGCCTCCGTCGGCCGGTCCCGCCGCCGCGCCTCCACTGCGCCGCCCGTGGCGCGCCTCCCGCCGTGGCCGCCTCCGCCCGCCGCCCGGCCCGGCGGCGGCTTCGCCGCCGGGCTTCGCGGATCTGCCTCGCCCCGCGCCTCCTCTTCGAGCTCCGGCCAGATCCGCCGCCGCCTCGGTTCGCGTGCCTCGGTTGACTTCTTCCCTTCGATTTTTTTCGTCTAAGTCATTCATCTGTGATATATTTGTTGCATTTTCATCATGCCATAACTTTGCACCCGTGGCCCCGTTTGGGGCGTATAGCATACCGAATTGTTCGCCTCGATGAGTACATCATTTCATCTCATTGAATCATTTTTCATTTGAGCTCATCTTAATGCCCGAAATGCTGTTAGAAGAGGGCTATGTGATGTTAGTTTCAGATTCTTATTAGAACATGCACTTTTGTCATTTTTGCCATGATTGATGTGTGCATCCTATGAACTTGAGTCCTACATGTGTTTTGTAATATGCTATGCCATCTTTACAGGAGTGTATTCCATGTATTTTTGTGATCTATGTGGTGGCTAGCACAAGCATGCAAACTAGGCTTCATGATGTTGCTGATTTCAGCCCCTGTTCTGCTGATATATTTATGCCATGTAAACTTGATGCTACCGACAGATCCATGCTTATTTTGAGATACTGCAGTAAGGATGTTTTGAACATATGGTTATGCTCTATCCATCCATGCCCTTGTTTGCAATTATGGAGTGCCATAGCTTGAGTCAATCGAGCTCTACTTTTGCTATAAAATGTTTCCTGGCAGGTTGTTTACATGTTATTCAATATTGCCAAGGTTGTTGTAGTTGATCCGTGTATGATATGATGTTGTTCTTGCCATGTATAGCTTCTATGCCATGTCTTCTTAATGTTGGTTGCCTTGCCATGCCACGTATTGCTCTGTGGTGAGTGGTTCAAGCTCACCAACATGCCTACTTATTATTGTTCCTGCCATGTAAGAATCTGTAATATAACTTGCCATGTTTACATGGGTGCCATCATATTTCTGATCCTTTTTGGCTCATGGTCAGTAAAGGACATTTGTTCTATGCATTTAGAAGTTTCATGCCATGCCTTTGTTTGCCATGATAAGTTCCTTTAGCATGTTGTTTGATAGCTCTAAACATTGTAACCTGATGTTATTTCTGCTTAAGTCTGAAACTGTTAGTGTGCTTCTTCTCATTAGTTCCCGTTTCGTTGCGATCGTGAGGGTTCGTTCGTCTACGCTTGGTTTGTCTTCGTGGCTTCATATTCATCATGGACTCGTTCTTCTTCCTTGCGGGATTTCAGGCAAGATGACCGCTACCCTGGATCTCACTACTATCATTGCTATGCTAGTTGCTTCGTTCTATCGCTATGCCGCGCTACCTATCACTTGCTGCTCAAGCCTCCCAATTTGCCATGTCAGCCTCTGACCTTTGTCACCCTTCCTAGCAAACCGTTGTTTGGCTATGTTACCGCTTTGCTCAGCCCCTCTTATAGCGTTGTTAGTTGCAGGTGAAGATGAAGTTTGTTCCTTGTTGGAACATGGAGATGTTGTTCCTTGTTGGAACATGTTTACTTGTTGGGATATCACAATATATCTTATTTAACTAATGCATCTATATACTTGGTAAAGGGTGGAAGGCTCGGCCTTATGCCTGGTGTTTTGTTCTACTCTTGCCGTCCCTAGTTTCCGTCATATCGGTATTATGTTCCCGGATTTTGCGTCCCTAACGCGGTCGGGTGATTTATGGGACCCCCTTGACAGTTCGCTTTGAATAAGACTCGTCCAGCAAGGCTCAACATTTGTTTTACCATTTGCCTCACCCAGCCTTTTTTCCCTTGGGTTACCGGAGCCCAAGGGTCATCTTTATTTTAGCCCCCCCCGGGCCAGTGCTTCTATAAGTGCTGGCCTGAACCGAGCTGCCTGCGGGGCCACCTTGAGGCAACCTGAGGGCTGGTTTTACTCGTAGCTAGTCTCATCCGGTGTTGCCCTGAGAACGAGATATGTGCAGCTCCTATCGGGATTGTCGGTAGCATCGGGCGGCTTTGCTGGTCTTGTTTTATTCTTTGTCGAAATGTCTTGTAGCCGGATTCCGAGACCGATCGGGTCTTCCGGGAGAAGGAATATCCTTCGTTGATCGTGAGAGCTTATCATGGGCTAAGTTGGGACACCCTGCAGGGTATAAACTTTCGAGAGCCGTGCCCGCGGTTATGTGGCAGATGGGAATTTGTTAATATCCGGTTGTAGTAAACTCGAAGTAAACTCTTCTAAAATACACCAACCGTGTGCGTAACCGTGAGTGTATCTTTTCGGGGTTGATCGAGAGGAGAACACGGTTTCTGGGTTATGTCTGACGTAAGTAGGAGTTCAGGATCACTTCTTGATTATTACTAGTTGTGACCGTTCCTTTGTTTCTCTTCTCGCTCTCTTTTATGTATGTTAGCCACCATATATGCTTAGTCGCTGCTGCAACCTCACCACTTTACCCCTTCCTTTCCCATTAAGCTTTGCTAGTCTTGATACCCATGGTAATGGGATTGCTTTGAGTCCTCGTGGCTCACAGATTACTACAACAACGATTGCAGTGTACAGGTTTGCGATGCTCATGACGCGAGAGCGATGTTTGCTTGTTTTGGAGTTCTTCTTCCGCTTCTTCGATCGGGGATAGGTTCCTGGTCGGCAGCTGGCTAGCAGGTGGTGGATGTCGTTTGAGTTTCTGTTTATGTTTCATCCGTAGTCGGATGTTGATCTTGTATGATGATGATCTATTCTTGTGGCATTCGTGCCTTATGTATGTATCCCTATGTATTATGTAATGTTGATGTAATGATATCCACCTTGCAAAAGCGTCTTCAAGATGCGTTTCTATCCTTGGTGGGACCATCGAGTTTCTTTAGGATAGGGTCGCATCTTGGGCGTGACAAGTTGGTATCAGAGCCTCGACCGACCCTAGGAGCCCCCTTGATTGATCGTGTAGTTTGGCCGCTGTTGAGTCTAGAATAAAACTTTTCGGAGTCTAGTTATATCGGAGAGTAGGAATTCTTTTTACTCCTCAGTCCTTCACGCTTCCGGGTGAGGAATCTTGACGTAGGTGTTTTGAATTACTCCTCTTCCCCTTCAAATTTTTCTTTAGGATCACGTAGTTAGTTTTTCGTTCGTTGGCTCTCAGCTGTTTTCATCCGGTGCATTTCTCGTCAAGATGAATCGAGCCTCTTCATCTTTGCCAAGTTCAATCCTCAGTTTGCTCTCAACGAAGTTATTTCTCTATCCTCAGTTGTTTTCTTTTCCCGCCCGCCCACCCTTCTTCTTCTCGGAACCGGAGTCCGTAATCGAGTATCCATCCTACTCGTGCGAAGTCTTTGCTTTCTTTCCTCAATGTTTTCAACCGTGTTTTCTCTTCAAGATATTCGTCGATTCCCCTTCCAGTTGTCTTTGTTTTCCCGCCCTCCCACCCTTTTTCTTCCCGGAGCCTGAGTCTCTTTCGACCATCAATTTCATTTGTGTGGAGCCTCTTCAGTCTTCCCTTAATTATCTCAACCGGTGAATTCTCGTTTTGTACGACATTCTTCATCTCTTTTTTTCTTCTCAGGTGGATTCAATTCCAACTTTTGGTAGTGATTATATTCTTTTCCCTTGGATCAAGTGTTCCCCTTGCTCGTTTGCCTCTCACTATTCAATCATTCCGAAGTTCCGAAGACATCTCAGGAGATTCGTCTATTTTTGAATTAATTCGAGGTTGTCACCTTATTCAAATATTTCAATTGTTCCGGTGCATCATCTATCTGTTCAACAAATCTTTTCCAACGGTGTTTCTTTTCAGTGGGCCCTAACCCACAGGTCTTTTCCCAGGATCTTACCTGACTCTTCTAATTTCCCCGGAGTTATTCTCAATTCTTTACGAAGTTTGACGTAAGAACGGATTCCATCGATCCGAGATGCTTTTCCAAGATCTCGTTCAAATTCTTTTCATTGTTGGCTCAACCTATTCGCTTTTCATTCTCCCGGAGTATCTCAGTAATTTTGGTGGTGTTTCGTCTTCATTTGAAGACCGAAGTAGAGTTTTCCCTAAATCTTGTCCGTTCTCCCGAAGATTTGTGGTGCTAGCTCGATGTTATCCTATCAATTTGTTTCCAGTTGTGAAATTCTTTTCATCCATCCGGAGTATTTCAGGAGTTGATTTCTGTTTCTTTTCACCGGAGGCCATCATTCCAGTTATCGTTCTCTATTTATCCCGGTGCTTCGTTCGAGTGTTCGTTAATCAGCTCATGATCTCTTTGTTCTTTTACATCTGAATCCCCTCTAGTTTATTTGTTCTTCTAATTTCTCCCGGCGATTCTTCCATCAGTCATTTCCGAATTCTTACGGTGGATCATTCAAGATTCTTTTTCCTTGATTATCTTTTTAATCCATTCGTTCTTTCCAATCATAATGGTGGCTCATGAAGACTTTCTCAAGTTTTGCGCCACATTTCCCTTAATCTTTTTCAAGAAGAATAAGTAGTATGCACAATCCATTGCTTGCCATTAATTTAATTTGGTGAAGGATAAGCATACAATAAATCTTATTCTTATTTCATCAAAGTGATCAATCTTTTTCTTCGGAGTTTGTTCTTGATGGATAAATTCTAGTTCCTAGTGTTTTCATCTTTTTTTTCCGGAGTTCAAATTTTCCTCGGCCATCTCGTCGGTACTTCCATCTAAATCACCGCAAGACTTAATCCTTATTCTTTCCATCCTTCAATTGTATCTCATCATCCTTTTGTTACCGGAGTTCTTCACGGTGGCTCGTCATGATTTAATTCATTCTTCAAGTGTTCATCAAGATTCTTTTGGAGGAATTCAAGTACCTTTTCTTCTTGCATCTCGAAGTGCAATTAAATCTTCGTATTCTTTTGAACTGGAGTTTTGCATTTCTTCGTTCTTCTATGCTATCCAATCATTTCCGTTTGTGGCCGGTTATCACCTTATGATCTTGAGATGCTACCATAAGACCGCAACAAGCTTATTCTTTTCGTTGTTGATTTTCCCAGCAACTCCGTTTACACCTTCCTTCTAAAGATGCTTTCAATTTCATTCCTGGCACAAGTTGTCATTTTCTTCTCCATTCTTTTCATCCAACTCTTTAAATTCTTTCCGGAGGTTTTGTGTCATGTCTTCATCAAGTATCATTCCGTCCTCTCAAGCTCGTGTTCTATTCTTTCCATCTTCAGCCGGAGTGCTGCCTAAATTCTTTCAGTCTTATCCGTTTCTTTTCTCATTCTAACCACTCCGGTTAGAACGAGTGGTTTCATAGTCTATCGGATTCGTGAGCTTTCGACTCTCGTCATTCTCGTCGCTCATCTCTTCTTCTCGAGTGCTCTCGATTCTTTGCCTCTTCTCTCTTGCGTTTCTTGTTTCTCCTCATCCTTTTTCCCTTCCGTCTCGGTCCTAAGATCTCGGGACGAGATCTCTTGTTAGTGGAGGAGTGTTGTAACGCCCCGGATTCGATGCGCCAGGTGTCTTCCAGTTTTTTGTCGTCGTTGCCATGTCATGTGCTTGCGTGTTGCACTTTGCCACGTCATCATCTGCATTTTATATCATGTCATCATGTGCATTTCATTTTGCATACGGGTTCGTCTCATGCATCCGAGCTTTTTCCCCGTTGTCCGTTTTGCAATCCGGCACTCCTATGTCTCCCGGCGCCCCCTTTTGCCTCTTTTAGGTATGCGGGTGTTAAACGGTCTCGGAATGGACCGAGGTTTGTCAAGCGGCCTTGGTATAGCACCGGTAGACCGCCTATCAAGTTTCGTGCCATTTGGAGGTCGTTTGATACTCCAACGGTTAACCGGGTAACCGCAAATGCCTCTTTTATCTTGCAGCCCAACACCCTTTCAAAGTGGCCTAAAAACCCATGTAACTCCCCTCCATGCTCTCGGTCGTTCGATCACGATCGTGTGGGCGAAAACCGCACCTCATTTGGACTCTCCTAGCTCCCTCTATCTATAAATATGTGTCCCTCCCGGATTTTTCGCGCAGTCCAACCCTAACCTCCTCCTCCCTCCGTGTCGCCGGACATGTCCGCCTCCGCGCCGGACGTGTCCACCCCGCCGCCACGTCGCGCCGACGAATCGGAGGACGCCACATCAGCGCCGCCGCCTCCCTCCTCCACTCACGCGCCGCCACCTCAGCGCCTCACCCTCTCTCTCCTCCCCACGACCGCGCGGCCCGCTGGACCCGGATCGGGCCCCTTGAGCCAGCGCCGCCGCCCGCCGTCACTTGCCGGCCGCGCCTTACCTCGCCGCCCGCGCCGGGTCGCCGCCGCCTCCCGACCAGCGTCGCGCATGGCGCCCGCCGCCTGGCGCCCATGCCCGCCATGGCGCCTCCCCAGCGCCTGGCCGGTCCCGCCCGCGCCTCCTGCGCCCGGTGGCCGCGCCTCCCCGTGGCCGCCTCCGCTTCGCCGCCCGGCGGCGGCGGCTTCGCCACGGGCTTCGCGGATCTGCCTCGCCCCGCGCCTCCTCTTCGAGCTCCGGCCAGATCCGCCGTCGCCTCGGTTCGCGTGCCTCGGTTTTCTTCTTGCCTCCGAATTTGTTCGTCTAAATCATTCATCTGTGATATATTTGTTGCATTTTCATCATGCCATAACTTTGCACCGTGGCTCCGTTTGGGGCGTATAGCATACCGAATTGTTCGTCTCGATGAGTAGATCATTTCATCTCATCGCATCATTTTTCATTTGAGCTCATCTTGATGCCCGAAATGCTGTTAGAAGAGGGCTATGTGATGTTAGTTTCAGATTCTTATCAGAACATGCACTTTTGTCATTTTTGCCATGATTGATGTGTGCATCTTATGAACTTGAGTCCTACATGTGTTTTGTAATATGCCATGCCGTCTTTACAGGGGTGTATGCCATGTATTTTTGTGATCTATGTGGTGGCTAGCACAAGCATGCAAACTAGGCTTCATGATGTTGCTGATTTCAGCCCTGCTCACTGATATTTTTATGCCATGTAAACTTGATGCTACCGAGAGATCCATGCTTATTTTGAGATACTGCAGTAAGGATGTTTTGAACATATGGTTATGCTCTATATATCCATGCCCTTGTTTGCAATTATGGAGTGCCATAGCTTGAGTCAATCGAGCTCTACTTTTGCTATAAAATGTTTCCTGGCAGGTTGTTTACATGTTATTCAATTTTTCCAAGGTTGTTGTAGTTGATCCGTGTATGATATGATGTTGTTCTTGCCATGTATAGCTTCTATGTCATGTCTTCTTACTGTTGGTTTCCTTGCCATGCCACGTATTGCTCTGTGGTGAGTGGTTCAAGCTCACCAACATGCCTACTTATTGTTGTTCCTGCCATGTATGAATCTGTAATATAACTTGCCATGTTTACATGGGTGCCATCACATTTCTGATCCTTTTTGGCTCATGGTCAGTAAAGGACATTTGTTCTATGCATTTAGAAGTTTCATGCCATGCCTTTGTTTGCCATGATAAGTTCCTTTAGCATGTTGTTTGATAGCTCTAAACATTGTAACCTGATGTTATTTCTGCTTAAGTCTGAAACTGTTATTATTTGCAATCTTGCCATGTGTTTTTGAGCATGTTCTTGTGATTTCTGGAGATAGCTCAGTGTTCATGTTTTGTTATGCTTTACCTGTACATCATGCCCATGCTTTTGTTATTACGTTGAGATGCTGTAGCTTGTTGTTTTGGTGCTTGCAATATGCCTACTTGCTGTCTTGGACAGATTGTTGCTTTAACTTGTATAGTGTGTATGTGTTGAACCGTTGCTCCGTTTTGAGTGTGCTCTATATGAAACTTGCTTAGAATTGCATGTAGCTTCATATTATCATGTTGCATCCTTGTTTTGAGGTGTTTGCTTGATGTTTGTATGCATTTTGTATCAATGCCATGCTTATCTTGTTTTGCTCATATCTTTTAGACCGTAGCTCCGAATTAAATGAACTTTATATGTAACTTGACTATAATTTCGTGTAAATCATCGTGGTGCATCTTAACTTGCTGTTTAACAACTTGAACATAAGGTTTATTCAGATCTGGACCAATTTCGAAATTTGCATATGAGGACTTACCGGAATTGTTATATGTTGTTCCCGGCCTCATTTAAACTTGCTTTGATGTGTTGCTCTTGTTTGCATCATCTCTTGCCATGAGTAGCTTCATGTAGCTTTGTTATGCATCATGCTGGTTGTGCATCATGTCTTGTTCATGTGTGGTGTGTTTACTATGTTGTGTGCTTCTTCTCATTAGTTCCCGTTTCGTTGCGATCGTGAGGGTTCGTTCGTCTACGCTTGGTTCGTCTTCGTGGCTTCATATTATTCATGGACTCGTTCTTCTTCCTTGCGGGATTTCAGGCAAGATGACTGCTACCCTGGATCTCACTACTATCATTGCTATGCTAGTTGCTTCGTTCTATCGCTATGCTGCGCTACCTATCACTTGCTGCTCAAGCCTCCCAATTTGCATGTCAGCCTCTAACCTTTGTCACCCTTCCTGACAAACCGTTGTTTGGCTATGTTACCGCTTTGCTCAGCCCCTCTTATAGCGTTGTTAGTTGCAGGTGAAGATGAAGTTTGTTCCTTGTTGGAACATGGAGATGTTGTTCCTTGTTGGAACATGTTTACTTGTTGGGATATCACAATATATCTTATTTAACTAATGCATCTATATACTTGGTAAAGGGTGGAAGGCTCGGCCTTATGCCTGGTGTTTTGTTCCACTCTTGCCGTCCCTAGTTTCCGTCATATCGGTATTATGTTCCCGGATTTTGCGTCCCTAACGCGGTCGGATGATTTATGGGACCCCCTTGACAGTTCGCTTTGAATAAGACTCCTCCAAAGAAGGCCCAACATTGGTTTTACCATTTGCCTCACCCAGCCTTTTTTTCCTTGGGTTACCGGAGCCCCAGGGTCATGGTTATTTTAGCCCCCGGCCGGTGCTTCTCTAAGTCCTGGCTTTGAACAACTACTGCTGGGGGCCACCTTGAGGCAACACGAGGGCTGGTTTTACTCGTAGCTAGTCTCATCCGTGTTGCCACGAGAACGAGATATGTGCAGCTCCTATCGGGATTGTCGGCGCATCGGCGGCTTTGCTGGTCTTGTTTTATTCTTTGTCGAAATGTCTTGTAGCCGGGATTCCGAGACTGATCGGGTCTTCCCGGGGAGAAGGAATATCCTTCGTTGATCGCGAGAGCTTATCATGGGCTAAGTTGGGACACCCCTGCAGGGTATAAACTTTTGTAGCGACCCGACCTCAGACGGTCAAGCCTCTGTGTTACTGTGCCATCCCTGGATCAGTATGCTGGCACACACAGTACATCAATGTATATATCAAAGTGCAATCACATGCATAAATAACGTAAAACTGATATATACCTCATAATACTCAGCGGAAACAATCAAACGGGTGTGGAGTCCCATCAACGCCATCGGCAGGTTGAGTGTAGACCGTAACCATGTATCGTAACTCTTACTCGTCGATGAAAATATATGCAACATGATACGTTGCAGCCGTGTAGGTCAAGACATTGAATGTACCGCAAGATCACAACATGAATAAAACAGATGGTAAAACTATACTATATGCAATTTGGCTTTGTGGCTCAGTATTCGAGTTTTGTTTGCATAAAAGCTGATTTTATTTTACCTACATCAAAAGAATAGAATGAAGTCTGTACTATGGAGTTTTCTATCATGACATGGTTCCGCCAACCGATGTCTCATAGCCCAAAGTCATCATAAGTTGCCCACAATTAAGTTATCAATCCGGTGTTGAGAGTTCCGAGATAGATCCAAGTCCAGATGCTCAAATTGTCCGTGAATCGGGACACGGCTAATCGATTAGGTTATAACCCTCTGCAGAGGTTTGTACACTTTACCCGCAAGATTCGATCCCTCTCTTTACGTTCTCGCACTTCGTGGTGTTTGAGAACAAGATGACCAAACATGGTCTTCCAAAGAGTTCCTCGACCACTTTGTCCGTACTCCATCCAATCCTACCGTCCTTCTACATCTGCTAGTACCGTCCCAGCCAGAGTCACCACTAAGGTCAACCAAGCGAGCCCATAATGACTTGCGGTTGCACAGTAAGCTTCCGGTCATGAAGTATTCTTCCGTCTCTTTGAGTCTGGGTGAAGCTTTCCGCAAGATGTCATGGCGCTTCTCCATGCATCCCGCCAACCACTGGTTTCTCCAGGTGCCCACAACCGCCCTTCACCCAAAGAGTGTGTATTGCAATCCTGTCTCGAGTCTTGAAGTCTTGAGGTCTTGAAGATGCAGTCCTTGCAGATTCCATCATGGAGTTGTCGTCATTGACGTAGAATCCTCCATTCTCACACCACTCCGTGCACTCATACCAAACCCGTCTACTATAGCGTAGCATTAAAAGAAATAACGTCCGGGCTTGGTAACAGGGTGATGGGTTCCTACCTCATGCATACTACTCAACTACAAGGATTTCAATAACACTCTTGAGGGGTGGTTGCAATGGTGCCACTAAATGCAATAAAACATAGGTAAGAAAGCAATGGTCAAAGTGAACTTGCCTGGTTGACGATCTTCGAAAAAACTAGGGTTTCGTAGTAGCAATCCTCGCACTCCGGAAATTCTACCGAGGCAAACAATAACTATAATAAGCACATAGCAATAGGATCACATAACACAACATAACGAAAGTAACATAACACAACAAACAACCAAAACTCAAATCCAAAAGAAAAACTCAAATAAAGGCCACTCAAAGTTTTCCCTACTTCAAACAATAACAAGAATAGTTTTATATAATAAAAATTTCTTAATATAACCTAATCATGGTTTTAGGTTAACTTAACAGAAAAGGATTCACTAAGCAACTAGGAGCAAAAAGAATTAATTAAAAAGCTATTATAAAACTCATTCTAGGCCTAATCCAATTTCTATTAAGAAAAATAATTTAAAACTTTTATTAATTATAAATAAAAGTTCATCTACTAGAATGACAGAAACTAACCTAGAATAACTAATCACAAGTTAAAAATAAATTAATTTACTAATTAATTTAATAGGAAAACAGGAACTAGTTAATTAATTAGGATTAATAGGATTCTGTCTAAAACTAATTATTTATTAATCCTAAAATACCCAAATTAATTTCTAGGGTTTGGCAATGTCAAAATAAAGTGGTGACAAAAAGAATCATGCAAAAATAATTTTTCTATCTAAAGTTATAGCAGATTTGCTATTCTGGCTAAAACAATATTAAAGCATTTTTAATTATTTTTAACATAGCTAAATATATATTTTTCTGAAACTACATAAAATTTGCAATCCAACAAAAAAGAATCACTCAAAAATATTAAGCAGAATAAAAGATATACATTTTGAAAATTGAAACTATTCGGCTAAAACAGAAAATCAAAATAAAAGGAAAAGGCCTAATGGGCCTAAATCGCCTCACTGTCGTTAGATAGGCTAAATGGGCCCTAGGTTTAAACTAAACGAACCGGCCTAATAAAATAAAACCTAAACTAAAAATAAAACCGATCGGGCCGGCCGGTTTTATAACTAAAACCTAACGTTTCGGGGCGTCTAATCGAGGCCGTCGATCTAAGATCGAACGGGGGAGGTGGTTCCCGGCGACGTACCGGAGTCCGGCGACGGCGGCGGCGGCGGAGGGAGTGCGTCGAGGCTTCCGGGCGTCGGTGAGCTCGAGGGAGTCGCCGTGCGGGTGCGGGGGAGGCCGGTGAGGAGTTCGGTGGGGTCGGGGAGCTTGGGAGGGCTAGGGCGTCGTCGGCGACAATGGCGGCGGGAGATGCTCGGGTCTCCCATGAGCACGAGCGGAGGGAGAGGAGGTGCGGCGAGGGGCGAGGGGGAACGGGTGTGAGGGCGGCTTTTATAGCCGGGGTCGTCGGGGATCGGGAGGATCGGAGGCGATCGGGGATCCGGATCTTTCGGGATCCCATGATCTCCCATGAGGTAGGCGTGGCGTGGGGCGGGGAAGAAGAGGTGGGTCCAAGGGCAGTGAGAGAGAGGCGAGGCGATCGGGTGGCCGATCGGAAGAGGGTTGCGCGAGGGAAGAGAGGGAGCTGGGCCGGCGCTGTGGGCTGGCTGGTGGGCTCGGCCAAGATTGTTGGCTGGGCTGGGTGGTTTAGTGGCGCCTGAGGGGTTTTTTTCTTTATTTTTTAATAAAACAAAAACAAAAATAAAACAATATCTATAAATATTTTATATAGGGTATATATATACCAAAATGATCAGGGAATATTCCCTTTCATTTGAACATTTTTCCAAAGGCAAAATCCAAACTTTATAAAAATCCATTTTTCAAATTCAAATAAAATTCAGATTTGAATCCAAAACTTTTGGCATTGTTTCCTCTGATATTTTTGGAGTGTCATGTTTGCTCCTCTCATACTTCTGATCAAGTATTTATCAGGCATAGTTTTTGAAATGTTTCCCACATGCCAAAGTTTGAATTCAAATTCAAAACTCAAAATTTTGAAAGAGGGTTTCAAAGCACTTCCAAATGACTTTCAACTTGATACTACTCAACTTCCAACTCATATTTCATATAATTGAAGAAGTCATTTTATCTTCCCTCATGAAAGTCATTGAGTTGCATAAAGCTTTGAATTTGAAATCTTCCCAAATGAAATTTAAATCTTTTCCAAAACCCTATTCATTTCAAAATGGAAGAAGTCATGTCATCTTCACTCTAGGCTTTGGTGTTGGAATGAATTTGAATTCATTGAGATCCAAAAGGCAAAGGAGAAAGTTTTGGGAAAGTCATTTCATTCCCTCTCATTCAACTTTCAAAAGTTTTCAAATTTCACTCAGTTTCACTCATTCAATCAAACCAACAATCAGACAACAAGCATAGTTATTTATTTAATATAACATTCCAAAATTTAGAATTTTGGGATGTTACAACTTTCGAGAGCCGTGCCCGCGGTTATGTGGCAGATGGGAATTTGTTAATATCCGGTTGTAGTAAACTCGAAGTAAACTCTTCTAAAATACACAAACCGTAATGCGTAACTAGTGAGTGTCTCTTTTCGGGGTTGATCGAGAGGAGAACACGGTTTCGGGTTATGTCTCGACGTAAGTAGGAGTTCAGGATTACTTCTTGATCATTACTAGTTGTGACCGTTCCTTTGTTTCTCTTCTCGCTCTCTTTTGCGTATGTTAGCCACCATATATGCTTAGTCGCTGCTGCAACCTCACCACTTTACCCTTTCCTTTCCCATTAAGCTTTGCTAGTCTTGATACCCATGGTAATGGGATTGCTGAGTCCTCGTGGCTCCTGATTACTACAACAACGATTGCAGTACAGGTTTGCGATGCTCATGACGCGAGAGCGATGTTTGCTTGTTTTGGAGTTCTTCTTCCGCTTCTTCGATCGTGGGATAGGTTCTGGTCGGCAGCTTTGAGCTAGCAGGGGTAGATGTCGTTTGAGTTTACATTTTATGTTT
The DNA here is from genome assembly GCA_021605145.1 of Aegilops bicornis. Taxonomy (NCBI): domain Eukaryota; kingdom Viridiplantae; phylum Streptophyta; class Magnoliopsida; order Poales; family Poaceae; genus Aegilops; species Aegilops bicornis. Next base: position 606,724,794 of record CM038669.1, on the reverse strand, counting down.
CATCCGTAGTCGGATGTTGATCTTGTATGATGATGATCTATTCTTGTGGCATTACGTGCCTTATGTATGTATCCCTATGTATTATGTAATGTTGATGTAATGATATCCACCTTGCAAAAGCGTCTTCAAGATGCGCTTCTATCCTTGGTGGGACCATCGAGTTCCTTTAGGATAGGGTCGCATCTTGGGCATGAAAAATTCTCATTTTCATTAATAAGGTGGGACAATTACAAGTGGATTTACAGGGTGGATCATGAAGCAAACATAAGAAGATAAATCTACAAAGTGTCAAGCCAGCTTTGCATGCCCTCCTTCAAACCAGGTTTGGCCTTCTTTATGATCATGCTGAAATGCTTCTTAAACATGGCTATACAGAAAGCCATATTCTTAACTTTGTGATCAAATATTATGCTATTTCTGTGCTTCCATAAACTCTAGCAGCCAGCAATTATGCACTCTTTGAAACATCCATAAGTATCTTGTTTTCTTCCTTCCAATAGCATCTCCATCAGATTATGATCAGTATCCCATTGGTAACCAGTGTTCATCCAGAAGTTTTGGCTGAAATCACAACTAAAAAATAGGTGCATTAGATGTTCATTAGGCTCATCATCACATAACTCAGACTTACTTGTCTCAATGTAGAAATTCTTCCTGTTTAATAGATCTCTGGTATTCAATCTATCTTGCAATAGAAGCCAGAAAAAGAATTTCTGTCTGGGTAAGGAACATGATTTCCAAATCCATTGGAAGGGTTTAGGAGCATCCGCAGGATTTCCCATGTATTCCAGATATATTCTCTTGTTAGAGTATTTTGTTCCACCCCAATAAAACTTCCATGAATCAGGTATTTGCTGGTTATCTCTATTATTTATCAACATAATTAGGTTGATTCTCTGTTGTACTGCAATAGTAGACATTGGCAGATGGAATAAGTCATAGAATTCATCCTCTTCCATATTGCTGGCAGATGCAAGTGTGATCTCAAATTTTTTTACATAAGAGAATAGTTGAGGCATGGCCTGAGAGAGTATTTGAGAACACCATTTATCTGACTATAGCTTGATTGTATTACCATTCCCAGCATAGCTTATGGTCATGTCTTTAAATTCTCTCAAAATAGAGCAGCAATCTCTCCACCAGAAAGAGCCCACCCTGGTAGGGAAACTAGGTACCTCACCATTGTCATAGTAATTGTTCCAAATAAGGTTAACCCAGGGAATATCTTGCCTGTTAAAGAATTTGAATAGGGATTTTGTAAGTTGGGTTTTGTTTTGAACTCTTAGATCTAGCACTCCCAGACCACCTGCTTTTTTTGGCAAGCATACATTATCCCATTTTACAAAGGCAGTTCCCTTTTTTATTGATATCTTTGCCATACCATAGGAAGTTCCTACCTGTTTTTTCAAAATGATCCAGTATGGTGAATGGAACTCTGATGCAGCACATAGCAAAGATAGGCAGAGCTGCAACAATGGATTTCAGGTGAACAAGTCTCCCTGAGTATGACATCATGGTGGCAATACCAGCAAGTATGTGATCAAGCCTAGATACCATGGGCATCAAGTCAGATACTTTAGGCCTAGTAGATCCCATAGGCAGGCCAAGATATGTAAATGGCATAGCTTCTTTTTTGCAGTTAAAGGTGTTGGCCAGATCCATAGCTTTTTCATCACAGATATTGACAGGTACCATAGAGGATTTACCGTAGTTTACTACAAGCCTAGTGAAATTAGAAAACTTATCAAGGATCTCAATAAACTTCCTGATTTGCACCACATCAGCTGGCAGAATAACAAGTGTATCATCAACATATTGTATGATAGGGTAGCATTCAATATAGTTTGTTTCAATGGGCAAAGAAAGTAGGCCATTCCTCCATGCTTCATTTACCAAAATTTGTAATAATTCTCCAACCATAACATATAGTATAGGGAAGAAAGGATCTCCTTGTCTGACTCCACATTTGCATTGTATGCACTTACCAGGAACACCATTTAGAAGGACAGAAGTAGTAGCAGTGGATAATATAGCAGTTACCCATCTAATCCATTTGCTGCTGAACCCCAGATGCTTCATCATGAACAAGATGGCCATATAATTTACTTTATCAAAAGCCTTTACAAAGTCAATCTTAAAAATGATGATTTCTTTCTTGGATTTGTGACACATATGTATGTATTCAAAACTCCAAGCAAGGCAGTCCTAAATATTCCTTGTCTTGATGAATCCATATTGATTCTTGCTAACTCTGGAAATAATAATCTGTTGGGCTCTATTGGCAAGGAGTTTTGTAAGTATTTTGATTGGCATACTTACAAGAGAAATTGGCCTATAATCATCAGGTGATTCAGGATTATCTTTCTTAGGTATCAGAGTTATATAGGCATTGTTGACAGGAGCAAGTGATACAACTTCATTATAAAAATCATTAATGAATTTGTAGAAATATTGCTTGATGATGTGCCAACATTTCTTCATGAATAGTCCATTGAAACCATCAGGACCAAGGGATTTATCATTGGGCATTTTATTAATGATATCATCTATTTCTTCATTGGAAATGGTCTATCAAGATCATGTAAATCCTCTTCCATAGCAAGATGTGATATATCAAAGTTTTTTAAATATGTGGAAACAGTGCCTATTCTATTTTTGAAAGATTCCCATATAATAGCAGCTTTATGGTCATGTTCAAAAACTTGTTGACCATCCATAGTCATAAGATAAGTGATGTAGTTGTGCCTGAACACATAAGTAGCAATGGCATGAAAGAATTTGGTATTTTCATCGCCCAAGTTAGCCCATCTTATATTTGCCCTAATTCTCCAATATATTCTCTTAGCCTCCAATAACTTGTTTGTATGTTTGACAAGTAAAGTTCTAAAATTCCTTTCAATCCTAGATAGCAGTCTTTGTTCCTCAATGCCATCCATAATTTTCACATAGAAACAACAATTATCAATTATTTTATTCAGTTGGGAGTATTGTGTACTCCATGCTTTCAGTCCTCTTCTGATAGCCTTAAATTTTGAGTTTATATTTTTAGCAGAATCAGAGTAATGGGTTGAATTCAACCAATGTTTCTCCACTGTTTCAAGAAATCCACTAAATTCAGTCCAATATTCTTCAAATTTGAAAATCTGGCTTTTGGGGATGTTGCTGTCAATTAGAATTTTGATAGGCACATAGTCAGATGTGATTTTAGCCAAGGGGATGGCCATAGTAGATGGATGAGCAGTAGTCCAGTGGGGGCTAGTGAAAATCCGATCTAGCTTTTCCAAAAGAGGCTAATCTTGTTTATTGCTCCATGTGAAGGATCTTCCTTTGAGGAGGATTTCAACTAAATCCAAATTGACAATAATATTATTGAAAGTCATATCATACTGACAGGATCACCACCTTGTTTATTCCTATTATCAAGGCTTCTTATAAAATTAAAGTCACCCACAATCATCCATGTAACACCCCCAGTGTCATGCTACAGTAATCCCCTGTTAATGGTGCCAGGTCACCATGCTTACTGAGCTAGTTATCACTTGATGAAAAATCCAAGTCAAATTCAAATTCAAATTATGAGTGAAATTCAAAATGCTCAGACATGAACACAAAAATGTTCATCATGTGCCAAATAATCCACAACTAATATTGGTGGTGAGCCAACATTTTTGCAAAAGGTTTAAGTGGCCTAAACTACTTAAAGCAGTGACCTAAGCAATAAATTAAATGCCCTTTTTAATTTATAAAATTGGCAACTATTCCAAAAGCCTCCCACCCTTTTTGTGGCAGTGCAATATACTTCTTTGAAATTATTTTGGCCAATGGCATAATTTTTGCAAAGTCTTTAGACCCTAAAAAGAAAAGGCAAAAGCTGCTGGAAAAGAAAAAGGGAAAGCAAAAAAGGGGAAAGGGGCAGAGCCCTGGCCTCCTAGTGGGCTTTGGCCCACCTGAGCCAACCGCCCAGGCTAGGCCGGCCCACTCCCAGTCGTCTTCCCCTCCTCCATCAGGCGGCGATCACAAGACGCACGTCGCCGCCGAACCATCTCGCCGGCCACGCCGCTACAGGCGCCGCGGGGAGGATAAGGAAGCCCGACGCCTCGGGCTCCCTCCCCACTCGCCCACTTGCCCCCTCTCCCCCAGATCCAGCTGTCTCCTCTCCCTCTCCTTCGTTCTGGAGAGGAGACCGACGCAGTCGCCGCCATTCTCCGTCGTCCTCGCGGCCACCAAGACCCGTTCGCCTCGCCGACCTGTCCAACCGCTCCGACTCCCTCGGCTACGCCTCCACGACAAGCTACAAGACGCCGGGCGCCCCCGAACGCTCCCCCGGCCTCGTCTTCCACTTCGGATCACAGGAGCTCGCCCGCATCGATCCACTGCACTGCAGCTGCTAAACCTCCGAGGGCCACTGTGTGTGCCGTCCGGTAAGCCCCGCTTCTCCTCCCCTCGCTCCCCTAGCCTCTTGTGCTACCGTAGCCACCGCGCCGCCATGGCCGAGCTCGGCTCATGAAAGCTGGCCGCGCCGTCGTTGCCATGTTTCGCCGAGCACGCGTGGACGTGCTTTCGGTGCAGCCCGCCGAGGCCGCCCGTGCCGCTTGCCCACCTCGTTGACCCCCGTAGCGCGATCCCGACGAGGTCCCGAATCCCACCGCCGCCTCCACTCGTCGCCGATGTAGTTCCGGCCAGCCGCGAGCCCAACCGACCACACCATGCGACGCGGCGTTGAGCCCTCATTCGAACGCAAGCAAAACCGCGCGAAACGGTGCCCCGTAGCGTTTTTCCGAGCAACTCCGGCGAGCTCGCCGCATGGAAGGCCACCGGAGCAACTCCGTGGCTGGCCATCTGCGTGGCTAGGTGGGCCCATACTGGGTCACTAGCTAGGCGTACAGGGGTCCCCGTTGACTGGGTTGACCCAGTCGACGTGCTGACTGGGCAACCCCAGCCACCGACATGTGGGCCCACCTCTGTTATATTAGTCTAATAAAATTTTATAAATAAAAATTATTAGTTAACCTAAAACAGTCACTGACGCCCGGGGCCCACTCCCCTAATTAACCCTGTTAGTTTAGTTAATCCACTGTTAAGCCAACAGAGGCTGACATGTGGGTCCCAGTGCCCCCATTGGTCAGCTTTGACCACCAACCGGACTGTTGGATCACGACGTCACACCTATGTCATACTGATGTCATAATTCCTTTTCTGTTAATTTAGGTAATTCTAGAAAATTGTTTAATCTTTAATAATTCATAGAAAATAAACCGTAACTCCGATGAAAATGTTTTCTATATGAAAGTTGCTCAGAAAAATCCAACGAATCCGAATACGCGGTCCGTTCATATGTCACATGCCCCAAGCATGCTGAACATGGGACATTCCCCCTCCGGTCGTCTGTCTGACACAAGTTCGGAACCGGGAAAACATTCCCGGTTGATTTCCCCCCTTCACCTTTATCGTGTAGCCATACGTTAGGTCACTCCCGGCACAACATATTGCCACGTTCTGCTTTGTGATGCTATGTTTGCTTTATATTTACTATTTCTTCCCCCTCTTCTCTCCGGTAGACCCCCAGACCGATGCTGCCCCTGTGATCGACTACGTCACCGACGACCCTCATTGCCAGAGCAACCAGGCAAGCCCCCCCTTTGATCATCCTGATATCGCCCATTCCATTCTCTCATGCTTGCATTAGATTTTGCTATTGTTATTGTTTGCTCCTATTATGATGCATAGCCTGCTTTTGTAACCTGCTTATTGTTACCTTACCTGCTTATCCTAAACTGCTTAGTATAGGTTGGTTAGTGATCAGTGACACCCCCCCACCTTGTCCTTGTTACCCCTGCTTCATCATCGAAGACCCGATCAACGGGACCGAAGACCAGGCCCCGACATCGCACATCACTTCCCCCTTAGTTGCTCGACACTACTGGGTTACTATCGAGTACCGAGGGTGAACCTCTTCAACACTTCTGATGTTAACCCTGTAGTGTAGTCATTCGGTCATGGTCATCGAGGGTGATTTCCTCCTTAACCACTTCTGATACGACTCTGTCATGCAACCCCTCAAGTGTGAACCTCGGGGGTGATTCCTCTTACGTTCACCTTGATGATTACATCTAGTGGAACTCATCGGGGGTGATTCCTCGGGTTTTCCCCTTGATGTTTGGACACACGGATACTTGTACTTTACCACTTGTTACTTGGAAAGATGGGTCGGCCACGAGGGGTACCTGCTGAGCTTAATTGCGAGTGATGTGGAGTCAGGTTGACTGGAGGGTGCCCGCGAGATAATTACGAGGCATGGCCGGCATTCCTAGCCCTTGCCGCAAGTCCTCGAGACGGGCAACGGGGTCACATCTTCGTGAGTCTCTCGCTTGTTACCGCGTTCCTAATCCACTATGATTTGGATATTTGATCCGAGGGGCCTCGCCCGATAGCACTAACCATCACGTGGGCATAGTATGGGTGTTCTGCGTCGTATACATCACCGAAGCTTAATAGACGTCGGCTGACCGAGCGGCGGCCGGTTGGACTGCGTAAGCACTCGCCTTTGTTGAAGGAGGTAGCTAGGTCCGCTCACCGGCCAGCGTCACGCATAGCGTGCAGGAGTTCGGGAGATGGCCCATGACCCCTGGGGGCATATGTTTAGTCCGGCGTGCTGGCCTCTCTATTAAGCCTAGGTCGGGTTGTGGCGTATTGTTTGGCCGAGGCCGGGCATGACCCAGGAAAGTGTATCCGGCCAGAATTAATCGAGCGTGGTGGGTAAGTTGGTGCACCCCTACAGGGAAGAAAACATCTATCGATAGCCTGTCCTACGGTAACGGACACTTGGAGTTGTATCCCGATCGATACAACTAGAAATGGATACTTGTGATGATAATTGGATGGTGAGGAGTAATGGATTGTGATGGTAACTGGATAGTATGGCTCTGGGATTTCTTTCTCGCAGGGAGTCGAGAAAGGATCTCCGGCCGAGGTTGATAACACTACTTCTACCTTACTTTGTGCTACTCTACTCCCTCCTATTTGCTGCAAATTGGTGGTTTCCAGAAGATGCTAGTCTTCGATAGGACTAGGCCTTCTCTCTATTCTGGCATTTCTGCAGCCCAGTCCACATATATAGCCTTCCTTTGATAATGTTGCATATGTAGTGTAGATCCTTGCTTGCAGTACTTTGGATGAGTACTCACGGTTGCTTTGCTCCCCTTTTCCCCCTTTCTTCTTCTTTCCGGTTGATGCAACCAGATGACGGAGCCAGAGCCGATGCCACCGCCGATGCTTACTACTACGTGGAGGCCGCCGATGACCGGGGAGTAGTTAGGAGGCTCAGGCAGGAGGCCTTGCCTTTTCGATCGATGTTGCTTTTGTGCTAGCCTTCTTAAGGCAAACTTGTCTAACTTATGTACGTGCTCGAGATATTGATGCTTCCGCTGACTCTTGTGTAATCGAGCTTATGTATTCGAGCCCTCGAGGTCCCTGGCTTGTAATATAAAGCTTGTATTATTTTAATTTGTGTATAGAGTTGTGTTGTGATATCTTCCCGTGAGTCTTTGATCTTGATCGTACACATTTGCGTGCATGATTAGTGTACGATTGAATCGAGGGCGTCACAAGTTGGTATCGAGCCCATCGCCTGTAGGTAGCCCCCTTTCCATCTCCTTGGCCGAAGTTGAGTCTAGTCACTACAAAAACCTTTACTAACATGGATGTGTGTCTTACGGGCCCACGTCGCCAATTGGGTGGTATTAGGATCTTTTACTCCTCATCTATACTCTGGGACTCTGATCTCTCGTCTATTCGGGTTAAACATTTTACTAACTCTGACATTAGGTTCTCGTACCCACTTCCTCCCGGAGAGCCCCAACATTATCGATGATTGCCTGCTGCACCAGAAGATTTCGAAGATACTCTACGTTGTTCTCTCTAGACTTTGTGCCAATGCTTTCGCAATTCCCTTCCATCGATAAACCCCTATGAATAACCGCATACAATTGCCATTCATACAATCATTCCTCGATGCTCTTGTTATTACAAGATGCCCCAAAATTCTCTATTGTTTCGAGAATCCTTTGAGCTTACCGCCTTACAGTTCTTTGCCCCATGAATAACCCCCCTTCGAATAATTCCTCGCAGTCACCGAGGATTCGTTCACCTCAGTTGTTCGTGTGATTCACAAAATTCTTTGAAATACTATTTGACCTTCCAAAAATCCTCCACAACCTATTGCTCTTGGAATTCTTGCATACTTGCTTTCTGGTTAATTCCATTTGTCTAGCGATATTCGTTAAAATCCTTTGGGATTAACATTCTGTTCCTGTTGATTTAGCATGTGTGTGAATGCACACGATCATCAATAAATCCTTGGAAATTTTCTTTCCGGCTCAGACATTGTTCCGAAAATGAGCTGGTTCTTGCCCAATCAAGATTTGATCGGGTGCACCTCTAAGTCTATTCAACTTACTCATCTTTTGATCAGTGCCTATGCTTCTGATCCTTCGTCTTGAATTCATGATTCCTGTGTACCCAAGCATCGAATCATTCAGACGTTTTTATAAGCCGATGCCTTTGCATCCCCTTCTTCATCTGATTGATTACCGATACTCACATCAACTCTGTCGTGAATCGCCAGATCCATTGATGGGTTGTTATCCGACAGTGTCCTTCACATCCAAGATCTTATCAGTTTTTCCCTGATACATAATACCTTCGGTATATTATAGCATCTGCTTTGACTTCGATACTCTGCTTTCGAACTCGTATCTTTTGCTTGGTTGATGGTTGTATAGATTCGTAAAAATGCCCCGATGGGTTGAACTTATGCCTTCCATAATCCGTGTGAACCCGAGAGTTCTAATGATTCTTACTCTTCTGGTACTTCGCCAGGTAAATCTTCTGCACTATAATTTCTTCGAAGAAGAGGAGTGAATGAAAGGTTATGCATTGAAGAAGTGGGAGTCGACCTTGAACCTTTGTGTTCATGCCCATGGACCCTGATGTAGAACTTATCACGGAAGCTTCTCTTATAAACAAGTGTTCCCTTAGTATAAGCTCATCTTGCACCTGTAAATTGATCCTTTGCAATCGTGGTTCCGACCATATTTTCTCCTTGATTCCATTTCCCGGACAAGTTAAAATACTTGTCTTTTGCAGATCATTTCATCTGTCCAACCTCTATTTTTGATCTACCTCGAGTATTTCCCCTTGTTATCTCGAGGATATTGTGTCATTGCACTACCTCTTGTGAATTCTCATTGGAATGATACTCCATCACATCATTCCTAGCCTGATCAGCTATATCATCATCGAGCTAATTTTAACTGTGCTAACCGATCCTTCTTCCCGGAGCACAACTTCCGACAACGAGCTAAGCTTACGTCGATCTTCCTCATCTTATCATTTCACCTCAAACAACAAGCTTTATTTCGAGCTTGTGTCACATCCTTGGTTCCAATAACCTTTCGCTTCATCATTCCTTTCGCTTGATGTCGCCATTTGCTTGATGGCCTCTTCATAGTACCTCGACAAAATCTGTCGTGATCCCCATCAATATACTGACTTGTTCCAGGATATCAATCGAATTTGTGATGAGAACTACCATCCTTGACCATTGATGATTTGAGTTATCATTGACAACTCCCTTCTCTTCTTTCCAACACATGTTTGATCATGTCTCGGTTATACCTTGGACTCCTTGCTATTGCTGCAATTGTTCCTTGAGTATTTCTTGTGATCTTCAACTCCAACCCCTACTTGTAACACCATGTTAATGCTACCTCGAAGCATGACTCAGGTATTCCGAATATCAACAAGAACATTGGAAGCACATTGTCGAATGTTTCTAGATCTATTATCCAAATACCGTTGTATGGGTAATATCATGATTTTTCCCTCGCCCCCTTTATCTAAATGATTTTGAACTTGCTGTAATATCATGTATATCCTGCTCTGCTTCCCCCTGGAAAGGATATACTCCCAATTCTTGTGTGTAAACACATTTTCCTTTCCAATGTTCTGATTAATCTAATGATCACCTTTTCTTTTCCTTTGTTTTGTTTAACCTTTCTTGTGGTTTATGAGATCTAAGCAGTAATAGTTACCTGCTTATGAAAACACCTCGGTGTACAATTTGTCAGTAAGACCTTGTTATTATTGCTGTTGACATTCCAGTAACCATCGATGGACAAGAACTTTGCCTATTGGTCCGCCTCGTTCAACGAGCAGGAAAATAGTTCTCTTCGTCCCTCGCCCTTGGTACCAATGTTGTTGACAACATAACTGATAGTCTAACATCTGACATGTCTTGCCATCGACCCCCTTTCTACTTTTAACCCACATGGTGGGCTCATAACCCACAGTTCCACAGGATCGAACCCTGACTCCCCTCTATATCTTTGATTCTGAAATATTCTTGCATTTGGCTTCGTATCATGTCACGAGCCACCTTCCAAGAGATGATCTATTCCCGATGCTCTGAACCCCCTTCTCACACTCTGTTCAGGTATCGGTCACTTGTCCATTCGCTTGAAACTTCCTATTGTAGCTTCATATTTGCTCTCGATGTTTTCTTAAGTTTCAACTCGGGAGATACTTCTGCCACATTCCCTGAATTGTTCTCCAGATAATTAACCCTATAAGGGTCGGTTCTCCCGAAGTTACTCTTTACTTCCCCACTTAAATCTCGGGACGAGATTTCTTGTAGTGGAGGAGATTTGTAACACCCCCAGTGTCATGCTACAGTAATCCCCTGTTAATGGTGCCAGGTCACCATGCTTACTGAGCTAGTTATCACTTGATGAAAAATCCAAGTCAAATTCAAATTCAAATTATGAGTGAAATTCAAAATGCTCAGACATGAACACAAAAATGTTCATCATGTGCCAAATAATCCACAACTAATATTGGTGGTGAGCCAACATTTTTGCAAAAGGTTTAAGTGGCCTAAACTACTTAAAGCAGTGACCTAAGCAATAAATTAAATGCCCTTTTTAATTTATAAAATTGGCAACTATTCCAAAAGCCTCCCACCCTTTTTGTGGCGATTGCAATATACTTCTTTGAAATTATTTTGGCCAATGGCATAATTTTTGCAAAGTCTTTATTGGCTAAAAAGAAAAGGCAAAAGCTGCTTTGGAAAAAGAAAAGGAAAGCAAAAAAAAAGGGGAAAGGGGCCAGAGCCCTGGCCTCCCAGTGGGCTTCGCCCACCCGAATAGCCCAGCCCGAGCTAGGCCGGCCCACTCCCAGTCGTCTTCCCCCTCCTCCACTGTCAGGCGAAGCAGCACAAGACGCCGCCGAACCATCTGCCGGCCACGCCGCCTCTGAGCGCTTGAGAGGATAAGGGCAGCCCGACGCCTCGGGCTCCCTCACCACTCGCCCACTTGCCCCCTCTCCCCCAGATCCAGCTCTCTCCTCTCCATCTCCTTTGTTCTGGAGAGGAGACCGACGCAGTCGCCGCCATTCTCCGTCGTCCTCGCGGCCACCAAGACCCGTTCGCCTCGCCGACCTGTCCAACCGCTCCGCCTCCCTCGGCTACGCCTCCCCGACAAGCTACAAGACGCCAGGCGCCCCCGAACGCTCCCCCGGCCTCGTCTTCCACTTCGGATCACAGGAGCTCGCTCAAGACGATCCTTTGACCGCAGCTGCTAAACCTCCGAGGGCCACTGTGTGTGCCGCCCGGTGAGCCCCGCTTCTCCTCCCCTCGCTCCCCTAGCCTCTTGTGCTACCGTAGCCACCACGCCGCCATGGCCGAGCTCGGCTCCGCCGAGCAGCTGGCCGTCGTCGTTGCCATGCTCGCCTGAGCACGTGGACGTGCTCAGTGCAGCCCGCCGAGGCCACCCGTGCCGCTTGCCCACCTCGTTGACCCCCGTAGCGCGATCCCGACGAGGTCCCGAATCCCACCGCCGCCTCCACTCGTTGCCGATGTAGTTCCGGCCAGCCGCGAGCCCAACCGACCACACCATGCGACGCGGCGTTGAGCCCTCGTTCGAACGCAAGCAAAACCGCGCGAAACGGTGCCCCGTAGCGTTTTTTCGAGCAACTCCGGCGAGCTCGCCGCCGCGGAAGGCCACCGGAGCAACTCCGGCGCCGGCCATCTGTGTGGCTAGGTGGGCCCCGCCCCTGGGTCACTAGCTAGACTGCCCTGGGGTCCCCATTGACTGGGTTGACCCAGTCAATGTGCTGACTGGGCAACCCCAACCACTGACATGTGGGCCCCCCTCTGTTATATTAGTGTAATAACATTTTCTAAATAAAAATGATTAGTTAACCTAAAACACTCACTGACGCCCGGGGCCCACTCCCCTAATTGACCCTGTTAGTTTAGTTAATCCACTGTTAAGCCAACAGAGGCTGACATGTGGGTCCCAAAGGTGCCCCATTGGTCACTTTGACCACCAATCGGACTGTTGATCACGACGTCACACCTATGTCATACTGATGTCATAATTCCTTTTCTGTTAATTTAGCTAATTCCAGAAAATTCTTTAATCTTTAATAATTCATAGAAAATAAACCGTAACTCCGATGAAAATGTTTTCTATATGAAAGTTGCTCAGAAAAATCCAACGAATCGAATACGCGGTCCGTTCATATGTCACATTCCCCTAGCATGCTGAACATGGGACATTCCCCCTCCGGTCGTCTGTCTGACACATGTCCGGAACCGGGAAAACATTCCCGGATGATTTCCCCCCTTCACCTTTATCGTGTAGCCATACGTTAGATCACTCCCGGCACAACATATTGCCACGTTCTGCTTTGTGATGCTATGTTTGCTTTATATTTACTGTTTCTTCCCCCTCTTCTCTCCAGTAGACCCCGAGACCGATGCTGCCCCTGTGATCGATTACGTCACCGACGACCCCTCAATGCCAGAGCAACCAGGCAAGCCCCCCCTTTGATCATCCCGATATCGCCCATTCCATTCTCTCATGCTTGCATTAGGTTTTGCTATTGTTATTGTTTGCTCCTATACTGATGCATAGCCTGCTTTTGTAACCTGCTTATTGTTACCTTACCTGCTTATCCTAACCTGGTTAGTATAGGTTGGTTAGTGATCAGTGACCCCCCCCACCTTGTCCTTGTTGCCCCTGCTTCATCATCGAAGAACCGATCAACGGGACCGAAGACCAGGCCCCGGCATCGCACATCACTTCCCCCTTAGTTGCTCGACACTCTTTGGGTTACTATCGAGTACCGAGGGTGAACCTCTTCAAGACGCCGATGTTAACCCTGTAGTGTAGTCATTCGGTCATGGTCATCGAGGGTGATTTCCTCCTTAACCACTTCCGTCACGACTGTCAGCCGTGCAACCCCTCAAGTGTGAACCTCGGGGGTGATTCCTCTTACGTTCACCTTGATGATTACATCTAGTGGAATTCATCGGGGGTGATTCCTCGGGTTTTCCCCTTGATGTTTGGACACACGGATACTTGTACTTTACCACTATTACTTGGAAAAATGGGTCGGCCCTGAGGGGTACCCGCGCGAGCTTAATTGCGAGTGATGTGGAGTCGGGTTGACCTGGAGGGTGCCCGCGAGATAATTACGAGGTGTGGCCGGGCATTCCTGGCCCTTGTCACAAGTCCTCGAGACGGGCAACGGGTCACATCTTTCGTGAGTCTCTGCTTGTTACCGCGCGTTCCTAATCCACTACGATTTGGATATTTGATACGAGGGGCCTCTGGACTGATAGCACTAACCATCACGTGGGCATAGTATGGGCGTTCTGCGTCGTATACATCAGTCGAAGCTTAATAGACGTCAGCGACTGAGCGGCGCGCGCCGGGTTGGACTGCGTAAGCACGTGCCTTGTTAAAGGAGGTAGCTAGGTCTGCTCACCGGCCGCTTACGCAACGTGCAGGAGTTCCAGGGGAGATGGCCCATGACCCCTGGGGGCATAGATTTAGTCCGGCGTGCTGGCCTCTCTATTAAGCCTAGGTCGGGTTGCGGCGTATTGTTTGGCCGAGGCCGGGCATGACCCAGGAAAGTGTGTCCGACCGGAGTTAATCGAGCGTGGTGGGTAAGTTGGTGCACCCTGCAGGGAAGAAAACATCTATCGATAGCCTGTCCTACGGTAACGGACACTTGGAGTTGTATCCCGATCGATACAACTAGAACTGGATACTTGTGATGAGAATTGGGTGGTGATGATTAATGGATTGTGATGATAACTGGATAGTATGGCTCTGGGATTTCTTTCTCGCAGGGAGTCGAGAAAGGATCTCCGGCCGAGGTTGATAACAATACTTCTACCTTACTTTGCGCTACTCTACTCCTTCCTATTTGTTGCAAGATGGTGGTTTCCAGAAGATGCTAGTCTTCGATAGGAATAGGCCTTCTCTCTATTTTGGCATTTCTGCAGCCTAGTCCACATATATAGCCTTCCTTTGATAATGTTGCATATGTAGTGTAGATCCTTGCTTGCGAGTACTTTGGATGAGTACTCACGGTTGCTTTGCTCCCCCTTTTGCCCTTTCTTATTCTTTCCGGTTGATGCAACCAGATGAAGGAGCCCAGGAGCCAGATGCCACCACCGATGCTTACTACTACGTGGAGGCTGCCGATGACCTGGAGTAGTTAGGAGGCTCCCAGGCAGGAGGCCTTGCCTTTTCGATCGATGTTTCTTTTGTGCTAGCCTTCTTAAGGCAAACTTGTCTAACTTATGTTTGTGCTCAGATATTGATGCTTCCGCTGACTCTTGTGTAATCGAGCTTATGTATTCGAGCCCTCGAGGCCCCTGGCTTGTAATATAAAGCTTGTATTATTTTAATTTGTGTATAGAGTTGTGTTGTGATATCTTCCCGTGAGTCCTTGATCTTGATCGTACACATTTGCATGCATGATTAGTGTATGATTGAATCGAGGGCGTCACAATCCATAACTTGGATTGCTGCATATTTAAATTCATAAGCCAGTCAATGAACTCCATTTTACCTTCATTGCAGTTGGGCCCATATACATTAGTGAGGAACCAACATGAATTATCCAGGTTAGATGTAAACTCAATGGTGATCTGAAAGTAGCTTTTGGATATTATCTTGCCTTTCATAATATTACCATTCCAAATAGTAATCAATCCTCCAGAGCTGCCATTAGAGGGTGAGTAATGATATTGGTTGAATCTTTTGGGGCAAAAATTCTTGATATATGTGCTGTCAAATATATCTCTCTTGGTTTCTTGAAAGGTCATGATACAACAAGCACTTTCCTCAATTTTCTTTCTAATATCATTCGATCTAGCTGTGGAGTTAATACCTCTCACATTCCAGTTTAAGATATTCCAGCTCCTATTCATGAAAAATAATATAGGTGGTAGCATTGGATCATATTATGAAAAGCATAATATGAACAACCAAAATGATTGGTGATATAACTGGAGCAGATTGTGTCAAAGATATAATAGTAGCCACAGTATGATGGGAGGTGCATGGATGGGTAGATCACCATATAGAGCTGACACATATAAAAGGTGTTCTTCCGACAAAGAAGCTCACAAAGGATGTGAGGTAGCACATAGAGTAATTATTACAACCCAAACTGATAGTTGATGCACGCAGGCATCCAAATAACACAGAAAAGCAAACATAAAGCATGTAAATCATAACTAGTTGGCAGTTATGGGAGCCAACAAAACCCACAATGCAATAGCAGCTTCTATTCATCAGAACTGTCATATTGCAGGGCACTAGAGGACACCTCATGAGGAGGCATCTTACATGGTCCAGTGCCAATGGCCTGCAGAGTCTTCATAGGGATTTCTAGAGGAGGTGGTGCCTGCTTATTTATAATTACAGCATCAAACTGGGGACCCAAATTGATAGTGACAGCCTTCTTCATTTTCTTGGGACATTGCTGAGTGTTGTGATCCATCCTGACTTCATTTATGTTGGCTTCTGCAGCAGCCTGATCCTTGAATCCCTTAGTGAGCTTAGCAATCCTGTTGCTCCTCCTGCAGAAAGAATCATCAACAATTTTCTTTTTTTTCTGCCTGTGTGCTGGCTTCTGAACTTCAGCAAAATCCTGGACAGTGATCTCCTCAATACTGACAGAGCTAGAATTTTTGGGAGGCTCATCCTGGATTGTCTGAATCTGCAAGAAACATCTTTTGTTGTTGCCATTAGTACCCACGACATCCACCACATTGCAAGATGCATTCACAATCTTGCTGCCTCCAAGCTTTGGGAGAATATCATGTGCATTAGTAACAATATTACCAATGAGCTCCTGGAGAACCTTAATGTGCTCAGATTCACCTTCAACTGATATGTTGTTTGTTTGCACAGGCTGGGCACTACTGGAGGATGGCATGTCAGTGTAATTCATACTGCAGTTCATGGGAATGAACACTGGCTGGGAGCATTCTGAGTGTTGGGCTGGGGAGTGAGATTAATTGGGATATAATCAGGCCCTAGTGTCTCATGTGGAGCAACATAATGAGTATTAGAGTGGATCAGAATGGGCTCCTGAGAAACCTCCCTAGCTGGTGACTCCACATGTTCAGCAGAATTCTGATCCACAGCAGCAGTTTGATTTTCAACAGAGAGATTAACATTGTCATTATGAGCAGCATGTACATCTTCATAAGGGGCACCAAGATTCTCATTGTGGGGGTTAATCACTACCTGATTCATGGGGAGATTCCCTAAAACCTCATCATGCCAAAACCCTCCATGAATATGAGGAAGAGGGTGAGGGTTGCCACCATCAAGTGACAGAGGGTCCTCATCCCCTCCCTGCTGTCCAATCAGCTCCCGAGACAGTATGTATGTTGGACAGGTCCAGGAATCTCCATAGCCCACATCATCAAGGTTTCTCAGAACTACCAGGCTAATGGGAATAGTATCCACATTCATAACTCTGATCTTAACAACGACCCTCGATTTGTCCCTAGGATCTTTATTCCAAATCAAAAAACGGCCATAAGGAGAAACAGTGCGTCCAATGACCCCCACATCCCAGCACTCAAGAGGGTAGTTCATAAGTAAGATCCACACATCATGCGTGAAAGTAATGCTGCGATAATTTAAGCCTCTGTCCTGTCTGCTGATTCTAAGAACAGATTCCCCAATTTGAAACGGACTAAGACTGACAACAGTGTCTCGCGAACATGCAGTAGTAAACTGAATAAGCGCAGTACCCATACCATAGCGAGACGTGTAGTTTATGCGCCAATCGCGCCCCTCCAAGTAGGTGGTGATCAGAGCAATGGCGCCATGGAACTCCTCAGCAGAAACATCAGGAACGAGTGTGGCGATGGCCCATTCATCGCAGACCATCGGGAGCTCACCACCAAGCACCACATATCCACGGCGAGCACGAATCTGACCAGGCGGGGCGATTGCAGTGCCTGGAGGAAGGTGGAGGAGGGGGTTGCAAGGGAAGCAGGCCATCTCGTTGGTTGCAGCTGCGGCAGGCGAAGCAGAGGATGGAAGACAGAGGGGAGAAGCCGAGGGGACTATGCGGGTTGCAGTTATATCAGGCAGTGGATCCTGTTTCTGTTTGACCCGATAAGTATTAACATTGATATTCTTGTTGATACAGAATCTAGCGATATGGTTGTATCGGTAACAAACACGGCATATGATTTGATTGGTGCACTGATTGCGCTTGTGCCCAGTACCAAGACATCTTTTGCAGGTAATATACGTAGAAATACTAGTGGATATCGGCCTAGACGATACATCTTCCGTGTGTGTGGGCTGGCCCAAGATAGATGGTCTGTTGGGCTCCGAGGGGACAAACTGGGCCGACTGATTCAAATCCGCCCTATCCACAACAACGGCCGATCTACTATGCATGCATGCAGTTGCATCCACCGGCGGTGCGCGATAATCACGATCATCGTGAGTAGGCTGGCCAATCCGTGTAGGACCCAGGGGAGTTGCATTCGCCCCCGATAGCAGATGATTTCCATGAGTTGTACTGCTCGTACATGATGGAGAAAGTTGTCCAAGAATTCTGCGGTAAACTTGAGTAGTAGGAAGAAGAAGACCATGTTTACCTTTGTGACGACGTGTGACAATAGTCCAGTCAGCATCTTGCTCTTTGTACCACTTCTTTTCTTCATAAATCCAATTTGGGCCACCCCCACTCCTAAGATGGAAGTAACATTTGAATGTATCACAGCTGAAGAAATATTTACGAACCAGGAAGAAACCCACAGCCTTGGAACATACTTTGAACTTGAAAACATTGCCTTTGATATGAGATACCTCCAATGAATCAAATGCTCCACCCGTGCATGATGAGAGTGCCAAGCTCATGTTGTGGGGGTTCAGATGGAAAGTAAATCTTGCAAAGGAGACCACAAGGTAGAAACCAAAGGAGGAGGAGATAGGGTTGACCGAAGATTGGAAATACTTACGGATCTCACTGTCACATCCCTAGTTCTGGTATGACCTAGGCTGGCTAGTCATTTGTGCATCATGTTTAAATTCCATTTAATTTTGAAATGAGGATTTGTGAAACCCTCAGAATCATTTCTGGAAATGACCCAAGTAAAAATCGCTCCAAAAAGGTCAAAAAAAATGCTCATGTTGCCCTCTGAAAATCTCGGATGAGATAAAAATCAAACCAATTTTTTTGGGAGCTCATAAGTATTTATTTTGGGCATTTGGAATTAATGCATAATTATTTGCATGGGATATATAAATGTTATATATATATATATATTATATGTCCAAAAATTATTCTAGTTGATGAGGAGCTCTGGAATAATACCACTAGCCCCTACAAAAATTGGCCTAAGTTAGTAAAATGGTTTAGTATTTTTATTAAACCAAACAAATGTCAGGAAAATAGAAAACAGAAAAGGAACTTACCCGGGCCACTTACCTGTGCAGCCGGGCACTGTGCAGCCCAGCGGCCCAACGGGCTGGCCCAGCCGACTGGCCAGCGCCAGTCGTCCCCCTCCTCGCGCCAGAGGGACAGGGCGCGTGGTCACCGCACGCCACATGCCAGCACGGCACCAGCTTGCTGCCTGCCCTCTCCCCTCTTCGACCTGGTCTCGCCAGAAGCGCCCAGCACTGCCCCGCATCTCTCTCTCTCTCTCTCTCTCTCTCTCTCTCTCTCGCTCTTCCTCCTCCCCTGGATCTCTCCCTCTCCTCGGACCGAACACGCCTGTCGCCGCCGCTCGCCGCTGTCGCGCCCACTGCCCCGGCCTCGCCCCTCCGACGTGCCCACGAGCTCCGCGCCACCTTCCTCGTCCTCTCCGCCAAGCCGTGCCTCGCCGGACGCCCCGTGGAGCCATCGCCGTCGCCTTCTTCACCTCCGGCCGCCGTGGATCTCCAGCCGACGCCATTGTCAACGCATCCCGAGCCAGTGAGCTGCTCTTCCGGTCCTCTGTGAGCCCGCGTGGTTCCCCCTTCTCCCCTGTCTCCCCATGCGCCAGTAGCTGCGCCCGCTCGAGCCGAGCTCCGGCCGCCACCGTGAGCCTCGCTCCGGCGAGCTCCGCCGCCCCCGCAGCCTTCCGCCTACTCCCGTGGATGTGCGGGCGACCTCCTGGTGCCCCCAGCCGCCGCTCTCGTGGCCTCCAGCGGGGACTCCGCCGAGCCCCGTGGTCGCCGGCGGCTAAACGCCGGTGGGGTTGACCGGGTCTAACCCCCCCTAGTTGACCTGGTGTTTGACCCGTGTGGGTCAGTGACAGATGGGCCCCGGCGCCCCCTAATTTTTAGTTAGGCTATTTATAACCCTCTGTTAATTAACCATGACACTGACGTGTGGACCCCACACGTCAGGTTTGACCCTGGTCAGCGCCGGTTGACCTGCTGACGTCGTGATGACGTCATGCTGGCGCAATAATATAATTTCTGGATTTAAATTAAATCAGGAAAATTCCAGAAAATAGCCTAAACTTCAAAAATTCATATAAATTCAACCGTAGCTCAGATTGAAATAATTTATATATGAAAAATTATCAGAAAAATGCAATCTATCCATCTGTACCAGTTTCATGCATGATTAACCAACTTATACCTGCTGTATAAGTGAAACACTAAAATGGTTTTTTTAAAGAGCTTACTTTGGAGATGCATTTGAACCTTTAGTTCAAATGGACTTCAACCAAATGAATGCTAGTTGCATTAGCCCAAACAACATCACATCTACATGCCATGTTCATGCATCATATTGTTGCATATGCTTGTGTATTGATTGCCGACACCGTTCCTTCTCGATAGGTCCTGCTCCGGAGACCGAACCAGAGTACCTCTCAGAGGAGCAGTGCCCCCCTGTTGATCTACCAGGCAAGCAAACCCCCTTGTTCATTCCGATACAATCCTACTCTCTCACTCCTGCTCTCAGTTATTTCATTAGGACAACAACGTTTCATCTGCTACTTTGTGCTGCGGTAGTTGAACCCATTCCTCTGCATGACCTATCATTGCCACAGTAAATAGTTGAGACCCACTAGCATGTGTAGGAGTTGATTGAGCCATGTTGTGTTCCTACCATGCTATGCCTGCTATTGCTTAGAGTTGTGTCAGGTATGATACATTGGGAATGAATTGGAGTGTTATGATATGTTACGATGTCGAGAGTGAAGTGTGTGAACAAGATTTGTTAAAGGCAGAGGTGAGAGGCCATGTAGGAGTTCATGGTGGGTTGTATCAATGTTACTGTCCTTAAGCACTGAGTTCTTTGTTTGTTGTCCAATGAATCGATACTACCACACATTGGGTTCCGGTAACTCGCCCTCTCGACTTATTAATCAACTTGGTCTCTGCCCTGTGAGTCGCAACTAGTTTCTCGTGTTTGTAGGTAGTGCTATTTTTCTACCAAGTGGCACCGGTAGGGTGGGCTTGGGATGAACTAGGCACACGTGGCCTGGTGTACCGTGACACCGGATGGTGGGCTCGGGAAACCTGCACATCATTTGGGGCCATGAGCGAAACCTCGGCGGATCTCCTCATGGATGGAACCCGAATAGGCGATAAACACAGGGCTAGAGTCTTGTGTGGTTAGTCGTCGTGGTCGACACCCTCGCCAAAGCTTCCGCTTGAAGGTTGCCGAGGTACATGACGTGTACATGGTGATAAGTGGTGAGAGCGTGTGAAGAAGTACACCCCTGCAGGGTTATCATGATCTATTCGAATAGCCGTGTCCTCGGTTATGGACTTCTTGGATGCTTACGTGGTACATAGATAACTTGAAGTGGATACTCTAAAATGCTCAAAACAAGTGTGAGTGCTATGGATGGCCTTCTCGTATGGAGACGGGGATGAATCCATACTAGTGTATTGATGTGGTGACTAGTGGACCTGCAAAGGCTTGCTTCACCTCAAAGAAGTTCTTGTAGTCGTAGAACAGGATAGCCACCGAGTCAAAGCTGGCTTGTCGCAATTAACTAACCCCACACTACCTCCTTGATACAAATGCATGTATGATAGGATGTGATGTAAGTCTTGCTGAGTACCTTTGTACTCACGTTGCTTTATTTATGTTTTTGCAGCGGAGATTTCAGTCTTACTAGTGGTTCCGCTTGGACTTCGACGATTAGCTTGATACCTCAGCTACGATATTGTACCCTTGGGAGGGTCTTGTAGACAGTCAGGCTTCTCAGCCTTTTTCTTTTGTAGTTGTCTGTACTCAGACATGTAATGCTTCTGCTTGTTGCTTGTATGCTCTGAATGATGGGTCATGTGACCCCTGTTTGTATTTAATGCTATGTGGCTCTTACGGGCCTTTATCTATATGAGTTTATGCGTTATGTTGTGATGCCATGTTGTACAACACATACTTGCATGTTATGCGACGTGTAACGCGTGTATTGCGATGTGGGATCCGACAACCTAGTTGTCTATCCTTGGTAGCCTCTCTTATGGGGAAATGTAGTCTAGTGCTTCCACCGAGCCATGGTAGTCCACTACAGCCCGGTTTATCGGAGTCCTGCTAGCCCAAAGACTACTGCTCCTAACACTTGATCGGCGGCATGTGATTCACTTCTGCCTCGTGTCCGTCCATTCGGGAAATGTCACGCGGTGACATCCGGTGTCCTGTCTAGCCTGCTACAGCCGGGTTCCTGAGTCCTGTTAGCCCAAAGGTTACAGCCTGATTCGCACGACTTCGACCGACATGCTCGATGTTGATTCATGTATGCCTGTCCCCATAAGTTAGTGCCACTTTGGGTTCACGACTAGTCATGTCGGCCCGGGTTCTCTGTCATATGGATGCTAGCGACACTATCATATACGTGAGCCAAAAGGCGCAAACGGTCCCAGCCATGGTAAGGCGACACCCATGGGAGTACCGTGCATGAGGCCGCAAAGTGATATGAGGTGTTACAGGCTAGATCGGTGTGACTTAGAATCGAGGTCCCGACAGCTTTGGTATCAGAGCCTGACTGCCTTTGGGATTTCCAAGCCAACCTGGTCGAAGTTATGTAAGGGAATTGATTGTGGGAAGGAACGTAAGGCTCTTTTTACTCCTTTACCTCATGGCCTTCTGATCTAAGTCATCCTATCTTTCCTACGGGGTTAAGGAACTAGGCTTCCTCTTCTGTCTATCAGGATCACGTGTTACTATTCTGTAGTCCCATAGGATTGAATGATCAGAGTCATACCCCAGTTTTCGAGTACCTCCGGTGTAGCTTGTTTAGTAATATCTCAGAACCTTGAGTGGTGATGTTGAGTTGTTGTACTACCCCATTTTGGCAGGATGTCTCATTCTGAGCATTTTACTGCCGTTATGCTGCCGGAATTGCCCCAGGAGTTCGAGAGTTACTAATTTCTTTGTCCTACATTCTTCAGTCGATAGTTGATGTTGTTTCGTTCTTGGTTTCGTTCTCAGGATGTCATCAGTTAAGCGAAGTTCTGTTGCTCGTAGCCAGAACCACGGAGATGGTAGGGATGAGGATCCTCCCGACCAGCCTTCATTGGCAGAGTTTATGTTAGAGATGGAGAGGAACAAGCGTGAGTCTAACCGCTTGTTGGCACGTATCGAGGAGAACACCGCACATCAGTTAAAAGGGTCTGCAACCATTCATGACTTCATTCGCTTGCACCCACCTACCTTTCATCATTCAATCGAGCCACTCGATGCAGATGACTGGCTCCGTAGCATCACTCATAAGCTCCGTTCTGCGAAAGTAGCTGAAAGTGATAAGGTCACCTATGCTGCATACCACCTGGAAGGTCCTGCTAGTCTCTGGTGGCAGAACTATGAGGCTATGCTTCCAGATGGCCAGATTCCTACCTGGAGAGATTTCACCGAGGCTTTTCGCGAGCATCACATTCCTGAAGCCCTCATCGATCGCAAGGGAGAAGAGTTATGTAGTTTCACCCAGGGTAAGATGGCTGTTGATGTTTACAGCAGAGAGTTTGAGAACCTTGCCCGCTATGCTTCAGAAGAGGTGTCCACGGACGCCAAGAAGCAGGCTAGGTTCCGGAAGGGTCTCAACCCCAAGTTGCGTCGTGATCTCCACCTGCATCATTGTGATACATTCCAAGCTCTTGTGAACAAGGCCATTAATGCGGAGACAGCTTAGCTCACCTACTAGGAGTCTCGTAAGCACACCCGTGATTTGGTTTCTTCCTCCGGTTCTACTTCTCAGAAGCGCCGGATTTGGATTCCGAACTCTGCTCTTCCACCCGGATATTCACCAAGGCCATCTTATGTGGCGCCTCACCCAGTTCAGTTACATGCTCCACCCAGGCCCACTGGTAGACCGCTTGTCAGTGCGGGTCCACGTCCAACCTCAGGGACTTGCTTCACATGCGGGAAGCCAGGACACTATGCACGTGACTGCTCTCAAGCCAGTTATGCTCCACCCCAGCCCGAGAAGTCTGTTTGCCGTGATAAGCCACCATGCAAGATGATCAGTGTCAAGTCAGCTCCCACTGAACGTGGACGTGTGCATCACGTCTCAGCTAAAGACGCTCATGATGATCCGGATGTCGTTCTTGGTACACTCCTTGTCAATTGCCATCCAGCATCGGTTTTGTTCGATACTGGAGCATCCCATTCTTTCATCTCTGAAGGCTATGCTCGTTTGCACGACATGTTATTCCGCTTGAAATCCAAACGCCAGGGTCTAGATGGCAAACCACTAGAATCAGCTATGGTAATGAAATCCTTGTTGATAGACTTGTATTTCTTGCATCACTTGTAGCCCTCAAGTCCTCAGATATTAACATCATCTTGGGTATGGACTGGATGACAACTCATCATGCCAAGATTGATTGTTACACAAGGTCTGTTCAGCTTACACACCCATCTGGCAAGATAGTCACTGTCCCCACTAGAGTTGCAAAGCGTCAACTCTATTCTCTTAGTGCCAGCCCTCTTCCAGACCTTGAAGATATCCCGATAGTCCGTGATTTTCCGGATGTCTTTCCAGAGGAACTGCCAGGCGTTCCACCTGACAGAGATGTAGAGTTCGTCATAGATCTTATCCCAGGAACCGCTCCAATCTCTAGGAGACCTTACAAGATGGCACCCTTAGAACTAGTCGAGCTTAAGAAACAACTTGATGAGTCCTTGCAAAAGGGTTTCATCCGTCCTAGTTCTTCTCCTTGGGCTTGCCCGTCCTCTTCACAAGAAGAAGGATGGTACGGATCGGATGGTTGTAGATTATCGTCCTGTTAATTTGGTCACGATAAAGAATAAGTATCCGCTCCCCAGGATCAACGACCTGTATGATCAGCTCGCTGGATCCTCAGTCTTCTCCAAGATGGATTTGAGGTTAGGCTACCACCAAATTAAGATCAGAAATGGGGACATCCCCAAGACAGCCTTTGTCACTCGTTATGGCCAGTATGAGTACACCGTCATGTCCTTTGGTTTAACCAACGCCCCAGCCACATTCTCCCGCTTGATGAACTCGATCTTCATGGAGTACTTAGACAAATTCGTCGTGGTTTACCTCGATGATAGTCTTATTTACTCAATGAACGAGGAAGAGCATGCCGAACATCTTAGACTTGTGCTAGAAAAACTCCGAGAGCACCGCCTTTATGCCAAGTTCTCCAAGTGTGAATTTTGTTTGCCGTAAGTGACCTACCTAGGCCACGTAATCTCTGGTAAGGGCATTGCTGTCAATCCCGAGAGAGTTTAGGCCGTTCTCGATTGGACTCCACCTGAAACCGTTAAACAAGTTAGGAGTTTCCTTGGTCTAGCCAGTTATTGTCGCCGCTTTGTTGAAAACTTCTCCAAAGTAGCCAAACCCCTCACGGAACTTCTCAAGAAAGATAAAACGTTTGAGTGGTCCCCATAGTGCGAGTTCAGTTTTCAGGAAGTAAAAAGACGCCTGACTTCTGCTCCCATACTTGTGCCACCGGATTTCACTAAAGACTTTGTTATCTACTGCGACGCCTCACGAAAGGGACTAGGTTGCATTCTTATGCAAGATCGTCATGTGATTGCCTATGCATCTCGACAGTTGCATCCACATGAGGAGAATTATCCTACACATGATCTAGAGCTTGCAGCCGTAGTCTATGCACTCAAGACCTGGCGACACTACCTTCTTGGTAAACATTGCGAGATCTACACCGATCACCAGAGTCTCAAGTATATCTTCACCCAACCAGATTTGAATCTTAGGCGAAGACGTTGGTTGGAGTTGATCTCAGATTATGATCTAGGGATTACCTACACCCCAGGCAAAGCTAATGTCATGGCTGATGCGCTAAGTCACAAATCCTATTGCAACAATCTCATGTTGCAGCAGGGCCAACCACTTCTCCATGAGGAATTCTGTAAGCTTAACCTTCACATCGCTCCTCATGGATTCCTTTCTACCTTGGTGGAGAAACCTACTATTGCGGATCGTATCATAGAAGTCCAGAAGCATGATACGAGAATCTCCCGAATTAAGAAAAATATCTCCAAAGGAGTAGCTGGTTGTTTCTCTATGGATGAACGAGGTGTTGTTTACTTTGGGAACCGCTTGGTGGTTCCCAAGAGTCAGTAGATGCAGCAACTGATTCTTAAGGAGGCGCATGAATCCCCTCTCACAATTCATCCCGGTAGTACTAAGATGTATCAGGACCTACGCCAGAGGTTCTGGTGGACTAGGATGAAGAGAGAAATTGCTCAGTTTATTGCTAACTGTGACGTTTGTCGTCTCGTTAAGGTAGAGCATCAAAGGCTTGCTGGCACCCTTCAGCCTTTAGCTATTCACGAGTGGAAATGGGATAAAGTTGGTATGTATTTCATCACCGCTTTCCCAGGACCAAGAAAGGGAATAACGCTATCTTCGTAGTCGTTGATCGCCTTTCCAAAGTGGCTCACTTCCTTCCTCTTCGAGAGAGTATCACCGCTAGTCAGCTCATTGACTTATATATTCTCGAATAGTGTCACTTCATGGTGTTCCACTAGAGATCAATTCAGACCGTGGCGCCTTTTCACTTCTCATTTTTGGGAGAGTTTCCAGACTGCCATGGGATCCCATCTTTCCTTCAGTACCGCTTTCCACCCTCAGTCGAGTGGTCAGGTGGAAAGGGCCAACCAAATTCTCGAAGACATGCTTAGAGATTGCGTTATCTCATTCGGTATGGATTGGGAGAGATGTCTTCCTTTCGCCGAGTTTGCTTATAACAATAGCTATCAATCCAGTCTCAAGAAAGCTCCTTTTGAGATTCTCTATGGACGAAGATGTCGAACACCTTTGAACTGGTCAGAAAGAGGTGAAAGACAATTCTTTGGACCGGACATGATCCAGGAGGCAGACGAGGAAGTTCGCATCATTCGTGAGAATTTGAAAACAGCCCAGTCTCGTCAAAAGAGCCAGTATGATCGTCCTCATAAGGATATGACTTATGAAGTTGGCGACAAAGCTTACCTTCGGGTTACTCCTTTGAAGGGTACCCATCATTTCGGTATCAAGGGCAAGTTGGCTCCTTGTTACATTGGTCCCTTTCGCATTCTCGCCAAACGAGGAGACGTTGCCTACCAGTTGGAACTACCCCCACATCTTTCTCGAGTTCATGATGTCTTCCATGTCTCTCAACTCAGGCGTTGCTTCTCGGATCCTATCCGCGGAGTGGACCATGAAACGCTTGATCTCCAAGATAACCTCACCTATCGAGAGTACCCTGTTCGCATTCTTGATCAAGCAGAGCGTGTCACCCGACGTCGGAACATCAAGTTTCTCAAGGTTCAGTGGTCTCATCATTCCGAGAGAGAAGCTACTTGGGAGCGAGAAGATCGTCTTCGACTGGAGTACCACGATTTCTTTCCGTCGACCCCTGAATCTTGGGACGAGATTCTTTCAAGTGGGGGCGAGTTGTCACATCCCTAGTTCTAGTATGACCTAGGCTGGCTAGTCATTTGTGCATCATGTTTAAATTCCATTTAATTTTGAAATGAGGATTTGTGAAACCCTCAGAATCATTTCTCGAAATGACCCAAGTAAATATTGCTCCAAAAAGGTCCAAGAAAATGCTCATGTTGCCCTCTGAAAATACTGGACAGAGATAAAAATCAAACCAATATTTTTGGGAGCTCATAAGTATTTATTTTGGGCATTTGGAATTAATGCATAATTATTTGCATGGGATATATAAATGCTATATATATATATATATATTATATGTCCAAAAATTATGCTAGTTGACGAGGAGCTCTGGGATAATACCACTAGCCCCTACAAAAATTGGCATAAGTTAGTAAAATGGTTTAGTATTTTTATTAAACCAAACAAATGTCAGGAAAATAGAAAACAGAAAAGGAACTTACCCGGGCCACTTACCTGTGCAGCCGGGCACTGTGCAGCCCAGCGGCCCAACGGGCTGGCCCAGCCGACTGGCCAGCGCCAGTCGTCCCCTCCTCACGCCAGAGGGACAGGGCGCGTGGTCGCCGCACACCGTGCGCCACGGCAGCGGCCTGCATGCCCTCTCCCCTCTTTGACCTTGCCTCGCCAGAAGCGCCCAGCACCGCCCCGCATCTCTTTCTCTCTCTCTCTCTCTCTCTCTCTCTCTCTCTCTCTCTCTCTCTCTTCCTCCTCCCCTGAATCTCTCCCTCTCCTCGGACCGAACATGTTCGTCGCCGCCGCTCGCCGCTGTCGCGCCCACTGCCCTGGCCTCGCCCCTCCGACGTGCCCACGAGGTCCGCGCCACCATCCTCGTCCTCTCCGCCAAGCCGTGCCTCACCGGATGCCCCGTGGAGCCGTCGCCGTCGCCTTCTTCACCTCCGGCCGCCGTGGATCTCCGTCGACGCTCGCCGCCGTCAGCGCGTCCCCGAGCCCGCTGAGCTGCTCTTCCGGTCCTCTGTGAGCCCCGCGTCGGTTCCCCCTTCTCCCCTGTCTCCCCGTGCGCTGTAGCCGCGCGCCCGCTCGAGCCGAGCTCCGGCCGCCGCCGTAAGCCTCGCTCCGGCGAGCTCCGCCGCCCCCGCAGCCTTCCGCCTGCTCCCCTGGATGCGAGGGAGCGCGGGCGACCTCCTGGTGCCCCCAACCGCCGCTCTCGTGGCCTCCAGCGAGGACTCCGCCGAGCCCCGTGGTCGCCGGCGGCTAAATGCCGGTGGGGTTGACCGGGTCTAACCCCCCCTAGTTGACCTGGTGTTTGACCTGTGTGGGTCAGTGACAGATGGGCCCCGGCGCCCCCTAATTTTTAGTTAGGCTATTTATAACCCTCTGTTAATTAACCATGACACTGACGTGTGGACCCCACACGTCAGGTTTGACCCTGGCCAGCGCCGGTTGACCTGCTGACGTCGTGCTGACGTCATGCTGGCGCAATAATATAATTTCTGGATTTAAAGTAAATCAGGAAAATTCTAGAAAATAGCCAAAACTTCAAAAATTCATATAAATTCAACCGTAGCTCAGATTGAAATAATTTATATATGAAAAATTATCTGAAAAATGCAATATATTCATCTGTACCAGTTTCATGCATGACTAACCAACTTATACCTGCTGTATAAGTGAAGCACTAAAATGGTTTTTTTAAAGAGCTTACTTTGGAGATGCATTTGAACCTTTAGTTCAAATGGACTTCAACCAAATGAATGCTAGTTGCATTAGCCCAAACAACATCACATCTACATGCCATGTTCATACATCATATTGTTGCATATGCTTGTGTATTGATTGCCGACACTATTCCTTCTCGATAGGTCCTGCTCCAGAGACCGAACCAGAGTACCTGTCAGAGGAGCAGTGCCCCCCTGTTGATCTACCAGGGAAGGAAACCCCCTTGTTCATTCCGATACAATCCTACTCTCTTGCTCCTGCTCTCAGTTATTGCATTAGGACAACAATGTTTCATCTGCTACTTTGTGCTGCGGTAGTTGAACCCATTTCTCTGCATGACATGTCATTGCCACAGTAAATAGTTGAAACCCACTAGCATGTGTAGGAGTAGATTGAGCCATGTTGCGTTCCTAACATGCTATGCCTGCTATTGCTTAGAGTTGTGTCAGGTATGATTCATTGGGAATGAATTGGAGTGTTACGATATGTTCTGATGCCGAGAGTGAAGTGTGTGAACACGATTTGGTAAAGGTAGCGGTGAGAGGCCATGTAGGAGTACATGGTGGGTTGTCTCACTGGAACCGGCCCTTAAGCTAATCGAGTTCTATGTATGTTGTCCAATGACTCGATACTACCACACATTGGGTTCCGTAACTCGCCCCTCTCGACTTATTAATCAACTTGGTCTCTGTCCAAGAGTCGCAACTAGTTTCTGGTGTTTGTAGGTAGTGCTATTTTTCTACCAAGTGGCACCCGACAGGGTGGGCTTGGGACAGACTAGGCACACGTGGCCTGGTGTACCGAGTGACACCCGGATGCTGGGCTCGGGAACCCTGCACACATCATTTGGGGCCGTGAGCGAAACCTCGGCCGGATCTCCTTGCGGATGGAACCCGAATAGGCGATAAACCTGGGCTAGAGTCTTGTGTGGTTAGTCAGATCGTGGCCGACACCCTCGCCAGGCTTCCGCTTGAAGGTTGCCGAGGTACATGACGTGTACATGGTGATAAGTGGTGAGAGCGTGTGTGAAGAAGTACACCCCTGAGGTTATCATGATCTATTCGAATAGCCGTGTCCTCGGTTATGGACTTCTTGGATGCTTACGTGGTACATAGACAACTTGAAGTGGATGCTCTAAAATGCTCAAGACAAGTGTGAGTGCTATTGATGGCCTTCTCGTATGGAGACGGGGATGAATCCATAGTATTGTATTGATGTGGTGACTAGTGGACCTGCAAAGCGCCGCTTCACCTCAAAGAAGTTCTTGTAGTCGTAGAACAGGATAGCCACTGAGTCAAAGCTGGCTTGCTGCAACTAAACCCCGCACTACCTCCTTGATACAAATGCATGTATGATAGGATCTGATGTAAGTTTTGCAGCGGAGACTTCAGTCTTACTAGTGGTTCCGCTTGGACTTCGACAATTAGCTTGATACCTCAGCTACGATCTTGTACCCTTGGGAGGGTCTTGTAGATAGTCAGGCTTCTCAGCCTTTTTCTTTTGTAGTTGTTCGTACTTTCAGACATGTAATGCTTCCGCTTGTTGCTTGTATGTTCTCAATGATGGGTCATGTGACCCCTGTTTGTATTTAATGCTATGTGGCTCTTCCGGGCCTTTATCTATATGAGTTTATGCGTTATGTTGTGATGCCATGTTGTACAACACATACTTGCATGTTATGCGACGTGTAACGTGTATTGCTATGTGGGATCCGACAACCTAGTTGTCTATCCTTGGCAGCCTCTCTTATGGGGAAATGTAGTCTAGTGCTTCCACCAAGCCATGGTAGTCCGCTACAGCCCGGTTTACGGAGTCCTGCTAGCCCAAAGACTACCGCTCCTAACACTTGATCGGCCGACATGTGATTCACTTGCTCCAAAGGTTCGTCCCTTCGGGAAATGTCACGCGGTGACATCCGAGTCCTGTCTAGCCTGCTACAGCCCGGGTTCCCTGAGTCCTATTAGCCCAAAGGCTACAGCCCGGATTCGCGACTGGCGGACCGACATGCTCGATGTTGATTCATGTATGCTCGTCCCCATAAGTTAGTGCCACTTTGGGTTCACGACTAGTCATGTTGGCCGGGTTCTCTGTCACATGGATGCTAGCGACACTATCATATACGCGAGCCAAAAGGCGCAACCGGTCCCGGCCATGGTAAGGCGACACCCGTGGGAGTACCGTGCGTGAGGCCGCAAAGTGATATGAGGTGTTACAGGCTAGATCGGTGTGACTTAGAATCGGGGTCCCGACACTCACCTCTATAATGATGACCAAATGAGAAATCCAATTGGTGGGCGATGGAGGATGGGTCATTGAATGGATCCATCGGCGTAGAACAGGTTTTTGGTGGAGAGATCAGGCTAGATCACGGCCGGCGCCATGGTCACCAATGGTGGGGTGGGAGGGGAGGTGGGAGGAAAGGTGGAGAGCCATCGGGACGGAAGTGCCAGGATCCTCATGCTCACAACATGCACCCAAACTTTTTACCGACATTGTCGAGCTAAAAAAAAGGCATTGAAATAAGCTACATAAAGAGACGGGGTGAGATAGCAAATAGCTACACACGTGTGATAACCCACAAGTTTAGGGGATCGCAACAGTTCTCAAGGGTAGAGTATTCAACCTAAATTTATCGATTCGACACAACACGAGCCAAATAATATTTGCAAGTATTAGCAGATGAGTTGTCAATTCAAGCACACCTGGAGGACTAAATATCTGCAGCAGAGTGATTAGTAGCACAATAGTATGATAGTTTGATAGCAGTGATAACAATATCAATAGTAACAATAGCAGTTTTGTAGCAATGGTGACAGTAGCAGCAAAGAAAGTAACTTAGAAAGAATCAATATTGCGAAGACCGTATGCATTGGATCGATGATGGATAATTGTGTTGGATAACATTCATCATGTAACTGTTACACTACAAGAATCTTGTTAATCCATGATGGATTCGTCCCGAAATAGAACAATGCAAAACCGTCAAGGAGGGCGGTCCATGACGGATTTGGAATCCTACATGTATATCGCGTCATAATTTGACAATTGCACCACCATGACGGATACTGACTGTCACCAAACAATCCATAGGCCCTCCGGCCTGCCACAGGCCTGGTCCTCTATGACAAACTAATCCGTCATGGATTGACATAACGTTATACCAACATGGACATGACATGGCATCTACATGGGCCTGACGTGGCATCCTACATAGCCATTGGACCAAATTTTTCTGTCTAACAAGGCCCATTATCACATTTATTTCAATACAAACCATGATATTCATCCAACCAGCTACAACATAATCCATTACACATATTCGAACGATTTTTCATAGCCCGATTAATTTCGACTAAACAAGACCATAATTTGACCCATTTCATAAATTTTCATTCAATAATTTCACCAAGTAAATGTCATTTACATCCAACATCGGTTCACACAACCTTGACAAAAATTACACGACATTACATAATAAATATACAACATTGTGCAAACCCTCTTAAGCATCTACTTTGCCTCTACAGCTCAAACTTCCTTTGCGGCTCTGACCAACGAAACCTGTAACAAACTTAGATTATGTTACAAAATGGCAAGTTGATTACAAAATAGCAACAGTAGTTATTAACACCTGAACCATCATTCTAATTTCACATGATATAAAGTTCATTCATGAGGTATAGGTAAACCTATAAGGAATACTTGTCTTTCATTAATCAACAATAGTGTTTCATTGCAGCAACATAACATCAATCACAAATCAGGAGTAACCTATGACCAAATAGTTCGAAGACGTATTGTGGAGACTATGTCATCAACTAGAGTGACAACTTATCAAGTTGATAGCAATATATATTATTCTAAAATGTATATACAAAACTACTATTTGCATAACAAATCTATATAGAAAAAGCCTAACCACTTTCATGTTTTGAGAAAGAAAATTAGAACACATAGTTTTGTGTTATTATAAAGTAATTAGAAGAACTAAAGAGATGCGGGAATAATCACTATTTTGTAAGTGATTTACGC
The DNA here is from genome assembly GCA_021605145.1 of Aegilops bicornis. Taxonomy (NCBI): domain Eukaryota; kingdom Viridiplantae; phylum Streptophyta; class Magnoliopsida; order Poales; family Poaceae; genus Aegilops; species Aegilops bicornis. Next base: position 606,691,862 of record CM038669.1, on the reverse strand, counting down.
ATGCTGACAATACCATAAAGTGTAAACCTTATGGAATCAAACCAGACTAGATAAGTGCATACATAAGCCACTCTATCTCACCACCATATTGATAGAGATCCAACAAGCCATTGATTAAACAGGCATAATCAACAAAAAATGCTGGTGCATTTGTTGGGCCATTTTGATAAGTATGATGCAAGACTTTTAAGCTTGCACCATATTGATAGAGATGCAACAAACAACATCACCATCGTGCATCCACTTCTCTGCTATCCCTATCAAATCAAAACTACAAATTACTATGTGAAACAGGCTACGGTGTGCATATTAACCAAGAAAATTACCTCTGCAGAACAAGTGAACTATATATGTATAAGTGATGTGCATATTAACCCAGAAAATTACTAACTACAAAATACTTCCTTCGGTTTCTCTCACTATACAGGAACTTTTTCAGATACATACAAATGAACACGCTCAGTCAGTCAAAGCACATCTTACATAGAAAATAAGATAGCAGGGGGAGAGGAAGGTGGGGTTTGAGGTGTTCACCTGGGCAAGGGAGGGCCTCCCGTGGTTGAAATGCGGCATATGAGGTTGCCATGGGCTGCACAACCGCGCCGGAGACGCGATAGAGGAGGTCGGCACATGCAAATTTACTTGGAACGACAGAGTAATACCGCATATAGGTAGATATAGTTGACCCATCTAGAACAACTATGGGTTTGAGGATTTGGATGCACAAGCAGTATTCTTGTTTATTATAGGCGAAGGCTAGCAAATAGATTGAGAAGCGACCAACCAGAGAGCGAAAACAATCATAATCATGCATTAAGAATCATTAACACCAGGTACAAGCATTAGTAGGATATAAACACCATGAACACAAATACCATGGAGGCTATCTTGGTTTTGAATCAACTACATGTATGAACATGTGCCAAGTCAAGCTACTCGAATTATTCAGAGGGAGATACCATATTATCATACTACATGATAACCATTTTAATGCATGTTGATACTCAAGATAAATAATTATTCACTCCTAGCTATTTAAGCATGGCACGCGCATCTATAATCTCTAATTGTCATCATAATCATTTTTACTCATAATAGCTTGAATCAAGAACAATGAGCGAAACATATGTACAAAAAAAACAAAAGGAGTTCATACTAGCTTTCTTTCACCTCAATCACTTCATCAAATCATCATCATCATTATTGTTTTTCACTTGCATGACCGAAGGATATGAAAATAGTAATAGTGCAAGTGTGTCATGGATTAAGTTGAAATCTGCAAACATTTTATTTAAAGGAGAATACCAGGTAATATGAGCTCTTTGTTAGATCAACAATAATGCATATGAGAGCCAGTCAGCAATTTCATCATGGTCTTCTCCTTATGACAACTCAAAGAACAGAAAATATATTCAGAGAAATACACTAAAATGTTTTTGGAGTTTATGTTTTTCCAAAGAAAGAAAATTAACGAAAGAAAACGAAGATGAGAAAAACTATTTACACAGCAGAGCTCCCAACAAGTAAAAGAATACCGATAAATCTTTTTGGATTTTCCTTTTAATGCTACATACTAGTAACAGGAAAGAAAAAACCGAAAATAAGCAAGAAATATTTTTGGGTTTTCGAGGTTTTTCAAACACACAAGATGAAAGTGAAGAACAAAATTAACATGGATATTACAATGAAAAAGGATGTACACCGACAAGTTGAATCAATCTATGATACATGAATGTAATATCGGTGAGAAATATGTAATCCCCCAAGATTAGGCTTTTGGCCTAAATTGGTCTATGGCCACGGGTGGAAGTATCCTTCTCCAGGATAGTGCGGGGGTTCCGCTGATAAACAGGGTCCTGGGGATCCCACTAGTAAACAGGCTTTGCGGCCGGCTCAAGCTTAGGTGCTGGCTCTGGCTTGTCCTCTTGCGGCGATACCACACCCCAATAAGAATAAATGTCATGTGTCATAATAGTGCACTTGCCTGTAGAAAGGTCAAACAAAGAAGGTGCAGGAAGGGTAATAGTCTCATAGGTGTCCTGACTGAACACCAAGTGATACCGAAATTGCCTCGGGCCACTATTAATAAAATCATGTCCAACCATGCTAGCATAATCAAGGTATCTAACAGGTAAAAGCTTCTCCTCCACCTCAACATATCTAATAGTAATCTCAAAATGCCTAGCGAGGCAGGAATCATAGATGCCACTATAAATAACTTCCTTCGAGCGGTTAGTGTGTAACCGTCGAGCAATCATAGCACCCAAACTAAAAGTTGTATCACTATAAAGAGCACGGCACAAAATAACAAGATCTCACAAGCTGAGTGATCCACTCTCCCACTATCTAGTCAAACACCTTCTGGCAAACAATGAGTAGTAACGCAAAACAGGAAATTATAAAACAGCAACCCTAGCCTCATAAACTCCTCTACGCTCTCCCATAGTCACTTTGAATATAAAGTCCGCAACATCATGGGGGTGTGGCTCTATAGGGCTACCCTCAGATGGAATCAAGCAAGCCTCACAAAACTCATCCAGTGTCATCTCCTTAGGAATATCATATAAGTGGAATGTTATAATGGGTGGCTATCTCCTAGAGTGAAAATGGAAATTTTGCATGAAAGTATTTGTGAGGAGAAGGTACTAGTCACGCTTATCTTTGAGGAAGGGGAGGATACCGGCGTTTGATACATCCATTTTGCATCATGTTTTCCTACTATTATTTATGATGTTTTTATGCATAATAATGCCTTTTGGAGTAATTCTAATGCCTTTTCTTTCATAATATGCAAGGTACACACAAAGAGGGAGAATTCCAGCCTAGAAATCTGGACTCGAAAAGCTACGTCAGGCCAACTATTCTGCACAACTCCAAACAAGCTAAAAATCCACGGAGATTTTTTATGGAATATTTGAAGAATATTGGAGAAAATAACTACCAGAGGGGACCCACCAGGTGGGCACAACCCACCAGGGCGCGCCAGGCAGCCCAGACGCGTCCTGGTGGGTTGTGCTCACCCAGGCCCACCTACGGTAACCATCTTGTGGTATATAAGTCATTTTGACCTAAAAAATAAGGGGTGGCCTTTCGGAACGGAGCGTCACCGTCTCGAGGCGGAACTTGGGCAGGATCACTTTTCCCTCCCATGAGCGATTCCGCCGGGAAGCTCTCCGTGAGGGGGAAATCATCCTCATCATCATCACGAACAACTCTTCCATCTTGGGGAGGGCAATCTACATCAACATCGTCAACAACACCATTTCCTCTCAAATCCTAGTTCATCTCTTGTGTTCAATCTTTGTACCGGAACTATAGATTGGTGCGTGTGGGTGACTAGTAGTGTTGATTACATCTGGTAGTTGATTACTATATGGTTTATTTGGTGGAAGATTATATGTTCAGATCCATTATGCTATTTAATACCCCTCTGATCTTGAGCATGATTATCATTTGTGAGTAGTTACTTTTTTTGAGGTCACGGGAGAAATCATGTTGCAAGTAATCATGTGAACTTGATATGTGTTTGATATTTTGATAGTATGTATGTTTTGATTCCCTCAGTGGTGTCATGTGAACGTCGACTACATGAAACTTCACCATATTTGGGCCTAAGGGAATGCATTGTGGAGTAGTTATTAGATGATGAGTTTCAAGAGTGATAGAAGCTTAAACCCTAGTTTATGTGCTATTCCGTAAGGGGCCGATTGGATCCAAAAGTTTAATGCTATGGTTAGAATTTATTCTTAATACTTTTCGCGTAGTTGCGGATGCTTGCGAGGGGGTTAATCATAAGTAGGAGGTTTGTTCAAGTAAGAATAGCACCTAAGTACCGATCCACCCACATATCAAATTATCAAAGTAGCGAACACAATTCGAATCAACATGATGAAAGTGACTAGATGAAATTCCCATGTACCCTCAAGAACGCTTTGCTTACTTTAAGAGACCGTTTTGGCCTGTCCTTTGGCTCAAAAGGATTGGGCTACCTTGCTGCACTTTTGTTACTATTATCATTACTTGCTCGTTACAAATTATCTTGCTATCAAACTACTCTATTACTTACAGTTTCAGCACTTGCAGACGTTACCTTGCTGAAAACCACTTGTCATTTCCTTGTGCTCCTCGTTGGGTTCAATGCTCTTACTTATCGAAAAGAGCTGCAATTGATTCCCTATACTTGTGGGTCATCAAGGTATTTTATAGCACCGTTGCCGGTGAGTTAATCGCCTTTGGTAAGTGGAATTTGGTAAGGAAACATGTATATAGTGTGCTGAAATTTATTGTCACTTGTTACTATGGAAAACAATCCTTTCAGTGGTTTGTTCGGGGTATCTTCACCTCAACCGGAACCACGATTAGCTACCCCTCAACATACTTCACCTACTGAAAATATTGAATATGAAATTCCTTTGGGTATGATAGAACAACTTCTAGCTCATCTTTATGCAGGAGACGGAACCGATCATCCTGATATGCACTTGATATATGTGGAAAAAATTTGTTGATTGTTTAAGCTTGCAGGTTTTCCCAGAGATGAAGTTATGAAAAAGGTTTTCCCTTTATCTTTTAAGGTAAAGGCATTGTCATGGTATAGGCTATGCGATGATATTGGATCTTGGAATTGGAATCTATTGAAATTGGAGTTCCACCAAAAAATTTATCCTATGCATATAGTTCATCGTGATTGGAATTATATATATAATTTTGGCCTCATGAAGGAGAAAGTATCACTCTAGCTTGGGGGAGGCTTAAGTCAATGTTATACTCATGCCCCAATCATGAGCTCTCAAGAGAAATTATTATCTTGAATTTTTATGCTCGGCTTTCTCGTGATGATCAATCCATGCTTGATACTTCTTGTACTGGTTCTTTTATGAAGAAGACTATTGAATTCTGGTCGGATCTTTTGGAAAGAACTAAATGCAACACTGAAGATTGGGAACTCGACTAAGGTAAAGAGTTAGGTATTAAGCTCAAGTATGATTGTGTTAAATATTTTATGAATACTGTTGCTTTTCAAAAGTTTAGCACTAAATATGGACTTGACTCTGAGATAGTATCCTCCTTTTGTGAATCATTTGCTACTCACGTTGATCTCCCTAAGGAGAAGTGGTTTAAATATCACAACTATTAAAGAAGAAATTAAACCACCGGTACTAGCTAAAGAGGAAACTATAGTTTATAATGTTGATCCAGTTGTTCCTACTGCTTATATTGAGAAATCACCTTTCCCTGTTAGGATAAAGGAACATGCTAAAGTTTCAACTGTGGTTAACAAAAGTTATATCAGAACACCTAAACCTGATGAACAAATTAAAGTAGAACCTAGTGTTGCTATGGTTAAAGATCTCTTGGAAGAAGATATAGATGGGCATGTTATTTACTTCTATAATGAAGCTACTAGAATTGTCAAACCCGATAAAAGAGGTAATCATAGACCCGTTGTTGGCATGCCCATTGTCTCAGTTAAAATAGGAGATCTATGTTATCATGGTTTATGTGACATAGGTGCTAGCGTAAGTGCTATTCCTTACACCTTATGTCAAGAAATTATGAATGACATATCACCCACAGAGATATAAGACATAGATGTTACTATTAAACTTGCGAATAGAGATACTATTTCACCAATTGGGATTGTTAGAGATGTCGAAGTCTTGTGTGGGAAAATAAACTACCCTACTGATTTTCTTGTTCTTGGTTCCCCACAAGATGAGTTATGTCCCATTATCTTTGGTAGACCTTTCTTGAACACCGTTGATGCTAAAATAGATTGTAAGGAACAAATTGCCGGTGTTAGTTTTGGTGATGAGTCTCATGAGTTTAATTTTTCCATGTTTAGTAGAAAGCTTCATGAAAAATAATTGCCTAGTAAGGATGAAATAATTGGTCTTGCTTCTATTGTTGTTCCCCTACTGATCTACTAGAACAATATTTGCTAGACCATGAAAATGATTTACATATGCATGAAAGAAATGAAATACAAAAGATTTTCTTTGAACAACGTCCTCTGCTTAAACACAATTTGCCTATTGAGACTCTAGGAGGTCCTCCTCCACCTAAAGGTGATCCTGTGTTTGAATTAAAACAATTGCCAGACACATTGAAATATGCTTATCTTGGTGAAAAGAAGATATATCTTGTTATTATTAGTGCTAACCTTTCAGAACATTAAGAAGAAAGATTATTGAATGTTCTAAGGAAGCACTGAGCTGCTATTGGATATACTCTTGATGATTTAAAGGGCATTAGTCCCACTCTATGTCAAAGACAAGATTAATATGGAACCTGATGCTAAACCCGTTGTTGATCACCAACGTCGGTTAAATCCAAAGATGAAGGAAGTGGTAAGAACGGAGATATTAAAACTTCTGGAAGCAGGTATATTCTATCCTATAGCTGATAGTAGATGGGTAAGTCCTGTTCATTGTGTCCCTAAGAAGGGAGGTATTACTGTTGTTCCTAATGATAAGAATGAGCTCATTCCACAAAGAATTTTTACAGGCTATAAAATGGTAATTGATTTTAGAAAATTAAACAAAGCAACTAGAAAAGATCATTAGCCTCTACCTTTTATTGATCAAATGCTACAAAGATTATCTAAGCACACACACTTTTGCTTCCTTGATGGATATTCTGGTTTTTCACAAATACCTGTTTCTCAACATGATCAAGAAAAAACCACTTTCACTTGTCCCTTTGGAACTTATGCTTATAGACATATGCCTTTTGGTTTATGCAATGCACCTGCTACCTTTCAAAGATGTATGGCTACGATATTCTCTGACTTTTGTGAAAAGATTATAGAGGTTTTCATGGATGTCTTCTCTGTTTATGGGAAGTCTTTTGATGATTGTTTAAGCAATCTTGATTGAGTTTTGCAGAGATGCGAGCAAACAAATCTTGTCTTGAATTGGGAGAAGTGCCACTTTATGGTTAATGAAGGTATTGTTTTGGGCCATAAAATTTCTGAAAGAGGTATTGAAGTGGACAAAGCTAAGGTTGATGCAATTGAGAAAATGTCATGCCCTAAAGATATCAAAGGTATTCATAGTTTCCTAGGTCATGCTGGTTTCTATAGGAGATTTATCAAAGACTTTTCTAAAATTTCTAGGCCTCTTACAAATATTTTGCAAAAGGATGTTCCTTTTGTTTTTGATGATGATTGTTTAGAAGCCTTCATATAGCTCAAGAAAGCCTTAATTTCTGCACCTATTATTCAACCACCTGATTGGAACTTGCCTTTTTGAAATTATGTGTGATGCTAGTGATTATGCTGTTGGTGCTATCCTAGGACAAAGAGTTGATAAGAAACCGAATGTTATTCATTATGCTAGTAAAACTCTAGACAATGCACAACAGAATTATGCTACTACTGAAAAAGAATTTTTAGCAGTGGTGTTTGCTTGTGATAAATTTATATCTTACATTGTTGATTCTAAAGTTATTTTTCTCACCGATCATGCTACTATTAAATATCTTATGGAAAAGAAAAATTCTAAACCTAGACTTATTCGATATGTTCTCTTGTTACAAGAATTTGATTTACATATTACTGATAGGAAAGGAGCAAAGAACCCCGTAGCTGATAACTTGTCTAGGCTTGAAAATGTGCTTGATGACCCACTACCTATTAATGATAGTTTTCCTGATGAGAAGTTAGCTGCAATAAATGTTTCTAATAACACTCGTTGGTATGCTAATTATGCTAATTATATTGTTGCTAAATATTTACCACCTAACTTTACATACCAACAAAAGAAAAAAATCTTCTATGATTTAAGACATTACTTTTGGGATGACCCACATCTTTATAAAGGAGTAGATGGTATTATTATACATTGTGTACCTGAGCTTGAACAGGGACAAATCCTACGGAAATGTCACTCCGAAGCTTATGGAGGGCATCATGCTAGAGACATAACTGTTCATAAGGTATTGCAATCTGGATTTTATTGGTCTACTCTGTTCAGGGATGCCCGTAAGTTCTTCTTATCTTGTGATGAATGCCAAAGAATAGGTAATATCGGTAAGCGCCAAGAAATGCCTATGAATTATTCACTTGCTGTTGAACCATTTGATGTTTGGGGATTTTATTACATGGGACCTTTTCCTTCCTTTAATGGGTATACACATATTCTGGTTGTTGTTGATTATGTTACTAAATGAGCAGAAGCTATTCCAACCAGTAGTGCCGATCACAAAACCTCTATTAAAATGCTTAAGGAAGTTATTTTCCCAAGGTTTGGATTCCCTAGATATTTAATGACTGATGGTGGTTCACACTTTATTCATGGTGCTTTCTGTAAAATGTTTGCCAAGTATGATGTTAACCATAGAATTGCATCACCTTACCATCCTCAATCTAGTGGTCAAGTTGAACTTAGCAATAGAAAAATAAAATTAATTTTACAAAAGACTGTCAATAGGTCCAGGAAGAATTGGTCTAAGAAATTAGATGATGCACTTTGGGCTTATAGAACAACATATAAAAATCCTATGGGTATGTCTCATTATAAAATGGTTTATGGAAAAACTTGTCATTTGCCTCTTGAGTTAGAACATAAAGCATATTGGGCAGTCAAAGAACTCAACTATGATTTCAAACTTGCCAGTTATATTGGGCAATCAAAGAACTCAACTATGATTTCAAACTTGCCGGTGAAAAGAGGTTATTTGATATCAGCTCATTAGATGAATGGACACTGGTACGCGTTGGTGCCATAGAAACGGTTTTTAACCCCTTTCCGCAACGTCATTTGGAACCATTGCCAAGTGAGTGTGGGCGATAGGGGGTGGTCCTTCCCACACGACCTAGAAATCATCGGGGATAGGCCCTCCTGGAGCACCAAATGTGTTCGTGTGAGATCTGGTGACCAATGGAAACCCAATCATTTCCGTAGGTATGTACATCCCACACGGTGAATCCCAGAAAACATTTCCTTTTAGTATGTACATCCCACGCGGTGAATCCTAGAAAAACATTTCCATTCGTATGTATATCACACATAGTCAACACTACAAAAAAATACACTTCCGTGATGATACGTGTTTGTCACAGTAGGTCGCGTTTTTTGTCATGCATGTACATCCATGAAAAATTTATGACAGAATCAAGATAGTCATACCTGTGTCGTCAGAGAAGTGTTCCATGACATTACCAAAATTATCATCACGGAAGTGTCCACTTCCATGACGATAAATCGCGTCACGTAAGTGCTTTTGTCAAGGGTGACCGACCGTGGCATCCATCGTAAATTAACGCCGTTAAGCTATCGGGTCGGGTTTTGGATCCGATAACCTGTTAACAGCCCGACCAATGGGAAGTTTCCAAGTGTAAAATTCTTATTGGCCGGACGAAACACGATGTCACTCGGCTGCTGGGTCGATAGGCGCCTATGATATGTCGACACGTGCCACAGCCCACCACTGGCCCATTTAGCTTACAAAGCCGGACCGTTTGACTTGGTGAAAAGTTAACGGGCTGGCCCATGAAAAGCCTATTAACGGTCTCTTTGCAAATAGCCCATTTTATGGCCCGTTAACTCACGGCCCGTTAGGCACTAAAGGAAATCGGCCCAACAACGTCATGTGGGCCGTCGAATATAACACCAGCCCATTTCACTTTCGGCCCATGTATGGCCCACGACGTCTTTTGGCCCATATGAGGCCTTCGTATCTTTTGGCCCTTTACAGGCCCACGATGACTCTAGCCCATTATGAACAGTAATTTTCTTTGTACCCGTTAACGACCCGTGATTTACATGGCCCATTTCCAGCCCGTGTTAGCTTTCGGCCTATTGACGACCCATACGTTCTTAGGCTCCTTTTCGGCCCTCGATTACTTCCGGCCCGTTAATGACCTTCTCCCCTAATGGGCCAAATTGGGCCCATGGCTAGAGTCGGACCGTTACTGGCATGTTCCACAAATGGGCCAAATTCGGCCCATGGCAAGAGTCCGCCCATTAGTGGCCTGTTACCCTAATGGGCCAAATCCGGCCCATGGCAAGAGTTGGCCCGTTTCTGGCCAGCCCGTTGAGGGAGTACTGGATTAGGGGGTGTCCGGATAGCCGAACTATCACCGTTGGCCGGACTCCGAGACTATGAAGATACAAGATTGAAGACTCCGTCCCGTGTCCGGATGGGACTTTCCTTGGCGTGGAAGGCAAGCTTGGCGATACGGATATGTAGATCTCCTACTATTGTAACCGACTCTGTGTAACCCTATCCCTATCTTGTGTCTATATAAACCGGAGGGTTTTAGTCCATAGGACGAAAAACAATCATACCATAGGCTAGCTTCTAGGGTTTAGCCCCTTTGATCTCGTGGTAGATCCACTCTTGTACTACCCATATCATCAATATTAATCAAGCAGGAGTAGGGTTTTACCTCCACCGAGAGGGCCCGAACCTGGGTAAAAACATCGTGTCCCTTGTCTCCTGTTACCATCCGCCTAGACGCACAGTTCGGGACCCCCTACCCGAGATCCGCCGGTTTTGACACGGACATTGGTGCTTTCATTGAGAGTTCCTCTGTGACATCGCTGTCAGGAAGGATGCCTCATCCCGTCTTTTAAGACGGCACTGTCGCTAAAGGAGCTTTGGCGACCGACCTAATTCTCCGGCTAGGCGGTTTTCTTATGACCGCCTGTTCGGCCGCCGCGCCGACGATGACTTCTCGGGTCATCGAAAGCAATCTTCACGTTAACTCGAACTCGCCGAGCAGTTAGATCCGATGGAGCTCTCCTCCTTAAACGAGCTCTTGGATTGCATCGCCGCTCGAGTCGCTCATGCATAATGATCAGATCGGGCCTAAAATCGACCTGAGAGAGATCAACTCTCCCCAGGCTACCCACCACGTTGCTTTGATAGAGGAACAATACGGCGACTCTTCTCCTACCTTAAGGACTAGCTATGTCCGGAATCCTGACCCCTCCATGCCGGATTCCCGCAGAGGGGAGGACACGACTCAAGCCCTCAACTTAAAGTCAGGCAGCGGGCTAGATTCATTGGACAACCTCCAAGAACCCAAGCTTCCAAGTTCAGAAACTTCTTGGCCCCTGAATCTTAGATCGACGGGGTTCGAATTTAATTCCACCCGCCCACCCAAACATAAGCGATCTATCCCAAATCCGCAAGAGCCCGTGAAACAAAGACCTCATTATCGGGCGATTCCTCCTGGTTATGGACAGGATAAAGGACTGCCGCGAGGAGGACACAATCTCATTCTTCTGCAATAATTGCACGGAAAAGGGAATCCTAAACGCCATAAGTCGTCGTGAAATTACACGCTTCGCTGACTTGGCGTCCATAGTACGAAAGTACTGCACGATGGAGAGCGTCTGGAAAACTGATATCAAATTTTGGGATAATCTGGCCCCGAATATGACCCTAGTCCGAAATAAAAGGGTGCATCATCACCAGGCACCTGGGTTACATACCAAAAAGCAAAAACCCCCAAAAGGGCATGGAACCGTACTGGAGGGAGGGCTCAATGGACCCTGCAAAATTCATAGCACAGAGGGCGCCACTCCAACTCATAGCCTTAGAGCATGTTGGATACTACGGCAGGTGGCCAAAAGTGGCGAAGAGCTCTTAGCTCCAGAGCACCACCAAAGAATACCAAAGACGGTATTAACAGTCTTCGAGACTTTCGCATCAAATAATATGTGGAACCGAACACTCCGCAGCTTTGCCGAAGTCTACCAGATAGCAACAATAAATCCATGGAGTGACACGGCTATTACCTTTAACGCCAAGGATTTAACCTAAATTCCGAACAGCCCGACCACCAGCCGCATTGGTCCTCAGTCCAATAGTGGACGGCTTTTGCCTTACCAAGGTACTCATGGAAGGCGGCAGCGGATTAAACCTCATCTATGAGGAAACCCTTCAAAAAATGGAAATAGACTGGAGCCGCATTGAGCGAAGCAGCACAACCTTTAGAGGAATAATCCCCAGTCAGGAAGCATGCTGTACAGGAAAGATCACACTAGATGTGGTGTTCGTCACGCCGGACAATTATAGGTCCGAGGAGGTCACGTTCCAAGTGGCCCCGTTCAGTAGCGGATACCACGCTCCATTAGGGCGAGAGGAATTCAAAAATTTTCAAGCTATACCCCATTACGGGTACATGAAGCTCAAAATGCCCAGACCCAACGAAGTTATCACTCTCGTAGTGACCCAGACATAGCGCTCCGCGCCGAAAATAAAAGGGACAATTGCATTTTTTCCCCTAGTTGGAACCTACCCACGGGTTTTGCCCTTACTTTTCGACTCTGCTCAGTTTTGCCCTTAGATTTTCCCCCGAGGTCACCCGAATGCCCTTTGACCGTTTGACCAATACTTTGAAAATTCATAACAAATTCATATGAACTCGAAAAAAATGCAAATAAGATATCAAAACGCTCGCATAAACATTACCTTTATGTGCATATCATTTGCATTAAGGACAAAATATCGCTTTAAACTACCAAAGGTTATTAATGTTATTAGCATTATTAAAAATAAAAGGGTATAAAATAATTTTTCAAGAATAAAAATTACATGCAAATGTAGGTCATGTTTTCTAGACAACCCGATATCTTGTTTGCATTTTTTCGAAGTTCATGTCAACTTTTTATGAATGTTCAAACAACTTTGACCATTATTTTGAAACTTCATAACAAGTTGATATGAACTCGGAAAAATACAAATAAGATATCAGGATGTTTAGAAAACGTCACCTACATTTGCATTTAATTTTTATTCCTGAAAAAAGTATTATTTATACCTTTTTATTTTTCATAATGTTAAAAACATTAACAAACTTAGGTAGTTTAAATGGTACTTTTTTCCTAGATGCAAATGACATACACATAAAGGTAATGCTTATCTCAACATTTTGATATCTTATTTGCATTTTTCTGAGTTCATATCAATTTGTTATGAATTTTCCAAGTATTGGTCAAACGGTCAAAAGGGTATTCGTGCGACTTCAGAGGAAAATCTAAGGGCAAAACTGAGCAGAGTCAAAAAGTAAGGGCAAAATCCGTGGGTAGGTTCCAACTAGGGGCAAAACTGCATTTGTCCCAAAATAAAACAGCCGCACTTGCCCTTGAGGCACTATCTGAAGCCCTAGCGGCAGAGGAACTCACTGCGCTGTGCTCCACGGTGAACATGGACGATGTGATACTTGATAAGAGATCCAAGTCCACCTCTTTTGAACCGGCAGACGAAATAGTCAAATTCCAAGTCCATCCAACGGACCATCAAAAACGGCCTCCATCGGGGCACAATTAAACCCTGATGTGGACGCCGCACTACGAGAATTCCTACTTGAAAATTGGGACATTTTTGCCTGGCACCCTTCAGACATGCCAGGAATCCCACGCTGGCTGGCAGAGCACAGCCTAAATATCCTAAAAGGATTCAAGCCTGTCAAACAAGCTCTTGGCGTTTCTCCGAACCCACGAGACAGGCCATGGGAGAGGAGCTAGCTAACCTATTGGAGGCCGGATTCATCAGATATATTAAACATCCAGACTGGCTAGCAAACCTGGTAATGGTACCAAAGAAGGACAAATCCTGGTGCCTATGTGTCGATTTTGAGGACCTTAACAAGGCTTGCCCAAAGGATCCCTTCCCTCTCCCCCGCATCGATCAAATCATCGACGCTACCGCAGGACACGATTCATTGTGCTTCCTCGACGCATACTCCGGCTACAACCAAATTAAGATGGCAGAGCCAGACCAAGCCGCAACGGCATTCATCAATCCATACGGCCCATTTTGCTTCAACACAATGCCCTTTGGGCTCAAAAACACCGACGCAACATAACAACAAGATGATTCGTATATGTCCGCAAACCAGATCGGCAAAACAGTGGAGGCATACGAGACAATGTGGTCACAAATCCAAACATGTCGAAACCCTAGTCGATTTACTTGAGGCTCACATTCGATAATCTCCGAACATATGACATCAAGCTCAACCCAGAAAAATGCGTTTTCGGCGTACCAGCCGGAAAGCTCTTGGGCTTCCTTGTATCTGGTAGAGGAATTGAAGCCAACCCAGCCAAGATCCGAGCTCTGTCACAATTGGATATCCCCAAAGACCTCCAAGAACCCAAGATTCCAAGTTCGGAAACTTCTTGGCTCCTGAATCATAGATCGGACGGGGTTCGGAATTTAATTCCACCCGCCCACCCAAACATAAGCGATCTATCCCAAATCCAGCAAGAGCCCGGTGAAACAGTACATCATTACTAGGCCAGATTCCTCCTGGTTATGGACAAGATAAAGGACTGCCGCGAGGAGGACGTAATCTCATTCTTCTGCAATAATTGCACGGAAAAGGGAATCCTAAATGCCATAAGTCGTCGTGAAATTACACGCTTTGCTGACTTGGCGTCCATAGTACGAAAGTACTGCACGATGGAGAGCGCCTGGAAAACCGATATCAAATTTTGGGATAATCCGGCCCCGAATATGACCCTAGTCCGAAATAAAAGGGTGCATCATCACCAGGCACCTGGGTTACATACCAAAAAGCAAAAACCCCCCAAAGGGCATGGAACTGCATCGAGGGATGGCTCAATGGACCTGCAAAATTCATAGCACGTAGGGCGCCACTCCAACTCATAGCCTTAGAGCATGTTGGATACTACTAAGCAAGTGGCCAAAAGTGGCGAAGAGCTCTTAGCTCCAGCAAAGCACCAGCCCAACAATACCAAAGACGGTATTAACAGTCTTGAGACTTTCGCATCAAATAATATGCGGATACAAACACTCCGCAGCCTTGCGTCAAGTCTACCAGATAGCAACAATAAATCCATGGAGGACACGGCTATTACCTTTAACGCCAGTGATTTAACCTAAATTCTGAACAGCCCGAGCACCAGCCACATTGGTCCTCGGTCCAATAGTGGATTTGCCGCTTTACCAAGGTACTCATGGACGGCGGCATGATTAAACCTCATCTACGAGGAAACCCTTCGAAAAATGGAAATAGACTGGAGCCGCATTGAGCGAAGCAGCACAACCTTTACAGGAATAATCCCCAGTCAGGAAGCATGCTGTACAGGAAAGATCACACTAGATGTGGTGTTCGGCACGTCGGACAATTATAGGTCCTGAGAGGTGGTCTGCTGCGGCAAGCGCCTTGCCGCGGTTGTTGTCTTGTCGTGCCCGGAAGCTTGTCGCTCACCGGGCCTTCCCGGCAAGCTCCTCTTGTCGGGGCCTTGTCTTGTATGTGCACAGGTGGCCTTCCCGGCAAGCTCCTCTTGCCGGGCCTTGTCTCCTATGTGCCTTGGGTGGCCTTCCGGCAAGCTCCTCTTGCCGGGCCTTGTCTCCTTGGCTTGAATACTTTGTTCTTGAATGGCTCCAAAGGAACCACAGAGGACCTTGGCGGTCACCCGGTAAGCCTTGCCGCTGGAGGGTCAGAATCGCCTGCGGCACAAGTTCGGGATACTAGGGTACCCCTACTCTAGTACACCGACATGGGGCTTGACATGGTTGGACCCCTTAAGGAGGAACCCACAAGCAAAAATACCTATTGGTCATGAAGGATAAATTCACCAAATGGATAGAGGCCAAGCTTGTTAAACGGGCCGAATCCGGACCGTGATAAACTTCATATCGTGGGTAGTGCACCGTTATGGCGTCCACCACGATTATCATCACCGATAACGGCACCAACTTCACGGCCGATGAGGTCAAATTATGGTGCAAAAACATGGGCATCAAGCTCGACACGCCTCAGCCTATCACCCTCAAACCAACGGTCAAGTCGAACGAGCAAACAGTCTAATCATGAGCGGCATTAAACCCAGATTAGTGCGGTCCTCGAAGGAATGTAACACGCCTTTGGGTTGAGGAGCTCGACCAGAATCTGGGGCTGCGGACCACGCCGAATCAGACTACCGGATTCACACCATTCTTTATGGTGTACGGCGCAGAGGCAGTCTTGCCCTGCGACATAATTCATGACTCACCTCGCGTGCGCATGTATGAAGAAAGAGAAGCCGAGCTCGATCGGCAGGACAGTTTGGATGCATTGGAGGAGGAGTGCGACGTGGCAAAAGCTCATTCCGCATTTTATCAACAGCAGGCTCGAAGATATCAAAGCAGGGAAGTACGGTCCAAAGCTTACAACGTTGGCGAACTATTTCTACGCCTGCCGGACAAGAAAAAGGACAAACTCAAGCCCAAATGGGAAGGTCCCTTCATCATCGACCAGTGTCGTGATCATGGAGCATACCGTCTGCGAAACGCATCGGATAACCGACTCGAGCCGAACCCATGGAACACAGCCCGTCTACGAAGATTCTACGCCTAAGCACCGGACTCCAAGTTCGTCTTCCTCCTCCGTCCACATTTTCTATTTTTGCTGTCTTTTATTTTTCTCCTTCCTCCCTTTCTTTTCAAGCCTTTAGAGGCTCGTTCGCTTTGTTCAAGACATACTTGATGCGCTTGTCTGCGCTCATTATACCTGGGGCTTCTTTAATGTAAGCTTATTTATACGGGCTTCATGCCCAACACATGTGTCAAACTTCCGCATGTACCTTTTATTCACCATTATATGCATCGATATGACTTAAGTTTTGGCCAAGCTGGGTTGTTCGGCTCCTGCTTACCCCTACGTTCCCGATTGTTCGGCTAGGTGGTAAAGGGAGCACCTCTGCGATTGTTACTGCCGGTTCAGCCGGATGTGTACCTCAGACTGGGTGAAGCCGAAAGCTAGCGTTCTTAAGGGAATATTCGGTCGGTGAACTGAAAGATAATTTTTAACTATTTATCCATCTTCCCCCAGATGATTTTCTGCTTTCTTAGCAGTTCTGACATGCACTTAAGGGCATGCATCCCAGCGAAAGGAACCCTTAACGGAACTATTCTCCCTGGAAGATGTTTCTTACTATCCATGTAATATAACATTACTAGTTGGGCACTTCTCTGATACAGCAATAATGACGCCTATGCCTTGTCTCCATGCATACCCCGGCTCTTATATAACCACGAAGGTATTCGTACACACCTGCACTATTGGGTCCTGAGTCGAAGCGAAAAGGTCCGCTAGAAGACATTTTTCATGTCATATAATTACATAGTCAACTCGACTCATTGTATTCCTCCTCAATGCCACCTATTAGGCTATCTACAATCTTGCTGGGAATACTTGGCGGCCAATTCTACTTGGCGGTACACTAAGCTTACAGGGATCTCCTTCCCATCAGGCCCCACAGGTCTGACCTCGGCCATGTGGTTTGGGTCAGCCGTGGTACCGCTGTCTTCACCGTGGCCCAGCCTCCTCGGCGCTCGACGGCAGGCCGATATCTTCCATAGTCGGAAGCGCCGCCGTGCTCCTTGAAGCCGCTCTGCCAGCTCTCCAATGCCTTTGGGCAGGGAGATAGATGGCCACAAGGCCTGGCCAACGCCTTTCATCACCTGCCGAACTCGTTCGTGCAGCTGGCGCAGTCTGGGAAGAAGATCACCTGAAGAACTAGGCATCTCCTCCTCCGGACGACCTGTTACGGGTACATGAACCTCAAAATGCCCGGACCCAACGGAATTATCACTCTCGCTAGTGACCCGGACATAGTGCTCCGCGTCGAAAATATAACAGCCGCAATTGCCCTTGAGGCACTATCCGAAGCCCTAGCGGTAGAGGAACTCATCACAACAAGCGCCCACGGTGAACATGGACGATGTGATACTCGATAAGAGATCCAAGTCCACCTCTTTAAACCGGCAGACAAAATAGTCAAATTCCAAGTCCATCCAACGGACTTACAAAACGGCCTCCATCGGGGCACAATTAAACCCCGATGTGGACGCCAGACCACGAGAATTCCTACTTGAAAATATGGACATTTTTGCCGCACCCTTGAGACATGCCAGAATCCCACGCCTACCGGGCAGAGCACAGCCTAAATATCCTAAAAGGATTCAAGCTCATCAAACAAGCTCTTCGGCGCTTTCTCCAACCCAAGAGACAGGCCATGGGAGAGGAGCTAGCTAAACTATTGGAGGCCGGATTCATCGTAGATATTAAACATCCGGACCGGCTAGCAAACCCGGTAATGGTACTGCCGGTGTCAAAACCGCGGATCTCGGTAGGGGGTCCCGAACTGCGTCTAGGCGGATGGTAACAGGAGACAAGGGACACGATGTTTTACCCAGGTTCGGGCCTCTCGATGGAGGTAATACCCTACCCCGCTTGATTAATATTGATGATATGGGTAGTACAAGAGTAGATCTACCACGAGATCAGAGAGGCTAAACCCTAGAAGCTAGCCTATGGTATGATTGTTGTCCTGTCCTACGGACTAAAACCCTCCGGTTTATATAGACACCGGATAGGTTAGGGTTACACAGAGTCGGCTACAATGGTAGGAGATCTACATATCCGTATCGCCAAGCTTGCCTTCCACGCCAAGGAAAGTACCATCCGGACACGGGACGAAGGCTTCAATCTTGTATCTTCATAGTCCAGGAGTCTGGCCGAAGATGATAGTTCGGCCATCCGGACACCCCCTAGTCCAGGACTCCCTCAGTAGCCCCCGAACCAATCTTCAATGACGATGAGTCCGGCGCGTAGATTGTCTTTGGCATTGCGAGGCGGGTTCTTCTCCAAATTCCATATACTTGTCGAATAGTGTCCGGTTTCTGATAAATGATGTGCTCCTTGGCTTCTACGCCCAATAATGGCCGTCTTCCACGTGTTTGAATGAATGCAAAAAGCCAGGGTATTTTTACACTTACCCCCTGTAACGCCCTCGATGCGGCTATATCTCCCAGGTGTCGAAGCACGACTTAGAGGCACAACCGCATTGAAAGCAATGTTGCAAGTGAGGTAATCTTCACACAACCCATGTAATACATAAGGGAAAGAGATACATAGTTGGCTTACAATAGCCACTTCACGCAATACAGGAGTAAAGCATTACATCATACATATACAATCAAGGTCCGACTACGGAACCAAAATAAAAGAAGACTACCCCAAATGCTACACAGATCCCCGATCGTCCCAACTAGGCTCCACTACTGATCAACTGAAACGAAACAACACAATGAACAAGATCTTCATCGAGCTCCTCCTTGAGCTCGGATGCATCACCTGCAACTAGCAACGCTATAAGAGGGGCTGAGCAAAGCGGTAACATAGCCAAACAACGGTTTGCTAGGAAAGGATGGTTAGGGGTTTGGCATGGCAATATGGGAGGCATGATAAGCAAGTGGTAGGTATCATAGCATAGGCATAGCAAAAGAGCGAGCAACTAGCAAGCAAAGATAGAAGTGATTTCGAGGGTATGGTCATCTTGCCTGAGGTCCCGCAAGGAAGAAGAACGAGTCCATGAAGAAGGCAAACGGACGTAGACGAACGAATCCTCACAAACGTGACGTTATCGGAACTAACCCGAAGAGGCAACACCGAAAGAAACAAACAACATAGTAAACAACCATCACATAAACATGGCATGATGCACAACAAAGTATGATGCATGTCCGGTTTAATGAAGCTTGGCATGGCAAAGTGCACAAGCAATCCTACAAATTAAGTGGAGCTCAAAATGCAACGAGTTGAAACACCACATGATTTATTTAGTTTGATCTTGTTTATGTACCCAACAATATTAAATGTTGATTAACATGGCAAGAGGTGAAGCATAAAATAAACTATCTATTTAGGCAAGTTTAAATGAGGCCGGAACAACAAACAATAATTCCGGAAATCCTCATGAGCATATTATGAATTTGGTACTGTTCTGTCCTAAAGTATATTTTAATGTTGTTAAACAGGAAAATAAAGTGCATCAAGTTATTCTATGCATTTTTCTACCCCGTTTACATATAAAGTTATTTAAAACCGAGCTACGGTTTAATATTATTTCATAAATCATTTTAACATGTCATTTATGCAAAAATAATGCAAACAACAATTTAAACAATTTAAACATGCATGAAAGTTGCATATTATGAAAGTGGATAAAATTCTGAGCATTTTACATATATAACATGTTTTATTTGGATGCATGGACATTTAGTTATGAGCATTTTAAAATGATGGCATTTACTGTAAATATGCATGCACTGGAAATTTAGGAAAAAACAGAACAGGAAAAAAATCTAAACGGGCTGAATCTGGAGCTGCACGGGCTACACAGGCCGATGGTAGATAGATATAGAGCGCTCAGGCGCAAGGCAACAACAAAGAAGAGAATCGGGCCAAGCCCAAGCGGCTGGCTGTGTTGTGTGCAAAATAAAGGTAAATAAGAAGCAAAAATAGGGATGCCTGGGACTCGAACCCAGGATCTCCTGGATGGATGCATTCACGAGTGACCAGTGGGCCTGTATACGCGACATGAGTCATACGCTGGTGCAAGTCTGACGAAACTGGAAACTGAAACAGCTATAGCTTGCTCTGTAACCGTGGCTGCTCGATCGATGTGGGGTCAACGCGAACAGCAGCGAGGCATTCGCCACAGGTCGAAGGGACGCAGCCATGGCGGCTCTCGAGCGGCTTCGGTCTGCGGCAACATAGAGAGACATGGCGAGATGAGAGAAGAACAGAGAGGAAAAGCAGTGACGCGCGAGGCAACTGCCTGCCTCACCTTGTCCGCGACGGCGCTGCTGCTTGCAGACGGCCGGTGGAGGCGAGCGTGCACGAGCACGGGCAAGATGGAAACGTGGATCCGGCGGCGGCGAGCTTGATCTGAAGAGGACGGCCATGGTATCCTGCTCGAAGGGCAGGGAGAGCAGAGAGAGACGTGAGCTTCAAAAAAACAGAGGACCAGAGTCAAGAGAGGGAGGGTCGGTCGGAGATGGTGACCGGACCTGGAGTCAAGGCGGCGAAGCATCTGCAAGGCGGGGCAGCGGCCATCTGCTCGACGTGGTCCCGTGGGCGCTCGGGCCTTGGGGCTTCGCGATGCCATGTCGCCGGGTTCCTGTAAGAGACAGAGGGGGAGCTGAGAGACCGAGAGAGAAAAATGACAGGAGGAGGAGAACGAAGGGAGGGAGAGGGTCGAGGCTGGCCCTGGTCGACGGGGAAGACGGGGCGTAGTCCAGGTGGCTGAGTGCGCCGGCGGCGACGAACTGCAGAAGGGCCGGCGAGGTTGTTGCAGGGCCGGAGGAGCTGAGGCCGGTGCCTCACGGGCTGCGCGGGGACGAGCCGTCGGGGTACTCTCCCGCTCGGGATCGAGCGAGGAGGAGGGTTGTGGGCGCTGGGAGCTGTCGTGCTGCTGGATTGAGGTGAGGTTGGGCATGGAGGAGCTCCTCTCCTCCGGATCGAACAGGCGGGGCGCTGGTTGGGCCATTGGGGAAAACGATGGAGGTAGGTGGTTGGATGGATCGGGAGGGGATCCCGATGTGGAGAGGACAAGGGGGGGGTGGCGGCGCGATGGAATGGGAAGGATGGGAGAGGATCCTAGATCCTAGGGTTGGATATATATATATATATATATATATATATATATATATATATATATATATATATATATATATATATATATATAGCATGTGGGTGTTTGGCTAGGGGCTAATCTGGATCCTTCGATCGAAATCGAGCGGTTGTGAATAAATGGCTTAGGGGAGTCCAACAAAGAACCGAAGATGTTTTATAGGTGTTGGGGAATCATCCGGACCCATCGGTCACGACTGTCTGGGTCGGGTTCGGGACAACTTTCGGGCGCGCGCGAGAGGTTTGACGGAAGGCCATGGAGATAAGGGGTTTGATGGGCTCAGAGAAGAGAGAGAAGAGAGCGGTCTAATTGATCTGAGAGGAGGTCAATAGAGACAAGAAGAAGCGCCAACTACGAGCAGATGCAAGTTTTTAAAACATGGCGACAACGGAGTGCCGATGCAATGCGAATGATGCGATGATGAAATGCAACAAACAAATAAAAAACACAGCTGACACGCAAAACATGGAAGACATCTGGAGCGTCGGTCTCGGGGCGTCACACCCACCTAGCTGCGCAAATGAGCCGCCCATAAAAGGGGCGAGGATCTAGATCTGAGTCACACCATCCTCCCTCCGCAAGCTTTCATCGGAGCGCCCCCGACAAAAAACGCATTCCATCATGGACAGTCGACGCGGCTCCTCCTTCAAGGCCCCAGCCCTCAGCCGAAATTGGGAGAGATGCTCAGTCAAGATAGCGAGCTAGTTATACTCCAAACCAAGGGATTTCTTCCCCAGCCTTCATGGTTCCGGTTCGAGCCGGACTTGCCACCTACAAGGGCGGAAAGCAAGCGGAGAGTGTCCCCATCCCTCTAAAGGAGAGCGGGTGTGCTTTTGTCTCTTATCTAGTAAGAGGACTCGGATTTCCAATTCATCCATTTCTCCGGGGCTCTTGGAGTTCTATGGCCTCCGCTTGCACCACCCACGCATGCCTCCATTTTACACATCACGGGCTTCGTGGCCCTTTGCAAACTGTTCTGGGGCATCGGGGCTCATTTTGCGCTGTGGAAGAGATTATTCTGCCTTGTACCCCGTTCTCATGAGGGGTCAATATATAAAGTGGGCGGAGCCGAACTATGGCGCATCGCTGGGACCGGATATCTATCCGGAACCCCGAAGAAGGCGTCCGAAGACTGGCCTTCGGAATGGTTTTACATGGAGGACGTCCCGCTGCCGGACCCTGTTCGGATCGGCCTTCCGGAGTTTAGCGATGCTCCTCTGAAGAAGCACCTAAGCTGGCGCCCACGGAGCCCCCAGAGGGAAAATGACCGGGATGTCCTTTACTTGATGAGCCGAATAAGATTACTGGCTCATGCCGGATTGACCATGATTGGAGTCATGGCAATCTGCATTATGACGGGAGTGCAGCCAGTCCAATATAGGGGCCACTCCATGTGGGACTTCAACGGGAGGACGATGCCACCCGCCATGGCCGCAAAGGGCCGGATCGGTCACCGAACCGGTGAAGACCTTGTCCGCCATGTATAAAGGGGGAGGAGGATTTTCTGCGCCAACCCACCGAGCGAAGTTTTCTTGAATAATCCTCGAAGTTGGGTAAGCAAACATCTTTGTGGCCTGTCCGATCCATGTTCCCGTAGTTAAATATCTCATTTCGTGGTTTTCGCAAGCAGAATCGCTGGCCATGGAGAAGATACACAGCCCGCTTCACAACCCGAGGATCCGAACGGTCCTCGATCCGACCTCCAAGAGGATCCGGATATAAAGGTGGAGTTGATCGACGGGTGTTCCACCAACGTAGCATCGACAATGCTTTGTTGCCATTACGGCCGATTACCCCGAATACTTCCACCTCACAGTAATCGAGACCGAGGTCCCAATACTCTGATAATGACCCATCCGTGCTTATTTCTAATCACCACGTATTTGATGGTGTTTCGCAGGGGGTGCCTTTGAGGCAGGAGGCCGAGCCCGCGGCGGCTAGCCAACAAAGGGCAGTACGGCCCCGCAGGCTAAAAAGAAGTGAGGTCCAGATCGAAACTCCGCCGCAACGGTATAGCGTGTCACCATATCCACAGGATTGATTCTCGAAGGCGATTAACGCTGGTGCTCTTTTCAGAAAAAGAGCGCCGCCGGACCGAGTCCGGAGAGGTTGCCAATCGAGCCTCCGTCGGCCGTGCTCCAAAGCCGGGTCGAAGCGAGGCGAGACGAGGCGCAAGGCCGGATGCTCCTCCGACAGAGGATGCCGACAGATTGTCCGCCACCAACTCAGAGGTGGAGAGCGCCATGAATCACCGGGCGCCACGACAGTTCTTCGTGGACGCATGTTTCTCCCAAGAGGCCTTGGAAGCCTTCAATTCGGGAGATGCACACCTCCGTGCCGCTCAAGATGGTCTAGCGAGCCATGGAGCAAGATGTAAAGGACATACGGGTGAGGAAATTTAGCGATTATATATGCCAAGAGCCCCGAGACTTAAAATAGTTAGAATAACTGATTTAAGGATCATTTGTTATGCAGATCTTGCAAAAAGAATACCCGATCGTCTCGGGAGCTCAAGAATGCAAGGCCCAACTTGAGGCCGCACTAGCCGTCAGAGGGGGAGCTACAGAGACCCCTCCGTAATATATGCTTCAAAAGATAAATAATTTGTGAAGTTCGGCGTGTGTGTAAATCTGACAACAATATTGCAGATGGCGCCGGACTAGATCCGGACAAGCAACAACTCTTGCGCTGGTTGAAGGCCGACGAGAGCGTGCTTACAAGGGTGCGGCAGGATAAAAATAAACTCCAAGATGCCACCACCCAACTGGGTGAGGAACTAAAGGATGTTCGTGCCCAGTTGTCTGACTCCGTAAAGGAGAATCGACGGCTTCGTCGCGGCATTTTTAGTAAGTGCTTGAGCGAACTTTGAAAGAGTTCGGCGAGGAAGGAGACTAACATAAACATGTATGTAGGTTTGCTCACAGGTCGTTCGGAGGAGGAGATGCCTAGTTCTTCAGGTGATCTTCTTCCCGTGATCAAGCGCCACCGCATCTAACGAGTTCGGCAGGTGATGAAAGGCGTTGGCCAGGCCTTGTGGCCATCTATCTCCCTGCCCAAAGGCATTGGAGAGCTGGCAGAGCGGCTTCAAGGAGCACGGCGGCGCTTCCGACTATGGAAGATATCGGCCTGCCGTCAGGGCGCCAGGGAGGCCTGGGCCACGGTGAAGACGCGGTACACGAAGGCTGACCCAAACCACATGGCCGAGGTCAGACCTGTGGGGCCTGATGGGAAGGAGATCCCTGTAAGCTTAGTGTACCGCCAAGTAGAATTGGCCGCCAAGTATTCCCAGCAAGATTGTAAATTAGATAGCCTATTAGGTGGCATTGAGGAGGAATACAATGAGTCGAGTTGACTATGTAATTATATGACATGAAAAATGTCTTCTAGCGGACCTTTTCGCTTCGACTCAGGACCCAATAGTCCGCAGGTGTCCGAATACCTTCGTGGTTATATAAGAGCCGGGGTATGCATGGAGACAAGGCGTAGGCGTCATTATTGCTGTATCAGAGAAGTGCCCAACTAGTAATGTTATATTACATGGATAGTAAGAAACATCTTCCAGGGAGAATAGTTCCGTTAAGGGTTCCTCGTCGCATCCGCGAGGAGATATTAAACATTCGGATTTCAAATATATTCATGAATAAATGGCTTAGGGGAGTCCAACAAAGAACCGAAGATGTTTTATAGGTGTTGGGGAATCATCCGGACCCATCGGTCACGACTGTCTGGGTCGGGTTCGGGACAACTTTCAAGGCGAGAGGTTTGACGGAAGGCCATGGAGATAAGGGGTTTGATGGGCTCAGAGAAGAGAGAGAAGAGAGCGGTCTGATTGATCTGAGAGGAGGTCAATAGGGACAAGAAGAAGCGCCAACTGCGAGCAGATGCAAGTTTTTAAAACATGGCGACAACGGAGTGCCGATGCAATGCGAATGATGCGATGATGAAATGCAACAAACAAATAAAAACACAGTGACACGCAAAACATGGAAGACATCTCGAGCGCCGGTCTGGGCCACACCCACCTAGTCACAAGAAATGAGCCGCCCATAAAAGGGGCGAGGATCTAGATCTGAGTCACACCATCCTCCCTCCGCAAGCTTTCATCGGAGCGCCCCCGACAAAAAACGCATTCCATCATGGACAGTCGACGCGGCTCCTCCTCTCGCGCTCCCAGCCCTCAGCCTGGAAATTGGGAGAGATGCTCAGTCCCGCATAGCGAGCTAGTTATACTCCAAACCAAGGGATTTCTTCCCCCGGCCTTCATGGTTCCGGTTCGAGCCGGACTTGCCACCTACAAGGGCGGAAAGCAAGCGGAGAGTGTCCCCGATCCCTCTAAAGGAGAGCGGGTGTGCTTTGTCTCTTATCTAGTAAGAGGACTCGGATTTCCAATTCATCCATTTCTCCGGGGGCTCTTGGAGTTCTATGGCCTCCAGTTGCACCACCTTACGCATGCCTCCATTTTACACATCACGGGCTTCGTGGCCCTTTGCAAACTGTTCTGGGGCATCGGGGCTCATTTTGCGCTGTGGAAGAGATTATTCTGCCTTGTACCCCGTTCTCATGAGGGGTCAATATATAAAGTGGGCGGAGCGAACTATGGC
Source organism: Aegilops bicornis (assembly GCA_021605145.1). Taxonomy (NCBI): domain Eukaryota; kingdom Viridiplantae; phylum Streptophyta; class Magnoliopsida; order Poales; family Poaceae; genus Aegilops; species Aegilops bicornis. The sequence continues at coordinate 606,665,818 of CM038669.1, read as the reverse complement.
GCATCGCTGGGACCGGATATCTATCCGAACCCCGAAGAAGGCGTCCAAGACTGGCCTTGAATGGTTTTACATGGAGGACGCCCCGCTGCCGGACCTCGCTCGGATCGGCCTTCCGGAGTTTAGCGATGCTCCTCAAGAAGCACCTAAGCCGGGCGCCCACGGAGCCCCTGCAGAGGAAAATGACCGGGATGTCCTTTACTTGATGAGCCGAATAAGATTACTGGCTCATGCCGGATTGACCATGATTGGAGTCATGGCAATCTGCATTATGACGGGAGTGCAGCCAGTCCAATATAGGGGCCACTCCATGTGGGACTTCAACGGGGAGGACGATGCCACCCGCCATGGCCGCAAAGGGCCGGGATCGGTCACCGAACTGGTGAAGACCTTGTCTGCCATGTATAAAGGGGGGGGAGGAGGATTTTCTCTGCGTCAACCCACCGAGCGAGTTTTCTTCGAATAATCCTCGAAGTTGGGTAAGCAAACATCTTTGTGGCCTGTCCGATCCATGTTCCCGTAGTTAAATATCTCATTTCGTGGTTTCTGCGCAGGAACTGCGCCGGGCCATGGAGAAGATACACAGCCCGCCCCCACAACCCGAGGATCCGGAACGGTCCCTCGATCCGGCCTCCGAAGAGGATCCGGATATAAAGGTGGAGTTGATCGACGGGGTGTTCCACCAACGTAGCATCGACAATGCTTTGGTTGCCATTACGGCCGATTACCCCGGAATACTTCCAGCCTCACAGGTAACTGAGACCGAGGTCCCAATACTCTGATAATGACCCATCCGTGCTTATTTCTAATCACCACGTATTTGATGGTGTTTCGCAGGGGGTGCCTTTGAGGCAGGAGGCCGAGCCCGCGGCGGCTAGCCAACAAAGGGCAGTACGGCCCCGCAGGCTAAAAAGAAGTGAGGTCCAGATCGAAACTCCGCCAAGAACGGTATAGCGTGTCACCATATCCTCGGATTGATTCTCGGAAGGCGATTAACGCTGGTGCTCTTTTCAGAAAAGAGCGCCGCCGGATCGAGTCCGGAGAGGTTGCTAATCGAGCCTCCGCCGCCGTGCTCCAAAGCCGGGTCCAGAAGCGAGGCGAGCACGAGGCGGCGTCGGATGCTCCTCCCGACAGAGGATGCCGACAGATTGTCCGCCACCAACTCAGAGGTGGAGAGCGCCATGAATCACCGGCGCCGCCGGACAGTTCTTCGTGACGCATGTTTCTCCCAAGAGGCCTTGGAAGCCTTCAATTCGGGAGATGCACACCTCCGTGCCGCTCAAGATGGTCTAGCCAGAGCCATGGAGCAGTATGTAAAGGACATACGGGTGAGGAAATTTGACAGTTATATATGCCAGTAGCCCCCGAGACTTAAAATAGTTAGAATAACTGATTTAAGGATCATTTGTTATCTTGAGGATCTTGCAAAAAAGAATACCCGACTGTCTCAGGAGCTCGAAGAATGCAAGGCCCAACTTGAGGCCGCACTAGCCGCTGTAGGGGGAGCTACAGAGACCCCCTCTGGTAATATATGCTTCAAAAGATAAATAATTTGTGAAGTTCGGCGTGTGTGTAAATCTGACAACAATATTGCAGATGGCGCCGGACTAGATCCGGACAAGCAACAACTCTTGCGCTGGTTGAAGGCCGACGAGAGCGTGCTTACAAGGGTGCGGCAGGATAAAATAAACTCCAAGATGCCACCACCCAACCGGGTGAGGAACTAAAGGATGTTCGTGCTCAGTTGTCCGACCAGAAGGAGAATCGACGGCTTCGCCGCTGCATTTTTAGTAAGTGCTTGAGCGAACTTTGAAAGAGTTCGGCGAGGAAGGAGACTAACATAAACATGTATGTAGGTTTGCTCACAGTGTCGCTCGGAGGAGGAGATGCCTAGTTCTTGGTGATCTTCTTCCCAGATCAAGGCCAAATGCATTTAACGAAGTTCGGCAGTGATGAAAGGCGTTAGCAGGGCCTTGTGGCCATCTATCTCCCCGCCCAAAGGCATTGGAGAGCCGGCAGAGCGGCTTCAAGGAGCACGGCGGCGCTCCGACTATGGAAGATATCGGCTGCCGTCAGTGGCGCCTGTGGAGGCCTGGGCCACGGTGAAGACGCGGTACACGAAGGCTGACCCAAACCACATGGCCGAGGTCAGACCTGTGGGGCCTGATGGGAAGGAGATCCCTGTAAGCTTAGTGTACCGCCAAGTAGAATTGGCCGCCAAGTATTCCCAGCAAGATTGTAAATTAGATAGCCTATTAGGTGGCATTGAGGAGGAATACAATGAGTCGAGTTGACTATGTAATTATATGACATGAAAAATGTCTTCTAGCGGACCTTTTCGCTTCGACTCAGGACCCAATAGTCTGGAGTGTGTCCGAATACCTTCGTGGTTATATAAGAGCCGGGGTATGCATGGAGACAAGGCGTAGGCGTCATTATTGCTGTATCAGAGAAGTGCCCAACTAGTAATGTTATATTACATGGATAGTAAGAAACATCTTCCAGGGAGAATAGTTCCGTTAAGGGTTCCTTTTTCACGGGATGCATGCCCTTAAGTGCATGTCGAACTGCTAAGAAAGCAGAAAATCATCCGGGGAAGATGGATAAATAGTTAAAAATTATCTTTCAGTTCACCGACGAATATTCCCTTAAGAACGCTTAGCTTTCGCTTCACCCGCCTGAGGTACACATCCGCCGAACCGGCAAGAATAATCGCAGAGGTGCTCCCTTTACCACCTAGCCGAACAATCGGGAACGAGGGGTAAGCATGTGAGCCGTGCAACCCAGCTTGGCCAAAACTTAAGTCATATCGATGCATATAATGGTGAATAAAAGGTACATGCGGAAGTTTGACACATGTGTTGGGCATGAAGCTCAGATAAATAAGCTTCGTTAAAGAAGCCCCTGTGTATAATGAGCGCAGACAGCGCATCAAGTATGTGCGAACAAAGCGCGAACGAGCCTCTAAAGGCTTGAAAAAGAAAGGGGAGGAAGGAGAAAAATAAAAGACAGCAAAAATAGAAAATGTGGACGGAGGAGGAAGACGAACTTGGAGTCCGGTGCTTAGGCGTAGAATCTTCGTAGACGGGCTGTGTTCCATGGGTTCGGCTCGAGTCGGTTATCCGATGCGTTCGCAGACGGTATGTTCACCGTCACGACCTGGTCGATGATGAAGGACCTTCCCATTTGGGCTTGAGTTTGTCCTTTTCTTGTCCGGCAGGCGAGAAATAGTTCGCCAACGCGTTGTAAGCTTTGGACCGCATTTCCCTGCTTTGATATCTTCGAGCTCGCTGTTGATAAAATGCGGAATGAGCTTTGCCACGCCGCACTCCTCCTCCAATGCATCCAAACTGTCCCGCCGATCGAGCTCGGCTTCTCTTTCTTCATACATGCGCACGCCGAGGTGAGTCATGAATTATGTCGCAGGCAAGACTGCTCGCGGCCGCATACCATAAAGAATGGTGTGAATCCGTAGTACGATTCGGCGTGGTCCGCAGCCCCAGACACGGAGTCGAGCTCCTCAACCCAAAGGCGTGTTACATTCCTTCGTGGACCGCACTAATCTGGGTTTAATGCCGCTCATGATTAGACTGTTTGCTCGTTCGACTTGACCGTTGGTTTGAGGGTGATAGATCGAGGCGAATCGAGCTTGATGCCCATGTTTTTGCACCATAATTTGACCTCATCGGCCGTGAAGTTGGTGCCGTTATCAGTGATGATACTGTGGTGGACGCCATAACGGTGCACTACCCCTGATATGAAGTTTATCACCGGTCCGGATTCGGCCGTTTTAACAAGCTTGGCCTCTATCCATTTGGTGAATTTATCCTTCATGACCAATAGGTATTTTTGCTTGTGGGTTCCTCCCTTAAGGGGTCCAACCATGTCAAGCCCCATGTCGGTGTACTAGAGTAGGGGTACCCTAGTATCCCGAACTTGTGCACGGGCAGTTGCAGCCCTCCGCGGCAAGGCTTACCGGGTGACCGCCAAGGTCCTCTGTGGTTCCTTTGGAGCCATTCAAGAACAAAGTATTCAAGCCAAGGAGACAAGGCCCCGGCAAGAGGAGCTTGCCGGGAAGGCCACCCAAGGCACATAGGAGACAAGGCCCCGGCAAGAGGAGCTTGCCGGGAAGGCCACCCCAGGCACATACAAGACAAGGCCCCGACAAGAGGAGCTTGCCGGGAAGGCCCGGTGAGCGACAAGCTTCCGGGCACGACAAGACAACAACCGCGGCAAGGCGCTTGCCGCAGCAGACCACCTCTCTGTACCTACGCTCCAGCACAACCGCCGGCGACCTCGGTCTCCATTGGCTCTTTGGCGGACGGATGAAGAAAGTCAAGCAAATATTCAAAGACAAAATCAGAAGAAGAAAAACACAAGGGAAGTACTTAGGCAAGAAGGTTACCGGCGCCGAGGGCTGCGGTCATGGTCTCCGCCGCCAAGGGATCGCTGGTGCCGTCCCTTGCCGGAGAGCTGCCCTTGTCGGAGAAGGCTCCTTTGCCGGAGAACGCCCCTTGCCGGGAATCCACCCTTGGCGGCGTAGTCGAAGCGGAAGGAGGCTGCTCGCTTCCTACACAAGTCAACGATCGAGGATATCGGCAAAGGAAAAAGCACCCATGCACGCCAACAGCAAGAAGTAGACCATATACTTACGCTGGGGCTGTGCTGGGCTGCTTTGAAGGAGAGTTGCCTCATCCGGCAAGGTTGTCTCGACGTGCCTCCTGCCGTCGCAGAGGTTCGCCCTCGACGACAATCACCGGGTCTTGGCTCTTCGACATCCTTCCGGGCCAGCGTCACGAAAAGGAATGGATTCAGAGTAAAGCAGATCGATACAAGACAAGGCAACAAATCAAGAATTACAAGTACAGCAAGGAATCTTACTCTTCCTCTTCCTCGCCGGAGCCGAGCGCGGAGAGGTCGACTTCGCCCGCCTCCCAGACGACGAGGCGGAGGAGTGGGCTCCCTTGGACGCTTTGGCGGGACTGGTGGTGACTGCGAGGGCCCCGCTCCAGCTAAGCCGCAAGCGGGCGTGAGGAGCTCCCTGCAACAATGCTTGCCGCGGTGGAGCGGCTGGGGCGCTGCGGTTGGGTCTGCTCGTCTGCCGCCGCTGCGTCTCCGGCCTTGCGAAGACGCTTTCTTGGTGGAGCCGGTGGCTCCGCCATGGCAAGCTGCTTGGAGGTGGGAAGGATGCGCCCTCGGCGGGCTCGCTCGACTTCGGCTTCAGGCTCGGCAAGCTCTTCCTCGCCGACGAACTCCTTTCGCCGACAAGGCTTGCCGCCTCGGCTGCCTCTGCCTCCTCCACAAGTAAAGCCAAACTTCGCCCGGCAGCTGCCGCCGCCTCTTCTAGCTTTGGTGGCGCGCTGCATCTCATCGCCGTGAGTGTCGTGGGTGAGGCCCTCTCGCTGCCGGGCGGACCGCGTTTCCACTAGATTGTCAAAAAACTGCCGCACCACATCATCTGCGGCTCTTGCCAAGTGGGGACAATTCCATGGGAGTCACACAACGGCATCATTGCACGGATGCGGTCAAGCGACGAGTTGTTGCACAGTGGAACGACGCCCCTCGGCAACCTAAACATCTCTGGATGATCAGGATCGGGCTTGAATAGCTCTAAGAGCATTGCGTCAAGCTCCAATACAGTGAAGTTGAAGTTGAGGCCTGGGCGCAGCCTCATGATGTCTGCTGCGTTTTGAAATTCCCAGGCAGGTCTCCTTCTCTCCTGCAAGGGGGCGATACGGCGGCGAAGAAAGTCCGCGCCAACAAGGTTTACAAGTGAGTCCGGCAAGTCTCGAGGCGGAGGATTCGGTGATCGCGATCTTCAGCCTAGCGCCCTCCGGGGCCAGATTGCTCCAATCATTGCCACAGCATCACCGGGGTTTGGCGTCAAGGTAAAAGGTCATGCGGGTTCTCCTCAACAATCCAGCACCAATCTGCCCTCCACTCCTCCCATTTTCACGGAGCTCTCCCTCCAGATCGGCCTCCTTCTTGCCGACCCTCGAGACCCAAGCAAGTCCTCCGGCAAGGGGCCTCTCCTCTCGGCTCGGGTAAAAAGAAGTGACGGAAAAGAGCTACATTTCGGTGGACTCCGACAAAGTTTTCGCAGAGATGTGCGAAAACTGCCATGGTCAGAACGGCATTGGGGGTGAAATCAAGGAGGCGGAACCCGTAGGTGTTCATAATGTCACAAAAGAACTCAGAGAAAGGCGGGCAGAGCCCGCAGTAGAAGAAGAGCGCGAAGAAGGGATACCCCGTCGGGGCCAGTTCTGCGGCAGCGGCGGGGAGTACCTTCGTGCGCGGATGCGCCCGCGTCTCCGTCGACCAGAAGAGGTAGTAGTTCTCCCTCAGCTCCCTCACGGCAAGCTGAGGGGGGAAGACGGCCCGCTCCTTCCAAAGCGCCGCAAGCCGCAGCACCTCGGCCGACTTCTCGGTCTTTCCCTTGTCGGCTTTCGGGCCCATGGCGGAGGCGGTGGAGGAGATCGACGGCGTTGAGGGTGCTGGTGGCGAAGGGGGGCGGAGCGCTGCTCTCTATTCAGCCTATAGAAGAAGTGGGGATCAGCGGTGGTTTTTCGATAGGAGAGCAACTGGCAAGGTAGGCGACGTGCCCCTGTTTCCCCTGCTTATAAAGAGGGAGGGGGCGGACGTTCCGATTTTCCGAATAAAGAAACCCCCACGATCTCGCCCACGATCTCTCAGACGACGCCACTTTCGGCGCGCGCTGCCTGTGGGGGGCGTGGTGGGTCCGGGGTGAGTTATGGTGTGACCCGGCCGCGCGTGTGCTGCAGCCTGTTTTGGGCCTGGCCCAACAGCCGGGCACTGCAGTGTGGCCCAGCCGGGGCTCATGTCGGTGTACTAGAGTAGGGGGACCCTAGGATCCCGAACTTGTGCACGGGCCCTCCGCGGCAAGGCTTACCGGGTGACAGCAAAGGTCCCCCGTGGTTCCTTTTTATCCATTCAAGAACAAAGTATTCAAGCCAAGGAGAAAATGCCCAGGAAAGAGGAGCTTGCCTGGAATGCCACAAAAGTCACATAGGAGACAAGGCCCCAAGAAGAGGAGCTTGCCGGAAGGCCACCCTGTGCACATACAAGACAAGGCCCCGACAAGAGGAGCTTGTCGAAGGCCCGTGAGCGACAAGCTTCCGGCACGACAAGACAACAACCGCTGCAAGGCGCTTGCCGCCGCAGACCACCTCTTCAGTACCTACGCCCAAAGCACAACCACTAACGTGTCGCCTCAGGACCTTTCCAGCGCTGCGTGGCGAGAGGTTGTGCAGCCACGGTGCGAGGTGGCAAGCAGCCGACAAGTTTGCCATCGTGGCAGACGGTGGCGCCTCGACGGCCCCTGTTTGCACCGTTAGGGCGACTAGACGGGCATTTAATGCCTTTGTCCCCGCCGCCGTGGTTAGGTATAGCGACCGCATACCTTTGTACAAGTAGGTGTACCAACCACTATTTTTCCATTTGTACCCCCGTCTACGTTGCCACCTGTCGGAGCCCCTTGAGCATATAAAAGGAGGCCCATGCGCAACGTAGAGGGGGGTTGGTCGATCAGTTCCCTCCACGCTCAGTCTCGTTGGCAGCTCGTCTGTACTGTAGCACTCGAGCGCTCCTGAGCAAGAACGCAATACACCTAGACATGCAGCACTAGGAGTATTATCTCTCCGGAGAGCTCCGAAGCTGGGTAAACCTCTCGTGTGCTTCACCTCAATCTGCTCTTCGTGCGACCTCCGCTCCCCACCGAACCGAAAGGGGCTCGGTCCGCCGGCCCCATAGGTGTTCGCGGGCCAGATTAGCCTGCCCCGACACCCCCAGACCGCGAACGGCCAGGTGATGGGTATAGTTTTGAGGGCGGTGGGTGGCATGTGGCTTTGGTTAGCAAAAAGCTGGCAACCGACGCATTGTTGGACTAAATCCTGCGCATCTGCCCGGGCCGTCGGCCAATAAAATCCTATACGGAGGGCCTTGGCTACAAGGGCCCAGGCTGCGGCGTGGTGCCCACCCAGTCCGGCATGACTTTCAGCCAGGAGGTTTCGCCCTTCTTCTTCAGAGATACACCTTTGAAGGACTCCTGTTGTGCTTCTCTTATAAAGCTCTCCCTCGTGGACTTTATAGGCTTTAGATCGCCGTACTATGTAGTGAGCCTCATTTTGGTCTTCGGGGAGTTCCTGCCTAGTTAGGTAGGCTAGGAATGGTTCCGTCCATGGGGCGATAACCGCCATTATTTCGTGGGCGGAGGGTGTTACCTCGGTGGCAGAGCCTCCGATTGTGTCAGAGTGTTCGGCGTCAGGCAGTGCGGCTGGGTCCGGATTGTTAGATGTTGGGCGGGACGGCGTCGCGTTTTGCACCGATGCGTGCCAATATGTCCGCCGCCTGGTTGTTATCCCGGGCTATATGATGAAATTCGAGCCCTTCGAACCGTGCTGACATTTTTAGGACCGTATTGCGGTATGCTGCCATTTTCAGATCTTTGGCGTCAAAGTCTTCGTTTATTTGAGATATCGCGATGTTCGAATCCCCGCGCACCTCTAGGCGTTTAATGCCCACGGAGACTGCCATCCGGAGGCCATGCGGAAGGGCCTCATATTCGGCTGCGTTGTTGGAGTCCGTATACATTATTTGAAGGACGTATTGGACTGTGTCCCCGGTTGGGGACGCTGTGACGACGCCAGCCCCCTGTGTCGGCCCAACATTTTGGAGCCACAAAGTGTATGATCCAATTGGAGTATGCGCCCGTACTCTTTAGGGAGTTCGGCCGGTCCATTCGCCACGAAGTCGGCCAAAACTCGCGACTTGATAGCTCGTCGTGGCTTATAGGTTATGTCGAATGGAAGGAGCTCTATGGCCCATTTAGCAATCCGCCCGTCGCGGCCGTGGTTGTTTATAATGTCATTAAGAGGTACTTCGAGGCTACCGTTATCGAACATTCTTGAAAGTAGTGTCGCAGCTTCGGGATGCCATGAACACCGCGTATGCTATCTTTTGATAATGTGGGTACCGGGACTTGCATGGAGTGAGGACGGTGGACACATAATAAACCGGTCTTTGAAGAGGGAACCGGTGTCCGTCCGCTTTCGCTCGACAACGCAAAGCACCTTGGCCGACAACTTGATGTGTTGCGGCGATATATAATAGTATTGGTTCGCCCACATTGGGCGCGGCCAGGACCGGATTTGTTGCCAATATGGCTTTTATCTCTTCTAGTCCGGCCGTGGCGGCATCCGTCCACTCGAAGTGTTCGGTGTGGCGGAGGAGGCGGTAAAGGGGTAACGCCTTTTCTCCCAAACGGGAAATAAAGCGGCTTAGAGCCGCTACGCATCCAGTCAATTTTTGTATTTGTTTGAGGTCTTTTGGAATATCCAATTGTGACAGAGCTCGGATCTTGGCTGGGTTTGCTTCAATTCCTCTACGAGACACAATGAAGCCCAGGAGCTTTCGGCTGAACGCCAAGACGCATTTTTCCGGATTGAGCTTGATGTCATATTTTCGAAGTTTGTCGAATGTGAGCCTCAAATCGTCTAATATAGTTTCGACATGCTTGGATTTGACGACCACGTCATCTACATATGCTTCCACTGTTTTGCCGATCTGGTTTACGGACATATACGAATCAGCGGCGTCGTTGCGCGGCGTTTTTGAGCCCGATGGGCATTGTGTTTAAGCGAGAATGGGCGTATGGAGTGATGAATGTTGTTGCAGCTTGGTTCTGCTCCGCCATCTTGATTTGGTGGTAGCCGAGATGCATCGAGGAAGCACAATGAGTCGTGTCCTCTTTGTGGCGTCGATAATTTGATCAATTCGAGGAGGGGAAGGGATCCTTTGTGCAAGCCTTATTAAGGTCTTTGAAATCAACACATAGGCGCCAGATTTGTCCTTCTTTGGTACCATCACCAGATTTGCTAACCAGTCCGGATGTTTTATATCTACGATGAATCCGCTTCGGAAGTTTGGCTAGCTCCTCTCCCATGGCTGTCTCTTGGGTTCAGAAAAGCCAAAGAGCCTGTTTGGTGGCTTGAATCCTTTAGGATATTTAGGCTGCTGTGCTCGGCCCGGACGTGGGATTCTGGCATGTACGAAGGGTGCAGGAAAAAATGTCGATTTTCTCATAGAAATTCTCGTAGTCTGGCGTCTACATCGAGGTTTAATTGTGCCCGAATGGAGGCCGTCTTTGCGAGGTCCGTTGGGTGGACTTGGAATTTGACTATTTCATCCGCTGGTTTAAAAGAGGTGGACTTGGATCTTTTATCAAGTATCACATCGTCCCTGTTCACCGTTGAGCGCATCGCAGTGAGTTCCTCGGCCGCTAGCGCTTCGGATAGTGCCTCGAGGGCTAGTGCGGCTGTCTTTTTTTTGCGCGGAGTGCTATGTTTGGATCACTAGCAGGAGTGATGATTCCGTTAGGTTCGGGCATTTTAAGCTTCATGTACCCATAATGGGGTATAGCTTGAAAAATTGTGAATGCCTCTCGCCCTAATAGAGCGTGATATCCGCTGCTGAACGGGGCCGCTTGAAATGTGACCTCCTCGGACCTGTAATTGTCCGTGAGCGAACACTCGTCGATGTGATTTTTCTGTGCAGCATGCTTCCCGGCTAGGGATTATTCCTTTAAAGGTTGTGCTGCTTCGCTCAATGCGGTTCCAGTCTATTTCCATTTTTCGGAATGTTTCCTTGTAGATGAGGTTTAGTCCGCTGCCGCCATCCATGAGTACCTTAGTAAGGCGAAAGACGTCCACTATTGGACTGAGGACCAATGCGGCTGGTGCTCTGGCTGTTCGGAATTTAGGTTCGTCAATGGCATTAAAGGTAATAGCCGTGTCACTCCATGGATTTATTGTTGCTACTTGGTAGACTTCGGCAAGGTTGCGGAGTGTTCATTTTCGCATATTATTTGATGCGAAAGTCTCGAAGACTGTTAATACCGTACTGGTGTTGCTAGGCTGGGATTCTGAGGCTAGAAGCTCTTCGCCACTTTTGGCCACCTGCCGTAGTATCCAACATGCTTGAAGGCTATGAGTTGGAGTGGCGCCCTCCGTGCTATGAATTTTGCAGGGTCCGTTTAGCCAACCCTCCAGTACGGTTCCGTACCCTTTAGGGGGTTTTGGTTTTTTGGTGTTTAACCCAGGTGCTTGGTAATGATGCACCCTTTTATTTCGGACTAGGGATGTATTCGGGGCGGATTATCCCAAAATTTACTTTCGGTTTTCGAGCACTCTCCATCGCATAGTACTTTTGTACTATGGTCACCAGAATCATAAAAGCGTGTAATTCGCATGACGACTTATGGCGTGTATAGGATTCCCTTGTCCGTGCAATTATTGCAGAAAAAGTGAGATTGCGTCCTCCTCTCGGCAATCTTTTATCCTGTCCATAACGGGAGGAATCTGGCCCGATAATGATGTCTTTGTTTCAGCGGGCTCTTGCGAATCGGGATAGATCGCTAATGTTTGGGTGGCGGGTGGAACTAGATCTGGAACCCCGTCCAATTTAAGACTCAGGGCGAGAAGTTTCCGAACTTGGAAGTTTGGATTTTGAATGCTATCAATGAATCCAGCGCCGCCGACTTTAAGTTCGTGGCTTGATCGACGTCTGCCTCTCCGAATCCGGCATGGAGGGATCAGGAATTCGGACGTAGCTAGTCCTTAAGATAGAAGAAGAATCGCTGTATTGCTCCTCTATCACAGCAACATGATGGGTAGCTTGGGGAGAGTTGATCTCTCTTAGATCGGTTTTAAGCCCGATCTGGTCGTAGTATGTGGTGACTCCCAGTGCGGCGATGCGATCCAAGAGCTCGTTTACGGAGGAGAGCTCGATCGGACCTAAGTACTTGGCGAGTTCCGAGTTGACGTGAAGACTGGTTTCGAAAGCAATCTTCACGTTAACTCGAAACTCGTCGAGCAGTTAGATCCGATGGAGCTCTCTTCCTTTAACGAGCTCTTGGATCGCATTGCCGCCCTGGGAGTCGCTACAGACTACGATCAGATCGGGCCTAAAACCGATCAGAGAGAGATCAACTCTCCCCAGGCTACCCACCACGTTGCTGTGGTAGAGGAACAATACGACGACTCTTCTCCTACCTTAAGGACTAGCTATGTCCGGATTCCTGACCTCTCCATGCTGGATTCCCGCAGAGGGGAGGACACGACTCAAGCCCTGAACTTAAAGTCAGGCAGCGGGCTAGATTCATTGGACAACCTCCAAGAACCCAAGCTTCCGAGTTCGGAAACTTCTTGGCCCCTGAATCTTAGATCAGACGGGGTTCGGAATTTAATTCCACCAGCCCACCCAAACATAAGTTTATCTATCCCAAATCCGCAAGAGCCCGTGAAACAAAGACATCATTATCGGGCCGATTCTCCCGGTTATGGACATGATAAAGGACTGCCGCGAGGAGGACGTAATCTCATTCTTCTGCAATAATTGCACGGAAAGGGAATCCTAAACGCCATAAGTCGTCGTGGAAATTACACGCCACGACTTGGCGCCCATAGTACGAAAGTAATCGCACGATGGAGAGCGCTGAAAACCAATATCAAATTTTGGGATAATCTGCCCCAATAATACGACCCTAGTCCGAAATAAAAGGGTGCAATCATCACCGTGCACCGGGTTACATACCAAAAAGCAAAACCCCCAAAGGGCATGGAACCGCATCGGAGGGATGGCTCAATGGACCCTGCAAAATTCATAGCACGTAGGGCGCCACTCCAACTCATAGCCTTAGAGCATGTTGGATACTACAGCAGTGGCCAAAAGTGGCGAAGAGCTCTTAGCTCCAGAGCACCAGCCTAGCAATACCAAAGACGGTATTAATCAGCCTTCGAGACTTTCGTGATCAAATATTATGCGAAACGAACACTCCGCAGCCTTGTCAAGTCTACCAGATAGCAACAATAAATCCATGGAGTGACATGGCTATTACCTTTAACGCCAAAGTGATGAACCTAAATTCAATAGCCCGAGCACCACCAAGATTGGTCCTCACCAATAGTGGACGGCTTTCGCCTTTACCAAGGTACTCATGGACGGCGGCAACGGATTAAACCTCATCTACGAGGAAACCCTTCGAAAAATGGAAATAGACTGGAGCCGCATTGAGCGAAGCAGCACAACCTTTAGAGGAATAATCCCCAGTCAGGAAGCATGTTGTACAGGAAAGATCACACTAGATGTGGTGTTCGGCACGCCGGACAATTAAAGGTCCGAGGAGGTCACATTCCAAGTGGCCCCGTTCAGTAGCGGATACCACGCTCCATTAGGGCGAGAGGCATTCACAATTTTTCAAGCTATACCCCATTACAGGTATATGAAGCTCAAATGCCTGCACTCCAACGGGTTATCACTCTCGCTAGTGACCTTGGACAGAAGGCCCGCTACCGAAAAGAAAACAGCCGCACTTGCCCTTGAGGCACTATCCGAAGCCCTAGCAGAAGAGGAACTCACTGCGCTGGGCTCCACGGTGAACATGGACGATGTGATACTCGATAAGAGATCCGAGTCCACCTCTTTTAAACCGGCAGATGAAATAGTCAAATTCCAAGTCCATCCAACGGACCCTACAAAAACGGCCTCCATCGGGGCACAATTAAACCCTGATGTGGACGCTGCACTACGAGAATTCCTACTTGAAAACTGGGACATTTTTGCCTGGCACCCTTCAGACATGCAAAGGAATACCACGACGGCTGGCAGAGCACAGCCTAAATATCCTAAAATGATTCAGCCTGTCAAACAAGCTCTTCGGCGTTTCTCCGAACCCAAGAGACAGGCCATGGGAGAGGATCTAGCTAAACTATTGGAGGCCGGATTCATCAGAGATATTAAACATCCGGACTGGCTAGCTAACCTGGTAATGGTACCAAAGAAGGACAAATCCTGGCGCCTATGTGTCGATTTTAAGGACCTTAACAAGGCTTTCCCAAAGGATCCCTTCCCTCTTCCCCGCATCGATCAAATCATCGATGCTACCGCAGGACACGTTTCATTGTGCTTCCTCAACGCATACTCCGGCTACCACCAAATTAAGATGGCAGAGCTGCACCAAGCCGCAACGGCATTCATCACTCCATACGGCCCATTCTGCTTCAACACAATGCCCTTTGAGCTCAAAAACGACGGCGCAACATATCAGCGCATGATTCAGACATGTCTGGCAAACCAGATCGGCAAAACAGTGGAGGCATAAGTAGACGATGTGGTTGTCAAATCCAAACATGTCGAAACCCTAGTCGACCACTTGAGGCTCACATTCGATAATCTCCGAACATATGACATCAAGCTCAACCCGGAAAAATGCATTTTCGGCGTACCAGCCGGAAAGCTCTTGGGCTTCATTGTATCCGGTAGAGGAATTGAAGCAAACCCAGCCAAGATCCGAGCTCTGTCACAATTGGATATCCCCAAAGACCTCCAAGAACCCAAGCTTCCCAGTTCGGAAACTTCTTGGCCCCTGAATATTAGACCGGACGGGGTTTGGAATTTAATTCCACCCGCCCACCCAAACATAAGCGATCTATCCCAAATCCGGCAAGAGCCCGGTGAAACAAAGACATCATTATCGGGCGATTCCTCCCGGTTATGGACAGGATAAAAGACTGCCGCGAGGAGGACGCAATCTCATTCTTACGCAATAATTGCACGGAAAGGGAATCCTAAACGCCATAAGTCGTCATGAAATTACACGCTTCGCTGACTTGGCGTCCATAGTACGAAAGTACTGCATGATGGAGAGCGCCTGGAAAATCGTTATCAAATTTTGGGATAATCCGGCCCCGAATACGACCCTAATCCGAAATAAAAGGGTGCATCATCACCAGGCACCTGGGTTACATACCAAAAAGCAAAAACCCCCCAAAGGGCATGGAACCGTCTTTGGAGGGATGGCTCAATGGACCTCGCAAAATTCATAGCATGAGGACGCCACTCCAACTCATAGCCTTAGAGCATGTTGGATACTACGGCAGTGGCCAAAAGTGGCGAAGAGCTCTTAGCTCCAGAAAGCACCAGCCAAAGAATACCAAAGACGGTATTAACAGTCTTCGAGACTCTCGCATCAAATAATATGCGGAAACGAACACTCCGCAGCCTTGTCAAGTCTACCAGATAGCAACAATAAATCCATGGGTGACACGGCTATTACCTTTAACGCCTTGATTTAACCTAAATTCCGAACAGCCCGAGCACCACCGCATTGGTCCTCGGTCCAATAGTGGGCGGCTTTCGCCTTACCAAGGTACTCATGGACGGCGGCAAATGATTAAACCTCATCTACGAGGAAACCCTTGAAAAATGGAAATAGACTGGAACCGCATTGAGCGAAGCAGCACAACCTTTAGAGGAATAATCCCGGTCGGGAAGCATGTCATCTGGGAGAGATCACACTAGATGTGGTGTTCGCACGCCGGACAATTATAGGTCCGAGGAGGTCACATTCCAAGTGGCCCGTTCAGTAGCGGATACCACGCTCCATTAGGGCGAGAGGCATTCACAATTTTTCAAGCTATACCCCATTACGGGTACATGAAGCTCAAAATACCCGGACCCAACGGAGTTATCACTCTCGCTAGTGACCTGGACATACCGCGCCGCACCGAAAATAAAATAGCCACACTTGCCCTTGAGGCACTATCCGAAGCCCTAGCGGCAGAGGAACTCACTGCGCCGCGCTCCACGGTGAACATGGACGATGTGATACTCGATAAGAGATCCAAGTCCACCTCTTTTAAACCGGCAGACGAAATAGTCAAATTCGAAGTCCATCCAGCGGACCCTACAAAAATGGCCTCCATCGGGGCACAATTAAACCCTGATGTGGACGCCGCACTACGAGAATTCCTACTTGAAAATTGGGACATTTTTGCCTGGCACCCTTCAGACATGCCAGGAATCCCACGCCGGCTGGCAGAGCACAGCCAAAATATCCTAAAAGGATTCAAGCCTGTCAAACAAGCTCTTCGGCGTTTCTCCGAACCCAAGAGACATGCCATGGGAGAGGAGCTAGCTAAACTATTGGAGGTCGGATTCATCAGAGATATTAAACATCCGGACTGGCTAGCAAACCTGGTAATGGTACCAAAGAAGGACAAATCTTGGCGCCTATGTGTTGATTTTAAGGACCTTAACAAGGCTTGCCCAAAGGATCCCTTCCCTCTCCCCTGCATCGATCAAATCATCGATGCTACCGCAGGACACGTTTCATTGTGCTTCCTCAACACATACTCCGGCTACCACCAAATTAAGATGGCAGAGCCAGACCAAGCCGCAACGGCATTCATCACTCCATACGGCCCATTCTGCTTCAACACAATGCCCTTTGAGCTCAAAAACAACGCAAGCAACATATCAACAAGATGATTCGCATATCGCCCGCAAACCAGATCGGCAAAACAGTGGAGGCATACGTAGACGATGTGGTCGTCAAATCCAAACATGTCGAAACCCTAGTCGACGACTTGAGGCTCACATTCGATAATCTCCGAACATATGACGTCAAGCTCAACCCGGAAAATGCGTTTTGGCGCATCACCGGAAAGCTCTTGGGCTTCATTGTATCCGTAGAGGAATTGAAGCAAACCCAGCCAAGATCCGAGCTCACACAATTGGATATCCCCAAAGACCTCCAAGAACCCAAGCTTCCAAGTTCGGAAACTTCTTGGCCCTGAATCTTAGATCGTGACGGGTTCGGAATTTAATTCCACCCGCCCACCCAAACATAAGCGATCTATCCCAAATCCGCAAGAGCCCGTGAAACAAAGACATCATTATCGGGCCAGATTCCTCCGGTTATGGACAGGATAAAGGACTGCCGCGAGGAGGACGCAATCTCATTCTTCTGCAATAATTGCACGGAAAAGGGAATCCTAAACGCCATAAGTCGTCATGAAATTACACGCTTCGCTGACTTGGCGTCCATAGTACGAAAGTACTGCATGATGGAGAGCGCCTGGAAAACCGTTATCAAATTTTGGGATAATCCGGCCCCGAATACGACCCTAATCCGAAATAAAAGGGTGCATCATCACCAGGCACCTGGGTTACATACCAAAAAGCAAAAACCCCCCAAAGGGCATGGAACCGTACTGGAGGGATGGCTCAATGGACCTCGCAAAATTCATAGCATGAGGACGCCACTCCAACTCATAGCCTTAGAGCATGTTGGATACTACGGCAGGTGGCCAAAAGTGGCGAAGAGCTCTTAGCTCCAGAGCACCAGCCCAGCAATACCAGTACGGTATTAACAGTCTTCGAGACTCTCGCATCAAATAATATGCGGAAACGAACACTCCGCAGCCTTGCCGAAGTCTACCAGATAGCAACAATAAATCCATGGAGTGACACAGCTATTACCTTTAACGCCAAGGATTTAACCTAAATTCGAACAGCCCGAGCACCACCGCATTGGTCCTCGGTCCAATAGTGGACGGCTTTTCGCTTTACCAAGGTACTCATGGACGGCGGCAATGATTAAACCTCATCTACGAGGAAACCCTTGAAAAATGGAAATAGACTGAGCCGCATTGAGCGAAGCAAAGCACAACCTTTAGAGGAATAATCCCCAGTCAGGAAGCATGCTGTACAGGAGAGATCACACTAGATGTGGTGTTCGGCACGTCGGACAATTATAGGTCCGAGGAGGTCACATTCCAAGTGGCCCGTTCAGTAGCGGATACCACGCTCCATTAGGGCGAGAGGCATTCACAATTTTTCAAGCTATACCCCATTACGGGTACATGAAGCTCAAAATACCCGGACCCAACGGAGTTATCACTCTCGCTAGTGACCTGGACATGCCGCGCCGTGCCGAAAATAAAACAGCCACACTTGCCCTTGAGGCACTATCTGAAGCCCTAGCGGCAGATGAACTCACTGCGCTGCGCTCCACGGTGAACATGGACGATGTGATACTCGATAAGAGATCCAAGTCCACCTCTTTTAAACCGCGTATTTAAATAGTCAAATTCAAGTCCATCCAGCGGACCCTACAAAAATGGCCTCCATCGGGCACAATTAAACCACGATGTGGACGCCAGACCACGAGAATTCCTACTTGAAAATTGGGACATTTTTGCTCGGCACCCTTCAGACATGCCAGAATCCCACGCCGGGCGAAAGCACAGCCAAAATATCCTAAAAGGATTCAAGCACATCAAACAAGCTCTTCAAGCGTTTCTCCGAACCCAAGAGACATGCCATGGGAGAGGAGCTAGCTAAACTATTGGAGGTCGGATTCATCAGAGATATTAAACATCCGGACTGGCTAGCAAACCTGGTAATGGTACCAAAGAAGGACAAATCTTGGCGCCTATGTGTTGATTTTAAGGACCTTAACAAGGCTTGCCCAAAGGATCCCTTCCCTCTCCCCTGCATCGATCAAATCATCGATGCTACCGCAGGACACGTTTCATTGTGCTTCCTCAACACATACTCCGCTACCACCAAATTAAGATGGCAGAGCTGCACCAAGCCGCAACGGCATTCATCACTCCATACGGCCCATTCTGCTTCAACACAATGCCCTTTGAGCTCAAAAACAACGGCGCAACATATCAGCGTATGATTCAGACACGTCTGGCAAACCAGATCGGCAAAACAGTGGAGGCATACATAGACGATGTGGTCGTCAAATCCAAACATGTCGAAACCCTAGTCGATTTACTTGAGGCTCACATTCGATAATCTCCGAACATATGACGTCAAGCTCAACCCAGGAAAAATGCGTGCATACCAGCCGGAAAGCTCTTGGGCTTCATTGTATCCGGTAGAGGAATTGAAGCAAACCCAGCCAAGATCCGAGCTCTGTCACAATTGGATATCCCCAAAGACCTCCAAGAACCCAAGCTTCCAAGTTCGGAAACTTCTTGGCCCCTGAATCTTAGATCGGACGGGGTTCGGAATTTAATTCCACCTGCCCACCCAAACATAAGCGATCTATCCCAAATCCGGCAAGAGCCCGGTGAAACAGTACATCATTACTGGGCCAGATTCCTCCTGGTTATGGACAGGATAAAGGACTGCCGCGAGGAGGACGCAATCTCATTCTTCTGCAATAATTGCACGGAAAAGGGAATCCTAAACGCCATAAGTCGTCATGAAATTACACGCTTCGCTGACTTGGCGTCCATAGTACGAAAGTACTGCATGATGGAGAGCGCCTGGAAAACCGATATCAAATTTTGGGATAATCCGGCCCCGAATACGACCCTAATCCGAAATAAAAGGGTGCATCATCACCAGGCACCTGGGTTACATACCAAAAAGCAAAAAAACCCCAAAGGGCATGGAACCGTACTGGAGGGATGGCTCAATGGACCTCGCAAAATTGTGAGTACAGAGGACGCCACTCCAACTCATAGCCTTACAAAGATGTTGGATACTACGGCGGTGGCCAAAAGTGGCGAAGAGCTCTTAGCTCGAGCACCAGCCCAGCAATACCAAAGACGGTATTAACAGTCTTGAGACTCGCGATCAAATAATATGCGGAACGAACACTCGCAGCCTTGCCGAAGTCTACCAGATAGCAACAATAAATCCATGGAGTGACACGGCTATTACCTTTAACGCCAAAGGATTTAACCTAAATTCGAACAGCCCGAGCACCACCGCATTGGTCCTCAGTCCAATAGTGGACGGCTTTCGCCTTACCAAGGTACTCATGGACGGCGGCAGCGGATTAAACCTCATCTACGAGGAAACCCTTCGAAAAATGGAAATAGACTGGAGCCGCATTGAGCGAAGCAGCACAACCTTTAGAGGAATAATCCCCAGTCAGGAAGCATGTTGTACAGGAGAGATCACACTAGATGTGGTGTTCGGCACGTCGGACAATTATAGGTCCGAGGAGGTCACATTCCAAGTGGCCCGTTCAGTAGCGGATACCACGCTCCATTAGGGCGAGAGGCATTCACAATTTTTCAAGCTATACCCCATTACGGGTACATGAAGCTCAAAATACCCGGACCCAACGGAGTTATCACTCTCGCTAGTGACCTGGACATACCGCGCCGCGCCGAAAATAAAACAGCCACACTTGCCCTTGAGGCACTATCCGAAGCCCTAGCGGCAGAGGAACTCATACAAGCGCTCCACGGTGAACATGGACGATGTGATACTCGATAAGAGATCCAAGTCCACCTCTTTTAAACCGCATTTAAATAGTCAAATTCAAGTCCATCCAGCGACCCTACAAAAATGGCCTCCATCGGGGCACAATTAAACCCTGATGTGGACGCCAGACCACGAGAATTCCTACTTGAAAATTGGGACATTTTGCTCGGCACCCTTCGAGACATGCCAGAATCCCACGCCGGGCCGGGCAGAGCAGTACCAAAATATCCTAAAAGGATTCAAGCACATCAAACAAGCTCTTCGGGCGTTTCTCCAACCCAAGAGACATGCCATGGGAGAGGAGCTAGCTAAACTATTGGAGGTCGGATTCATCAGAGATATTAAACATCCGGACTGGCTAGCAAACCTGGTAATGGTACCAAAGAAGGAAAAATCCTGGCGCCTATGTGTTGATTTTAAGGACCTTAACAAGGCTTGCCCAAAGGATCCCTTCCCTCTCCCCTGCATCGATCAAATCATCGATGCTACCGCAGGACACGTTTCATTGTGCTTCCTCAACACATACTCTGGCTACCACCAAATTAAGATGGCAGAGCCAGACCAAGCCGCAACGGCATTCATCACTCCATACGGCCCATTCTGCTTCAACACAATGCCCTTTGAGCTCAAAAACAACGGCGCAACATATCAGCGCATGATTCAGACACGTCTGGCAAACCAGATCGGCAAAACAGTGGAGGCATACGTAGACGATGTGGTCGTCAAATCCAAACATGTCGAAACCCTAGTCGACGACTTGAGGCTCACATTCGATAATCTCCGAACATATGACGTCAAGCTCAACCCAGAAAAATGCGTTTTATTACCGGCGAGGAAAGCTCTTGGGCTTCATTGTATCCGGTAGAGGAATTGAAGCAAACCCAGCCAAGATCCGAGCTCTGTCACAATTGTATATCCCCAAAGACCTCCAAGAACCCAAGCTTCCAAGTTCGGAAACTTCTTGGCCCCTGAATCTTAGATCGGACGGGTTCGAATTTAATTCCACCTGCCCACCCAAACATAAGCGATCTATCCCAAATCCGCAAGAGCCGGTGAAACAAAGACATCTTTACTGGGCCAGATTCCTCCTGGTTATGGACAGGATAAAAGACTGCCGCGAGGAGGACGCAATCTCATTCTTCTGCAATAATTGCACGGAAAAGGGAATCCTAAACGCCATAAGTCGTCATGAAATTACACGCTTCGCTGACTTGGCGTCCATAGTACGAAAGTAATGCATGATGGAGAGCGCCTGGAAAACCGATATCAAATTTTGGGATAATCCGGCCCCGAATACGACCCTAATCCGAAATAAAAGGGTGCATCATCACCAGGCACCTGGGTTACATACCAAAAAGCAAAAACCCCTCAAAGGTCATGGAACCGTACTGGAGGGATGGCTCAATGGACCCTACAAAATTCATAGCACAGAGGACGCCACTCCAACTCATAGCCTTAGAGCATGTTGGATACTACGGCAGGTGGCCAAAAGTGGCGAAGAGCTCTTAGCTCCAGAGCACCAGCCCAGCAATACCAGTACGGTATTAACAGTCTTCGAGACTCTCGCATCAAATAATATGCGGAAACGAACACTCCGCAGCCTTGCGTCAAGTCTACCGAGATAGCAACAATAAATCCATGGGTGACACGGCTATTACCTTTAACGCATAGTGACGAACCTAAATTCGAACAGCCCGAGCACCGGCCGCATTGGTCCTCAGTCCAATAGTGGGCTGACTTTTCGCCTTACCAAGGTACTCATGGACGGCGGCAGCGGATTAAACCTCATCTACGAGGAAACCCTTCGAAAAATGGAAATAGACTGGAGCCGCATTGAGCGAAGCAGCACAACCTTTAGAGGAATAATCTCCAGTTAGGAAGCATGCTGTACAGGAAAGATCACACTAGATGTGGTGTTCGGCACGTCGGACAATTATAGGTCCGAGGAGGTCACATTCAAGTGGCCCCGTTCAGTAGCGGATACCACGCTCCATTAGGGCGAGAGGCATTCATTTCAAGCTATACCCCATTACGGGTACATGAAGCTCAAAATGCCCGGACCCAACGGAGTTATCACTCTCGCTAGTGACCTGGACATACCGCTCCGTGCCGAAAATAAAATAGCCACACTTGCCCTTGAGGCACTATCCGAAGCCCTAGCGGCAGAGGAACTCACTGCGCTGCGCTCCACGGTGAACATGGATGATGTGATACTCGATAAGAGATCCAAGTCCACCTCTTTTAAACCGCGCATTTAAATAGTCAAATTCCAAGTCCATCCGTGGACCCTACAAAAACGGCCTCCATCGGGCACAATTAAACCACGATGTGGACGCCGACTACGAGAATTCCTACTTGAAAATTGGGACATTTTGCTCGCACCCTTCGTGACATGCCAGAATCCCACTTGGCCGGGCAAGCACAGCCAAAATATCCTAAAAGGATTCAAGCCTGTCAAACAAGCTCTTCGGCATTTCTCCGAACCCAAGAGACATGCCATGGGAGAGGAGCTAGCTAAAATATTGGAGGCCGGATTCATCAGAGATATTAAACATCCGGACTGGCTAGCAAACCTGGTAATGGTACCAAAGAAGGACAAATCCTGGCACCTATGTGTCGATTTTAAGGACCTTAACAAGGCTTGCCCAAAGGATCCCTTCCCTCTCCCCCGCATCGATCAAATCATCGATGCTACCGCAGGACACGTTTCATTGTGCTTCCTCAACGCATACTCCGGCTACCACCAAATTAAGATGGCAGAGCCAGACCAAGCCGCAACGGCATTCATCACTCCATACGGCCCATTCTGCTTCAACACAATGCCCTTTGAGCTCAAAAACAACGGCGCAACATATCAGCGCATGATTCAGACATGTCTAGCAAACCAGATCGGCAAAACAGTGGAGGCATACGTAGACGATGTGGTTGTCAAATCCAAACATGTCGAAACCCTATTCGACGACTTGAGGCTCACATTCGATAATCTCCGAACATATGACATCAAGCTCAACCCGGAAAAATGCGTTTTCGGTGTACCAGCCGGAAAGCTCTTGGGCTTCATTGTATCCGGTAGAGGAATTGAAGCAAACCCAGCCAACATCCGAGCTCTGTCACAATTGGATATCCCCAAAGACCTCAAACAAATAAAAAAATGTCCGGATGCGTGGCGGCTCTAAGCCTCTTTATCTCCCGCTTAGGAGAAAAGGCATTACCCCTTTATCGCCTCCTCCCACAAGATCAACACTTCGAGTGGATTTGATGTCGCCACGGCCGGGACTCGAAGAAATCAAAGTCAGATTGGCAACAAATCCGGTCCTGGCCGCGCCCAACATTGGCGAACCAATGCTATTATACATCGCAGCAACCCATCAAGTTGTACGTGCGGTGCTCGTTGTCGAACAAGAAACGGACGGACACAAGTTCCCTCTCCAAAAACGTACCCGCTGTCCTAACTCCATGCAACTCACGGTACCCGCTGTTGGGGAACGTTGCATAAAAAAATTCTACATTCACCAAGATCCATCTATGAGTTCATCTAGTAACGAGTGATAGGAGTGCATCTACATACCTTTGTAGATCGCGTGCGTAAGCGTTCAAGAGAACGGGGTTGAGGGAGTCGTTCTCGTCGTGATCCAAATCACCGGAGATCCTAGCGCCGAACGGACGGCACCTCCGCGTTCAACACACGTACAATCAGCGTGACGTCTCCTCCTACTTGATCCAGCAAGGGGGAAGGAGAGATTGACGAAGATCCAGCAGCACGACGGCGTGGTGGTGGATGCAAGAGGTTCTCAGGCTTCGCCAAGCAAGCACGGGAGGGAGAGGTGTAGCGAGGAGGGAGGAGGCACCAGGTGTTGGGGTGCGGCTGCCCTCCAACCCCCCCCTCTTTATATAGGGACCCTGGGCGCGCGGCCCCTAGGAGATGGGATCTCCTAGGGGGGGGGGGGGCGGCCAAGGGGGGGGGGGAACATGCCCCCCAAGGCAAGTGGAGGCGCCCCCTCCCCTAGGGTTCCCAACCCTAGGCGCAGTGGGGGGCCCAGGGGGGCGCACTAGCCCACCAGAGGCTGGTTCCCCTCCCACTTCAGCCCATGGGGCCCTCCGGGATAGGTGGCCCCACCCGGTGGACCCTCGGGACCCTTCCGGTGGTCCCGATACAATACCGGTGGACCCCGAAACTTTCTCGATGGCCGAAACTCGACTTCCCATATATAATTCTTTACCTCCGGACCATTCCGGAACTCCTCGTGACGTCCGGGATCTCATCCGGGACTCCGAACAACGTTCGGTTTGCTGCATACTCATATTCATACAACCCTAGCGTCACCGAACCTTAAGTGTGTAGACCCTACGGGTTCGGGAGACATGTAGACATGACGGGGACGGCTCTCGGTCAATAACCAACAGCGGGATCTGGATACCCATGTTGGCTCACACATGCTCCTCGATGATCTCATCAGATGAACCACGATGTCGAGGATTCAAGCAACCCCAGATACAATTCCCTTTGTCAATCGGATTGCGTTACTTGCCCGAGATTCGATCGTCGGTATCCCAATACCTCGTTCAATCTCGTTACCGGCAAGTCAATTTACTCGTACCGTAATGCATGATCCCGTGACCAAACACTTGGTCACTTTGAGCACATTATGATGATGCATTACCGAGTGGGCCCAGAGATACCTCTCCGTCATACTAAGTGACAAATCCCAGTCTTGATCCGTGTCAACCCAACAGACACTTTTGGAGATACCTGTAGTGCACCTTTATAGTCACCTAGTTACGTTGTGACGTTTGGTACACCCAAAGCACTCCTACGGTATCCGGGAGTTACACGATCTCATGGTCTAAGGAAAAGATACTTGACATTGGAAAAGCTCTAGCAAACGAACTACACGATCTTGTGCTATGCTTAGGATTGGGTCTTGTCCATCACATCATTCTCCTGATGATGTGATCCCGTTATGAGTGACATCCAATGTCCATAGTCAGGAAACCATGACTATCTATTGATTAACGAACTAGTCAACTAGAGGCTCACTAGGCACATGTTGTAGTCTATGTATTCACACGTGTATTATGATTTCCGGATAATACAATTATAGCATGAATAAAAGACAATTATCATGAATAAGGAAATATAATAATAAACCTTTTATTATTGCCTCTAGGGCATATTTCCAACAGTCTCCCACTTGCACTAGAGTCAATAATCTAATTACATTGTGATGAATCGAACACCCATAGAGTTCTGGTGTTGATCATGTTTTGCTCGCAGAAGAGGTTTAGTCAGCGTATCTGCGACATTCAGATCCGTATGCACTTTGCAAATTTCTATGTCTCCATCTTGAACATTTTCACGAATGGAGTTTAAGCCACGCTTGATGTGCCTGGTCTTCTTGTGAAACCTGGGCTCCTTGGCAAGTGCAATAGCTCCAGTGTTGTCACAGAAGAGTTTGATCGGCCCCAACGCATTGGGTGTGACTCCTAGGTCGGTGATGAACTCCTTCACCCAAATTGCTTCATGCGCTGCCTCCGAGGCTGCCATGTACTCCGCTTCACATGTAGATCCCGCCACGACGCTCTGCTTGCAGCTGCACTACCTTACTGCTCCACCATTCAACATATACACGTATCCGGTTTGTGACTTAGAGTCATCCAGATCTATGTCAAAGCTAGCATCGACGTAACCCTTTACGACGAGCTCTTCGTCACCTCCATAAACGAGAAACATGTCCTTAGTCCTTTTCAGGTACTTCAGGATATTCTTGACCACTGTCCAGTGTTCCTTGCCGGGATTACTTTGGTACCTTCCTACCAAACTTACGGCAAGGTTTACATCAGGTCTGGTACACAGCATGGCATACATAATAGATCCTATGGCTGAGGCATAGGGGATGACACTCATCTCTTCTATATCTTCTACCGTGGTCGGACATTGAGCCGAGCTCAATTTCACACCTTGTAATCTGTGCAAGAACCCTTTCTTGGACTGATCCATTTTGAACTTCTTCAATATCTTATTAAGGTATGTGCTCTGTGAAAGACCTATGAGGCGTCTCCATCTATCTCTATAGATCTTGATGCCTAATATATAAGCAGCTTCTACAAGGTCCTTCACTGAAAAACTCTTATTCAAGTAGGCCTTAATGTTGTCCAAAAGTTCTATATCATTTCCCATCAAAAGTATGTCATCTACATATAATATGAGAAATGCTACAGAGCTCCCACTCACTTTCTTGTAAACGCAGCTTCTCCATAAGTCTCAAGATAAACCCAAACGCTTTGATCATCTCATCAAAGCGAATGTTCCAACTCCGAGATGCTTGCACCAGCCCATAAATGGATCGCTGGAGCTTGCATACCTTGTTGCCATTCTTAGGGTCGACAAAACTTTCCGGCTGCATCATATACAGTTCTTCCTTAAGATAGCCGTTAAGGAATGTTGTTTTGACGTCCATTTGCCATATCTCATAATCATAGTATGCGGCAATTGCTAACATGATTCGGACAGACTTCAGCTTCACTACGGGAGAGAAAGTCTCATCGTAGTCAACCCCTTGAACTTGCCGATAACCCTTAGCGACAAGTCGAGCTTTATAGATGGGAACATTACCATCCACGTCCGTCTTCTTCTTAAAAATCCATTTGTTTTCTATCGTCGCCGATCATCGGCAAGTCTGTCAAAGTCCATACTTTGTTTTCATACATGGATCCTATCTCGGATTGCATGGCTTCAAGCCATTTGTTGGAATCTGGGCCCGCCGCTTGTTCATAGTTCAAGGTTCACCGTTGTCCAACAACATGATTTCCGTGACAGGGTTGCCATACCACTCTGGTGTGGAACGTGTCCTTGTGGACCCAATGGGTTCAAGAGCAACTTGATCCAAGTACCTTGATCATCATCATTAATTTCCTCTCCAGTCGGTGTAGGCACCACAGGAACATTTTCCTGAGCTGCACTACTTTCCGGTTCAAGAGGTAGTACTTCATCGAGTTCTACTTTCCTCCCACTTACTCCTTTCGAGAGAAACTCCTTTTCCAGAAAGGATCCGTTCTTGGCAACAAAGATCTTGCCTTCGGATCTAAGGTAGAAGGTATACCCAATGGTTTCCTTAGGGTATCCTATGAAGACGCATTTTTCCGACTTGGGTTCGAGCTTTTCAGGTTGAAGTTTCTTGACATAAGCATCGCATCCCCAAACTTTTAGAAACGACAGCTTAGGTTTCTTCCCAAACCATAATTCATACGGTGTCGCCTCAACGGATTTAGACGGAGCCCTATTTAAAGTGAATGTAGCTGTCTCTAGAGCGTATCCCCAAAATGATAGCGGTAAATCTGTAAGAGACATCATAGATCGCACCATATCCAATAGAGTGCGACACGACGTTCGGACACAATCACATTACCGAGGTGTTCCAGCGGCGTGAGTTGTGAAACGATTCCACATTTCCTTAAGTGTGTACCAAATTGCGTGACTTAAATATTCTCCTCCATGATCTGATCAGAAGAACTTTATTTTTCGGTCACATTGATTCTCTACCTCATTCTGAAATTCCTTGAACTTTTCAAAGGTCTCAGACTTGTGTTTCATCAAGTAGACATACCCATATCTACTTAAGTCGTCTATGAGAGTGAGAACATAACGATATCCTCTGCGAGCTTCAGCGCTCATTGGATCGCACACATCGGTATGTATGATTTCCAATAAGTTGGTTGCTCGCTCCGTTGTTCCGGAGAACGGAGTCTTGGTCATTTTGCCCATGAGGCATGGTTCGCATGTGTCAAATGATTCATAATCGAGAGACTCTAAAAGTCCATCAGCATGGAGCTTCTTCATGCGCTTGACACCAATGTGACCACAGGCGGCAAGTGCCACAAGTATGTGGGACTATCGTTATCAACTTTACATCTTTTGGTATTCACACTATGAATATGTGTAACATCACGTTCGAGATTCATTAAGAATAAACCATTGACCATCGGAGCATGACCATAAAACATATCTCGCATATAAATAGAACAACCATTATTCTCGGATTTATATGAGTAGCCATCTCGTATTAAACGAGATCTTGATACAATGTTCATGCTCAAACTTGGCACTAAATAACAATTATTGAGGTTTAAAACTAATCCCGTAGGTAAATGTAGAGGTAGTGTGCCGACGGCGATCACATCGACCTTGGAACCATTCCCGACGCCAAGATCGTCACCTCGTCCTTCGCCAGTCTCCGCTTATTCCGCAGCTCCTGCTGTGAGTTACATATATGAGCAACGGCACCGGTATCAAATACCCAGGAGTTACTACGAGTATTGGTAAGGTACACATCAATTACATATATATCAAATATACCTTTAGTGTTGCCAGCCTTCTTGTCTGCTAAGTATTTGGGGCAGTTCCGCTTCGAGTGACCCTTCCCTTTGCAATAAAAGCACTCAGTCTCAGGCTTGGGTCCATTCTTTGACCTCTTCCCGGCAACTGGCTTACCGGGCGTGGCAACATCCTTGCCGTCCTTCTTGAAGTTCTTCTTACCCTTGCCCTTCTTGAACTTAGTGGTTTTATTGACCATCAACACTTGATGTTCCTTCTTGATTTCTACCTCTGCTGACTTCAGCATTGAAAATACTTCAGGAATAGTTTTCACCATCCCCTGCATATTGTAGTTCATCACAATACTCTTGTAGCTCGGTGGGAGCGACTGAAGGATTCTGTCAATGACCGCCTCGTCCGGGAGGTTAATGTCCAGCCGGGACCGGCGGTTGTGCAACCCAGACATTTTGAGTATGTGCTCACTGACAGAACTATTTTCCTCCATCTTACAACTATAGAACTTGTCGGAGACATCATATCTCTCGACCCGAGCATGAGCTTGGAAAACCATTTTCAGCTCCTCGAACATCTCATATACTCCGTGTTGCTCAAAACGCTTTTGGAGCCCCGGTTCTAAGCTGTAAAGCAT
Source organism: Aegilops bicornis (assembly GCA_021605145.1). Lineage (NCBI taxonomy): Eukaryota > Viridiplantae > Streptophyta > Magnoliopsida > Poales > Poaceae > Aegilops > Aegilops bicornis. Next base: position 606,636,767 of record CM038669.1, on the reverse strand, counting down.
GCCGCACTAAACGAGGGAGTAATCATCAGCACATGACTGCCAAGCGTTCATAACGTCTTGGTTCTCTGGGATGGGTGCTTCACCTAGCGGTACTTCTAGGACATATTGTTTCTTGGCTGCTATGAGGATGATCCTCAGGTTCCGGACCCAGTCCGAATAGTTGCTGCCATCATCTTTCAGCTTGGTTTTCTCTAGTAAAGCGTTGAAGTTCATGGTGACATGAGCGTTGGCTATTTGATCTACAAGACATTTTGCAAAGATTTTAGACTAATGTTCATGATAATTAAGTTCATCTAATCAAATTATTTAATGAACTCCCACTCAGATTTGACATCCCTCTAGTCATCTAAGTGTTACATGACCCGAGTCGACTAGGCCGTGTCCGATCATCACGTGATACGGACTAGTCATCGTCGGTGAACATCTCCATGTTGATCGTATCTTCCATACGACTCATGTTCGACCTTTCGGTCTCTTATGTTCCTTGGCCATGTCTGTACATGCTAGGCTCGTCAAGTTAACCTAAGTGTTTTGCATGTGTAAAACTGTCTTACACCCGTTGTATGTGAACGTAGGAATCTATCACACCCGATCATCACGTGGTGCTTCGAAACGACGAACTTTAGCAACGGCGCATACGCTTAGGGAGAACACTTTCTTGAAATTATTATAAGGGATCATCTTATTTACTACCGTCGTTCTAAGTAAACAAGATGCATAAACATAATAAACATCACATGCAATTATATAGTAGTGACATGATATGGCCAATATCATATAGCTCCTTTGATCTCCATCTTCGGGGCTCCATGATCATCTTGTCACCGCATGACACCATGATCTCCATCATCATGATCTCCATCATCGTGTCTCCGTGAAGTTGCTCGCCAACTATTACTTCTACTACTATAGCTAACGGTTTAGCAATAAAGCAAAGTAATTACATGGCGTTGAATCAATGACACACAGGTCATACAATAATTAAGACAACTCGTATGGCTCCTGCTGGTTGTCATACTCATCGACATGCAAGTCGTGATTCCTATTACAAGAACCTGATCTCATACATCACAATATATCATTCATCATACATCACAACTTTTGTCCATATCACATCACAAGGAAATTGTTGCAAAAACAAGTTAGACGTCCTCTAATTGTTGTTGCATCTTTTACGTGGCTGCAATAGGGTTCTAGCAAGAACGTTTTCTTACCTACGAAAAAGCCACAACGTGATTTGTCAACTTCTATTTACCCTTCATAAGGACCCTTTTCGTCGAATCCGCTCCAACTAAAGTGGGAGAGACAGACACCCGCTAGCCACCTTATGCAACTAGTGCATGTCAGTCGGTGGAACCTGTCTCACGTAGGCGTACGTGTAAGGTCGGTCCAGGCCGCTTCATCCCACAATACTACTGAAGCAAAATAAGACTAGTAGCGGCAAGAAAGTTGACAACATCTACGCCCACAACAGATTGTGTTCTACTCGTGCAATAGAGAACTACGCATAGACCTAGCTCATGATGCCACTGTTGGGGAACGTTGCATAAAATAAAAAAATTCTACGTTCACCAAGATCCATCTATGAGTTCATCTAGCAACGAGTGATAGGAGTGCATCTACATACCTTTGTAGATCGCGTGCGGAAGCGTTCAAGAGAACGGGGTTGAGGGAGTCGTTCTCGTCGTGATCCAAATCACCGGAGATCCTAGCGCTGAACGGACGACACCTCCGCGTTCAACACACGTACGGTCAGCGTGACGTCTCCTCCTTCTTGATCCAGCAAGGGGGAAGGAGAGGTTGATGAGATCCAAAGAAGACGACGGGCGTGGTGGTGGATGCGGCAGGATCCGGCAGGCTTCGCCAAGCAACTACGGAGGGAGAGGTGTAGCAGGAGGGAGGGAGGCGCCCGGTGTTGGGGTGCAACTGCCCTCCCACCCCCCCTCTTTATAAAGGGACCCCAGGGGGGCGCCGGCCCTAGGAGATGGGATCTCCTAGGGGGGCGGCGGCCAAGGAGGGTGGAGTTCCCCCCAAGGCAAGTGGAGGCGCCCCTCCCCTATGGTTCCCAACCCTAGGCGGAGAGGGGGCCCCAGGGGGGGCGCACCAGCCCACCAGGGGCTGGTTCCCCTCCCACTTCAGCCCATGGGGCCCTCCGGGATAGGTGGCCCCACCCGATGGACCCCCGGGACCCTTTCGGTGGTCCCGGTACAATACCGGTGCACCCCGAAACTTTCCCGATGGCCGAAACTCGACTTCCCATATATAATTCTTTACCTCCGGACCATTCTGGAACTCCTCGTGACTTCCGGGATCTCATCCGGGACTCCGAACAACTTTCGGTTTGCTGCATACTCATATTTATACAACCCTAGCGTCACCGAACCTTAAGTGTGTAGACCCTACGGGTTCGGGAGACATGTAGACATGACCGGGACGGCTCTCGGTCAATAACCAACAGAGGGATCTGGATACCCATGTTGGCTCCCACATGCTCCTCGATGATCTCATCGGATGAACCACGATGTCGAGGATTCAAGCAACCCCGTATACAATTCCCTTTGTCAATCGATGCGTTATTTGCCCGAGATTCGATCGTCGGTATCCCAATACCTCGCTCAATCTCGTTACTGCAAGTCACTTTACTTGTACCATAATGCATGATCCCGTGACCAAACACTTGGTCACTTTGAGCTCATTATGATGATGCATTACCGAGTGGGCCCAGAGATACCTCTCCGTCATACGAAGTGACAAATCCCAGTCTCGATCCGTGTCAACCCAATAGACACTTTCGGAGATACCTGCAGTGCACCTTTATAGTCACCCAGTTACGTTGTGACGTTTGGTACACCCAAAGCACTCCTACGGTATCCGGGAGTTACACGATCTCATGGTCTAAGGAAAAGATACTTGACATTGGAAAAGCTCTAGCAAACGAACTACACGATCTTGTGCTATGCTTAGGATTGGGTCTTGTCCATCACATCATTCTCCTAATGATGTGATCCCGTTATCAATGACATCCAATGTCCATAGTCAGGAAACCATGACTATTATTGATTAACGAGCTAGTCAACTAGAGGCTCACTAGGGACATGTTGTAGTCTATGTATTCACACGTGTATTACGATTTCCGGATAATACAATTATAGCATGAATAAAAGACAATTATCATGAATAAGGAAATATAATAATAATCCTTTTATTATTGCCTCTAGGGCATATTTCCAACACCCGCATTATCAAAAGATAGCATACGCGGTGTTCATGGCATCCCGGAAGCTGCGACACTACTTTCAAGAGTGTTCGATAACAGTAGCCTCCGAAGTACCTCTTAATGACATTATAAACAACTGCAACGCAGCGGGCCGGATTGCCAAATGGGCCATTGAGCTCCTCCCATTCGACATAACCTACAAGCCACGGCGAGCTATTAAGTCGCAAGTTTTGGTCGACTTCATCAGTGAATGGACTGAAGCCGAACTCCCTAAAGAGTACGGCGCATATTCCAACTGGATCATGCACTTCGACGGCACCAAAATGTTGGCCGGCCTGGGGGCCGGCGTCATTCTGACGTCCCCAACCGGAGATACAGTCCAATACGTACTTCAAATAATGTACACGGACTCCAACAACGCAGCCGAATACGAGGCCCTTCTACATGGTCTCCGGATGGCAGTCTCCATGGGCATTCAATGCCTAGAGGTGCGCGGGGATTCGAACCTCGCGATATCCCAAATAAATGGGGACTTTGATACCAAGGATCCGAAAATGGCAGCGTATTGCAATGTCGTCCTAAAAATGTCAGCTCGGTTTGAGGGGCTCGAATTTCACCATATAGCCCGGGGTAACAACCAGGCAGCAGACGTGTTGGCACGCATTGGCGCAAAGCGCGATGCCGTCCCCCCCAATATCTTCCTAGAGAGGCTTTTGAAGCCATCCGTATTATGGGAGGGAGAGTCCGGAAATAACAACCCGGACCCAACCACACTGCCCCACACCGAACATTCCGACATAGTTGGTGGCTCCGCCAATGAAATAACACCGTCAGCCCACGCAATAATGGCAGTCATTGCCCCGTGGACAGAACCATTGCTAGCCTATCTACCTAGGCAGGAACTTCCCGATGACCAAAACGAGGCCCGCTGCATAGTGTGGCGGTCTAAAGCCTATAAGGTCCATGAGGGAGAGCTTTATAAGAAAAGAACAACCGGAGTCCTTCAAAGGTGTATCTCCGAAGAGGAAGGGTGGAATCTCCTGGCTGAAGTTCATGCCAGACTCGGTGGGCACCATGCCGCAGCCAGGGCCCTTGTAGGCAAGGCCTTCCGTATAGGATTTTATTGGCCGACGGCCCGGGCAGATGCTCAGGACTTAGTCCAATGATGCGTCGGTTGCCAGCCTTTGCTAATCAAAGCCACATGCCACCCACCGCCCTCAAAACTATACCCATCACCTGGCCCTTCGCGGTCTGGGGGATTGACATGGTTGGACCCCTTAAAGGAGGAACCCACAAGCAAAAATACCTATTGGTCATGGTGGATAAATTCACCAAATGGATAGACGCCAAGCCTGTAAAGACGGCCGAATCCGGACCGGTGATAGACTTCATATCAGGGGTTGTACACCGTTACGGCGTCCCCCATAGCATCATCACTGATAATGGCACGAACTTCACGACCGACGAGGTCAAACTCTGGTGCAAAAACATGGGCATCAAGCTCGACTACGCTTCAGTCTATCACCCCCAAACTAACGGTCAAGTCGAGCGAGCAAACGGTGTAATCATGAGCGGCATTAAACCCAGACTAGTGCGGTCCCTCAAGGAATCTAACACGCACTGGGTTGAGGAGCTCGACTCCGTACTCTGGGGGCTGCGGCGCAGAGGCAGTTTTGCCCTGCGACATAATTCATGACTCACCTCGCGTGCGCATGTACGAAGAAAGAGAAGCCGAGCTAGATCGGCAGGACAGCTTGGACGCCTTGGAGGAGGAGCGTGACGTGGCAAAAGCTCGTTCCGCATTCTATCAACAGCAGGCTCGAAGATATCAAAGCAGGGAAGTACGGGCCAAAGCTTACAATGTTGGCGAACTAGTTCTACGCCTGCCGGACAAGAAAAAGGACAAGCTCAAGCCCAAATGGGAGGGTCCCTTCATCATTGATCAAGTCCTGACCGGCGGAGCATACCGTCTGCGAAACGCATCAGATAACCGATTCGAGCCGAACCCATGGAACGCAGCCCGTCTCCGAAGATTCTACGCCTAGCGCCGGATTCTGCGTTCGTCTCCTACCTCCGTCTATATTTTATACTTTTAGCTGCCTTTTATTTCTGTCCTTCTCCCTCCCTTTTTCCGAAGCTGTCAAAGGCTTGTTGGCGCATTGTTCGCACACACTTGACGCGCTATCCGCGCTCATTATACCTGGGGGCTTCTTTAACAGAAGCTTATTTATACGGGCTTTATGCCCAACACATGTGTGACACTTCCGCATGTACCTTTTATCCACCATTATATGCATCGATATGACTTAAGTTTTGGCCAAGCTGGGTTGTCTGGCTCCTGTGCTTACCCCTACGTTCCCGATTGTTCGGCTAGGTGGTAAAGGGAGCACCTCTGCGATTGTTACCGCCGGGTCAGCCGGACGTGTACCTCAGACTGGGTGAAGCCAAAAGCTAGCGTTCTTAAGGGAATATTCGATCGGTGAACTAAAAGACGATTTTTTATATTTTTTTCATCTATCTGCCCCCAGATGCTTTTCTGCTTTTTTCGCAGTCCCGACATGCACTTTAGGGCATGCCTCCCAGGGAAAGGAACCCCTAACGGAACTATTCTCCCTGGAAGATGTTTCTTACTAACCATGTAATGTAACATAACTAGTTGGGCACTTGTCTGATAAAGCACTTATGACCCCTACGCCTGGTCTCCACGCATGCCCCGGTTTTTACATAACTGCGAGGGTATTCGGACCCACTCCGGACTATTGGGTTCCGAGGTTGAAGCGAAAAGGTCCGCTACGGCAAACGATCTACAATCCGGCTAGAAAGCATTTTACATGTCATTTTAAATTACATAGTCAAATTGACTGATTGTATTCCTCTTCAATGCCATCTAGTAGGCTGTCTAATTCTGATCCTGCAGGGAATACTTTATGCCAACTCTACTTGGCATGCAAAGAAGCTCACAGGGATCTCCTTCCCGTCAGGCCCCACAGGTCCGACATCGGCCATGTGGTTTGGGTCCGCCTTCGTGTACCGCGTCTTCACCATGGCCCAGGCCTCCCTGGCGCCTTGACGACAGGCAGATATCTTCCATAGTCGGAAGCGGCGTCGTGATCCCTGAAGCTTCTCTGCAAGCTCTCCAAGGCCTTCGGGCAGGGAGATAGATGGCCACAAGGCTTGGGCGACGCCTTTCATCACCTGCCGAACTCGTTCGTGTAGTTGCAATAACTCGGGAAGAAGGTCACCCGTAGAACCGGGCATTTCCTCTTCAGGACGACCCGTGAGCATTCCTACAGACATAACTTTGTTAATTGACTTCCTCGCCGAACTCTTTTTCAATGTTCGCTCAAGCACTTACTATAAATGCCGCGACGAAGTCGCCGATTCTCCTTCACGGAGGCAGACAGCTGGGCACGAACAAACTTTAGTTCCTCACCCAGCTGGGTGTTGGCATCTTGGAGATTATTTTTCTCTTGCCTTACCCTTGTAAGCACATTCTCGCCAGCCTGCAACCGGCGCAAGAGCTGTTGCTTATCCGGATCTAGTCCGGCGCCATCTGCAATATTATTGTCAGATTTACACACAGGCCACACTTCACAAACTATTTATCTTGTGAAGCATATATTACCAGAGGAGGTCTCTGTGGCTCCTCCTGTAGCGGCTAGTGCGGCCTCAAGTTGGGCCTTGCATTCTTCAAGCTCCTGGGATAGTCGGGTATTCTTTTTTGTACTGTCCGGCGGCGCCTATGATTCATGGCGCTCTCCACCTCGGAGTTGGTGGCGGACAATCTGTCGGCATCGTCTGTCGGAGAAGCATCCGACGCATGCCTCGTGCTCGCCTCCGCTTCTGGACCTGGCTTTGGAGCCTGGCTGGCGGAGGCTCGACTGCCAACCTCTCCGGACACAGTCCGGCGAGCGCTCTTTTTCCTGAAAAGAGTACCAGAGTTAGTACGCCTTCTAGGAATCAATCCTGGGAATATGGTGACGCGCCATACCGTTGCGGCGGTGTTTCGATCCGGACCGCACTTCTTTTTAGCCTGCAGGGCCGTGCTGCCCCTTGTTGGCTAGCTACCGCGGGCTCGGCCTCCTGCCTCGACGGCACCCCCTGCGAGACACCATTGGTATACGGTGATAAAAATGAGCACGGATGGGTCATTACCAGAGTATTGGGACCTCGGTCTCAGTTACCTGCGAGGCTGGAAGTATTCCGGGGTAATCGGCCGTAATGGCAACCAAGACATTGTCGATGCTTACTTGGTGAAATACCCCATCAATCAGCTCCACCAATATATCCGGATCCTCTTGGGAGGCCGGATCGAGGAGCCTTTCCGGATCCTCGGGTTGTGGAGGCGTGCTGTTTATGTCTTTTACAGCCTGGCGCAGTTCCTGCGTCAAAATCACAAAATGAGATACCTAACCATGGGAATACGGATCGGATGTGCAAAAAAGAAATGTCCGCTTACCCAGCTTCGAGGGTTGTTCATAGAAAATCCGTTCAATGGACGGATGCTGAGAAAATCTTTCTCTTCTCCCTTGTACAACGCGGACAAGGTCGTCACCAGATCGGCGACCGATCCCGGCCCCTTGCGACCATGGCGGGTGGCATCGTCCTCCCCGTTGAAATCCCACATGGGGTGGCCCCTATACTGGAGCAGCTGCACCCCCCGCATAATGCATGTGGCCATGACACCAATCATGGTCAGTCTGGAATGAGCTAACAATCTTATTCGGCTCATCAGGTATAGGACGGCCCTGTCGTCTTCCCTCTGGGAGCTCTTTGGGCGCCAACTCAGGCGTTTCTTCAAAGGAGCATTGCTGAACTCCGGAGACCGATCCAACAGGATCCGGCGGTGGGGCGTCTTCTATATAAAACCATTCAAGGCTAGTCTTGACGCCTTCTTCGGGGTTCCGGATAGATATCCGGTCCCGGCGATGCGCCATAGCTCGGCTCCGCCCACTTGATATATTGACCCCTCATGAGAACGGGGTACAAGGCAGAATAATCACTTCCACAGCGCAAAATGAGCCTCGACGCCCAAGAACAGTTCGCAAAGGGCCACGAAGCCCGCGATGTGCAAAATGGAGGCAGCCGTAAGATGGTGCAACTAGAGGCCGTAGAACTCCAAGAGCCCCCGGAGAAACAGATGAATTGGAAATCCGAGTCCTCTTACTAGATAAGAGATAAAGCATACCCGCTCTCCTTTGGAGGGATCGGGGACACTCTCCGCTTGCTTTCCGCCCTTATAGGTGGCGTAGTCCGGCTCGAACCGGAACCATGAAGGCCGGGGGAAGAAATCCCTTGGTTTGGAGTGTCACTAGCTCGCTATGCGGGACTGAGCATCTCTCCCAATTTCCAGGCTGAGGGCTGGGAGCGCGAGAGGAGGAGCCGCGTCGACTGTCCATGATGGAATGGATTTTTGTCAGAGGCGCTCCGATGAAAGCTCGCGGAGGGGGAATGGTGTGACTCAGATCTAGATCCTCGTCCCTCTTATAGGTGGCTCATTTGCGCAGCTAGGGGGTAAGTGTAAAAATACCCTGGCTTTTCGCATTCATTCAAACACGTGGAAGATGGCCATTATTGGGCGTGGAAGCCAAGGAGAGCAGCATTTATCAGAAGCCGGACACTATTCGACAAGTATATGGAATTTGGAGAAGAACCCGCCTTGCAATGCCGAAGACAATCTACGCACCGGACTCATCGCCATTGAAGCCTGGTTCGGGGGCTACTGAGGGAGTCCTGGATTAGGGGGTGTCCGGATAGCCGAACTATCACCGTTGGCCGGACTCCTAGACTATGAAGATACAAGATTGAAGAATTCATCCCGTGTCCGGATGGGACTTTCCTTGGCGTGGAAGGCAAGCTTGGCGTCTACAGATATGTAGATCTCCTACCATTGTAATCGACTCTGTAACCCTAACCCTATCCGGTGTCTATATAAACCGGAGGGTTTTAGTCCGAGGATCTAACAACAATCATACCATAGGCTAGCTTCTAGGGTTTAGCCTCTTTGATCTCGTGGTAGATCCACTCTTGTACTACCCATATCATGAATATTAATCAAGCAGGAGTAGGGTTGTACCTCCACCGAGAGGGCCCGAACCTGGGTAAAAACATTGTGTCCCTTGTCTCCTGTTACCATCCGCCTAGACGCACAGTTCGGGACCCCCTACCCGAGATCCGCCGGTTTTGACACCGACACCCGTCCTATATTCTGGCCCATTAACGACCCGTTATGCCTGTGACAGAATTAAGCTTTTACAGTCCTACGGCCTGTTAACGGCCCGTTACCGTGTTGGGCCGATACCAATTACGCCCGATTACGACCCATGTAGACCCATTTATCCGACGGCCCGAGGCCCAACGATTACAGGCCCATTTATCGACGGCCCGAGGCCCACCGATTACAGGCCCATTTATCGACGACTCGTAGGAGACCCATGGATCCTACGGCCCATATATGCCCCATGGGTAGTTGCGGCCACTAGAAAACCAGGGAAAAAGAAGACTAGGAAATAAATAAGGCCGAAACTAACGCTAGGCTATTAAGGCGATTGCACAGATTACATCCACTCGGCATCAAAGATCGCCACCAGTGCAAATATAGGGAACACCCTACACTATATAAAAATGGCTTGCTGTTTTCTTCAGCCGGTGGCTGCACGTTAAGAATAAATTTTGTATCGCACGAAAACAAATTACAACTATATAACAAAAGGAAGGTTGGCATAAAACTTAACAGTCTAGCAGATAAATGCACCACCAGAAGTTCAGAAGCTCGGTTCATTTGACCTGACTGTTACGTTTTCATGTTGTATTGTCCGATGGAGCACCATAACCCTCGCCTTCATTTCCCCTAGGCTCCTGAACAACATAGCAAATGTCTGATAGTCTGGTTTCAAAACCATGCATATCTTGACGACATTGAGCAATGTTTCTCCTTGTTTCACAAAGGGCCTCTATTAGGGAATGGACTTGTGTGCGAGCGTAGATACAACATTGCTTTGAGCTTGCATATCTTGGATCATGAGGCAGTTTGGACGATATTGCCTTAACAACCAACCCAAAGATACGCAGAACGTGCTTTTGGCACTGTTAGTGGACAGGTACTGACCCACTACAGCAAGAGCTGACATTGCGGTTATAGTTGCCTCGCCACCTTCAGAAGGTGGCGGTCCCACCATTTTTCCATAGCTCGTTGAAAAGTTGATGTTTTACATTAGTAGTACTAGAATAGAAGATATTAAGGAGGCAGCAAAACCAAACAAAATAGCTTTGGTCTATATACGGAACTTATTCTGGTGAACCCATGTAAAATATTAGTTGTATTTTATTGCAAAGTACATAATAAAACAATTTTCCAAACATATGACCATGTACCATCGCTAATGTATTGTCTATTTCTTCACATTGTATTGAGGGCTAAGGATAAAGAGATGAAGTTTATAATACGGTAAGCATAGTATGACATCATTCATATCACAAAACAACTGAGAACAGACAAACGGGAAATTGTAACATTGTGTGGGCAAGTCCAGCACGGAACTAGATTACGGGTCAAGATCAAAGGAACATCACTCCTCCCTTTTAAACCTTGTAAGGTGCAATGATACGCTAAGACAATTGTGTATAAAATTGAAAAGAGTAATAGACATTGGCTGCAAACCATGCAGTTCAAGGCACAAGGCAGAGTAAGTAGTAGTTAAAAGGCACGAGGATTAAGGACTTACAACAACGACTTTGACTGGTGTAGTCATGCCCTTCTTCTTGCTGGTGTGACAGTCCTTGAAGATTTCCACAACATTTGGTTCAGGTACTTTTTGGTCCTTGCGGGCTTTCCTCTGCATTTCGAACAAGTCAATACAGATCTGATAATATGGTACAACGAAAAGAGTGAAATAGCAGCTAATTACAAGAGCCTCATAGTGTGCAATATAGCTACGAGATCCTGTCGTCTGTTGGATCACTTTCGTACGGTTGGCCTTGTTCTTTGAACAGTTCACCTACAAGAAGATAGATTTGTGTGGCACATGCGTCAATAGGACTTCAACATGTGATCTGATCACATATATATAATGTACCTGATACTTCTACAGTGTTTAACAAGGCCTCTCGAGTCTTCATCCGATATATTTTCCACTGGAGATGTTTGGGAAAGTTCACTGTTAGCCTTGCCTTCAAAGTGAGTTTTCCTCAAGTTATACCAATACTGTCGCAGAGCAGACTTGAAAACATGGGTGCAAGCTTGTCTGGTTGCATCATCTTGGCTATCCAACTTGAACCGCATCTGTTGAAAATTATGGGAGTCTCATTATCAGCAACCAAGAAAGTATGGGACAGTGCAAGACGATATTACTAGTTTCCATACATAACCATACTTACAGATAAATGGTCGAGGAAGGTGTTGAACTGGGTTTCGTCTTTGTCATTCCTGCATCAATCCATGTTGGGAGGATACGTACATGACACCTAACGGCAACCGCTGCCTCTGATACTTACTTGGCTGACTCTGTAGCATCACGTGGCCTTTTTAAACCTGCCTCAAAACGGATCTCCATTCTTCCTCCTCTAGATTTAGTTAACCTATCGATCATTATCCCTGATGTTTGTTTCCTCTTGCGCCTAGGTGCTAATCCAACAACGAACATAGGAAGTGTTAGTGTACATCAAACTGTGAGACTACATATAAAGAAGCATGCAATCAGAACTTGACTCCAGCAACTACCTTCTTCCTGTTGAAGCTCACAAGGTTCATCTGATATTGCTAACTCATCTTGTGTCAAGAGTGCTTGGGAAGTAGTGTCAGGTGGCAAGGGAGCTTGGGAACGTGTTGCTAGCTTCGATTGACGCAGTATGTCGTGGTACCGGTAGTACTGTGGTAGGTGTTGCAAGAACTAGGGCTGTCTCTGCTTGTTTGGTGGCAGCTATTTGTTTCTCTTTGGCTTTTTTTGCAGCTCGTGTAGCATGGGATGCCGTGTTTGTAGAATTTTCTGTTGGACTTTGACCTTCTATTGCACCATCAGTACCAGCAGAATCTGTAGGATTCAACCGCTTCTCATTCCCTGCCATTATGTGTTTCTTCCTCTTTCTCTGTGCCATGTTAAGTCAAGCCGACAAGAAAAACGAATAACAATTTAGTTCTTCAGAACAAATTGATGCGTGATGCAGACGAACTCAACTTTGATGTTAGACAACCACATGATAGGAGGATGTAATATGTATGAAAAACAGGACGGAAGAGATAACCAAAACTATGATGTGTAAACTAAGAAGAAATTTCACCAAATTAGAAGCAATGCAATGGAAGGTAGACACCATATGAAAGATGCTACAAATATCGCTCTACCAAGTTAACAGTGTCTCAGCATAAATGGTGTTTAAACAAATGTGAAGCAGTACAAGAAATAAATCATATGCAAGATGCAAACAACATCACACTACCATGTTAGAGGTCTCTTGCCATTGCATATTCACAGCATTGCATATTCACAGCTTATGATGTGTAAACTAAGGAGAAGGCATTTCAACAAATTAGAAGCAATAAAGCTAGACACCACATGAAAGATGCAACGAATATCACTCTACCAAGTTAAAACTGTCTCGTCATAAGTGCCATTTCAACAAATTAGTAGTACAAGCTAGAAAAGAATGTGAGATGTAACCTATATCACACTCCAAAGTCAAACGTGTCTTATGATAAGTGAATGTTGCAGGTTACACAACAGTAGTAATTTGATGTAAGAACATGGTGTGATAGACATATATTGTATGTTCTAGAAATAGGAACACGTGTCTTATTCAAGTATAATGTGTAAAGTAAGCAGATGGAATTCAACAAAATTAGAAGCAATACAAGCTAGACATCACACATAACATGCAACCACATATAACAGTGCCAAGTTAGAGGGAGCACCGGTGATGCTGCACTAGGGGAGACGTTCTCATCATAAACACAGCTTTGTTGAGTGTCTATGAATGTGTTGTCTTGGAAATCATCTTGGGGGTGTGGACGAGTAGAAATCAGAGAGGCCCTCCATTTGGAAGGAGCACCTTTATCCGCTGCCTTGCTAACTTCCTTCCGCTTTATTGATTTTGAATTGTCAAGTAAAACCGACAAGAAAAAGCAATAAAATTCTCTCTTCAGAACTCATTCATGCATGATACTGACAATCACTACTTTGATGTAAGGCAAACACATGATACCAGGATTGAATATGTACAAAAAATAGGACGGCATGGCATGTTCACAACTGTTTGTGTAAACTAAGCAGAAAACATTCCAGCAAATAAGAAGCAATGCAAGCTAGACACCACATGAAAGATGCAACCTATATGACTGCCAAGTTAAAAGCGTCACATCATAAATGGAATTTCAACTAATTAGAAGCAGCGCATGCTATAAATCATATGAAAGATGCAACTAATATCACAATCGCATATACTAAAGGTGTCTCGTCATATTGATTGATGTGGGATACAAAAAAAATAGTTTTATGTAAGGACATGCTTAATAGACAGATGTACTATGTACTAAATACAGGAAGGCATGTCACATTAATAGGTATAATATCACATTTACAGGAGTATAAGCTAAGCAGACTAGCACATGCAGTTTAACCAGATTGGAAGAATTACAATCTAGACACCATATGCAACATGCAACCACATATCACGCTGCCAAGTTAGAGCAAGCACCTGCGATGCTAGTGTAGGGGAAATGTCTGTAATCAACTTCTGAGCTACGTTCACTATCTTCATCTAGCATTTACATTTCTTGAGAGTCATGTCGGAGGTCGACGCTACATTCTTTAAATGAGGAGTAGTCCCCTTGCCTGCCTTTGCCTTGTCATAAGTGATTGATGAGGGATACACAAGAACATTAGTTTGATGTAAGAACATGGTTAATACACAGATGTACTAGTATGTACCAAAAAGATAAAGGCATGTCATATTCAAAGGTATAATGTGTAAGCTAAGCAGATGCAATTTAACCAAATTGGAAGCAATACAAGCTAGACATCCGGCTGGAGTGGTGAACATGATCATCTAGGACGTGAGAGCCTGGTGGGAAGCGGGTTGCTTCGCCACCATCGCGACTTTTTAGTTGGCTTCCAGGTGATGCCTGTCTTTGTTGGGCTTGTCACTGGCTCGGCCAGTGCCCTGACTAACTATTTTTCTTCTGGTGCTCACGGGATGATGGTTCATGTAAAAAATATCTTTCCTTATCTTAATAAAGACCGACTTCGGCCTTTCGAATACAAGCTAGACACCATATGGAACATGCAACCACATATGACACCGCGAAGTTAAAGCAAGCACCTGGGATGGTGGTTCATTGCGAGCGAGGTCATCAACTCCAGAGCAACGTTTACCGTCTCCATATGCTGACACTGCACCCTTTAAAGCGCTGTAACGTGCCGCGCCTAGCCTCGTAGAAAGCTAGCACGACTTGTCTGTTTTCTTTTTTGCTTCGCTTTCGGCAAACTCTGAAATACCCTTGCATAAAAACACAATAGTGAGAGTATGGATGAAGTGTGTGCAGAACTAGTGCACTGTAAAAGTAGCACATAGCAGGTGGCTGAAAAATAAATGACAGGAGACATATGATAGCTCTACAACATTGCATGGCAAACAAAATTAGATTCTACTCCATATGATTTTGTAATATATGAGCATAGGAAATGCAGGTACTCCTCCAACACACCACCACATGTGGTCATATCTAAGATAACAGTCGACTGAAAATAAATAGGTCAGTCGATTTTTTTAATGAACCATCCGATCTATAAGGAACGAGCAGATGGCCTTCGTCTACCTCCTGCCGATCCTGTTGGCGATCTTTCTCGAACCGCTGCGACCACTGGCCCAGACCCGTGCCTCCGCCGCCCCGCCCTCCCATCGACCTCACACCACCGCCGTGCTTGGCAGCGCCCCCAAGCCATCCCTTTAATCCCGGCTGACCTCCAGATCGGGCGCCAGTAGCTCTAGGCCACACACGCCCCTAAGATAAACACCAAGGCGCTGCTTCCCCGGTGTAATAGTCGTACTAGCGCCTGTTATGCCGGGGAATGCTTCCGTTAATTTGGAATCAACTGGCCAGAAATTGAGATTCAGGGGGGCGACGTACCTCTAGCTAAGGTGAAATAGTATATGAGGAGAAACCTTGTGCATCGCGAGTTACTAGGAACATCTAGTATCAAGAAGATGCGGTCAACTAGTGTCTTCTTTGGGATGAATACCGTGCAAGCAGAGACATAAGATTTGCACGAATAAGGGAAGAGGAGTACCTTCTTCGGTTGCCGGTGTGGTCACCTCCACATGTCGCTACCGATCTTCTTCTTTTACCGGGAAACCGATGTTACGAGGGTGCAGGCTTGGACGAACCCATGGCCAAATTGTTGACTGTGTTGTCGTGGCCGTATGTCGGCGGAGGGGAAGCAGATCCGAGGCGGCGAAGGATGGCGTAGCAGGAACAACTCCGGTGCGGTGGAGGGTGGCGAAGTTGGAGCGGCAGCGGTGAGGCGCAGGACGGCGTGGTTGAACTGGCTCGGGTATGGACGGCTCGGCCTCGGCTTCAACTACTAGCCATGGATGGCGTTGCGGTTGAGGTTGCGGTGGACGACGACGTCGGGGTATCGGCTCCGGCGTGATGGAGGAGGGCGGCGGTTGATGGGTGGGATGGGATGGCGGACAGAGGACGCCGGGGTTTCGCGGCTGGTGGAGAGGTAGTTTTGGCGCCCATGGAGTACGAATGGGGAATCGGACGGGTGGGGGGGAGCCATGATATCAAATTCAAATAATTGAATGGACTTCATGTTGAATTCAATTTTTTAAACCACCTTAGGTTGAAATCAAATGTATGCTAGGTCATAGGTAGCTATTTATAAATGTCCGTTGTGTAACTTTCGTATGTATAATGTGCTTTACACAAACAACATGAACTATACTCACGATTATATTCGATTGCTAAAGTGATGCATTGTCTGGAGTTCAAAATACTAACTATGTGGATCAATTGTGTCGAATAATAACATAGACATGCTCAAATTCGATAGAATCTAGATGTCTGATGGATCAATGACCGCTCCTTACGTGAATTGCAAATATCATGATCCCATCCTAATATTTGGATACTGAAAGTGCGTTATATCGACTAGAGGGGGGTGAATAGGCGATTTTTATGAATTCTTCACTGAGGAATTTGCAGGTGAAGAACTACTTGCAGCGGAATAAGTACTCAGAAGTAGGCATAAGAGAATGCGAGCATGGTCATCATGATGAAATGAAGACAAACGAAGAGTACAGAAAGCGTAAACACAGGATAGCACAAGATGAAGACAAACAGACTGAAGAAATTGAACTGAGGAAATTGAGAAAGTCTTCAGTCAAAGTCTTCAAACACAGATATGAACAAACACTCGAACACAATAATGAGGAAATGAAAGGGTTGAGGAAATAGAACCAGTAAGGTTGGTGAAGACAATGATTTGGTAGACCGGTTCCAACTGCTGTCTCAGTTATGCGTCTGGTTGGAGCGGTGAGTATTTAAACTTCGAGGACACACAGATCCGGACACCCGGTCGCCAAAGACGCAGCTCGGGACACCAAGTCCTCACTTTGTATTCTCGTTGAACTAAGGTCACACAGGACCTCGTCCAATCACTCGTGGTAAGTCTTGAGCGACTTCCAAACCTTCACAGACTTGGTCACTTCGGTGATCCACAATTCCTCTTGGATGCTCTATACCATGTCTCCTAACCGTCTGGATGAAGCACAGTCTTCAAATGTTTCTAGCGTCGGATCCATGAAATATCATTCTATTAAGTTATGCTCAATCACTTTGGGTTTGTAGGGGTTTGGTTTTTGGGGTTTTCCTCACTCGATGATTTTCGCTCAAAGTCCTCGGAGGATGGGTTGCTCTCAAATGACAAGTGTCAAGTTCTCTCGGAGCAGCCAACCAGCTAGTGGTTGTAGGGGGCGGCTATTTATAGCCTAGGGAGCAGCCCGACATGATAAGACATAAATTCTCTTCAATGATATGACCGTTAGGTGGATAAGATATTTTGGGACAGTCATGGCAAAGATAAAGAACGGTCGGAAATTTGAATATCAAATTCCTCAGGGCTATCATGTTCCTCACTGTGTAGGCAATCCGCACTGGCGAATTCCTAACTCCTCAGTCAGAACAAATTCCTCAGCGACCAGAAGAGCTTCGTCTTGGTCACTCAAGAAATTGACTGAACTGTATGAGATTTCCAAAGGCTTCACTCGAAGGGATTGGTAGGTGTAGGCTTTTGAGTTGAGCATCACATGGAAATTTTTCCTTAGTATTTCCTCGTCCCCCTTTAACAGTACGGTGTTTCCTAAGACTCAAGAAAGAGAAAATGTGTGACGCCCCAAGACCGACGCTTCAGACGCCTTCCATGTTTTGCGAGTTTCGTTGTGCTATTTATTTGGTTGTTGCATTCATCATGGCATCATGCGCATTGCATCATCATGTTTTCATATAACTTGAATCCGCTCGTAGTTGCCGCGTCCCCCTTTTCTTTTGTTGACCGTTTCGAGCCCAACCGGGTTTTTCAATTCCCTTTTGCCTAACCATTTGACCCTCTCTGCACAGTGCTCACACCCCTCACAAGACGTCCGGAACTTGTCGAACCCGACCCGCTCGGTCACAACTGCTATGCTCAGATCATCCCCAAACATCTATAATACATCTCCGTTTTCTTATTTATGCTACCTAACCTATTTTTATCAGCCGTTCGATTACGATCGTAGGGATGAGGTGTCCCCTAACCTAAATTCATCTGATATAAATATCAGTCTAACCCTAGATCCTAGGGGCTTGTCCCATCATTCCCTCCCAGCCGCTGGCACTGCACTCCATCCCATCACCCAGATCCGTCGCCACCCACCTCCTCTGCTTTACATGCACGACCAACCCCGCCTCCTCCCGATTTCCATGGATGTTGCTTCTCCGCTCGGCTCCTCTCGACCTCCAGCCCGTGCTCGACGCCCAACCATCGAGCCCTGCGCCGTGCGCCTCCTCCTCGTTCCCAGCGAAGCCCCGTCCTCCCGAGCTCTCCCGCAGGCAGCCCCACGCCTAATCCAGGCGGGATCGAGGCGACCACCTCGTGCACGCCGAGTCCAATCGTCGGACCAGCTCCACCAGCAGGCTGCGCCTTTCCTTCTCTTTTCCTTCTTTCCTTGGTGCTTCTCTCCCTCTTTAATCTGTCCGCTATTGTTCTAATTCTCCGTTGCCTCTGTGGTTTGCAGAGGCCGAAGCCGACGCCGCCATGCGAGCCTTGCTCAAGCTCCACCCACGCCGGATCCACCTCCTCCGGTTTCCCTCTTGTAACCCCCGTTGTCGCCCCGTTACCCTGCTTCGCCGGAGAACAGTGCCGTGAGACTTTCTTCGAGCCATGGCGCGCCAAGGTCTTCATCACCCCCTGCAGCCGCGCCTTGCTCCAACCCTCGCGAGATCTGGCAAGTCCGGCTCTTCCCCGACCCGTTCAAGCCAGTCCCGGCCTTCCCCTCGTAGGATCCGGCCGATCTCCCCGCGCCCCGCCGTCTGCTGCCTCCTCTGCATCGCGCTGGTGCGCCGTTCCCCTGCGTGCGAGCACGAGCGACGACCAGCGCCAAGTCCTCGAGACCGCCGTTGACCGAGGCCCAGCCACTCTAGCGCCAAGGCCCGACCTTCTCCAACCTGCCCCGCGCCCCTGTTGGGTTTCCTCCACCGAACCGGGCTTGGCCCATGGGTGAGCAGCCCCCCGGCCTTTTCCTCTGTTGGGCTTCCTGTTTAGATGCAGCCCGTGTCTTGTTTTTTTCAGATCTGCATTTTAGCTTTTTCCAGAGATGACAGATTTGCAGAAAAACCCTTGCTGTTCATGAATTTAATAACTAATCAATCATGCATCATATGTAAATAATTTATATATGAGAAATGCTTAGAATTCCTTCCAGTTTCATAATATGCAGCATTCATCCATGTTAAATTTGTTTAAAATGTTGTTTGATTAAATTTGCTAGATGGCATGCTAAAATGATTTATTTCATAACTTAGCTCGGATTTAAATAAATTATATATGTAAATGGGGTAGAAAAATGCATAGATTAACATGGTAGCATTACTTTGCATGTTTAACAACTCTAAAATATGTTTTAGGACAGAACAGTACCAAATCAAAAATATCCATATGGGGATTTTCCGGAGTTGTTGTTTGTTGTTCTGGCCTCATTTAAATTTGCCTAGATAGGTAGTTTTTATTATGCTTCACCCCTTGCCATGCTTAATAACATTTAATATTGTTGGTTACATAACCAAGAGCGAACTAAATAACTCGAATGTGGAAGCCATTAATATGCAACTCGTTGCATATTGGGCTCCATTTAACTTGTAGTTTTGTTTGTGCATATTGCCATGCCATGCTATTTAAACCGGACATGCATCATACTTGGTTGTGCATCATGCCATGTGTATGTGATGGTTGTTTACTATGTTGTTTGCTTCTTTCCGGGTTGCTTCTCTCGTTAGCTTCGGTTTCCTTCCGGAGTTGTGAGGATTCGTTCGACTACGTCCGTTTGTCTTCTTTATGGACTTGTTCTTCTTCCTTGTGGGATTTCAGGCAAGATGACCATACCCTCGAAATCACTTCTATCTTTGCTTGCTAGATGCCCGTTCTTTGGCTATGCCCATGCTGCGATACCTACCACTTGCTATATCATGCAACCCATATTGCCATGTCAAACCTCTAACCATCCTTTCCTAGCAAACCGTTGTTTGGCTATGTTACCGCTTTGCTCAGCCCCTCTTATAGCGTTGTTAGTTGCAGGTGAAGATGAAGTTTGTTCCTTGTTGGAACATGGAGATGTTGTTCCTTGTTGGAACATGTTTACATGTTGGGATATCACAATATCTCTTATTTAATTAATGCATCTATATATTTGGTAAAGGGTGGAAGGCTCGGCCTTATGCCTGGTGTTTTGTTCCACTCTTGCCGCCCTAGTTTCCGTCATACCGGTGTTATGTTCTTTGATTTTGCGTTCCTTACGGTTGGGTGATTTATGGGACCCCTTGACAGTTCGCTTTGAGTAAGACTCCTCCAGCAAGGCCCAACCTTGGTTTTACCATTTGCCACCTAAGCCTTTTTCCCTTGGGTTCTGCAGACTCAAGGGTCATCTTTATTTTAAACCCCCGGGCCAGTTCTCCTTCAATTGCTAGTCCAAACCGAGCGATGTCCGGCGCCCCCTGGGCAATCAGGGTCTATGCCAACCCAACGTCTGGCTCATCCGGTGTGCCCTGAGAACGAGATATGTGCAGCTCCTATCGGGATTTGTCGGCACATCCGGGCGGCTTTGCTGGTCTTGTTTTACCATCGTCGAAATGTCTTGTAAACCGGGATTCCGAGTCTGATCGGGTCTTCCCGGTAGAAGGAATATCCTTCGTTGATCGTGAGAGCTTATTATGGGCTAAGTTGGGACACCCCTGCAGGGTATTATCTTTCGAAAGCCGTGCCTGCGGTTATGAGGCAGATGGGAATTTGTTAATGTCCGGTTGTAGAAAACCCGAAGTTGATCTTAATTAAAATACACCAATCAAGGTGTAACCGTGATGGTCTCTTCTCGGCGGTGTCCGGGATGTGAACTCGGTGTTGGTGTTATGCTTGACGTTGGTTGTTCTAGGATCACTTATTGATCATAGTTGTTCGTCCGTGCTTTTGCCTTCTCTTCTCGCTCTCATTTGCGTATGTTAGACACTATATATGCTAGTCGCTTGCTGCAGCTCCACCTCACTACCTTCTCCTACCCATAAGCTTAAATAGTCTTGATCTCGCGGGTGTGAGATTGCTGAGTCCCCGTGACTCACAGATACTTCCAAAACCAGTTTGCAGGTGCCGATGAAACCGTGCAGGTGACGCATCCGAGCTCAAGGAGGAGCTCGATGAAGATCTTGTTCATTGTGTTGTTTCATTTCAGTTGATCAAGAGTGGAGCCAGTTGGGACGATCGGGGATCTGTGTAGCATTTGGGGTAGTCTTCTTTTATTTTGGTTCCATAGTCGGACCTTGATTGTATTTGTATGATGTAATGTTTTACTCATGTATTGTGTGAAGTGGCGTTGTAAGCCAACTATGTATCTCTTTCCCTTATGTGTTACATGGGTTGTGTGAAGATTACCTCACTTGCGACATTGCGTTCAATGCGGTTATGCCTCTAAGTCGTGCTTCGACACGTGGGAGATATAGCCGCATCGAGGGCTATACAAGTTGGTAATCGAGAGCCATCCCGACTTAGGAGCCCCCGCTTGATTGTTTCTTTGGCGTTGTTTAGTCTAGAACAAAATGTTTTGAGTCTTAGGATTATATATATCGGAGAGTAAGATTCTTTTTACTCCTCGGTCCCTTCGTCCGCTTCTGGTGAGGTCTCCTGACGTAGAAGTTTTGACTCTTCTCTCCTCAAATTTCACTAAAAAAAATTTTAGGATCATGCGGGTATCTTGGAATCGTTCCGATGGTTTTGTGACGAGAACATTGTTCTTGGTGCCTCCTAACAATTAGGGGTTGTGGCAGTGTCCCGGGGAGTTGAGCTCCGAGGTGTTGTCGTCACAATTTTATCGTTGCGATTACGAATACCTGAGCTTTGCCGACAACGAAAATCTCTTTTATGCAGTTGTTGGTGAGATAACCTCGATAACCCAGTACTGGGGCGAGCTCGAGAGTATTGCCATAACTCGTATAACGGATGCTTTTCGAAGGTCGAGGTAAACGATTTCCGGAGTTTTCTTGGTTATGTGTTGAAGGATGGATACAGCTGGATCTAGGTATTGTTAGTTTGGGTGATATATTTTGTGTCCCCTGTATCCCCAACACCTGTTTGCATAACCAGAAATTTTCGGGAGTTTATAAGTGGGAATCCAAGTAGCTGCTAGATTATCTTTCCAACAGACACATGATACGATATGGGATCTATCGTATGTTTGTTTCCGGCTTATTCCGCAAGCCACTCCTTTGTTTTTGTTCCGTTTTGTGGTATTCAAGTAGCTTCAATGCCAAGTGTTGATTCCATACCTTATTCTAAACGGTGTTCTCATATTGCTATGTGAATACTAATCCTTCTTGATCATCGAGGTCGTCATGTTAATTCTTTTCTCAACCAGCGTGCTTCTCTTCAAGTGGATCCGATCATTCCAACATTCGCAAGATCAATTCTAAGCTTTTTCTCAACGGTGTTCATTTCATCCGACCCAAGTTGCCTTTGTTTTCCCACCCTCCCACCTTTTTCTTCAAGGACTCAGATTTCTTAATCAAGTATCCATTTTATTGAGGAAGTTTCTTCATTCTTTTCCTTTAAATGTTTTATCCGGTGATTTCTCATGAAGACGCTAAGGAAGCTTCAACCTTATCATTGTTCCATTCTAATTTTCTTCTCCGGTGGATTTAGTTCAAGATTTTGGTGTTGATATTATCCCTTTTCCTCTTTTCACAATGCTTTCTCATGCGGTGTATCTCCTAATCATTCACTTCTCGCTATTCATTTGGTTGGGAGTGATGAAGATATCTCGAAGATTCAAGTTTCCATTCTCAATTCACTCAAGTTCTTTTTGAGGATGCTATCTCATTCAAGCCATTTAATTCAACCGTGCAATCTCTCTTTTCAAGCAATCGCTCAACGGTGGTTCTTTTGAGTCGGCCCTAACCCACGTGTCTTTTTCCGTGATCTTACGACTCGCTAATTCTTTTCTCGGGTTATTCTCAAATTCTTTTCAAGTGTGACGTAAGAATGAATTTTCATCGATCACATGCCTTCTCCAAGGTCGCTTTCAATTTTTTTCTCATCTTTGGCTCAACCTTTCCTCTTTTAATCCTTAGGAGTTTCTCAACAATTCATGGTGGCGTTTCGTCGTCATTCTCGAATTTTGAAGACCGAAGAAGACTTTCTCTTAAATCTTGCTCCATTCTCTTCAAGATTCACGGTTCTAGCTTGATGCCATCCTCTCATAATTGTTTTCGATTGTGAGAATTCTTTTCTTACCATCCGGAGCATTTCATGAGTTGTTTCCATTTGTTTCCTCCGAAGGCCATCATGTCATAATTCTTCATTCTCAGCGTGTAGCTACCATTCTCCAAATCTTACCGGTGAATCGTTCAAATATCCTCTAATCAGTTCCTGATCTCTTCATTCTCTTGTATCTAAATTCTCTCAAGCATCTTCATTCGTTTTCCAATTCTTCCCGGTGAATTGCGCCTTTGCTACGTTCAATTTCAATTCTTACGGTGGTTCGTTCAAGAGTTCTCTTCCTTCGTTATTATATAGATTCATTCGACTTCCCGAATCCTACCGGCGGATCGTTGAAGACCTTCCCAAGTTGAGCAATATCTTTCTTCAATCCTTTTTTTTCAACGAGAATAAGTAGTATGCCTAATCTGTTGCTTGTCATCAATCTAAATTGGTGAAGGATACGCATAACATAATTCTTGTTCTTGTTTCATCCAAGTGATTAATTCCTTCTTTCGGAGTTTGTTCATGATGAATAAATTCTCGGTTTCAATTGTTTCATCTTTTCTTTTCCCGGAGTTCCAAGCTCTCATCATCACGAAGATCCATCTAAATCATTGCAAGGCTTCACCTTGTGTTTTCAACTTCTCTTTCTTTCTATCACCCTTTTGTTTACCGGAGTTCTTCATGGAGGCTCTACATGATGGTTCATCAAGGATTCTTTTCATTCTTCAATTGTTCTTCAAGATTTCTCTCAGAGTTAAGATCCGTCAAGCCATACTTCAAAATAAACATGGTGTTCCAACACATGTTTTGTTTTGAGGAGTTCAAGTATTCTTCATCTTGCATTCCAAAGTGCAATTCTTTCTATCATTATCTTTTGAGGTGGTGTTATGTCATTCTTGACAACTTCCCTTCGTGCTTCATGATTCACATGTTGTCAAGAATGAGGTATTTTAAATCCATCAATTTCTTCATTGGAGTTATCTTGGGTTATATTTCACCTAAAGCCTTCCATTGGGAATGTTGCTATTTGTGGTGCTTATCAATGATCCAAGTTTCTCCTTCTCTTCTCGGTGAAAGAGTTTTCATCTCTTCGTTGATTTCAGGCAAGCATTTGTTTTCGGTACTGGCAGAATTTCACCTCAAGTTTTGAGATGTCTCCATAAGCCCACGAGGATCAGATCCTTCCGTTGTTGGTTTTACAACAACTCCGCTCTAACCTTCTTGCAACGATGCTTTCCAAATTCAATTGTTGTAGAAGTTATCATTTTCTTCACCATTCTGTTATTCCAATGATCTATCTTCTATTCTTTCTTCCGGAGGCATTGTGATGTTGCTCTCTTCGACCCATCATCTTGTTTTGTCAAGATCGTGTTCTTCTCCGTGCTTCTCCGTTTAGCCGGAGTGTCGTGTTTTCATTCGAGTTCTCTCATTTTATCAAGTTTTGCCTCCTTCCTCAACCGGAGAGCTGTCTGAAATCTTTCTTACCCCTTGTGCCATTCTTTCAATAGTTCCGGAGGTAGTGTGTTGTTGATCTCATCAAGTATCCTCTCATCTTGTCAAGTTCATGTTCTATTCCTTCCATGTTCAACCGAGTGCTTTGAATTCTTCCTCTCTCATCTTGTTTTAACCGGAGTGGTTTCGAATTCTATCTTGTCCATTAAACTCTTGATTCATGTCTTTGCAACCTTCAACTTCCCATAATGTTCCTTGTTCCTCTTTTCTAACGGATTGCTTGCAATCTCGTTCATCTCTGTTGTACTCTTTCTTTTAAATTGCTCAACCTCTCAAGGTTCATGGTTTCACTCGTTCGTCAAAGAAGCAACTTAGCTTTACCTCTTCTCTTCCTCTTCCCCTTCTCTTTGGTGCCATCCCAGATCTCGGGACGAGATCCTCTCGTAGTGGTGGATTGTTGTGACGCCCCAAGACCGACGCTTCATACGCCTTCCATGTTTTGCGAGTTTCGTTATGCTATTTATTTGGTTGTTGCATTCATCATGGCATCATGCGCATTGCATCATCATGTTTTCATATAACTTGCATCCGCTCGTAGTTGCCGCGTCCCCCTTTTCTTTTGTTGACCGTTCCGAGCCCAACCGGGTTTTTCAATTCCCTTTTGCCTAACCATTTGACCCTCTACGACAAAGGTGCTCACACCCCCGTCGCGCACGTCCGGAACTTGCCCGAACCCGACCCGCTCGGTCACAACCGTTGCGTTCAGATCATCCCCAAACATCTATAATACATCTCCGTTTTCTTATTTATGCTACCTAACCTATTTTTATCAGCCGTTCGATTACGATCGTAGGGATGAGGTGTCCCCTAACCTAAATTCATCTGATATAAATATCAGTCTAACCCTAGATCCTAGGGGCTTGTCCCATCATTCCCTCCC
The DNA here is from genome assembly GCA_021605145.1 of Aegilops bicornis. NCBI lineage: Eukaryota > Viridiplantae > Streptophyta > Magnoliopsida > Poales > Poaceae > Aegilops > Aegilops bicornis. The sequence continues at coordinate 606,611,164 of CM038669.1, read as the reverse complement.
AGCCGCCGCCACTGCACTCCATCCCATCACCCAGATCCGTCGCCACCCACCTCCTCTGTTTCTGTGCCTGACCAACCCCCGCGTCTCCTCCCGATTTCCATGGATGTTGCTTCTCCGCCCGGCTCCTCTCGACCTCCAGCCCGTGCTCGACGCCCAACCATCGAGCCCTGTGCCGTGCGCCTCCTCCTCGTTCCCAGCGAAGCCCCGGCCCTCCCGAGCTCTCCTTGAGCAGCCCGCGCCCGATTCAGGTGGGATCGAGGCGACCACCTTGTGCACGCTGAGTCCAATCGTCGGACCAGCTCCACCACCAGGCTGCGCCTTTCCTTCTCTTTTCCTTCTTTCCCTGGTGCTTCTCTCCCTCTTTAATCTGTCCGCTATTGTTCTAATTCTTTGTTGCCTCTGTGGTTTGCAAAGGCCGAAGCCAACGCCGCCATGCGAGCCTTGCTCAAGCTCCACCCACGCCGGATCCACCTCCTCCGGTTTCCCTCTTGTAACCCCCGTCGTCGCCCCGTTACCCTGCTTCACCGGAGAACAGTTCCGTGAGACTTTCTTCGAGCCATGGCGCGCCAAGGTCTTCATCGCCCCCTGCAGCCGCGCCTTGCTCCAACCCTCGCGAGATCTGGCAAGTCCGGCTCTTCCCCGACCCATTCAAGCCAGTCCCGGCCTTCCCCTTGTAGGATCCGGCCGATCTCCCCGCGCCCCGCCGTCTGCTGCCTCCTCTGCATCGCGCTGGTGCGCCGTTCCCCTGCTTCTGCGTGCGAGCACGCGAGGACGACGACCAGTGCCAAGTTCTGCTCGAGACCGCCTTGCCGTTGACCAAGGCCCAGCCACTCCAGCGCCAAGGCCCGGCCTTCTCCAACCTGCCCCGCGCCCCTCTTGGGTTTCCTCCACCGAACCGGGCTTGGCCCATGGGTGAGCAGCCCCCCGACCTTTTCCTCTGTTGGGTTTCCTGTTTAGATGCGGCTCGTGTCTTGTTTTTTTCAGATCTGCATTTTACCTTTTTCCAGAGATGACGGATTTGCAGAAAAACCCTTGCTGTTCATGCATTTAATAACTAATCAATCATGCATCATATGTAAATAATTTATATATGAGAAATGCTTAGAATTCCTTCCAGTTTCATAATATGCAGCATTCATCCATGTTAAATTTGTTTAAAATGTTGTTTGATTAAATTTGCTAGATGGCATGTTAAAATGATTTATTTCACAACTAAATAACCGTAGCTCAGATTTAAATAAATTATATATGTAAATGGGGTAGAAAAATGCATAGATTAACATGGTAGCATTACTTTGCATGTTTAATAACTCTAAAATATGTTTTAGGACAGAACAGTACCAAATCAAAAATATGCATATGGGGATTTTCCGGAATTGTTGTTTGTTGTTCGGCCTCATTTAAATTTGCCTAGATAGGTAGTTTTTATTATGCTTCACCCTTGCCTTGCTTAATAACATTTAATATTGCTGGGTACATAACCAAGAGCGAACTAAATAACTCGAATGTGGTGTTTCGTCAATATGCAACTCGTTGCATATTGGGCTCCATTTAACTTGTAGTTTTGTTTGTGCATATTGCCATGCCATGCTATTTAAACCGGACATGCATCATACTTGGTTGTGCATCATGCCATGTGTATGTGATGGTTGTTTACTATGTTTTTTGCTTCTTTCCGGGTTGCTTCTCTCGTTAGCTTCGGTTTCCTTCCGGAGTTGTGAGGATTCGTTCGACTACGTCCGTTTGTCTTCTTCATGGACTCGTTCTTCTTCCTTGCGGATTTCGTGCAAGATGACCATACCCTCGAAATCACTTCTATCTTTGCTTGCTAGATGCCCGTTCTTTTGCTATGCCCATGCTGCGATACCTACCACTTGCTATATCATGCAACCCATATTGCCATGTCAAACCTCTAACCATCCTTTCCTAGAAAACCGTTGTTTGGCTATGTTACCGCTTTGCTCAGCCCCTCTTATAGCGTTGTTAGTTGCAGGTGAAGATGAAGTTTGTTCCTTGTTGGAACATGGAGATGTTGTTCCTTGTTGGAACATGTTTACATGTTGGGATATCACAATATCTCTTATTTAATTAACGCATCTATATATTTGGTAAAGGGTGGAAGGCTCGGCCTTATGCCCGTGTTTTGTTCCACTCTTGCCGCCTCTAGTTTCCGTCATACCGGTGTTATGTTCTTTGATTTTGCGTTCCTTACACGGTTGGGTGATTTATGGGACCCCTTGACAGTTTCGCTTTGAATAAGACTACTCCAAAGAAGGCCCAACCTTGGTTTTACCATTTGCTACCTAAGCCCTTTTCCCTTGGGTTCTACAGACTCAAGGGTCATGTTTCTTTTAAACCCCGCCAGTTCTCCTTCGATTGCTGGTCCAAACCGAAGCGATGTCCGGCGCCCTCGGGCAATCGTGGTCTATGCCAACCCGACTTGGCTCATCCGGTGTGCCACGAGAACGAGATATGTGCAGCTCCTATCGAGATTTGTCGGCACATCCGGGCGGCTTTGCTGGTCTTGTTTTACCATCGTCGAAATGTCTTGTAAACCGGGATTCCGAGTCTGATCGGGTCTTCCCGGTAGAAGGAATATCCTTCGTTGACCGTGAGAGCTTATTATGGGCTAAGTTGGGACACCCCTGCAGGGTATTATCTTTCAAAAGCCGTGCCCGCGGTTATGAGGCAGATGGGAATTTGTTAATGTTTGGTTGTAGAAAACCCGAAGTTGATCTTAATTAAAATACACCAACGGCGTGTGTAACCGTGATGGTCTCTTCTCATGGAGTCTGGGAAGTGAACACGGTGTTGGAGTTATGCTTGATGTAGGTTGTTCTAGGATCACTTCTTGATCATAGTTGTTCGACCGTGCTTTTGCCTTCTCTTCTCGCTCTCATTTGCGTATGTTAGACACCAGATATGCTAGTCGCTTGCTGCAGCTCCACCTCACTACCTTCTCCTACCCATAAGCTTAAATAGTCTTGATCTCATGGTGTGAGATTGCGAGTCCCCGTGACTCACAGATACTTCAAAACCAGTTTGCGGTGCCGATGAAACCGTGCAGGTGGCGATCCGAGCTCAAGGAGGAGCTCGATGAAGATCTTGTTCATTGTGTTGTTTCGTTTCAGTTGATCAAGAGTGGAGCCCAGTTGGGACGATCGGGATTTGTGTAGCATTTGGGGTAGTCTTCTTTTATTTTGGTTCCGTAGTCGGACCTTGATTGTATCTGTATGATGTAATGTTTTACTCATGTATTGTGTGAAGTGGCGATTGTAAGCCAACTATGTATCTCTTTCCCTTATGTATTACATGGGTTGTGTGAAGATTACCTCACTTGCGACATTGCTTTTAATGCGGTTATGCCTCTAAGTCGTGCTTCGACACATGGGAGATATAGCCGCATCGAGGGCGTTACAAAATGAAACTACGAAAACAAAAGTCTTCACGCTTCATGTTCCTCAAATGAATACCAAGTCTTCAAGGTCACACCAATTTCTTCACTTTCAAAGTCTGCAGAAAGTCTTCAAAATATCAAAGTCTTTAGTCGAAGAACTTCATTTTTAGGGGTTGACTTTCTCTGTAAATATCAAACTCCTCATAGACTTATAGACCTGTGTACACTCACAAACGCATTAGTTCCTTAACCTATAAGTCTTCAATACACCAAAATCACTAAGTGCACTAGATGCACTTACAATCTCCCCCTTTTTGGTGATTGATGACAATATAGGTTAAGTTTTCAATGGGGATAAACATATGAAGTGTAAATACTGATATTGAGGAATTTGATTGCAAGATATAGAAGAAATCCCCCTGAAGATGTGCATAGTGAGGAATTTGCTTTTGAGGCAATGCACATTTGAAGAGTTGAATCATGGAGATCTCCCCTATATCTTGTAATTCATACACGCATTCGATATATAATATGAAGAATTTGAAATGCATGATGAAATATGGTGCTTGATGTAATTCAGCATGCGTGCGATAACATTAATGAGGAACAAGCATGCAAAATAACGCATCAAGAGTATCGAGCTCAAGAAGATCAAGAGAATCGAGCATAGTGCAAGAGCACGATTGCATCAAAAGTATCAAAGCACCATCGGGTTTAAGATTACAATTCGATCCAATAAAAGTTTCAGAAGAACGAGAGTTGTAACTTAACAAAAATTTGCCCATATAATAGACCCGCTTGAAGACTAACTCAAATTTCTCCCCCTTTGTCATCGAATGACCAAAAGGATCAAAACTGAGGACTAATGCCCCTGAAGAATTTCAAGTTGAAGAAGGAGCGCCAGCGTTGTTGGGGCCGGTTGTTGTAGTACGGCCTGCCATGTGTCGCCCAAGTCTTCATTTTCATCGATGTCGCGCGATGAAGAATAGGAGCTGGCCACCAAGGAAAGAACTTTGACCTTCTTGTATTTCTTGGAGGAGGTGCACTACCAAATTCTTCCTTGAGTCCCATTGTCGTCAGTTCTTCCGCCCGTAGACATGTGAAAGAACAGCCAGTGCGTTTGAAGGTTTCATGGAGGTAGTAGTGGTTTTTCTTCACTGCATTGTGTGTAGAGGTCATGTTGTGAAGAATTGAACCAAACAGACGCTTGACCCATTTACGATTGCGATCAACCTTCTGATGAAGACTGAGGAGTAACTCACGATCAGTCATCACCACAGGTGCGATAGCTTGAGGACTTTGCTTGACCGAGGTATTTATGGCAGAGTCATGTGTGGCGTAGTCATCATTGGTGGAGTAGGATGTCGCTTTTGTAAACATCCATCCAATGGACGAGTGCCTTCATCGATCACAGCAGTAGCCTTGCCCTTGTCATCAGCTGAGGTAAATGGCCGTTTGAGGACTCCAATTGGGGGCAAGTAGCTACAGTGGTTCAGTGTGTCGGCCTTGTAATTGAGTGAAGACCTTGTCCTGATGAATCTCATTATCCAAGGCGCATAAGGCTTGAGCTCAAATGGTGACATAGCAATGTTTGCCAGAGTCCTCATGAAGAAATCATGGAAGTTGACGGGAACGCCATGGATGATGTTGAAAAGCATATTCTTCATGATGCCAACGACTTCTTCATCATTCAAGTCGTGGCCTTTGATAGGACTCATTGTCTTCGTCAGAATCCGATAGACAGTCCAAGGCACATACAATAATTCCTTGACGAGGAATTTGGTTCTTGGGGCCTGCCTTGGCTTCAAAGGCTTCATCAACACTTGCATATAGTGATTTGAAAGTTACGGTTCGTTGTAGATACAACGAGCACCGCCAAGTGGAGGATCGAGTGGTAGAGCACGAAGCAATTTAGTTCTTGGTGCCTTGTAGTGAGTATTTTCAGACATCCAGTCTAATACCCATGAGTTCACGTCTTGACGTCTCCGATGTGCAGCGTTGCATAGAATTGAAGAATGAGTTCTTCATTCCGATCCACAGATATCGGTGCAGAAATTCAAAAGTCTGCGTCGTGAAGAACACCGAGGACCTGCTCGAAGCTGGCAGAGACTCCATGTCCACATGAGGAATATGTGCATGATCAAGACTTTGTCTTTGTTGAAGAGCACCGAGAAATAGAAATTGGCTTGACTGGCAGTCCGTAAACGCCTCTTCCTTATGCGCGAAAGCGTAATCATAAGGATTGTAATCGATGAAGAATACATGCTCGTTGAAGAAGTCTTGACCTTGAACTTTTGCTTTGTTGAGAAGGGATCCTTTGGCCTTGGCAAGGAGTGTCGATGAGTTGCATCACGACCTCGTGAATCGCAATCTCGTGTTCTTCAGGTGAGGAATTTCTTGTTGCTCTCTGTGCGATCGAGGATCAGCAGCAGCAGTTCATCGGCGCTAGTGGATGGAATTTCTTCATGGATGATGAAGTGGGATGAGTTTCTTCCGAGCCCATTTGAACAGCTTGGAGCAGGGACCGAGGTATCTGTTGGATTGGGGTGAAGAGTGGAGAATTTGGATCTTGACTTTCCCAAAAGTCATCATTCATCACCGGCGTTGTGCTTCCAATATCCACATCTTCTTCAAGTTCCTCAACACCGCCTCTTCAAATGTGGAACCGAGGCATAGGTGAGGAAATGATTGGGGTTGAAGGGATTGCTTCCACTTCATTTTCTTCATCAATCTGCTTCCGACGAAGCAGAATGATTTTCTTCATCGAGATCCGCTTGGGATCACATACTCTTCATCAAAGCGGAACAAGGTCCTTTGATGGAATTGAGGAAATTGGAACAACATCAATAGGATTTTCAAAGGAGCTGGTCATTGGCTTCATTTTCTTCGCAGTCAAGAATTTGACGGTGATGCTATCCGTTTCTTCACTGCTCGGATTCTGCAGCCTTGGTCTTCTTCACATCGAGGCGGATGGAAGAATTGGAGTTGGTGTTGGCGCAGGAGGAGCCGAGGAATCTGGATGAATTTCCTCAGCGCAATCGATGCGGTTGCTCGACTTGTTCGATTTCTTCAGCGCACCACTAGTGGGTGCCCCGGCAATTTCTTCAATTTGGGATGGGATCATCACCCGAACTCGACATTTTCTTCAAGAGCTGAACTTCATCGGGCCGGTGCTGGCATGTTCAATCGGCTGAGCCGAGGCTCCAAATGAGGAATTTCATGTTGCGTTGGGGCAGCAACATTGGTGAACTTCTTCGTCAGGTTGACAAATCTGACCTTGGCTCCTGCCAATCAGCATAATAAGCATCAAGTTTTTCTTTGAGGGCTTGATTTCATTCTGGACCTTGTGAAGTTCCTCGGGTGTCATTTTGACAACGCTTTTCTTCGTGAACTTCTCCTTTACGTATTGAGCTTTCTTGATCTCTCTTGCCTTTTCAAACTTCCATTTCTCTTCAGTGATGAAATGGGTCAACATATGACTTTGTCCAAGGGTCAGATGAAAATCAGGCATAGGGGTGTTTGGATCCTTGTGCCAGAGATCAATACAATCGAGGATTTTCCTCGGATCCAACAGCAGTGGCACAGATGTGCCTTTGGCTCTAGCGGCCCTTTCTTGGCGATCTCTGATGATTTCCGCAAGTTCATCGTCTTCAGGTGGCTCTTGGAAAGCGACCTATTTCTTCTTGGGACTCGGCCGAGGACCTCGTCCAGCTGTGGCCTTAGTCTTCAGCAGAGTCGGGCCAGATGAAGACTTTGGTGCAGCCCTTGCTGAGACACCAGAGGCAATGGAGAAGCCTGCAGTCCGTTGGCACGTGGCTAGATGCACAGGTGCTGAGGACTTTGTCGGAACTGCCGAGGACTTGGGAGGAGCTGAGGATTTTGAAGGAGCCGAGGATTTTGGAGGAGCAGGGGCAGCATGAGGAATTGGCCGTGAGGGCACTGCTGAGGAACTTGGCCGTGAGGGCACTGTTGGTGAAGCACTTGGCTTGTGAGCGGGCTTCTTCGCCATAGGTTTTCTTGGCTTGACAGAGGCCTCTGGAGCAGCAGCAGTGGCAGAGTCCTCATTGAATTTCCTCACTGCCTCATTGGCTTGTCTTGCCAACTTGGCTTGGCGCTTGGCCCATTCTTCAGGAAAGTCCTCACCACGCTTGATCTTGGTGGGGTCACTTCTTGGCAGTGCCAATGGAGCTCTTGGGCATGGAGGATTGAGTGCTAATTTCTTCATGTACTTTGGAGTTACATATCGGTACTCCCTCCATTCCCGTGCCCATCTCCTTTCAATCCTTTGGATGCGCACCTTGCGCTGATTTTTGTTCTCTTTGCCGAACTCGGCTTCATCAGGTGTGCAATAATCAGCATATATTTCCTCAGGGATTTCAAACGCGGTCATGACCTCGGGCCTCTTTCCTCCTTTCTCGTGGCTTCTTTCCTTCGCCATATTCTTGGTGAGGAATTTGAACAAACGAATTCTCTGAAGAAGTATGCAACTTTTCTTCGAGGAACGCCGCAAATGAGTTAAGTTGATGAGAACCTAGTGATTCAAAGAAATAACATGAGTACCGTGAACAGAGTATAGTTGCGAGGAATTGGGAGAGGTCATATGCGTTCTCGAAGGTTTTTCAAAAGAACAAGTTTTGAGGATTTTGACCAGATGAGCCTTGAAGAATTTCACTAAGCGTTCTTTGTCTTAGGTTCCAGAGTTGTATGATCGAGGATCCACACAATTGAGGAATCTTGAAGAAAAATGATTGCTTAGAGAAACGAATCAAGAGCATATAACTAGTGAGGTGTTTGTGTGTGAGGATTTGAAGAATAAAACACCTTTGAAGATTTTGTAGTGTAAAATTCGGATCAACGAGGGCAGTAAAATTCGAATAAAACACCCTAAATGAAGAACACGACGAACTGGGTGTTGTAGATGTGAAGCTCGTCTGTTCAGATCTTCCACGCCCTAACTTGGTGGAGGAAGACAGCTACGGCGGCGGCGGAGTGAGGATTTCCTTGATCGCTGAGTCACGTCGGGCGACGAGGTCGAGGCAGCAAGCTCTTCCTCACTATGACGATGGAGTAGCGGTGGCGCTAGGGTTTGAGGAGCTCGAGCGGGAGAGAGTGGTCGAGCGGAGTAAAAGAAGTGAGGATGGAGAGAGGGGTATTTATAGAGGCAGTGAAAAACTGTTCGCGCGAAGATTTAGGACGAACATGCCCCTGACTATTCTCCTTCTCACGACATGTGTCACCCACGTACTGTGTAGTGGAGATCGTGTACGATCGTGGGTGAGTAAAATAATACATCGTGGGATGCGGAACGGTTTGAGCGGCAAAACCGAAAGTTTGGATAAGATCAGTTTTTAAGTTCCATTTGCAATTTCTTCAGCTGACAAGGACACAGTGAAGATTTTGAACGAGTTTCAAATAGAACGCACATGAAGAATTTGTGAATAGATTGGGTTGAGTATAGCATAGAGGGGAAGGGTCTGATCACATTCACTTAGCAGAAAAAACGACTTGAAGAAATAGCCATAAGTGAATGCTGTAGAGGACATAAACCCATATATATATATATATATTGCCAATGAAGAAAAACGACGGAAATAGTGAAGTTTTTGCAAAGTTGAAGAATTTGAAAAACTGAAGAATTTCAAAACTGAGGAAAAACTCAACTTGAAGATTTTCAACTTTGGTGGTGGCGTGACCCACCGTATAAGAATGATGATTTCAGACACCGCGTACAATTGTCGTAGGGTTCTGAGAATCAAATTCTTCATTAATTTCTTCACACTTAGAGTGTTATTCTTCATGAATTGAAGAAAAACGTTTCTTCATGTGTTGCACATCTAAGTCATCAATTTTGCATAAGTGTCAGGATGTGTGTGTCCTTTTCAAAGAACATTCGAAGATTCTAAGATATTTAGCTCACACCGCAACTTGCTAAATCTCTTCTCATCCAAGGGCTTAGTGAAGATATCGGCTAGCTGTTCTTCAGTCTTCACATGCTCGATAGAGATTTCGCCCTTCAACACATGATCACGAAGAAAATGATGACGAATTTGAATGTGCTTTGTCTTCGAGTGCTGAACAGGGTTGTGAGCAATCTTGATGGCACTCTCATTGTCACAATAGAGAGGCACATTCTTCACGTTGATGCTGTAGTCCTTGAGAGTTTGCTTCATCCATAGCAATTGAGCACAACACGAGCCAGCAGCAATGTATTAAGCTTCCGCATGATGAAGGTGATACGCCTCGCTTTCTTCGAGGACCAATGGACTCCAAGATCGTCCGAGGAAATGACAAGTACCAGATGTTGACTTGCGGTCCACAAGATCACCAAAGATAGTCGAGTCGTAATATCCAATGAGATCAAAAGTAGAGCCCTTGGGATACCATAATCCTAGTGTTGGTGTGTGAGCTAGATATCGAAGAATATGCTTCATGACCTTATGGTGTGATTCCTGTGTAGCTTGAAATCGGGCACACATGCAAACACTAAGCATTATATCTGGCCTAGATGCACATAAGTACAATAAAGAACCAATCATGGAGCGGTATACCTTGTGATCGAAGTCAATACCATTTTCATCAGTGCATAGATGGCCATTCGTGGGCATAGGAATTTTGACCCCTTTGCAATCTTGCATGCCGAATTTCTTCAGGACATCTTTGAGGTATTTCTCCTGAGATATGAATATGCCATTGTGTTGTTGACGAATTTGAAGACCTAAGAAAAATTTCAACTCTCCCATCATAGACATTTGATATTCTTCACTCATCATATAGGCAAATTCATCACTATAACGTTGGTCAGTACAGCCAAAGATAATATCATCAACATATATTTGGCACACAAACAGTTCACCATCATATGATTTAGTAAAGAGAGCAGGGTCGAGTGAACCGGGTGGCCATTCTTTACGAAGAATTCCTTCAATGTATCATACCACGCCCGTTGGGCTTGTTTGAGACCATAGAGAACCTTGTTGAGTCTGAAGACTTTGTCGGGATTCTTTGGATCTTCAAAACCTGGGGGTTGAGCAACATATACTTCTTCCTCAAGCTTACCACTGAGGAATGCACTTTTCACATCCATTTGATATAAAGTGATATTGTGATGGTTAGCATAGGCGAGTAATATCTTGAATAGACTCAAGTCTAGCAACAGGTGCAAAAGTTTCATCGAAATCAATTCCTTCAACTCGTGTGTAGCCTTGAGCTACAATTCGTGCCTTATTCCTCACCACAAGGCCATTTTCATCTTGCTTGTTGCGGTAGATCCACTTTGTGCCAATGATATTATGCTTGCGAGGATCTGGACGTTTTACCAGTTCCCAGAAATTGTTGAGCTCGAACTGATGTAATTCTTCTTGCATGGCCTGAATGTGGGCTCTGTGATAGAGACAAAAGCATAGTGCCCACAAAAGTTAGATAAATGTGAAGCTTTTGAGCGTGTGAGAGGACCTGGCGCTTCAATGTCATCGATGATCTTGTCAACTTGTACTTCTTTTGCAACGCGAGGATGAGCTGGTTGTCGTCAAGGAATTTGATCATTTTCCTCAGCACCATTGTCTTCAGCATTATCTTCAGGTGCATCAGCTCGACGTTCTTCGCATACTGGAATGAATTCTTCAGCTGATTCTTTAGTAGGAATGACATCCTCAGTTGCCTTCAACTTGATAGATTCCTCAGGTGCTGGTTCATCTAACACAGAAGGTAGGTGCTCTCTTTGCGAGCCATTAGTTTCATCGAACCGCACATCTACAGTGTCAACAATCTTGTGAAGAATGATGTTGAAGACTCTTTAGGTGTGCGAGTCCTTTCCGTAACCAAGCATAACCTTCATGTGCTTTCGGTGCAAATTTAGAATTGTGATGAGGATCTCTAATCCAGAATTTAGCACCGAAGACTTTGAAATAACTTACATTGGGTTTCTTGTCAGTGAGGAGTTCATAGGCAGTCTTCTTGAAGAATTTGTGAAGATATACTCTGTTTATGATGTGGCATGCAGTATCAATTGCATCAATCCAAAAATGACTAGGTGTTTTGTATTCATCAAGCATAGTGCGAGCCATCTCAACAAGAGTTTTGTTCTTGCGCTCCACGACGCCATTCTGCTGAGGAGTATAGGGAGCAGATAACTCATGAGTAATACCAAGTTCATCAAGATAGGCATCAAGACCGGAATTCTTGAACTCAGTTCCATTTTCACTCCTGATGTGTTTGATCTTCACACCAAAGTTAGTTGAAGCCCTCGAGGAAAATCGCTTTGAAGACTTCCTGCACTTGATTTTTGTAAGTAACAATGTGTACCCATGTGTAACGAGAGTAATCATCAACAATAACAAAGCCATATAGAGATGCGTCATTAATGACAAATGAGTAATGATTGGGACCAAAGAGGTCCATGTGAAGCAATTCAAGGGACGAGTAGTGGTCATGATAGTCTTTCTTTGGATGCTTGGCCTTGGTCATTTTTCCAGCTTCACAAGCTCCACACAAGTGATCCTTGAGGAATTTGACATTCTCAATGCCAATGACATGCTTCTTCTTTGCAAGCGTGTTCAAATTCCTCATGCCTGCGTGACCAAGTCGTCGATGCCATAGCCAGCCTTCTGAAGCTTTTGCAAGTAGACACATGGCTGGTTGTGGTCCTTTAGAGAAGTCAACAATATACAAGTCTCCTCTCGTAAAGCCTTCGAAGACTTTGGAATTGTCAGCTTCCATAATCACAACACAACGATACTTGCCAAAGATAACAACCATATCAAGATCACAAAGCATTGAGACTGACATGAGGTTGTATCCTAAGGATATCATATTGAGAACCCACTCAGTGGCTTTGGGTTGATCATCCTGCAGATGAATTAGTACAACTTATGATCTCATATACTTCATCAGTGAAGAATATGATATCAAGTTCATCAGATGAATTTCATCAGACAGTATAACAGATGTGACTTTGTCCATGTGTATGTCCTTAGAGATCGCAACCTTACCAAGACCCAATACCTGACTTTTGCCTTTGTCAGCAAAGATGATATGCTTCAGATGTGACGGTGATAAGGGAGCATCCATTAATAGATTCTTGTCACTAGTCATGTGATTTGTACATCCACTATTGAGAACCCACTCAGTGGCTTTGGGTTGATCATCCTGCAGATGAATTAGTACAACTTATGATCTCATATACTTCATCAGTGAAGAATATGATATCAAGTTCATCGATGAATTTCATCGACAAGATAATGTATAAGCGGTATAAGGACGTGTGAAATGAAAGTTCATTTCATCATGATTAGCATGCGTCCTTTCGTGCACTTTTGTCGTGCCCCCAAAGAAATTCTTCAGACGTTTAAAGCACGCCCGGAGACCTGACCCTGCTGAAGAGGTTAGTTCTTTTCTTCACCACCCACATCTGAAGGGGTGGCAAAGAGTTCATCACTCATGCGAGCACCATATGAGAATGGTGGCATAGAGGCCAATCCATTTCGCTTTCACATAAGAGGAGTTAGGGTAAGCATATGAATAAGCGGAGAAATTCTTCGAGGACTTATGCACATATTGGTTTGAAGAATAATGCACATATTCATAGCCCTTAGCTCTACCCTCAAAATGTGAGTTGTTAGCACGATGATAATCATATGAGGACTTTGATCCTTTTGAGGAATTTTATCCACGTGAGGAATTTGGTCCGTATGAGGACTTGGATCCATATGAAGAATTTGATCTGGGGTTCCTATTCTTCATGTGTGGTGTCATGAGGACATTCACACGAAGACTTTCAAGGCATTTCTTGGGAACCCAGATTTTCTTCATAGTGGAACCGCTTCTGCAGCTTAGTGCCAACATATCTAGCAAATACTTCACCATTCTGATTTTTGAACAGTTTATAGTTGGAGTCAAATGACTCATCAGAAGAATGAGGAGATTCGCATGAAAAGCCAAATAGGTTAGATGGATCAACTGGAGGTCCCTTTGTAGCAACCCATGAGGTTTTGGGATACTGCTCAGGCTTCCAATATGTTCCATCAGCATTGAGTTTCCTCTCAAAGGCAATAGCCTCTTTCCTAGGGTTCCTGTTGAGGATCTGCTTTTAAGCACATCACAAAGAGTTTGATGCCCTTTGAGGCTTTTGTACATGCTCACATATACAATTCCTTCAGCCCTGCATCGTCAAGGATACTAGCAATGTCCTCGGATGAGGAATTAGTGATAGCAGAGGCAGGTGAAGAATTTGTAACAGCTTGAAGCATTTGACCATTCTGTGAAGAATTGGCGATTCACGCTCAATGCACTTTAAGCATGGAGGAACAAATTCTTCCCGAGAAGCGCTGATTTGTTGAGCAAGTAATGAATCGCGCTCCATCTCGAAGATCTTCATAACTCACTCTTAGCTTCTCAAGATCTTGCTTTCTTTGAAGAAATTCATAAGAAAGTTTCTCATGATCGACATAAGAGAGTGTTATGATGACCTTGAAGGCTGTCAAACCTAGATCAAGTCTCGAAGATTTTCAGTCAGGGCTTTAGTGCGATCCATTTCTTCACCTAACATATCATCACTCTTATCTAGCATGTTTTGAACCTTTTCAAAGGCCCTTTGTTGTTTACAGCAATCTTAGCAAGTTTTGAGTAACTGGGCTTTAGATCTTCATCAGTTTCATTTTCACTAGATTCAGAGGAGGTATATTTGAGTACCTTGGCACCCTTTGCCATGAAGCAATAAGTGGGAGCGTAGTCATCACTATCTTCATCAGCTTTGTTGGTGAGGTCATTTTCTTCAGAGTTGAAGATGGACTTGCTGACGAAAGCAGTAGCGAGAGCTAGACTCGCCACACCAGACTCAGATTCTTCTGATGCCTCCTCTTCCTCATGTTCCTCAGATTCAGCTTTAGAGTCCATTTCCTTGCCAATGAAAGCCCGAGCCTTTTTGGAGCTTCTCTTCTTGTGAGAAGAAGGCTTTGAGGATTTTGATGAAGATTTTGATGACTTCTTCTTCTTCTTCGCGTCATCAGAACTGTAATCCTTGTGTTTCTTCTTCTTTAATTCCTTTTCCCACTGAGGACAATCTTGGATGTAGTGACCAGGTTTCTTGCACTTGTGACAAAGTCTTCTCTTATAGTCCTTTGGATGAGGAATCATCGCTCCTTGAAGATTTTCCAAAGCGACCACGCCTTGAGAACTTGGAATTTCTTCACGAGCGTGCTAGCTCCTCGCCTAATTCTTCAGGATCTCCAAGGCTACTACCAGAGTCTTCACACTCAGATTCGCATACAGCCTTGGCCTTCGTGGCACGAAGTTTTTCCATAGTTAGAACCATAGAGATCTCTCTTTCAAAGAAGTCGGAACTCATGAGTATTTAGCCTCTCGAGGATATCACCGGATCAAGTGACTTGTAGTCAAGACGCTCTTGTATCATCGCGCTGAGTATCAAATGAGGAATCAAGCGATCTCAACAATTTCTTCACCACCTCATGGTCGGTGATGTCAGTAGCGCCAAGAGCTTGAAGCTCATTTGAGATGTCAGTGAGGCGATCGAAGGTTTGTTGAACATTTTCGTTGTCGAGTCTTTTGAAGTTGTTGAAGAGATTGCGAAGAACATCAACTCGAGAGTAACGCTGAGTTGAGACTCCTTCATTTACTTTGGACAGCCTGTCCCAGATGAGCTTGGCAGTTTCCAAAGCACTCACTCTACCATATTGTCCTTTGCTCAGATGGCCACATATGATATTCTTCGCTTGAGAATCAAGTTGCTTGAATCTCTTCACATCGGCAGCATTCAGAGAAGGTGTGACTGAGGGAACACCATTTTCCACAACATACCAGAGATCGTTGTCAATTGCCTCAAGATGCATTCGCATCTTGTTCTTCCAGTAGGGGTAGTCCGTCCCATCAAAGGTAGGACACCCTGCTGAGACCTTGATCATACCTGCGGTCGACATAACTAAAACTCCAGGTGGTTAAACCAAAATAACACAGAACAAGGGAGTACCTTGCTCTGATACCAATTGAAAGTGCGTTATATCGACTAGAGGGGGGTGAATAGGCGATTTTTATGAATTCTTCACTAAGGAATTTGCAGGTGAAGAACTACTTGCAGCGGAATAAGTACTCAGAAGTAGGCATAAGAGAATGCGAGCATGGTCATCATGATGAAATGAAGACAAACGAAGAGTACAGAAAGCGTAAACACAGGATAGCACAAGATGAAGACAAACAGACTGAAGAAATTGAACTGAGGAAATTGAGAAAGTCTTCAGTCAAAGTCTTCAAACACAGATATGAACAAACACTCAACACAATAATGAGGAAATGAAAGGGTTGAGGAAATAGAACCAGTAAGGTTGGTGAAGACAATGATTCGGTAGACCAGCCCAATTGCTGTCTCGGCTTGTAATGCCCTGGTTGGAGCGGCTGAGTATTTAAACTCGAGGACACACAGCCCGGACACCCGATCGCCGAAAGCACGCAGCTCAGACACCAAGTCCTCACCGTATCCTCCTTGAACTAAGGTCACATGCAGACCTCGTCCCAATCACTCGTGGTAAGTCTTCAGGCGACTTCCAAACCTTCACAAACTTGGTCAGTCGGCGATCCACAATTCCTCTTGGATGCTCTAGACCATGACGCCTAACCGTCTGGAGGAAGCACAGTCTTCAAAGGTAACAAGCGTCGGATCCACGCAGGATCAATCTCTTCAGTGATGCTCAATCACTTTGGGTTTGTAGGGGTTTGGTTTTTGGGTTTTTCCTCACTCGATGATTTTCACTCAAAGTCCTCGGAGGATGGGTTGCTCTCAAATGACAAGTGTCAAGTTCTCTCGAGCAGCCAACCAGCTAGTGGTTGTAGGGGCGGCTATTTATAGCCTAGGGAGCAGCCTGACATGATAAGACATAAATGCCCTTCAATGATATGACCGTTAGGTGGATAAGATATTTTGGGACAGTCATGGCAAGAAGACAAAGAACGGTCGGAAATTTGAATATCAAATTCCTCGTATTATCATGTTCCTCACCGTAGGCAATCTGACGGCGAATTCCTAACTCCTCGGTCGAACAAATTCTCAAATGACTGTAAGAGCTTCGTCTCACATCAAGAAATTGACTGAATCTGTATGAGATTTCCAAAGGCTTCACTCAAGGGATTGGTAGGTGTAGGATTTTGAGTTGAGCATCACATGGAAATTTTTCCTTAGTATTTCCTCGACCCCTTTAATAGTACGGTGTTTCCTATGACTCAAGAAAGAGAAAATGAAACTACGAAAAGAAAAGTCTTCACGCTTCATGTTCCTCAAATGAATACCAAGTCTTCAAGGTCACACCAATTTCTTCACTTTCAAAGTCTTCGTAAAGTCTTCAAAATATCAAAGTCTTTAGTCGAAGACATTCATTTTTAGGGGTCGACTTTCTCTGTAAATATCAAACTCCTCATAGACTTATAGACCTGTGTACACTCACAAACGCATTAGTTCCTTAACCTATAAGTCTTCAATACACCAAAATCACTAAGGGGCACTAGATGCACTTACAGATACAATTTATATCTTTAATCAATGTGTAGAGCAGTCTTTTACGTGTAGTTTCACTCTCCATCGGTGGTCTCTCACACATGCTCACACACTCTCACCCGAGGTGTCTTTCTCGCACACATGCTATAGATATAACCCTCCCTCCCTCTCATAACCATTTACAACTATTTTCACTAACCTTTATCACAAGCACTCTTCCTCTCGCGAACATACACACGCACAATCCTCATCGACCCTTTCTATATACATGGACCTGCCTACGTGTCTCATGTATGCACATTATCTTTACGCCTGTCTCTCACGCATTATCTCACACCTCTCTTCCTAATCGATTTAGTATGATTCTAGCAGAGCATTCTCAGAGGATGCCCCTTAAAGTTAGGTTGGATGAATAGTAATATCGAGGTAAAGGGTGTCGCGACTGCACCGAGTGGATCTAGCGCCTGTGCCCGTGTCATCCTCGGATCAAGAATGCTAACACCACACAAGATTTCAAGGATTTATAGCAGAGTAGCAATCACACACTTATTACATCGTTGTCCACAAGGGAACTTAATACAATAATATGGCTTAAGGCCATCTAATAATAACAGCGGAAGGCTTGGAAAACGAGTGAGTCCATCAACTCCAACGGCATCACTGAGTATAGAACCACGACCTAACACCTTATTCATCGTCTAAAAGTCTGCAACGTGAAAAGTTGCAGCCAAAACGGGTCAAGACATGGAATATGCTGGCAATGTAACACATAGAGAACAATGAAGCAACAAGCCTATACTACATGCATATTTGGCTGGTGGAAAGGCTCTACGGTTACATTTTTGCATAAAGCTGATTTTTCCCTACATCAAAGGAATAATTTTATTTAACTATCATGGTGGTTGTTAAACAATGAGAATGGTTGACAAAGATCCTCAATCCCAATTAAAAAGTACTCATTAAAACCCAATAACTTTATTATTAGAAGTAACATGTTGAGATTCACATGATATTCAAGTACTAGATACTCAAGATTTGTCCATAACCGGGGACACGGCTAATCATGATTAGTTTATACACTCGCAGAGGTTTATGACTTTTCCCCACAAGACTCGATCGCCTCCGCTTGGTTCTCGTGACTACATGGTGTTTGAGAAACGGATGACCGAGACATAGTCTTTCGTAAGCGCTTAGCACCTTACATGTGGGTAGACCGTACCAACCTACATCCCCTACATCAGCTAGCCTACCCGTAAGAGTTCGCACAACTTAGTCAACTACGCCAGAGCCCATAATTGGCTTGTGGCTGCACACGGAAGTTTCTAGTTTGAATAATCATATGATCCCTTAGAGCACAGGTGGCGGTCCAAGAAATACAGTAAGTCCTCGATAGAAACCAGGTGCCTCAATCCACCCAAATGTGTGTATAGGTTGCCACCTTAGATAAACCATTAATTAACAATCTCACATCTGTCATGGATATTCACTCACCCAATCCACGACTACTAGCATAGCATGGCATAATAAGCAAACGTAGAAGTAACTCCCAAGGTTTCATAAGTAAAACAGTAATAGGTACTACCTCAATCTACTTCCCATCCCACAATTTAATTAGATCCTAATCATGCAAGTGTTTGAGGGTTTGATCTAATGCAATAAAACCGGTAGTAGAAAAGATATGATCAAGTGTTACTTGCCTTGCCGATGATCCGCGAGTCCTAGAGATTCAAAGTAACAAGCGGCGACTCCGGTGATCTAACGCAGACAAACAACAAGCATACAATAAGTACTCATCTAATGCACAGGAAATCTCGAATAAAAGATCTAACCAGATAGTTCAACTTAAGAACCCTGGTTGCAAAAGAATCGAATCAAATAAAGCATCGAAAGTCGGAACTCGAGAGAGAACGACTCGGTTTAGCAATCTGAAATTAGGTCAAAATTCCATAGTAGCAAAACTCTGTGTAAGTAGGGTAGTCGGAACGGCGGTTTCATATTTAAACTCCAGCGCTTGAATCACCCGATTCGATAAACGAGCAAGAAATAAAACAGATTTGAAAATCGGATCGTAAATCAAATTCGAAAAATAACGGATTAAATCCGATTTAAAAAGAAAACGCATTTAACGGATTAAATAACGGACGCTCGTTATCGTAACTAATCCAACGAACGTTGTTCATTGAAACGAACGGGTCGGTGAACGCTCGCTAAATAAGAAAACCGAAAAAAATAAAACTATTCTAGGTTTTAAAAAAATCGAACATCTTTTTTAAATAACCCGGATCGGTTTTTTAGGGGAAAACCGGAGCGGAAGGGCGCGGGGCGGTGGGTACCTCCGGCGGTCGCCGGCGGGGCTCCGGCGGGTCGGGCGGGTGGCGGCGGGGTCGGCGAGGGGCTCGGGGCGACGAGGGCGTGGGTGCTCCGACGGCGGGCGGCCTTGACGGCGGCTCGACGGGCGGCGGGCAAGGGGCGAGTTGAGAGGAGAGGGGGGTCAGCGGGTATAAATAGGGGGGCTCGGTGCCTTGGGGAGGGGCACGGGGCGGGTGTCCACCCGGACACGGGCGGCGGCGCGGTGGCGTGGCGGCGGGTTTCGGGCGGCCGAGCGAGGAGGAGAGGGAGGTGGGCAGGCTGGGCTCAGCTGGCTGGCTGGCTGGGCCTTGGCCCGAAGCGTTTTTTTAAAATAAAACAAAACGAATTAAAAAATATCAAACGAACTCCGATTTAAATAAAACAAATTTTCCCCACTCCTAAAATGAGTCGAACAAAATGAACTTTTAAAAACGGCAACATGCATAATATTTTTAAAATGCACATTTTTGCCTAAGCAAAATAAATCTTTCAAAAACCAATTTTGATTTATTTAAAATATCTTCATTTTTCCTAAATGTTGGGAAAGTCATATTATTCCCTCTCTTAATATTTTTATAGGAAAACTTTATGAGGATAATTTTAAATAAATCCAAATGATCCTATTTTCAAAATTTGAGAAATCCCAAATATGAAAATTACGAAACTTCCAACTCTCTCCGAGGGTCCTTGAGTTGCGTGAAATTTTCTAGGATCGGAAAATGCGAGAAAAATATGATATGCATGATGACCTAATGTATAACATTCCAAATTGAAAATTTGGGATGTTACAAACCTACCTCTTAAGATGAATCTCGCCCTCGAGATTCGGGTTGGCTAGAAAATAGGTGAGGGTGGTCCTTGAGCAAAACTTCCTCTCTTCCTGTGTGGCTTCATCCTCGGTGTGGTTGCTCCACTGAACTTTGCAAAACTTGATAACCTTGTCGGGTAACTCACTGGCATAATCGAGAATCTTAACCGGTTTTTCCTCATATGTCAAGTCATCCTTCAACTGAATTGCTTCCAAAGGGTACAAAGTATTCTTAACGGTACCTCTCGCTTATCTCGGGTGACATTTCTTCAATCGAGAAACATGGAATACATCATGAACTCCTGACAGTCCTTCTGGTAATTCCAACTTATACGCAACTTCTCCCATGCATTGCAAAACCTTATACGGTCCAACGAAACGGGGTGCTAACTTCCTTTAACTCCAAAACGCTTAACTCCTCGAAGCGGGGATACTCTGAGATATACTCTGTCTCCAAATTCATACTCAATCGCTTTCCGCTTTGAATCGGCATAGCTCTTCTGTCTGGACTGGGCTACCTTGAGCCTGTCTCGAATCAACTTAACTTTCTGCTCGCACTCCTTAATCAAATCTGGTCCAAACAACCGACGATCTCCGGTTTCATCCCATAACAATGGTGTCCTGCACCTTCTTCCATACAAAGCTTCGAAGGTGCCATCTTCAAGCTGGTTTGGTAATCGTTGTTGTAGGAAAATTCTGCATACGGCAAATTGTCATCCCAGCTAGATCCATAATCTAGGGCACAAGCTCTCAAAGATGTCCTCCAAAATCTGATTGACTCTCTCGGTCTGTCCATCGGTCCGTGGGTGGAAAGTCAGATCAATTCCAATCGGGTTCCCAATGTTTCGTGGTAACCGGTTCCAAAATTTCGAGGTAAACCGGGTTCCTCTATCCGATACGATGCTCCTCGAACTCCGTGTAAGCACACAATTCTGGTCATGTATATCTTTGCCAACTTAGCAATCGCTATAGGTAGTCTTGACCGAATAAAATGAGCTACCTTGGTCAAACGGTCAACTATAACCCAAATCGAGTCATATCCTCGAACGAGTCTTTGGCAATCCCGTGATAAAATCCATGCCTAGTTTATCCCACTTCCATTCGGTATCGGCAATGGTTGTAACAATCCTCGGCTTCGATGTTACGCCTTTACTTTCCGACATACATCGTAATCTGCTACATACTCCGCAATATCCTTCTTCATTCCGGTCCACCGTAAAGTATTCTTCAAATCCAAATACATCTTGGTATTTCCTGGGTGAATCGAATAGGGTGAATCATGGGCTTCTTGTAAAATCAACTTCGATCTCTCGGGTCATTGGGCACATAAACACGGTCTTCAAACCATAGGGTATCGTGCTCGCCCTCACGAAATCCTTTAGCTTTTCCTTTGCTCATTTTCTCCTTTATAGAGGCAACTTCCTTATCTCGCCTTTTGGGCTCCTCTCGATTTTGTCCATCAGCGTTGATCGAATCTCCAATGCTGCTACATAGCCTCTCGGAACTATTTCCAAACATAGCTCTCAAGGTCCTCGGCTAACTTATTGGGTATTCCTCCCATCATTAGGGTATTGACGTGGCTCTTACGGCTCAATGCGCCCTTTCACGACATTAGCCTTCCCGGGTGATAATGCAATCTCAAGTCATAATCCTTGATAAGCTCTAACCATCTCCTTTGTCTCGAGATTCAATTCATACGTGTGAAGATGTACTTCAGACTCTTGTGATCCGTATATACTTCACAATGATTTCCAATGAGGAAATGTCTCCACGTCCTTAGGGCATGCACAACGGCTGCTAACTCCAAATCATGAGTGGCATAATTCAACTCATGGGGCTTAAGTTGTCGCGAAGCATACGAAACAACTCTTCCTTCTTGCATAAGCATCGCTCCAAGTCCTCGACGTGAAGCGCCGTAATACACCTCATAATCCTTAGTCCGATCTCGCAATATCAAACCGGTGAGGTAACCAATCTTTTCTTCAACTCCCGAAAACTTGCCTCACAGTCCTCGGTCCATATGAATTTGTTTTCCTTCTTCAACAATTCTCACATAGGCTTGGCAATCCTTGAGAAATTCTCAATGAACCTTTGGTAGTATCATGCGAGTCCAAGGAAACTCGAATCTCTCCAACTGTCAGAGGTGCTTCCCATTTGGTTACGGTCTCAACTTTTGTGGGGTCAACTGCTAACCCTTCTCCAGATATAACATGTCCGAGAAATCCAACTTCCTTTAACCAAAACTCACATTGGCTGAACTTGGCATACAACTGGTGTTCCCTCAGTTTCTCCAAAACCAATCGCAAATGTTCCTTGTGTTCCTCTTCATTCTTCGAGAAAATCAAAATGTCATCAATGAACACCACGATTTAACTTATCCAAAAACTCCATAAACACTTTGTTCATCGTGTTCATGAAATAGGCTGGTGCGTTAGTCATCCAAACGACATAACGGTATACTCAGATAATCCATATCTCGTGGTAAATGTTGTCTTGGGTATGTCCTGCTCCCGAATCTTCAATCGATGGTACCGATCGCAAGTCGATCTTGGAAAACACCTTGGCTCCTTGCAAGCGATCAAACAGATCATTGATCATAGGTAGTGGGTACTTGTTCTTGATTGTTACTTCATTCAATCCACGATAATCAACAACCATTCTTAACGATCCATCCTTCTTCTCCACTAGCAAAACGGGTGATCCCCAAGGTGAAGAACTTGGGCGATAAAACCTTTATCCAAAAGTTCCTTAATCGCTTCTTGATTTCCGCCAAATCCTGGCCGGGCATCCTATACGGCCGCTTCGATATAGGGCCTGTTCTCGGCAAAAGTTCTATCAAAACTCAATGTCTCTATCCGTGGCATTCCCGGCAACTCTTAGGAAATACATCAGGAAAATCCTTCACCACCGGTACTTCTTCCTGTACCACTCCTGATAAGCAATTTACTTGTGCTCTCCTCGGCTCGTGCCGTGATACATACTTAATCCTTCTTCCTTCTGGTGTGGTGAGCAAAATTGACTTTGTGGTGCAATCTATGTTTCCTCCATACTTTGATAACCAATCCATACCTAATATCACATCCAATCCTTGGGATTCCGTAACTATTAGGTCCGAGGGGAAAACATAGTGTCCAATCCTTAATGGCAATCGATCACACCATTTACTAGCCATGTACGGCTCCCGTGAGGTTACTAGCATGGGTGAACTAAGGGATTGGGTTGGTAACTTGTACTTATCCACAAATCCCCTTGATATGTATGAATGCGATGCTCCAGTATCTAAAAGAACAACTGCAGTAAATGACTTAACCAAAAACTTACCGATTACTGCATCAGGCTGATCTTCAACCTCCTCCACTTCAATGTGGTTCACCCGTCCCCTATTGAAAGGGTTGGGCTTCTTTCCAGTAGCTTCCATTGCCATTTCCATTACGCCTTCTCGACAGTCATTGGCATAATGCCCATCTTGCGGCACTTAAAGCAAGTAATATGACTCAGTGTCTACTTTGGATGGTGTTGACGGGTTGGTGCGATTCTGTCTGCTGCTTCCTCCATTCCCTGCTCCCATTCTTAGTGCCATTATGGTTATGCGGATTACCTCCTCCATGGGTATGTTGTAACTGAATTCCTGATTTAGGGGTATAACGAGGTTTCATTGAGCTCCAGAGTTATACTTCCCTTTGTCCATACTTCCGCTTATGTTCTCAATTTGTCAGCTGCTTTCCTTCAATCATGAGGGCTCGGTCTACTAACTCCCGGTAGTTGTTGAAACTTGCTACCATCAACGGCATGCTTGAACTCATCATTCACCCTTCTAGAAACTTCTCTGTTTAGTCGCATCCGTAGCAACGCTATCCGGGGCATAACGTGCTAGTTTACTAAAGTCATCCACGCATCGCCAACAGTCCTTCCTCCTTGGTGTAAGTTGCGAAACTCACGCTTCTTCATGGCCATAGCTCCTCGCTGAAACATGGGCAAGGCGAAAAGCTTGCTGAAATTGATCCCATGTGATGTTGTCTGTGGTAAGTGGTCATGAAATTCTCCCACCATGCTGCTATGGATCCTTCAAGCTGATGTGCTGCAAACTTCACTCTTTCTCCATCCGTGCATCCCGCAGTGGTCAGCTCCCTTCCTATCTTGCGGAGCCACCATCTGCTACAATTGGCTCGGTGTTATCGGAGTACACCGGCGGGTTCAAATCTAAGGAAACGAGTCGATGATCCGCGGTGGTGGTGGCGGTGGGTTGTTGTTGTTGTTGTTGTTGTTGTTGCTCGGTTCTGTACTCAATGTTTGAATCAAGGTGATTCGCCTTTGGATCAATTGGGTGATCTCTGGCGGGAAAACGAATCCGGGGTCGCGTCTCGGAGGCATCTGATGGGTTTAGAAAGGATGAGAATTTAGAATAGAATGAGGTCTAAGGGGAATCACTACCCAAATGCACATGAGCAAATACACACAAAATCACTTCATTCAATCAAACAAGGCTTACAACGATCTAACTATCGCAAAAGTGCGTGTACTATAATGTTTACATGGAGGGAATACTACTAATATGTGGGGACTTCTACTAATTTGAACCGTGGAAGACTCCATAATGTCTGCTCCAAACCGCCTTCAAAGTCGGGTTCACTTGGATCCGAATCGGTGTCGTCGATGTTGATGTAGTCGCTTGGGTGATGGACATATTGGTCTTCATTCCCGAGCGCCAACTTCTTCTTCGCTTCTTCAATCTCGTACTTAAGATCGTTATTGTGTCTTGCTAGAGCTACGATCTCGCCCATATAGTCCTTGCGAGTTGTCTTTAGTTCTTCTTCAAGCTCGATGATCCTTCCCTTTGCATTCTCGCAACTCTAACATATCATTGCACATCCGGTTCTCCTGGCGCCGAATATGCCGGGTTTAACTCCCGGATGAATGCTGCAATGGATCTATCCTTCTTGGTGCTGACGATGTCCCATTTGTCATCTCGGCGTCCGCAAATCTGGTAGATTGTGTCCTTGAGATCTTCTTGATAAACTTCTCCAATGCGTCCCATGGTAATGTGAGCTGCCATGCTCTTTCCTGCACTCCAAGTTGGTGCAATCGAAAACACTATCTATAGGCTTGGTGATTGGGGCTAATGTCCTTCCGAACGTGAGCGTGAATCTTCCAAATACCCTCTTCGTGCAAGAGTGGCGTTGAAAGTCCCGTGAAGCTTGGTAGTCCAATGTTCAGTATTTGGTAACTTCCTTCAAGTGAAATCCAAAAGGTGTGCCTTCATCCGGTTGGGTGTACTTGATCTTCGCGTCCTTCATCCTAAAGAGAGTAGAAAAGATGAGGAGTTAGAAAATGGGAAGAGAATAGTGATCTATGGCTTTATCTTAGTGGTCGTGTCCTACGATCGGCGTGTGCTCGATACCATTCTCTCGTCGCGACTGCACCGAATGGATCTAGCGCCTCGTGCTCAAAGTGTCATCCTCGGATCAAGAATGCCGACACCACACAAGATTTCAAGGATTTATAGCAGAGTAGCAATCACACACTTATTACATCGTTGTCCACAAGGGAACTTAATACAATAATATGGCTTAAGGCCATCTAATAATAACAATGGAAGGCTTGGAAAACGAGTGAGTCCATCAACTCCAACGGCATCACCGAGTATAGAACCACGACCTAACACCTTATTCGTCATTCGAAAAGTCTCAAGAACGTGAAAAGTTGCAGCCCAAAACGGTCAAGACATGGAATATGCCGCAATGTAACACATAGAGAACAATGAAGCAACAAGCCTATACTACATGCATATTTGGTCGGTGGAAAGGCTCTACGGTTACATTTTTGCATAAAGCTGATTTTTCCCTACATCAAAGGAATAATTTTATTTAACTATCATGGTGGTTGTTAAACATTGAGAATGGTTGATGGCATCCTCAATCCCAATTAAAAAGTACTCATTAAAACCCAATAACTTTATTATTAGAAGTAACATGTTGAGATTCACATGATATTCAAGTACTAGATACTCAAGATTTGTCCATAACCGGGACACGGCTAATCATGATTAGTTTATACACTCTGCAGAGGTTTATGACTTTTCCCCACAAGACTCGATCGCCTCCGCTTGGTTCTCGTGACTACATGGTGTTTGAGAAAGCGGATGACCGAGACATAGTCTTTCGTAAGCGCTTAGCACCTTACATGTGGGTAGACCGTACCAACCTACATCCCCTACATCAGCTAGCCTACCCGTAAGAGTTCGCACAACTTAGTCAACTACGCCAGAGCCCATAATTGGCTTGTGGCTGCACACGGAAGTTTCTAGTTTGAATAATCTTATGATCCCTTAGAGCACGGGTGGCGGTCCAAGAAATACAGTGCAAGTCCTCGATAGAAACCAGTGCCTCAATCCACCCAGATGTGTGTTTAGGTTGCCACCTTAGATAAACCATTAATTAACAATCTCACATCTGTCATGGATATTCACTCACCCAATCCACGCCTACTAGCATAGCATGGCATAATAAGCAAACGAGAAGTAACTCCCAAGGTTTCATAAGTAAAACAGTAATAGGTACTACCTCAATCTACTTCCCATCCCACAATTTAATTAGATCCTAATCATGCAAGTGTTTGAGGGTTTGATCTAATGCAATAAAACTGGGTAGTAGAAAAGATATGATCAAGTGTTACTTGCCTTGCTGATGATCCGCGAGTCCTAGAGATTCAAAGTAACAAGCGGCGCACTCCGGGTGATCTAACGCAGACAAACAACAAGCATACAATAAGTACTCATCTAATGCACAGGAAATCTCGAATAAAAGATCTAACCAGATAGTTCAACTTAAGAACCACAGTTGCAAAAGAATCGAATCAAATAAAGCATCGAAAGTCGGAACTCGAGAGAGAACGACTTTGCTTAGCAATCTGAAATTAGGTCAAAATTCCATAGTAGCAAAACTCTGTAAGTAGGGTAGTCGAACGGCGGTTTCATTTAAAACTCCAGCGCTTGAATCACCCGATTCGATAAACGAGCAAGAAATAAAACAGATTTGAAAATCGGATCGTAAATCAAATCAAAAATAACGGATTAAATCTGATTTAAAAGAAAACGACGAACCGCTTAAATAACGGACGCTCGTTAACAGAACTACTCCAACGAACGCGTTCATTGAAACGAACGGGTCGGTGAACGTTCGCTAAATAAGAAAACCGAAAAAAAATAAAACCAATCTAGGTTTTAAAAAAAACCGAACATCTTTTTTTTTAAATAAACCGGATCGGGTTTTTAGGGGAAAACCGGATCGGAACGGCGCGGGGCGGTGGCTACCTCCGGCGGTCGCCGGCGGGGCTCCGGCGGGTCGGGCGGGGTCGGCGGGTGGCGGGGCGAGGGGCTCCGGGGGCGACGAGGCGGGGTGCTTCCGGCTGACGGCGGGCGGGCGGCGACGGCGTGGCCGGGCGGCGGCGGGCGAGTTGAGAGGAGAGGGGGTCCCATGGGTATAAATAGGGGGGGCTCGGTGCCTTGGGGAGGGGGCACGGCATGGTGTCCGACCCGGACACGGGCGGCGGCGGTGGCGTCGTGGCGGCGTTCACGGGCGGCCGAGCGAGGGAGGAGAGAGGAGGTGGGCCGGGCGCTGGGTCAGCCTGGCTGGCTGGGCCGGGCCTTGGCCTGTGGGGGCGTGACGTTTTTTTTTAAATAAAACAAAACGAATTAAAAAAATATCAAACGAACTCCGATTTAAATAAAACAAATTTTCCCCCACTCCTAAAAATGAGTCGAACAAAATGAACTTTTAAAAACGGCAACATGCATAATATTTTTAAAATGCACATTTTTGCCTAAGCAAAATAAATCTTTCAAAAACCAAATTTGATTTATTTAAAATATCTTCATTTTTCCTAAATGTTGGGAAAGTCATATTATTCCCTCTCTTAATATTTTTATAGGAAAAATTTATGAGGATAATTTTAAATAAATCCAAATGATCCTATTTTCAAAATTTGAGAAATCCCAAATATGAAAATTACGAAACTTCCAACTCTCTCCGAGGGTCCTTGAGTTGCGTGAAATTTTCTAGGATCGGAAAATGCGAGAAAAATATGATATGCATGATGACCTAATGTATAACATTCCAAATTGAAAATTTGGGATGTTACAAGGGGTTACCTTAGTCCGAGAACCTAGGATTACAAATCCTAGCCGGCTTTGTCAGTGGACACAGAGTCCTTCACAATTCTCCTATCTTTGTCTTGTACGACTAGTCATCCATGGGTCTTCCTAAATGTGTCATGGGCCGACAAATGTGGCGCAGGACGGAACCGAACAAAGAGCCTCACCTCGACCCACCGGACCTCACACGGTGACACACCCTCTGCCCCCACGTCTCATTATCTTCTCACACCCACACATACCAACACAAACACCACACACACAGAAAATTTCTCCTGGTGCCTCTATTCCTCCCCCTTGCATATACACACTCAAGGGAATGGAATCTCTTGTCGTGACGCCATATTCGCCTCTCTCTCTAGACCACTCTCCTTTCTCGTGCTATCTCTCCCCCGCCCCCCCGTCGGCCCCTCTATCCATGCCTCTCTCGAATACGTAATACACACATATACCTCTCTAGGCCCCGCCAAATGCATCAACTACACATTCACACATGTTACATCACGTACCCCATTGATCTAAAAAGCCCTCTCTTCATGTTTATTTCGCATACAACATTCCGTTTGAATAAAGTGTGGCCAAAAAATTATTTTAGAGTTTCTACATATATACAACATTACAAAGTTATATGGAGGAGTCTTAACGCTAATTTGCATTGCATGGTGCCCACAATGATATTTATTCTACCCGTGAATTTGTATATTTTTATACTATATACAAAGTTAGTCATAATAAAGAGAAACAAAGAGCATCTCTCTCTCCCTCGTGACCCCGCAGACGCCCTTTCACGTATGCACACAAAACTATCTCCGTGTCCTCTAAAAGTAAGCCCCAGAAAATTCACGCCAGATTTCATCTTTCTCTCGCGATATATGCAATGACGATCATTGTATTTGAAGCGAAAGCACGATACATACATTGGAATTCATAATCCACTCATTACGGTCACCGTTTACGTTTAGTGGTTATTATACAGTCACGGGCTCACCGTACAACTTTGTATTTGCTCATGGCATGACTAGTTGACCAGTTAAACGCTCCACGTGGCAACTCTAGTGTTGCATCACATTATCTCACTACCATCGTGCCCACCTGTCGACTTGTATCTACTCTACATCTATACTATTATAAAATACATAAAATATAAAATACACTCCTATAAAAAACAGAGTTGGTGATGATGGTGTGCCTGCCATCCTGCAATATAGGCCGTCCGATTTATATCTGACGGATAGGAAAGAAACTATGGCAATTTTGCAAAAAGGTACCCACACACCTCTCCACATTTGCAAATAAGGCCTTCCCTCGTTCATCATTTTCTCTCACAAGATAAACAAGTCATACAAATGCATCTTGATGTTACGTGCAACGCACGGGCATCTTGCTAGTAAGAATGAAAACAAACGACAAAAATATATTTTGACGGTGGTTCGAAGTCATGACCGCGGGCACAGCGGACAAGGTGGCCTTGTATTGGTATGCTGAGCCATATGTTTTAACACACATGAGCTGGTGTGGTGATTATACACACACGCACGCATGCACACGAACTCCATCCACGCAACACTCACACAAACTCATGCACCCACGCACGCACGCAACACTCTCACGTACACACGCAGCCACGCACGCACGCAACACTCACATGCACACACGCACGCATGCATGCACACACCAAAGATACCACACGACCAACACACACTCTCACGCCAAGTGCTCAACCTACACGCATGCGCACGCATCAGCCCCGGCATACATACACAACCAGGTGATTCCCGCGCACGGGTTGGAGCCTTGTCGCGCTTGCGTAAATTTGTGTTTATCTGACCTTTTCCCTATGCGAACTGACAGGTGGGACCCACAAGGAACATGGTCAATTTAACTAGTCAACATGGCGCCACGCAGACTATTTGGCCGGTCAACAGAGTGCAATCCAATGCTGAACTATGAGCAAGTGAGCAGATAATCACCGCAAAACGTATATAGTGACCGTAATCAGCTTATTCTAAAGTTCGGTGACCAGATACGCTTTTCTCTCTCAGAGGCCCTCCAAAACTACATCTCTAGACGTTCTCGCATGTTACATCTAACAACTATGCAATACAGCACTACTACTACACTCTAACACAATAAATCATATGTGTTTTATGTTTTACTAGATATCATATTGTTACTTGTAATTATTCAGTTTGCATACATTAAAATTGCCTTTGAAATGTAGGGCCAGTATTATCTACCGCGCGGGAAAAATCCCTCCCTTTCTTGTTTAATCGGGTTTGTATCGATGGATAATGCGAAACAGCAAAATTATAGTACTATACAGTACAAGTGACAGTTCACTGGGCCGTTGTGTCGTCTACTCATCCGTCGTAAGAGTGGAGCGCTCGCTTTCATAAATGTTCTAGTCCCTTTCGCCGACATGTGGGACATAAAGCTACCGGGTCCATGTGCCATACCAGAATACAGTGCAGAGTAGCCGGGCTGAAGCACCCCAGTCATGGCGCCGACGTAGTAATGAGCAATGAGGCGTCAAATCACAAAGCTGCACCTTTCCCGCAGTTAAGTTGGAGGGACGAAGTAATAATGCGATGTTGGAGGGACGAAGCAACCATCATTTCACTCGTTGCTGAATCCGCTTCTCCCTCATCTTCTTCAACTTAACCACGTGTTGCTTCTGTCGTTGTTCTGCCTCATGTGGGACGCGGATCAGCATGGTAAAGCACTGACACGTGGGACCGTAGGTTAGCAAATCGCCAGGACAACATCCTCCGAAAATAAGAAACCTCCCCCGCCATCAGCGCGGCAAAATCACCTCCTTTTTACTAATCTTTGATTCTATAATTTTTTAGATCAATATAATTGAGATTTCTATAGATAGCACACAGGAGCAAAACCAAGTGGTACGGTTAAGGGCATCCACAATGTGTAGCCAGATGTGAAAATAGCTTTTGGCATCGTGGGAACCATTGTGGATGGTGTTATAAAGCCAAAAAGATGGAACCCAAGCTCTCGATTGATTGATTAAAGGAATAGAAAAATGCAACGTCTCTCCTCTTTCTCCCATGCTTGGACGCATGTAGTACAAAGATGAGCACGAGTCTACTCCCTGTCCCTTCTATCACAAATCACAAAGCGTTGAGGCGTCAAATCACAAAGCAGGACGAAGCAACCATCATTTCACTCTTCACGACTCCGCTTCTCCATCGTCTTCTTCGAGAAACCATCTCACCGCACTAGTACTCCTAGTATTAGTACTAGTAAAGGACTTCCTGGATGCAAATAAGGCAGTTGTCTCGGCTTGCAGGCGGCACTTGCGAACGACTTACCGTGGTCTCCCTCAATGGTGTTCTCCGTCGAACGCACTTCGCCAAACCACACAAAAAAATCGTCGACGTCATCGCAATGGGCAAGGAATTCAAATATAGTTACTACCTCCATTTTTTTGTACACAAGGCCAGTATATCAAAATTACAATTTGCAAAGGGCCACTAACACTAATCGAGGAAAAATTGATGGGGTTAGCAACCAAGGACATTAATATCCCCTGCATGCATGCGGAAGTGAGAAGGTTCGTTTGCATGGCGCTGCATTATCAAGCGATGAGGAGTGAGATGGTTAGCTCTTTGGTCTTTCGAGAAAAAATACGCATTAATTGACACGTGAAACGAGGATTTGTATAGAAGGAAAACCCCGCCTTTCTTTTTTAACACTAGTACTCCTAGTACGTACGTACTTATCCTGTTTGGGTCTAGGCCTTGCATTGTGAAAGTGCAACTATCCATAGGTGGTTTTGGTAATTCATAAGAACATATAGCTCATTGAGCTAATGCTATTCCAAGATGAACATTTCAGGAAAGCTCAATGAATGGCATGGCATGGATGATGAAAGTGGATCCCTCAAAATGCTAATGACAAAGGAGTGGCTCAAGCTTAAAAGCTCAAGACTCTTCATTTTATATTTTAGTGATTCAAGATCACATTGAGTCTATAGGAAAAGCCAATACTATCAAGGAGGGATGAGGTGTTGCTTAATGAGCTTCTTGCTTCATGTGCTTAGTGATATGCTCCAAAACCCTCAACTACTTTATCACATCCACATATGACCTAAACCCAAAGCCAAAATCGGTCTCACCGATTCTTCCAATCCGGCACCACCGATTCCATATGTCATAGCCACTGCCACAAACCCTAGGCAAATCGGTTCTACCGATAGGGATCTCGGTCTCACCGAGATGGGATTGTAATCTCTCTATTTCCTTTTTGTAACTTTTCGGTCTCACCGAAAGAGCTTAATCGGTCCCACCGAGATTGCTATGTTAACTCTCTGTTTCCCTTTTGTAACATTTCGGTCTCACCGAAAAGAGCAAATCGGTCCCACCGAATTTACCTGACCAACTCTATGGTTAGCTAATTACCAAAATCGGTCTCACCGAGTTTGTGTAATTGGTCTCACCGAGATTACATTATGCCCAAACCCTAACCATATCGGTCCTATCGAGATGCATGTCGGTCCCACCGAAAACCCTAACAGTCACTAGGTTTACTAAAATCGGTCTGACCGAGTTTGTTGATTCGGTCCCACTGAGATTCGTAAATTGTGTGTAACGGTTAGATTTTGTGTGGAGGCTATATATACCCCTCCACCTCCTCTTCATTCGTGGAGAGAGCCATCAGACTAAACCTACACTTCCAACTTACCATTTCTGAGAGAGAACCACCTACTCATGTGTTGAGGCCAAGATATTTCATTCCTACCATATGAATCTTCATCTCTAGCCTTCCCCAAGTTGCTTTCCACTCAAATCTTCTTTCTACCAGATCCAAATCCTATGAGAGAGAGTTGAGTGTTGGGGAGCCTATCACTTGAAGCACAAGAGCAAGGAGTTCATCATCAACACACCATTTGTTACTTCTTGGAGAGTGGTGTCTCCTAGATTGGCTAGGTGTCACTTGGGAGCCTCTGACAAGATTGTGGAGTTGAACCAAGAAGTTTGTAAGGGCAAGGAGATCGCCTACTTCATGAAGATCATCTGCTAGTGGGGCAAGTCCTTCGTGGGCTTACGGCCATGGTGGGATAGACAAGGTTGCTACTTCGTGGACCCTTCGTGGGTGGATCCCTCCGTGGACTCACAAGAACTGCTACCCTCCGTGGGGTTGAAGTCTCCATCAACGTGGAGGTACGATAGCACCACCTATCGGAACCACGCCAAAAACATCCGTGTCTCCAATTGCGTTTGAATCCTCCAAACCCTTCCCTTTACTTTCTTGCAAGTTGCATGCCTTAATTTCCGCTGCTCATATACTCTTTGCATGCTTGCTTGAATTGTGTGATGATTGCTTGACTTGTCCTAAGATAGCTAAAATCTGCCAAACTCTAAAACTGGGAAAAGGCTAAGTTTTAATTGGTCAAGTAGTCTAATCACCCCCCTCTAGACATACTTCAAGGTCCTACAAGTGGTATCAGAGCCTTGGTCTCCATTTGCTTTGATTTCCATAGCTTTTGGTGGTCATAGCCTTGGTTTCACAACCTAGGAGAGTATGGCGTCTAGCGAGGGAAATTATCACCGTAGAGGTCCTTACTTTGATGGTACTAATTTTGCTAGTTGGAAGCATAAGATGAAAATGCATATTCTCGGACATAACCCCGCCATTTGGGAAATTATTTGTATTGGATTGCAAGGTGAATTCTTTGATGGGAGAGAGCCGAACCGTGAAGCTAATGCGGAAGAATTGAAGATGTTGCAATACAACGCTCAAGCTTGTGATATCATCTTCAACGGATTGTGCCTCAAGAATTCAACAAAATCAGCCGTCTTGAGAATGCAAAGGAAATTTGGGATACTTTGATTGATATGCATGAAGGTACCGAATCCGTCAAGGAATCCAAGTTGGATGTGCTCCAAAGTCAGCTTGACAAGTTCAAAATGAAGGATGGTGAAGGTGTCGTTGAAATGTACTCTAGGCTTGCACTTATCACAAATGAAATTGCCGTCTTAGGGAGTGCAGAGATGACTGACAGATTCCTCATCAAGAAGATCCTAAGAGCATTGGACGGAAAAGTATGATACCGTGTGCACATTGATTCAAATGATGCCAAACTACAAAGATCTCAAACCAACGGAAGTCATTGGAAGAATTGTTGCTTATGAGATGTCACTTAAGGATAAGGAGGAACTTCACAACAAGTCAAGTGGTGCTTACAAAGCCTCAAGTGAAGCCCCCACATCATCAAGTGAGAAACAAACCTTCAATGAAGAATTGAGCTTAATGGTGAAGAACTTCAACAAATACTACAAGAGTAGAAGCAAAGAAAGAAGCTCCAAGACAAGGTCTTACAATGACAAAAGATCTTCTAGTCGAGATCTAAATAGTTACAATTGTGGGAGACCCGGACACTATTCCAATGAGTGTACGGCACCCTACAAAAGAAGAGAAGACTCTCCAAAAAGAAGAAGTAGAAGAGAAGAATCACCACCAAGAGAGAGGAGGAGTAGAGATAATCGTTATGAATGAAGATCCTCACGGAGAAGCAAGGATTCAGAAAGGAAGGACAAGTCATCAAAGAGCTACACAAAACGAAGACATCAAGCTCATGTTGGTGAATGGGTATCCGGCTCCGACTCCGACCATCACTCCGAGAGAAGCTATCACTCCGACTCCGAATATACTCAAGATGAAGGTGTTGCCGGTCTAGCACTTGTGTGAACCAACTCCTACGACATATTTGAATCACCAAATGAAGGAATTGGTAGATGCTTCATGGCCAAAGGTCCTAAGGTAACACACCCAGTATATTGATTTTGATGTTGATGAAGATGACTTGCTAGGTGATGATGATTTACTTGTTGACAACTCTAGTGATGAATACTATGATGAAACGTCATTTAATCATGCTAATCAAGTTGAAACGAATGAAAATGATAAGGAGAAAATTGAGCATCTAACTAAAGAACTAAACACTCTTAATTAGCTCATGAAACTATCTTTGAAGATCATCGAGGACTTTTGAGGGCTCATGAGAAGTTACGCTATAAAAAGCTCAATCTTGAGCAAGAGCATGAGTTCTTAAAAGCAATCGATGATGATCTTCGTAAGAAAAGTTCTTCTTACATTGCCAAGCGTTTACTCTTATCTACTTACATGCCTCAAGTCAAGTCTAGTAACAAGAACAAGAAAGATTCTTCTTCTAGTAGTAACAATAACAATGCTAAATCCAATACTGTTGCTTCTTGTAGTTCTCTTCATTCCACTAATGATTCTCTTAGCCAAGTTACACTTGAGCAAGAAAATAGCTTATTGAAGGGAATTATAGAGAAAGGTGTATACAAGAGCCTTGCTGGGAGTAAGTAATTCGAGGAAATTGTACGCAAGCAAGGAAGGCACCGGAAGAATCAAGGTGTTGGTTTTGAACGAAAGTTCAATGCCAATGGAGTTGAGTGGGAAGAAGATCAATACCCCAAGACGAAGTTTGTTCCTCAACAAGAGAAGTATGTTCCTACTTCCTTCAAGGGAACACAAGCACAAGATGATCTTCCACCACAAGACCACAAGGGCAAGGACAAGCTTCAAGAATGGATTGATGCATTTGAAGAAGCACCTAAGGTCTCGGTCAAGTGGATTCCCAAGACTACGTCAAGTTCTACCTCATCAAGTACAACTACAACTCCAAGGATTCCCATCGAGATGATGTGGATCCGTAAGAAGAAGAACTAGAGAGTTCTTGAGGGTGACTCCGCCAACATATTTCACTCATATCATTATGGCAAGGACAAGTGCAATCAACTTCCATATCTTGCACTAGTTCAAGGAGTCACAAACCCTCATGTTGGTAAGGCAAGGGACAAGGTAACCTAATGATTTCATGGACATCTTTTTGTGTGTGCATCACATTATGTCTATGGATATACTTGTTTGTTCCTTGTGGGACTAACCCATGTAGGTATTCAAAGTGCAACTCATTCCAAAGGATTGCTCCAAAAAGATCTATATCAACATTGAGCATCCACATCTTCAACACCTACATGAAGTCATCATCGACAAAACCCAAGGTTAGTTCATCCCTCTAAGGGGGGATCTCACATCTAGGGGGAGCTTAACTCTAAGAATTGAGTCAAAGCAACTCTAATGATGTGAACACATAAATTCTTTATGTAAAAGTGGTAACCCCACTTGAGCTTAAACGATGAGTATGACCTATGATCAAATGGCTATCATTTGACTCCTAAAGCAATATACTCATATATAGATGATCTAGTCATCGCCAATTGCTTAATAGATGCTAGAATTGGTTGTGCATGCTTTGTCACATATTTCATTTGCCATCTTATTGTGTGAGCATGTTGGTTGCATACTTTCTCATTCGAGGACATCCACTTGTTGTTTTGATTGATTGGCTTCTTTTTCTTTGGCCAAGTGGATGGACAAGAATGCCTAAGAACCTTCTTTAGCTATCTATGCTTTTCTCGTCTCAAACTCTGTTCATGCTACATCACAAAATTTGATCAAGTCAGATTCGAACCACTCTGTATGAGGAGCACTCGGAGTCCCCGATTCGTCATAGACTTAAACTTCCAAAACTTCTTTGTGATTTTCGGTCTTACCGATTCCTCCATTTCGGTCTTACCGAGATCACTTAGTCGATCTAGGTTTTCAATCTTGGTGCAACCGATTTGAACTCTTCGGTCACACCGAGTTGCAATAACTGTACACAGTTTTGCATCTCGGTGCCACCGAGTTGTTCCACTCGGTCACACCGACAGGGTCGGGCTATATATAGTCACGGGCAAAAATTTGGAAATTTCTCCGAACCTCTTCGCCCGCGCAATAGCTCGCTCTGCCTCCATGGTCTCCGGATCGTCTCCTCGTTGCCACCGCCGTCAGCCGGTATCCGCCGCCACAAAGGAAATCAACCTCATTGCTGTCAGCCAGAGCGAGTCTCCGCCGAACTAGGGTATGGACTCGATCATTGTGCTTTCCTCGTCTGATTCTCAGCACATTGTGTTCTTATTGATTCTTGCCACGATTGAAACACTCCTATCCAGTCAATGCAATCCGGAGACTCGCTTTGATGCGAGAATGTAGGGTTAGGTTTCCGCCAAACCATCTCGCACTCCACCGAGTTGAAAAACTCGGTCCCACCGATTTGGCTTATTGTGCCATTGCACTAGTGAGACTCGGTCTGACCGAGAATTGCTAATCGGTGAGACCGATTTTAGGACTTTGTGAAACCCTAGCAGTCTTGGTGCCACCGAACTGTGACTCGGTCCAACCGAGTTCATCAGTTTAGGTTCCAAAACTTCTTCGGTATCACCGAGTTTGAAAATCGGTTGATCCGAAATGCTTTCTGTGGAAAACTAAAACTGAATTTTTGAGTCATTCTTTTGCAAAAATCTCTGCATTTTGTGATGCTCATCCACTCTACCTCATCTATAACACTTGACAGGGTCAGCATTCAGCATGTCAGACCAGAGTGACAGTCAGAACAGGTCAGAGGAGCAGGTGGACATGAGTGAGGGCACTAGTCCCTCCAGCTCTTCAGTTGAAGGCAGCAGGAGCACCCCAAGCAATCTGCCTAAAGCTGCCACCAGGCAAAGGAAGAAGAAAACCTCAGATTCAGAAGATGAGGATTATAGGGCAGAAGAGGATGAAGCAACCTCCAAGAAGGTTGTGCTCAAAAAGGAGTATGGCTCAGCACATAGCTCAAAGCCTGGACTCAATAAAAAAGTTCCTGCCAAGAGGACACCTATGCCAAAGGCTAGAGCATCAACTCAAATTCCTGAAAAGCCTGATCCCAAAGAGCCAGCTGCAGCTGAATGGAAGAAAAGGAAAGAGAGGGTCAAGAAGACCACAATCAGAGTTATTGGGAAGTCTTCCATGATGGAAGAGGAAGAAGAGACAGCTGCACCAGCACCAAAGGCACCCAAGCTTATGGGTGATGCTATAAGATCAGGGGCTGCCACATCTAAGCCCAAGGAAGCACCCAAAGCTGCCCCCAAGGCCAAGTCTGCACCAAAGAGGAATACCAGGAGTATTCTAGCTACTGAGAAGAACAAGGCCCCAGTGCCAGAGGTTGCTGAAGAAGAAGATGAACAAGGACAAGTTTTGAGGAAGCTCAAGCCAAAAATACCAGACCACAATGATGCCCATCCTGTGGCTGAGGATATGAAGATCAGAAGAGACAATGGGTTGAGGCTATGGAGGATGACAGATCCATATGCCACAAGGAGAAGAACTGTTGTGGACTACAGATTCCACACCAAGGAACAGCAGGACTTTTATGAGACCATTCTGCTAGATAAGAAGCCCATTGTGTGTGACATGAGGTGGGTCGACTGGAGCTACATGAAGGAAAATGTGGAGCACTATCCTGGAGTGCAAGACAATTTTGTTGTTGTTGGAGTTGCAGACTTCGTTGGGCAAAAGCTCACCAACTGGAACGATGAACTTATCATGCAGTTCTACTCCACAGCACACTTTTATCCAGATGGCAGGATAGTGTGGATGTCTGAAGGTACAAGGTACCAGTCAACTGTTGAGGAGTGGGCAAAGCTGATACATTCCCCAAAGGAGAATGAAGATGACTTGATGTTTATGCCAAGAAGAAAATGGACCACAATACCATGGCACACATGTACAAGGAGATCCCAGACACAACCATTGAGACACATAAGTTTGGATCAGTCCACTTCCTTCCGCTGTGGCTGCCAACTATCAATACCATCTTAAGGCATACCCTACTGCCAAACTCTGGTGACCACAACATGATCAGAGGGCATGCAATCAACATGTTGCATTTGTTTGATGTGCCACAGAAGTTCAAAGTCGTGAGCCTTATGGTTGAAACCATTAAGAGGACTGCAGCTGATCAGAAAAGAAGTTGTGGATATGCCCCTCGGATCCAGGAGTTGATTAACTCAAAGATGGGCACAGGAAAATATCTATTGGATAAGGAACATTTTCCAATTTATCCAGACTTTGAGAACAATGAGGTTGTCATGAATGAGAATGATCCATCGCCAGTTCAAGCACAAGAGAAGAAGGAGAAGGCAAGGAAGGAGAAGGCTGCCAGGATGCCAAATCAGGAGGAGGCATCTGAATATTTCTTGAAGAACAAGCAGGAGTAGCTCGGATACTTAATAGCATCAACCCTGAGGATTGAGAAGGGATTGGCCACCCTCACTCAAAATCAGGAGAGCTTGGAGAGAATCATAGAACAAAAGTTTTATAACTTAGATGTGAAAGTAACTGAGATTCAGTCTACAGTGGAGGAACTACAAGATGACATGCAGGAGAGGAAGGGCAAAACAACAACTAATGCATTTGCAATGGCGCCTAGAGCCCCGAGGTCATCTGCTGTGCCAGTTCATGACACAAGAGCAACTTCATCTGCACCAGCTACAGCCTTAGTGCCACCAGCTCCAGCACCTACATCAGCTCCAGCTCCATCTACTTCAACTGAAGCTTTCGTCCTTGGCGTTATCCGGACTCCACCACCTGAAGATCAAGCCTGAGAGTCGATCTAGCACTATGCATTTTCTATGAACTTTTTGGTAACTTGTTGCCAAAGGGGGAGAAAAATGTATAGATCATCGGCTTCGAGAGAGAGTGCTGCTTTGTTGCTTTTGTTCTCTCTTGATTTGGCGTTTTTTTAAACTTGTTTGCTTTTGGTTGCTTGATACATTATACTATGCTTGTGAGACATTGATGATCATGTGTTTGATCATAAGCTACACTTATGCATGCTTGATGATATTATCTTATCTATCCTATGTGATCATTCACCGTGCTTGGTGATGAGCGCATGTATTCATTCCGTATCATTTTGAGCGCTCCACCAAGATGTATGTGACATGGAAGAGTAACCCATGAGCCTAATTCCTTGTGCATTTGCAGTCCAAAGAAAATATTAAACTATGCACAAATTGAGGGGGAGCTCTTTCTTATCACATACCTCTCAAAGCGATGATGTTTTTCAATCTTATTATCATTTGTCGAAGCTTTGATCTATATGTTGTCATCAATTACCAAAAAGGGGGAGACTGAAAGTGCAACTATCCCTAGGTGGTTTTGGTAATTCATAACAACATATAGCTCATTGAGCTAATGCTATTCCAAGATGAACATTTCAGGAAAGCTCAATGAATGGCATGGCATGGATGATGAAAGTGGATCCCACAAAATGCTAATGACAAAGGATTGGCTCAAGCTCAAAAGCTCAAGACTCTTCATTTTATATTTTAGTGATTCAAGATCACATTGAGTCTATAGGAAAAGCCAATACTATCAAGGAGGGATGAGGTGTTGCTTAATGAGCCTCTTGCTTCATGTGCTTAGTGATATGCTCCAAAACCCTCAGCTACTTTATCACATCCACATATGACCTAAACCCAAAGCCCAAATCGGTCTCACCGATTCTTCCAATCCGGCGCCACCAATTCCATATGTCATAGCCACTGCCACAAACCCTAGGCAAATCGGTTCTACCGATAGGGATCTCGGTCTCACCGAGATGGGATTGTAATCTCTCTGTTTCCTTTTCATAACTTTTCAATCTCACCGAAAGAGCGAATCAGTCCCATCGAGATTGCAATGTAAACTCTCTGTTTCCC
Organism: Aegilops bicornis; assembly: GCA_021605145.1. Classification (NCBI taxonomy): domain Eukaryota; kingdom Viridiplantae; phylum Streptophyta; class Magnoliopsida; order Poales; family Poaceae; genus Aegilops; species Aegilops bicornis. The sequence goes on along the minus strand of CM038669.1, from coordinate 606,570,358 downwards.
TTTTGTAACATTTCGGTCTCACCGAAAAGAGCAAATCGGTCCCACCGAGTTTACCTGACCAACTCTCTGGTTAGCTAATTACCAAAATTGGTCTCACCGAGTTTGTGTAATCGGTCTCACCGAGATTACGTTATGCCCTAACCCTAACCATATCGGTCCTACCGAGATGCATTTCAGTCCCATCGAAAACCCTAATGGTCACTAGGTTTACTAAAATCGGTCTGACCGAGTTTGTTGATTCGGTACCATCGAGATTTGTAAATTGTGTGTAACGGTTAGATTTTGTGTGGAGGCTATATATACCCCTCCACCTCCTCTTCATTCGTGGAGAGAGCCATCAGACTAAACCTACACTTCCAAATTACCATTTCGAGAGAGAACCACCTACTCATGTGTTGAGGCCAAGATATTCCATTCCTACCATATGAATCTTGATCTCTAGCCTTCCCCAAGTTGCTTTCCACTCAAATCTTCTTTCTACCAAATCCAAATCCTATGAGAGAGAGTTGAGTGTTGGGGAGACTATCACTTGAAGCACAAGAGCAAGGAGTTCATCATCAACACACCATTTGTTACTTCTTGGAGAGTGGTGTCTCCTAGATTGGCTAGGTGTCACTTGGGAGCCTCCGACAAGATTGTGGAGTTGAACCAAGATGTTTTTAAGGGCAAGGAGATCGCCTACTTCGTGAAGATCTACCGCTAGTGAGGCAAGTCCTTCGTGGGCGATGGCCATGGTGGGATAGACAAGGTTGCTACTTCGTGGACCCTTCGTGGGTGGAGCCCTCCATGGACTCACAAGAACTGCTACCCTTCGTGGGTTGGAGTCTCCATCAACGTGGAGGTACGATAGCACCACCTGTCGGAACCACGCCAAAAACATCTGTGTCTCCAATTGCGTTTGAATCCTCCAAACCCTTCCCTTTACTTTCTTGCAAGTTGCATTCCTTAATTTCCGCTGCTCATATACTCTTTGCATGCTTGCTTGAATTGTGTGATGATTGCTTGACTTATCCTAAGATAGCTAAAATCTGCCAAACTCTAAAACTGGGAAAAGGCCAAGTTGTTAATTGGTCAAGTAGTCTAATCACCCCCCTCTAGACATACTTCAAGGTCCTACAAGTGGTATTAGAGCCTTGGTCTCCATTTGCTTTGATTTCCATAGCTTTTGGTGGTCATAGCCTTGGTTTCACAACCTAGGAGAGTATGGCGTCTAGCGAGGGAAATTATCACCGTAGAGGTCCTTACTTTGATGGTACTAATTTTGCTAGTTGGAAGCATAAGATGAAAATGCATATTCTCGGACATAACCCCGCTGTTTGGGAAATTATTTGTATTGGCTTGCAAGGTGAATTCTTTGATGCGAGAGAGCCGAACCGTGAAGCTAATGCGGAAGAATTGAAGATGTTGCAATACAACGCTCAAGCTTGTGATATCATCTTCAACGGATTATGCCCCGAAGAATTCAACAAAATCAGCCGTCTTGAGAATGCAAAGGAAATTTGGGATACTTTGATTGATATGCATGAAGGTACCGAATCCGTCAAGGAGTTGGATGTGCTCCAAAGTCAGCTTGACAAGTTCAAAATGAAGGATGGTGAAGGTGTCACTGAAATGTACTCTAGGCTTGCACTTATCACAAATGAAATTGCTGGCTTAGGGAGTGAAGAGATGACTGATAGATTCATCATCAAGAAGATCCTAAGAGCATTGGATGGAAAGTATGATACCGTGTGCAGATTGATTCAAATGATGCAAACTACAAAGATCTCAAACCAACGGAAGTCATTGGAAGAATTGTTGCTCATGAGATGTCACTTAAGGATAAGGAGGAACTTCACAACAAGTCAAGTGGTGCTTACAAAGCCTCAAGTGAAGCCCCCACATCATCAAGTGAGAAACAAACCTTCAATGAAGAATTGAGCTTAATGGTGAAGAACTTCAACAAATTCTACAAGAGTAGAAGCAAAGAAAGAAGCTCCAAGACAAGGTCTTACAATGACAAAAGATCTTCTAGTCGAGAGCGCAATTGCTACAATTGTGGGAGACCCGGACACTATTCCAATGAGTGTACGGCACCCTACAAAAGAGGAGAAGACTCTCCAAAAAGAAGAAGTAGAAGAGAAGAATCACCACCAAGAGAGAGGAGGAGTAGAGATAATCGTTATGAACGAAGATCCTCATGGAGAGGCAAGGATTCGGAAAGGAAGGACAAGTCATCAAAGAGCTACACAAAACGAAGATTTCAAGCTCATGTTGGTGACTGGATATCCGGCTCCAACTCCGACCATCACTCGAGAGAAGCTATCACTCCGACTCCCAATATACTCAAGATGAAGGTGTTGCCTGTCTAGCACTTGTGTCAACCAACTCCTACGGCATATTTGAATCACCAACTGAAGGAATTGGTAGATGCTTCATGGCAAAAGGTCCTAAGGTAACACACCCCGAGTATATTGATTTTGATGTTGATGAAGATGACTTGCTAGGTGATGATGATTTACTTGTTGACAACTCTAGTGATGAATACTATGATGAAACGTCATTTAATCATGCTAATCGAGTTGAAACGAATGACAATGATAAGGAGAAAATTGAGCATATAACTAAAGAACTAAACACTCTTAAGTTAGCTCATGAAACTATCTTTGAAGATCATCGAGAACTTTTGAGGTCTCATGAGAAGTTACGCTATGAAAAGCTCAATCTTGAGCAAGAGCATGAGTTATTAAAAGCAATCAATGATGATCTTTGTAAGAAAAGTTCTTCTTACATTGCCAAGCGTTTACTCTTATCTACTTACATGCCTCAAGTCAAGTCTAGTAACAAGAACAAGAAATATTATTCTTCTAGTAGTAACAATAACAATTCTAAATCCAATACTGTTGCTTCTTGTAGTTCTCTTCATTCCACTAATGATTCTCTTAGCAAAGTTACACTTGAGCAAGAAAATAGCTTATTGAAGGGAATTATAGAGAAAGGTGTATACAAGAGCCTTGCCGGGAGTCTGTGGCACCGACCGCCGCCGTCTGCGCAGAGCTCCGGCGTCAGCATCTTGTAGTAAGTGATCTTGCAGCGCACCATGGCTTTCCGGTGAACTAGGGGACGCTTGATACGGGCTAGGGGATCGAAAGGTGGGGGAATGGGCTAGAGATTTGGTGTGGTTTTAGGGCAGTGGCTGGCGTAGGCCGAGCAGCGAAGGTTCTTGTGTGAATAGTGGTTCCGATGTCGACAGGTCAATTGCTTTTGACTGTACATCGCTCTTGTCACGTTCGTGTTGCAGCCCGACACGCTGGACCCTCCACATCGCTCACCGAATGGAACGCGCTTCGTCTTGCGGTTTCGCTTGCTTGTGGGACCGCAGTTGAGAGCAAACCGACGTCCCTCCGCCTCCCCCGCCCGCATCATTTATTATACCACCACTCCCTCTGTTTTATGCGGAGTAAATAAAAACAAAGGGAGTATACTACGGATGAGGATCCCCTGACATGGCCGAACCCATTGAGTAACTGACATGCGGGGCCTAGCAAGCATGGGGTCCACCAGTAAGTGACCGAAAGGGAGGGTAAGGTAGGGATACCTACGCCGAGGATCCACTTCCACTATACTACTTTGACCAAAAGTTAGAGTAATAATATATGACATGCAACTTACACAAATGATAGAGAAATTATATATGACATGCAACTAACACAAAGCATACACGGTCAAATGCGTTTTACGAGGCTAACTTTGACCAAATATTAGAGTAATAATATATGACATGCAACTTACACAAAGCATACGGTCAATTTCGTATGTGAAAGGAGTTTCCAATGATATAATTTTCACATTATACATCTCATGTACTCCCTCCGTCAAGGTGTGTAAGTCATCTTACGAAAACCAAATAATCCCAAAACACGTAGGCGCGGTGCATTAACTTCTACCTCGTTTCTTGTTTTTGACATATCAACCAATAAGAGATGAGGATGTGCATGCTTTTAATGACCTGAGACTATCAAACATGACATGCAGTGGTTAGTTCATTCCATGCAATTCTATTAATTAGCAAATAAACATTAATGTATCTCGTTTTCCCCTCCTCCTTGGTCACGGTGCACAGCCTAAGATGACTTACTCACCTATGTGAAAGGAGTACTATTAATCTTGTCAATTGTCAAATTGGAAACCATCTCGAGTACAAATCTAGGAGTATGTACGGATCTAACAATATTAATTGGGCATTGTTGAATGTTGATACATTTTTTTATCATAGTAGAGATACTTTGACTACACATAAAACTTATATGTAAAGTAGAAAGGATAGGAGGGAGTATATTGTACGTTCAAAAACGAAATGAACATTGAATACCCTTTATATATGATTTGCGGATGCTATGATCACCGGTTCAAAATTTTGAATCCGCCTTAGGTATCACGTGCCCCCACTCGCTCCTCTCGATTTCATCTCGGGGTCCAGAGATCTATTGAAAGAGGACTAGGGTGGGTACATGCGAATGATACTCGGCGGAAGGTTCAAATGAGGCATGCGGGAGGATGGACTCATCTGGAGGGTGACATGATCGATGGAGAAGAGGGTTGGAGAGGAATGAGAAATAAGCAAACGCCACATGATTACACTTGAACGGCTCAAATAAACAATAAGTTGTCTCGCTTGGCCTACATAGTGAAAGGCCTAATGCGCAACGCGGAGCACTGACGCTCGAATATGGCCGGGAAAACAGGGAAACCGACATGTGGGGCACACCTATCGAGACGATGTAGCACAGTCTAGTCCAATGGAGGAGCTGGCCCACGACCTCCTCGCCATCGACAACCGTTCATGTGGGTCGTTGGGGCCAACAATGGGGTGCAGCTCCAAAGAACGCCCTCGACACGGCGGCGACCGCGGTGAGCGACACGCTCATATCATCGATAGACACGGTCGGTTTCAGTGTGCCGAGGGTGGCGTTAGTGCTGTGGCATGACCAACGGTATATTTGGTTTGTGCCCAAGGTTGCCCCATCAAAGCATTGGGTAGCCAAAATTTTGGTTGAGGTATTGGTTGCCCATGATTTGGCCGACACTGGCAAGAAAAATGAACTAGAGTTGGCTAGAGTTCATTGGCATGCCAAAGAAATGGCAACTATCCAAACAAAGACCAATCTTTGGGTCATGACCAAAGTTTTGGTAAGGTGCACTTTGGCCACAATCCAAACACACCCCAACACCCGGCTCATCGAGGATGCATGGGGCGCCGCGACGCGTCCGTGGAGTGGTGTAGCGCGGCCAACTACATCCTCTGGACCTGATACTATGCTGGGTCTTCTTGCTTTTTGAATGACATGTAGGGATCGCATTTGAGCAAAGGGCATATCCAATGTTGCCACGACCGCAGCTGACTACCCTGGCACACCAAAGCCCTCGTCCCTCGCCCGTCATGCAGGCGCGTTCCCAGCCGGTGCCAGCTGCCCGCATTCATGCCGTCCGTTCGTATGTCGTTGTTAAGAGGCTCGGTGCCCGAGGAACCAACTTCGGTGACTTAATGACGCACCCGGACGCTTGGCCTCACCGGAATGCGCTACTTAAAGCGGCAACGCCCAACTAACCTCCACACCATAGCGCATCCTCCTCCTACCTGGCCCCACATCCACCATGATCGCAAGTGCGAATGCTCTGCGGGAGAGCTTGTCTTCGGGGATGAAGCTCGAGGTCGCCGCCCTCGCTCAAGTCGCCTCTCACGACACAATAGCGGCGTAGCCGGACGCGGACGCGACCGCACAAATGGTGGCCACGCTGGCGGCCGACGAGGGGAGCACCGTCAGCCATGCGTCCTACTTGCCGCCGTCCAACGTCCGGCACCGCCGATGTCGGGGACTCCTCCGAGGATGAGTAGGGCATGGGAGGCGGCAGGGCATGGTGTGTCAACTGGCCGGTCCGTATCCCGTGTTCTACTCTTCCTCGCCGAAGACCGCACCTTCACTTCACGGGTCTTGAACCCCGCCCTCGTACATAGAGATCGCAGATGGAGGACGTCGGTCGCCGCCGTAGAATAGGTTTAGGGTCGGGTTTCTTTTATTTCTCTGTCCTATAAAAGTTCGAAATGTAATGAAAATCTGCCGTGTTTGCATTAATCTCGGCCAGTGTATATGAACTTTCACAATAATATACATATTGTAGGAGTACTAGCAAGATGCCCGTGCATTGCACGGAAGATCAAGATCTTGTGGGAGAAAAGGATGGACGAGGGAAAGCCTTATCTGCAAATGTGGAGAGGAGTGCGGGTAAATTGTCATATTTTCCTTCCTATCCGTTAGATATAGATCGGGCGGCCTATATTACAGGATGACAGGCACACCATCATCACCAACTCTGCTTTTTATTGAACCGAGACAAATCTAAAAAACCCAACTAAGCCAACCTCCCAAAGATATCGCTGGGAAAAGACCCGCCGCTACTGCTTTAGTCGGGATTACCGGATTACTAGTAGTAGTATCGATGGATCGCGCAAGCAACATTTTTTTAGGGGCTAAGCACCTAGTTTAAAAGGAAAAAAGGCGGTACACTCACAGACTCTGTCGTCATGTCGCATTGCACCCCACACACGTTCGGTCCTGCACACGGCTCACGCAAACGGAACGCGCTCCGGCTTGCCTCTTCACTAACACGTGGGACTACACTTGGAGAAACCGACCATGCGTACTCCCCCTGCCCACCGCGCGAAAATCCTCCCCCTCCCCACACAAAAATTCCCCCCAAATTCGATTCAACCGCCCTTTGGCCAAATATTCCCCAAACCCCTCCCCCCCCCCTCCACTCCATTCGCTTCCGCCAAAGCCGCCTCCCCGCGCCGACATTGCCGTGGCCGTCATTGCTCGTTAAGGGGACGACGGGCGATCCTCTCGCTCCCACAGTACGCTCTCGTAGCCTGCCGTCCTCTAGCCGCGCCGACACCTCTAGCTACGTTCTTGTGGAGGCGCACGGTGGTCAGCGCCGCCACCGCTGGCGATGTTCGTGTGGAGACGCACAACAGTCAGCTTCTCCCACGGTACGCGCATTCTAGACTGAGGCCCCGTTCATGTCGGTGTAGCGCTGAATGTTAGCTGATAGACGCTGTTAATCTCACTTTGCTTGTCAAGTAGTTTACTGTCAATATGCTCTGCTTAAGAAGCTTCCTTGCCCTGTTCTGCACTCAAGCTTCCTTGCCGAAGTAGTTTGCTGAGATATCATGCCTAGGCCGATTAGTTGCTAAAATATCCTGCCATATATTTATTGTGACGTAGATTGCCATGGTCTAGTAGCCAATCTGTTAGGTGAAATAGCTCTACACCGTTTTATACTCGATCTTTGTTGCTCCGATGGCCTTCGATAGTTCAATGGCTGTGTGCTCGGCCTCATTGACTGCTGAAACAGCCTGCCATAATTTAGCACTCAAATTGGTTTGCTGAATTAGCTTTACATATATTTCGTTACTTAGATCTGCTCGTCCAAATATCTTGCCATAGCTTTAGACATCGACCTAGGTATTTTTTTCTGGACTTCATAAAAAAGCATATATGTTTTTCCTGTAATATCTAGTAGAATAACTAATTTGTATGTCTAACAGATGGACATGACTTGGATAACTTCTGCTCGAAGATTCTTTGCTGCATATGTCGAGGGGGTTGAAAACTTCATGAACTTTATCAAAGCTGAGTACGGTGGTCCGAAATCAGATGTGCTCTGCCTGCAGTAGCGATTGTATGAATTCAGTTACAAGACCCCACCAACTGTGCAAAATCATCTACACTTGTATGGGATGTCGGTCACATATACTAGGTGGGTTCATCATGGTGAAGCTGTGAACGCCAATGCTATTGACTACGTGGAAGCAGCAGATCACCATCTTGATCTCGCCTGATGCTCGTGTGGAAGAGGTGGAGGAGGTGGTGTCATGGAGCCGATGAGTTTGACCAACATTGAAACAATGCTACAAAATGCTCATGCATTCCGTGAACTTTCACCGCAGAAGAAAAACGGTGGGCCCGCATGTTGGAACAATGCAACGCTTGTCACCCCAAGAAATAAGCTGTCAAGATTCTCAGCTATGGTCATCTTTCTTGGTGAAGACATCTCGAGCGGATGACCAACAAATCATTTGATGCAATGTTGGCTCCTTTCTCGCAAATCTTTCCCAGATGCCTGAGCTGCCACACACCTACAAAGAAATGAAGAATTTCCTTCATGCAGTTGGAATTGGATATGATATGATCCATGTTTGTAAGAATAATTGTGTTCTATTCCGGAAGGATTGTGCCAACTTAAGTGAATGCCCGAAATGCAAATCATCAAGATGGAAAGATGGCGATGTTGTGAAGAGGGTTCCTCATAATGTTCTGAGACATTTTCCAATTACACCAAGATTGCAGAGGTTGTTTCATGATGCTAAAACAAGAGAGGATGTACTGTGGCATTCTAGGAACCAGGAGTACAGAGATCAGAATGTAATGAGCCATCCTTCTCATGGTAGTGAGTGGAAAAGCTTCAATGATAAACACAAAGAGTTTGTTCTTGACCCGAGAAACATTAGACTTGGCTTAGCTTCAGATGGATTTAACCCATTTGGCCACCAGAGCGCCACATATAGCATGTGGCCAGTGCTTGTTATCCCTTACAACATGCCTCCAAATTTCTAAACCAAAGAATCAAACTACATGATGGCCTTGCTCATCCCAGGTCCAAAAAGTCCTGGATTTTGATTTGTTCACGGAGCCTCTTGTCGAGGAACTTCAACAGCTATGGAAGGGTGTTCTCACCCGAGACCTATATAGCAGCCCACCAGCTGATTTCTTTCTGCCTGCTATTGTAATTTGGTGCATCCATGATTATCCGGCTTTGGGCACTATGTCAGGGCGAACGGCACATGGTTACAATGCATGTGGTCGATGTGACAGGAATCCACTGTCATACGCAATACTTAGCAAGATCTATTACATTGGACACCGTCGTTTCCTTGCCAACGACAAGCCGCATCCTGGAAAATACCGAAGACATGTGTTCAATGCAAAGCATGAAAACCGTGACGCGCCAAAGAGGCTCACCGCCGATGAGTTGCAAGTGGAATTAGAGAAGGTCAGGCATATTACAGCAGGAAACCATCCTGGTAATGGTAGCGGGAAAAGGAAGCATGGCATGGTAGAAGAGAGATTATTGTTTACCCGCAGGTCCACTTTGTGGGACTTGGAGTATTGGAAAGATTTGGATCTGCGAAGATAATCTTGATGTGATGCACATCGAGAAAAATATATGTGACAACACTATCGGCACACTTCTTAACATTGAAGGCAAGACGAAAGATACCTTAAAATCTAGGATTGATTTGACACACCTGGGTATCAGAAAGGATTTGCAGGTGCAAGATGAAGGTAAACCACGGGATATGGCACCAGCTGTGTACATATTGGACAAGGTAAAAAGAAAAGAATTCTGCGAGGTCCTGTCACGAGAGTGAGATTCCCACATGGATTTGCTTCCAACCCTGAAAGGATAGTCAGTGCAGATGGAAACAAGGTACAAGCGTTGAAAACTCATGACTGCCACGTCCTACTTCAAAGGGTTTTACCTGTTATCCTTAGTGGATTGGGCATACGACTTATCTGAGCAGTTGTAGAGTTGGGACAATTCTTCGTGGAACTCGAGTAGAAATATGAGGAAGATGCTTTGGAGCGTCTTAGAGACAAGATACCAACTATCCTATGCGACCTTGAGAAGATATATCCTCCAAATTCTTTGATGTGATGGTGCATTTGGCTGTTCATCTACCCGATGAGGCACTACTTAGAGGTCCAAGACAAGATGGCTGGATGTACCCTATTGAAAGGCGGCTAGGCACTTTCAAGGGCTATGTTAGGAACAGAGATGGACCCGAGGGTTCCATTGCAAGAGGCCTACATTGCTGCTGAAGCGTTGACATTCTGCTCAAAATACATTGAAACAAATTGATCGACTTAGCAAAGAGGTGGGTGAAGACAATCCCGGCTCAATGTTTTCGATTATTCTGCTCGAAAGTTCTGTGGAAGAGTCGACAAGAGGACAAACCTAAAGATTTGGACAAAATGGTTTGGTATATGTTGAATAACAGTCCTGAGATACTACCTTATATCAAGTAAGTGCAGTACTGCAGCTTATACATCATAATCTACTAAACTTGCAACACATTCTTATATATTTAGATGTTTGACGCGATCACTATGTTGTGCAGCATCTACAAAGAGGAGTTACTGCCGCAAAATCCAAGAAACATTGACAAACTGGTTATGGCAGGATTTATGAAATGGTTCAAGAACCATGTAAGCTTTTGAACTGCAATCGCCGCTTTTTTTAATATATTGAGTACATAAGATGATCGGCTTGTCTATTTTCTAACCATAGGTTAAGAAGATGCGGGAGGATGGGCATGCAGTTGATGATGCCCTTTACTCACTAGCAATGGGTCCTGATACTCGGGTAAGACATTATGAATCTTGCGTTGTTGGAGATGTGCGCTACAACACCCTTGCACGAGACGATGGCAGGAAGACACAAAACAGTGCCATCATGAGCACGGATACGTATGACAAAGAGACAACTGAAATGTATGATAACATAACAGACATTGTTCGGGCCAGATATCTCCGGGCCGAGGATCATCGGTGTGTGGTTACATTGTCTTTGTCGTTGGTATAACCTATTTTCCAGGATCGCAAAACCCAGAGCTGATGATTATTTCAAATCCATCAATGTCAAGGCGGCATACCAGACCAACGAGCCTTTTATTTTGGCAAATCAAGCAACACAGATATTTGTCTTGGAAGAAACATTTGCACGTAGCGATGACAGGAGAGTATTGCAAAGGTTTGAGCAGAGGAATTCGTTTAATGAAGTTGCACAACAAGATGATGCTTACACTGCTCCTGATGTACAAGATAACACAGATGTTCCTAATATCTTTGAGAACCATCACGTCAATGACGCTGACGAAAATATTGCATGTCGTGCTGTGGACATACAAGAGTTGATCAAGAAGAAGCCAACGTTCGAGGATGTTGAGGACGAAGAAGAAGATGACACCGTGGGGAATTATGATTCAGACTGATACACATGGCAAAGATGTTGACGCCATCGCTTGGATGATGATTACATTGCTTTTGTCATATTTGGCCGGAAGACGTTTTTATCTACTATGTGAAATTGTGTTTGCCGTGACAAGCTGAAACCCGATGAACATGTTGTTTAGTATTTTCTTTGTGAGATCATCACTTGTTATGTATGCTGATTTGTGTTTGGTGATTGTATGACAACTAAAACATGATGACATTGTTGTTTAGTTGTACTCATATTTGGCTGTGAAACTTGAATTTGATGACATAATTTGCTATTGGACTGCAATTTTCTCGACGTCTTCGAATGAGAACAAAGCTGACCCGACAGGGCCTCTGCTATTTATTTATTTATATGAGCAAAAGGGGATACCCCCTGATTACCATTAATAGAAATCATTAGATGTTCACAACACTACACCCAGCCTGCTACACAGGTTTCATTCATTACTAGTTTCAAAGAAAGTGCTCATGTCGTAGCCACTAAATACATCACGAGTGCTACATACATCGCAAATAAAGAGACAATCATCCCACAGAGCACATCAATTTTGCCCATTATCTTCACAAGCTCTTTCATCTCCTCATTGTCAAAGGCCGTTCACAGCTGTTGCTTGGCCATGATCAGAGGAACTGCATCTTTAACCTACGCTCTGCATCTTCCTCTTCCGCCGTTCCTTCCGCCATTTGTCCAACACCCCAACCTGCTGGTACTGGGATTCCTCGGCTAACCAAATAATCAGCGTAGTTGCATTCCCCCACATCAAGAACTTCCCGTAAATACAAATCACACGAATCTTCCCTTTTCTCGCACGAATCAAATTGGAAGATCATCAACCAAACTATTAAAAAATCAGCAACCGAAAGCAGCAGAACAACACTTAAACATATTATTACCCCATGATTCGGGCATTTGTAGAAGACTCACCGGTGGTTGCGAATTGTGGTTGAGACGCCGATTTAATGACTCTGTGATTTGCAGCGTGGCACCGCACCAACGGCAGCTGGTTGCAATGAGTAATCGGTCATGCGCATGCCGGCGGGGGTGTGATGAGACCCACAGGCGATGGTACGGGTGGCGACTTGGTGCATATCTGGTTGTTGCCTGCTGAAGAGCAAGTGGACGAGCAGCCAGCGGACATGGTTGCTGCGACCAGAGCTTCTGATGCTAGGCAGAGTAAGTTGAGAAGAGGAGAAGCGAATGTTGGATATGTCAGTTTCATTAATTGCAGAGTAGCATAACACCATATATATTCATAGTCTAGGTTTGGATTCGAACCGGCTACAGGAGCACGTCTTTCTTTTTTCTAAAACTCGACAAGGTCTCTTTACTGGTACACTAGCTTGTTCTGTACGCCTTCCCAAGTCTTTGATTTTCTTTCCCTTTTTCGCGAGGAAGGAAGGAGGACAAAATTGAGAGTTCCTCGGACTTGAACCCAAGACCTCTCGGTTGAAAACCAAGGGTGCTAGTCACTTATGTGGCGGCGTTCCTGTGAGGAGGATGGCGACATTTAACGCATTTTCCTCATAGTTTTATTCCTATATATAAAAAGTATGCTACTTGGTGTCCGCTTAGTCAAAACGACAGCTAACCTTGCTGCTCGATTGACATTCAACGTCTGTCGTGTTTCTTCGCCTCTTCTTCCTCGAACCGCCAAAGCCAAACCGGTAGCCGCGGACCGCTTCTCCCGCCTCCCACGGCTGGCCGTGACCTTCCCTCAGCTCTGTTCGTTCCCGTCCGAGGCCTCACCATCGCCCTCCGCCTTGGTTCTCTCACCCTTGGCGCCCGCCCTCGGTGTTGTCAACATGGTCAACAACCGAGAGGAATAAGGAGATGATTGTACATGGTGAGGATAACAGTAGGGACCCAGCAGCACGTAGTAATTTTATTTTTCGGGACGGAGAAGGGTATCAATCGGGTTGTGCGGGACCCGTGGTCTGCCTAGCCTGTGCTTTTATTTCATATGTTTAGCACATGAACAGCCCAGTTTGTTTTTTCCTTTACGAAAAATGGCTAGCCAGCTATTTTGTTTTTTGCGAGAATAACCAACATAGGCCTACTTGCTTTTCTACGCTGCCGGGCCGTAAATCTTTCAAGACGAGGAGGACGATTTATTTGCCCGTAAAATGGGCTATAAGTAATAAGAAATGGGCAATAAGTAATAATAAATGGGCTCTAAAATGAAAAAAATACAGCAAACAAGCAATTAGTTCCCAAATACTGTTTTCTTTCGGATTTTGATATTTTAAATTTCATGGTTTTTGTGTGGGTAAAATTTCATTGAATTTAAATTAAGGTATATTTAGATTTAAAATTAATTTGAATCTGGCTTGAAATTTCGGGTTGTATGCTGTTTGGGACAGATTTGGAGGCTGACTTGTGGGTCTACTAGGTTGACGTGTACTTTGGCTTTGTCAACTTAGTCCACAAACGATCCTAGCAGCAGTGACCGTTGGATGTTAATCCAACGGCCGTGTTCTTGCTTCAATATCCGATCTTCTTGCTCCAAATACCAAACCAGCTCGGTGGGACTGCTCCCACCTCCGTGGCGGGTCTTGCCGCAGATAGGCCGCACCGCCCCACCCTACTTCATTGCTGTCCAGGCCATTCCTCTACTCACCCACACCTCCTGTTATTTTCCGGCGACGGCAGCCGGACCAGTAAATCCTCGTACTCCCCACCGCGTGGGCAACGATTGCCGAGTCTTCCCCGGCTCCGTGTCGTTCCCTTCCTAGGCCACGCCATTGTCCATCGCCATGGTGCTCTCGGCGTGGCCTGGTCAACGTGGTAAATGAACGACATCCATTGGCCGTGGACGGTACGCACAAAATAATGATTCCTCCACCTGACTTCTGGGACCCACCGAAAGGGCCTCTGTATTACACGAAAAAACGTTCCCCCCGATGACATGTCGGACCCACCAGCTATATCTTCGCACGCAAGGAAGTGCCTCCTTATTACGCACAAAAAAATTAATATCCACCCTGCTAGATGGGACCCACCATAGTGGGAGGATGACTTGTGGGCCAACTAAGTTGATGGGGACGGAGGGCTTTGTCAACTTAGTCAATACGAATGGTTCTAGCTTCAGTGACCGTACGTGTCCATCCAACGGCCATAGTGCTTCTTCAACCTGTGGTCTTCTTGCTCCCGCCGCCCAAAGCAGTGCCGGTCGTTCCGCATGCTCCTGCCTCTCATGGCCGTCTGTGATGCCGCGGAGGCCTCACCGCCCCCTACTACTCCCACTGCTGGCCCAGGGTATCCCTCTACTCACCCACACCCCCTGTTATTCTCCGGCGACGGCAGCCTCACGCCGCAGCAGAACCAGTGAACCCTCGTACTCCTCTCCGCGCGGGCTACCACTGCTGCATCTTCCCCGGCTCCGTGTCGTCCCCTTCCTAGGCCTCTCCGTCGTCCAGACCACCGCCCTGGTGCTCTTGGCGCGGCATGGTCAACATGGTCAACGACCGACTTCCATCGGAAGAGTACTGTATGTGGAGAGGCTAGCAGCTGGGTCCAGGCTGCCGCAAGGAAGTGCCTCCTTATTACGCGCAAAATAATTATTCCTCCACCTGACAGCAGGTACCCACCGGACGGGCCACCTTATTTTGCAAAAAAAATGTTTCCCACCTGACTACTGAGACCCACCAGATGGGCCAGCGTATTTCGCGAAAAAAATGTTCCCCGCGCTGTCAGCTCGGACCCACCGGAAGTGCCTCCTTATTACGCACAAAAATATTAATACTCCCCTTGCTAGCTGGGACCCACCATGGTGGGAGGCTGACTTGTGGGCCTACTAAGTTGACTGGGACGGGGGCCTTTGTCAACTTTAGTCAATATGAATGATTCTAGCTCCAGTGACCGTACGATGTCCATCCAACGGCCGTAGTGCTTCTTCAACCTCTGGTCTTCTTGCTCCAGCCGCCCAAAGCAGCGTCGGTCGTGCCGCATGCTCCTGCCACCCGTGGCTGGCTGTGCTGCCGTGGAGGCCTCACCGCCCCTACTATTCCCACCGCTGGCCAGGCCCTCCGGCGAAGGCAGCCTCACACCGCAGCCGAACCAGTGAACCCTCGTACTCCTCTCCGCGCGGGCTTCCACTGTCGCGTCTTGCCCGGCTCCCCGTCGTCCCCTTCCTAGGCCTCGCTGTCGTCCACCGCCCTGGTGCTCTCGGCGCAGCGTGGTCAACGTGGTCAGGGCGACGATTTCCATCGGACGTGAATCGTATGTGGAGAGGTCGATACCGGGTCCACGGCCTCAGCAAGTATGTGCCTCCTTATTACGTGGAAAATAATGAGTCCTCCACCTGATAGCTGGGACCCACCATATGGGCCACTGTATTTCGTGAAAAAACGCTTTCCGATCGATGGGACCCACTACTACATCTTCGCACGCAAGGAAGTGCGTCCGGGCAAAAAAAAAACGATTCACCCCCCTGACCGCTGGGACCCACCAGCGACACCTTCGCACGCAAGGAAGTGCGTCCGGGCAAAAAAAAGGATTCACCCCCCTGACTGCTGGGACCCACCAGCTACATCCACTACGGGAAACAGGAGATTTGCCGTTAGTAATTTCTTTGCCATCAGCATTTCGTCGGGACAGACGGCAAAGAAAGGGTTTGCCATCATCAGCAGACGGCTAAGAAAAAGTAACGGTAAAATAGGCTTTGCCGTCTGAAAAAAAAATTACAGACAGCAAAGAGCTCACTTTGCCGTCTGAAAAAAAATACAGACGGCAAAGAGCTCACTTTGCCGGCTGTAATATAAAACACAGAAGGCAAAGATCTTTGCTATCTGTATTTTTCTTTGCAGACGGCAAAGTGTGCTCTTTGCCGTCTCTAATAAAAATGCAGACGGCAAAGAGAAAGCACACCACGCGGATCGATGACGTGGCGGCATCTCAACCCACATAGCCCACAATCGCAGCCCCCCACCCCAACACTCTCCCACGCCCGACCCCACCATGCTCTCTCTCCCTTATCCCGCATGATCTCTCTCTCTCTCATACATGTCTCTCTGCACGCACGCAGCCCACCCCCACCACCTCGCCCGCATCCTGATCCACTCGCCGGCGCCACCAGCCGCAGCTCCTCCGGCCGGCGAACCCTCCGCCACCGCCGGCAAACCTTCGTCCAATCGTCCTCCCCTTCCTCTACTCCGCCTCCTCTGGCTCCTTCCTTCCCCTTCCTGTGGGCAGGGCGACCGGCGCGGGAGGCCGCTTCGGCTCCTCCAGCGGGGCGGGCGGTGCGAGCCAGGCTTGGCCGGTGCGGGCAGGGCGGCCGGGCTGAGGCCGCCCGGCTCTCGGGCGGGCGTCGCGATCCAGGCTTGGCCGGTGCGGGCAGAGTGGCCGGCGTGGGAGACCGCTTCGGCTCCTCTAGCGGGGCGGGCGGCGCAAGGCAGGCTTGGCCGGTGCAGGCAGAGCGGCCGGCGTGGGAGGCCGCTACAACTTCTCCACCGAGGCGGCGGCGCGAGCAGGACATGGCCGGTGGGCAGAGCGGTCGGCGTGGGAGGCTGGCGCAGCAGCGGCGGGCGGCGAAGGGCGGCGCGAGTGGCACGGCCGACGCTGAGACCGCCGCAGTGGGGAACAAGCTGCGTTGGTGCCCGGGCAGCAGAGCGGATAGCGTCTCCTCCATTTGGCTTCTATTGCTGCTGCGGGCCGGCGTGGGCAGGGCAAGGCGGCGGCAGTGGAACCCCTGTGGTTCTGTCTCTGGCCAGAAGAAGGACGGCCGGCGGTGAAGTCCAAGTTGTTGTAGTGGAGGACTTGATTGCTTTTATTTTTACTTTGCAAGGTCCTTTTTGTAAATTTTCAGGACAACTTTGTTTCTTCTCTGTAACTCAACCTCGATAAATGAAATGCAGCACACCGTGTTGAATCCAAATCTACTTGAGCTGAACCTGCTGTGTCCGGCGAGAGAGGCTCGCCTCTGACG
This sequence comes from Aegilops bicornis, assembly GCA_021605145.1. Classification (NCBI taxonomy): domain Eukaryota; kingdom Viridiplantae; phylum Streptophyta; class Magnoliopsida; order Poales; family Poaceae; genus Aegilops; species Aegilops bicornis. The sequence continues at coordinate 606,553,335 of CM038669.1, read as the reverse complement.
TCACTTTTTTTAAATTGAAAAACAATCTTTGCCGTCTCTAGTTTAGTCTAGACGACAACAAAGAACAAGTTTTGACAAACTTCAAAGAACAGGATTTTGCCGTCTATTATATTTGCGACAAACGGCAAATTTTTAGTTGGCTGACGGCAAAATCTTTGCCGTCTGCCCGACGAAATGCTGACAGCAAAGTATTCTTTGCCGACTTATCTTTGCCGTCTGACTTTGCCGTCTGCTTCATGACGGCAAAATCTTTGCCGTCTGTATTTAGGTCTTTGCCGTTTGTGATCCACATACGGCAAATTAACTGATTCCTGTAGTGATCTTCGCACGCAAGGAAGTGCGTCCGGGCAAAAAAAATGATTCGCCCCCCTGACTGCTGGGACCCACCAGCTACATCTTCGCAGGCAAGGAAGTGCCTGACAGTCGGGACCCACCTGGTCGAAGCGTACGTAGCGTTGTCATTCTAGTCGCGAACGTGTACATACATACTGGTCGTTGTAGAGGCGCGCATGTGTCGTAGTAGAGGCGCGCACGTAGCATGTATACATACATACAGCGGCGAGGGTGCAAGAAAGAAAATACGGCCACGTACATACATATGGGCAGGGTCTCGAACGCCTACTCGCGCATACATACGGCCATGGCATGTGTACATGGTTGGGTCGGAACGGAGAAACGGCGTCGTCGTCGTGTTCATGGGGAGGCAACGAAATGCTTCGTGTTCATGGGGAGGCAACGGAATGCGTCGTGTTCATCGGGAGGCAACGGAACATGTGGGAGTCAACCGGCTTGGACGGAACAGGCGATGGAAACGAGGCCTGGCGTACAGCACAACGGAGGAAACATACCTCCTACGTTCGGAACAGGGTCCTGTTGATCGGGAGAGGTGTGGCGTACCGCAAAACGGAGGAAACGGACCTCCTACGGTCGAAACGGGGGTCCTGTTGATCGGGAGGGGTGTGGCGTACCGCAAAACGGACGAAACGAACCTCCTACGGTCGAAACGGTGGTCCTGTTGATTGGGAGGAATGTGGCTTACCGCAAAACGGACGAAACGGACTTGTGTTGGAGCGCTACGGTTGAAAAGGGGGTCCTGTTCATCGGGAGGGGTGTGGCGTACCGCAAAACAGGACTCCACGGGATACTGTTCATCTCCACCGTCGACCTCCTCCAGCCTCCACGGGCTACTGTCGACTCCTCTAGACTCCACGGGCTCCTGTTCATCCAGCCTCCACCGCGCGTTACTCCACCGGCCATCGCTCAACTACCCTCTACCGCTCATCGCTCATCCAGCCCTCCACCGCCTACTATTCATCCAGCCCTCCACACCACGGGGTCTGTTCAACCACCCCTCCACGGCCACCCCTCCACCGCTTCACTGTTCATCCAGCCCTCCACACCACGGGTCCTGTTCATCCAGAGGGAACGCCACCGCCAATCGCTCATCCAACCCTCCGACAACGCTCACTATTCATCCAATCGATCGGCTTGATTAGCAGTAGTAGCGGCGAATCGCTCCATCGAGTTCGATTAACAGCCATCGATCGATCGCTTCGGGTTCGATGTAGCGTAGCTGCGGTGCAATCGCCGGGTTCGATTAGAGCCCAACGCCTCGCTTCAGTTCGATTAGAGCTAACGCCGCACACACGCTGCAGACGTGCGTGTACGAGAACGCGCATCGCTTCGCCCCGACCTCCCACCGTAATCGCAACTCCCGAAATTTTCCTCCCCCTCGCTTCTACCACGGTTTTTTCCGTCATGGACGGCCCAAAGAATGTCATGCAGCTGTGTCTCTGGCCCGCCCAGGACGAAAAGTCCATTTTCTGTCATGATTTTTTTCATAGAAGTAGGAGCCCAACACATCTATGATGATACCGGGTTTTGTCACAATTATCATCATAGAAGTGTCATATGTATGACAGAAAAAAATTTCGTTCAGCCCAAAATGTCATGGATGTGTCTTTCTTTTGTAGTGCAATCCAAGTAGTACGTTTCCGCTCTTATGTACATCCCACACAGTGAATCCAGGAAAAACATTTTCGTTCGTATGTACATCCCACACAGTCAATCCGGGGAAAACGTTTCCGGTCGTATGTACAGCCCAAACGATTAGGCCGCTATAGTCGTGTGAAAAAGGTGGACATCAACATTTAATCTGCCGATATATTTTTGATAGGTACGTTATCGCACACGGTTGAAGAATGTAAAATGTGTGCGGTGCCTCTACTAACGCCAACATGTATATTTTCGTAACTGTGTGTGATTGGTATTCCTATCACATACGCACACTGGTTTGAAACGTTTATCGTATTACCATGAATCGCACACATTTATGAGAACAAACCGTGTGTGCGTCCGAAGGGCATCGCAAACGTTTCACGTCAAAGAACCTTATGTTTTCTTTTTTCATTGCACACGTTGTTTTCTTTCTAACCGTGTGCACATTGTTTTATTCGCTCCTGTACAAAAAAAATTTGGCTGTAATTTATTATTCAAATTGGAAATGTTGAAATATGCAACGTGCAATTCAAATTCTCAGCACAATGGTTCAACAATGAATCCATAAATAAAATTGTCACTACAATATGTTCAATAATTACAGGATTAGACAACAATTAATTATGATGAACCACAATATTTACAGACGGTAAAGGTGAAGAGACAAGTGTAAATCATTTTGACTACCGATGTTGTTGAAGAAGCGGAATGCCCATAATGTGCCTTCCTGCATGCCATAGGCACGAACAACTTTTGTCCAACCCCTTATGACGATCGCCCGCTCATCCTTCACCTCCTTCAGGAAGACTTCTAGAGCATTATCATGGTAGCATGAATTATATACTTTAACCTTAGTTGCTTCCACTCCGATCATGTAGTTTGCAAGGTAATCATCATTGAATAGCTTCGGAAACCACTGAAAAGAGAAAAAATATCAGATCAAGAGGTCTAATAGAGTAACTTGTTGTGGGTAGGGGGAAAAGGAAACAGATTACTTACCATCCTAAAGTAAACTGATGTCTTGGACAAAGTGTAAATAAAGAGCTTAATTGCCATCACCCGTTTCTTTCGCCTAACAATCTTTCTTAGTTTCCTCACTTGACACTTGTTCATGAATATCTCATTTCCCCATACGCAAAAGGGGTCAAAGAGTGGATCATTACCGCTAATATATGTACCTACAAGCAACCAGTAAATGTTAGAAGCTAAATGAGATTTCACAGATGATGTAAAATACAACTACCTACATTCCTAAGTACAAGTATTTTCAGAGATTTCAATATGAACTACATACGGATGTATATAGAATTATATATATAGTTTAGATTAGAATCTAGATTCACTCATTTTGCTCCTTATGTAGTCTATATTGGAATCTCTAAAAATACTTAAATTTAGGATAGATGGTGTATACGACATGGTATGCAGCTAACCTCGACAAACAAACAAAGCATCCCCATTGTAGCCCTGTGTAAGTACATGGAAAGCCAATGTTAACTACAACAGGGTTAACATCCACCAAAAATAGCAAATGATAATAAAACGGCAGCATCTGTAGGGATATCTTCATTTCGAAAGAGTAGCATGGTAGCAAAGGGACGGATTAAAAATGGATACAACTGTTAACTGCAACAGGCTTAACAACATCCTAATTCATGTTTTTTAAGTTTGTAGCCATTGAAATATAACTGTTTAAAATGGATAAAACTGTTAATTGCAACAGGCTTAATGGCAATTGAAACTGGTACTAATAAAAATGCAATTGGCAGAGTTAAACATCACAAGGCAGGTGCTGCCAGAGCAGATAATGGCCCAGTTATCTATAAAAAGGTAGGGCTAAAACGTGTTAGGCATGTTTACTACAAGATGCTTAAGACATCGACCGTACAAAACATAGCCCTTAATTGCAACTGGTATTGGTAAGATTGAACTGGTGAGTTCATACTTGGTAAGTCCCGAGAGGTAGTTGCTGGGGCACTTCATCTTAGGCAGAGCCCGCCCAAAGTCAGCAGCAGCGGAGGCAAGCTCTTCCTCCAGGTCAAAGCGTGGATCAGTGTGCCCGACATGTGTACCTACAAGAAGCAAGTAAATGTTAGAAGTCACAATTGCACAAATGATGTAAAATACTGTAAGACATGAGATGCAGCTAACCTCGACGGCAAACAACAACATCGCCTGTTATGGCCCTTTGTAAGTACATGGATAGGCATGTTAAGTACAACAAGGTTAGCATCCACCAAAAATAGCAAATGGGAAGCATCTCTAGTATATCTTCATTGCGGAGAGTAGCATGGTAGCAAAGTTTGTTGCTGGTATTGGTGAAATTGAACTGAAAAGTTAATACTTGAACATCACACAGTGTGCAGTACTGAAATAAACAAGGCATGAACATGCTTAATACATCAATCGTACAAAACATAGCCATTGCAAGTCGTATTGTTAAGATTTAGCTGGTCAGATCATACCTGTTAAGTCCTGGGGGGTAGTCGCCGGGGCACTTCTTCTGGGCCAGAGCCTGCACCATGTCGGCGGTGGCGGAGGGAGGTGTTCCTCCGGGTCAACACGCACATCGTCCATCGCACCATGGACCGCCATCAGCTCCTCGACCTCCACGTGTTATGTGGTTGGTCTTGCGCGACGATGCTCTGGAGGTAGGGACGGTGGGGATTTGGAGCCATGAGGATGTTTTGCAGGCACCATTGAAGCAATCAAGCTAGGGCCGTGATAGAGATCGGTGGCTTACCTGACTGGATCCGAGCAGAACATAGATGTGGTTGAAGCTGTGGTGGTGGCGGTGGCGGTTTGAGCTGCTGGTAGGGGGAGTCGCGGGGTGAGGGGGAAGTGGGGGGTGAGGGGAGATACTGAGGAAATTTGATGGGTGGGGATATATTCTGAAATCGCACGCCTAATGGAAATTCCGCTGCGAAACATCAAACTTGGGCGGGGGAAACACACAATGGAGATGAAGCGCATAAAATACTAATGTGCGAGAAAACAGAAAATTGGAAGTTCCCGTCTCCAAAAAATGTACACGTGTAGTCGATTTTTTCCGGTCAATGATACGCCTAGTTTATTAGGAACCATCGCACAGGTAACAGACTTATGGATCATTAACGCAAAAAAACGCACACGGGTACGATAGAAACCATGCGTTTTGTGATCTTCTAATGATTAACACAAAAGAGCGCACACGGTCACACATGCTAATCAACGCTCAAAGCCCTCAAATGATGCTCATTGTATGTTAATACTACAAACTTAAAGTACTACTGTTAATTTTCTCTAATACAAGAAACTTAAACTACTTCTCACATGCTGCCATCAGCGCATGCTGGCCAGACACCATTGTTCTCCTTCCCGGCCTTGTAGCCAGCAGCCAACCATGCTTCGATCTCCGCCAAGATCTCCTCATCACGATGTGCGGCCTCTTCTTTCTTGCAGCGGCGAGACTCTCTTTTCTTGACTGCTTTCTGCCTTTTCCGATCCTCCTGCGGCTTTGGCCGCCTCTAGATCCACCGCCCATTCGGCCATGGCAGTCTCAAAGTCTTCCCTTGTAACTGTGTGTCCGCCGGCGGTGATGAACTCGGCGCAGTGAGATGCCATCGCTTCCTTACCATGTGTGCGGTCGCGGGCGGCGAGGAACGTGGCGCCGCGGGATGCCATTGCTTCCTTACCAGTTACTGTGCATTGCGATGCCATGAACAATGCTTGGAGAGAGCTCTGGGACGGAGGGGCCGGGCAGCCGTATAGTGCGGTGGTTTTTAAGATCTCAACGAGAAACGACAAAGGAAATTTAGCTTCCCTTACAATTTTGCTTGTTCATTATCACACATGGTTCATCTGGAGTTGCTTCCGAAAACAGTGTGCGCTGAGGCTATTGTGTGTTGCGTTATGATTGGCCAGAACCCCAGCCACGCGGATCGCGCATGTGCACCGTAGGATGCACTGCGATCGAACGGCAATCCACGTCCCTCACATCACATCCGTGCTGCTGTAGCTGGATTGGATTTATATGCGCCAATTGCCTAGAAAATGCACATAATCCCTTAAATATGGTAAATGAGCCCGAAAAAATGCCAAATTTGAACACGGTGACTTGCAGGGTGTATGTTCTTCGTAGAAAAAAACTCCAGGGCAAAGAACAAAGTAAATTTCGATTACCCTTCATGTTTGGTGATTTCCCTCTCGAAAGCATGGAACTTCCCTGACGATGGTTCGATTTATGAAGGGCGTGCATGACGACATAAGCCAAACCTTCTCAAAGTTTCACCTGGGCATGGTGAGGTTGTAAGGGCATTCTTGTCCCTAAGTAGTTTTGGTGATTTATGACAATGCCTTTGCGGACTTATCGTGTGTATTGAGCTTTTCAGATACATCACGACTAAACACAAGAATATTTGATGCCCCTCGAAGATTATTGAAGACGGTGTTTCTCTACAGTTCGGTTCGGTGGAGTTGGGTCGTAGGAAAGCCATACTAGTAAGAGGGGGTCCGCTTTGGAAAGGTTTGGGTGGAATCTCACGTACACATTCCCTTTTGCACCACCTTTCCTCGAGCTCCTTGGAGTGTTCCTTCGTCTCACCATGTCTCTGCGAAATGAAGGCCTCCGTCTTGCTCTTCTCAGGCCAGCGGTAGTACTGCTCTTTTGAGCGGTACTACCGCAGGAGCCAGTGGTAGTATCGGGCTCCGGCACGGTAGTACCGTAGGCTCCCACGGTAGTACCGCTCCTCAGAGCGGTAGTACCGCGACCTCTGGTCTGGCACCACTGCTCAAGCGGTAGTAGGCGCGAATGTAATTTTTTACATCTGCGCTCCTGTAGTAATACCGTCTTCTTGCGCCAGTAGTACCGTGGCGCCAGCGAGTTCGATGGCGAGGAGGCGGAGGTAGGGGCGGATGTAATTTTTTACATCCGCACCCTTCACGGTAGTACCGCACCCTTGGTCGCGGTAGTTCTGTGTCGGAATTTTGCACGACAATTTCTCAGCGGAGGTAGTCATGGATGTAATTTTTTACATCTGTGCCTGTCGTGCATGGCCTGCGGCTGTCTTGCGGTAGTACGACATGGGGCCGCGGTAGTACCACACCTGCAGATCTACCGCGCCTTGTCCGTGCTCCTTTATTCAGGTGGGCTCTGCCACGCCCACGGTAGTACCGCGGTCCATCGCGGAAGTACCGCAGGCCCGTGCGATAGTACCGCGCCTATGGTGCAGTAGTTCCATGGGTCGCGGGCTGAGTGGTGGGTAACGGTAGGAATTGTCCCCCTACTATAAAAGGGGGTCTTCTTCTCCAAGAAGACTCACCTCTTCCAACCGTAAACTCCATTGTTGCTCCAAGCTCCATTTTCGGCCGATCTCTCTCCCTAGCCAATCAAACATGTTGATTTGCTCGGGATTGGGTGACAAGGCCCCGATCTACACTTCCACCAAGAGATATTTGATTCCCCACACTAATCCCTAGCGGATCTTGTTACTCTTGGGTGTTTGAGAACCCTAGACGATTGAGGTCACCTCGGAGCCATAGTCCATTGTGGTGAAGCTTCGTGGTGTCGCTGGGAGCCTCCAATTAAGTTGTGGAGATTTCCCCAACCTTGTTTGTAAAGGTTCGGTCGCCGCCTTCAAGGGCACCAATAGTGGAATCACGGCATCTCGCATTGTGTGAGGGCATGAGGAGAATACGGTGGCCCTAGTGGCTTCTTGGGGAGCATTGTGCCTCCACACCGCTCTAACGGAGACGTACTTTCCCTTAAAAGGAAGGAACTTCGGTAACACATCCTCGTCTCCACCGGCTCCGCTCTTGGTTATCTCGTGCCTTTACTTTTGCAAGCTTACTTGTGTTGTATCCCTTCCTAGCCTTTGTGCTAGTTGTTATTGCATCATATAGGTTGCTCACATAGTTGCATATCTAGACTACCTATATTGTTGCAAAGTTTAAATTGGTAAAGAAAAGCTTAAAAATTGTTAGTTGCCTATTCACCCCCTCTAGTCAACTATATCGATCCTTTCAATTGGTATCAAAGCCTCGTCTCTTTCTTAAGGACTTTACCATCCGAAGAGTATGGTTGACACCACAGACGGTGTGGAGGAGCACTCTGGTCTGAATCCTACCTCATCTACGGCCGATGGGGGAACCTCGGTCTCTCGTGAGGAATTCAATGTGGCTCTAGACACATTGAAAAACTCCATGACGACCAAGGTTGAAAGCATGTTTACTAAAATTCTAGAAGGACTTAAACTGTCTACCTCGCCGATGAAAGTGGGTGATCCCACTAACAAGGTGACGGATGCTACCTCCGAAAAGGGGGAAGCTAACAGTGAAAAGGGTCCTTCTACTAGTGGTAGAAATGACACCGGCATCTTTGCCCATGTGGAACCTCCAACTTATGGTGGACCGATTCCCTCTACTCATTTAAATCATGCCGGTCCTCCTAAGATTGTGAAAAATGAGGATTTTGATTCTTGGGTGTACCGTTTCAAGCGTCATTTAAAGCATGTGAATACTAATCTTTGGAGAATCATTGAAGAAGGTTTCTATCCACATGACCCAAGCAACTTCACCCCTCGAGAAGCCGTGGATAATCAATTCAATGAGAATGCTCTCTTCATCATCCAAGAGGCAATTCTCCCGAAGATCTCCCTCATCTTGACCCCACGCCCACGCCAAAGACGCGTGGCATTGCGTTGTGTCTCTCTATTGGGGAAGTGCGAGCATTCAACGCACCAACTATGAAGTGGTTCAAGATGAAGCCGATGAGTTTGCTCTGAAGGAAGATGAAGAACCTCGTGAGCTCTTTCGGAGAGTAACCAAACTTGCGGTCTCGCTCCGAGATCATGGGAGCAAGGACACGGATGACAATTGGATCAAACGCAAGTTCCTCAAGGTCATGATGCCCTACAACAAGGCCATGTCCTCTGTCATTTGTCAATGACCGGACTTCCACTCCATGACCTCAAGTGAAGTGTTGGATGAGTTCGTTGCAATGAGCATCTTGGACAAGACCGCCGATAACGCGGTGCTCCGGTCTCAAAGGGCAAAGAAGCCCAACCTTGCCTTGAAGGCCAAGGTTATTGTGGAAGAAGAGGAAGAAGAGGAAGATGTGGAGAGCAACCCCGAAGATACAAAATAGGATTATCACGAGCACATGGCTCTCGCTTCAAGGCAATTATGGAGCAAGAAGAACTCAAGACCCAATTTCAACAAGAATAACTCAAGTGGCTTCAAGAGCAAGCAACGAGTTAGAACTTGTTTCAACTGTGGCAATGTGAGCCATTTCATTGCAGATTGTCCTTACGAGAAGCGGGAAGACAATGGTGGCAAGCTCATCCGGAGAGACAAAGCCAAGTCTTTCCCCAACAAAAACAACTTCACCAAGAAGACTCCTACTCGAGGGCTGGTGGTTCAAGAGGAATACCGTGAGGATGACGATGATGATGAAGACAGTGAAGCAATGGCCATGGCATCCGTTGCCATTGCCACAACTCCCCGGATGTCTCTCTTCGATTCACCCAACGAGAACATCACCGCCAAGTGCCTCATGGCTAAAGCCACCAACAAGGTAACCCCCAACATCAAAACCACCATTATTCCTAATCCTTCTTTTACGGTTGGCATTGATGATGGTAAGGGGTCTAATGAGGAAGTAAATGAATTTGAGTCCTTTATGAGTAAGCTCAAGGGAAAATCCAAGAAGCACTTTGTTGCTCTCTTGGAACAAATTGGTGAAGCCAATGACATGATCGAGGCTCACGAAGAAACCATCTCTAAGATGGAAGGTCATAGTCGTGACTATGCTGATGAGATATTGGATCTCTCTAATGCTCTTGAGGAAGAGCGTGGGCATCGTTTGGCTCTTGAGGAGTCACAAAACGATGACCATGCTAAGTTAAAGAAAGATCTCAATCGTGCTCTTGTTGTGTCTCGTGTGCTAACTTCCGAGAAGGCTAAACTTGGGGTAGATCATGCTAGACTCAAGGAGGAGTTTGATGTACTTGACAAGGCCCACAAGGTCTTGAAGGGTGCTCATGCTAACCTCAAGGAGTCTCATGCTCAACTCCAAGTTAAGCTAACCAAGGAGAAGGCCACCTTTCCTCAAGTGATCTTAATTGATAACGCAAATGCTACTAACCCATGTTGTGAGCATGTGCATCTTGTGGAGGAGAATGCCAAGTTTAAGGAACAACTCGAGAGAGGCCTTGTGTCATGCATACAAGGTGAGAAGAACCTAAATGACCTTTTGAGCAATCAAAAGGAAGTTGTGGCCAAGCAGGGAGTTGGGTTCTCCCCCAAGTCCAAGAATAAGAGGAAGAACGAGAAGAAGAATGACAAGACCAAACGACCTCCACCGCTTAAGAAAACGTTTGTGAAGGAGGTAGAGGGTGCTCCTAAGGAGAAGAAGAACAATGCGAAGAGTGGTGATGCCAAAAAGGGCAAAGCCATCTCTTCCAACAAAGCCGGCGACTTTAACCCTTCTTATGTGTTGTGCCGTGCTAGTGATGGGCATGTTTATGCTAAATTTGTTGGTTCTTCTTATGAGTACATTGAATGGTCTATTTGGGTTCCTAAGACCCTTGTTACTAACATCAAAGGACCCATTACTAAATGGGTACCTAAAACCAAGCATTGATCTCTTGTAGGTGTTTGCTTCTGGTGGGGGATCATGACTGCTCGATAGTGGAGCAACAAATCATATGACCGGGAGCAAGGACTTGGTGGTGGACGTGTAAAAGATCCCTTCTATGCCCACCAATGTCGAGTGGGGTGATGCCTCACATTCTAAGGTATTGGGTCTTGGCAAGGTTGTCATTTCTCATGATCTAACGATCGATAAAGTCATGCTTGTTGAGTCCCTTGCGTACAACTTACTTTCCGTTCGTCAACTTGCACTCATGGGCTTTTCCACCTTCTTTGATATTGATACCGTGGCCCTCTTATGGAGCAAGACTCTTAAAGTAGCCTTTGTTGGGCATGTCGAGAACGGTCTCTATGTGATTAACTTTTCAGAGCGATCCACTAAGACCGCGACATGCCTAATGGCTAAAGTTGACGTGGGATGGCTTTGGCATCGCCGTTTAGCCCACGTCAATATGAGATCTTTGCAAAGTCTTCTCAAGGGGACCATGTCCGTGGACTAACAAATGTTAGTTTTGCCAAAGATCGTGCTTGCAGTGCTTGTATCCAAGGAAAGCTTCATGAGAAGGCTCACCCTCCCACGACTATCATCTATTTGAAGAGACCCTTGGAGCTCCTTCACATGGACCTCTTTGGGCCTCCATCCTTTGATAGTCTTGGGGGAAGAAAGTATTGCTTGGTGATTGTGGATGATTATTCAAGATACACGTGGGTATATTTCTTCAAGAGGAAGAGTGAAACTCAACAAACCGTCATCGACTTTGCAAATGAAGCTCAACGACGACATGATGCAAAGATCTTGACAATAAGAAGTGAAAACGGCACCGAGTTCAAGAACTACACCTTGGATGAGTTCCTTAGTGATGAGGGGATCAAGCATCAATACTCTGCTCCATACACCCCTCAACAAAATGGTGTTGCGGAGAGGAAGAACCGGACGTTGATGGATGCGGCAAGGACCATGATGGCGGAGTTCAAGTCTCCATACAACTTTTGGGCTGAAGCCATCAACACAGTGTGTCATGCATCAAATCGGCTCTATCTTCGCAAAGGCTTGAACAAGACTCCTTATGAAATACTCACTGGTATCAAGCCCAACCTCAAGTAGTTCCGGGTGTTCTGGTGTAAGTGTTTCATTCTCAAGAAAGGTGTTTGTTTGTCTAAATTTGAGGCTAGAGCTTATGAGGGCATATTTGTTGGTTATGCTACAAACTCTCATGCTTACCGTGTCCTCAACAAGTCCACCGGACTTATTGAGGAGATGTGTAACATGGAGTTTGACGAAAATAACGGCTCCCAAGTGGAGCAAAGTGGTACTTGTGATATAGGTGATGAAATTCCTCCCCAAGCCATAAGAATAATGCGTATTGGTCATATTCTACCCATTGAGGAACCCCTTGTGGCCGAAGGAGAAGGACAATGCTCCACTCAAGTGGAGCCATCACCTCCGCAAGACCCACACGATTCTGAAGAACAAAGTGAAGGCCCTCACCCTCATGAACAAGACCAAGGGGAAGATCAACCTCAAGATGGTGGTGAACCACAAAATGATGCCCAAGGTCAAGTTCTCCCCCTCGAGCAAGTTCAAGATCAAGAGCAAGCTCAAGATCTCGAACAAGCTCAAGACGGCGCTCAAGATAATCATGTTGATCCTCCTCCTTCCACATCCGAGGAGGAATTAGAGCGTCGTGCCGTGAAGATTGCTTCCAAGCTCACCACCAAAGGCCATCTCATGGAGAATGTGGTTGGAAGCCTAAGAAAGGTGGTAAGCACTCATAGACAATTAGCAAACTATTGTGAACATCACGTGTTTGTCTCTTGTGTTGAACCTCAAAAGGTCTATGAGGCGCTCGAAGATTCGGATTGGCTCAATGCCATGCATGAAGAACTCAACAACTTCGAGTACAACAAGGTGTGGAGATTGGTGCCACGGCCGTCGGGGAACCATAACGTCATTGGAACCAAGTGGATTTTCAAGAACAAGCAAGACGCTCATGGGAACATCATTCACAACAAGGCAAGATTGGTAGCACAAGGCTACTCCCAAGTCGAGGGTATCGACTAAGGTGAAACCTTTGCTCCCATTGCTCGCCTTGAATCCATTCGTTTGATGATTGCTTATGCTTCCCATCACAACTTTAAGTTACAACAAATGGATGTGAAAAGTGCTTTTCTTAATGGTCCTATTAATGAGTTGGTCTATTGTAAGCAACCCCCCGGGTTCGAGGATCCTTCCTTCCTGGATCATGTGTATCAACTCGATAAGGCACTCTCACTACAGGAAACTGCTAGTTTGCCATCTGTGGATAACAGACGGCAAAGACGTAAATCCAGACGGCAAAGAGTTTGCCGTCAGGAAGTAGACGGCAAAGTCAGACGGCAAAGACTAATCGGCAAATAATACTTTGCCGTCTACTTGACGGCAAAGACTTTGCCGTCAGTCTATACCTTCTGCCGTCAGCGGGTAAAGCCAGACGGCAAAATATTGCAGCAGACGGAACGGATGGACTGACGGACGGCGTCAAGTGTTTTGCCGTCTACCGGCCGTCCAGGCATACGGAAAAGTCTATTAACTTTGCCGTCAACTGTCGCGGCAGGCAAAACGGGAAAAACTCATACTTTGCCGTCTGTCGTTCTTGGGCTAGTGGGCAGAATAGCTGGACTTTGCCGTCCGCTATTCGCTCCCCAGTGGGAAAAGATGCATACTTTGCCGTCTGGTAGGGTTGTCCCAGACGGCAAATAGCCACCTCTTTGCCGTCAACCAACCTGTTGGCCAGACGGCAAAGCTTTTTTTTTGATAATCTCAAATTTTAGTACACAATTAAACAGTTTAATACACAATATAGTAATTGCCTTGATCCATAACCAAAGATCCTCACAGCATGTAACCATAACAGGACAACATAGTTCCATAGCAAATATAAGCAACAATGAACAAAGTTCCATAGCATATAGTCCCAGGACAAAGTTCCATAGCATATAGTCCCAAAACAAAGTTCCATAGCATATAGTTCCACATCATATAGTCCCATACATATAATACACAATGAACAAAGATGGCATCACTACGTAAGATTTGGCACTACAACAAATGCCTTCATGTCCATGTCATGGTCCAAAGAACATCCAGGTGGCAACCTACTAGATTTAATGGTGACTGTCACGTTTTGGCACAAGAACAAATAACGTGCTTGAGATCATCAATATGCCAAATGCATAAAAGAACCACCAACCATACTCGATCTCAAACATTCGGAGAACCACCAAGGTTGTTGTCACTTGGGCCTCGTGCATGTGAAGATCCATCAAGATTAGATCCATGGCACGATTGATGAGGCATCATCATAGCGGGCATACCATTCTCGGGTACAATAAGCCCGCAAATTATGTTTGAGTGAAGATTAAGTCTTTGGTGGTAGAAGAGTTCATGTATGTCTTTGGCAATTAAGGAACTAACCGCAAACATTGCAAAGCATTGACTAGTTTGTTCCAACACACTTTCTTTGCACCGCTTGCTGCGTCCTCTCATCGACCGATCGCCTCTCCTGCCCTCTCCTCCGCCGCCACTCGCCTCAACTCCGCCCGATCTACTGCAAAATATGGCATGGCAATCGCGTCTTCAATCCAACAGTAAGTAAGAAACAAACATATATAGAAGGACTTGTATAGAATACCTCCATCTCAACCATAGTGGAGTCGGCGTTTATATGTAGAAGATTTTGAGATACGTAACCGAGCTTTGTATTCAGGGAGAGAGCTACGGGAGGAGCTAGGGAACATGCCTCCTGCAATTGCTTCCTTGCCATGTTTCCTGCCTTCTCTAGAGATCATGACCAACGCGTGGTCAAGAGGCTCTGTTGTCACATCATACTCGGGCCCTTTCAACTCTTTTGCCATCCCTTTAAATTTCTCCGTCCGATCGTAGCGATCTATCTTGGAATCTGTGAATGACATGTCATTCTCATCGTAAGGCGTGGCTGTTACAGACGGTGCCTTATGGGCCAAAGCATACGAGACGAAAAGGTTGGGCGGTGGAGCATTATGGTGAGACGCCTCGCAACCAAAGCAACATGATTAAGATTTCAACACAATGATTGGCAACATGTATGACAAGAAAAAGCTTATGAAGAACTCCATAAGATATACCCAACGTTCACCGTACTCCATAACATTCAAGTTGCCTTGATGATGTGGTGGATCCAGCATTCCGGCTCGCCGATTTCTATAATCTTTGGTTTTCGCCCTGTACTCTTTGGAACACCAAGCGTCCACGATCCGCTCCCGACACTCCCCCTTATCGACGCACCATCTCGGAGTAACCTAATTGATCAATTGCATCTCATATATGTCAAAAAGAATTTGAGTGCCAGCCTGTTGAGGAAATAACAAGCATGAATATGCTTTACCTTCATGTACTTGTCCTTCTCAAGACGGAGTCTCCTACCAGATTTCTTATCAAGACTCTTATAGCCTTGAGTTGCCATATATTTGCGGATGGCTAAAGGGCGCGCCTCATGCATCAGATTATGCACAAACTTCGGGCAATGTTTGTTGACAACTGCTCGTGCCTCCTCCAACTTTCCATCCTCGCATCTATATAAATCCTGCAAATATAGAGAAAATTAGTTTGGTGCAGTAATTTTCAAACCTTTAAGTCTGAGGTTTCTTATAAAATATAAATAAAGTAAAATCTGCTAGTTTATTTATAGTCAAAACAGGCAAATATAGAGACAATGGCTCCATCCCGAAATCAAAAGGTTAAAAGACCATCGAGTTGATGACAATCAAGAGTTAGATAAGCAGAATTCGATCTATTATTATTAGGAATACCCATAAAGTGGATTCTAATCAATTGCCACTGCTCAATTTATAATCAATTATGATGCACTTCATAGAAGATACATTATACGGTGAACGCAGAAATTTCACCAAGAATTGAAGTATGTTTACACTAAGAATTAAACATTGTTGCTCAGAAATTTCATTCAATACAGATGATCAGATGCACATATTTCTTTGAATTGACAGGTCCAAAAATCAGGTTTATATATATGCACCCAGGTTCTAGAAATATACTCTAGATACAAATAACACAATTAAGAAATATAGTACGCACTAGTTTTCCAACATAGGGAGCTCGATCTTGAACATGTACTCTTTCTAGGAATTCATATATTAATAACTAGAGGTCTATTGAACCAAGATTTACAGCAAAGTATCCATGTCACAGATTTTTATTCAAGTTAGATATCTGCAGGTTAATCGGCAGAGCTCAAAGAATGCCTCATGTGATATACACACACATTTATAAATAAACTAGGTTGTCCGTCCGTGCATGGTGGGCGCCTCCTCGCCTTTGTGGCCACAGGAATATTAAATCTAAGTTTTCTAGATAGTTTTGCTACTGCAATATTATAGTCTGCTAGCATTCTATTAAGAAAAATAAAGTAAAATCTAAATCTAAGTTTTCTAGATAGTTTTGCTACTGCAGTATTATAGTCTGCTAGTATTCTATTAAGAAAAATAAAGTAAAATCTAAATCTAAGTTTTCTAGATAGTTTTGCTACTGCAGTATTATAGTCTGCTAGCATTACGTTAAGAAAAATAAAGTAAAATCTAAATCTAAGTTTTCTCATGGGTGGAATATTTAATTCTCGAGTGCAGCATATATATCAACGGCTAGAAGTTTTGCTACTACAAGACGATGGAGATGCAGTGTGTGAAGGAAACTTAATGATTACATAAAGCACGGCAAAGACCCGCTCAGCTTTGTTGTGAAACTTCGATGTTGTTGGCTACACCAAGATCCTCATAGGCTTTGTAGTGGTCCCGGTACATGCCGGCTCCGGAACTTTGCCCTCCCTGCAAAGTAACCATGCCAGGTAATGCTCCTTAATGAGGCTCCCAAGGACGCCCGTTCACGTGTCGGTACTTTCCGTGCTAGCTCCAGCTTTCTTCCAACCGCTACATAATGAGAAGCCAAAGTTATTAGCAATTGTTGCATACATTGAAGGTAGAAAATGGGAAGCCAAAGTTAGTTACATTTCTCCACATGGAGCAATACATGGCCTCTGCTCCATAGGAAGCCCTCGTTCCGGGAGCCTTGAGGAACCACGTAGGTACATGGACCGACCCTCCTCAACTTGGATGAAACCAGCATGCTCCTCATCACAGGTCGAGGCCTCCTTGTCAGAGGTCGGGGCCTCCTCGTCAGAGGCCTCCGACGACAACCGCTCTTCCTCCACCCTCTTAGACACGGGGAGTGAGACACCGGCCTCGTCCTCCACCCTCTCGACACGGGAGTGAGACACCGGCTCGTCCTCCACCCTCTCAGACACGTGGGAGTGAGACACCGGCTCGTCCTCCACCCTCTTAGACACGGGGGAGTGAGACACCGGCTCGTCCTCCACCCTCTTAGACACGGGGGCGTGAGACCTTTGGCGAAGCAGGTTTCTCTTAGCATTTTCTCCACGTGCACCTCTTCCCGGCCTTTTCCAATCCCTCGATGAGCCTGACGATGAGAGGAAGGTGGAGGATCAGCGATAAAAGTTCTAAGCAAAGATCTCGCTATGGGGAGCCCGGGCTTTTTCCTTTGCGGGCCCACCAAGCTTCACTCACCTGCTATGACAAAAAGTAAAGCAATTAGTACAAATACAAGATTATAGGTTAAATAAATAAGCATAAGTTCAAACAATTGTCGCAATGAGAATTACCAATGCAATTGTAGTACAAATACATTATAGTTCAAACAAATAAACATAAGTTCAAAAAACATACGCAATGAGAATTACCAGGCAATTATAGTGCAAAAACTACATTATACTTCAAATAGATAAGCATAAGTTTGAGATCATCTGGGTCATGGTAAATCAACTAGTACAAAATCAACATTACAGTTCAACACTACGACTAAAAATAGTCGGGATTATCTGGATCACAATCCGTCTCTTCTTCAAGGTCAGTTCTAGCCTCATCATCGTGATTATCACGTGTCGTCAAGGATGTTGTCCTCATGTTGACCGTCATCGTCACCTTCGTCGGCAATTCCTAGACGTAACCGTTCAAGCATTGAGAGGTCTTCCATGTTCATAACCTCTTCTTCTTCCTCTTCGACTTCTTCTTCTTCACTGTCAATGTGTACTTCCATGCGTGGATGGATGTTGAGACGGCCTCTAGGCCCATGTTCTTCTTGGAAGAATTCTCCATCATATGTGTCAGGGTCGATGTGAGGTTGATAATCCTCTTCACTTGGGGAAGGATGTTTACGATGTGGCGGCACATCGCATTACCGACATCCCAACCCTTAAGGTACTTCTTTTGGCATGCATACTTGAGATAAAAAACTTGTGTCGCTTTGTTGAGCCACAATATAGACATCTTCGCATTCTAATTTGTTGTCTTGGCAATTTCGACTTGCCCAATATCATCCCTCCGCCTAACCTTCTCCGGATCAAACCAATGGCATTTGAAGACAACGACTTTGAGGATTTGCCCCAAAGTAATGCAGTTCATATATTTCATCAAGTCTTCCATAATACTCAACTCAATTGCAAATAGCCGACACTCCCATGTTCCTTGATTTTAGAACGTCCCGACGTTCCTCGTTCCCATGTGTGCGGAAGCGATACCCATTGATGTCGTATTTATCAAATGTACCGACCTTATAGTCAAAACCATTAGCAACTTGTTTTAACTCTTTGTCCAATATCGACGTACCCTACAAGTTTAAGAGAGAAGGATAGGTGTATTAGTCACACGTAATACCAACTTCAAGTGTTCCAAGAAGTATACCTTACCTTTTCTCTGAACCAAGAAATGAAACCATAATTGCCGTCTCCTTCACCAGCAAGAAGCTCATACTCTTCAAGTGAATCATGTTCGACCCCTCCATTCGAGAACTGGGCAATGGATTCACTGCCCAATGAGAAATGAGTGGAGTTAAGAGAGAAACATGTGAGTAAATGTTACATAATGTACCAACACTTACTCAATGTACGGCCGCACTTCTTGAAGGTTGGTGAGGATATACAACGTAACCGATTTCCACTCTTTCGGATCCAAATTCTTTGAACCAGAAGCACCCACAGGTCCGAGTTACCCTTTGAAGAGGCTGAGCTTGGATTCATGTTTAGGGTCGCCAGTATTGTATCGAGACTTTGCATTATGCAAGCTTGGAATATTGGCCGCATAGCGTGATGTCGTGAAGTTTGTAATCTCCTCGCCAAGAATGCCTCGGCTATGGAGGCTTCAATTCTACATTTATTTCTACATTTAGCTCGAAGAGTCTTACGCATTCTCTCAAGTCCATAGCACCAACGATTCAAAGACAGGGCCACCCATTCTTGCCTCGGAAGGAGGTGTAAAATCATATGTTCCATCGGATTAAAGAATCTGGTGGAAAGATCTTCTCTAGCTTGTAGAGCAACTTCGGGGCCCGTTCTTCCATCTCATCTATCACAAGAGGGAGATACTTCTTTAGCACAAAGAACACGGAAGAAATAGCTAAGCTCGCCAATACTTCCCAATCATCCTCGTGGATATAGCCTCGAATCATCACCGGCATTAACCGCTCAAGCCATATGTGCCAATCATGACTCTTCATCCCGTTGAGCTTCAATTTATCAAGATTCACCGCCCTCATAAGGTTCGCTGCATACCCATCGAGGAACAACAAAGTTTTGAACCACATGAGTATCTCCTTCTTTTGTTCCCTAGTAAGAACAAACCTCGCCTTTGGCGTCCTCCAGTTTTTCTTGCCCTCGGGTTGTCGCAAGTTGTGTTCGGGTCTATGACATAGCTTCATTACATCAAGTCCAGCCTTAGTATTATCCTTCGTCTTCTCAGCAATGTTGAACAATGTGCCAAAAATGGCCTCGGCGATATTCTTTTCGATTAGCAGCGACATCAATATTATGTGGAAGCTCGAGCTGGTGGAAGTAGGGAAGATCCCATAAGCATGGCTTATGAGTCCACGCGTGTTCTTCGTTATATCCCAAGAAATACCCTGGACGTTTGGGATCAGGCTGGAGAGCATTTAGTTGATCACGAATTTGTTCACCCGTCATCTCAGGTAGTGTCGAGTGTTCAACGACTTCACCTTTCATGAAGTTCTTCTTGTCTTGTCTGAATGGATGGTCAAGACGCAAGAATACTTGCGACCATGCTGCAACCAACGGCACTTCATGCTTGCCTTGCACCTTGGGCATGGGAACCTCCCATGCACAGACCACCCCATGAAAAGTGAATATGCCGGTAAGTCATGAAATGAGTACTGGTACCAAACATGCATTGTGAAGTTCTTTTTGCTAGCAGCGTTGTATGTCTCAGATCCCGTTCACCCAAGCTTCTTTCAACTCATCTATCGGTGGTTGCATGTACACACTTATATTCTTCCCTGGATACTTGGGTCCCGGAATTATCAACGACAGGAACATGTGCTTGCGTTGCATTATGGCGCCGGGGGGGAGGTTGAGGGGAACAACAAACACGGGCCAACAACTATATGTCTTTGACACCATACCAAACGGATTGAACCCATCGAGTCCGATGGCAACTCGTGCATTCTTTGCCTCTTTTGCTTTCTCATGATGTATTCGATCGAAACTCTTCCAAGCTTGGGCACAAGACGGATGTATCAGCATCGGTCTCCCATGATCATCTTTGTCGTGTCTTATCCCATATTTGTGCCATGTCATCTGTTTGGCTGTATCATCGTTCAAGTAAAGGCGTTGAATTCTTGGCAAGATTGGAAAATATCGAAGAACATTTGCGGGCACTTTGCTCTGCTTCTTCGTACCATCACTGAGGTCTCTCTCGACATACCTAGAGGCTTTGCACTTGGCGCAATATTATCAACGGACTTTATCAGCATTTCTAAGAAGGCCGTCGTAGACTCCTCCGGTTCTTCCTCTGATCCCTCTTCACGTGCATCGTTGAAGTCAGCTACGATGTCAACAATCCCGGTACCATTGTTGTCGGTTCGCCGACGCACCACCTCCTCTCTCGCTACGTTCGGGCTCGCCATGAAGGGTCCACCGGTATACCCACGCTTAAACCCATGCTTCTGCGGTGCACACATATCGTCTTCTTCGACTGCTCGCGTGCCGCTATGACACTTCAGCCAGGGCACCAACTTTTCTTTAGCCTCTAGCAAATGTTGCCTCCACAAATTCGTTGGTCTTTGTCACCCATTCAAAGGGTCATGCCCGGCTGACTAGGGTGTCCGTGTACATCCACTCACGATCATCCATACTGGTACTTGCACTAACAAGAGGGGCACCAAATTCATATTCATCAAGATATGTATAATGTAATTAAGACTAGATACACACCTAATTACCATTGTCATATTATTTATGCCATGATTTTAATTTTTACCATACAAAAGGGAAGCGTGCATCCATGGATTGAATCCTATCTCTAATAGGTAAAGATGGGTCCTAATCCCACCGATGCGTGTAAATTGGGTTCGTTTCCCGTGCCCTACTCCGGTCCTCGGCAAAATTTCGGCAGCACCTCCCCGCTGTTCTCCAGATACACGTCTTGACAACAAGCCGAGAGAATGTGCACCCGGAGAACAACGAGGTGGCACTGACGAAATTTTGCCAAGGACCGAAGTAGAGCACGGGAAACGAAACCCAATCTACACGTACTCGGGCTGTCCATGGATAACGTGGACAATTCGAAAGGACGATGGTTATAAATATGCAAAGACATGCATATTTATAGATGCCACCCTTTCGAACGGGAGACGCCTTAGGTTACGAGACTTGACATGAAAATAAAATCTAGTGGCATCGGCACGACATTTAACGGAACGAAGCAAAGAGGGGAGGGGGATGAGATGACAGTCAAGCTCACCCCGAGACCGTAGAGGCGGTAGTCAAACAACGATGGCAATGGCAACGGGACGAACAATGCTCCTCGAGGTGAAGATAAAATCCCTACACATGAAAAGCACCGGCACAACCAACATAAGCACTCGTGAAACAATCTGATAAAAACATTATCAACATCATCTCGCAGTTGACAACTATATATATATATATATATATATATATATATATATATATATATATATGTATGTATATATATATATGTGTGTGTAGCAAGACTAGAATCTCTGGCTTGTCTTCTCCAATCTAAGCATGTTGCAAAAAACTGAGCATTTAATTTCCTACGAGCATTAATCAAAAGTTGAAATTTTGCCTTGCAGAACAACCATATTATGGACAAGCACAAGGCTGCCTTATACTAAAAAATTTAGGCAGAAGAAAATGGAAAGGGATACATCCATCAGCAAATCATCCATACATCCATCTACGCATCCATCCTTACATACATCTATAAATCCATCCACATATACTACAATCCATACATCTATCCATCTAAAAGAATACGAATAGAGATGGGGAGCGGTGCTCACCGTGGGGTGGGGCAGAGGGGGGCTTGGGGCAGAGGGGGAGGTGGTGCCCCGCTTCGGTGGTGACCAGTGGCGGCGGATGCGTAGGAGCGAACCGGCGGCGGTGCTACCCACGGCAGCCATGCTGCTAGGGCAGGGGAGGACGGCCCGATGGCGGTCGCGCCGTTGGAGGAGGACGGGTGGGGGCGCAATGGAAAAGGGTCCCGACGGTGGCGCGGTGGAGGCGGGGACCAGCTGCAGCGGTGCGGTGGAGGTGGAGACGGGCGGCGGCGGCGCGGTGGAGCCGGGGACGGGCGGTGGCGGTGGCGCGGTGGAGCCGGGGACGGGCGGGGATAACCTAGCGCGCGTGGTCGAGACAGAGGAATCGGGGATGATGCGGTCGGGTGGGGGGATTTTCTTTTCTTAATTTCCATTAATTTGCCGTTAGTGGGACCAAAAGGAGACGGCAAAGCAAGGCTCGGTGCCAGGTTTTTTTCTATTAGTTCGCCATCGATGGGGCCGAGAAGGCAGACGGCAAAGCAACTGACTTTGCCGTCAGTGGATGACAAACACACACGGCAAAACTGGGGCACCGTTACCTACCGTCAAACTAGACACGTGTCCATCCTTTGCCGTCACTCAGTGAAACAACAGACGGTGAAGAGCCAGTTTGCCGTCTTGGTTTCTTTGCCGTCATCCTTTCGCTAGGTTTGTCGTCAGCCAGTGCGCTCATAGACAGCAAAGCGAATATTTGCTATAGTCATACTTTGCCGTAAGCTCCTGACGGCAAAACTTTCTTTGCCGTCTACCCCGATGAAATGCTATAGGCAAAGCCGCTCACTGACGGCAAACTAGCAGTTTCCTGTAGTGTCTATGGCCTTAAACAAGCCCCACGTGCGTGGTATGACCACCTTACCGAGTTGTTACAAGATCGTGGATTTGAAGTTGGGCAAATCGATCCCACTCTTACTAAGAAGGTCAAAGGGGAGTTGTTTGTGTGCCAACTATATGTTGATGACATTATCTTTGGTTCCCCTAACAAAGCTTTCAATGAGGAATTTGCCGCCCTCATGACCTCTAAGTTCAAGATGTCTTCGATGGGAGAGTTGAAGTTCTTCCTTGGTTTTGATATCAAACAAAGAAGAGAAGGTACCTTCATCAACCAATCCAAATACACTGAAGACATGCTAAAGAGATTCAAGCTAAGTGATGCCAATCCGGCATCTACTCCAATGCCTACCAAGTGCCAACTTGACATTGATCCCAATGGTAAAGCGGTGGATCAAAAGGTATATCGCTCTATGATTGGATCCTTGCTTTACCTTTGTGCATCTAGACCGGATATCATGTTGAGTGTGGGAATGTGTGCACGGTTTCAAGCCGCACCGAAGGAAAGCCACTATGTGGCGGTCAAGCAAATCTTTCGATATTTGCTCATACCCCAAACTTTGGCCTATGGTACCCAAGAGGAGCAAACTTCAAGCTTGAAGGATTTACGGATTCCGATTGGGCGGGAGACAAAGTGGATAGGAAGTCCACTTCCGAAGGGTGCCAATTTCTTGGTTGCTCTTTGGTGAGTTGGTCTTCCAAGAAGCAAAGTTGTGTGTCCCTCTCGTCCACCGAAGCGGAATATGTGGCAGCCGGTAGTTGTTGTGCACAACTCCTATGGATGAGGCAAACTTTAAAGGAATACGGTGTCATTTGTGACAAAGTGCATCTTTGGTGTGACAATGAAAGTGCCATCAAGATTTCTCTCAACCCGGTGCAACACTTCAAGACGAAGCACATTGAGATTCGGTATCACTTCATCCGGGATCATATTAGGCGAGGGGAGATCGAGCTCAAGTATGTCAACACTCATGATAACCTTGCAGATATTTTCACGAAGCCCTTGGATGAAGCAAGATTTCGCGAGTTAAGGCTTGAGCTAAATATCATTGATTCAAGCAATGTGACTTGAGCCCATGCACACCCCACCTCACTCAACTTGTTCTCTAGTTTAGGTGTAGGCATGGACATAGGGGGAGTGTTTTTCTATCAATGAACTTTTCCTCCCCCCCCCCCCCCATTATGCATAAATTAATCATCTCTTTCACATTAGCCATTTTTTATGGTACTTGTGCTTCAAAGACGAGTTTTGGTCATGGACCGAAGGATAATTCTTCGCGGTGCCATACCAATTGACTCAAACATAGGTGGCTCCGGCCACCGCCCTTCCTTGGAGAAGTTGTGTCTCGTAGTTGGTCTTCGTTGTCGTGTGGCTTCCTCTTCTTCTTGGCGTGTTTGAGTCGGTGTTTGTGTTCGCCTCTTTGTTGCTTAGTGTTTCCCCGGAGGGTGTTTTGCCTTTTTTCTCCTTTCTCTCTTGAGTTCTAGCACTTTCTTGGTTTACGGTACTACGTGGTGCGCCACGGTACTACCGCAGGAGTTGGTGGGTCTCTGCCAAGTGCGTGCCCTCCAGGGGCATGGTACTACCGCTACTTCCGCGGCAGAATTTTTTTACTGCCCATTGAGCTGCAGTACTACCACCGACATGCAGTACTTGCCCAGCGGTACTACGCAATGACCGTGGTACTTCCTGCATGCAGCGGGTGGGGGTTAAGAGCGGGACAGGGGGAGTTCTAACTCCCCCATACCCATTCATCTCTATTCCCCACCCCGCCTCTCTCTCTCCTGACCAAGAACGGCGCGGGAGGACTTTACCGGATCTCCGTCTCCGGCCGCTCTCCTCGGATTCCGACCGGTGGGATCGTTCCCCACCTAGCCCTCTTGCCATGGACCCAGGTTTTTCCCCAAGTGCCTCTCCTTTTTGTCCTTCCTTGTGCTTTTAGGTTTTGGGGAGATGCATGTGGTGTTCTTGAGATTTTTGGCTAACTCTGTGCAAGTGGGATTCGTTGTAGAGTGGTAGTGTAGTTGCATGCTCTTTGGATAGTCAAAATAGTTCCGTTTCATCAATGGTAGTACCGAAGTTGTCGTGCGGAGGTTCTAGATCCAGATCCGCGTCCTCTGTGGCGGTTTCCAATCCGTGCGGTACTACCGCTCCTCCTGGAGCGGTACTACCGCAGCCTTACTCGATCTCGGCGCTCATGGTACTTCAAGATTTGGTGTGGTACTACCGCTTGGCGTCCGGAAGTAAAAAATTACTTCCGCCCCACGTGCGGTACTACCATGCTACCCCGGCACGGTACTACCGCGGCTGGAGCGGATGTAATTTTTTACATCCGTAACCCTGCCCGGTACTACCGTGGATTTATCCTGCGCCCTTTGGTTTTGTCCAAATCGCATGCTTTTGTGTTTTTTCGGTTTGGTATTGATCCGTTTTGTTCCCGTGCGTGTCTTTGTGTCTTTGTGTCTAGGTGGTGTCTCCGGTTTTGCTCGTCGCTCGAATCCCAGCCGTGACACAGGGTCAATGCGTCTGCGCAACGCAGATGATGTTCCAGAGGGGTCCTCTGCTGCTCCCCAACGCAGGACCAAGCACACCGCCAGCAAACAGAAGGAGCCCGTCATGGGCATGGATGAGATGCCCCAGGCCGAGTTTGTCATTCGAAGGAAGATCAATCCCTATGTGTCTCCCCGGGCTAGCACGCGAGGCAATGCCCTCTTCTAGAACAAGCAGCAGAATCTGATTTATATGGATGTGATCAAGGCCAAGAAGAATCACTATGTTGAAGTTCACTGGATTGACATGATTCACATGAGGCAGGAGAAGCACCGTGGGTACTTTGGAGAGGCCTTGGATCTTGTGGTGCAGTTTGGCATTGAACACATTCTCACCTTCCACAAGGATTTTGATCCAGAGATCATAGCACAGTTTTTTGCTTCGGTCCACTTCGGCATCAATGAAGAAAGGACAATGACTTGGATGACTAATGGTCAACAGCTGTCTGCTATCTGGAAGGAGTTCATGGAGTTGCTTCTCATTCCTGATGAAGGACTCGACAAGCCAGTTGGAGTTCGCCCTCACACCAATTCTGAGTCTGCCAACAAGAACAAGCTCATGCCATACCTTGTTGAGAAGACGCTTCCAAACAAGAAGAAGGTGTGGGTGCTTAACCCCTTCCTTGACATCATGCATAGGCTCTTCCAGAACACGCTCTTCCCGCGCATTGGTGACATGGGACATGTGCATGCTTACCTCGTTGACATGATGCTCCTTTGTGAGGAGGCCCGTCAAGCTCAGACTCAGTCACTTGATGTCTCACATATCATGTGGTGTGAGCTTCAGTTCGCCGTGTTCAACCGTAAGGTCCCCATCTATGGGCCTTACCTGTTTCACCTGATCTCCAAGACTTGGGAGAAGCTCCTTCCCAATGATGAGTTTGAAGCTCCAGGCTGGATTCGACATGAGCCCATCAAGCTCCGCATCAAGCCCCAATGGGCTAACACCACCACTGCTGCTGAGGCTGCCAAGATGGATGTGGATGAGGAAGAGATTGAGGAGGAAGACGCTGCTGAGGACCGTTCTACGTTCACGCCTCCCTCTGCTGAGCCCTCTTGGGCAAAGAAGCTAAAGAACAAGATGAAGAGGCTGTTCTGCATGCAGGTTCAGGGTCAGTACAAGGCCCATGTTGCTCAGAAGGAGAGTCGCCGTCGCGACATCAGGATCTACAGGGCCTGTGGAGAGGACGTGGCCAGCGGCTCTGAGAAGCACATCACCCCAGAGACTGCCTGGATGGCGAAGCAGGGCTACAAGTGGACCGATTCAGAGGAGGAGTGTCGGTGTCAAAACCGACGGATCTCGGGTAGGGGGTCCCGAACTGTGCGTCTAGGCGGATGGTAACAGGAGATAAGGGACATGATGTTTTTACCCAGGTTCGGGCCCTCTCGATGGAGGTAATACCCTACTCTGCTTGATTAATATTGATGATATGGGTAGTACAAGAGTAGATCTACCACGAGATCGTAGAGGCTAAACCCTAGAAGCTAGCCTATGGTATGATTGTTGTTGTGTCCTACGGACTAAAACCCTCAGGTTTATATAAACACCGGATAGGTTAGGGTTACACAGAGTCCGTTACAATGGTAGGAGATCTACATATCCGTATCGCCAAGCTTGCCTTCCACGCCAAGGAAAGTCCCATCCGGACACGGGACGAAGTCTTCAATCTTGTATCTTCATAGTCTTGGAGTCCGACCGTGATGATAGTTCGGCTATCCGGACACCCCCTAATCCGGGACTCCCTCAGTAGCCCCCGAACCAGGCTTCAATGACGATGAGTCCGACGCGTTGATTGTCTTCGGTATTGCGAGGCGGGTTCTTCTCCAAATTCCATATACCGCCGAATAGTGTCCGCTTCTGATGAATGCTGCGCTCCTTGGCTTCTGCGCCCAATAATGGCCATCTTCCACGTGTTTGAATGAATGCGAAAGGCCAGGGTATTTTTACAATTACCCCCTAGCTGCGCAAACGAGCTGCCTATAAAAGGGGAGAGGGTCTAGATCTGAGTCACACCATCCCTCCTTCGCGAGCTTTCATCGGAGCGCCCCTGACCAAAGCCCATTCCATCATGGACAGTCGACGCGGCTCCTCCTCTCGCGCTCCCAGCCCTCAGCCTGGGAATTGGGAGAGATGCTCGATCCGCATAGCGAGCTAATTATACTCCAAACCAAGGGATTTCTTCCCGGCCTTCATGGTTCCGGTTCGAGCCGGACTCGCCACCTACAAGGGCGGAAAGCAAGCGGAGAGTGTCCCCGATCCTTCTAAAGGAGAGCGGGTGTGCTTCATCTCTTACCTAGTAAGAGGACTCGGATTTCCAATCCATCCGTTTCTCCAGGGGCTCTTGGAGTTCTACGGCCTCCAGTTGCACCACCTTACGCATGCCTCCATTTTGCACATTGCGGGCTTCGTGGCCCTCTGTGAGCTGTTCTTGGGCGTCGAGGCTCATTTCGGGCTGTGGAAGAGATTATTCTGCCTAGTACCCCGTTCTCATGAGGGGTCAATATATCAAGTGGGCGGAGCCGAGCTATGGCGCATCGCCGGGACCGGATACCTATCCGGAACCCCAAAGAAGGCGTCCGAAGACTGGCCCTCGGAATGGTTTTATATGGAGGAGGTCCCGCTGCCGGATCCTATTCGAATCGGCCTTCCGGAGTTCAGCAATGCTCCTCTGAAGAAGCGCCTAAGCTGGCGCCCTCGAAGCCCCCGGAGGGAAGATGACAAGGACGTCCTCTATTTGATGAGCCGAATAAGGTTACTGGCTCATGCCGGATTAACCATGATTGGAGTCATGGCAATCTGCATTATGAGGGGTGCGGCTGGCCCAATGTAGGGGCCATCCCATGTGGGACTTCAACGGGAAGGACGATGCCACCCGCCATGGCTGCAAAGGGCCGGGATCGGTCACCGAACTGGTGAAGATCTTGTCTGCTATGTATAAAGGGGAGGAGGAGGATTTCCTCCGCGTCAATCCACTGAAGGAATTTTCTTCGAATAATCCTCGAAGCTGGGTAAGCAAACATCTATGTGACCTGTCCGGTCCATGTTCCCGTGGTTAAATATCTCATTTCATGGTTTCTGCGTAGGAACTGCGCCAGACTGTGGAGAAGATACACAGCCGCCCCACAACCCGAGGATCCGGAACGGTCCTCGATCCGACCTCGAAGAGGATCCGGATATAAAGGTGGAGTTGATCGATGGGGTGTTCTACCAACTTAGCATCGACAATGCTTTGGTTGCCATTACGGCCGATTACCGGAATACTTCCAAAGCATCACAGTAATCGAGACCGAGGTCACAAAATCCTGATAATGACCCACCCATGCATATTTTTTGATCACCGTATACCAATGGTGTTTCACAGGGGGTACCTTCGAGACAGGAAGCCGAGCCCGCGACGGCTGGCCAACAAAGGACAGTGCGGCCCCGCAGGCTAAAAACGAGTGCGGTCCGGATCGAAACTCCACCGCAATGGTATGGCGTGTCACCATACTCCCAGGATTGATTTCTGAAAGGCGTACTAACGCTGGTGCTCTTTTCAGGAAAAAGAGCGCTCGCCGGACTAAGTCCGGAGAGGTTGCCAAACGAACTTTCACCGGCCAGGCTTCAAGGCCGGGTCCGGAGGCTGAGGCGAGCACGAGACGTGCGTCGGATGCTCCTCCGACAGAGGATGCCGATAGGTTGTCCGCCACCAACTCCGAGGTGGAGAGCGCCTTGAATCACAGGCGCCACGACAGCTTCTTCGTGACGACGCTTTTTCCCAAGAGGCCTTGAATGCCTTCGATTCGGAGATGCGCACCTCCGTGCCGCTCAAGATGGTCTAGCCGAGCCACGGAGCGGTATGTAAAGGACATACGGGTAAGGAAATTTGGCGATTATATATGCCAAGAGCCCCGAGACTTAAAATAGTTAGAATAACTGATTTAAGGATCATTTGTTATGAGGATCTTACAAAAAGAATACCCGATCCCTCAGAGCTTGAAGAGTGCAAGGCCCAACTTGAGGCCGCACTAGCCGCTACGGGGGGAGCCACAGAGACCCCCTGTGGTAATATACGCTTCAGAAGGTAAATAGTTTATGAAGTGCGGCGTGTGTGTAAATCTGACAAAAATATTGCAGATGGCGCCGGACTAGATCCGGACAAGCAGCAGCTCTTGCACCAGCTAAAGGCTGGCGAGAGCGTGCTTACGAGGGTGCGGCAGGAGAAAAATAGCCTCCAGGACGCCAACACCAAGCTGGGAGAGGAACTAAAGGATGTTCGTGCCCAGTTGTCCGACCAGAAGGAGAATCGGCGGCCGTCGCGGCATTTTCAATAAGTGCTTGAGCGAACTTTGAAAGAGTTCGGCGAGGAAGGCGACTAACATAAACATGTATGTAGGTTTGCTCACAGTGTCGACCTAAGGAGGAGATGCCCGATTCTTCGGGTGATCTTCTTCCCGAAGGCGTCACCGCATTTAACGAGTCCAACAGGTGATGAAAGGCATCGGCCAGCCTTGTGGCCATCTATCTCCATGCCGAAGGCATTGGGGAGCCGGGCAGAGCGGCTTCAAGGAGCACGGCGGCGCTTCCGGCTATGGAAGATATCGGCTGCCCGTCAAAGGTGCCGAGGAGGCTCGGGCCATGGTAAAGACGCGATACACGGTTGTCGACTCCAAACCACATGGCGAGGTCGGACCAGTGGGGCTGATGGGATAGAGATCCTGTAAGCTTAGTGTACGACCAAGTAGAATTGGCCGCCAAGTATTCCCAAAGCAAGATTGTAAATTAGATAGCCTATTAGATGGCATTGAGGAGGAATACAATGAATCGAGTTGACTATGTAAAAATATGACATGAAAAAATGTCTTCTAGCGGATTGTAGATCGCTTTGTCATAGCGGACCTATTAAACCCGACCTCCGGACCCGATAGTCCAGTGTGTCCGAATACCTTCGTGGTTATATAAGAACCGGGTATGCATGGAGACAAAGGCGTAGGGGTCATTGTTGCTTTATGTCGGACAAGTGCCCAACTAGTTATGTTATATTACATGGGTAGTAAGAAACATCTTCCAGGGAGAATAGTTCAGTTAAGGGTTCCTTTTGCTGGGATGCATGCCCTAAAGTGCATGTCAAAGCTGCTATGAAAGCAGTAAAATCATCTGGGGGCAGATGGGTAAATAGTTAAAAATCATCTTTCAGTTCACCGACCGAGTATTCCCTTAAGAACGCTTAGCTTTCGGCTTCACCCACCGAGGTACACATCCGGTGACCCGGCGATAATAATCGCAGAGGTGCTCCCTTTACCACCTAGCCGAACAATCGGGAACGAGGGGTAAGCAGAGGAGCCAGCAACCCATCTTGGCCAAAACTTAAGTCATATCGATGCATATAATGGTGAATAAAAGGTACATGCGGAAGTTTAACGCATGTGTTGGGCATGAAGCTCAGATAAATAAGCTTCATTAAAGAAGCCCCTGTAGGATGAGCGGACGAGTGCATCAAGTATGTGCGAAAAAGCAAAACGAGCCTCTAGAGGCTGCAAAAAGAAGGAGGAGGAAGGAGAGAAATAAAAGACCGCAAAAATAAAACCTGTGGACGGAGCAAGGAGACGAACTTGGAGTCCGGCACTTAGGCGTAGAATCTTCATAGACGGGCTGTGTTCCATGGGTTCGGCTCGAGTCGGTTATCCGATGCGTTTCGCAGACGGTATGCTCCGCCTGTCAGGACCTGGTCGATGATGAAGGGACCTTCCCATTTGGGCTTGAGTTTGTTCTTTTTCTTGTCCCAGCGTAGAACTAGTTCGCCAACGTTATAAGCTTTGGCCCGTGCTTCCTGCTTTGATATCTTCGAACCTCGTTGATAGAATGCGAACGAGCTTTTGCCACGCCGCGCTCCTCCTCCAATGCGTCCAACTGTCCCGCCGATCGAGCTCGGCTTCTCTTTCTTCATACATGCGCATGCGAGGTGAGTCATGTATTATGTCGCACGGCAAGATCGCCTCTGCGTCGTACACCATAAAAATGGTGTGAATCCAAAGAGTACGATTCGGCGTGGTCCGCAGCCCCGTGAGTACGGAGTCGAAGCTCCTCAACCCAAAGGCGTGTTAGATTCCATGAGGGACCGCACTAGTCTGGGTTTAATGCCGCTCATGATTAGACCATTTGCTCATTCGACTTGGCCGTTGGTTTGAGGGTGATAGACTGAGGCGTAATCGAGCTTGATGCCCATGTTTTTGCACCATAATTTGACCTCATTGGCCGTGAAGTTGGTGCCGTTATCAGTGATAATACTGTGGGGGACACTGTAACGGTGCACTACCCCTGATGTGAAGTCTATCACCGGTCCGGATTCGGCCGTTTTAACAGGCTTGGCCTCTATCCATTTGGTGAATTTATCCACCATGACCAATAGGTATTTTTGCTTGTGGGTTCCTCCCTTAAGGGGTCCAACCATGTCAAGCCCCTGCATCAGCGAACGGCGGAGTTAGGTATAGTTTTGCGGGCGGTGGGTGGCATGTGGCTTTAGTTAGCAAAAAGCTGGCAACCGACGCATCGTTGGACTAAATCTCACGCATCTGCCGGGCCGTCGGCCAATAAAATCCTGTCGGAAGGCCTTGCCTACAAGGGCCCGGGCTGCAGCGTGGTGCCCACCCAGTCCGGCATGAATTTCAGCCAGGAGGTTTCGCCCTTCCTCTTCGGATATACACCTTTGAAGGACTCCGATAGTGCTTTTCTTATAAAGCTCTCCCTCGTGGACTTTATAGGCTTTAGATCGCCGTACTATGCAGCGAGCCTCATTTTGGTCTTCGGGGAGTTCCTGCCTAGTTAGATAGGCTAGGAATGGTTCCGTCCACGGGGCGATAACTGCCATTATTTCATGAGGCGGAGGGTGTTATCTCGAGGGCAGAGCCTCCGATTGTGTCAGAGTGTTGGCGTCGCAAAGGCGGTTGGGTCTGGATTGTTATTGCCGGACTCCCCTTCCCATAGTACGGATGGCTTGAACAGCCGTTCCAGAAAGATATTGGGTGGGACGGCATCGCGTTTTGCA
Source organism: Aegilops bicornis (assembly GCA_021605145.1). Lineage (NCBI taxonomy): Eukaryota > Viridiplantae > Streptophyta > Magnoliopsida > Poales > Poaceae > Aegilops > Aegilops bicornis. Next base: position 606,520,851 of record CM038669.1, on the reverse strand, counting down.
CCGATGCATGCCAATATATCCGCCACCTGGTTGTTGTCCCGGGCTATATGATGAAATTCGAACCCTTCGAACCGTGCTGACATTTTTAGGACCGCATTGCGATATGCTGCCATTTTCAGATCTTTAGCATCAAAGTCTTCGTTTATTTGAGATATTGCAAGGTTCGAATCCCCACGCACCTCTAGGCGTTGAATGCCCATGGAGACTGCCATCCGGAGGCCGTGCAGAAGGGCCTCATGTTCGGCTGCGTTGTTGGAGTCCGTATACATTATCTGAAGGACGATTGGATCGTGTCCCCGATTGGGGAGACGTCAGACGACGCTTGACCCCGTGCCGCCAACATTTTGGAGCCGTCAAAGTGCATGATCCAATTGGAGTATGCTCCGTACTCTTTAGGGAGTTCGGCTTCAGTCCATTCGGCCACGAAGTCGGCCAAAACCTCCGACTTAATAGCTCGTCGTGGCTTATAAGTTATGTTGAATGGAAGGAGCTCTATGGACCATTTAGCAATCCGGCCCGGCGCGTCGCGGTTGTTTATAGTATCGTTAAGAGGTACTTCGGAGGCTACCGTTATCGAACACTCTTGGAAGTAGTTTCGTAGCTTCCGGGATGCCATGAACACCGTGTATGCTATCTTTTGATAGTGTGGGTACCGGGACTTGCATGGAGTTAGGACAGTGGACACATAGTAAACCGGTTTTTGAAGAGGGAACCGGTGTCCGTCCGTTTCTCATTCGACAATGAGCACCGCGCTGACAACTTGATGTGTTGCGGCGATATATAATAGCATTGGTTCGCCCACATTGGGCGCGGCCAGGACCGGATTTGTTGCCAATATGGCTTTTATCTCTTCGAGTCCGGTATGGCGTATCAAATCCACTCGAAGTGTTCGGTGCGCCGGAGGAGGCGGTAAAGGGGTAACGCCTTTTCTCCCAAACGGGAGATAAAGCGGCTTAGAGCCGCTACACATCCCATCAATTTTTGTATTTGTTTGAGGTCTTTGGGAATATCCAATTGTGACAGAGCTCGGATCTTGGCTGGGTTTGCTTCAATTCCTCTACCGGACACAATGAAGCCTGTGAGCTTTCTACTGAGCGCCAAGACGCATTTTTCCGGATTGAGCTTGATGTCATATTTTCGAAGATTATCGAATGTGAGCCTCAGGTCATCTACTAGAGTTTCGACGTGCTTGGTTTTGACGACCACATCATCTACATATGCTTCCACTGTTTTACCGATCTGGTTTGCGGACATGTACGAATCATGCGCTGATATGTTGCTTGGCGTTTTTGAGCCCAAAGGGCATTGTGTTGAAGCGAACGGGGCTGTATGGAGTGATGAATCTGTTGCAGCTTGGTCTGCTCCGCCATCTTGATTTTGTGGTAGCAGGAGTACGTGTTGAGGAAGCACAATGAGTCACATCCTGTCAGAAGCGCCAATGATTTGATCAATTTGAGGGAGGGAAGGGATCCTTTGGGCAAGCCTTATTAAGGTCTTTAAAATCAACACATAAGCGCAGGATTTATCCTTCTTTGGTTCCGGCCACCAGTTTGCTAGCCAGTCCGGATGTTTTATATCTCCGATGAATCCGGCTTCCAAAAGTTTGGCTAGCTCCTCTCCCATGGCCTGTCTCTTGGGTTCGGAAAAGCGCCAAGAGCCTGTTTGGTAGGCTTGAATCCTTTTAGGATATTTAGGCTGCTTGGCCACCGACGTGGGATTCCTGGCATGTCTGAAGGGTGTCAGGCAAAGATGTCCCAGTTTTCTCGTAGAAATTCTCGTAGTGCGGCGTCTACATCAGGGTTTAATTGTGCCCCAATGGAGGCCGTCTTTGTAGGGTCCGTTGGGTGGACTTGGAATTTGACTATTTTATCCGATGGTTTAAAAGAGGTGGACTTGAATCTTTTATTAAGTATCGCATCGTCCCTGTTCACCATGGAGCGCATCGCGGTGAGTTCCTCGGCCGCCAGGGCTTCGGATAGTGCCTCGAGGGCTAGTGTGGCTGTCTTGTTTTCGGCGCGGAGTGCTATGTTCGGATCACTAGCGAGAGTGATGATTCCGTTAGGGGCGGGCATTTTAAGCTTCATGTACCCATAATGAGGTATAGCTTGAAAAATTGTGAATGCCTCTCGTCCTAATAAAGCATGATATCCGCTGTTGAACGGGGCCACTTGAAATGTGACCTCCTCGGACCTGTAATTGTCCGGCGAGCCGAACACTACGTCGGCTAGGGATTATTCCTCTGAAGGTTGTGCTGCTTCGCTTAATGCGGTTCCAGTCTATTTCCATTTTTCGGAGGGTTTCCTCATAGATGAGGTTTAGTCCGCTGCCGCCATCCATGAGTACCTTAGTAAGGCGAAAGCCGTCGACTATCGGACAAAGAACCAATGCGGCTAGTGCTCGGGCTGTTCGGAATATAGGTTCGTCACTGGCACTAAAGGTAATAGCCGTGTCACTCCATGGATTTATTGTTGCTACTTGGTAGACTTCGGCAAGGTTGCGGAGCGTTCGTTTTCGCATGTTATTTGATGCGAAAGTCTCAAGACCTATTAACACCATACTGTTGTTGCCGGGCTGGGATTACGAAGCTAGAAGCTCTTCGCCACTTTTGGCCACCTGCCGTAGTATCCAACATGCTCGAAGGCTATGAGTTGGAGTGGCGCCCTACGTGCTATGAATTTTGGAGGGTCCGTTTAGCCAACCCTCCAAAGACGGTTCCGCACCCTTTAGGGGTTTTGGTTTTTGGTATTTGACCGGTGCTTGATAATGATGCACCCTTTTATTTCGGACTAGGGATGTATTCGGGGCGGATTATCCCAAAATTTACTTTCGCTTTTCCAGCGCTCTCCATCGCACAAGATTACTTTTGTACTATGGTCACCAAGTCAGCAAAGCGTGTAATTTGACGACGACTTATGACGTTTAGGATTCCCTTGTCCGTGCAATTATTGAAGAAAATTGGGATTGCGTCCTCCTCTCGGCAGTCCTTTATCCTGTTCATAACTGTGGAATCGCCCAAGAATGATGTCTTCGCTTGGGCTCTTGCGAATTCGAGAGAGATCGCTAATGTTTGGGTGGGCGGTGGAACTTGATCCGGAACCCGTCCAATTTAGGACTCGGGGCCGAAGTTTCGAACTCGGAAGTTTGGATTTTGAGTGTTATCCAATGAGTCCAACCCGCCGCTCGACTTTAAGTTCGTGGCTTGATCGACATCCGTCCCTCTGCAGGAATCCGGCATGGAGGGATCGGGAATCCGGACGTAGCTAGTCCTTAAGATAGAAGAAGAATCGCCGCATTGCTCCTCTATCACGACAACATGATGGGTAGCCTGGGGAGAGTTGATCTCTCTCAGGTCGGTTTTCGGCCCGATCCGGTCGTAGTCTGTGGCGACTCCCAGGGCGGCGATGCGATCCAAGAGCTCGTCTATGGAGGAGAGCTCGATCGGATCTAACTGTTCGGCAAGCTCCGAACTAACATGGAGATTGGTTTCGATGACTCGAGAGGTCATCGTCGGCGCGGCGTCCGAACTAGCGGTCATGAGAAAACCGCCTAGCCAAGAGTTCGACCCGTGGCCAAGGCTTCTTTGGCGATGGTATCGTCTTTAAAGAGAGATGAGGCATCCTACCGATGGCGGCACGGAAGGAACTCTCAATGAAAGCACCAATGTCGGTGTCAAACCGGCGGATCTCGGGTAGGGGGTCCCGAACTGCGTCTAGGCGGATGGTAACAGGAGACAAGGGACACGATGTTTTTACCTGTGTTCGGGCCCTCTCGATGGAGGTAATACCCTACTCTGCTTGATTAATATTGATGATATGGGTAGTACAAGAGTAGATCTACCACGAGATCATAGAGGCTAAACCCTAGAAGCTAGCCTATGGTATGATTGTTGTTATGTCCTACGGACTAAAACCCTCCGGTTTATATAGACACCGGATAGGTTAGGGTTACACAGAGTCGGTAACAATGGTAGGAGATCTACATATCCGTATCGCCAAGCTTGCCTTCCACGCCAAGGAAAGTCCCATCCGGACACGGGACGAAGTCTTCAATCTTGTATCTTCATAGTCTTGGAGTCCGGCCGTGATGATAGTTCGGCTATCCGGACACCCCCTAATCCGGGACTCCCGCAAGGAGTATGTTCCTGCTGCGGAGTCTGGCGACGATGAGTCGTTTTCCGCCTGAGCTACCACCTTTGTTGTAGGTGACCTCACTGCCTTTTTGGTGTCTCGATGCCAAAGGGGGAGAGAGTGTAGGATTTGTGTGTCGTGTGTCGTGTGTTTCGTCGTTTTCTTTGCTTTCCGTCGTTGAACTTGTTTGCCTTGGTTTGGTTGTGCTCGTGAGACTAAGTTTATCATATGGTGTAAGACATATGCACTCTATCGTACCTTATTACCTTATTGAGCCTATGCTATATCATGCTTCATGTTATGCTCATATCTACTATCTTGTTTAGTGCTAACCTTACCATTGCAAGATATGCTTTGTTTCTAAAATATAGGGGGAGTGGTGATCCTAGTATTCGTGCCGTGCAGTCCAAAGCACTTTACTCTCTAGCACGAATCTAGGGGGAGCTCATCTATATTTTAGAGATGTGGGGTTTGCTTGTGCTATATTCATCTCCTTTGTGCAAATCCCGTATTGTCATTAATCCACCAAAAAGGGGGAGAATGTAAGGGCATTCTTGTCCCTAAGTAGTTTTGGTGATTGATGACAATGCCTTTCGGACTAATCGTGTGTATTGAGCTTTTCAGATACATCATGACTAAACACAAGACGATTTGATGCCCCTCGAAGATTATTGAAGACGGCGTTTCTCTATGGTTCGGTTCGATGGAGTTGGGTCGTAGGAAAGTCGTACTATTAAGAGGGGGTCCGCTTTGGAAAGGTTTGGGTGGAATCTCATGTACACATTCCCTTTTGCACCGACTTTGCTCGAGCTCCTTGGAGTGTTCCTCCGTCTCACCTTGTCTCTGCGAAATGAAGGCCTCCGTCTTGCTCTTCTCAGGCCAGCGATAGTACTGCTCTTTTGAGCGGTACTACCACAGGAGCCAGCGGTAGTACCGGGCTCCAGCACGGTAGTACCATAGGCTCCCACGGTAGTCCCACTCCTCAGAGCAATAGTACCGCGACCTCTGGTCTGGTACCGCTGCTCAAGCGGTAGTAGGCGCGGATGTAATTTTTTACATCCACGCTCCTGTGATAATCTGCCGTCTTCTTGCGCGCAGTAGTACCGTGGCGCCAGCCAAGTTCGATGGCGAGGAGGCGGAGGTAGGGGCGGATGTAATGTTTTACATCCGTACCCTTCACGGTAGTACCGCACCCTTGCTCGCGGTAGTTCCGTGTTGGATTTTTGCATGACAATTTCTCAGCGGAGGTAGTCACGGATGTAATTTTTTACATCTATGCCTACCGGGCCTGGCCTGCGGCTGTCTTGCGGTAGTACCGCACCTGCGGATCTACCGCGCCCTGTCTGTGCTCCTTTATTCAGGTCTGGGCTCTGCCACGCCCACGGTAGTACCGCGGTCCACCGTGGAAGTACCGCCTGCCCGTCTTGATAATCTGGCGCCTATGGTGCGGTAGTTCCGTGGGTCGAAATTTGAGTGGTGGGTAACGGTTGGAATTGTCCCCCACTATAAAAGGGGTCTTCTTCTTAAAGAAGACTCACCTCTTCCAACCCTAAACTCCATTGTTGCTCCAAGCTCCATTTTCGCCGATCTCTCCCTAGCCAATCAAACTTGTTGATTTGCTCGGATTGGGTGACAAGGCCCCGATCTACATTTCCACCAAGAGATATTCGATTCCCCACTAATCCCTAGCGGATCTTGTTACTCTTGGGTGTTTGAGCACCCTAGACGGTTGAGGTCACCTCGGAGCCATAGTCCATTGTGGTGAAGCATCGTGGTGTCGTTGGGAGCCTCCAATTAAGTTATGGAGATTGCCCCAACCATGTTTGTAAAGGTTCGGTCGCCGCCTTCAAGGGCACCAATAGTGGAATCACGGCATCTCGCATTGTGTGAGGGCGTGAGGAGAATACGGTGGCCCTAGTGGCTTCTTGGGGAGCATTGTGCCTCCACACCGCTCTAATGGAGACGTACTTCCCCTTAAAAGGAAGGAACTTCGATAACACATCCCCGTCTCCACCGGCTCCACTCTTGGTTATCTTGTGCCTTTACTTTTGCAAGATTACTTGTGTTATCCCTTGGTTGCCTTTGTGCTAGTTGTTATTGCATCATATAGGTTGCTCACATAGTTGCATATCTAGACTACCTATATTGTTGCAAAGTTTAATTGGTAAAGAAAAGCTTAAAAATTGTTAGTTGCCTATTCACCCCCTCTAGTCAACTATATCGATCCTTTCAGAGGTCATACCATGGCACCATGCCATGCGTCATGTTTTCAATCATTTATTTCATTTTTTGTATAGTTGAAAACCCAATAAACAAACATTTGTGGTTGACTATTGCCACACATTTCCTCAAAATATATGTCCATTCCTTGTAAAAGGCATGAGAATTTACTAAATAGCACGAGCATCATTTTCCAGATTGTTCTTGTGCACCCTTTCATGCACCAATTGTTTGAACTTGAATTATGTGCATTAATGCCTAGAGAATGCACATAATCCCCTCAATATGGTAAATGAACACGGAAAAGTGTCAAATTTGAACGTGGTGATTTGCAGGGTATATGTTCATCCTAGAAAAAAACTCATGGACAAAGGACAAAGGAAATTTGGACGCCCCTTTAATCTTGGTGATTTTCCTCTTGGAAACATGAAACTTCCTCGGTGATGGTTCGATTTATGAAAGGCGTGCATGACGACATAAGGATAACATTCTCAAATTTTTACCAGGGCATGGTGAGGCCATACCATGGCACCACGCCAGGCGTCATGTGTTTCAAGCATTTATTTCATTTTTTGTATAGTTGTTACCCAGTAAACGACGCATTTATGGTTGATTATTGCCACACATTTCCTCGAAATATCTGTCCATTCCTTGTAAAAGGCATGAGAATTTACTAAAATGGCACGAGGATGGTTTTCTAGACCGTTCTTGTGCACCTTTTCATGCACCGATTGTTCGAATTTGAATTATGTGGATTAATGCCTAGAGAATGCAAATAATCCCCTAAATATGGTAAATGAACACGGAAAAGTGTCAAATTTGAACGTGGTGATTTGCAGGGTGTATGTTCGTCGTAGAAAAAAACTCATGGACAAAGGACAAATGAAATTTGGATCCCCCTTCAATCTTGGTGATTTCCCCGTGGAAACCATGGAACTTCCTCGGTGATGGTTTGATTTATGAAAGGCGTGCATGACGACATAAGGAAAACATTCTCAAATTTTTACCAGGGCACGGTGAGGCCAAACCATGGCACCACGCCAGGCGTCATGTTTTTCAAGCATGTATTTCATTTTTTGTATAGTAGTTACCCAGTAAACGACGTGTTTATGGTTGACTATTGCCACACATTTCCTCGAAATATCTGTCCATTCCTTGTTAAAGGCATGAGAATTTACTAAATGGCAAGAGGATGGTTTTCTAGACCGTTCTTGTGCACCTTTTCATGCACAGATTGTTTGAATTTGAATTATGTGCATTAATGCCTAGAGAATGCAAATAATCCCCTAAATATGGCAAATGAACACGGAAAAGTGTCAAATTTGAACGCAGTGATTTGCAGGGTGTATGTTCGTCGTAGAAAAAAAATCATGGACAAAGGACAAATGAAATTTGGATCCCCCTTCAATCTTGGTGATTTCCCCCTCGAAGCCATGGAACTTCCTGGTGATGGTTCGATTTATGGAAGGCATGCATCACGACATAAGGAAAACATTCTCAAATTTTTACCAAGGCACGGTGAGGTCAAACCATGGCACCACGCCAGGCGTCATGTTTTCCAAGCATCTATTTCATTTTTGTATACATTAATTCCGGGTTCGTTTGGCCTTTTTTATACATTATTTGAATTTTTGGGCATTTAATGTGCATAATTCAAATTTGAACTACAAACACATGCTCAAGTGCACCAAAGTTGGTTGAAAAATCAAATGTGTGTCCTTGGGTGAATTTCTAGGTCCCATGCAAGAAATGGGAATGAAATTCAAACATTTGGGCGTCGTGGCTCGGCCGGAAAGATTGAGAAACTTGGTTTTTTAATTCATGTAAATCCAAAACACGCCTGAAAATCATGACACTTAGTATGGTGTCATGACATGGCACCAACATGCTATGATAATTTTTTGGCTGAACTGGGACAAGCTTTGGTATAAGCTGCTTACAGACCAGAACTTCTCTCAAGAAGGCTCGTGGTTCCGAGAGGGAAAGTGTCACCTCCATGTGCGAAACGACATATGTACACTGCCTTCGCCCACATGCATATTAGACCAAATAGAAGTATCGTGCTAAATTTTGGAATTATTCCGGGTTCATTTGGCCTTTTTGTACATTAATTGAATTTTTGGGCATTTAATGTGCATGATTCCAGTTTGAACTACAAGCACATGCTCCAGTGCACCAAAGTTGGTTGGAAAATCACATGTGTGTCCTTGGGTGAATTTCTAGGTCCTATGCAAGAAATGAGAATGAAATTCAAACATCTGGGCATCGTGGCTAAGCCGAAAAGATTTAGAAACTCTATTTTTTAATTCCTGTAAATCCAAAACATGCCTGAAAATCATGAAACTTGGCATGGTGTCATGACATGGCACCAACATGATGTGGTAATTTTTCTGTCCGACGGCGGTTACGCACACATTAAAAATCAACAAAGTCATTTTGGAATAAGTGTTGTCACATTACAAATCGGAAACACAACTATTATTGAAACCATGGGCGTTCTACTTACCAATTACCTGCCGCCTTGCGTCCCTTTTTTTATTGTCTAGGAGGTGTCGTGCGGGGTAGCTATTTGAGTAGGGGAGGCGTGCAATCAAACCCATGCGCATGCTCATCGGAGGAGAGCCCTTTAACCTCTATCCGCCGCGCACCTCCCTCCCAACGTCTCCATTAATGGCGCTCGAGCCCCTGTTTCACGGCGTGGCTATGTCTCACTGGACTGAGATTTAAGAGAGAAAAGTGAAAATCTGAAAAGAAAGTTTTGTATGGATCTTGATGTAAGATCCGACATACCTATATAGCATTGACTGCGACTATAGCAAGAATGATGAATATAAGGACGATGACAGTGGATAATAATTGTCCTACATATCTAGGAAGATAACTAAAAAAGCCACATGTGGCTACGCCCGAAATACACAAGGGCAAAAGAAGAAGGAAGACGCATACAGCGATCTGGCTCGCTGATCTCTACTTTCTTGATGCACTGCAGGTCGCTAAGACTAGTTCTCGCCACAAGCGGCGATGATCTCTTTCATCAGTTTCATGTCCTTAATACGCTGCTTGGAAGCAACCGCGGATTCCTCCACCAGCCTTTCACGCTCGATGCGGAGCATGGCATTCTTGTCCATAAGTTTCTTGACGATGATGCCCGTCCTCTTCAACAAGGCAGCTGTCTCCTCCGCCTGCTCCACCCTTCCAGTGTTCTTCGTGATTAGCAGGTCGCGTTCTGCCCGAAGTTGGTCAAACGAGGCATTCAACTCGTCCTAGAGCTTCATCCAGCCGTAGATTTGATCCATCTGGCTATGGATGATCACATGCATGTGCCTGTAAGAGTCCTCGCTGTGGGGACCGAAACTCCGGGTAAACATTCCCAGAAAATGGCCCTTGTGCTCACCAGCCCCAGGATAACTGTTAGCTGATCAGGCACCAACTTGATACAGAAATTCCAAGCAAAATACAATATATGTAGTACAAGACCATTCTGGCCTGTGAGTTCAACAATGGTTTCTAGTGGTTGATGGCGGAAGAAGTTTGTGGAACATCAGTGTCCATGGAACTCCATTTTTCCACAGGAACAGCTGACCAGGTTAACTCCTATCTTCGCGAGACTGCTATCACCATTGCTTAGGTTCCGGGGCTTTCATCGCAACGCTCCTCTCCAAGCAAGAAATCTGGCCAAGACAATAGCCAGGGACAAGCCAGTGAGTACTTCGAATGTACTCGCAAACATCATGAACACAGGCATAATATAACAATGATGTGCTGGAAATATTTTATGCTCAGGGCATCAGTCACAAAAGATAAATAGCTGATGCGTGCAAGTATGTTATTTATGAATATGCAATAACATAGTAGTATTAAAATTTATGAAATAAATAACATCATGCCACAGTCGGGCGTCTTAGGGACACCACATAAAGGGCTTTAAAATAAATGTTACGATCAAGGCGTCTTAGCGACACCACATAAAGGGCTTCAAAAGAAATGTTACAGTTAGGCGTCTTAGCGACACCACATAAAGGGCTTTAAAAGAAATGCCACGATCAAGGCGTCTTAGCGACACCACATAAAGGGCTTCAAAAGAAATGCCACAGTTGGGCGTCTTAGCGACACCACATAAAGGGCTTTAAAAGAAATGCCACGATCAAGGCGTCTTAGCGACACCACATAAAGGGCTTTAAAAGAAATGCCACGGTCAAGGCGTCTTAGCGACACCACATAAAGGGCTTTTAAAAGAAATGCCACGATCGAGGCGTCTTAGCTGACAAAGACATAAAGGGCTTTAAAAGAAATGCCACGATCAAGGCCTTAGCGACACCACATAAAGGGCTTTTAAAAGAAATGCCACAGTAAATATCCAGGAGGTAGAACCATCCCAGGGATATTCAATAATACCAAAAAAATCACGGGTTAGTCAACAATAATAATAATAATAATAATCATCACAATCCACAAGTTGTGAAATTCAGTTCTGCTATGATTTCACCTCAAGACCGACACTAAGACCGACACTTGACCCATCCTGCATGTAATCCTTAACCATGGACACGGCTATTCGAATAGGTTTAATCTCTGTAGAGGGTGTACTCTTTACCCACGAGTAATCTGATTCCTTTAGTCCATCGGGACTAATTACGCTTCACGGTCTTTTGTTGAAAACACACCTAACTTGCACACACCAGCTTAACTCACATGTGTCTGGAATCACCCACGACACCTGTCAAGCAAAACTCTAAGTGGGGAGGCTACAACCTCGACGTAACATGGGATCACAAAATTTATACCGCACGCAAAACTAGGGAATCTACCCCCTTGGGCTAAAACCGAAACACCCATGCTCCCGGACCCGGTGGCATGACTACCGGATGCCTCCAGTATCTTCCACCACGGCCTCTCTGTACGGTGTGTGCTAGGAAAGGGGTTGACAACTTACTGAACCGTACCCTACTTAATGTAGAGACGAGTGGTAGTACGAAGCAAGTATGGGGGTTACTGGCCCAATACTCGATCTAAGGTCGACTCAGGAGGTTGTAATATTTCCTGCATGATTAGCATAACAATGCATATATTTCAAACAACAGATGGAAACATCACGCGACATACCCCTCATGCCATACCGGACACGACCGTGTCGACGGAGGATTAGGGACAAGACTGTGTCTACCCAAGACAGAGGCCTTCCCGTCTTCCCTTCCGGTATGCATGAAAGATTTATGATGTTGATTTCCATCACAAATCATGTCAACTTCATTAGCATAAACTCATTAATATGCACCCATGAATAGAATCACATCCTCACATAAAATGACGCATGTATATGTCGGGGTGGTGTTACCACCGTGCTATGCAACACACACAAAATTTCACCAGGGTTCAGAATGCTTGCCTTCAGGTCATGGTAAAGAAGGGTGCATCCAAAACATCTTGAAATCTTCAAAAATCCTATTTAAAAGAATATATTTGAATTATTACATAAAAACAAAACAGCACAAAAAAGTTTTCTGGAAAATTTTCAAATAAATCTTAAAATAAACTAGACAATATTTGAGAGAGGTAGGAAAAAGAATTAATTTATTTGGAGTTGTATTTAAAAAGATACAGCCGGTCAAAGTTTTGTCAAAAATCTGTTATTTAAATAAAAATCGAAAAGAAAACATTTCGAATATACGTACACGTCGAAGGCGCATTTTGGAAATGCGCTTCCACTTATCCAGCGTGGATCGCTTTGAGTCATCGACAGTGGGCCCGCTTCGCCCATCAGTCGTTTGACCAGTCCAACTCTCCTCCTCTTCCTCTGCCCGAACGGCAAGGCAACGGCGATCAAGATCGGCGAACGATGACTCGCGGGTTCCGAAGGTCGGGATGGACCCGCAAGATCGGGCGGTCCTACCGGTGGTCGCTGGTCGGCGGGGACGGCGTGAGCTGCCGTGGCGAAGCCATGACGGAGGAGGCTTCGGGGACAAAGTGATTTTGGGGCCGCGGTGGTTCCCGATCAAAATCGAGTAGGGGGACGGAATCACGGGAGGAAAGGAAGGCTCCTGGTGGAGAGAGTAGAGAGGGGGAGGCCCTGGTGGCGCCGGAATGGCCGGGGCAGTGGTGGCGGTTGGAGTTGCCGGAGAGGAGGAAGACGACTCCCTCCCTTCGATTGAACGCCAAGGGGGCACGAGCGGGAAGGTGTGAGGCTGCCTGCGTGCGGGTTTGAGCTCGGGGGCCTCTTTTATAGCACATCCGAGTCGGTTTGCGGCGGCCGTGGATAAGCTTGCCGGCGACCGCCGTTCTGTAGCTAGGGCGACGTGGCGGCGATGCACGCTAGAGGACGAAGCTGTGGATGAGCACGCACTGCTCCACGAGGCAGGTGGCAAGCGCTGGCGGCTTGGGCGGCGCCGACACGGCCGGGGCCTGCAAGCGTCCGTCAGCTAGCCGCCACGGCCGTCCTGACGGTGGCGCTGTGGGTTGCCAGGTTGGTCGGGGTGGTGTGGCGGTGCTAGGGGACACGTCGTGCTGGCTGCGGTCGGTCACGGACCGGATTGAGTGTGGGGCGTGACGCGGCTCGGGCGCCAGGGTGTCAAACGACGCCTGGCGCGCCAGAGCACGCCCGGACATGCTCGACGAAATGCCAGGGCAGCCTAGAGGTCGCGGTTGAGGCCGGCAATAAATGTGTCTAGTCTAGGGTTAGCAATGGAATCAAGGGACATGGTGGATTGGTCAGGGGCTCAAGTTCACCAAGTAAACTTGAAGTCATGCCAAATCTGGTCAGGCACCTGTGGTGTTTGACAAAATGCCAAAGGCACCTAGGTAGTACTTGGAGTGGCCAAATTCTCCAGATCAGTGTCTCTATGGATGGATAAGGGGGTGGTGAAGTTAGTTTGACAAAAGCAGAAACTTGTTAGTGCAAGTTATGCAAAACTTCAGTTCTGGGCAGAAAGTGAATGGCACTGTTTTATGAACAAAAAATCTTCCAAAGGGTCCACTCTTCTGGACTTGAGGGTTTGGCAAGGAGGACTATAAGTAGGAAAAGGAATTATGGACGAAGAAGCAAGTTAGGAGATGGTTGCAGTACAAATCACCAAATGGCACCAGAATGAAGATGAGGATGATTCACTCAATTTTGCCAAAGAACAACACTAGGTTTTTGCATAAAGTTGGATGGCATGCTACTACTGATATCTCATAATTTTGGTGGAGGTTCTAGGGAAATATTTAATTAGGCTATAGTGCAATAGTGTCCACTGGACCAGATTTGAAAAACAGGTGTAAAACTCAAAATATGCAATGAAATAATTATATTAATGCACACAAGTGATTTAGAGAGATCACATGACATCTTCAAATTTTGGTTGGAATTTTAAGTGATTCTATCAAATGGTTGTAGTTCAAAAAGAGCTCCAAAATTTAAAACAGTTCATTTTTAATGAATAAAGCTCAGGGTGAAGTAATTTAATAAATAAATCTACTGATTAAGAAAATGTTATACAGAGAGCATAGAAGTCCAATATGTTTTGGAAAGCTCCACAAGGAAAAGACACCTTAAAATTAAAAGAAGAGTTCTGAAAATCCACAGAAATAAAAAAAATTAAAACTCCTGGCAAAAATTTTAATATTGAAAACCTGGCTAAATTTTTGGGGTGTTACACTCGCCTTCCCGCGAGAGATTTTCCCAGGCCGCCACAGCGCGGGAGGACATCTCTGCTGCATTCGCGGCACGGCAGGACATCTCTGCTGCTTCTGTGATGCGATCGGACCAATCTACTGCATCGCCGACATGGCGGGACCTCCGTGCTACTTCGGCAGCGCGGCGAGACCTCCGTGCTGTTTCGGCGGCGCGGCGAGACATGTCGGCTGCTTTAGCGACTAAGCGGGATATCTCTCGTGCTTCCGCTTCCATGCTCGTCTCTCCGTGGTAGTAATCTCTTGACCGAGAACTCAATCTGGCCATGGCAGACGCAAGAGAACGATGCTGAATGATTTGTTTGCTTTTGTGGATGAGGAGGTGAGGAAGGAATGTGTAGTCATCTTGGCATAGTACAATATTTATAACCGAGTACTAATACACTCCTAAGCGGGAAACTGTTTAGGTTTTGATCAGTGTGAACAAGTTTGCAATTTGGAAGGTCAAGGGATGCAGGCTCAAAATTTATTGACGGTTCTATAATTTCTAAGTGCGGCACTATTCCTGGACGGCGTAACGTGGGCACGCTTTCTCGGCCGCATACGTGGCGTTTGGTGCACCGCAATAGGCAATGTCAGCACACGTCTTGTTCCAAGAACCGTGTGCGCTCGTTATTACCATCACGCACGCTTCTTTTAATTAGAATGTGTGCCCTTCTTGCGCACACACGTTGATCTGTCTAACTATTTCTATTTATTGTGGATAGTCGCAAAAAGTTCATCCGTGTGAAGTGTATGCCATCAATTGCACACACTTTTGATCTGGCTGACCATTTCTGTTCTATTGCCTAATAGCAAACAGTTAATCCTTCTAAAGCGTATGCCCTCAATCGCACACACTTTTATCTAGCTGTCTGTTTCTGTTGTTCACCTCAACACAAACAGTTAATCCGAGTGAACCATATGATGTGTATTGCACACGCCTTCATCTGGCTGCCCGTTTCTTTTGTTCCTCCTCATTGCAAATAGTTCATTGAACTGGACCGTATATCGTGCATCGCACATGCAACTAAAATCTAAACCGTGTTTGATGCATCTGTCATCGCAAACAGTTTGGACATTTTTGACGGTTCTCTAACACCACCGTTTGCGATTATTGCATCGCACATAGTTTCTCGAAGGGTCTCTGATCATAGTGTCGTGTTAGCAGCATCCTGCAGTAGTGGGAGAACCCAAGCTTATGAAAATGCCAAGTATTTAAAGAGAAAGTAAAAAGATGGCATGATAAAAGAATCCAAAAGCGTGAGTTCAAAGTCGGAGAATATGTTCTTTTGTACAAATCTCGTTTTAGTTTCTTTGCAGGAAAACTCCTCTCCAAATGGGAAGGACCCTATGTTATCGAGGAGGTTTATCGGTCTGGAGCTATCAGAATAAATAATGCCGAAGGTACTAACCCGAAGGTTGTGAATGGGCAACGAATACAACATTATATCTCAGGTACGCCCATTAATGTTGAAAGCAATAGTATCCAAACTTTGACACCGGAAGAACACATAAAAGAGTCCTTCCAGAACACTCCAGAATCGTGAAAATAAGGAGGTACGTGATACGGTAAGTAAACGGACTCCAAAAAATCCGCAAAAATATTTTTTGTCCGTTTTGGAATATTTAGAAAATTAGGAAAATAGGAAACAACCAGGAAGCGTACCCTGGTGGGCACAAGACACCAGGGCGTGCCTAGCTTGCTAGGCGTGCCCAGGTGGGTTGTGCCCACCTAGGGCACCTTGCGGACTCCGTTTTTCTCTCGTTTGCTTGTCTCCCAAGATAAAAAAAATCTTTATATACCCCCTAACCTATTGACCACTGTATCGCGGAGAACTCTTCTGTTTTCTTTTCTTGCCGTTTCTCTATTAGATCTGAAAATATGTCATCCCAAGACTCCGAGGGTGAGAGCTATGCTGTTGATTTCATCACAAACCCCAAGTCCTATGAGGATGTGGAGCACTATGGCTGGACCAGGAAGGTAGAGGAAGACTATTATCCTAGGGAGAAGGAGGAAAAGAGCTCAGATGAGGACAAACCTCCATTACCTCAACCTCGGGACATGCACGTGGAATTCAAGAAGTCAAGCCTCCCAAACAAACCAAAGATGCCTAAGATTCATTTCATACCCTTCCGTCTTTTGCAGGAAAATAAGCAAGATCTTTGCAAAAAGGTACTAGAGCTTGAGTAGGAGGTTGGTGAATTAAAGCAGGAAAATTCCATCCTCAAGCGTAAGCTAAGGAAGAAGGACAAACCCTCTACTTCTTCATCACCACCACCTCCTTCTTCATCACCAAAAAAATTGAGTTTCGGGTATGGGCACTCCCCTTCGCTTGCGCCAAGCTTGTGGGAGGTGCCCTAGTATCGTATCATCCCCACTATCTTTTGCCTTTACTTATTTTAGTTTGATCTTTTGCTTTAGACGAATAAAAGTTCAGTTCCATCCTTTCTTTTTGAGAGTTTGCTTAGTGATCTATCCTTGTAATCGTGTGCAAGATATATAATAAAATTTACTTTGAGTTTTTGCCTTCTTTACTGTAACATCCCAAATTTTCAATTTGGAATGTTATACACTAGATCATCTTTGCATATCATATTTTATTACTTTTGGCTTGTTACTAGGAATTTTACGCAACTCATGGACCCTCGGAGAGAGTTGGGAATTTCGTTATTTTCATATTTGAGTTTTCTCAAATTTTGAAAATAGGATCATTTGATTTATTTTATTTTATCTTCAATTATTTCTATTATTAAAATATGAAAGAGGGAATAAAATGGCTCCCAAAATAAAGAAATATTGAGGATTTAATAAAAAATCAAATAAGTTTTATTTCGGAGTTTTTGGCTATTTTATTTGAATTTAGGAAAATTGCACGTTTTTCAAAACTGCATTTTAGGGCCAAGAAAATGTTCATCTCGTCCTAAATATTTTATTTAGGCGGCGAAAATTTGTTTTGACATTTTTAGAATTTTATTTTATTTTCTAGGATTTTTTTTCTGTTCGGCAGAATTGTTTTAAAATATATATATTTGCCAGCGCCTGACTGGGCCGAAGCCCAGCCGAGCCGGCCCAGCTCCCCGCGCCGCCATCTCCTCCAGGAAACCACGCGACCGCCGCCGCCGCTCGGACACCGAGTCCGAACGGGACTCCCCCGCCGCGTTGCCCCTCCCGCAAGCCAGCACCACCTCCTTTAAATACTCCCCTACCCCGCCGCCATACCCCGTCTCGCCCACCGCCGCCAAACCTGCCGCTACCGATGCCCGCAGCCCCGCCGCTCCACGCCACCCACGTCGCCCCGCCGGTGCCGCCCTGCCTCACCGGAGCGCCTCGCCGGAGGTATACACCGCCGCCCGCCGCCGTGGTCCGGTTTAAAAAAAACCAATCTATTTTTTTAGAAAACCCTAGTTTTTTTAGATCGGTTTTTTTTCGGTTTAGTTTAGTTAGCGGATGTTCGTCCGTAGGTTTGTTTTAACGAACGGTTTTCGTCGTTTAGCCGCAGACAACGAACGTTCGTTCGTTAGTCTGTTCGTCAGTTTTTCTTTTTCTCGGATTTTCCGCGATTATTCCAGATCGCGATTTCTGATCCGATTTTCATTTTAGTTTATCTTTTCGCTCGTTTATTGGAATCAGGCGATTCAAGCGCCTAGAGTTTCGTCTCGAAACTCTCTTTCCATTTAACCAACTCAAACAAGTTTTTGCTACTGTAAAATTTTACTTAGGTGCAGATTAGTAAATGAAGCTCTTTTCTTTCACCGTTTGAGTTTCGTTGCTCCGTTCGATTTGATTCTTTTTGCAAACCGGAGTTCTTAAGTTGAACTTTCTGGTTAGTTCTTTTATTTGAGTTTTACTTGTGCATTAGATGAGTACTTATTGTATGCTTGTTTGCTTGTTTGTTTGCGATAGAGTATCCGGAGTGCGCCGCTTGCTACTTCGAATCTCTAGGTTTCACGGATCATCAGCAAGGCAAGTAACACTTTGATCATACCTCTTTACTACCCAGTTTTATTGCATTAGATCAACCCTCAAACAATTGCATGATTAGGATTTTATTAATATGTGGATTTTGGGAAGTAGATGAGGTAGAACCTATTGTCCTGTTATATTATCAAACCCTTGGGAGTTACTTCTACGTTTTCTTATATTGCCACGCTATGCTAGTAGACGTGGATTGGGTGAGTGTATCCATGACAGATGTGAGATTGTTATTTAATAGTTTATTTAAGGTGGCAACTTTAATACACATCTGGGTGGACTGAGGCACCTGGGTATTCCAAATGATTGTTTTTTTTTTATGGACCGCCACCCAGGCTCAAAGGGATCATGAGATTATTCATGCTAGAAACCTCCGTGTGCAGTCACAAACTATTATGGGCTCTAGCATAGTTGATTAAGTCGTGTGAACTCTTATAGTGGTAGACTAGCAGATGTAGGGGATGTAGGTTGGTACTGTCTACCCATTCGTAAGGTGCAAACGCTTCTGAAAGACTATGTCTCGGTCATCCGTTTCTCAAACACCATGTAGTGCGAGAAATCCAACAGAGGAGATCGAGTCTTGTGGGGAAAAGTTCGCAAACCTCTGCGGAGTGTATAAACTAATCATGGTTAGCCGTGTCCCCGGTTATGGACGTTTCAGTATCTAGTACTTGGATTATCACGTGAATTTCATCATGTTACTTTAATTTAATTTGTTGGGTTTAATGCTGATGCTTAATTGGGATTGAGAGGGTGTCTACACTCTCCATGATAGTTAAATAAATTTTATTCCTTTGCAGTAGGGAAAATTGGCTTTATGCAAAACTGTAACCATAGAGCTTTCCACCAGCCATATATGCATGTAGTATAGCATATCTCTGTTCATTACTCTCTATGTGTTACATTGCCAGCATATTCCATGTGTCAATTGTTTTGGCTGCAACGTTCATGTTGCAGACTTTTCAGACAACGAGTAAGATGCCTTAGGATCGTGGTCCTATACTCAGTGATGAAGTTGGAGTTGACGGACTCACTTATCTTCCAAGCCTTCCGCTTTTATCGTTATTAGATGGTCTTAAGCCATATTTATTGTAATGAGTTCTCCTTTGGAGACATTCGATGTAATAAGTGTGTGATTGCTACTCTGTTATAAATCCTTCATGTAATCGTGTGTCAAAGATTATCGATCCAGTGGATGACACTAAAGCACGTAGATCGACTATTTGCGGTGCAGTCGCTACAAGATGGTATGAGTGCACACGCCGATCAGAGGACATCATTTACTAAGCTAAAGCCCTAGATCACTACTCACTCTTCTCATTTTTGACTCCTCATCTTTTCTACTCTTTTAGGATGGCAGATGCAAGGAACAAGTTCACGCAACCGGATGAAGATACACCCTTTGGATGCCACTTGAAGGAAGTCACTAAGTACCTAAACATCGGAGTACCACTACAAGAAATATGTCAACTAGTGACCTTCTCTTAGCGACCCTAGCTGAATTGGTCGTAAATCCATTGCCATTTCGCTTGGAAGGGCTCAAACCCTGAATTGCCTTACACCAAATGGCCATAAAGCAAACAAGAGTGATCCATGAACTTATTTCTACCTGATTACGACCAATATAAATGGTCATGAGGTTGTGAACGTGGATGCATTAGTACTTATTGTTATGACTAGGCGCCACCTCATCAGTTTTGCCTATGTGTCATGTCCATGTGGCAGTTTTTGCCTTAGGTTGTGAAGCAACCTATATTTCTGTCGTTCCAAAAATTCCCAAAAAAATCTCATAAATTTTTTGGGTCATATCTTCATCAAATATGTAAAAAACCTTCCTTGCCTAGTTCATAAATAATTCAAAAAATTCATTTCCCTATTCTGTTCACAAAACACTTTGTGAAGGAAGTACCACTTTGGCTTGTCCAAATGGTATCCATTTCCTACAGTGCTTTCCTATGCCCAAATAACCATCCTCCACCAAACGTCAGCTCAATCCATTCATTATTTTGAGCCCAGCTTCAACATTCGTATTAATGTCCAGTGTGGTATTTTGCAAAGCAAGTACCACCTAGGCTCCTCCTTTTGAGCTGAAAGTTTGTGAAGACGGTCTTCTTAGTAACTGATCATCCTCAGCCAAAACTCACGCCCATTAGCCATGTGCATTTCCTGTACCGCTAATCAAACACTTGGCTGCTTATTCATGTTTGAGCATCGATCGGTCTCCTCGTGAGAATCTTATGTTGTGATTTCCTTCCTAGAACCTACCTGGGGAGTGCCCAACCAACTAGACATGCCTAGGCCGCCCAGAACACATGGCAACGCTAAGGTCATGCGGTGACCATGCGGCGGGCATGCGAGTTTACGCGCTCTAGAGTTGGGGCCCTCGGTCACCATCCAAACCTCGACGTATCGCCACTAAACCATGTCTTTATGATTAAATAGATACTTATGTAACTAGAAATGATTTTTGGAAAAAATTAATAGCAAACTATGAGGCAGCTGCAGTCCAAATTTGACCCGCTTCCTTATGAATCGACGGGAATTTGTCTTTTTCACCAGAGGTGGATCAAAACTTTTGACACCCAACCATTTTGCCAATTGTTCATTAAATATGTCCTAGTATTTTATAAAAATGATTTGGTGCAATTTTGCAACAAATATATGGTAGGTCCTTCACAAAAAAAACTCATTTCGGGCACTCAGAAAATGGAAAATGAATTTTCCATGCAAATAAAATGAAAACTCCCTTATGAAACATTGTTTGGAATTCCAAGATGCACCCTTGTGCACAATATTAGATCATTTGAACAAACTATGCCATGAATGTGGCCATAAGATTGATCATTTGGCTTGAAAGCCATGAATCTTCATGCATGATAGCTCATTTCGAGAACATTTTTTAAAATAATAGTCGACATTACAAGTTTATTATTTTTCCTGGAAACTTGGTCACATATAATGACACAATGCGGAGGTTTTCCAATTTTTGATTTTTTGAATTTTTATGCCTGCTTCAAAATGTCACAAAACGGCGGGCATGACCGTTCCTAGCTAGTGGTTGAATCTTGGATTTTTTGGTGTTTCTATGATTAAATAGATACTTATGTAACTAGAAATGATTTTTGGAAAAATAAAGAGCAAACAATAAGGTAGTCATAGCTCAAATTCAATTCGCTTCCTACTAAATCGACGAAATTTGTCTTTTTAACCAGATGTGGATCAAAACTTTTGAAACCCAACCATTTCATCAATTGTGCATTATATATGTCCTAGTATTTTATAAAATTGATTAGGTCCAATTTTGAAACAAATATATGGTAGGTCCTTCACAAAAAAACTCATTTCGGGCACTCAAAAAATGGAAAATGTATTTTCCATGCAAAAAAAATGAAAACTCCCTTAGGCAACATTGTTTGTCATTCCAATACGCACCCTTGTGCACAATATGAGATCATTTGGACAAACTATGTCATGAATGCGGCCATAAGATTGATCATTTGGCTTGAAAATCATGAATCTTCACACTTGATAGCTCGTTTCCGAGAACAATTTTTTAAAATAATTGCCGTATTACAAGTTTATAATTTTTCTTAGTAACTTGGTCACATATAATGACCCAATGCAAAGGTTTTCCAATTTTTTGATTTTTTTGAATTTTTTATGTCCGTTTCAAAATGCGGTCAAAACGGCGGGAATGACCGTTCCTAGATGTTGATCGAATCTTGGCATTTTTTGGTGTTTCTCTGATTAAGTAGATACTTATGTACCTAGAAATGATTTTTGGAAAAAAATAAAGAGCAAACCATGTAGGTAGCTTCTGATTCAATTTGAATTCGCCCAAATTTGAATTCCATGGAAATTTGTCTTTTTCACGGGAGGTGGATCAAAACTTTTTACACCCAACCATTTGGTCATTTCTGCATTAAATATGTCCTAGTATTTTAGAAAATTGACTTGGTACAATTTTGCAACAAATATATGATAGGACCTTCACAAAAAAACTTATTTTGGACACTCGAAAAATGGAAAATGATTTTTTCTTCCAAAGAAAATGAAAACTTCCTTAAGCAACATTGTTTGTCATTCCAATATGCACCAGTGTGCACAATATGAGATCATTTTAACAAACTATGCCATGAATGTGGCCATAAGATTGAGCATTTGGGTTGAAAGCCATTCATCTTCACACTTGATAGCTCATTTCTGAGAACACTTTTTTAAAATAATTGCTGTATTACAAGTTTATAATTTTTGCTGGTAACTTGGACACATATAATGACACAATGCGAAGGTTTTCCAATTTTTTGATTTTTTTTAAATTTTTTATGCCTGTTTCAAAATGCTACAAAACAATGGCATGACTGCTCCTAGCTAGTGGTTGAATCTTGGAATTTGTTTGGTGTTTCTTCGATTAAATAGATACTTGTGTATCTAGAAATGATTTTTGTAAAAATAAAGAGCAAACTCATGACCATAAATTCAAATTTGACCCGCCCAACCTGAATTCCATGGAAATTTGTCTTTTTCACCAGAGGTGGATCAAAACTTTTAACACCCAACCATTGGGTCAACTGTGTATTAAATATGTCCTAGTATTTTAGAAAATTGATTCGGTCCAATTTTGCAACAAATATATGGTAGGTCCTTCACAAAAAAACTCATTTTGGGCACTCAAAAAATGGAAAATTGATTTTTTATGAAAATAAAATAAAAAATCCCTTTGGCAACATTGTTTGCCAATCCAAGATGCAAACTTGTGCGAAATATGGAATCATTTGAACAAACTATGAGGCAGCTGTAATTAAAATTTTACCCGCTTCGTAGTGAATCGACGAAAATCCCACCTAGTATGAAACTACCTCTAGTTATTTGAGGAAACCGTACTTAAACATTGTCACAAAAAGAGAAGGAACTTCACGGGGCGTCGTGGTCTTTGCGTTGGATCTCCTCGACGCTGCAATGGAGCTTCGTCGGGCACCATGGTGCTGCGTTGGAGCTTTTAGCATGCCGTTGAGAGCTGTAATGGAGCTTCGTGGGGATGTTATCGGTGCGGCATTGATGTTTTTTCATGCTCGGTGCTGTCGTGACATATTGATGTGATCGAACGATAGCCAATGCGCAGATCGGGCGGCTAGCTAGGCGGACGATTTCTAGACAAAATCATCTGGCTGACTCGTAGTTCTTTGCTTATTGTTAATCGATTAAGACCAATTTATATGGTTATAACATCATTAAAGCCTATACTTCCTTCTGATTGGTCTATGAACATGTCACGCGGATCAAGCATCATAGATCGTCGGATAATCCCAGATCCAACAACTCACACCCCCCTCACCTCTCACCCCTCCTCCCATCCGCAGCCCAACCACCCAAACCCTAACTCCCACCCACCCATGCCCCGCGCCCACGCCTCCAACCCCACACCCTTCTTCTTCCCTCAGATCTCGATCTGCCGTCGCCCCCAACCCCACCTCGACCGCCACCATCGACGACCCTCACCGTAGACGAGGTCGAGGCCGACCCAATATCGAGCCCATGCCCAGACTCGCGATGTGCACAGCGGGGATTCGCAGGCAACCCCACGCCAATTGGGACCTCGATCTGGATCGAGCATGCGCTTTCCACCGACGGGGCTTGGGCTGGACTGCGTCCCACATTGACGTCCTCCTCCCTCCCGCTCCCGGCAACGCGCTCGGTCTCCGCAGCCGGCCTCACCGCCATAGTCACAGGTACTTTTCCTCACCCTTCTTCCTTTCTTGGTCCTCTCCTCTCTGCTCTCTCTCCCCCGTTTGGCTTTGACTCACTAGATTCGCTTCTGCTGGGAGGTGCATCGAGCGGGATCTGCATGGAGATGGCGCGGGTGCTTGCGGCACGCGGGGTGCGGCACCCACGTCGTCATAGCCGCCTGGAACCTCGCCACCGCCGAGACCATGCGCCAGGCCATCCTGGCCGAGACCCCTGGCGGCTACTCGTTCCTCCGTCCCTGTGGTTCAACGACGATGAGATCTAGATGGCTGCCTGCTCGCCCATCTTGTCACCGCCGAGCTCGAGGACAAGGAAAGGTCGAGTCCGTCGATCTGGTTGGTACCCCACAGCCTCCTCTTTCTCTTCTCTTCTTCCTCTCCCGGTTTCGCTTCTTTCTCTGGGTGTGGGATTTGAAGCTTCCACCTTTTTTCTGCACGCGAGGCTCGGCAGAGTGCTTCCTCCGTCCGTTTGGTTTCTGCAGTGCCTCCATTATTTCTGCGCATAATCTTGCTCTAATCCCTCTCTGTTTGTTTTTGCAGGAAAAGACCATACCCACCCACCCCTGGAGCTGGAGGTGTTGGAGAAGTTGAGATGCAGCAAAGAAGCGGCTCCAAATCGAACTACTGTATTTATTTTCCAGGTGGAGGTACTGCTCGGCTCAACTGTACTACATAGCAAGTTTAGATTGAAATTGTCGTCTAGATGTAAATCCTCATTCAGTAAGATAGTTTATCACCAGTCAAATCTGCACATACTTTAGTTGAAGAAGATCGATTCCTTGTGCATCTCATTTGGCGTATGCATCTCATTGCGTGACTTTTACGGCCTGCTTGTTTGTTGCGGGTCACACTTATCCCACTGATAAAGTGTGTTATTGTACAGCCCCTATGGTTCACCCACTAATGAGTACGTATGATATCAGCCAAAATAATTATGTTGTTGCTTCGTACTGGCAGGCTCTGTGAACACAATTTCAGCCGTGTGGCCTTTTTATACTTTTGATAGTACAATACTATCAATAATCCTAGATAGAACCATACAACTGTGGATGACAAACACTGCAATTTAATCTAAAATTGTCATCATGATCCTAGCAAATACTCCTCAAATTACTTTAAATTGTTGCACGATTAGGGGATAGTGTAGATGCAAAATAAGGTTGCACTTTTAGAGGAGATAAGCCACTTATGTTGGATGCTTGGTAGTTGTCTTGTGTTGTGTGCATGTCGGTACTAGCAGTATGTCCGTGAGCAACAAGCATACGATTTGTGCCTATGCTCTACTGTATTGGCCTCATGGGTCATCGCTGATTGACCAGGACTATATCTTATTCCTTCAGCGTACTATCACTTTCTCAAGTCAACTCAAGCAACAATTCATGTGGCTCGCTCAATCGGGTGGGCGACGTATTTATTCAGTATATTCTCTGAAATAGGAAGTTCTGAAGTGTATCATTTTTTTGTGCAGTCAGAGAGCTGAACGGGGCGAGGTTGGAGGCGTCGGTGAGGGTGTACGGCGGCGCCGGCCAGAGCAAGGTGTCCAACAAATGGTTAGCATGTTACCTCCGCCCGCGGGTTTGCGATTCCCCTTGGTACGGGGGCGCTTTCTCTCTTACCTCCACCCGTGGGTTCGCGATTGGCGTGCCTAGGCTGTTTAGGATGTTAGTTTAGTAGTAGATTTTGGCTTTGTGGTTCCTTAATTGTCGTGTCCGATGTAGATTGCATGGTTAGCCTCTCTGTTCTGGTGTTGGATTTAGATGTTGTAGTCTGTTTTGATTTGAACCAATCTGCTGTGTTATGCGCCACGTGTATTATGTCGTGGGTGTCACCTTCTGTCCAAGGTCAATTCGAATTTTCAGCCCAATCCGTTTGGGTTAAGTCGAATTAGCATTTGTACTAGCCATCCTTGTTTCCTGCTTTTATATGTACACAAACTCGAACCTAAGTTAGGCCTTTGCATTGTCATGGTGGTCTCTGTGTGATTCTGCATGGTAATACTGATGCATAAAACTTGGTTTGGTATGGAATTGGCAACCTGTTTAAGTTGTTAGTTTACTTGTGGATTCTGACATAGTGAGCCCTTCCTTGTAGAGCATTTTTGTTTGTTCTGAACCTGGCTGTTATGTCAGTTTTCATGTGACAACCTTGTTGTGCTAGTTTATTTTATTGCAAAGCTTGCTGTGCTAGGTGCAGAGCATAAGGTGCCCTGCTTGGCTCGTGTTGAATCTAGTTAGGTAGAGGAATCCTTGCTAATTCTGGCAAGTTTTTTGCTTTCACATCTGAGTTAAAGAAAACTGGAATTGATCTTACAAGTGGCTCAAAACGTGAGACTGCCTGATTCCATTTTAAGGTTGTCACTAACCTGGTAGTTCTATTTGGTGATGCAGTTTGTAAGTTAAAATGATGCCCAGGGTTCAGGCCATGTGTGATTTCTCTTGACATAGGTGCTCCTCCCATGCTATGTCTCTTTGTTGAATAGATAGGTTCAGTTTTCCTTTGTTCTATTTCTAGTTTAAGCATAAGCAAGTTCTAGTAAGTGTCTATGCATGTGGCTCATGAGTCAGAATATCTAATCTAATTAGGGACTGCAGACCTGCTGTGTCATGTGCAAACTTGCTTGCATTCAGTTCAGAAATTTCTGAATTCTTTGATGTTTGCTTTCACTCAATGATTGTGGTAGTCAAATTAGATGCCTCCTCTGCTGCAATTCACTCGTCTCCCTGTCATGGTTTGTCTTGAATTTTGGTAGTGTGACAAACACATTAGTACATTCTAGTTTTTGGGTGCTAATTCTAGTTACTTTATATGAAGCAAAAGTTATCTTGCAGCCATCTAATGTGCAATTCTAATAATATTTCATATACTGATTTTTAGTTGTATATGTCATTCGCTCATTAATTCCTTTTGTTATGTACCAGCTCCCTAATAATGTTTTTTATTTTTTGGGTTGCTATCTTAGGAGAGTGTCCTACATGGGTAAGCAAAGCAGCAGCATGCTGCTCCTTTGGAAGGTCGGCTCCTGGACCATTTGTGCTCTGCGTGATACCAGCTCTTTGTATTGTTGCTGCATTGATGCTGAGATGTAAGTGAGATGGATGCATTTTTCTTGGAATTTGGTTGTGACAGGCAAGACTTACTGTATGTGAGGCTTGTGAGAGTGATCTTTCCTGTAATACTGTAAGCATACTGTAAGCGAGATGGATGCATTTTTTGGTGCATGTAGTGTTCTTTCCTGTACTCATGTAATACTGTAAGCGAGATGCATGTATAAGAGAGAATTATTGAGTGTTTGCTGTTCAAATGTGTAAACTGGAAATCAGTGAATAAAACACCAAATGTTTTATTGGACCAAATAATATATGGGCTCTAAAAAGGCTATGGACCAAATAATAGTGGACTGGAACATTGTTTATTTTTGGAAAACATGAACAAAAAGGCTTAACGAAATGATCTGCAAAAGGGCCATGGCCCAGAAAATTAAAAGGCCGAATTGTTGGGCTTGGCCCATGAAGTTGACAAAAAACTCAATAGGAAAAAATATATAAATGGGCTGAATTAATGGGCTTGGCCCATATAAACACCGAGTTGGACTAGGCTGATTCTTATCCACGTCAGCTTGCCATGCTGGATCCTACGTGTCCTATGGAGGCTGCTAGTGACCAAAATTTTGGTCAAAGAATCAACGACCTTTTACATATCACAAAGAAGGTCATAAATTTCAGTTTACGACTGCCAGCTTTTGACCATCTGTTTTTGGTCACAAAAAGATCGCAAACGAAAAACAATGACCTTTCAGTGACCAATATTGATGGTCGCAAGTTAACATATTTTTTGTAGTGTACCAAGCTTCACGGGGACCTACATCGCCACTCTACCAGAAGAGGAGCGTTGGATGATTCAAGCTCAAGTTCCAGGAAGGACGTTCGTGCCAGTCATCGAGCCCATAGAGTTTTCCTTTGATGCACCAACCTGGAATCTAGGAAAGAGCATGACAGCCCACATCACAATGGGACGCATTGTAGAAGTTTACCACAAGGATCTCAAGGATACTATCAACCAGATTTGTGGGTGCCGAGATGAGCAATGGGAGATGATCAGCACCCGGAAGGATAGATCAATTGTAGCTTTCATCCAGGAGTTAAACCAGCACATACGTCGCCAGGAGAACCAGATGTTCGCAGACATGATAGATCTAAAGAAGGCTATAACCAAGATCATGGAATTGGAGGAAGAACTCAAGTCTACACACGATGGATATGAGGAGGAAATAGCAACACCCGTGGAGGAGAATGAAGATCTAAAGAAGAAGCTAAAGGTGTTTTTGGGATTTCCCGCTACTGGAGGAGAAGACGATGATTGCACTTGTCCAGAGAACTACATCATCATCGACGACACCGACTCGGACCCAGACGATAGTGATGATGACTATGTTGATGAAGCTGGAGCAGATATCATGGAGTCTTCAACGGAGCAGCTTTTCTAGTCGACCACCATAACAGTAGTAGTATTTCCCCCATTTATCTAGTATAGTCCGAGCACTTTTGTAACGAAAGTTAGACCGTTGTATGCCTTTGTTTGAATTGAATGAAGTGATTTGTTTGCATTTGTCTCATGTGCATATGGGTAGTGTTTTCTCTCTAGACCTCATTCTATTATATTTCTCATCTTTCCTAAACCCTTAGATGCCTCCGAGACGTGACAATGGATTTGCTTTCCCACCGGAGCTCACTCAGTTGATCCAGCAGCAGAATGCATTGATGCAGTTACTAGTCCAGAATCAGAATCAGGGGAACAACAACAACCACCACCACCACCACCTGTTGATCACTTAGCCCGTTTCTTGAGGCTAAATCCGTCGGTGTTTTCCAGTAGCACTGAGCCGATAACTGCAGATGATTGGCTCCGCAAGACAGGAAGGGACTTGACCACTGCAGGATGCACAGATGCGGAGAAGGTGCATTTTGCCGCACCTCAGCTAGATGGACCCGCATCATCATGTTGGGAGAATTTCACAGCCACGTATCCTATCGACTACATCGGCCACATGGGATCGGTTTGACATGCTTTCCGTCTTGCCCATGTTTCGGCAGGAGCTATGGCCATGAAGAAGCGTGAGTTTCGCAACTTGCGCCAAGGAGGACGATCTTTGTTGGCAAGATGTGGATGATTTTAGTAAGCTTGCATGTTATGCCCCAGATGACGTTGCTACGGATGCAGCTAAGCAGGAGAAGTTTTTGGAAGGACTGAATGATGAGCTAAGCATGCAGTTGATGGTAGCAAACTTCAACAATTACCAGGAGTTGGTAGATAGAGCTCTCATGATTGAAGGGAAGCAGCAGCAGATTGACAACCGCAAGAGGAAGTATGGACAAGGGAAGTACAATTCTGGAGCTCAGCAGAAGCCTCGTTTTACCCCGAAATCGGGAGGACATTTTTAGCATACCCATGGAGTAGGGAGCTCGCACAATCATAATGGCCCCAAGAATGGGAATGGGAATGGAGGAAGCAACGGCCAGAACCGTACCAACCCATCAACCCCAGGTAAGAGAGACCTGAGCCAAGTCACTTGTTTTAAGTGTCAGAAGACTAGACATTATGCCAATGAATGTCCTGAAGCCCAGAATGGAAATGGCAATGGAAGCTCTGGGAAGAAGCCAAACTCTTTCAACAGGGGACAGGTGAACCACGTTAACGTGGAGGAGGTTGAAGCCCAAACAGATGCAGTAATAGGTAAGTTTTTGGTTAAGACATTTACTGCAATCGTTCTTTTTGATACTGATGCATCACATTCATACATATCAAGGGGATTTGTGGATAAGTATAAACTGCCAACCCAAGCCCTTAGGTCACCCATGTTAGTAACCTCGCCTGGAGCAGAGTATATGGCTAGTTTATGGTGTGATCGGTTGCCATTAAGGATTGGTTACTGCGTGTTTCCCTCGGACCTAATAGTGTTGGAATCGCAAGGACTGGATGTGATATTAGGCATGGATTGGTTATCGAAGTATGGAGGGAACATTGAATGCGCCAGTAAGTCGATTTTTCTTACCACCCTAGAAGGGAGAAGGATCACGTATGTATCCCAACATGTGCCAAAGAGGACTCAAGTAAATTCCTTATCAGGAGTTGTACAGGAGGAAGTACCAGTTGTAAAGGATTTCCCTGACGTATTTCCAGAGGAGTTGCCAGGCATGCCACGGATAGAGACATTGAATTTTTGATTGAGCTTTTGCCAGGCACAGGGCCAATATCTAAGAGACCATACAGGATGCCCGCACAAGATTTGGAGGAAATTAAGAAGCATATTAAGGAGTTATTGGATAAAGACTATATTCGCCCAAGTTCTTCACCTTGGGGACCGCCAATACTTCTAGTGGAGAAGAAGGATGGATCATTGAGGATGGTTGTTGATTATCCAGGATTGAACAAAGTGACTATCAAGAACAAGTACCCACTGCCGATGATCAATGATTTGTTTGACCAATTGCAAGGAGCTAAGGTATTTTCCAAGATCGATCTGCGATCAGGATACCACCAGTTGAAAATTCGAGAGCATGATATACCTAAGACGGCTTTTACCACTGTGCACGGCTGTATGAGTATACCGTTATGTCATTTGGTCTGACTAACGCGCCTGCATATTTCATGAACATGATCAATAAGGTGTTTATGGAGTTTTTGGATAAGTTCGTCGTGGTGTTCATTGATGACATTTTGGTCTACTCGAAGAATGAAGAAGAGCATAAGGAGCATTTGCGTTTGGTACTGGAGAAGCTCAGAGAACATCAGTTATATGCCAAGCTCAGCAAATGTGAGTTTTGGTTGAAGGAAGTTGGATTCCTCGGACATGTTAGCAGTAAGACCCCACCAAAGTTGTCACTGTGACAAATTGGGTAGCACCAACAACAGTTGGAGAGATCCGGAGTTTTCTTGGACTTGCAGGATATCACAGGAGGTTCATTGGGAATTTCTTGAAGATTGCAAAGCCCATGACGGAGTTGTTGAAGAAGGATACCAAGTTCAAATGGACTGAGGAATGTGAGGCTAGTTTCCAAGAGTTGAAGAAACGTTTGGTTACATCACTGTTGATTCTGCCTGATCAGCGAAAGGATTATGAAGTATATTGTGATGCTTCTCGTTGAGGACTTGGAGTAGTGCTTATGCAGGAGGGAAGAGTTGTTTCGTATGCCTCACGACAACTTAAGCCCCATGAGTTGAATTATGCTACCCATGACTTGGAGTTAGCAGCCGTAGTGCATGCATTGAAGACCTGGAGACATTTTCTTATCGGAAATCATTGTGAGGTGTACACGGATCACAAGAGTTTGAAGTACATTTTCACACAGAAAGAGTTAAATCTCAGGCAAAGGAGATGGTTGGAACTCATCAAAGATTATGATATGAGATTGCATTATCACCCAGGAAAGGCTAACGTAGTAGCCGATGCATTGAGCTGCAAGAGCCATGTCAACACTCTCAAGACCGGAGAGTTACCCAGGGAGTTAGTTGAGGATCTTTGTGAGCTATGTTTGGAGATAGTTCCGAGAGGCTATGTTGCAGCATTGGAGATTCAGTCGACTTTGATGGATAAGATCAGAGAAGCTCAAAAGACAGACAAAGAGATTGACTCTATAAAGGAGCGGATGAGCAAAGGAAAAGCTAAAGGATTTCATGAGGATGTGCATGATACCTTATGGTTTGAGGACCGCCTTTATGTGCCTAATGACCCGGAGATCAGGAAGTTGATTTTGCAGGAGGCCCATGATTCGCCATATTCGATTCACCTAGGAAATACCAAGATGTACCTAGATTTGAAGGACACTTTCTGGTGGACCAGAATGAAGAAGGATATTGCGGAGTACGTAGCAGTTTGTGATGTATGTAAAAGAGTGAAGGCAGAGCATCAGAAGCCAGCAGGATTGCTACAGCCATTGCCGATACCCGAATGGAAGTGGGATAAACTAGGCGTGGATTTTATCAAAAGTTTTCCCAGGACTCGTTTAGGCTATGACTCGATTTGGGTTGTAGTCGATCGTTTGACGAAGGTAGCTCATTTCATCCCAGTAAAGACAACTTACACCAGTGCTAAGTTGGCAAATATATACATGACCAGGATCGTATGTCTGCATGGAGTTCCGAGGAGCATTGTATCAGATAGAGGAACCCATTTTACCTCAAAGTTCTGGAATCAGTTGCACAAAACTTTGGGTATGAGGCTAGAGTTCAGTATAGCCTTTCATCCGCAGACAGATGGACAGACCGAGAGAGTCAATCAGATTTTGGAGGATATGTTGAGAGCTAGTGCACTAGATTATGGATCTAGTTGGGACATCAATTTGCCATATGCAGAGTTCTCTTACAACAACAGTTATCAATCTAGTTTGAAGATGGCCCCTTTTGAAGCCTTGTACGGAAGGAGGTGCAGGACCCTGTTGTTGTGGGATGAGGTTGGAGACCGCCAGTTGTTTGGACCAGATTTGATTAAGGAGTCTGAACAGAAGGTGAAGTTGATTCATGATAGGCTCAAGGTAGCCCAGTCCAGGCAGAAGAGCTATGCAGATTCAAAATGCAAGGAGACAACTTACAAAGTCGGAGGCAGAGTTTATCTTCGTGTATCTCCACTTCGAGGAGTTAAGTGCTTTGGAGTTAAGGGAAAGTTAGCGCCACGTTTTGTGGGACCATACAAAGTTTTGGAGCGTATGGGAGAAGTTGCTTACAAGTTGGAATTGCCCGAAGGACTATCAGGAGTTCATGACGTGTTCCACGTTTCCCAGTTGAAGAAGTGCCATGCAGAGATGGCTGATATACGTACCGCTGAGAGATACAGTGCCTCTGGAGGTGATTCAGTTGGATAGTGATTTAACTTACAAGGAGAAACCAGTCAAGATTCTCGAGTATGCCAGCCGAGTCACCCGTAGCAAGGTTATCAAGTTTTGCAAAGTTCGATGGAGCCACCACAGTGTTGGAAAAATGCCCTAGAGGCAATAATAAATTAGTTATTATTATTATATTTCCTTGTTCATGATAATCGTTTATTATCCATGCTATAATTGTATTGATAGGAAACTTCGGATACATGTGTGGGTACATAGACAACACCATGTCCCTAGTAAGCCTCTAATTGACTAGCTCGTTGATCAATAGATGGTTACGGTTTCACGACCATGGACATTGGGTGTCGTTGATAACGGGATCACATCATTAGGAGAATGATGTGATGGACAAGACCCAATCCTAAGCCTAGCACAAAGATCGTAGTTCAGATGCTAAAGCTTTTCTAATGTCAAGTATCATTTCCTTAGACCATGAGATTGTGCAACTCCCAGATACCACAGGAATGCTTTGGGTGTACCAAACGTCACAACGTAACGGGGTGGCTATAAAGGTGCACTACGGGTATCTCCGAAAGTGTCTGTTGGGTTGGCACAAATCGAGACTGGGATTTGTCACTCCGGGTGATGGAGAGGTATCTCTGGGCCCACTCGGTAGGACATAATTATAATGTGCACAATGTGACCAAGGGGTTGATCACGGGATGATGTGTTAAGGAACGAGTAACGAGATTGAACAAGGTATCGGCATACCGACGATTGAATCTCGGGCAAGTACAATACCGCTAGACAAAGGGAATTGTATACGGGATTGATTGAATCCTCGACATCGTGGTTCATCCGATGAGATCATCGTGGAACATGTGGGAGCCAACATGGGTATCCAGATCCCGCTGTTGGTTATTGACCGGAGAACGTCTCGGTCATGTCCGCATGGTTCCGTGAGGGTCCACACACTTAAGGTTCGATGGCGACGCTAGGGTTATAGGGAATAGATATACGTGGTTACCGAATGTTGTTCGGAGTCCCGGATGAGATCCCGGACGTCACGAGGAGTTCCGGAATGGTCCGGAGGTAAAGATTTATATATGGGAAGTCATCATACGGTCACCGGAATAATTCGGGTGTTACCAGTATTGTACCGGGACCACCGAAGAGGTTCCGGGGGTCCACCGGGAGGGTCCACCTGCCCCGGAGGGGCCTATGGGCTGTCTGTGGAGAGGGATCAGCCCCTTAGTGGGCTGGGGCGCCTTCCCCTTAGGGCCCATGCGCCTAGGGGTTTGGGAAACCCTAAAGGGGGCGCCTGCCTTGGGGGCAAGGCAACCCCCGTCACGCCCCTCCTCAGATGGGATCTGAGGGGGCCGGCCCCCCTCTCCCTTGCCCCTATATATATGTGGGGGGTGGGAGGGCAGCCGCACCCAAGCTTTGGCGCAGCCCTCCCGCTCTCCCAAGTCTTCCTCCTCTCCCGCGGTGCTTGGCGAAGCCCTGCAGGATTGCCACGCTCCTCCACCACCACCACGCCGTTATGCTGCTGTTGGATGGAGTCTTCCTCAACCTCTCCCTCTCTTCTTGCTGGATCAGGGCATGGGAGACGTCACCGGGCTGCACGTGTGTTGAACGCGGTGGTGTCGTCCGTTCGGCACTAGGATCTCTGGTGATTCGGATCACGACGAGTACGACTCCTTCAACCCCGTTCTCTTGAATGCTTCCGCTTAGCGATCTACAAGGGTATGTAGATGCACTCCCTTCTCTCTCGTTGCTAGTCTCTCCATAGATAGATCTTGGTGACTCGTAGGAAAATTTTTATGTTCTGCTACGTTCCCCAACAGTGGTATCATGAGCTAGGTCTATTGCGTAGATTCTTTGCACGAGTAGAACACAAAGTAGTTGTGGGCGTTGATTTTCTTCAATATGCTTACCGTTACTAGTCCAATCTTGATTCGACGGTATTGTGGGATGAAGCGGCCCGGACCGACCTTACACGTACACTTACGTGAGACAGGTTCCACCGATTGACATGCACTTGTTGCATAAGGTGGCTGTAGCGACCCGACCTCAGACGGTCAAGCCTCTGTGTGTCTGTGCCATCCCTGGATCAGTATGCTGGCACACACAATACATCAATGTATATATCAAAGTGCAATCACATGTATCAATAACGTAAAACTGATATATACCTCATAAGTCACCAGTGAAACAAATAGTCGGGTGGAGTCCCATCAACGCCATCGGCGGAGTTGAGTGTAGACCGTAACCTGCACTGCATACTCTTACTCGTTGGAAGTAAATATTCCGCAACATGATACGTTGCATCCGTAGGTCAAGATTACATTGAATGTACCGCAAGATCACAACATGAGAAAGCAGATGATAAAACTATACTATATGCAATATGGCTTTGCGGCTCAGATTCGAGTTTTGTTTGCGTAAAAGCTGATTTTATTTTCCCTACATCAAAGGAATAAATGAAGTCCGTACTATGGAGTTTTCTATCATGACATGGTTCCGCCAACCGATGTCTCATAGCCCAAAATCATCATATGTTGCCCACAATTAAGTTATCAGTCCGGTGTTGAGAGTTCCGAGATAGATCCAAGTCCAGATGCTCAAATTGTCCGTAACCGGGGACACGGCTAATCGAGTCCGGTGCTCATCCAATCCTACCGTAGTTCTACATCTGCTAGCACCATCCCAGCTAGAGTCACAACTAAGGTCAACCAAGCCAGAGCCCATAGTGACTTGCGGTTGCACAGGTAAGCTTCCGGGCATGAAGTATTCTTCCGTCTCTTTGAGTCTGGGTGAAGCTTTCCGCAAGATGTCATGGCGCTTCTCCATGCATCCCGGCCAACCACTGGATTCTCCAGGGTGCCCGTCAACCATCCTTCACCCAGTAGTGTGTATTGAATTCTTGTCTCGAGTCTTGAAGTCTTGAGGTCTTGACGATGCAGTCCTTGCAGATTCCATCATGGAGTTGCCGTCATTGACGTAGATCCTCCATTGTCACACCACTCCCGAGCACTCATACCAACCCCGTCTACTATAGCGTAGCATTAAAATAAATAACGTCCCGGGCTTGGTAACAGGGTGATGGGTTCCTACCTCATGCATACTACTCAACTACAAGGATTCAATGTCACTCTGGAGGGATTGTTGCGAAGATGACACTAGATGCAATAAAACACATAGGTATGAAAAACATGGTCAAAGTGAACTTGCCCGGTAATACTTGATGAAGATAACAACGCTGTCGAGGAAAATGACTTGGTAGAACTAATCGTCACTCCGTTGAAAATCTATATAGTCAAACATAGCATTCACATAAGCAAACATCCTAGCAAACAATTTTAGCACTTCGAAATAACAATCAAAACAGCAAGGAAAATTGATAATAAAACTCAAACAAAATCAAAAGAAACTTCAAATAAAACTACAAAGAAAAACTACTAACGAAGATCTATGACTTTGCTACAAACATCTAATATAGTTTTGCCGTAAGTAAAAACTTAACAACAATTAAAATACTAAACTAATAAATTAACAGAAAATAAAATGTAAAATAACTAATTTAACAAAAAGTATTTTTTTCCATAAAATTTTATTTGCAAAAAGAAACAAATAAAAAGCTTTTATAAAACTCTAACTATGACCTATAGAAGGTTTCATACAAAACTAAGGAAAATAAATTTTTTAAATAAAATAAATTTTCTCCTGTTGTCTAACAGAAACACAACTAATTTTTTCAAAAGTGACAAAAATAAATAATTTAAAACTAATAAAAACAATAAAGAAAAAGCTAAAACAGAACTAATTTTAAAACAATACTGTTTTGCTAAAAACCTAATTTAAATTAACCTGAAAATAAAATACTAAATACTATTGGATAAACAAAGGTCCTAGAGACCAGGAGCAAAAAGAATCGGTCGAAAATAATATTCATAACTCAAAATATCTCAAATCTAGTGATTTGAGAAAATTCATACAAACACAAATTTAAACTGCTCAAATATGAAATACAATTGAACTAACAGAAACTTCATAAAATTTGTGATCCAAGGCAGTTGGAATCACTCAAAAATACCTCGTAGATAATTAACTATGGATTTTACAAGATTGAAACTATTCTGAAAAAAAAACAGAACAAAAAAAAAGTAGGTCGGGATTTACTGTAGTAGTTCCGATGATGGGGTTCTGGTGGAGCTCCGGCGACGTCCTCCGGTGGCCCTCTGGCGTCGGGGAAGGACGGTAGGGTCGGTGGGTGGCTAGGATGGCCGGAGGTGGTGGGCGGGCGGCGGTGGCGGCGGTGGTCCCGCGAACTCCCATGAGGGCTGCAATGACGTGGGGTGAGGAGAGGAGAGGAGAGGAGAGGAGGTGTTGATTTGATGTGCTAGAGGGGGTGCTTGGGTATTTATTTTGGGGAGGGTGTGTTTTGCTTGGGGTAGGGGACAAGAAATAGATTAGGATTAGGAAACAAAAGGGAAAAGATCTAGAAACAAATCATAATAAACGAAACGGGATCAAATCCTACTAGTATTAGGAAAAAGGAGCGGTGCTCCCTGGCTCCCTGGTGCGCACGCGTGATGGTGGTCGGCCGGTGGCAAGTGGTGGCTTGGGCCTTTGGCCCAAGGCGCTGCGGATTTTTTTTATATATAAACATTTTTTTTTCATAAAAACAAAATAAGAAGAAAGCAAAATAAATAAAAATAATATATAGGCATATAATATATCAAAATTTTCAGAAAAACATTTCCTACAAGATGAACTTTATTCTAGAGTTAAATAAAATACACATAAATTTAAATAAAGCAAAGAGTGCTTTTGGTCCAATAAAATCCAACAAAAATCATTTTAAAAAATAACAAAATGAATTCAAATTTATTTCTCTCCATTTTTCTGAGGTAGGGAAT
The DNA here is from genome assembly GCA_021605145.1 of Aegilops bicornis. Classification (NCBI taxonomy): domain Eukaryota; kingdom Viridiplantae; phylum Streptophyta; class Magnoliopsida; order Poales; family Poaceae; genus Aegilops; species Aegilops bicornis. Next base: position 606,483,402 of record CM038669.1, on the reverse strand, counting down.
CATGTTACCCTATTTTCCATGTATTTTATTTTTGGAGAAAATAATTTGAATAAAACTCAAATAACTCCAAATTGAAAAATAAATTCCAAAAGGACTTGAATTTGATCCTTTGAAACTCCCAACTCATATTTCATATGTTTTGAAGAAGTCATTTTATCCTCGCCGTGAAAATCATTGAGTTGCATGAAGTTTATAAATTAGAAAATATTTCCAAATGAAATTCAAATATTTTCAACACCCCTTGTCATTTAAATAAATGGAAGAAGTCATGTCATCTTCTCTCCGTGGTTTTGTGATGAAGAGTATTTGAATTCACGAAAAGCATAAAAGCAAAATAATGAAAGTTTGGGAAAGTCCTTTTATTCCCTCTCATTTAACTTTCAAAAAGTTTCAAATTTCACTCAATCAATCACACAACAATTCAAACAAACAAACAAATCTATCTATTTATTATAACATTCCAAAATTTAGAATTTTGGGATGTTACAGTGGCTAGCGGGTGCCAGTCTCTCCCACTTTAGTCGGATCGGATTCGATGAAAAGGGTCCTTATGAAGGGTAAATATCAATTGACATATCACAATGTGGTTTTTGCGTAGGTAAGAAACATTCTTGCTAGAAACCCATAACAGCCACGTAAAACATGCAAACAATAATTAGAGGACGTCTAACTTGTTTTTGCAGGGTATGCTATGTGATGTGATATGGCCAAAAACAATGTGATGAATGATATGTGATGTATGAGATTGATCATGTTCTTGTAATAGGAATCACGACTTGCATGTCGATGAGTATGACAACCGGAAGGAGCCATAGGAGTTGTCTTAATTTATTGTATGACCTGCGTGTCATTGAAAAACGCCATGTAATTACTTTACTTTATTGCTAAACCGTTAGCCATAGTAGTAGAAGTAATAGATGGCGAGACAACTTCATGGAGACACGATGATGGAGATCATGATGATGGAGATCATGGTGTCATGCCGGTGACGATGATGATCATGGAGCCCCAAAGATGGAGATCAAAAGGAGCAAAATGATATTGGCCATATCATGTCACTTTTGATTGCATGTGATGTTTATCATGTTTATGCATCTTATTTGCTTAGAACGACGGTAGTAAATAAGATGATCCCTCATTAAAATTTCAATAAAGTGTTCCCCCTAACTGTGTACCGTTGCGAAAGTTCGTCGTTTCGAAGCACCACGTGATGATCGGGTGTGATAGATTCTAACGTTCACATCCAACGGGTGTAAGCCAGATTTACACACGCGAAACACTTAGGTTGACTTGACGAGCCTAGCATGTATGCACATGGCCTCGAACACAAGAGACCGAAAGGTCGAGCATGAGTCGTATAGTAGATACGATCAACATGAAGATGTTCACCGATGATGACTAGTCCGTCTCACGTGATGATCAGACACGGCCTAGTTGACTCGGATCATGTAATCACTTAGATGACTAGAGGGATGTCTATCTGAGTGGGAGTTCATTGGATGAACTTAATTATCCTAAACATAGTCAAAAGGTATTTGCAAATTATGTCGTGAGCTCGCGCTTTAGTTCTACTGTTTTAGATATGTTCCTAGAGAAAATATAGTTGAAAGTTGACAGTAGCAATTATGTGGACAGTAGAACGCTTATGTCCTTAATGCACCACTTGGTGTGTTGGACCTCGAACGTGTTCTGTGGATATTGCGAACATCTGACATACACGTTTTGATGACTACATGATAGTTCGGTAATGTTAAATGGTTTAGAATTGAGGCACCGAAGACTTTTTGAAATGTCGCAGAACATATGAGATGTTCCAAGAACCGAAATTGGGATTTCAGGCTCGTTCCCACGTCAAGAGGTATGAGACCTCCGACGATTTTGCTAGCCTACAAACTAAGGGAGAAAATCTCAATCATTGAGTTTGTACTCACATTGTCTGGGTACAACAATCACTTGAATCGAGTGGGAGTTAATCTTCCAGATGAGATAGTGACGTTTCTCCAAAGACATTGCCACCAAGCTACTAGAGCTTCGTGATGAACTGTAACATAACAGGGATAGATATGATGATCCTTGAGCTATTCGCAATGTTCGACACCGCGAATGTAGAAATCAAGAAGGAGCATCAATTGTTGATGGTTAGTGAAACCACTAGTTTCAAGAAGGGCAAGGGCAAGAAGGGTACTTCATGAAACGGCAAATCCGTTCTTGCCCAAAGTGAAGAAACCTGTGGTTGAACCCAAACACGAGTCTAAGTGCTTCGTAATGAGGAGCGGACATCGAAGCGAATTACCCTAGATACTTGGTAGATGAGAAGGCTGGCAAGGTCTATAGAAGTATATTGGATATACATTATATTGATGTGTACTTTACTAGTACTCCTAGTAGCACCATGGTATTAGATACCGGTTCGGTTGGTAAGTGTTAGTAACTCGAAATAAAAGCTACGGAATAAACGGAGACTAGCTAAAGGTGAGCTGATGATATGTGTTGGAAGTGTTTCCAAGATTGATGTGATCAAGCATCACACACTCTCTCTACCATCGAGATTGGTGTTAAACCTAAATAATTGTTATTTGGTGTTTGCGTTGAGCATAGACATGATTTGATTATGTCTATCGCAATACGGTTATTCATTTAAGGAGAATAATGGTTACTCTATTTATTTGAATAATACCTTCAATGGTCTTGCACGGTTTATTAAATCTCGATCGTAGTGATACACATGTTAATGCCAAAAGATATAAGATAGTACCACCTACTTGTGGCACTGCCATGTAAGTCATATTGGTATAAAACGCATGAAGAAGCTCCATGTTGATGGATCTTTGGACTCACTCGTTTTTGAAAAGTTTGAGACATGCGAACCATGTCTATTGGTGTATATGCATGAAGAAACTCCGCAAATGGACCGTTTGGACTCACTTGATTTTGAATCACTTGAGACATGCAGATCATACCACATGGGCAAGATGACTGAAAGCCTCGTTTTCAGTAAAATGGAACAAGAAAGCAACGTGTTAGAAGTAATACATTTTGATGTGTGCAGTCCAATGAGTGCTGAGGCACGCAGTGGATATCGTTGTGTTCTTACTTCACGGATGATTTAAGTAGATACTGTATATTTTACTTGATGAAACACAAGTCTGAATTATTGAATGGTTCAAGAGTGAAGTTGAAGATCATCGTGACAAGAGGATAAAATGTCTATGATATGACCATAGAGATGAGTATCTGAGTTACGAGCTTTGGCACGCAATTAAGAGATTGTGGAAATTGTTTCACAATTAATACCGCCTGGAACACCATAGTGTGATGGTGTGTCCGAACATCATAGTTGCACCCTATTGGATATGGGGCATACCATGATGTCTCTTATCGAATTACCACTATCGTTCATGGGTTAGGCATTAGAGACAACCGCATTCACTTTAAATAGGGCACCACGTATTTCCGTTGAGATGACACCGTATGAACTATGGTTTAGAGAAACCTAAGCTGTCGTTTCTTGAAAGTTTGGGGCTGCGACGCTTATGTGAAAAGGTTTCATCGTGATAAGCTTGAACCCAAAACAGATAAATACATCTTCATAGGATACCCAAAATGGTTGGGTATACCTCCTATCTCAGATCTGGAAGCAAGAGTAATTGTTTCTAGAAACAGGTCCTTTCTCGAGGAAAAGTTTCTCTCGAAAGAATTGAGTGGGAGGATGGTGGAGACTTGATGAGGTTATTGAACCATCACTTCAACTAGTGTGTAGCTGGGCACATGAAGTTGTTCCTGTGGCACCTACACCAATTGAAGTAGAAGTTATGATAGTGATCATGAAACTTCGGATCAAGTCACTACCGAAACTCGTAGGTCGACAAAGATACGTATTACTCCATAGTGGTACGTAATCCTGTCTTGGAGGTCATGGTTCTAGACAACAATGAACCTACGAGCTACAGAGAAGCAATGGTGGGCCCGGATTCTGACAAATGGCGAGAGGCCATAAAATCCGTGAGAGGATCCATGTATGAAAACAAAGTGTAGACTTTGGCAGAACTACTTGATGGTCGTAAGGCTATTGGGTATAGATGGATTTCAAAAGGAATACGGACAATGATGGTAAGTATCACCATTAAGAAAGCTCGACTTGTCGTTAAGATGTTTTCCGACAAGTTCAAGGAGTTGACTACGGTGAGGCTTTCTTACTCGTAGCGGTGCTAAGAGTCATTTGGAATTGGATTAGCAGTTACTGCATTATTTATGAAATCTTGCAGATAGGATGTCAAAACATTGTTTCCTCGACAATTTTCTTGAGGAAAGGTTGTATGTGATACAACCAGAAGGTTTTGACAATCTGAAAGACGCTAACAAGTATGCAAAGCTCCAAAGAATCCTTCTAAGGACTGGAGTAAGCATCTCGGAGTTGGAATGTACGCTTTGATGAGATGATCAAAGATTTTGGGTTTATACAAAGTTTTTAAGAAACTTGTATTTCCAAAGAAGTGAGTGGGAGCACTATAGAATTTATGATGAGTATATGTTGTTGACATATTGTTGATCAGAAATGATGTAGAATTTCTGGTAAGCATATAGGGTTATTTGAAAAGTGTTTTTCAATAGAAAACCCGGATTAAGCTGCTTGAACATTGAGCATCAAGATCTATGAGGATAGATCAAAAACGCTAAATGGTACTTTCAAATGAGCACATACCTTGACATGATCTTGAAGGTGTTGAAGATGGATCAGTCAAAGAAGGAGTTCTTGCTTGAGTTGTAAGGTATGAAGTTAAGAGTTAAAGCTCAACCACGGCAGAAGAGAGAGAAAGGACGAAGGTTGTCCCCTATGCTTCAGACGTAGGCTCTATAGTATGCTATGTTGTGTACCGCACCGGAAGTGCGCCTTGCCATGAGTCACTAAGGGTACAAGAATGATCCAGAGCGGATCATTGGACAGCGGTCAAAATTATCCTTAGAGGAATAAGGAAATGTTTCTCGATTATGGAGGTGATAAAGAGTTCGGAGTAGAGGGTTACGTTGATGCAAGCTTTAACACCTATCCGAATGACTATGAGTAGCAAACCAGATACGTATAGTGGAGCGACCATTTGGAATAGCTCCAAATGGAGCGTGGAAGCAACATTTACAATATGACCTAGAGATTTGCGAAATTCATACGGATCTGAATGTTGCAGACCCGTTGACTAAAACCTCTCTCACAAGCAAAACATGATCAAACCCCAGAACTCATTGAGTCTTAATCACATGGTGATGTGAACTAGTTTAGTGACACTAGTAAACTCTTTGGATATTGGTCACATGGCGATGTGAACTAGATTAGTGACTCTAGTGCAAGTGGGAGACTGTTGGAAATATGCCCTAGAGGCAATAATAAATTAGTTATTACTATTATATTTCCTTGTTCATGATAATCGTTTATTATCCATGCTATAATTGTATTGATAGGAAACTCAGATACATGTGTGGGTACATAGACAACACCATGTACCTAGTAAGCCACTAATTGACTAGCTCGTTGATCAATAGATGGTTACGGTTTCCTGACCATGGACATTGGATGTCGTTGATAACGAGATCACATCATTAGGAGAATGATGTGATGGACAAGACCCAATCCTAAGCCTAGCACAAAGATCGTGTAGTTAGTATGCTAAAGCTTTTCTAATGTCAAGTATCATTTCCTTAGACCATGAGATTGTGCAACTCCCGGACATCAGAGGAATGCTTTGGGTGTACCAAACGCCACAACGTAATCGGGTGGCTATAAAGGTGCACTACGGGTATCTCCGAAAGTGTACATTGGTTGGCACGAATCGAGACTGGGATTTGTCACTCCGGTTGACGGAGAGGTATCTCTGGGCACACACGGTAGGACATCATCATAATATGCACAATGTGACCAAGGAGTTGATCACGGGATGATGTGTTACGGAACGAGTAACGAGATTGAACAAGGTATCGGCATACCGACGATCGAATCTCGGGCAAGTACAATACCGCTAGACAAAGGGAATTGTATACGGGATTGATTGAATCCTCGACATCGTGGTTCATCCGATGAGATCATCATGGAACATGTGGGAGCCAACATGGGTGTCCAGATCCCGCTGTTGGTTATTGACCGGAGAACGTCTCGGTCATGTCTGCATGGTTCCCGAACCCGTAGGGTCTACACAATTAAGGTTCGATGACGCTAGGGTTATAGGGAATAGATATACGTGGTTACCGAATGTTGTTCGAAGTCCCGGATGAGATCCCGGACGTCACGAGGAGTTCCGGAATGGTCCAGAGGTAAATATTTATATATGGGAAGTCATCATACGGTCACTGGAATAATTCGGGTGTTACCGGTATTGTACCGGGACCACCGAAGGGGTTCCGGGGGTCCACCGGGAGGGTCCACCTGCCCCGGAGGGGCCTATGGGCTGTTTGTGGAGAGGGATCAGCCCCTTAGTGGGCTGGGGCGCCTTCCCCCTTAGGGCCCATGCGCCTAGGGTTTGGGGGAAACCCTAAAGGGGGGCGCCCCCTTGCCTTGGGGGGCAAGGCACCTTCGCCGCCCCCTCCTCAGATTGGATCTGAGGGGGCCGGCCCCCCTCTCCCTTGCCCCTATATATATGTGGGGGGTGGGAGGTCAGCCGCACCCAAGCTCTGGCGCAGCCCTCCCCCTCTCCCAAGTCTTCCTCCTCTCCCGCGGTGCTTGGTGAAGCCCTGCAGGATTGCCACGCTCCTCCACCACCACCACGCGCGTTGTCGCCTTTGGATGGAGTCTTCCTCAACCTCTCCCTCTCTTCTTGCTGGATCAAGGCATGGGAGACGTCACCGGGCTGCACGTGTGTTGAACGCGGAGGTGCCGTCCGTTCGGCACTAGGATCTCCGGTGATTTGGATCACAACGAGTACGACTACTTCAACCCATTCTCTTGAACGCTTCCGCTTAGCGATCTACAAGGGTATGTAGATGCACTCCCTTCTCTCTCGTTGCTAGTCTCTCCATAGATAGATCTTGGTGACTCGTAGGAAAATTTTGAATTTCTCCTATGTTCCCCAACACACAGCGAGGATGAAGCCACCTGGGAGCGAGAGGAAGATCTACCGAAGGACCACCCTCACCTATTTTCTAGCCAACCCAAATCTCGAGGACGAGATTCATCTTAAGGGGGGTAGGCTTGTAACATCCCAAATTTTCAATTTGGCATGTTATACACTAGATCATCTTTGCATATCATATTTTATTGCTTTTGGCTCGATGCTAGAAATTTTACGCAACTCAAGGACCCTCGGAGAGAGTTGGGAATTTCGTTATTTTCATATTTGAGTTTTCTCAAATTTTGAAAATAGGATCATTTGATTTATTTTATTTTATCTTCAATTATTTCTCTTATTAAAATATGAGAGAGGGAATAAAATGACTTTCGCAAAATAAAGAAATATTGAGGATTTAATAAAAAAATCAAATAAGTTTTATTTCGGAGTTTTTGGCTATTTTATTTGAATTTAGGAAAAATTGCATGTTTTTCAAAACTGCATTTTAGGGCCAAGAAAATGTTCATCTCGTCCTAAATATTTTATTTAGGCGGTGAAAATTTGTTTTGGCATTTTTAGAATTTCATTTTATTTTCTAGGATTTTTTTTCTGTTCGGTGGAATTGTTTAAAAAAAATTGTCAGCGCCTCGAGGGCGAAGCCAGCCGAGCCCGACTCCCAGCCGCCATTGCCTCCTCCAGGAGATCATGGGCCGCCGCCGCTTCGGACCTCGAGTCCCGGGACTCCCGCCGCTTGCCTCCCCCAAGCCACCACCCCATCCTTTAAATACTCCTCCCACCCCGCCGCCAAACCCCGTCTCGCCCACCGCCGCCGAACCCTCCGCCGCTGATGCCCGCAACCCCGCCGTCAAACCCCGTCTCGCCCACCGCCGCCGAACCCGCCTTGTGATGCATAACCCGCCGCACGCCCCGGAGCCGCCCGCCTCGCTGGCGCCTCATGGGAGGTATACACCGCCGCCCGCCGCCGTGGTTCGGTTTAAAAAAAACCCTATCCATTTTTTTAGAAAACCCTAGTTTTTTTAGATCGGTTTTTTCCGGTTTAGTTTAGTTAGCGGACGTTCGTCCGTACGTTCGTTTTATTGAACGGTTTCGTCGTTTAACCGCAGACGGCGAACGTTCGTTCGTTAGTCTGTTCGTCAGTTTTTCTTTTTCTCAGATTTTCTGCGATTATTCCAGATCGCGATTTTTTATCCGATTTTCGTTTTAGTTTATGTTTTCGCTCGTTTATCGGAATCAGGCGATTCAAGCGCCTAGAGTTTTGTCTCGAAACCCTCTTTCTGTTTAACCAACTCAAACAAGTTTTTGCTAATGTAAAATTTGACTTAGGTCCAGATTAGTAAACAAAGCTCTTTTCTTTCGCCGTTTGAGTTTCGTTGCTTCGTTTGATTTGATTCTTTTTGCAAACCGGAGTTCTTAAGTTGAAGTTTCTGGTTAGTTCTTTTATTTGAGTTTTACCTGTGCATTAGATGAGTACTTATTGTATGCTTGTTCGCTTGTTTGTTTGCGATAGAGTATCCGGAGTGCGCCGCTTGCTACTTCGAATCTCTAGGTTTCACGGATCATCAGCAAGGCAAGTTACACTTTGATCATACCTCTTTACTACCCAGTTTTATTGCATTAGATCAACCCTCAAACAATTGCATGATTAGGATCTGATTAATATGTGGGTTTTGGGAAGTAGATGAGGTAGAACCTATTGTCCTGTTATATTATCAAACCCTTGGGAGTTACTTCTACCTTTGCTTATATTGCCATGCTATGCTAGTAGACGTGGATTGGGTGAGTGTATCCATGACAGATGTGAGATTGTTTTTAATGGTTTATTTAAGGTGGCAACTTTAATACACATCTGGGTGGATTGAGGCACCTGGGTATTCCAATGATTACTGTTTTTTTTATGGACCGCCACCGGGCTCAAAGGGATCATGAGATTATTCATGCTAGAAACTTCCGTGTGCAGCCACAAGCTATTATGGGCTCTAGCATAGTTGATTAAGTCGTTGAACTCTTACAGTGGTAGACTAGCAGATGTAGGGGATGTAGGTTGGTACTGTCTACCCGTTCGTAAGGTGCAAACGCTTCTGAAAGACTATGTCTCAGTCATCCGTTTCTCAAACACCATGTAGTGCGAGAAATCCAACGGAGGAGATCGAGTCTTGTGGGGAAAAGTGCGCAAACCTCTGCAGAGTGTATAAACTAATCATGGTTAGCCGTGTCCCCGGTTATGGACGTTTTGAGTATCTAGTACTTGGATTATCATGTGAATCTCATCATGTTACTTTAATTTAATTTGTTGGGTTTAATGCTGATGCTTAATTGGGATTGAGAGGGTGTCTACACTCTCAATGTTTAACAACCACCATGATAGTTAAATAAGTTTTATTCCTTTGCAGTAGGGAAATATTGGCTTTATGCAAAACTGTAACCATAGAGCTTTCCACCTGCCATATATGCATGTAGTATAGCATATCTCTGTTCATTACTCTCTATGTGTTACATTGCCAGCATATTCCATGTGCTGACCCGTTTTCGGGCTGCAACGTTCATGTTGCAGACTTTTCAGACGACGAGTAAGATGCCTTAGGTTCGTGGTCCTATACTCAGTGATGCCGTTGGAGTTGATGGACTCACTTATCTTCCAAGCCTTCCGCTGTTATCGTTATTAGATGGCCTTAGGCAATATTTATTGTAATGAGTTCTCCTTTGGAGACATTCGATGTAATAAGTGTGTGATTGCTACTCTGTTATAAATTCTTCAAGTACTGTGCGTGTCAGCATTACTGATCCAGGGATGACACTGAAGCACAGAAATCAGACTGTTTGAGGTCTGGTCACTACATTTACTTTCATGTTGCAATAAAAAGACAGGAAATAAATGGAAAATATCATATGTTAATATTATGGTAGGTGATGGCACCACATAAGGAAAAGTATAAGTAGGAAATTTTATTAGAGATTGACAAACATAGCATTGGTCAATGATGCAACTCATGAAAGAATTAATAAGGGAAGAGAAGATTCACATATAAATACACTATCCTAGAAATCTTTTGTGATTGTGAGCCCCAATCAAAATATTATATGCCAAAATTGTTGACGTTAGACAAGGAAGACAACGCAATGATTTATGTTTGTTCATATTCACATAGAAGTTATATTGTCATAGATCCTTCAACATGGGGTTCTTACCCCTATCTTTCCTAGCCAAAAATTCCGCACTAAGTAGAGATACTACTTGTGCATCCAAAAACCCTTAGACCCAAATCTTATTTTCAAGAGCCAACCATACCTACCTAGGGATTGACCAAGATCCCTCAAGTAAGTTGTCATCGGTGCAATAAGGCAATAAAAAATGCTTCCGAAAGTGTGAGACCATTTAGTGTAAGAGAAAATTGAGCGTTGTACGAACTTGTGATGGTGAAGAATAAAAGTGACATACTGCATAATAAAGGTCGCTATCACAAGGGGCAATACCACGTGACGTTCTTTATCACTAAGGGGTTGAGCATACAAACAAATAAGCGCATGGCAACCTCTGCTTCCCTCTGCGAAGGGCCTATCTTTGACTTTTATGTATTTACTTTTATGCAAGAGTCAAAGTTTTTTTCTTTATTCCTTTTATTTTTCTCCTTTGGCAAGCATCATGTGGTGAGGAAAGATCTAGGCACATATGTCCAGTTGAATATGGGTGGCATGAGTTATTATTATTGACATCACGCTTGAGGTGAATACGTTGGGAGGCGAAACTATAAGCCCCTATCTTTCTATGTGTCCGGTTGAAACGTTTTGCTCATGTATATGCGGTAAGTGTTAGAAATCATAGAATACTATATAAACGTTGAGTATGTGGACTTGCCTAAAAGGCTTCGATATGTGACCCTTCATGAAAAGATGATGTTGTAGTTGCAAAGTTGACTGAGAACATAGTTTGTTGGTTTCTCATAGATTTTATGGTTTATACTTCAATTCTGTGATTAATTGTTACTTATTAATGAGAAGTTTATGATAAAAGCTCTATGAAAAAGTCTTATGTTTAAATTTGTCGTTGCTGTAATAATCTACATGATGCTTCTATGTCCGTATTTTGTTTTTATCGACACCTCTCTCTCTAAGCATGTGGACATGTTTTTCGATTTCGGGTTCCGCTTGAGGACAAGCGAGGTCTAAGCTTGGGGGAGTTGATACGTCCATTTTGCATCATGTTTTCCCACTGTTATTTATGATATTTTTATGCATAATAATGCTTTTGGAGTAATTCTAATGCCTTTTCTCTCATAATATGCAAGGTACACACGAAGAGGGAGAATTCCGCAGCTGGAAATCTGGACCTGGAAAAGCTACGTCAGGCCACCTATTCTGCACAACTCCAAACAAGCTGAAACTTCATGGAGATTTATTATGGAATATTTGAAGAATATTGGAGCAAATAACTACCAGAGGGGGCCCACCAGGTGGGCACAACATGCCAGGGTGCGCTAGGCTGCCCAGGCGTGCCTTGGTGGGTTGTGCTCACCCAGGCCCACCTCCGGTGCCCATCTTCCTGTATATAAGTCGTTTTGACCTATAAAAAAAAGGATAGGACTTTCGGGACGGAGCGCCGCCATCTCGAGGCGGAACTTGGGCAGGAGCACCTTTGCCCTCCGGCCGGAGCGATTCCACCAGGGGAACTTCCCTCCCGGAGGGGGAAATCATCGTCATCATCATCACCAACAACTCTCCCATCTTGGGGATGGCAATCTCCATCAACATATTCAACAACACCATCTCCTCTCAAACCCTAGTTCATTTCTTGTGTTCAATCTTTGTGCCGGAACTATAGGTTGGTGCTTGTGGGTGACTAGTAGTGTTGATTACATCTTCTAGTTGATTACTATATGGTTTATGTGGTGGAAGATTATATGTTCAAATCAATCATGCTATTTAATACCCCTCTGATCTTGAGCATGATTATCATTTGTGAGTAGTTACTTTTGTTCCTGAGGTCACGGGAGAAATCATGTTGTAAGTAATCATGTGAACTTGATATGTGTTCGATATTTTGATAGTTTTGTGTTATTATTAAGTAATTAGAAGAACTAAAGAGATGCGAGAATAATCACTATTCTTTAAGTCATTTACATGCTGACAGTACCATAAGGTGTAAACCTTATGGAATCAAACCAGACTAGATAAGTGCATACATCAGCCAATCTATCTTACCACCATATTGATAGAGATCCAAAAGCCATTGATTAAACATGCATAATAAAAAAAATCCGGGTGCACTTGTTGGGCCATTTTGATAACTATGATGCAAGATTTTTAAGCTTGCACCATATTGATAGAGATCCAACAAAGAACATCATCGTCGTGCATCCACTTCTCTGCTATCCCCATCAAATCAAAAACTACAAATTACTATGTGAAACAGGCTACAATGTGCATATTAACCAAGAAAATTACCTCAGTAGAACAAGTGAACTATATATGTATAAGTGATGTGCATATTAACCCAGAAAATTACTACTACAAAATACTTCCTTCAATTTCCCTCACTATACAAGAACTTTTTCAGATACATACAAATGAACACGCTCAGTCAGCCAAAGCACATCCTACATATAAAATAAGATAGAAGGGGGGGGGGGGGGGAGGAAGGTGGGGTTTGAGGTGTTCGCCTGGGTAAGGGAGGGCCTCCCGTGGTTCAAATGCGGCATAGGAAGTTGCCACGGGCTGCACAGCCGCGCCGGAGACGCGATAGTGGAGGTCGACACATGCAAATTTACTTGGAATAGCAGAGTAATACCGCATATAGGTAGATATAGTTGACTCATCTGGAACAACTATGGGTTTGAGGATTTGGATGCACAAGCAGTATTCTTGTTTATTACAGGCGAAGGCTAGAGCGAAAACAGTAATAATCATGCATTAAGAACCATTAACACTAGGTATGAGCATGAGTAGGATATAAACACCATGAACACAAATATCGTGGAGGCTATGTTGGTTTTGAATCAACTACATGTATGAACATGTGCCAAGTCAAGCTACTCGAATTATTCAGAGGGATATACCATATTATCACACTACATGATAACCATTTTAATGCATGTTGATACTCAAGATAAATCATTATTCACTCCTAGCTATTTAAGCATGGCATGAGCATCTATAATCTCTAATTGTCATCATAATCATGTTTAATCATAATAGGTTGAATCAAGAACAATGAGCTAAACATATTTAAAAAAATTCAAAAGGAGTTCATACCAGCTTTGCTTCACCTAAATCACTTCATCAAATCATCGTCATTATTGTTTTTCACTTTCATGACCGAATGATATGAAAATAGTAATAGTGCAAGTGTGTCGTGGACTAAGTTGAAATCTACAAACATTTTATTCAAAGGAGAATACCAGGTAATATAAGCTCTTTGTTAGATCAATAATAATGCATATGAGATCAGTCAACAATTTCATCATGGTCTTCTCCTGATGACAACTCAAAGAAAAGAAAATAATTTTAGAGAAACACACTAAAATGTTTTTGGAGTTTTTGTTTTTCTAAAGAAAGAAAATTAACGAAAGAAAATTAAAATGAGAAAAACTATTTACACAGGAGAGATCCCAACAAGTAAAAGAATAATGATAAATCTTTTTGGATTTTACTTTGAATGCTACATACTAGTAACAGGAAACAAAAAACCGAAAGTGAGCAAGAAATAGTTTTGGGTTTTCAAAGTTTTTCAAACACACAAGATGAAAGTGAAAAATAAAATTAACATGTATATTAAAATGAAAAAGGATGTACACCGACAACTTGAATGAATGTGTGATACATGAATGTAATATCGGTGAGAAATACATACTTTTGGCCTAAATTGGTCTATGGCTACGGGTGGACGTATCCTTTTCTAGGATAGTGCGGGGGCTCTTGCGGGTTCCCCTGATGAATATGGACCTGGGGATCCCACTAGTAAACAGGCTTTGCGGCCGGCTCAAGCTTAGGTACTGGCTCTGGCTCATCCTCTTGCGGCGATACCAAGCCCCAATAAGCATAAATGTCATGTGGCATAATGATGCGTCTCCGTCGTATCTACTTTTCCAAACAATTTTGCCCTTGTTTTGGACTCTAATTTGCATGATTTGAATGGAACTAACCCGGACTGACGCTATTTTCAGCAAAACTGCCATGGTGTTCTTTTTGTGCAGAAATAAAAGTTATCGGAATGAACTGCAAATACACGGAGCAACTTTTCAGAATTAATAAAAAATACTGGCAAAATAATTAGCATTAGGGGGCCCACACCCTGGTCATGAGGGTGGGGAGCGCGCCCCCTGCCTCGTGGGCCCCCTGGACGTCCACCGACCTCAACTCCAACTCCATATATTTTCTTTCGCGGAGAAAAAGATAGAAGAAGAAGGGTTCATTGCATTTTACGATACGGAGCCACCGCCAAGCCCTAAAACCTCTCGGGAGGGCTGATCTGGTGTCCGTTCGGGGCTCCGAAGAGGGGAATCCGTCGCCGTCGTCATCATCAACCATCCTCCATCACCAATTTCATGATGCTCACCGTCGTGCGTGAGTAATTCCATCATAGGCTTGCTGGACGGTGATGGGTTGGATGAGATTTACCATGTAATCGAGTTAGTTTTGTTAGGGTTTGATCCTAGTATCCACTATGTTACGAGATTGATGTTGCTATGACTTTGCTATGGTTAATGCTTGTCACTAGGGCCCGAGTGCCATGATTTCAGATCTGAACCTATTATGTTTTCATGAATATATGTGAGTTCTTGATCCTATCTTGCAAGTCTATAGTCACCTATTACTGTTATGATCCGTTAACCCCGAAGTGACAATAATCGGGATACTTACCGGTGATGACCGTAGTTTGAGGAGTTCATGTATTCACTAAGTGTTAATGCTTTGGTCCAGTTCTCTATTAAACGGAGGCCTTAATATCCCTTAGTTTCCATTAGGACCCCGGTGCCACGGGAGGGTAGGACAAAAGATGTCATGCAAGTTCTTTTCCATAAGCACGTATGACTATATCCGGAATACATGCCTACATTAGATTGATGAACTGGAGCTAGTTCTGTTGAAAGTGCGTTATATCAACTAGAGGGGGGTGAATAGGCGATTTTTATGAATTCTTCACTGAGGAATTTGCTAGTGAGGAAATTCCTAAATCAAGAACTACTTGCAGCGGAATAAGTACTCAAAAGTAAACATAGGAGAATACACGCATGGTCATCATGGTGAAATGAAGACAAGCACAGAGTACATAAAGCATAAACACAGGATAACACAAGATGAAGACGGACAGACTGAAGAAATTGAACTGAGGAAATTGAGGAAGTCTTTAGTCAAAAGTCTTCAAACAGATATGAACAAGCACACAACAACAGAGATGAGGAAATGAAAGAGTTGAGGAAATAGAACCAGTAAGCTCGGTGAAGACAATGATTTGGTAGACCAGTTCCAACTACTGTCTCAGTTGTACATCTGGTTGGAGCGGCTGAGTATTTAATCTCGAGGACACCTAGTCCCGGACACACAGTCCTCACCTATTATCCTTGAGCTAAAGTCACACAGACCTCGCCCAAACACTCGTGGTAAGTCTTCAGGTGACTTCCGAACCTTCACAAACTCGGTCACTCGGCGATCCACTATTCCTCTTGGATGCTCTAGACCTTGACGCCTAACCGTCTGGAAGAAGCATAGTCTTCAAAGGAAACAAGCGTCAGATCCACGCAAGATCAATCTCTTCAGTGATGCTCAATCACTTTGGGGTTTGTAGGTTTGGGGTTTGAGCTTTCGTCACTTGATGATTTTCACTCAAAGTCCTCGGAGGATGGGTTGCTCTCAAATGACAAGTGTTAGTTTCTCTCGGAGCAGCCAACCAACTAGTGGTTGTAGGGGGCGGCTATTTATAGCATAGGGAGCAGCCAGACATGATAAGACATAAATGCCCTTCAATGATATGACCGGTAGGTGGGTAAATATTTTGGGACAGCTGGCGCGTAGCACAGCAACGGTCGGAATATTTGACTTTCAAATACCTCAGGGCTATCATGTTCCTCACTTTGTAGGCAATCCGCACTGGCGAATTCCTAACTCCTCAGTCAGAACAAATTCCTCAGAGACCAGAAGAACTTTGTCTCTGTCACTGAAGAATATGACTGAACTGTGCGAGATTTCCAATAGCTTCACTCTAAAGGATTGGTAGGTGTAGGATTTTGAGTTGAGCAACACATGGAAATATTTCCTTAGTATTTCCTCGACCCCCTTTAACAGTACGGTTTTTCCTATGACTCAAGAAAGAGAAAATGAAACAGTAGAAACAAGAGTCTTCAAGCTTCATGTTCCTTGAATGATTACCAATCTTCAAGGTCACACCAATTTCTTCACTTTCAAAGTCTTCAGAAAGTCTTCAGAAATCCAAAGTCTTCAGACGAAGAACTTCATTTTTAGGGGTCGACTTTCTCTGTAAATATGAAACTCCTCATAGACTTATAGACCTGTGTACACTCACAAACGCATCAGTCTCTTAACCTATAAGTCTTTAATACACCAAAATCACTAAGGGGCACTAGATGAACTTACAATCTCCCCCTTTTTGGTGACTGATGACAATATAGGTTAGGTTTTCAACAGGGATAATCATATGAAGGGTAAATACTGATATAGAGGAATTTGATTGCAAGATATAGAAGAACTCCCCCTGAAGATGTGAATAGTGAGGAATTTGCTTTTGAAGCAATGCACACTTGAAGAGTAGAATCATGGAGACCTCCCCCTATATCTTGTAATTCATACACGCATTTGACACATAACATGAATAATTTGAAATGCATGATGAAATATGGTGACTGATGTAATTCAGCATGTGTGCATTAACATTAATGAGGAATAAGCATGCAGAAGAACTCAGCAAAAGTATCAGACCACCATAGAGTTTAAGATTACAACTCGATCCAGCAAAGTCATCAGAAGAACGATAGTTGTAACTTAGCAAAAAAACGCCCATATAGGATAGACCCGCTTGAAGATTAACTCAAATTTCTCCCCCTTTGTCATCAAATGACCAAAAGGGTTGAAAATGAGGACTAACGCCCCTGAAGAATATCATGAAGATGGAGGAGCGCCATCGTTGTTGGATTCTTGAGTCGATGTAGGGCCAGTTGCAGTGTCGTCCAAGTATTCGAACTCGTCCCTTTCGTGGGATGAGGAATATGAACTTGCGACCAAAGGAGGAACCTTGACCTTCTTGAGCTTCTTCGGCGAAGGAGCAGACTAGTAAAGTCTTCTTTGAAGCCCATTTGCTTTAGATCTTCTTCACCATACAAATATGATAGAATAGCCCAGGTGCGATCAAAAAATTCATGGAGGTAGTAATGGTTTTTCTTCACAGTATTATGTGTAGAAGTCATGTCGTGAAGAATAGAGCCAAACTGTCGCTTAACCCAATTGTGGTTCCAATCCACCTTCTGGTGAAGACCTATAAGCAGTTCACGGTCTGTCATCACGCGAGGAGCAGTAGCTTGAGGACTTGACTTGGGAGCATTGGCAGCAGAATCATGAGTGGCAGAGTCATCATTGGTGGAGTAAGATGTAGCTTTGCGGAACTGACCATCCAATGGACGAATGCCTTCATCGATTATGGCCGGTGACTTGCCCTTCTCATCAGATGAGGAAATTGTCTGCTTGAGGACTTCAATAGGGGGCAAGTAACTGCCATGGTTGAGAGTGTCAGCCTTGTAGTTGAGTGAAGACCTTGATCTGAGGAATCTCATGATCCATGGAGCATAAGGCTTCAGCTCAAACGGTGAGAGTGCAACATTTGCGAGAGTCCTCATGAAGAAATCATGGTAATTGATAGGGATACCATGCATGATGTTGAAGAGCATATTCTTCATCATCCCCACAATTTCTTCATCAGAGGAGTCATGACCTTTGATTGGACTGATAGTCTTCGTCAAAATGCGATAGATGGTCCTGGGCACATACAACAAATCCTTCACGAGGAATTTTGTCCTTGGGGCTTGACCAGGCTTCAGCGGCTTCATGAGCACTTGCATATAGTGAGCAGTGAGTTTAGGCTCATCATACAGACAGTGAGCACCTTCAGATGGAGGACTGAGTGGCAAGGCACGAAGCAATTCAAAGGCGGGTGCCTTGTAGTGAGTGTTTTCGGCCATCCAGTCCAACACCCAAGTGTTGATGTCATTTGCTTCACCAGTGATATGCAGCGTCGCATAGAACTGAAGAATTAGTTCTTCATTCCAGTCAACAATGTCAGTGCAAAAGTTAAGCAGACCTGCATCGTTAATCATACTGAGGGCCAGTGCGAAGCAAGGCATTGATTCCATGTCCATGTGAGGAATGTGCTCGTGGTCGAAGACTTTATCCTTGTCGAAGAGAACTGAGGAATAGAAGTTGGCCTGGCTGGCAGTCCAGAAGTGCTTCCTTCTATGACGAGCATTGTCATATGGGCTGAATTCGGTGAAGAACATGCTCGCCGAAGAAATCATCAGCCTTGAATTTTGGCTTCTTGGAGAAGGGATTCTTTGGCTTGGGTTGAGGGGTGTCGGTTATCTGCAAGACCACCTCAGGAATTGCAATCTCAGGTTCCTCATGCTGAAGAACTTCAAGTTCTTCTGCAGCTGCAGCCTGGGTTATCAATTCTTCATTCACATTTTCTTCAACACTATTGGCTGGAATTTCTTCATGGACGGACGGGGTTGCACAAGGTTCTTCAGATCCCATATGCACTTCAGTAGTTGATGGGGACTGAGGAATTGCTTGAAGAGGAGTGAACAACGGCGAGTTGTGGGGCTGACTTTCCCAAAAGTCATCATTCAGTACGGGTGTGGTATAGCCGATGTCCACATCCTCATCTTCCATTTCTTCAACACCTGCCTCTTCAGCAGTGAACTGAGGCATAGGTGAGGTGATGACTAGGGTTGAAGGGATTCTATCCACTTCAATTTCTTCATTCAACTGCTCTGTCGAAGCAGCAGAAGGAGTTTCTTCATCGGATTCCTCGGGAATCACATATTCTTCACCAAATGGAACAAGGTCCTTTGATGGCATGAAAGAGACAGGAATGCATCAATAGGATTTTCAGCTGAACTTGTCAAACGCTTCATTTTCTTCAGAGCTGAAGAATCTGATGAAGCTGATGCCTTCCTCTTTTACATCGCTGCACGCTCTGCATCCTTGGTCTTCTTCACATCTAATGCAGATGGAAGGATCAGAGCTGGTGTAGGCATAGGAGATGCAGATGACTTTGGTTCATTTTCTTCAAGCGCAACTGTTGCAGTTGCCCTGACTTCTTCATTTTCTTCAGACACACCACTAGTGGATGCCCTGACTATTTCTTCAGTGGCTGGAATGGAGTCATCAGCCCTGGTACTCTCATTATCTTCAGTAGCCTGACTGACATCAGTGGTGCTGGCATGTTCTTTAGTAGGCTGAGAAGATGCTTCAGCCTGAGGAATTTCAACGTGCATAGGAGCAGTGGCAGTTGAAGTAAATGTCTTTGTCAAATTGATGAACCGAACCTTTGCTCCCTTCCAATGAGCATAATATCGATTGAAATCATCACTCAGTTGCTTGATTTCAGTTTGCAAAGCAATGAGTTGTTCTGGGGTAAGAGTGAGGACATTGTCCTTGAGGTAGCGCTCTTTCTTGTACTGCGCTTTCTTCAGTTGTCTGCCTTGTTCATATTTCCACTTCTCTTCCTCAATGAAGTGAGTCAAAACATGACTTTGACCAGGAGTGAGGTTCATCTCCGGCAAAGGCGTGTTAGGGTCCTTGTGCCATAAGTCAATGAAGTCGAGGATCAACTTTGGATCCAATAGCAGTGGCACATTGCTGCCTTTGGCTCTAGCGGCAAGTTCTTCATCATCAGCCTCATCGTCATCAGAGGGCACTTGGAAGGCGACTTGCTTCTTCTGAGGACTTGGTCGTAGGCCTCGTCCAGCAGTGGCCTTTTTCTTCAGCAGAGAGGGGCCACCTGAGGAATTTGGTGCAGCAGTGGAGCTAGCAGATGCTACTGAGGCAGTAGAGATGCCAGTTGTCCTTTGGCATGTGGCGAGATGCACATGTGACGAGGATTTGGTCGGAGCATCTGAAGACTTTGTCAGAGGAGCTGAGGACTTTGGAGGAGGAGGAGAAGACTGAGGAATTTGCCGTGAGGGCTTTGAAAATACTGGCCTTGAGGGCATTGCTGAGCAGCTTGGCCGTGAGGGCATTGATGGAGAAGCACTTGACTTATGAGCAGGCTTCTTAGGCATCGCCTTCCTGGGCTTACTAGCAGAGGCCTCAGCAGTGGTAGCAGCAGCAGAGTCTTCATTGAATTTCCTCACTGCTTCCTTTGCTTGTTTGTTCAGTTTGGCCTAGCGCCTTGCCCATTCATCAGCATAGTCCTCACCACGCTTGAGGCTGGTGGGATCCGCCAGTTGGCCAGGTGCCAATGGAGGTCTTGAGCATGGAGGGTTGAGCGCGAATTTCTTCATGTACTTGGGAGTAACATACCTGTACTCCCTCCATTCTCGTGCCCATCTCCTCTCAATCCGTTGTATGCGCACCTTGCGCTGATTCTTGTCCTCCTTGCCAAACTTAGCCTCATCAGGAGTGCAGTATCCAGCATAAATGTCCTCAGGGATTTCAAACGCAGTATTGACCTCAGGCCTCTTTCCTCCCTTCTGTGGCTTCTTACCATCGCCCATTTTCTTCAGGTGAGGAATATGAGCAACTGAAGTTTCTGAAGAGGTATGCAATTTTTTCTTCGAGGAACGCTGCAAATGAGTTAAGTTGATGAGAACCTAGTGATTCAGCAGCAGACATGAGTATAGTTGCGAGGAATTTGGAGAGGTCATATGCGTTCTCAGAAGATTTTCAAAAAGAACAGGTTTGAGGAATTTGACCAGATGAGTCTTGAAGAATTTCGCTAAGCGTTCTTAATCTTAGGTTCCAGAGTTGTATAGATTTGAAAATCCACACAATTGAGGAATCTTGAAGAAAATCATTGCTTAGAGAAACGAATCAAGAACAGATAACATGGGAGGTGTTTAGTGTGTGAAGATTTGAAGAACAAACACCTTTGAAGATTTTCAAGAAAAACACATGAATCAAAGCGGGCAGTGAAAAACTGTATGCACGAAGATTTTGGACGAACGTGCCCCTGACCCTTCTCATTCACGTGACATGTGTCACCCACATACTGTGAGGTGGCGATCTTGTAGGATCGTGGGTGAATATATAAGCATTGTCGTAGGATGCGGAACGGTTTGAGCGGCAAAACCAAAAATTTAGATAAGATTATTTTAAGTTTCCGTTCACAATTTCTTCAGCTGTGAAGGGCACAGTGAAGATTTTGAACGAGTTTCAAATTAGAACGCACATGAAGAATTTGTGAAAAGATTAGACTGAGTTTAGCATCCAGGGGGAAGGGTCCGATCACATTCACTTAGCGAAAAGTCAACTTGAAGAATTTAGCAATAAGTGAATGCTGTAGAGGACATAAACTCATATGTATATATATATATATACATATATATATATATGTATATATATATATATATATATATATATTCAAATGAAGACAAACGACGGAAATAGTGAAGACATTGCAAAGTTGAAGAATTTGAACAACTGAGAAATTTCAAAACTGAGGAAAAACTCAAATTGAAGATTTTCAACTTTTGGTGGTGGCGTAATCCACCGTATGAGAAGGTTGACTTCGTATACCGCGTACAATTGTCGTAGGGCTCTGAGACTCAATTTCTTCATTAATTTCTTCACACTTAGAGGGTTAGTCTTCATTGATTGAAGAAAAACGTTACTTCGTGTGTTGCGCATCTAAGTCATCAAGTCAGCATAAGTGTTAGGATGAGTGTCCATTTCAGAGAACATTCGAAGTTCTAGGACATTTAGCTCACACTGCAACTTGCTAAATCTCTTCTCATCCAAGGGCTTAGTGAAGATATCGGCCAGCTGATCTTCAGTGCTTACGTGGTCGATGGAGATATCGCCCTTCAACACATGATCACGAAGAAAATGATGACAAATCTGGATGTGCTTTGTCTTCGAGTGCTGAACTGGGTTATGAGCAATCTTGATAGCGCTCTCATTGTCGAAGTAGAGAGGCACATTCTTCACGTTGATGCCATAGTCCTTGAGTGTTTACTTCGTCCATAGTATTTGAGCACAACATGATCCAGCAGCAATGTACTCAGCTTCTGCAGTGGAGAGTAATACGCAGTTCTATTTCTTCGAGGACCAACATACCAAAGATCGTCCGAGGAAATGGCATGTGCCTGACGTTGACTTGCGGTCCACGCGATCGCCAGCATAGTCAGAGTCTGAATATCCAATGAGATCAAATGAAGATCCCTTGGGATACCATAATCCAAGTGTTGGTGTGTGAGCTAGATATCGAAGAATATGCTTCACAGCCTTATGGTGTGATTCCTTCGGTGTAGCTTGAAATCGGGCACACTTGCAAACACTAAGCATAATATCTGGCCTAGATGCACATAGGTACAATAAAGAGCCAATCATGGAGCGGTATACCTTTTGATCGAAGTCTTGACCATTTTCATCAGTGCATAGATGGCCATTTGTGGGCATTGGAATTTTGACCCCTTTGTAGTCTTGCATGCCGAATACATCTTTGAGGTATTTCTCCTGAGATATGAATATGCCATTGCGCTGTTGACGAATTTGAAGACCTAAAAAGAATTTCGATTCTCGCATCATAGACATTTGATATTCTTCACTCATCATATAGGCAAATTCATCACTATAATGTTGGTCAATACAGCCAAAGATAATATCATCAACATATATTTGCACACAAACAATTCATCATCATAAGATTTTGTGAAAAGAGTTGGTCGAGTGAATCGGTTTGAAGCCTTTCTTCACGAGGAATTCCTTCAAAGTATCATACCACGCCCGAGGGGCTTGCTTGAGGCCATACAGGGCCTTGTTGAGTCTGAAGACTTTGTCGGGATTCTTTGGATCTTCAAAACCTTGGGGTTGAGCAACATACACTTCTTCCTCAAGCTTACCATTGAGGAATGCACTTTTCACATCCATTTGATATAAAGTGATATTATGATCGTTAGCATAAGCAAGTAATATGCGAATAGCCTCAAGTCTAGCAACAGGTGCAAAAGTTTCATCGAAATCAATTCCCTCAACCTGTGTATAGCCTTGAGCTACAAGCCGTGCCTTATTCCTCACCACAAGGCCATTTTCATCTTGCTTGTTGCGGTAGATCCATTTTGTGCCAATGATGTTGTGCTTGCGAGGATCTGGACGTTTAACCAGTTCCCAGACGTTGTTGAGCTCGAACTGATGTAATTCTTCTTGCATAGCCTGAATCCACTCAGGGCTCAGAATGCTTCATCTACCTTAGTGGGCTCTGAGATAGAGACAAAAGCAAAGTGCCCACAAAAGTTAGATAAATGTGAAGATTTTGAGCGTGTGAGAGGACCTGGTGCTTCAATGTCATCAATGATGTTCTCATTTTGCACTTCGTTAGCAATGCAAGGATGAGGGGGTTGTCTTCGAGGAATTTGATCAGCATTCCCTTCTGGAGCATTTTCATCAGCACCATTTTCTTCAGGTGCGCCAGCCTGGTGATCATCACGATCTGGAATGAATTCTTCGGCAGATTATTCGGTAGGGATGACATCCTCAGTAGCCTTGAACTTGATAGAATCCTCAGGTGCTGATTCATCTATCACAGAAGGTAGGTGCTTTCCTTGCGACCCATTAGTTTCATCAAACCGCACATCTATAGTTTCAACAACTTTGTGAAGAATGCAATTGAAGACTCTGTAGGTGTGCGAGTCCTTTCCATAACCAAGCATAAAACCTTCATGTGCTTTTGGCGAGAATTTGGAAGTGTGATGAGGATTTCTAATCCAACATTTAGCACCGAAGACTTTGAAATAACTCACATTGGGCTTTTTGTCAGTGAGGAGTTCATAAATAGTTTTCTTGAAGAGTTTGTGAAGATATACCCTGTTGATGACGTGGCACGCAATATCAATTGCCTCAATCCAGAAGCGACGAGGAGTCTTGTATTCCGCAAGCATAGTGCGAGCCATTTCAGTGAGGGTTCTGTTCTTGCGCTCCACGACACCATTCTGCTGAGGAGTATAAGGAGCAGATAACTCATGAGTAATATCAAGTTCATCAAGATAGCCATCAAGACCGGAATTCTTGAACTCGGTCCCATTGTCAGTTCTGATGTGCTTGATCTTCACACCAAAGTTGATTTAAGCCCTTGAGGAAAATCGTTTGAAGACTTCCTGCACTTCATGTTTGTAAGTGACAATGTGCACCCATGTGTAACGGGAATAATCATCAACAATAACAAAGCAATATTGAGATGCATCATTCAGAATTGCAGAATAATGGTTAGGACCAAAGAGATCCATGTGAAGCAATTCAAATGGTCGAGTGGTAGTCATGATCTTATTTGGATGCTTGGCCTTTGTCATCTTTCCAGCTTCACAAGCTCCGCACAAGTGATCTTTGAGGAATTTGACATTCTCAATGCGAATGACATGCTTCTTCTTCGCAAGCGTGTGCAGATTCCTCATGCCAGCATGACCAACTCGTCGATGCCATAGCCAGCCTTCTGAAGCTTTTGCAAGTAAGAACACGGTTGGTTGTGGTCCTGTAGAGAAATCAACAATATACAAGTCTCCTCTCCTAAAGCCTTCGAAGACATTGGAATGGTCAGCTTCCATGATCACAACACAATGATATCTTCCAAAGACAACAGCCATATCAAGATCACAAAGCATTGAGACAGACATGAGGTTATATCCTAAGGACTCGACAAGCATAACTTTGTCCATGTGTCGATCCTTTGAGATCGCAACCTTACCTAGACCCCATACCTGACTTTTGCCTTTGTCTGCGAAGATGATATGCTTCAGATGTGATGGTGATAAAGGTGCATCTATCAATAGATTCTTGTCACCAGTCATGTGATTCGTACATCCACTATCAAGGACCCACACATTTGCTTTGGGTTGACCATCCTGCAGATGAATTAGTGCAACTTACGAACTCATATACTTCATTAGTGAGGAATATGACATCAATATCATCAGATCAATTTCAGCAAGCAATAGCATCGATAAATGAGTAGGAGGACGTGTGAAATGAACAATCATTTCATCATGATTAGCCTGCGTCCTTTCAGGCACTTCAGGTCTCCAGCAAATTCATCAGACGTTTTGAGCACGTCTGGAGACCTGACCCTGCATAAGAGATTAGTTCTTTTTCTTCACCACCCAGATCTGAAGGGGTGGCAAAGAATTCATCACTCTGCGTGCACCATATGAGAAAGGTGGCATAGAAGCCAGTCCACTTTGTTTCACATAAGAGGGGTTAGGGTAAGCATATGAATAAGCAGAGAAATTCTTCGAGGGCTTATGAACATAATGATTTGAAGAATAATACTCATATTCATAGCCCTTAGCTCTACCCTGCGAAACAGAAGGGTTAGCACGATGATGATCATATGAGGATTTTGATCCTTTTGAGGAATTGGATCCATAGGAAGAATTAGGTCCATATGAAGAATTAGACCTCGGGTTCCTATTCTTCACCGGTGGTGTCATGAGAACATTCACCTGAAGACTTTCAAGATAACTTTTGGGAACCCAGATTTTCTTCATAGGGGAACCGTTCCTGCAGTTAGTGCCAACATATCTAGCAAATACTTCACCATTCTGATTTTTGAACAATTTATAGTTGGAGTCAAATGACTCATCAGAAGAATGAGGAGATTCACAAGTAAAGCCAGATAAATTGGATGGATCAACTAGAGGTCCCTTTGCAAAGAACCCATGAGGTTTTGGGATACCGCTTCAGCTTCCAATATGTTCCATCATCATTGAGTTTCCTCTCAAAGGCAATACCCTCTTTCCTAGGGTTCCTGTTGAGGATCTGCTTTTTAAGCACATCACAAAGAATCTGATGCCCTTTGAGGCTTTTGTACATGTCTGTTGTGTACAATTCCTTCATCCCTGCATCATCAGTGGTACTAGCAATGTCCTCAGATGAGGAATTAGTAATAGCAGAGACATGTGAGGAATTAGTAACATTTGAAGCATTTGAACATTCAGGTGAAGAATTAGCAGATTCACGTTCAATGCACTTCTGACATGGAGGAACAAATTCTTCCTGAGTAGCGCTGATTTGTTGAGCAAGTAATGAATCGCGCTCCTTCTGAAGATCTTCATAACTCACTCTTAGCTTCTCAAGATCTTGCTTTCTTTGAAGAAATTCATAAGAAAGCTTCTCGTGATCAGATAAGAGAGTGTTATGATGACTTTGAAGATTGTCAAACTTAGGCCGAATCTCTGATGATTTTCAGTTAAGTCTTTAGTGCGATCCATTTCTTCACCCAACATATCATCACTTTTGTCTAGCATGTTTTGAAGCTTTTCAATAGCCTTTTGTTGTTTCACAGCAATCTTAGCAAGTTTAGAGTAGCTGGGCTTAAGATTTTCATCAGATTCATCCTCACTTGATTCAGAGGAGGGGTATTTAGTTACCTTTGCACCCTTTGCCATGAAGCAATAGGTGGGAGCGTAGTCATTATTTCCCTCATCAGCATTGTTGATGTTGCCATTTTCTTCAGAGTAGAAGATAAACTTGCTGACGAAAGCGATAGCAAGAGCTAGGCTTGCCACACTAGACTCGGACTCCTCTGGTGCCTCCTCTTCCTCATGATCCTCGGATTCAGCCTCAGAATCCATTTCCTTGCCAATGAACGCCCGAGCTTTCTTGGAGCTGCTCTTCTTGTGAGATGAAGGCTTCGAGGATCTTGATGATGAAGACTTTGAAGATCTCTTCTTCTTCTTGGCATCATCAGAACTGTAATCCTTGTATTTCTTCTTCTAATTTAGTTCCTTGTCCCACTAAGGACAATCTTGAATGTAGTGACCAGGTTTCTTGCATTTGTGGCACAGCCTTTTCTTGTAGTCACTAGATGAGGAATCGTTGCTCCTTGAGGATTTTCCAAAATGACCACGTCTTGAGAACTTCTGAAATTTCTTCACAAGCAGTACCAGTTCCTGGCTCAGTTCTTCAGGATCGCCAAGGCTGCCGGTAGAGTCCTCTTCTTTAGACTCAGAGACTGCCTTGGCCTTCAGAGCACGTGGATTGCCATAGTTCGAACCATAGAGATCTCTCTTCTCAGCAAGCTGGAATTCATGAGTGTTTAGCCTCTCGAGGATATCAGCAGGATCAAGTGACTTGTAATCATCACGATCTTGAATCATTAGTGCCAGAGTGTCAAATGAAGAATCGAGCGATCTCTGCAATTTCTTCACCACCTCATGGTCGGTGATATCCATGGCGCCAAGCGCTTGAAGCTCATTTGAGATATCAGTGAGGCGATCGAAGGTTTGCTGAACATTTTCATTGTCGAGTCTTTTGAAGCGGTTGAAGAGATTGCGAAGAACGTCAACACGAGAGTCACGTTGAGTTGAGACTCCTTCATTTACTTTGGAGAGCCTATCCCAGATGGGCTTAGCAGTTTCCAAAGCACTCACTCTACAATATTGCCCTTTGCTCAGATGGCCACATATAATGTTCTTCGCTTGAGAATCGAGTTGCTTGAATCTCTTCACATTAGTAGCATTCAGGGAAGGTGTGACTGAGGGAACACCATTTTCCACAACATACCAGAGATCGTTATCAATTGCCTCAAGAAGCATTCGCATCTTATTCTTCCAGTAGGGGTAGTCCGTTCCATCGAAGGTAGGACACCCAACAGAGACCTTGATCATACCTGCGGTCGACATAACTAAAACTCCAGGCGGTTAAACCAAAATCACACAGAACAAGGGAGTACCTTGCTCTGATACCAATTGAAAGTGCGTTATATCGACTAGAGGGGGTGTGAATATGCGATTTTTATGAATTCTTCACTGAGGAATTTGCCGGTGAGGAAATTCCTAAATGAAGAACTACTTCCAGCGGAATAAGTACTCAAAAGTAAACATAGTAGAACACACGCATAGTCATCATGATGAAATGAAGACAAGCACAGAGTACAGAAAGCGTAAACACAGGATAACACAAGATGAAGAAGGACACACTGAAGAAATTGAACTCCGGAAATTGAGGAAGTCTTCAGTCAAAAGTCTTCAAATAGATATGAACAAGCACACAACAATAGAGATGAGGAAATGAAGGAGTTGAGGAAATAGAACCAGTAAGCTCGGTGAAGACAATGATTTGGTAGACCAGTTCCAACTGCTGTCTCAGTTGTACATCTGGTTGGAGCGGCTGAGTATTTAAACTCAAGGACACCCAGTCCCGGACACACAGTCCTCACCGTATTATCCTTGAGCGAAAGTCACACAGACCTCGCCCAAACACCCGTGGTAAGTTTTCAGGTGACTTCCGAACCTTCACAAACTCGGTCACTCGGTGATCCACAATTCCTCTTGGATGCTGTAGACCTTGACGCCTAACCATCTGGAAGAAGCACAGTCTTCAAAGGAAACAAGCATCGGATCCACGCAGGATCAATCTCTTCAGCGATGCTCAATCACTTTGGGGTTTGAGATTTCCTGACTTGATGATTTTCGCTCAAAGTCCTCGGAGGATGGGTTGCTCTGAAATGACAAGTGTCAGTTTCTCTCGGAGCAGCCAACCAACTAGTGGTTGTAGGGGGCGGCTATTTATAGCCTAGGGAGGAGCCCGACATGATAAGACATAAATGCCCTTCAATGATATGACCGTTAGGTGGGTAGATATTTTGGGACAGCTGGCGCGTAGCACAACAACGGTCAGAATATTTGACTCTCAAATACCTCAGGGCTATCATGTTCCTCACTTTGTAGGTGATCCGCACTCGCGAATTCCTAACTGCTCAGTCAGAACAAATTCCTCAAAGAACAGAAGAAATTCGTCTCTGTCACTGAAGAATTGTGGCGACTGATTCTGCGGGTATTAATTCCCAGAAAATGGCCCTTGTGCTCATCAGCCCCAGGATTACTGTTAGCTGATGAGGTACCAACTTTATACAGAAACTCCAAGCAAAACACAAAGTATGTGGTACAAGACCATTCTGGTCTGTGAGTACAACAAATGGTTTCTAGCTGTTGTTGGCGGAA
Source organism: Aegilops bicornis (assembly GCA_021605145.1). NCBI lineage: Eukaryota > Viridiplantae > Streptophyta > Magnoliopsida > Poales > Poaceae > Aegilops > Aegilops bicornis. The sequence goes on along the minus strand of CM038669.1, from coordinate 606,454,199 downwards.
GCGGGTTGTAAATCATCAGTGTCTATGGGACTCCATTTCCCACGGGAACAGCTGACCAGGTTAACTCCTATCTTCGTGAGGCTGCTATCACCGTTGCTTAGGTTCCGGGGCTGTCAACACGGTCGCTCCTTTCCGCGCAAGAAATCTGGCCAAGACAATAGCCAGGGACAAGCCAGTGAGTACTTTGAATGTACTCGCAAACATTATGAACACAGGAATAATATAACAACGATGTTCCGAAATATTTATGCTCATGACGTCAGTCACAAAAGGTAAATGAATCTCTGATGCATGTAAGCAGGTTATTTGTGAAAATGCAATAACATAATAATAATAAAAGGCACCGAGCGGGCGTCTGAAGCAACGCCACATAAAAATCTTATGAAAGAAATGCCACGGTCGGGCGTCTCAGCGACACCACATAAATGGGCTTAAAAAGAAATGCCACAGTCGGGCGTCTGAGCGACACCACATAAAGGGCTTTAAAAGAAATGCCACAGTCGGGCATCTGAGCGACACCACATAAAGGGCTTTAAAAGAAATGCCACTGTCGGGCGTCTGAGCGACACCACATAAAGGGCTTTAAAAGAAATGCCGCAGTCGGGCGTCTGAGCGACACCACATAAAGGGCTTTAAAAGAAATGCCACAGTCGGGCGTCTGAGCGACACCACATAAAGGGCTTTAAAAGAAATGCAATCATAGTGAATATCCAGGAGGTAGAACCGTCACAGGGATATTCGATAATATCAATAATATCACGGGTTAGTCCACAAAAAAATAATAATCATCATTACCACATGTCGCAAGTCGTAATATCAGTTCTGATTTCAGCTTTCACCTCAGGAGACCGACACTAAGACCGACACTTGACCCATCCTGCATCGTAATCCTTAACCATGGACACGGCTATTCGAATAGGTTTAATCTCTACAGAGGGTGTACTCTTTACCCACGAGTAACGGATTCCTTTAGTCCATCGGGACTAATTCCGTCTCACGGTCTTTTGTTGAAAACACACCTAACTTGCACACACCGGCTTAACTCACACGTGTCCGGAATCACCCACGACACATTAAGCAAACTCTAAGTGGGAGGCTACAACCTCGCGTAGCATGGGATCAAATTTATATTGCGGCTCTAAGGGGTGGCCTCCTCTCGGTCTCAACCGGAAACACCCATGCCCCCGGACCAGGTGGCCTACCTACCAGCTACAACCGGTATCTTCCACCCTGGCCTCTCTGTGCGGTGTGTGCCAGAAAGAGGTTGACAACTTACTGAACCGTACTCTACTTGTTGTAGAGACGAGTGGTAGTACGAAACAAGTATGGGGGTTACTGGAACAAGACTCGAGCTAGGGTCGACTCAGGAGGTTTATAAATTTCCCTGCATGACATGTATAATAAAAATAATTCAACCAACAAAATCACCGCTCACTATACCTTACTAGGCCATACCGAACATAACCGTTCCGACGGAGACCGGCGACAGACTCATGCCTACCCAAGGCAGAGGTTTTCCCGGACTCCTTCCGGCATGCATGCAAGGCACATGAGGATGATTATCGTCACAAGTGTGTTCATTCCCAACAGCATGGAAATCACTAATATGCATCCATGCACATGATCATCTCACATGAAATAACGAGTCCTCCGAAATGAGGTGATGTTATAAACGTGTCAACGAGCACACAAAAATATTATGCAGGGGTTCAGAATGCTTGCCTTCAGGTCACGGGAAGGCAGGGTGCATTTCAAACTCTTGAAATAATTCTCCTCTCTTCAAAAAATCCTATTTTGAAAATATAAAAGAATTAACACACAAAATAAAAACAGCACAAAAGTTGTTTAAATTTTTTTCAAACAAATCTTAAAATAAACTAGACAATATTTAAAAGAGGTATAAAAAAGAATCTATTTAATTGGAGTTGTATTTAAAAAGATACAGCAGGTCAAAGTTTGGTCAAAATGTGTTTTTAAAATAAAACAGAAAAGAAAACGTTTTAAAAGAAAAACACGTCGAAGGCGGATTCGGAAAAGGCGCTTCCACTTACTCCTGCATGGACAAAGGCTGGTCATCGACGGTGGGCTGCTGGCCCATGGTCAGGTTTGACCAGCCACGCTGGCTGCCCCCCTCTGACCGAACAGAGGCGGAGCTCCGGCGAGGATTTGCCGGCGAACGGGGGCGTCTCTTGGCGATCTGAGGACATGGGTGTGCTCAGGGGGTCGAGACGAGTCTGTGGGTACCCGTCATGGTCGCCGATGTGGACGGAGCCGCCGGCGACGAGCTTCGCGGCGGAGGAGGCGTTCGGGTGGATAGTGGCTTTGGGGCTACGGTGGTCTCCGACCAAAATCGAGCGTGGGGTTGCACTCACGAGAGGGAGGGAGAGCTCTTGGTGGAGAGAATGGAGAGGGAGAGGCACTGGTGGCGATGGAATCGGCCGGAACTAGGCGGCGACCGAACTGGCCGGACTCGGGAAGAAGGCCTTCCTCCTCGATCGGCCGGGCCGTGGTAGCTCTAGGGTGATCATATGAGGTTGCTCGAGAACTCGATTGAGCTCGGGCCCTTATATAGGCGGTGGAGGTCGGTTCGAGGCGGCCGGGCGATAAGGACGACGATTTAACCGTCTTTTCAGTAGCAATGGCGACGATGGCGGCGACGCTGCGCTTAGGGGACGGCTGCGGCTGAGCCGGAGATGCTTAAGGGGCAGCTGTCGGCGGAGGAGGTTTGGGCGGCGCCGTCCATGGATGCGCCGCAGCGTGCCGCCAAGAAGCTTCTTGCGGCCAGTAGCGAGCCAGGGCGGTCGGGTGGGGCGTGACACGGCTATACCAAATGGATCAGATCGTGCTCGGGGAGGGAGGGTCAACCCGGACGCAGCTCGGGCACACGACGCGTAAAACGCTCTGGCCGCGCCCAGAGCGTGCACGCCAAGTGTTCGATACAATGCCGTGGCATGCTACAGGTCATAGGTGAGGTTGGCAAGAAACAGAACTAGGTTAGAGATAGAGGGAAACTCAAGTGACAAGGTTGTTTGGTCAGGTGGCCAAGTTCACAATGCCAACAACAATTCATGTCAAATCAGTTCATGCTCTCCAGGTGTTTGAAAAAATGCCACAGGGTCCTAGGCATTTCTTGGAGTGGCCAATACTTCCAGATTGGTGTCTCCTTGGATGCACAAGAGGGTGGTGAGGTTATTTTGTGAAAAGCACAAACTTGCTAGTGCAAGTTTTGCAGAACTTCAAATCTAGACAGGAGGTGGATGGGATTATAACATGAACCAAAAATGATCAATTGAGTGCATGCTCCTGGACTTAGGGGTTTTGTATGGAGGACTACAAGTAGGAGAAAGAATCTAGGGCCAAAGAGCAAGCATGACTATGGTTGTTGTACAAATCATCATGTTGGACCAGAATGGAGATGAGGTTGATTCACTCAAAAATTTCAAATAACATCCCTGGATTTTTGCACAAAGTGGAATCATATGCTGCTACTAACATCCCATAATTTTGGTGGAAGCTAGAAAGAAATATATAAAAGAGTTGTAGTGTAAAATTGTCCACCGGACCAGAGAAGAAAAACAAGTGTAGCACTCAAAATATGCAATGAATGTAATATATTATTGCACAAAATTGATTTAGAGATATCACACGACATCTCCAAATTTTGGTTGGATTTTTAGTTAAGTTCATCAACTGGTTGTAGTACAAAAAGGAGCTCCAAAACTTAAAACAAGTCATTTTATTGAATAAAGCTCAGGGTGAAATAATTTGATAAATAAATCTACTGATTGAGAGATGTTTTTAAAGAGAGGGCATATAAGTCCAATATGTTTTGGAAGGACCCACTTGGGAAAAACTCCTTAATATTAAAAGAAAAGTTTTGAAATCAATGAGATATTCTTGCAGGCAAAAATTTTAAACTCTTGGCAAAATTTCAATAATTAAAACCTGGTTAAATTTTTGGGGTGTTACAATTACTACCCCCCTTAAGGAAAATCTCGTCCTCGAGATTTGCTAAGAGCCGTTGAGAAAACAAATACTCCATATGCGTTCGAGCGGTTGTGAGTCTCCTGCCGTGGTGCCGCGTGAATGAAAATAAACTACATAGTGAGGGGATAAACGATGCAGCAACTTGGGGAAAAGAAATCTCATTCTAGGATTTTTTCGCGGTTACACAAGTTAATCACGAAGAAAACTACTCATACTAGTGGAAACTAAATACTCGACTCGTCGCACAATTTCGAGGTACCATGCATAAGTTACAATGTAACAATAAATGCTGCAATAACCTACACAGCAGTAACGTCTAAAACAAAAACGGTAACTGGACGGGGTCCCGATAAAATGTCTCTGGTAAAGGGATACACTCTTCTTCTATCGGAGGAAGTGGATTGACCAGTCGATGTATGCGTCTCTCTGGGTCGGGCCTCAATGGTCTGCCGATGGCAATCTGAGGGTTCAAATCAGTGAGACTCTGGAGATAATCCATCACCCGCTGGTTCAAATGTTCTTGAGCGATGATGTACTGGATAAGGTTGGCTAGCACTGGGTCTCTCTCAATCCGCCCACCGGGAAAAGATGTTACTCCACCGGTGCTGCACGGCTCGAAAGTAATAATACCTCGCCATGGGCATAGGGTATCATGGATCGAAGACGAGCGCCGCTTCTTTTGCAGCAGCTTCTATGGCCAAGCGTGGGGTTGGCATAGATTTCCCCACGAAGGAAACTTCCGTTGGATCTTGGTTGGGGTCTACGGGAGGGATGTGTACTGCTGCCCAATATTCCGAAGTGGAAGGGGTGATTCTTGATTTGAACAGCTCGTACTGGGGTGGCTGGGTAGAACCCATGGTACTGCAGGTAAAGTCCCACAATATTTTGACAAAACTACCCGGGGTTGCATCTGGGGTTCTCAGATAAATACTAGGGCTCGACATGGTAGGTAAAAGGTTGTGAGGGTGGTGCACAAGGTGTGGGGTGCTTGGTAAGGTCACGAGGTGGCCCTTTTATAGCACTGGAGCTGGGTCATTTTACCGTGGTGAAAGGTAATAAATATGCCAGATCAGCTCCAAGAATCGGGTCAGTGTCGGGGATACACATATCTCATAAAGAGACGTGTTACTGTGGGTGTCGTCGGGGTTGGTCTTTGTAGTTGTCCCCGCAAAATGTGCAACTATGTGCTGACAAAATACGCAAAGCTACTATTAAAACAGAGGCACAACGACAGTCTGCGTTAATTCGCAAGGTCACATGATTACAAAGCGAGAATACACCGAGACTCGGCACTACTCGGGTGACTTAGTCTACCTCGTTTACATCTAAACGAGCCTGCCTTGAGGATGCTGAGGCTTCTCCACGGGTTCCACCATCGGGATTAGCCGGAGATGGTGGAGGAACTGCAGGGTCTGGGTAGCTATGATGACCATCGCGGGGATTGTTGGCCACAATCCCGTTGGAGTGTGTTCCCAAAAGGCGACGAAGCACTTCCGGGGTCATCACGGTATCTTGGATGATGGCTGGGGCTGACCTCAGGGTATCAATCGGGTGTCCGAACAGCACGACTGGGTTGTCGGTGTCGTCCTCGGTTTCTCTTCTTACCGGGGCTCGGCGAACCAGCTCTCCTCGAGCTGTGATCAGATCAATAGTGATTTGATCGAACAATGCCTCTAGTGCACTTACATAGCGCACTAGGTGCAACAATGCGGGATCCGTCTCGTGATTTCCGTTGGTAACTTGGGGTGGTCTACCATACCCTTCACGCCTGGGGTATTAGTAGAATGAGCGACAGTTAACTCTGGGCGACAACTACCGGAGTTGAACTATAGCCTCTCGAGCAGCTAGCTGGATGACTTGTGGCTCAAAGGAAGTTGTTCTTCCGGTGAACTGTAAAGGCGTTCGCCATGCACTTTCACCGTAGATGTGCACAAAGGGCCCAAAATTGACGGGCTTTCACCGCCCATGGGTCCTTGGTACACAACATATTCTGGGGGCTCTTCTAACGCATAAGCACGACGGGTGAGGTTTGCGAGTATGGTCACGAAACCTCCAAGATTGGTTGTTGTGGTCTCATTGTGCACTACGGGACCAGGCATTGTGGCTATGCTGGGGTAGAGGCTGTGCTGAACTGGGTTGAGGCTAGCATGCCCTTTTTATAGAAAAAGGAAACGAAGCCTTCCTTCGCACGCTTGCGAATGAGACATCCTTGCCATCGATCACTGGTGTGTGATCGACAAGCTAGGCTGATAGGTTGGGCACCGACTGCCAAAAGTGTCGGGACCACAGTGTGGCTATCTTGCACGGGAAGTTTGGCTGGGGTTTGGTTAGGTCTGGTAGGTTGGTTTGCCTAAGTTTATCGACCTGGCTGGGATAGGATTAGCCAATGGTCAGCCTGGCTCTGATACCAAGTCTGTGGCGACCGATTCTCCGGGTATTAATTCCTAGAAAATGGCCCTTGTGCTCATCAACCCTGTGATTATCAAGAATGATGAGGTACCAACTTGATACAGAAACTCCAAGCCAAACACAAAATATGTGGTACAAGACCATTCTGGTCTGTGAGTACAACAAATGGTTTCTAGCTGTTGTTGGTGGAAGCGGGTTGTAAATCATCATTGTCTATGGGACTCCATTTCCCACGGGAACAACTGATCAGGTTAACTCCTATCTTCGCGAGGTTGCTATCACCGTTTCTTAGGTTCCGGGGCTGTCAACACGGTCGCTCCTTTCCGCGCAAGAAATCTGGCCAAGACAATAGCCAGGATGTGCCGGTGAGTACTTTGAATGTACTCGCAAACATTATGAACACAGGAATAATATAACAACGATGTTCCGAAACATTTATGCTCATGACGTCAGTCACAAAAGGTAAATGAATCTCTGATGCATGTAAGCAGGTTATTTGTGAAAATGCAATAACATAATAATAATAAAAGGCACCGAGCGGGCGTCTGAAGCAATGCCACATAAAAATCTTATGAAAGAAATGCCACGGTCGGGCGTCTCAGCGACACCACATAAAGGGGCTTAAAAAGAAATGCCACGATCGGGGCCCGAGCGACACCACATAAAGGGCTTTAAAAAGAAATGCCATCGATTAAATACCGTCTGAGCGACACCACATAAAGGGCTTTAAAAGAAATGCCACAATGAGCGTCTGAGCGACACCACATAAAGGGCTTTAAAAGAAATGCCATAGTCGGGCGCCCGAGCGACACCACATAAAGGGCTTTAAAAGAAATGCCACGATAAGGCGTCGAGCGACACACCACATAAAGGGCTTTAAAAGAAATGTTACAGTCAAGGCGTCTGAGCGACACCACATAAAGGGCTTTAAAAGAAATGCCACAGTCGGGCGTCTAAGCGACACCACATAAAGGGCTTTCAAAGAAATGCAATCATAGTGAATATCCAGGAGGTAGAACCGTCCCAGTGATATTCGATAATATCAAGAATATCACGGGTTAGTCCACAACAAAATAATAATCATCATTACCACATGTCGCAAGTCGTAATATCAGTTCTGATTTAACAGTTTCACCTCCGGAGACCGACACTAAGACCGACACTTGACCCATCCCAGACTGTAATCCTTAACCATGGACACGGCTATTCGAATAGGTTTATTCTCTGCAGAGGGTGTACTCTTTACCCACGAGTAACGGATTCCTTTAGTCCATCGGGACTAATTCCGCTTCACGGTCTTTTTGTTGAAAACACACCTAACTTGCACACACCAGCTTAACTCACACGTGTCTGGAATCACCCACGACACCTGTCAAGCAAACTCTAAGTGGGGAGGCTACAACCTCGCGTAGCATGGCACCAAATTTATATTGCGCACTCGAAGGGGTGGCCTCCCCTCTCGGTCTCAACCGGAGAGACCCATGCCCCCGGACCAGGTGGCCTTCCTACCAGCTACAACCGGTATCTTCCACCCTGGCCTCTCTGTACGGTGTGTGCCAGAAAGAGGTTGACAACTTACTGAACCGTACTCTACTTGTTGTAGAGACGAGTGGTAGTACGAAACAAGTATGGGGTTTACAGGAACAAGACTCGAGCTAGGGTCGACTCAGGAGGTTTATAAATTTCCCTGCATGACATGTATAATAAAAATAATTCAACCAACAAAATCACCGCTCACTATACCTTACTAGGCCATACCAGACATAACCGTTCCGACGGAGACCGGCGACAGACTCATGCCCACCCAAGCCAGAGGTTTTCCCGGACTCCTTTCGGCATGCATGCAAGGCACATGAGGATGATTATCGTCACAACTGTGTTCATTCCCAACAGCATGGAAATCACTAATATGCATCCATGCACATGATCATCTCACATGAAATAACGAGTCCTCCGAAATGAGGTGATGTTATAAACGTGTCAATGAGCACACAAAAATATTATGCCGGGGTTCAGAATGCTTGCCTTCAGGTCACGGGAAGGCAGGGTGCATTTCAAAATCTTGAAATAATTCTCCTCTCTTCAAAAAATCCTATTTTGAAAATATAAAAGAATTAACACACAAAAATAAAAATAGCACAAAAGTTGTTTTGAAATTTTTTCAAACAAATCTTAAAATAAACTAGATAATATTTAGAAGAGGTAGGAAAAAGAATCAATTTAATTGGAGTTGTATTTAAAAAGATACAGCAGGTCAAAGTTTGGTCAAAATGTGTTTTTAAAATAAAACAGAAAAGAAAACGTTTTAAAAGAAAAACACGTCGAAGGCGCATTCGAAAAAGGCGCTTACACTTACTCCTGCGTGGACATGCGCTGGGTCACTGACGGTGGGCCTACCGGGCCCACTGGTCTGGTTTGACCAGCCACGCGCGCGTCGTCCCCCTCTGACCGAACAGAGGCGGAGCTCCGGCGAGGATTTGCCGGCGAACGGGGGCGTCTCTTGGTGATCTGAGGACATGGGTGTGCTCAGGGGGTCGAGACGAGTCTGTGGGTACCCGCCATGGTCGCCGATGTGGACGGAGCCGCCGGCGACGAGCTTCGCGGCGGAGGAGGCGTTCGGGTGGATAGTGGGTTTGGGGCTACGGTGGTCTCCGACCAAAATCGAGCGTGTGGTTGCACTCACGAGAGGGAGGGAGAGCTCTTGGTGGAGAGAATGGAGAGGGAGAGGCACTGGTGGCGACGGAATCGGCCGGAATTAGGCGGCGACCGAACTGGCCGGACTCGGGGAAGAAGGCCTTCCCCTCCTCGACTGCTGGCCGTGGTAGCTCTAGGTTGATCATATGAGGTTGCTCGAGAACTCGATTGAGCTCCGGGGCCCTTATATAGGCGGTGGAGGTCGGTTCCGAGGCGCCGGCGATAAGGACGACGGCGGACCGTCTTTCTGTAGCAATTGCGATGTGGCGGCGACGCGCGCTAGGGGACGAAGCTGCGGGTGAGCTGGAGATGCTTAAGGGGGCAGCTGTCGAGCGGAGGAGGTTTGGGCGCCGCCGTCCATGGATGCGGCCGCAAGCGTGCCGCCAAGAAGCTTGCTGTGGTGCCGCTGTAGCGAGCCAGGGGCGGTCGGGTGGGGCGCGACACGGCTATACCAGCGGATCAGATCGTGCTCGGGGGGGGGGGAGGGTCAACCTGGGACGTGGCAGCTCAAAGACGACGCGCAAAACGCTGCTTTGGCCGCCCAGAGCATGCACGCCAAGTGTTCGATACAATGCCGTGGCATGCTACAGGTCACAGGTGAGGTTGGCAAGAAACAGAACTAGGTTAGAGATAGAGGGAAACTCAAGTGACAAGGTGGTTCGGTCAGGTGGCCAAGTTCACAATGCCAACAACAATTCATGTCAAATCAGTTCATGCTCTCCAGGTGTTTGACAAAATGCCACAGGCACCTAGGCATTTCTTGGAGTGGCCAATACTTCCAGATTGGTGTCTCCTTGGATGCACAAGAGGATGGTGAGGTTATTTTGTGAAAAGCACAAACTTGCTAGTGCAAGTTTTGCAGAACTTCAAACCTGGACAGGAGGTGGATGACATTATAACATGAACCAAAAATGATCAATTGAGTGCATGCTCCTGGACTTAGGGGTTTTGCATGGAGGACTACAAGTAGGAGAAAGAATCTAGGGCCAAAGAGCAAGCATGACTATGGTTGCTGTACAAATCATCATGTTGGACCAGAATGGAGATGAGGTTGATTCACTAAAAAAATTCAAATAACATCCCTGGATTTTTTGCACAAAGTGGAATCATATGCTGGTACTAACATCCCATAATTTTGGTGGAAGCTAGAAAGAAATATATAAAAGGGTCTGTAGTGTAAAATTGTCCAATCGGACCAGAGAAGAAAAACAAGTGTAGCACTCAAAATATGCAATGAATGGAATATATTATTGCACAAAAGTGATTTAGAGATATCACATGACATCTCCAAATTTTGGTTGGATTTTTAGTTAAGTTCATCAACTGGTTGTAGTACAAAAAGGAGCTCCAAAACTTTAAACAAGTCATTTTAATGAATAAAGCTCAGGGTGAAATAATTTGATAAATAAATCTACTGATTGAGAGATATTTTTAAAGAGAGGGCATATAAGTCCAATATGTTTTGGAAGGACCCGCTTGGGAAAAACTCCTTAATATTAAAAGAAAAGTTTTGAAATCAACAGAGATATTCTTGCAGGCAAAAATTTTAAACTCTTGGCAAAATTTCAATAATTAAAACCTGGTTAAATTTTTGGGGTGTTACAATTACTACCCCCCTTAAGGAAAATCTCGTCCTCGAGATTTGCTAAGAGCCGTTGAGAAAAACAAATACTCCATATGCGTTCGAGCGGTTGTGAGTCTGCTGCCGTGGTGCCGCGTGAATGAAAATAAACTACAAGTGAGGGGATAAACGATGCAGCAACTTGGGGAAAAGAAATCTCATTCTAGGATTTTCGTGGTTACACAAGTTAATCACGAAGAAAACTACTCATACTAGTGGAAACTAAATACTCGACTCGTCGCACAATTTCGAGGTACCATGCATAAGTTACAATGTAACAATAAATGCTGCAATAACCTACACAGCAGTAACGTCTAAAACGAAAACGGTAACTGGAAGGGGTCCCGATAAAATGTCTCTGGTAAAGGGATACACTCTTCTTCTATCGGAGGAAGTGGATTGACCAGTCGATATATGCGTCTCTCCGGGTCGGGCCTCAGTGGTCTGCCGATGGCAATCTGAGGGTTCAAATCAGCAAGACTCTGGAGATAATCCATCACCCGCTGGTTCAAATGTTCTTGAGCGATGATGTACTGGATAAGGTTGGCTAGCACTGGGTCTCTCTCAATCCACCCACCGGGAAAAGATGTTACTCCTCCGGGTGCTGCACGGCTCGGAAAGTAATAATACCCTCGCTCGCGGGCATAGGGTACTGTGGATCGAAGACGAGCAGTCGCTTCTTTTGCAGCAGCTTCTATGGCCAAGCGTGGGGTTGGCATAGATTTCCCCACGAAGGAAACCACCGTTGGATCTTGGTTGGGGTCTACGGGAGGGATGTGTACTGCTGCCCAATATTCCAAAGTGGAAGGGGTGATTCTTGATTTGAACAGCTCGTACTGGGGTGGCTGGGTAGAACACATGGTACTGCAGGTAAAGTCCCACAATATTTTGACAAAACTACCCGTGGTTGCGTCTGGGGTTCTCAGATAAATACTAGGGCTCGACATGGTAGGTAAAAGGTTGTGAGTGTGGTGCACAAGGTGTGGGGTGCTTGGTAAGGTCACGAGGTGGCCCTTTTATAGCACTGGAGCTGGGTCATTTTACCATGGTGAAAGGTAATAAATATGCCAGATCACCTCCAAGAATCGGGTCAGTGTCGGGGATACACATATCTCATAAAGAGACGATATTCTTGTGGGTGTAAATGGGGTTGGTCTTTGTAGTTGTCCCCGCAAAATGTGCAACTATGTCTGACAAAATACGCAAAGCTACTATTAAAACAGAGGCACAACGGTCTGCGTTAATTCGCAAGGTCACATGATTACAAAGCGAGAATACACCGAGACTCGACACTACTCGGGTGACTTAGTCTACCTCGTTTACATCTAAACGAGCCTGCCTTGAGGATGCTGAGGCTTCTCCACGGGTCTCACCGTCGGGATTAGCCGGAGATGGTGGAGGAACTGCAGGGTCTGGGTAGCTATGATGACCATCGCGGGGATTGTTGGCCACAATCCCGTTGGAGTTTGTTCCCAAAAGGCGATGAAGCACTTCTGGGGTCATCATGATATCTTGGATGATGGCTGGGGCTGACCTCAGGGTATCAATCGGGTGTCCGAACAGCACGACTGGGTTGTCAGTGTCGGCCTCAGTTTCTCTGCTTACCGGGGCTCGGCGAACCAGCTCTCCTCGAGCTGTGATCAGATCAATAGTGATTTGATCGAACAATGCCTCTAGTGCACTTACATAGCGCACTAGGTGCAACAATGCGGGATCCGTCTCGTGATTTCCGTTGGCAACTTGGGGTGGTCTACCATACCCCTCACGCCTGGGGTAGTAGTAGTAGAATGAGCGACAGTTAACTCTGGGCGACAACTGCCGGAGTTGAACTATAGCCTCTCGAGCAGCTAGCTGGATGGCTTGTGCCTCAAAGGAAGTTGTTCTTCCGGTGAACCTGTAGGGCGTGCGGCGATGCACCCCTCACCGTAGATGTGCACAGTGGCCCAAAATTGACGGCTTTCACCGCCCATGAGTCCATGGTACACAACATATTCTGGGGGCTCTTCCAACGCATAAGCACGATGGGTGAGGTTTGCGAGTATGGTCACAAAACCTCCAAGGTTGGTTGCTGTGGTCTCATTGTGCACTACGGGACCAGGCATTGTGGCTATGCTGGGGTAGAGGCTGCGCTGAGCTGGGTTGAGGCTAGCGTGCCCTTTTTATAGAAAAAGGAAACGAAGCCTTCCTTCGCACGCTTGCAAATGAGACATCTTTGCCATCGGTCACTGGTGTGTGATTGACAGGCTAGGCTGATAGGTTGGGCACCGACTGCCAAAAGTGTCGGGACCACAGTGTGGCTATCTTGCACGGGAAGTTTGGCTGGGGTTTAGTTAGGTATGGTAGGTTGGTTTGCCTAAGTTTATCGACCTGGCTGGGATAGGATTAGCCAATGGTCAGCCTGGCTCTGATACCAAGTCTGTGGCGACCGATTCTCCGGGTATTAATTCCCAGAAAATGGCCCTTGTGCTCATCAACCCCAGGATTACTGTTAGCTGATGAGGTACCAACTTGATACAGAAACTCCAAGCCAAACACAAAATATGTGGTACAAGACCATTCTGGTCTGTGAGTACAACAAATGGTTTCAAGCTGTTGTTGGCGGAAGCGGGATGTAAATCATCATTGTCTATGGGACTCCATTTCCCACGGGAACAACTGATCAGGTTAACTCCTATCTTCGCGAGGTTGCTATCACCGTTGCTTAGGTTCCGGGGCTGTCAACACGGTCGCTCCTTTCACAAGAAGAAATCTGGCCAAGACAATAGCCAGGGACAAGCCAGTGAGTACTTTGAATGTACTCGCAAACATTATGAACACAGGAATAATATAACAACGATGTTCCGAAACATTTATGCTCATGACGTCAGTCACAAAAGTTAAATGAATCTCTGATGCATGTAAGTAGGTTATTTGTGAAAATGCAATAACATAATAATAATAAAATGCACCGAGCGGGCGTCTAAAGCAACGCCACATAAAAATCTTATGAAAGAAATGCCACGGTCGGGCGTCTCAGCGATACCACATAAAGGGGCTTAAAATGAAATGCCACAGTCGGGCGTCTGAGGACACCACATAAAGGGCTTTAAAAGAAATGCCACGATCGAGGCGTCGGCGACACCACATAAAGGGCTTTAAAAGAAATGCCACGGTCGAGGCGTCGGCGACACCACATAAAGGGCTTTAAAAGAAATGCCATAGTCAAGGCGTCGAGCGACACCACATAAAGGGCTTTAAAAGAAATGCCACGGTCAAGGCGTCTGGCGACACCACATAAAGGGCTTTAAAAGAAATGCCACTGGGTGTCCGAGCGACACCACATAAAGGGCTTTAAAAGAAAAGCTACGGTCGGGCGTCGAGCGACACCACATAAAGGGCTTTAAAAGAAATGCCACGATCGGGCATCCGGCGACACCACATAAAGGGCTTTAAAAGAAATGCAATCATAGTGAATATCCAGGAGGTAGAACCGTCACAGGGATATTCGATAATATCAATAATATCACGGGTTAGTCCACAAAAAAATAATAATCATCATTACCACATGTCGCAAGTCGTAATATCAGTTCTGATTTAACAGTTTCACGTCCGGAGACCGACACTAAGACCGACACTTGACCCATCCTGCATCGTAATCCTTAACCATGGACACGGCTATTGAATAGGTTTAATCTCTGCAGAGGGTGTACTCTTTACCCACGAGTAACGGATTCCTTTAGTCCATCGGGCCTAATTCCGTCTCTGCCTTTTTTGTTGAAAACACACCTAACTTGCACACACCGGCTTAACTCACACGTGTGCGGAATCACCCACGACACTGTCAAGCAAACTCTAAGTGGGAGGCTACAACCTCGCGTAGCATGGGATCAAATTTATATTGCACGCTCTAAGGGTGGCCTCCCTCTCGGTCTCAACCGAAACACCCATGCCCCGGACCAGGTGGCCTGCCTACCAGCTACAACCGGTATATTCCACCTGGCCTCTACATGACGGTGTGTGCGAAAGAGGTTGACAACTTCTTCGAACCGTACTCTATTTGTTGTAGAGGCGAGTGGTAGTCTGAAACAAGTATGGGGTTTACAGGAACAAGACTCGAGCTAGGGTCGACTCAGGAGGTTTATAAATTTCCCAAAGATGACATGTATAATAAAAATAATTCAACCAACAAAATCACCGCTCACTATACCTTACTAGGCCATACCAGACATAACCGTTCCGACGGAGACCGGCGACAGACTCATGCCTACCCAAGGCAGAGGTTTGCCCGGACTCCTTCCGGCATGCAAGCAAGGCACATGAGGATGATTATCGTCACAAGTGTGTTCATTCCCAACAGCATGGAAATCACTAATATGCATCCATGCACCTGATCATCTCACATGAAATAACGAGTCCTCCAAAATGAGGTGATGTTATAAACGTGTCAACGAGCACACAAAAATATTATGCCGGGGTTCAAAATGCTTGCCTTCAGGTCAAGGGAAGGCAGGGTGCATTTCAAACTCTTGAAATAATTCTCCTCTCTTCAGAAAAATCCTTTTTTGAAAATATAAAAGAATTAACACACAAAAATAAAAACAACATAGAAGTTGTGTTGAAATTTTTTCAAATAAATCTTAAAATAAACTAGACAATATTTAAAAGAGGTAGGATAAAGAATCAATTTAATTGGAGTTGTATTTAAAAAGATACAGCAGGTCAAAGTTTGGTCAAAATCTGTTTTTAAAATAAAACAGAAAAGAAAACGTTTCAAAAGAAAAACACGTCGAAGGCGCATTCGGAAAAGGCGTTTCCACTTACTCCTGCGTGGACAGGCGCTGGGTCACTGACGGTGGGCCTGCCGGGCCCACTGGTCAGGTTTGACCAGCCACGCGCGCGTCGTCCCCCTCTGACCGAACAGAGGTGGAGCTCCGGCGAGGATTTGCCGGCGAACGGGGGCGTCTCTTGGTGATCTGAGGACATGGGTGTGCTCAGCGGGTCGAGACGAGTCTGTGGGTACCCGCCATGTCGCCGATGTGGACGGAGCCGCCGGCGACGAGTTTCGCGGCGGAGGAGGCATTCGGGTGGATAGTGGGTTTGGGGCTACGGTGGTCTCCGACCAAAATCGAGCGTGGGGTTGCACTCACGAGAGGGAGGGAGAGCTCTTGGTGGAGAGAATGGAGAGGGAGAGGCACTGGTGGCGACGGAATCGGCCGGAACTAGGCGGCGACCGAACTGGCCGGACTCGGGGAAGAAGGCCTTCCCCTCCTCGACTGCTGGTCGTGGTAGCTCTAGGGTGATCATATGAGGTTGCTCGAGAACTCGATTGAGCTCCGGGGCCCTTATATAGGTGGTGGAGGTCGGTTCCGAGGCGGACGGCGATAAGGACGACGGCGAACCGTCTTTCTGTAGCAACGGCGACGTGGCGGCGACGCGCGCTAGGGGACGAAGCTGCGGCTGAGCTCGAGATGCTTAAGGGGGCAGCTGTCGAGCGGAGGAGGTTTGGGCGGCGCCGTCCATGGATGCGGCCGCAAGAGTGCCGCCAAGAAGCTTGCTGCGGCGCCGCTGTAGCGAGCCAGGGGCGGTCGGGTGGGGCGCGACAAGGCTATACGAGCGGATCAGATCGTGCTGGGGGGGGGGGGGGAAGGGTCAACCTCGGACGCGGCAGCTCGGGCGCACGCACGTGCAAAACGCGCGCTCTGGCCGCGCCCAGAGCATGCACGCCAAGTGTTTGATACAATGCCGTGGCATGCTACAGGTCACAGGTGAGGTTGGCAAGAAACAGAACTAGGTTAGAGATAGAGGGAAATTCAAGTGACAAGGTGGTTCGGTCAGGTGGCCAAGTTCACAATGCCAACAACAATTCATGTCAAATCAGTTCATGCTCTCCAGGTGTTTGACAAAATGCCACAGGCACCTAGGCATTTCTTGGAGTGGCCAATACTTCCAGATTGGTGTCTCCTTGGATGCACAAGAGGGTGGTGAGATTATTTTGTGAAAAGCACAAACTTGCTAGTGCAAGTTTTGCAGAACTTCAAATCTGGACAGGAGGTGGATGGCATTATAACATGAACCAAAAATGATCAATTGAGTGCATGCTCCTAGACTTAGGGGTTTTGCATGGAGGACTACAAGTAGGAGAAAGAATCTAGGGCCAAAGAGCAAGCATGACTATGGTTGCTGTACAAATCATCATGTTGGACCAGAATGGAGATGAGGTTGATTCACTAAAAAATTTCAAATAACATCCCTGGATTTTTGCACAAAGTGGAATCATATGCTGGTACTAACATCCCATAATTTTGGTGGAAGCTAGAAAGAAATATATAAAAGGGCTGTAGTGTAAAATTGTCCACTGGACCAGAGAAGAAAAACAAGTGTAGCACTCAAAATATGCAATGAATGGAATATATTATTGCACAAAAGTGATTTAGAGATATCACATGACATCTCCAAATTTTGGTTGGATTTTTAGTTAAGTTCATCAACTGGTTGTAGTACAAAAAGGAGCTCCAAAACTTTAAACAAGTCATTTTAATGAATAAAGCTCAGGGTGAAATAATTTGATAAATAAATCTACTGATTGAGAGATGTTTTTAAAGAGAGGGCATATAAGTCCAATATGTTTTGGAAGGACCCACTTGGGAAAAACTCCTTAATATTAAAAGAAAAGTTTTGAAATCAACAGAGATATTCTTGCAGGCAAAATTTTTAAACTCTTGGCAAAATTTCAATAATTAAAACCTGGTTAAATTTTTGGGGTGTTACAAGAATATGACTAAACTGTGCGAGATTTCCAATGGCTTCACTCAAAAGTATTGGTAGGTGTAGGATTTTGAGTTGAGCATCACATGGAAATTTTTCCTTAGTATTTCCTCGACCCCCTTTAACAGTACGGTGTTTCCTATGACTCAAGAAAGAGAAAATGAAACAGTAAAAACAAGAGTCTTCAAGCTTCATGTTCCTCGAATGATTACCAAGTCTTCAAGGATACACCAATTTCTTCACTTTCAAAGTCTTCAGAAAGTCTTCAGAAATCCAAAGTCTTCAGACCAATAACTTCATTTTTAGGGGTCGACTTTCTCTGTAAATATCAAACTCCTCATAGACTTATAGACCTGTGTACCCTCACAAACGCATCAGTCTCTTAACCTATAAGTCTTCAATACACCAAAATCACTAAGGGGCACTAGATGCACTTACATCTGTGTCACCCTATGTTATAACTATTACATGAGGAATCGCATCCGACATAATTATCCATCACTGATGCAATGCCAACAAGCTTTTCACATGTTGTGCTTTGCTTAGTTACTTTGCCTATGCCACTTACAATTACTACAAAACTGCTATTGTTACTTTTGTTACTGCTATCGTTACTTGCATACTACTTTGCTACTAAATACTCTGCTGCAGATAATAAGTTATCCAGGTGTGGTTGAATTAAAAACTCAACTTCTAATACCCAAGAATTTTCTTTGGCTCCCCTTGTGTAGAATCAATAAATTTGGGTTGAATACTCTACCCTCGAAAACTGTTGCGATCCCCTATACTTGCGGGTTATCACATAATAGTGCACTTTCATGTAGAAAGGTCAAACAAAGAAGGTGCAGGTAGGGTAATAGTCTCAAAGGTGTCTTGACTAAACACCAAGCGATACCGAAATCGCCTCGGGCCACTATTAATAAAATCATGTCCAACCATGCTAGCATAATCAAGGTGTCTAACAGGTAAAAGCTTCTCCTCCACCTCATCGTATCTAATAGTAATCTCAAAATGCTTAGCGAGGCAGGAAGCGTAGATGCCACCATAAATAACTCCCTTCGAGTGGGTAGTGTGTAACTGTTGAGCAATCATAGCACCCAAACTAAAAGTTCTATCACTATAAAGAGCATGGCGCAAAATAGCAAGATCTAGCGAGCTGAGTGATCCACTCTCCCACTATCTATTCAAACACCTTCTGGCAAACAGTGAGTAGTAATGCAAAACAAGAAATTGTAAACTAGCAACCCTAGCCTCAGAAACTCCTCTACGCTCCCCCACAGTCACTTCGGATATAAAGTCCGCAACGTCACGGGGGTGTGGCTCTATAGGGCTACCCTCAAATGGAATCAAGGAAGCCTCACAAAACTCATCAAGTGTCATCTCCTTAGGAATATCATATAAGTGGAATGTTATAGTGGGTGGCTATCTCCTAGAGTGAAAATGGAAATTTTGCATGAAAGTATTTGTGAGGAGAAGGTAGTAGCACGCTTATCTTTGAGGAAGGAGAAGATATTGGCGTTTGATACGTCCATTTTGCATCATGTTTTCCTACTATTATTTATGATGTTTTTAGGCATAATAATGCTTTCGGAGTAATTCTAATGCCTTTTCTCTCATAATATGCAAGGTACACACAAAGAGGGAGAATTCCGGCAGCTAGAAATCTGGACCTGGAAAAGCTACGTCAGGCCAACTATTCTGCACAACTCCAAACAAGCTAAAAATTCACGGAGATTTTTTATGGAATATTTGAAGAATATTGGAGAAAATAAATACAGAGGGGGCCCACCAGGGCGCACCAGGCAGCCCAGGCGCGCCCTGGTGGGTTGTGCTCACCCAGGCCCACCTCCGGTAACCATCTTCTCGTATATAAGTCAATTTGACCTAAACAAAATAAGGAGTGGACTTTCGGGACGGAGCGTCGCCGTCTCTAGGTGAAACTTGGGCAGGATCACTTTTGCCCTCTGGCCGAGCGATTCGCCGGGAAAATTTCCCTCCCGGAGGGGGAAATCATCATCATCATCATCACCAACAACTCTCCCATCTTGGGGAGGGAAATCTCCATCAACATCTTCAACAACACCATCTCCTCTCAAACTCTAGTTCATCTCTTGTGTTCAATCTTTGTACCGGAACTATAGATTGGTGCTTGTGGGTGACTAGTAGTGTTGATTACATCTTGTAGTTGATTACTATATGGTTTATTTGGTGGAAGATTATATGTTGAGGTCCATTATGCTATTTAATACCCCTCTGATCTTGAGCATGATTATCATTTGTGATTAGTTACTTTTGTTCTTGAGGTCACGGGAGAAATCATGTTGCAAGTAATCATGTGAACTTGATATGTGTTTGATATTTTGATAGTATGTATGTTGTGATTTCCTTAGTGGTGTCATGTGAACGTGGACTACATGACACTTCACCATATTTGGGCCTAAGGTAATGCATTCTGGACTAGTTATTAGATGATGGGTTGCGAGAGTGACAGAAGCTAAACCCTAGTTTATGCGCTATTCTGTAAGGGACCGATTGGATCCAAAAGTTCAATGCTATGGTTAGAATGTATTCTTAATACTTTTCTCGTAGTTGCGGATGCTTGCGAGGGGGTTAATCATAATTAGGAGGTTTGTTCAAGTAAGAACAACACCTAAGCACCGATCCACCCACCTATTAAATTATCAAAGTAGCGAACACATATCGAATCAACATTATGAAAGTGACTAGATGAAATTGCCATGTACCCTCAAGAACGATTTGCTTACTATAAGAGACTGTTTTGGCCTGTCCTTTGCCTCAAAAGGATTGGGCTACCTTGCTACAATTTTGTTACTATTATCATTACTTGCTCGTTACAAATTATCTTGTTATCAAACTACTCTGTTTCTTACAATTTCATCGCTTGCAGACATTACCTTGCTGAAAACCACTTGTCATTTCCTTCTACTCCTCATTGGGTTCGACACTCTTACTTATCAAAAAGAGCTACAATTGATCCCCTATACTTGTGGGTTATCGGCGTTGTTCGCCAAATAATAAAAGTCATTGAGAATTCCCGCATTCCTCAAGAACATGTTGCATGGCCATTCACATGGACGCACCTCAGTTGCGCAAGGAAGGTTGTACTTGGGATTTGGAGCCTCCTTCAAACTCAGGCTTGAAGAACCTCTCAACCTCTGTCGGTGTCACAACCGGCGAATCTCGGGTAGGGGGTCCCGAACTGTGCGTCTAAGGCTAATGGTAACAGGAGGCTGGGGACACGATGTTTACCCAGGTTCGGGCCCTCTCGATGGAGGTAATACCCTACTTCTTGCTTGATTGATCTTGATGATATGAGTATTACAAGAGTTGATCCACCACGAGGTCAGAGAGGCTAAACCCTAGAAGCTAGCCCATGGTCTGATTGTTGTTGTTGTGTCCTACGGACTAAACCCTCCAGTTTATATAGACACCAGAGGGGGCTAGGGTTACACATGGTCAGTTTACAGAGAAGGAGATCTATATCCGAATCGCCAAGCTTGCCTTCCACGCCAAGGAGAGTCCCATCCGGACACGGGAGAAGTCTTCTATCTTGTATCTTCATAGTCCAACAGTCCGACCAAAGTATAATTCGGCTGTCCGGATACCCCCTTATCCAGAACTCCCTCAGTAGCCCCTCATGACGGTTAGTTTTCGGCTTTCTCTACTGAGGTGCTCGTCCGGAAGAACCGGGACACAATCGCAGTAGTTCTCCCCGCGCTACCTTAGCCGATATAACGGAACGTAAGGTACCAAAAAAAAGGGAGCCGGGCTAACCCAACTATTGACCCAAGACATGATTCGGACCTGATGCATATAATGCTATAAGTTCGGGGTGCCGCACTGTCGAAAGTGTTCAGAGTTTTCTTGCCATATTATGGGGCTCGATAAGAAGCCCCTGGCAAACTGAGCGTACCAAAATGTACGGATGCAATATTGAATAAATATTCAACGGAAAATATGAAAATAGTAATAAGAAGCTGACGATGTGTACTACTTCCAATTAATTTGGACAATACGGCAAGGCGTAGGTGTACAATTAATGCATTAAGCAAAAAGAAATAGGACTATTTGGCATGTCCTATCCAAGGGCAGGCTACATGCGGGTATGTAAGAACAGGTATAACAATCATTGAGGAAGACCACCTGAGTATTCCCTTGTGTGCAAAGCCTCTTTCCTCCTTGGTGTAATGAGTCCGGTTATCCGATCTCCCTGAAGGGGCTGCCCGAAAGTGGGGTCCTGAAAAAAGAAAAATGGTATGCGGGCCTAATGGCGGCTGAACCGCATTCTGGCTGCATTGTCGTCTCGCCTCTACCTATGCCCATGGTATTTTGAGCGCGTATTTATGTACGCGTGGCACGAACGCCGCCTGAATGGGGTTGGGGTGGAGGCCGGATTGCTAATCGAGCTCCTGGCGTGCCTGACGGTCCTGTTGCGGGGTACTCCGGACTCGCTTGACGGTGTTCGGGGTTGTCGTTACTGAATTGGATGTTTGTCGGAGTAGGCTGCTTTGTACTTCTGCCGCGAGGGCCGCAGTGTGCTCTTCCGTACGGAGGGAGCGGTCTGTATTTCCATTGACTGTTATGACCCCGCGAGGTCCTGGCATTTTGAGCTTGAGGTATGCGTAGTGTGGTACCGCATTGAATCGAGCAAACACGGTTCGTCCAAGTAGTGCATGGTAGCCACTACAGAAAGGGACAATATCGAAGATTAACTCCTCGCTTCGGAAGTTATCCGGAGATCAGAAGACCACTTCCAGTGTTATGGAGCCCGTGCAGCGGGCCTCTACCCCTGGAATTACACCTTTGAAGGTGGTTTTGGTGGGTTTGATCCGTGACGGATCGATGCCCATTTTGCGCGATGTGTCCTGATAAAGCAGGTTCAGGCTGCTGCCACCCTCCATGAGGACTCGCATGAGGTGGGATCCGTTGATGATTGGGTCAAGGACCAATGCGACTGAGCCGCCGTGACGGATGCTTGTTGGATGGTCCCTACGATCAAAGGTGATCGGGCAGGATGACCATGGGTTGAATTTTGAGGCGAAGGGCTCCATCACATAGACGTCCCTAAGTGCACGCTTTCACTCCCGTTTGGGGATGTGAGTGGCAGAGATCATGTTCACCGTTTTACCTGGGGAGGAAATTTCTTTTGTCCTGCAGTGTTCGGACGCCGGGGCTCCTCGTCATCATCGCTGTGCAGCCCCTTGTCCTTGTTCTAGGCATTTATCTTGCCGGCCTATTTGAACGCCCAGCAATCTCTGTTAGTGTGATTGGCTGGTTTATCGGGGGTGCCGTGAATCTGGCACGAGCGGTCGAGTATGCGGTCCAGACTGGACGATCCCGGATTGTTTCTTTTGAACGGCTTCTTCCGCTGACCGGATTTGGAGTTGCTGAATCCGGCATTGACTGCCGTATCCTCAGCATTGTCGCCATTGTTTCGACGCTTGGTCATGCATACTGGCTTTCCGTTACTATCACGGATATCTGAAGTGCCAGGGTTTCCTGGCGCGGTGTTACTGCGCGCCAACCAGTTGTCCTCACCCGCGCAAAAGCGGGTCATTAGTGTCGTGACGGCCGCCATGGTATTCAGTTTTTCTTGGCCGAGGTGTCAGGCAAGCCACTCGTCACGGATATTATGCTTAAAGGCCGCCAAGGCCTCGGCGTCCGGACAGTCGAAAATTTGGTTCTTTTTAGTTAGGAACCGAGTCCAGAATTTCCTGGCTGACTCTCCGGGCTGTTGGGTAATGTGACTTAAGTCATCAGCATCCGTTGGTCGCACGTAGGTCCCCTGGAAGTTATCAAGGAATGCGTCCTCAAGATTTTCCCAACTGCCAATGGAGTCTGCTGGCAGGCTATTCAGCCAGTGTCTGGCTGGCCCTTTAAGCTTGAGTGGGAGATACTTGATGGCATGTAGGTCATCACCACGGGCCATGTGAATCTGGAGAAGAAAATCTGCGATCCACACCGTGGGGTCTGTTTTGCCATCGTATGACTTGATGTTGATGGGTTTAAACCCTTCCGGGAATTCATGTTCCATTACTTCATCAGTGAAGCAGAGGGGGTGTGCGGCGCCTCTGTGCCGGGCTATGTCGCGGCGTTGTCCGATTAGGCCTGGTCGGTTATGTCCGGCCCGGCCAGATTTATCAGTATTGTATCCGGCATGATGATCGGTGTCATGAGCTCTGGCGCGCCCCCGTGATCCGTAGATCGATCTTGGTTGTCCTACGTTGTTTTCTAATATGTCTCGCACGTCCTGCGTATTGCCCGGGGCCGTAGTGAACCGGCGTGGCGGTGCGGGCTGGTGTCCGGCCTGATGTGCCGTTTTATCACGGCCACGGGGTGGCCGGTCAGCCTCATCTTGCGCTGGAAGTTCAGGTTCTTCGGCCTCTTCTTCTAGCGGTTTGTGCTTTGGGTATCCCCTACTCGGGGGCTCGAGTCCGTATTCCTCGGCCGCCAGGACTTCAGTCCATCTGTCTGCGAGGAGATCTTGGTCAGCTTGTAGGTGCTGCTGCTTCTTTTTCAGGCTTCTTGCAGTGGCTATAAGCCTACACTTGAAGCGCTCCTGCTCTATGGGATCCTCTGGTATGCCGAATTCATCGTCACCGAGGCTCACCTCATCTTCGGATGGAGGCATATAGTTATCGTCCTCCAAGTATCCGTCCGTCGCCTGTTCGTCTGGGCTAGCCTGTCCATGTTCCTGTTTGGCTTGCTCGAAGGTGGGTTGATGAGGATCGTATTCCTCTCCGGCACCATCTGGATTTTCTTCTCCAGTGCCGGCGTTGCTGTGGCGGGGCTTGGAGCGGCGCCGATGATGCCCATGTTTTGATTTCTTCCCCGAGGGGTTATCTCCCGTTGCTTCATCGCCATTGGTTTCTTTGGGAGTATCCACCATATCTATATCATATGAAGAGGTGGAAGTCCAACGCCCTGTGGGCGGTGGTTCCTGTTCTTCCCCCGCATCGTCGTCTATACCGTCGGTGTCTTCGGAATCGAAGTTAAGCACGTCGGTCAAGTCATCGAACATGGCTATTAAGTGGGTGGTGGGTGGGTAACGAATTTCTTCGTCACCAGCTTCCCACTCGAGCCGGACATAGTTCGGCCAGGAGTCTCCTGACAGAGAGAGAGAGACCTTAATGAATCTAG
Organism: Aegilops bicornis; assembly: GCA_021605145.1. Taxonomy (NCBI): domain Eukaryota; kingdom Viridiplantae; phylum Streptophyta; class Magnoliopsida; order Poales; family Poaceae; genus Aegilops; species Aegilops bicornis. Next base: position 606,429,583 of record CM038669.1, on the reverse strand, counting down.
CACGTCTCCGAAGGGTGAGTGCTGAAAGATATCCGCGGCGGCAAACTCCATAACTGGAGCCCAGTTAGATTCGATGGACACTGATGCACGTGGTCTGGAACATATGGCCGGAGACAAGTCCGAGGGTCCGGAAATACAGATTTCCTTAGGAGAGGAGTCTGTGTTCGGCTCCAAAGCCGATGAGTGTGCGGCCTTCGAGGCGGGGTCCATCCACCCGTCCTCGGAAGGCACGACCTGCTCTAGAACGTAGTCCGGAGCTGTAGCAGGTGCGATGTTTCGAATACTATCTGACTGCAGATCTAGGTCATGCACATCGTGATCATTTGGCGCTCCTGACACGGGCCCGAATCCGTCGAAGATCAAGTCTCCGCGGCTGTCGGCAGTGTAGTTTAGGTTTCCAACCTGACCTGATGGCTAGGGGTGTAGCTATCGATCTGCTCCAGATGGCCAAGCGAGTTGGCCCGCAGTGCGAAGCCGCCGAACACAAAGATCTGTCCGGGGAGGAAGGTCTCACCCAGGACGGCGTGGTTGAAGGTTGGAGAAGCCATCTAGCCTTATAGCGACGACACAGAAGAACTCCCAATGAAAGCACCAATGTCGGTGTCAAAACCGGCGAATCTCGGGTAGGGGGTCCCGAACTGTGCGTCTAAGGCTAATGGTAACAGGAGGCTGGGGACACGATGTTTACCCAGGTTCGGGCCCTCTTGATGGATGTAATACCCTACTTCCTGCTTGATTGATCTTGATGATATGAGTATTACAAGAGTTGATCTACCACGAGATCAGAGAGGCTAAACCCTAGAAGCTAGCCTATGGTATGATTGTTGTTGTTGTGTCCTGCGGACTAAACACTCTGTTTATATAGACACCAGAGGGGGCTAGGGTTACACAAGGTCGTTTACAGAGAAGGAGATCTACATCCGAATCGCCAAGCTTGCCTTCTACGCCAAGGAGAGTCCCATCCGGACACGGGACGAAGTCTTCTATCTTGTATCTTCATCGTCCAACAGTCCGGCCAAAGTATATAGTCCGGCTGTCGGGATACCCCCTTATCCAGGACTCCCTCAACCTCCACTTGAGCATTTTCGTTTTCTGAAATTTTGAAAGTTTTAGTTACTTTAAATAAAAGTGAACCAAACTTAACCAAATTGATAACTACTCCTACAAGTGTCCAGAAGCTATATCATGCATCAAAATTACTTTGGACCACATAAATTCAACATGAAAGCTCAAGAACATGGTCACCACAGAATAATTTTTTTGCAATATATAAAGCACTATAACAAAAACTTATTGGACTATTGGAGGAGTCACTTACCAAAGAATAATCTCCCAAAACAGTTTAAAAAACGGAGTTCCAAACAAGGAGATCGAAAATTGCACACAAAGGAGTAAGAACACAGGTTTGAACAAGCTCGTGATTTTTTTCTAGAGGAAGGAGAAGGTAGTGGGCAACAAGAATAAGTGAGTTGGTCCATGTGGGACCCACAAGTCTAGTGGGAGCGCCCTGGGGGTGGACCGCCCTGTGAGCTTGTGGCTGGCTCACAGGTGCACCCCATTGAGGTGTGCTCAATGCCAAAAAATTCTAAAATATTCTAGAAAACATCATATTAAAATTTTAGGGCATTTTGAGAAGTTTTATTTTAAAGACATTTTTTATTGCATGGAAAATTCAGAAAATAGGATAATCATGGCATTTCTATTTTATTAACTTTTAAATAACAAAGAGAAAATAGTGGGTACAATAGGTTCTGCTTACTAAATTCATCGACCACATGCCCCTCAGAGGGATTCCATTAATGAGGTGATCGAGTGTTATTAACAAACCATTTTAGAATGACATGAAACGAAAGAATCTTCGCATAACACTAAGTTACCTCAATGGGGAGATGCATCTCCCTAATAATAAGAGTTTCATATGTTTTTTGACTGAAGGACGAGGAAATTCAAAACCTCCAATAGTAATTTTCAAAGCCTTTTCAATAATATTGATACCATTCACTTGGAATTGTTTCCTCGAGAAGTGCACCCTATGCTCATTACCATTAATATGAAAAGTGACCTTGTTTTTGTTGGAATTAATAATAGCCCCTGCAGTATTCAAAAAGGGTCTACCAAGGATAATAGACATGTTTTCGTCCTCGGGCATATCGTGTATAATAAAGTTTGTTAAGATAGTAACATTTGCAACTACAACAGGCACATCCTGAAAAATATCGATAGGTATGGCAATTGATTTATCAGCCATTTGCAATAATATTTTATTAGGTGTGAGTTTATTCAAATCAAGTCTTCTATATAAACAGAATATCATAACACTAACACCGGCTCCCATTTCACATAAAGCAGTTTTGACATAATTTCGTTTAATGGAGCATGGTATAGTAGGTGTTTCGGGATCTCCAAGTTTCTTAGGTACTCCATCCTTCAAGGAATAATTTGCAAGCATGGTGGAAATTTCAGCTTTAGATATCTTTCTTTTATTAGTGCCAATATCTTTAATGTTTTTGGCATATGGGGCCATCTTTAAAATATCAGTAAAACGAGTATGCAAAAAGACGGGCCTAAGCATTTCAGCAAAGCGTTCGAATTCTTCCTCATCCTTATTCTTAGGTGTTTTAGTAGGGAAAGGCATGGGTTTCTAAACCCATGGTTCTCTTTCTTTCCCATGTTTTCTAGCAATGAAATCTCTCTTATCATATCTTCGGTTTTTAGGAGTTATCAAGATCAACAACAGGTTGTACACTACTAGAAAAACCGCTACTAATGGCGCACCTAATTTGGCCATTAATGGCGCATCACTGGTGCGCCATTACTAGCACGCCATTAGTAATTTTTACTAATGGCGCACGATGGTGCGCCATTAGTATTCGGTATACTAATGGTGCACCACTGGTGCGCCATTAGTATAGGCTACTGATGCGCCATTAGTATGCCTCCCAGGGGCCATGTATACCAGGTGCTTTGGCATACTAATGGCGCACGCCACTGAGATGCACCATTAGTAACCATGGCATACTAATGGCGACCGACCATGATGCGCCATTAGTATGCTTTGTCATACTAATGGCGCATTGTCATGTGATGCGCCATTAGTATGAATATTAGGTTTTTTTTATTTTTTTATTTTCTGTTTTTGCACATGTTACAAAATGTATAATTTGACAAAATATAGACAGCACACATCAACAACAGATTCATCGAATACAATAGAAGATTAGTCTTTGAATACAATTCATCATATTAGTCTCCGAATACAATTCATCATATTAGTCTCCGAATTGAAAAGACCGAACAAAGATAGAACATTATATTACAAGTCTCAAGACCGCGAGTAGCGAGTTTGTCTTCACATTACAAGTCGATATCGATCATCTAAACTACCATCACATAGAAGAGAGCTGCGGTCATCACGATGAGCATCATCACAATGAAACTCGTCTTCATCCGGTTCCTCCAACGCTCCCTCTCCCGCTAGATAGCGGCGTATCTAGATTCGGCCTCGGCCCTAGTGGTGTACCCTTTGTAACTGTTACCGCTGAATCGGTGAACCTGTCTCCGACACTCCTCCCGATCATCGTGAGACTCCGGAACCTTACCCTTGTACCACGACATACGTCGGCATAGCTATGCACTAGCCAAACGAAATGTTAGTACCAATTCACAGACAATACATAAGCAATATATAAGTATGCAAATGTAACGATCGGAAGAGAAAAGCAAGACATTAATAGCATCGATTACATCTAAGTTGAACGACTCTCGAAACCAAAGAGACATACTACAAGTTCATTAAAGTTTAATTACAACATGAGCCTATTGATGTTTCAGAACTAGACACAGCATCACTGCTTTCGACTCGACTCAAGGGACCGGAGCGTGGATGAAGCCGCCGTCTATCGTGGGAGTCATGAAAGAACGGTCGTTGTCAGCCTGCATTTGTAGCATTGTGTCGATGTCACTGTTGGACGGTTGATTTCGGAGGTAGAACTGCCCCGAGGTAATGGCGACATCTTGATGGATGATTTCCGCAAACTCCGATTTGGATGCGAAAGAATTCTTGTCCGATGTCCGCGTCTGGATTGCCGACACGCCGCGCCCAATCTTTGAGTTTACTCGGTAGCGAAGTTGATGATGGTCCCGCATTTATCGCCCGCATGTGATGGATGGCATAGTAGGCACCCTTCCGACCGCCAGCGGCTGCTTGACGCAGCGTAACGTCGTATTGTGGGAGAACACGTGCTTGCCGTGACTTACGAATAGGCTGGTGAAGGTGCCTCCAGATTGGGCGTGGCGGGAGAACATCATCAAGAACCTTCTTGACATTTGTGTAGTCTACCTTCGGTGACGGTCGGGTCGATACGCGGGCCATGGAATATTTGGGGCTTAGGAGGATGAGCGTGCAATGTGTGTCACTGCAGAAAACACGGAATGTTAAAAGAAAAGCGATCGAAATCTAAGAATTCATATGTTACGGGCGGTTGAGGAGGACTTACTCGGAAAGTAAGGCACGAGGAAGTTATCCTTATCTTGGTTTGCCGTAATGACGCCTTCGAGGTAAGAACTTCGCGACTTGTTACCCCAGTGCTGCCCAAGATCTTGGCACGCATGTAGAAGGGGTCGACTATCACGATGTCCGGGGTCTTGTCGCGAATGATCCGCATCTCCATACTCAGCGAAAATAGCCGAACGAAGGTGTAGTGCAGCGGATGAAGGTTCAACATAGTGTGGATGTCATCAAACCGCAGGATGATCGTACGCCCGATGGAGTTATCCACAAAGCCCTTGCCCTCTGGCACCTTGCCCATGAAAACCGGGTATGCCACATCCTTCTCTCTGAGACGCCGCTTCTCCAAAGAAAGAACACTGTCATGCAGACTCCGCATAGCACCGGTTGCATCATTGAGCATATTTGTCGGTAGCATCGTCCTACCCGCCACATGCACCCTCCTGGAGATATCCTCAGGTGAAGGTGGCCCATCCTGAGCACGGATCGTACTCGGTGCCGGCTGGCCCGCACCCTTGTTAGTCTTTCTTTTGCGTGCCTTCTTCTTCTCTGTAATGGGACCGAGTTCTGCTCATCGACCGCCTTTCTTGAGTGTGTTGGGGCTGATAATGTTTCGCACCTCGCCTATCTCGAGGCTCGGTGAAGTCGGCAGCTGGAGGCGTCTCCCGAGAGCTGAAGCTGAGCAGTGACGGCGCTTGTTGCAACTTGGCTTCTCCGCGGTACCAGCTAGATCGCGACGTCTTTTGTTGGGTTGGGTTCTTGAGAAGGAGGCCCCATGAAGTCGCCACTGCACCCATGATCGGCAAAATCTTGATCGGCGTTGGCAAATGTATTGTCGTCGTCGTCGTTACGATCTGTGCCATATGCATGTTTGGATCGATGGCATAGGGATGTCCGGCACCGTTGCGGCGGTCTTGCCATGGGGCCGACTTGGCGGCACGACCGGGCGGTGTTGTCTTTGGGGTGGTGTCCCCTGCCCTAAACGAATCTGGCTCTTCGCCAAAGCAGGGCCAGCTCAGCAGGCGCCGAGGGTCATCACGTCATCATCGCCGCCCCGACGGGTCGAATCGGAGGTAACACCTCGTCGCAGCTGGCAGCACCGAACCAGTTCAACCCTAAACAAGTTGGGTGGCATCCGGGTACCGTGGAACAAGGGGTTGCCGGTTGAACGATTTTGCCCTTGGCGACATCGACCAACTCATTGTTCACGGCGCAGGAGAGTGCACGGAACGTCGGCGGCGCCGCGAAAACATGTAGGGCGCCGGGGATGCCCGATCAAAGGCAAGGAGATGAAGTCCTCGACCGAGAGGCTTAATTGGTCACCGTGATGATGGCGTCGAGCTCGGCTAATGCCGAGGCACCGCCAACGGCGGCGTGCGATTGACGGAGGGGCCGCTTGCTGCAGAGGTGCCGGCGGCGTACACCCGGGTGCATTAAGCTCCGTGCGGCGTCGGAGACACCAATGCCGCCTCGCCGGAGAGACACCAATGGCCCCGCCATCGCATTCTGCGAGTTGCTGGCCGTGAAGCTAGGAATCGGGGGCGGCCCCTGTTGGCCGCCCGCAATCCATGCACTCAACCCCTGGATCAAGGTAGGCACAATGGCGGTGATCGTCGCTCCGAGTTGTTGTTGCACTTTCTCTTGGACAATCTCCGGAATCCGCGCCACCTATGCCTTGAGTTCTTGAACCTCGCGCGCCTGGCTTTTCGAGCTGGTCTTTTCTCCTTCCGCACACCAGTATAGTATGACCCCCATTTTGTGGACAAGCCTTTGCCGCCACCACGACCGGTGACGCCGGCTTCATTGAGCTTATCCTTGTTCTTCATTACATTCAACGCCCTATTTAGAGTGGTGTCCCAAGGGTTGCTCTTAGTCGACCCAGCCATCGCTTTCGATCGCTGCGGAAGGAATGTGAACCATTTAGAAATTTGGCTTCCTTAATTAGAATGCAACCATATGGAGCTAATTACCCGGGGGTGGTATTCCTTACGAGAACAACCTCAAGCGACCTGGTCTTCGGATCCGTGGTAAGCTCCGTTGTTTTCGGGTCCTTCTTGTACTGGGCCCCGACAAAGTTCCTGGTCTGCTTGTCACCGTATGTATCGAAGAGGGGCGATAGGCCTTGCTCGGCACGCTCCGCGTCCTCCTAGTCCCATATAGGCTCCGCCACTCAGAACCGGGCCGGACCGAGTGTGTGTTCCCTAAGTTCAGCTCCGCATTTCTTTCCCCCATCGACTTGATTGGGAGTTTGCGGTGCTCGAGCAATTGATCTTGAAGTCGTTGTAGTCATCTTCGGTGATCGAAGGATTTTCTCCTTGATCTTCTCATAACTCTCACCTTTCTCGATCATTCTCTTCACATTGCTTTTCCAAGTAGACAGGGCCTTGCTCATCTTCGTGAGGGCAGCATTGTTCACTTTATTCCCTTTGAGGCTTGTGTTTTCAAAAGTAGCGGGGAACTTGTATCGTTCGTGCAGCTTCGTGAAGAGGAGGTTGCGCAAATTCCCTCGGTCAGGATGCCTCAGGTTCTCGGTGTTGATCGAGACGGTGCTCCGGAGAATGCACCCGAGCTGAAGCGAGTACCCCTTGACTATTCGTTCGGGCGCCGTTGGATTCCCGTCGGAGTCCACTTCAGTAACTTCCTCCTTGAGGGTGCGGACCAGGAACTGAAAGCGTAACAAAAATACCATCTTCTTTTGTTGATGCGTTGGTGTTTTAGAGTAGAGGTAAGAAAACCGGAGACCATATATGTAGTTTCTAACATATGCAAGATTACTTAAAAATTGGAGAGCCATGTCGTTTCTATTGGACCTAAATATAGCTAGCTGCTGGTGTTGAACAATAAACAGCCACACCACACACTAAGACAAGTAACTGAAATGACTCTCTTTGTATTGTAGTAGAAGAAGAAACAAGAGAGAGATGCAAGATAGTAGTATATATAGGTGAGTCAACCTATTATTCTAGGCAGCTGCCTTGCTAGTGATTCGGTGTCGTAATGCTGGATCCCTCCCACTCGACCTGTGATCTTCTACAAGGAAAAAGTAGCAGCTCAGTCAACCACCATATAATTATACCAGGAAAAAATGCTACTTGGCACAAGTGTAAACGAGAAGCTTGAGGTAGCAACAGATTGAAGTGATAAAGTGCAAAGGAGAAGCTTGAGCTAGTAAACAATTTCTGAATGTTATAAAGTGGGGAAAGTAAAATAAAATTCATGACTAGTCATGGCACTAGAAAAGAGATGAGATTTCACAAAACCAGAGCCAAGCATAGTCCGTAATGTCAAATTTTCAGTTAGTTAATTATTACGGTCCTTTGCTAAAAGAGATGATCCGTCCAAGAAATTTAATACTAGATGCATGCGATCTGTTGAGGATCTTTTAGTGAATGACTAACAACAAGTAGCCGAGCTTGCCCAAGAAAGATTAGATTGAAGTCTTTGGCTGCTGCTAGTGAATGGAGTAGCAGGTTATACAGTGTCATTTCATTTCATTACACCCAGTTCAAATCACATTTTTGATTTTCAAGTTTAAATTTGAATTTCATTAAAATTTGAATTTCAAGTTTAAATTTGAATTTGAACAGTAGTGATTAGATTCATGCCAAGGATGCTTAAACTTCATATGTTTTGAATGAATGAGAGAGCAAGTACATACTATTAACATAGGTGAGAGAGGGCAACGGAAACATCCGGGCTTCAAATATTTTGTGTGCACCTCTCCAAATATTCGATGTGGTCCAACAAACAAGCGATGGTTTACATGGATCGAAAAGACTTTTTCCATCTCCGATTACGAAAAACAGGCACAACGGGCAAATTAATAAATCAATAGCTAGCAGGGGAGAATAAAAGCAACACAAGCTCACGCAAATCAAGCACCCAATTAAATTAGTTAGCCCTATCAACCACAGTCCATACATCCATTCTGTACAATGTTTTCGACAAGGACACCATCACTCCCATCACATAGAAATCTAATTACCTAAGTAGCTGTGCATGCTGTGGTGTAGATAGATGAACAAATTGGTAGGCGACGCAGCCTAAATAGCTGTTCTCAAACTAAATGTCTCATGAGGCAGGTTAGATTTATTTAAAGTGGTGAGAACAACGATCGTAAAGAAGATATATTCGGGTACATCCATAACAAATGCGACGGTTATCTGAATCGAGGCATTGAGCGCGGAGACTAAAAACAAATAGAGCTGATAAGATGGTTGCGTTGAAGCAGCTTGGTGCACAGTACCCTATTTGGTTCCTTTGGTCATCTTTTCAGACAAAAAAAAGACAATATACATCTTTCCAGACAAAAAAAGACAATATATTAACTTAAGGGCCATAAGCTTTCATAATGCTTGGTAATACTACCGATAGGATCACGCCACTCTTACGCCTCGCTTAATTATGTAGTGCAACACTCGATTACCAAGTGCATCGGCACCTCTAAGTACCCAATCGAGACTAACAACGAGTTCAATTCAACTTTGCACCCCTAACTAATTCAACAACAAACAGTTGCAATATATTGACTTCCACATGTCTGAATTTTGAAACTCGAACCAGGGCATATCTGAACTGACAGGCATTGAGCGCGGAGACTAAAAAATCTTAACCCTAACAAAGATAGTGGAGCGCGTGGAAGACGAGGTGGGGCGGCGAGGAGACGGGCACCTTGGCGTGCAGGCACTCGAGGGCGACGAACTGGCGCTCGAGGGTGGCGGGTAGACGGGCACCTCCCCGGAGATCGCCTCCAGCCACGTCTCCTCCACGAGCAGCTCCGGACTTGGCAAGGCGGAGGTTGCGGCGCGTGCGGGCGAGGGCGAGGTTGGTGTCGGCCTCAAGGGCTGCTCGGCGAGAGTGGGGTGGGGTCGGAGGGAGGAAGGGAGGATGGGGAGAGGGAGGCGTCGGTGGTGTGGTGTGGACGGGCGGCGCTGCTCGGCGAGAGTGGGGTGGGGTCGGAGGGGAGGAAGGGAGGATGGGGAGAGGGAGGCATCAGTGGTGTGGTGTGGACGGGCCAGGCGCTGCTCCGTGAGTGGGTGGGGTCGGAGGGAGGAAGGGAGGATGGGGAGAGGGAGGCGTCGGTGGTGTGGTGTGGACGGGGCGGTGCTGGTGTCGGGGCGGCGTCGAGGGCGGCGGGCGGGCAAGGCCGGGAGAGGAGAGGGAAGGGGATCGCGGCGAGGGCGAGGGAGAGAGAGGGATCGTCTGAGTAGGCGGCACAATACTAATGGCGCACCACCCCTCGGTGCGCCATAAGATACATGCTAATGGCGCACCTCACCCAGTGCGCCATTAGTATTTTTACTTCTGCCCGAGCCAACAGGTTATCTACCACCGGACTTGATACACATCAAGTCTTTTCTACTAGTTCGACTGTCACAGCTAGTTCTCACACCAGGAGGTCTGGTTTCGATTCCTATGCTCCACAAATTTTTTTTTTCATTAAAAATGCTGTTTGATACTTAATTGTGTTTAAATATGTTCAAACTTGTTTAAATCATAACATTAATATTTTTTATAAGACAGTAATATTTTTTAAAAATATCATCAAACGATAATGCCGGTGGAGCGGGAGGTCTTGAAGTGCGGGGGTCGGCAGCGGTTGAGTAGGGAGGGTGCGGGGGTCGGCGGTGGCGGTTGAGTAGGGAGGAGTGCGGGGTCGTGGCGGTTGAGTAGGGGAATCGAGGGTGCGAGGCGGTCGGCGGCCGGTGGACCGGATCTGGCGAGGTGGGATAGCGATCGAGATGGAGGGGGATCGAGATGGAGGGGGGTCGAGTGTCCATGAAATTAAAAAATATTCATGATAGTTCAAAAAGTGCCCATGAAATACAATCGAGAAATGAAGTCTACGATTTAAATACAATCGATCTTAGCTAGCTATCTCTTCACAATCTTCTTGCCCTTCTTTTTCGCAAATGGAGTTCTTCTATGGAGCGGACGTCCTTTAGGTAGGGTGGTCGTGCTTCTTCTTGTGGTGTATGCTGCTACTTCATCATCGTCGTCATGTTCGATCCTCGGTCGCCGTACTTGTCGAAGTCTTGCTCATTGGCTACTCCATCCATTCCGATGCTCTTCCTTTTGCCTCTCCTCACGACAACACGACCGGGCTTTGGCGGGTCGGTAATGAAGAAGCATTGGTCCACTTGGGAAGCCGATACCCATGGCTCATTTTTTAGCGGTGACGCTTATGCGCCCTTGATCTTGGCTTAACCGGGTATAACCATGGTGGTGAAATACGGTCTTCTTTTATGACGTTCTTGGCCCATCGACACGGAACATCGGGACCTTCTCTTGCGTAGCTCAGCTCCAGATCTCCTCGATCCTTCCGTAGTATCTGTCCTTGTCGTTACGGTGTAGGATTCCATCGTTACCCGGAGTTACGATAACCATCGCTCTTCATGTCCTTGGCCTCGGTGTAGAATGTGTAGCCGTTGATATCGTGACGCCTCATAGGTCATCGAGGTTGTGCTCGGCGCCGTGACAAGGCGAATATGAGTTGTTCTTCCGGAAGAATCCTCATGTAAAGGGTACGACGAAGCTTCGCTTGAACCAACGCGTGAAACATGAGTTGTGCTCTTTGAGTATATTTCCGTCCGTCCTCTATTGGCCTCGGTCATTGTCGTCTTCTTAATAAAGGTTCTGTGCTGTACCACCCAAGGATCGACCACGTCTATGTGTTGTAAGCGCGACTAGGTTTGCTCTTTCAAAGTCGTGAGTCGACCCTCGAAGTCGACATGCATTTCGCGGCGACCCTCACGGTAACCCCATCCGGCGAGCCTGCCGAGGTGCTCGCTGACGGCAGACCAACGGGTTCTCGATGCCTAGATAATTAAATGCGATGGAGATGCACTCTTGATCGAAAAGCCTGGCTATGCTTCCTTACGGGCGTGACATGTTGCGAACGTATCTTTTGATGACACCATTCATCCTTTCGAGCGGCATCATGCTGTGCAGGAGCGTCGGCCCGAGTTGGATGATATCCTCCACTATATGGACCAGCAGATGCACCATAACGTCGAAGAATGCGGGCGGAAGTACATCTCAAGCTCGCATAGTATCACCACGATCTCTTCCTGTAGCCTTCGAGTTGCCTCACGCCAATCGACTTCCGAGATGACGTCGAAGAAGTTGCATAGGCCAAATAGCGTTTCCGCGGACGTGCGCGTCCATGATCCCACGGATTGCAACTGGAAGTATCTGCGTCATCAACACGTGACAGTCGTGAGACTTCATCCCGCTGAACTTCTGCTTTGCTGGGTCTAGGTATCTGCTTATCTTCCCCGCGTAACCGTAAGGAAGTTTTACTCCTAGGAGGCAGGTGAAAAACTGCTCGATCTCCTCCTGACTTAGAGTGAAGCACGCGGGAGGGTAGTCATTTCCGGTCTTCTTGGCCTTTTTGCCTTTGCGACGACTTACTATGTCCTGCTTCGCCTCATCATCATCATCATCATCATCATCATCATCATTAGCGTGAAGCTCCTGCACGATGCCCATTGATTTCAAGTGCGCCTTGCTTTCGGCCCATCTTTGGTCCTCTACGGCATGTTGAGCAGGGTACCAAGCAGACTCTCGCACGTTCTTCGTGATATGCATGACATCAAGGCTGTGAGGCACACGGTGGATCTTCCAAGACGGCAAGTCCCGGAAAACAAACCTCGTTTTCCATACCTTGGCGGCTGCTCTGGCGCCTTTCGCTTCTTTCCGGCTCTGGCGCCTTTTGCTTCTTTCGGCGGTGGGCAGTCTTTCCAATTTTTCAACAGCTTGTCTATTTCCTCGCCGCTCCTCGTACACGGGCGTTTTCGGGGTTCGGTTTCACCATCGAACAGATCCTTGCGTTTCCTCCACGGGTCATCGTCGCGAAGCCACCTTCGATGTCCCATGAACACGGTTTTTGAAGACCCGGGATCTCTATCTAGCTGGCGATACGTTGTGTCATCCATGCACCTTACGCATCCAGAAAATCCGTGGACTACCTGCCCTGCGAGATATCCGTAACCGAGATAGTCGTGCACCGTCGTGAGCAGTGCGGCTCTCATAGGGAAATATTCTTTCTCTGCGGCGTCCCACGTATTGGCTGGCGTTTTCCACAAAGCATGTCAAGCTCCTCTTTCAGCAGCCCCGGTATGATTGATGTTGTTCCCTGGTTGTTTCGGCCCTTCAATTAGCATACCCATGTGAATGTACTTCCTCTTCATGCACAACCAGGGGAAGGTTGTACATCCACACAAACACAGGCGGTGCTATGTGTGCTTCTCTGGCTGCCAAACGGATTGACTCCATCGCTGCTCGCGCCCAGCATGATGTTCCTTGGATCGTTCCCAAATTCTGAGTCTTCGAAGTTCAACGCTTGCCACTGGCTCGCATCCTTAGGGTGACTCAATATTTTGTCTTTTTTATCTATCTCCGGATCATTTGCGTCATCTTCTCGCTTCTTCTCCTCACTATCCGGCGTGCTAACGCAGGAGCTTTGCTACCTTAGGGTCCATGAAATACCGCTGCAGACGCGGAGTGATCGGAAAGTACCACACCACTTTTCGAGGAGCTTTCTTCCTCTTCTTGTATCGAGTGACGCCAAGACACGGACATATGGTAGACTCCGCGTGCTCGTCCCGATAAATGATGCAATTGTTCATGCACACATGGTATTTCACGTGCGATAAATCGAGAGGACACACGATTTTCTTCGCCTCCTCCAAACTGGTCAGGCACTTGTTCCCCTTGGGAAGACGTTCGTGCCAGCATGACATGTTCTCGTCGAAGCATGCGTCGGTCATTTTGTGTTTTACGTTCATCTCCAGAGCCATGAGCGTTACTTTCAGGCGGGTATCCTCGGGCCTGCATCCTTCATACAATGGAGTAACCGCGTCTAACTCAAGTTGATCCATCTTGGCTTTCTCTCGGGTGGCAGCTCTGGCGTTATCAAATGCGCTTGAGAAGCAACTCTTGAATATGAGGGTCCTGCACCCAGCCCATCGATGGTCCGGCGTAAATGCGCTCCGCCGCATCATCATCTTCATGATCATGCCCGTAAATGCGCTCCGGCATCTTCCTCATCATCATGTCCTGCATCTTCTACATGATGATCGTATGCAACATCACCGTCGTGATCATCTCCTCGGGATTCTTCATCTTCTCGCCCGAGCAGCGCGGTGGTTGTCTTGCTGCCCTTCCTCATTTCTTGCCCGGCCCCATGGACGACTTCGTAGTCATCTTCATCACCTTGCCACCGATAGCCATCCATGAAACCACGCAAGAGCAGGTGGTCCCACCTGCCGAATCCGGCTCCGCAATAAGGCTCTTCACTTGCATCTTCGACACGGACATCTTATCTCTGTCTCGTTCTTTTGAAGCATCTCGCCTTCGCGGACCTCAAAAACCTATTCACGATGCCTTCGGTCATCGTGCGGACCATGGTCTCCTGCGGGTAGAGCAAAAGCGATATTTTAGAACCAAACAAAAATTTGGCATGACTTTCCCTAAAAATAGGACCAAAAGAATGCTTAATGCCAAAATTCTACTTGAAACGGAAATGAATCAACATTCCGCAAAATATTGGCAACTATCGCATTTCAAATACCGGTACACCTCCAAACACAAACACATATGCAACACCACAAACATATGCAACACCACGAACATACATAGATCTAGCTAGGCCATAAAAAGTGCATGTGCACATTGTTGTAGGGAGAACAACATAAATATAGCTTCCCCTTACTTACCTATTAAAACAAGGTAATTTAACCACTTAATTTGAATGAATCTATGGTGGAAATGAGGTGAAAAGAGGAGGCACCCGAGACAAGGAGGAGGTGGAGAGAATGTAGTGGGGAGAAAGTGAGTGTGGGTAGGAGAGGCTGTCCAAAATATCTAGTTGCTGCCCACTAACTAATGGCGCACTAGCAACAAATGCGCCATTAGTAGTTTTGCAAAAAAAAAAAATACTAATGGCGCACCCTTGGCGCGGTGCGCCATTAGTAGTTACAACTACTAATGGCGCACTTCATCTGGATGCGCCATTAGTATGTTTGGACAGACGCACAAGTTAAAAAAAAAATAATTTTCTATACTAATGGCGCACCTTTGCTGGTGCTCCATTAGTAGTTACAACTACTAATGGCGCACTTAAGAAGGATGCGCCATTAGTATGTTTGGACAAGCGCACTAGTTCAAAATTTTTTGATACTAATGGCGCACCTTTGCATGGTGCACCATTAGTAGTTTCAACTCTAATGGCGCATCGAGAAGGTGGTGCGCCATTAGTATATACTAATGGCGCACCGACTTTCTGGTGCGCCATTAGTGTCAATCCCATCTATAGCCCTTTTTCTAGTAGTGGTACTACAACATCATTATTAGGTACTTCATCATTGTTTCGTTGAGTATCTACATGAACATCATAATTATCGTTATCAAATTGTGTCTCAGCATGGAAAAATAGAAACATCATTACTATTCTCAAGAAGTTTTTCTACCTCAGGTTCAGTAGAAGCGTACAAAGTTCTATCCTTTTACTTTTTCTTTTTCTTCTTAGGTGAACTAGGTGCATCATTATTAATTCTCTTAGAATCTTGTTTAATTCTTTTAGGATGAATTTTAGGATAAAGTGGCTCCTGGGTCATTCTACCTCCTCTAGTCATTACTCTAACATCATGATCATTCATATTATTATTCATCTCATTAAGCAAATCATTTGAGACTTAGCAACTTGTTCTAACTGGGTTTGGACCATGGATGCATGTTTATCTAAAGCCTTAACATCATTAGTAGTTCTAAACATCAAGTCACTCAAACGATCAATTATGAAAACATTGCGCTTCAATTTCTTGTTGACATATGTATTGAATGTTCTTGCTTAACAATGTAGTTGTCAAATTCATCCAAGCATCGACTAGCATATTTATTATAAGGAATATCATTCATCAAATCTTATAAGAGAATTTACCTTTACTACCTATGTCGGGGTATCGAGTCCATGTATTTCTTCAATAGGTGATAAATTCTTAACATCTTCAGCTTTAATACCCTTTTCTTTCATAGATTTCTTTGCCTCTTGGATATCTTCAAGACTGAGGAATAGAATACATCTCTTCTTTTGTGTTGGTTTAGGTGGTGGTTCAGGAAGTGTCCAATAATTATAATTCCTCAATATATTATTCAATAGTTCTTCAGTCTACTTATCTAGGTAGTCCCTAGAAGCAACGGTTAGTTGCTACTTCTTGAGCTTGCGTTGGTTTTTCCCTTGACGAGGAAAGGGTGATGCGGCAAAGTAGAGATAAGTATTTCCCTTAGTTTGAGAACCAAGGTATCAATCCAGTAGGAGATAACGCACAAATCACCGAATACCTGCCCAAACAATCAAAAAACTTGCACCCAACACGATAAAGGGGGTTTCAATCCCTTCATGGTTACTTGCAAAAGTGAGATCTGATAGAGATATATAAACGATAAAGTAAATATTTTTGGTTTTTTTATTATAGATTAGAAAGTAAAAGATTGCAAAATAGTAGATCGGAAACTTATATGATGGAAAATAGACCTGGGGGCCATAGGTTTAACTAGAGGCTTCTCCCAAGATAGCAAATAATACGGTGGGTGAACAAATTACAGTCGAGCAATTGATAGAAAATCGCAAAGTTATGACGATATCTAAGGCAATTATCATGAATATAGGCATCACGTCCGTGTCAAGTAGACCGAAACGATTCTGCATCTACTTCTATTACTCCACACATCGACTGCTATCTAGCATGCATCTAGAGTATTAAGTTCATAAAGAACAGAGTAACACATTAAGTAAGATGACATGATGTAGAGGAATTAACTCAAGCAATATGATGAAAACCCCATCTTTTTATCCTCGATGGCAACAATACAATACATGCCTTGCTGCCCCTACCGTCACTAGGAAAGGACACAACAAGATTGAACCCAAAGATAAGCACTTCTCCCATTGCAAGAAAAATCAGTCAGGTTGGCTAAACCAAACCGATAGCTCGAAGAGAATTACAAAGATATAAAATCATGCATAAAATAATTCAGAGAAGATTCAAATAACATTCATAGATAAGCTGATCATAAATCCACAATTCATCAGATCTCGACAAACACGCTGTAAAAAAGCATTACATCGAACAGATCTCCAAGAACATCGAGGAGAACATGTTATTGAGAATCAAAGAGAGAGAAGAAGCCATCTAGCTACTAGCTATGGACCCGTAGGTCTGTGGTAAACTACTCCCGCTTCATCGGAAGGATAATAGAGTTGATGTAAAAGCCCTGCATGGTCAAAATCCCCCTCCGGCAGGGTGCCGGAAAAGGTCCCTAGATGGGATCTCACAGGTTACAGAAGGTTGCGGTGGTGGAAAATTGTTTTCGTGGATGCCATTGGTGGTTTGGGGATATTTGGGAATATATAAGCGGAAGAATTAGGCCAGGAGGCTCACGGGGGGCCCACAAGGGTGGGGCGCGCCCTACCCACCTAGGCACAGCCTTCGTCCTTGTGGCCGCCTCGTGGCTCCTCCGACTTCATCTCCAAGTCTCCTGGTTGTCTTCTAGTCCAAGAAAAATCATCGCAAATGTTTTATTCCGTTTGGACTCCGTTTGGTATTCCTTTTCTGCGAAACTCAAAAACAGGGGAAAATAGGAACTGGCATTGGGCTCTAGGTTAATACGTTAATCCCAAAATAATATAAAATAGCATATTAGTGCATATGGAACATCCAAAACAGATAATATAATAACATGGAATAATAAAAAATTATAGATACAATGGAGACGTATCAAGCATCCCCAAGCTTAATTCGTGATCGCCCTTGAGTAGGTAAATGATAAAAATAGAATTTATGATGTGGAATTCTACCTAACATATTTGTTCGTGTAATTTTCTTTATTGTGGCAAGAATGTTCAGATCCATAATATTCAGAACAAAAGTTTAATATGGACATAAGAACAATAATACTTCAAGCATACTAACAAGGCAATTATGTCTTCTCAAAATAATATGGCCAGAGAAAGCTTATCCCTACAAAATCACATAGTCTGGCTATGCTCCATCTTCATCACACAAAATATTCAAATCATGCACAACCCCAGTGACAAGCAAAGCAATTGTTTCATACTTTTGAATTTTGATGTTCTCAAACTTTTTCTACTTTCACGCAATACATGAGCGTGAGCCATGGACATAACACAATAGGTGGAATAGAAGGTGGTTGTGGAGAAGAGAAAAAGAAGGAGATAGTCTCACATCAACTAGGCGTATCAACGGGCTATGGAGATGCCCATTAATAGATATCAATGTGAGTGAGTAGGGATTGCCAGACAACGGATGCACTAGAGCTATAAGTTTATGAAAGCTCAAAGAGAAACTAAGTGGGTGTGCATCCAACTTGCTTGCTCACGAAGACCTAGGCCAATTTGAGGAAGCCCATCATTGTAATATACAAGCCAAGTTCAATAATGAAAAATTCCCACTAGTATATGACAGTGACAACATAGGAGACACTCTATCACGAAGATGATGGTGCTACTTTGAAGCACAAGTGTGGTAAAAGGATAGTAGCATTGCCCCTTCTCTCTTTTCTCGCATATTTTGGCCTCTTTTTTTTGTCGGGAGTCTCATCCCGACTAGTGGGGGAATCATAGTCTCCATCATCCTTTCCTAACACGGGATAGTGCTCTAATAATGAAGATCATCACACTTTTATTTACTTACAACTCAAGAATTACAACTCGATACTTAGAACAAAATATGACTATGTGAATGCCTCCAGCGGTGTACCGGGATGTTCAATGAATCAAGAGTGACATGTATGAAAGAATTATGAATGGTGGCTTTGCCACAAATACGATGTCAACTACATGATCATGGAAAGCAATATGACAATGATGAAGCGTGTCATAATAAATGGAATGCTGGAAAGTTGCATGGCAATATATTGTTGGGGAACGCGGTAATTTCAAAAAATTTCCTACGATCACGCAAGATCTATCTAGGATATGCATAGCACCGAGAGGGGAAAGTGTGTCCATGTACCCTCGTAGACCGAAAGCAGAAGCGTTTAGTAACGCGGTTGATGTAGTCAAAGTTCTTAACGATCCAACCGATCCAAGTACCGAACGTACGACTCCTCCGCGTTCAGCACACGTTCAGCTCGATGACGTCCCTCGTGCTCTTGATCTAGTTAAGGACAAGGGTGTGTTTCGTCAGCACGATGGCGTGGCGACGGTGATGATGATGCTACCGTCATAGGGCTTCGCCTAAGCACTACAATGGTATGATCGAGGTGTGTAACTATGTAGGGGGCACCGCACACGGTTAAGAGAAACATGGTGTGTTCTAGGGTGCCCCCTGCCCACGTATATAAAGGAGGGAGGGAGAGAGGCCGCCCCCCTAGGGGTGCGCCTAGACTATGGAGTCCTAATAGGACTTCCAAGTCCTAGTAGGAATCCCTTTCCCTTTTGGAGTAGGAAGAAGGAAACAAGGAAAGAGAGGGGGAGTAGGAAAGGGCAAGGGGGGCGCCGCCCCCTTCCCCTAGTCCAATTCGGACCCATGGGGGGGGGGGGCGCCACCTCCCCTTGGCGTGCCTCCTCTTTTACCGTATGGCCAAATAAGGCCCATTACTTCTCCCGGTGAATTCCCGTAACTCCCTGGTACTCTGAAAAATACCCGTATCACTCAGAACCTTTCCTTTGTCCGAATATAGCCTTGCAATATATCGAACTTTACCTCTCGGCCATTTTGAGACTCCTCGTCACGTCCGTGATCTCATCCAGGACTCCGAACAAACTTCGGTCATAACTCATAATACAAATCATCATCAAACGTTAAGCGTGCAGACCCTACGGGTTCGAGAACTATGTAAACATGACTGAGACACATCTCCTATCAATAACCAATAGAGGAACCCAAATGCTCATATTGGCTCCTACATATTCTACGAAGATATTTATCGGTCAAACCGCATAACATCATACGTTGTTACCTTTGTCATCGGTATGTTACTTGCCCGAGATTCGATCATCGGTATCATCATACCTAGTTCAATCTCGTTACCGGCAAGTCTCTTTACTCGTTCTGTAATGCTTTATACCGCAACTAACTCATTAGTCACATTGCTTGCAAGGCTTATAGTGATGAGCATTACCGAGAGGGCCCAAAGATACCTCTCCGAAACACGGAATGACAAATCCTAATCTTGATCTATGCCAACCCAACAAACACCTTGGGAGACACTTGTAGAGCATCTTTATAATCACCCAGTTACGTTGTGATGTTTGATAGCACACAAGGTGTTCCTCCGGTATTCAGGAATTGCATAATCTCATAGTCTGAGGAACATGTATAAGTCATGAAGAAAGTAGTAGCAATGAAACTGTAATGATCATATTGCTAAGCTAACGGATGGGTCTTGTCCATCACATCATTCTCCTAATGATGTGATCCCAATCATCAAATGCGAACACATGTCTATGGTCAGGAAACATAATCATATTTGATTAACGAGCTAGTCAAGTAGATACATACTAGGGACACTATGTTTTGTCTATGTATTCACACATGTACTAAGTTTCCGGTTAATACAATTCTAGCATGAATAATAAACATTTATCATGGTATAAGGAAATATAAGTAACAACTTTATAATTGCCTCTAGGGCATATTTCCTTCAGTCTCCCACTGGCACTAGAGTCAATAATCTAGTTCACATCGCCATGTGATTTAACATCCATAGTTCACATCTGTATGTGATTAACACTCATAGTTCACATCGCCATGTGATTTAACATCGATAGTTCACATCTGTATGTGATTAACACTCATAGTTCACATCCCATGTGACCAACAACCAAAGGGTTTACTAGAGTCAATAATGTAGTTCACATTGCTATGTGATTAGCACCCAAAGAGTACTAAGGTGTGATCACGTTTTGTTTGTGAGAGAATTTTAGTCAACGGGTCTGTCACATTCAGAGCTGTATGTATTTTTCAAACATTCTGTGTCTATAATGCTCTGCATGGAGCTACTTTAGCTAATTGCTCCCACTTTCAATATGTATCCAGATTGAGACCCAGAGTCATCTGGATCGTTGTAAAAGCTTGCATTGACATAACTCTTTACGACGAACTCTTTATCACTTCCATAACCGAGAAATATTTCCATTGTCCTCACTAACGATAATCTTGACCGTTGTCCTGTGATCTACTCCTAGATCACTATTGTACCCCCTTCCCAAACTCATGGCAAGGTACACAATAGGTCTGGTACACAACATAGCATACTTTATAGAACCTATGATCGAGGCATAGGAAATGACTTTCATTCTCTTTCTATCTTCTGTCATGGTCGGGCTTTGAGTCTTACCCAACTTTACAGCTTGTAACACAGGCAAGAACCCTTTCTTTGACTGATCCATTTTGAACCTTTTCAAAAACTTTATCAAGGTATGTGCTTTGTGAAAGTCCAATTAAGCGTCTTGATCTATTTATATAGATCTTGATGCCCAATATGTAAGCAGCTTCACCGAGGTCTTTCATTGAAAAACTATTATTCAAGTATCCCTTTATGTTATCCAGAAATTCTATATCATTTCCAATCAACAATATGTCATCCAAAAATAGTATTAGATATGCTATAGAGCTCCCACTCACTTTCTTGTAAATACACGATTCTCCAAAAGTCTATATAAAATCATATGCTTTGATCACACTATCAAAGCGTTTATTGCAACTCCGAGAGGCTTGCACCAGTCCATAAATGGATCGCTGGAGCTTGCACACTTTGTTAGCACCCTTTGGATCGACAAAACCTTCTGGTTGCATCATATACAAATCTTCTTCCAGAAATCCATTCAGGAATGCAGTTTTAAATCCATCTGTCAGATTTCATAAAATATGGCAACTGCTAACATGATTCGGACGGATTTAAGCATCGCTACAGTTGTGAAAATCTCATTGTAGTCAACACCTTGAACTTGTCGAAAACCTTTTTCGACAAGTCGAGCTTTGTAGATAGTAACACTACTATCAGCGTCTGTCTTCCTCTTGATGATCCATTTATTTTCTATGTCTTGCCGATCATCGAGCAAGTCCACCAAAGTCCACACTTTGTTCTCATACATGGATCCCATCTTAGATTTCATGGCCTCAAGCCATTTCGCAGAATCTGGGCACATCATCACTTCCTGATAGTTCGTAGGTTCATCATGGTCTAGTAACATGGCTTCAAGAATTGGATTACCGTACCACTCTGGTGTGGACCATACTCTCGTTGACCTATGATGTTTGGTAATAACTTGATCTGAAGTTTCATGATCATCATCTTTAGCTTCCTCACTAATTGGTGTAGGAATCACTGGAACTGATTTCTGTCATGAACTACTTTCCAATTCAGGACAAGGTACAATTACCTCATCAAGTTATACTTTCCTCCCACTCACTTCTTTCGAGAGAAACTCCTTTTCTAGAAAGGATCCATTCTTAGCAACAAATATCTTGCATTCGGATCTGTGATAGAAGGTGTACCCAACAGTTTCCTTTTGGTATCCTATGAAGACGCACTTCTCCGATTTGGGTTCGAGCTTGTCAGGTAGTAGCTTTTTCACATAAGCATCACAACCCCAAACTTTAAGAAATGACATTTTAGGTTTCTTGCCAAACCATAGTTCATACTGTGTCGTCTCAACGGATTTTGATAGTGCCCTGTTTAAAGTGAATGAAGTTGTCTCTAATGCATAACCCCAAAACGATAGTGGTAAATCGGTAAGAGACATCATAGATCGCACGATATCCAATAAAGTGCGGTTACGACATTCAGACACACCATTACGATGTGGTGTTCCAGGTGGCATGAGCTGTGAAACTATTCCACATTGTTTTAATGAAGACCAAAATCATAATTCAAATATTCTCCTCCACGATCAGATCGTAGAAACTTTATTTTCTTGTTACGATGATTTTCCACTTCACTCTGAAATTCTTTGAACTTTTCAAATGTTTCAGACTTATGCTTCATTAAGTAGATATACCCATATCTGCTCAAATCATCTATGAAGGTAAGAAAATAACGATACCCGCCATGAGCCTCAACTTTAATCGGATTGCATACATAAGTATGTATTATTCCTAATAAGTCATTAGCTCGGTCCATTGTTCCAGAGAACGGAATTTTAGTCATCTTTCCCATAAGGCACAGTTTGCAAGTATCAAATGATTCATAATCAAGTGATTCTGAAAGCCCGTCAGCATGGAGTTTCTTCATGCGCTTTACACCAATATGACCTAAACGGCAGTGCCACAAGTATGTTGCACTGTCATTATCAACTTTGCATCTTTTGGCATCAATATTATGAATATGTGTATCACTATGATCGAGATTCAATAAACCATCACCATTGGGTGTATGACCATATATAGAAGGTTTTATTCATGTAAATAGAATAACAATTATTCTCTGTCTTAAATGAATAATCGTATTGCAATAAACATGATCTAATCATATTCATGCATTAACGCAAACACCAAATAACATTTATTTAGGTTCAACTCTAATCCCTAAAGTATAGGGGGTGAACGATGATGATCATATCAATCTTGGAACTACTTCCAACATATATCATCATTTGACCCTCAACAAGTCTCTATTTATTTTGTATCTCTTGTTTCAAGTTACAAATCTTAGCAACCGAACAAGTATCAAAAACCCAGGGGGTACAATGAACACTATCAAGGTACACATCAATAACCTGTATATCAAATATACCTTTGTTCACTTTACCATACCTATTTTCCACCAAATATTTGGGGTAGTTCCGCTTCCATTGACCATTTCCTTTGAAGTAGAAGCACTCGGTTTCAGGCTTAGGTCTAGCTTTGGATTTCTTCACGGGAGTGACAACTTGCTTGCCATTCTATTTGAAGTTCCCTTTCTTTCCCTTTGCCCTTTTCTTGAAACTAGTGGTCTTGTCAATCATCAACACTTGATGCTTTTTCTTGATTTCTACCTTCGTCGATTTCAGCATCACAAAGAGCTCGGGAATCATTTTCGCCATCCCTTGCATACTATAGTTCATCATGAAGTTCTAGTAACTTGGTGATGGTGACTAAAGAAATCTGTCAATCACTACCTTATATGGAAGATTAACTCCCACTTGATTCAAACAATTGTAGTACCCAGACATTCCGAGTACATGCTCACTAGCTAAGAAATTCTCCTCCCTCTTTTAGGTGAAGTACTTGTCGGAGGTCTCATACCTCTCAACACGGGCATGAGTCTGACATACTAATTTCATATCTTGGAACATCTCATATGCTGTATGGCGTTCAGAACATTTTTGAAGTGTCGGTTCTAAGCCGTAAAGCATGGTGCACTAAACTATCAAGTATTCATCATATTGAGCTAGCCAAATGTTCATAACGTCTGTGTCTGCTCCTGCAAGAGGTCTATCACCTAGCGGTGCATCAAGGACATAATTCTTCTGTGTAGCAATGAGGATAAACCTCAGATCACGGACCCAGTCCGCATCATTGCTACTATCAACTTTCAACTTATTTTTCTCTAGGAACATATCAAAAAATATAGGGAAGCTAAAACGCGAGCTATTGATCTACAACATAATTTGCAAAATACTATCAGGACTAAGTTCATGATAAATTAAAGTTCACTTAATCATATTACTTAAGTATTCCCACTTAGATAGACATCCTCTAGTCATCTAAATGATCACGTGATAGATATCAACTAAACCATGTCCGATCATCACGTGAGATGGAGTAGTTTTCAATGGTGAACATCTCTATGTTGATCATATCTACTATATGATTCACACTCGACCTTTCGGTCTCAAGTGTTCTGAGGCCATATCTGCATATGCTAGGCTCGTCAAGTTTAATCTAAGTATTTTGTGTGTGCAAAACTGGCTTGCACCCATTGTATGTGAACATAGAGCTTATCACACCCGATCATCATGTGGTGCCTCGGCATGACGAACTGTCGCAATGGTGCATACTTAGGGAGAACACTTATACCTTGAAATTCAGTAAGGGATCATCTTATAATGCTACCGCTGTACTAAGCAAAATAAGATGCATAAAAGATAAACATCACATGCAATCAAAATATGTGATATGATATGGCCATCATCATCTTGTGCTCATGATCTCCATCACCGAAGCGTCGTCATGATCTCCACCGTCACCGGCGCGACACCTTGATCTCCATCGTAGCATCGTTGTCGTCTCGCCAACTATTGTTTCTACGACTATCACTACCGCTTAGTGATAAAGTAAAACAATTACATAGAAATTGCATTGCATACAATAAAGCGACAACCATGTGGCTCCTGCCAGTTGCCTATAACTCTGTTACAAAACATGATCATCTCATACAACAATTTATATCACATCATGTCTTGACCATATCACATCACAACAAGCCATGCAAAAACAAGTTAGACGTCCTCTACTTTATTTTTGCAAATTTTACGTGGCTTCTACGAGCTTCTAGCAAGAACCGTTCTTACCTACGCATCAAAATCACAATGATTTTTTGTCAAGTGTGATGTTTTAACATTCAACAAGGATCGGCCGTAGTCAAATTCGATTCAACTAAAGTTGGAGAAATAGACACCCGCCAGCCACCTATGTGCATAAGCACGTCGGTAGAACCAGTCTCATGAACACGGTCATGTAATGTCGGTCCGGGCCGCTTCATCCAACAATACTGCCGAATCAAAGTAAGACGTTGGTGGTAAGCAGTATGACTATTATCGCCCACAACTCTTTGTGTTCTACTTGTGCATAAAACATCTACGCATAGACCTGGCTCGGATGCCATTGTTGGGGAACGCGATAATTTCAAAAAAATTCCTACAATTGCGCAAGATCTACCTAGGAGATGCATAACAACGAGAGGGGAGAGTGTTTCCACGTACCCTCATCGACCGAAAGCTGAAGCGTTTAGTAACGTGGTTGATGTAGTTGAACTTCTTTGCGATCCAACCGATCCAAGTACTGAACGTACGACACCTCCGCGTTCAGCACATGTTCAGCTTGATGACGTCCCTCGTGCTCTTGATCTAGTTGAGGACCAGGGTGAGTTCCGTCAGCACGATGCCATGGGAACGATGATGATGATGCTACCGGCGGAGGGCTTCGCCTAAGCACTATGTTGGTATGATCAAGGTGTGTAACTGTGGAGGGGGCCACCGCACACGGTTAAGAGAAACTTGGTGTGTTCTAGGGTACCCCCTGCCCATGTATATAAAGGAGGGATGGAGAGAGGCCGCCCCCTAGGGCTGCGCCTAGTGTATGGAGTCCTACTAGGACTTCCAAGTCCTAATAGGAATCCCTTTCAGATACGTCTCCAACGTATCTATAATTTTTGATTGTTCCATGCAATTATATTACCTGTTTTGGATGCTTATGGGCTTTATTTTACATATTTATATCATTTTTGGGATTAACCTACTAACCGGAGGCCCAACCCATATTGCTGTTTTTTTGCCTATTTCAGTATTTCGAAGAAAAGGAATATCAAACGGAGTCCAAACGGAATGAAACCTTCGGGAGCGTTATTTTTGGAACAAATCAGATCCGGAGAGCCTGGAGTGCAAGTCAAGAAAGCTCTGAGGGCCCCACGAGATAGAAGGGCCCCCCTGTAGGGCGCGCCCCTGTCTCGTGGGCCCCTCGGGCGTCCACCGACGTACTTCTTCCGCCTATATAGTCCCACGTACCCTAAAAACATCCACGGAGAAGATAGATCGGGAGTTCCGCCGCCGCAAGCCTCTGTAGCCACCAAAAACCTCTCGGGAGCCCTTCCCGGCACCCTGCCGGAGGGGGGATCCTTCACCGGTGGCCATCTTCATCATCCCGGCGCTCTCCATGACGAGGAGGGAGTAGTTCACCCTCGAGGCTGAGGGTATGTATCAGTAGCTATGTGTTTGATCTCTCTCTCTCTCGTGTTCCCTCTCGTGTTCCCTCTATGGCACGATCTTGATGTATCGAGCTTTGCTATTGTAGTTGGATCTTATGATGTTTCTCCCCCTCTACTCTCTTGTGATGAATTGAGTTTTCCCCTTTGAAGTTATCTTATCGGATTCAGTCTTTTATGAGAACACTTGATGTATGTCTTGCCGTGCTTATCTATGGTGACAATGGGATATCATGTGCCTCTTGATGTATGTTTTGGTGACCAACTTGCGGGTTCCACCCATGAACCTATGCATAGGGGTTGGCACATGTTCTTGACTCTCCGGTAGAAACTTTGGGGCACTATTTGAAGTACTCTGTGTTGGTTGAATAGATGAATCGGAGATTGTGTGATGCATATCGTATAATCATGCCCACAGATACTTGAGGTGACAATGGAGTATCTAGGTGACATTAGGGCTTTGGTTGATTTGTGTCTTAAGGTGTTATTCTAGTACGAACTCTTATATAGATTGATCCGAAAGAATAACTCTGAGGTGGTTTCGTACCCTACCATAATCTCTTTGTTCGGTCTCCGCTATTAGTGTCTTTGGAGTGACTCTTTGTTGCATGTTGAGGGATTGTTATATGATCTATCTATGTTATTATTGTTGAGAGAACTTGCACTAGTGAAAGTATGAACCCTAGGCCTTGTTTCCTATCATTGCAATACCGTTTACGCTCACTTTTACCACTTGCTACCTTGCTGTTTTTATTATTTCAGATTACAAAAACGTGTATCTACTATCTATTTTGCACTTGTATCACCATCTCTTCGCCGAACTAGTGCACCTATACAATTTATCATTGTATTGGGTGTGTTGGGGACACAAGAGACTCTTTGTTATTTGGTTGCAGGGTTGTTTGAGAGAGACCATCTTCATCCTACGCCTCCTACGGATTGATAAACCTTTGGTCATCCACTTGAGGGAAATTTGCTACTGTCCTACAAACCTGTGCACTTGCAGGCCCAACAACGTCTACAAGAAGAAGGTTGTGTAGTAGACATCAAGCTCTTTTCTGGCGCTGTTGCTGGGGAGGTTAGCGCTTGAAGGTATATCTTTAGATCTTGCAATCGAATCTTTTTGTTTCTTGATTTATCACTAGTTTAGTTTATAAAAGAAAATTACAAAAAAATGGAGTTAAGTTTGTCACATACGCTTCACCTTTTTAA
This sequence comes from Aegilops bicornis, assembly GCA_021605145.1. Lineage (NCBI taxonomy): Eukaryota > Viridiplantae > Streptophyta > Magnoliopsida > Poales > Poaceae > Aegilops > Aegilops bicornis. Next base: position 606,401,934 of record CM038669.1, on the reverse strand, counting down.
TATCTTTCGTGAGTATGATGGAAAGGAAAATTGTGCTCAAGTACTAGAGGAAGAATTACATAGAATTCTTGGCATAAAATATGTGAAAGATGAGCATGATTGCAATGTTGTTAGTATGAATTCCCTGAATATCCATGATGCTAATGATATGCAAAGCCACAAGCTTGGGGAAGCTATGTTTGATGGAGATGATATTTTTTGTCCCCCAAGCTTTGATGAGCAAATTTACTATGATGAAAGCATGCCTCCTATCTATGATGATTATTGTGATGACATGTATTCTTTAAAGAATAATTATAACCATGAAACTTGTCATCTTGATCTTAATTTTCAATCATATTATAGTTATTTTGTTGAGTTTGCTCCCACTACTATTCATGAGAAGAATTTTGCTTATGTGGAGAATAGTAAATTTTCTATGCTTGTAGATCATGAAAAGAATGCTTTAGGTGCTGGTTATATTGTTGAATTCATTCATGATGCTACTGAAAATTATTATGAGGGAGGAATATATGCTTGTAGGAATTGCAATAATATCAAGTTTCCTCTCTATGTGCTTAAAATCTTCAAGGTATGCTTGTTTCACCTTCCTATGCAAGTTGATTATTGTTACCATAAGTTGTTTGCTCACAAAATCCCTATGCATAGGAAGTGGGTCAGACTTAAATGTGCTAGTCATATTCTTCATGATGCTCCCGTTTTGTTTCAATTCTTATCTTTTATGTGAGCATCATTGCCATCATCATGCCCAGCTAGAAAGGCATAAAAGGAAAACGCTTGTTGGGAGAAAACCCAATCTTTATCCTTACTGTTTTTGTGTGTCCACATGATTATGCTACTGTAGTAATCATGTTTTATAGCTTTTGTTTCAATAAAGTGCCAAGTAGGACCTTTGGGAAGACTTGGGTGAAGTTTATATGATCTTGCTGTAGAAAACAGAAACTTTAGCGCTCACGAGTTTAGCTGCCATTTTTTACTGGAGAGTACTTTTAGGTTGATTATTTTTGCAGATGATTAATAGACAAATTTTCTCAGGTCCAGCAATTTATTTCATAATTTGTGGGGTTCCAGAAGTATATGTTTGATACAGATTACTACAGACTGTTCTGTTTTTGACAGATTCTGTTTTCATTGTGTTGTTTGCTTATTTTGATGCATCTATGGCTAGTATTAAGTGGTATGAACCATAGAGAAGTTGGAATACAGTAGGTTTTACAGCAATATGAATTTAGAATGAGTTCATTACAGTACCTAAGTGGTGATTTATTTTCTTATACTAACGGAGCTTACGAGTTTTGTGTTAAGTTTTGTGTGGTTGAAGTTTTCAAGTTTTGGGTAAAGATTCGATGGACTATGGAATAAGGAGGGGCAAGAGCCTAATATTGGGGATTCCCAAGGCACCCCAAGGTTATATTCAAGGACAACCAAGAGCCTAAGCTTGGGGATGCCCCGGATGGCATCCCCTCTTTCGTCCTCGTTCATCGGTAACTTTACTTGGACGTATATTTTTATTCACCACATGATATGTGTTTTGCTTGGAGCTTCATTTTATTTTGATAGTTTTTGCCTTATGTTAGTTAGAATAATGTTTTGCATCTTTAGTTTCAATAAAAAAGTCAAGGATAGCCTTTGGCTTGCTTATTTTGCTAGTATACATGTCGCTGTCTGAAACAGAAAGTTTACCGCTGTTGCAAAAATTCCCTAGAAAAGTCAGAGAGTGGTATATCGTTGAATCTTTTTACATATTAAGATCTGATAAATTTATTACAGTGGGAATTTTATTTGCTAATTTTTGGAGTCAGGGAAGTATTGATACTCTTGCATTCTTTACAGACTGTACTGTTTTGAAAGATTGCTGTTATGGTTTCATTGTTTGCATATGTTTGCTTGTTTAATGATTCTATTTGAGGATATGAGTATTAAATATGCAGAGACATTTAGTATTCAATGTCGAATAATAATGTTAGTGATTAGTTACAGTAGAAGATGATATGGTTTTGCATTGGTTTATACTAACCTATCTCACGAGTTCTTGTTGAGTTTGTTGTGAATGAAGCTTTTGATAAAAAGGGAAACCGTGACATGAAAGGAATTAAGGAGACACAAAAGCTCAAGCTTGGGGATGCCCAAGGCACCCCAAGATAATATTTCAAAAAGTCTCAAGCATCTAAGCTTGGGGATGCTCCGGTAGGCATCCCGCCTTTCTTCTTCGGCAATCATCATTTTATTTTGTTTTGCTTGATGCTTGAATAAGATACCAACAATTGAAATCCTTTTATGAGAGAGAGAGTCTTTGCGAAGTTGCATAATTATTTAGCTACTCATTATCTACACTTATCTCTATTGGAGTAGTTTGTCGTTTGCTCTAGTGCTTCACTTATATCTTTTAGAGCATGGCGGTGGTTTTATTTTGTAGAAATTGCTAGTCTCTCATGATTCACTTATATTATTTTGAGAGTCTTAAACAGCATGGTAATTTGAATAAAAACTATCATAGGAAGTGAATTGGATACTATGATCAACTTGATGCTTGATAATTGTTTTGAGATATGGAGGTAGTGATATTAAAGTCATGCTAGTTGGGTGATTATGAATTTAAAGAATGCTTGTGTTGAAGTTTGTGATTCCCGTAGCATGCACGTGTGGTGAACCGCTTTGTGATGAAGTTGGAGCACAATTTTATTTATTGAATTTCTACCTTATGAGTGGCAGTCGGGGACGAGCGATGGTCTTTTCCTACCAATCTATCCCCCTAGGAGCATGCGTGTAGTGCTTTGGTTTTTGATGACTTCTAAATTTTTACAACAAGTATATGAGTTCTTTTGATTAATATTGAGTCCATGGATCATACGCACTCCTTTCACCCCTCCATTATTGCTAGCCTCTCTTGTATCGTGCAACTTTCGCCGGTACCATGCACCCACCTTATACCTTCCTCAAAACAGCCACCATACCTACCTATTATGGCATTTCCATAGCCATTCCGAGATATATTGCCATGCAACTTTCCACCGTTCCGTTCATATGACACACATTACTTTTGTCATATTGCTTTTTGCATGAACATGTAGTTGACATTGTATTTGTCGCAAAGCCACCGTTCATAATTCTTTCATACATGTCACTCTTGATTCATTTCATATCCCGGTATACCGCCGGAGGCATTCATATAGAGTCATATTTTGTTCTAAGTATCGAGTTGTAGTTGTTGAGTTGTAAAAAAAATAAAAGTGTGATGATCATCATTATTAGAGCATTGTCCCAGTGAGGAAAGGATGATGGAGACTATGATTTCCCCATAAGTAGGGATGAGACTCCGGACGAAATATATAAAATTAAGAGGCCATAAAAATAAAGGGCCCAAATAAAAAAATGATGAGAGAAAAAGAGAGAAGGGACAATGCTACTATCCTTTTACCACACTTGTGCTTCAAAGTAGCACCATGATCTTCATGATAGAGAGTCTCATATGTTGTCACTTCCATTTACTAGTGGGAATTTTTCAATATAGAACTTGGCTTGTATATTCCAATGATGGGCTTCCTCAAAATGCCCTAGGTCTTCGTGAGCAAGCAAGTTGGATGCACCCCACTAGTTTTCTTTTGTTGAGCTTTCATATATTTATAGCTCTAGTCCATCCGCTGCATGGCAATCCCTACACACTCACATTGATATCTATTAATGGGCATCTCCATAGCCCGTCGATACGCCTAGTTAATGTGAGACTATCTTCTTCTTTTTTTGTCTTCTCCACAACTACCGTTCTATTCCACATATAGTGCTATGTCCATGGCTCACGCTCATGTATTGCGTGAAAGTTGAAAAAGTTTGAGATCATTAAAGTATGAAACAATTGCTTGGCTCGTCATCGGGGTTGTGCATGATTAAATACTTTGTGTGATGAAGATAGAGCTTAGCCAGACTATATGATTTTGTAGGGATAACTTTCTTTTGGCCAAGCTATTTTTAGAAGACATGATTACTTGCTTAGTATGCTTGAAGTATTTCTATTTCTTATATCAATATGAACTTTTATTTTGTATTACTGGGATCTGAACAATCATGCCACAATAAAAGAAAATTACATTATGAATTATGCTAGGTAGCATTCCACATAAAAAATTCTCTTTTTATCATTTACCTACTCGAGGACGAGCAGGAAATAAGCTTGGGGATGCTTGACACGTCTCCAATGTATCTATAATTTTTGATTGTTCCATGCTATTATATTACCTGTTTTGGATGCTTATGGGCTTTATTTTACATATTTATATCATTTTTGGGACTAACCTACTAACCGGAGGCCCAGCCCATATTGCTGTTTTTTTTGCCTATTTCAGTATTTCGAAGAAAAGGAATATCAAACGGAGTCCAAACGGAATGAAACCTTCGGGAGCGTTATTTTTGGAACAAATCTAATTCGGAGAGCCTGAAGTGCAAGTCAAGAAAACTCCGAGGGCCTCAGGAGATAGGAGGGCCCCCCCTGATAGGGCGCGCCCCCTGTCTCGTGGGCCCCTCGGGCGTCCACCGACGTACTTCTTCGGCCTATATAGTCCCACGTACCCTAAAAACATCCACGGAGAAGATATATCGGGAGTTCCGCCGCCGCAAGCCTCTGTAGCCACCAAAAACCTCTCTGGAGCCCTTCCCAGCACCCTGCCATAGGGGGGATCCTTCACCGGTGGCCATCTTCATCATCCCGGCGCTCTCCATGACGAGGGAGTAGTTCACCCTCGAGGCTGAGGGTATGTACCAGTAGCTATGTGTTTGATCTCTCTCTCTCTCTCGTGTTCTCTCTCGTGTTCTCTCTCGTGTTCCCTCTATGGCACGACCTTGATGTATCCCGAGCTTTTCTACTGTAGTTGGATCTTATGATGTTTCTCCCCCTCTACTCTCTTGTGATGAATTGAGTTTTCCCGTTTGAAGTTATCTTATCGGATTGAGTCTTTTATGAGAACACTTGATGTATGTCTTGCCGTGCTTATCTGTGGTGACAATGGGATATCATGTGCCTCTTGATGTACGTTTTGGTGACCAACTTGCGGGTTCCACCCATGAACCTATGCATAGGGGTTGTCACATGTTCTTGACTCTCCGGTATAAATTTGGGGCACTATTTGAAGTACTTTGTGTTGGTTGAATAGATGAATCTGACATTGTATGATGCATATCGTATAATCATGGCCACAGATACTTGAGGTGACAATGGAGTATCTAGGTGACATTAGGGTTTTGGTTGATTTGTATCTTAAGGTGTTATTCTAGTACGGACTCTTGAATAGATTGATCCGAAAGAATAACTTTGAGGTGGTTTCATACCCTACCATAATCTCCACTACTAGAAAAAGGGCTATAGATGGGATTGACACTAATGGCGCACCAGAGAGCTGGTGCGCCATTAGTATATACTAATGGCGCACCACAATCTGATGCGCCATTAGAGTTTATACTACTCATGGCGCACTGGCAAAGGGTGCGCCATTAGTATCAAATTTTTAACTAGCGCTTGTCCAAACATACTAATGGCGCATCCCGCCCAAGTGCGCCATTAGTAGTTGTTACTACCAATGGCGCACCATCGTGGGTGCGCCATTAGTATAGAATATTTTTTTGAACTTCATGGCGCCTATCCAAACATACTAATGGCGCATCCTGACAGTGGTGCGCCATTAGTAGTTGTAACTACTAATGGCGCACTGTGCAGTTGGTGCGCCATTAGTATATAAATTTTTTTGAACAAGCGCGCCTATCCAAACTTACTAATGGCGCATCCCGCCAATGTGCGCCATTAGTAGTTGTAACTACTAATGGCGCACCAACTGCAGTGCGCCATTAGTATAGAAATTCTTTTTTTGAACTAGTGCGCCTATCCAAACATACTAATGGCGCATCCTGCTTAGGTGCGCCATTAGTAGTTGTAACTACTAATGGCGCACCATGCAAGAGGTGCGCCATTAGTAAGTGGGCAGCAACAAGATATTTGGGGCAGCCTCTCCTACCCACACACTCACTTTCTCCCCACTTCATTCTCCCCACCTCCTCCTTGTCTCGGTGCCTCCTCTTTTTCACCTCATTTCCACCATAGATTCATTCAAATTAAGTGGTTAAATTACCTTGTTTTAATAGGTAAGTAAGGGGAAGCTATATTTAGGTTGTTCTCCCTACAACAATGTGCACATGCACTTTTTACGGCCTAGCTAGATCTATGTATGTTCTGGTGTTGCATATGTTTGTGGTGTTGCATATGTGTTTGTGTTTGGAGGTGTACCGGTATTTGAAATGCGATAGTTGCCAATATTTTGCCGGAATGTTGATTCATTTCCGTTTCAAGTAGAATTTTGGCATTAAGCATTCTTTTGGTCCTATTTTTAGGGAAAGTCATGCCAAATTTTTATTTGGTTCTAAAATATCGTTTTGCTCTACCCGTGAGCGACCATGGTCCGCATACGATGACCGAAGGCATCGTGAATAGGTTTTTGAGGTCCGCGAAGGCCGAGATGCTTCAAAAGAACGAGACGGAGATAAGATGTCCGTGTCAAAGATGCAAGTGAAGAGCCTTATTGCGGACCCGGATTCCGGCAGGTGCGGGACCACCTGCTGTTGCGTGGTTTCATGGATGGCTATCGGTGGCAAGGTGATGAAGATGACTACAAAGTCGTCCATGCGGGCCGGGCAAGAAATGAGGAAGGGCAGCAAGACAACCACCGCGGCTCGGTAGGCGAGAAGACGAAGAATCCCGAGGAGATGATCACGGCGTGATCTTTGTACAGTCATCATGTAGAAGATGCAGGACATGATGATGAGGAAGATGCGGAGCAGGCGACGGGCATGATCATGAAGATGATGATGCGGCGGAATGACGGCGCTGGACCATCGATGGGCTGGGTGCAGGACCCTCATATTCAAGAGCTGCTTCTCAAGCGACGGATAACGCAAGAGCTGCCGCCCGAGAGAAAGCCAAGATGGATCAACTTAAGTTAGACGCGGTTACTCCATTGTATGAAGGATGCAGGCCCGAGGATACCGCTTTGAAAGTAACAGCTCATGGCTCTGGAGATGAAGGTAAAACACAAAATGACCGACGCATGCTTCGGCGAGAACATGTCATTACAGCACGAACGTCTTCCCAAAGGGAACAAGTGCCCGACCAGTTTGAGGAGGCGAAGAAAATCGTGTGTCCTCTCGATTTACCGCACGTGAAATACCATGTGTGCATGAACAATTGCATCATTTGTCGGGACGAGCACGCGGAGTCTACCATATGTCCGGTGTGCGGCGTCACTCGATACAAGAAGAGGAAGAAAGCTCCTCGAAAAGTGGTGTGGTACTTTCCGATCACTCCTCGTCATAGCGCTATTTCGCGGACCCTAAGGTAGCAAAGCTCCTGCGTTGGCACAGCGGATAGGGAGGAGAAGAAGCGGGAAGATGACGCAAATGATCCGGAGATAGATAAAAAGACAAGATGCTCGAGTCACCCTAAGGATGCGAGCGCTGGCAAGCGTTGAACTTCAAGACTCGGAATTTGGGAACAATCCAAGGAACATCGTGGCCGGGCGCGAGCACCGATGGAGTCAATCCGTTTGGCAGCCGGAGAAGCACACATAGCACCTGGCCTGTGTTTGTGTGGATGTACAACCTTCCCCCTGGTTGTGCATGAAGAGGAAGTACATTCACATGAGTATGCTAATTGCGGGGCGAAACAACCAGGAACGACATCAATCATGTCTGGGGCTGCTGAAAGAGGAGCTTGACACGCTGTGGAAAACGCCAGCCAATACGTGGACGCCGCAGAAAGAATATTTCCCTATGAGAGCCGCCTCGCTCACGACGGTGCCACGACTATCTCGATTACGGATATCTCGCGGGCAGGTAGTCCACGGATTTTACGGATGCGTAAGGTGCATGGATGACACAACGTATCGCTGTGTAGATAGAGATCCGGGTCTTTGAAAACCGTGTTCACGGGACATCGAAGGTGGCTTCGCGGCGATGACCCGTGGAGGAAACGCAAGGATCTGTTCGATGGTGAAACCGAACCCCGAAAACGCCTGTCACGAGGAGCGGCGAGGAAATAGACAAGCTGTTGAAAAATTGGATAGACCGCCTTGCCGGGAAAGAAGCAAAAGGCGCGAGCCGGAAAGAAGCGAAAGGCGCCAGAGCCGCTGCTGAAGGTATGGAAAACGAGGTCTGTTTTATGGGACTTGCCGTACTGGAAGATCCACCGTGTGCCTCACAGCCTTGATGTCATGCATATCACGAAGAACGTGTGCGAGAGTCTGCTTGGTACCCTGCTCAACATGCGGAGAGGACCAAAGATGGGCCGAAAGCAAGGGCAGACTTGAAATCAATGGGCATCGAGCGGGAGCTTCACGCTATATATGATGATGATGATGATGATGATGATGATGATGATGATGATGATGAGGCGAAGCAGGACACAGAAAGTCGTCGCAAAGGCAAAAAGGCAAAAAAGACCGGAAATGACTACCCTCCCGCGTGCTTCACTCTAAGTCAGGAGATCGAGCAGTTTTTCACCTGCCTCCTAGGAGTAAAACTTCCTTCTGATTACGCTGGGAAGATAAGCAGATACCTAGACCCAGGGAAGCAGAAGTTCAGCGGGATGAAGTCTCACGGTATCGCCACGCGTCGATGACGCAGATACTTCCGATTGCAATCCGTGGGATCATGGACGCGCGTCCGTGAAAGCGCTATTTGGCCTATGCAACTTCTTCGACGTCATCTCTCGGAAGTCGATTGGCGTGAGGCAACTCAGAAGGCTACAGGAAGAGATCGTGGTGATACTATGCGAGCTTGAGATGTACTTCCTCCCGCATTCTTTGACGTTATGGTGCATCTGCTGGTCCATATAGTGGAGGATATCATCCAACTCGGGCCGACGTTCCTGCACAGCATGATGCCGTTCGAAAGGATGAATGGTGTCATCAAAGGATACGTTCGCAACATGTCACGTCCAGAAGGAAGCATAGCCGGGGCTTTTCAATCGAAGAGTGCATCTCCTCGCACGAATTATCTAGGCATCGAGAACCCGTTGGTCCGCCCGTCAGCGAGCACCTCGGCAGGCTCATTGGATGGGGTCACCGTGAGGGTCGCCTGAAATGCATGTCGACTTCGAGGGTCGACTCGCTGACTTTGAAAGAGCAAACCTAGTCGGCGCTACAACACATAGACGTGGTCGATCCTTGGGTGGTAGAGCACAAAACCTTTATTAAAAAGGCATACAATGACCGAGGCCAACAGAGGACGGGACGGAGATACACTCAAAGAGCACAACTCATGTTTCACGCGTTGGTTCAAGCATAAGCTTCGTCGTACCCTTTACATGAGGATTCTTCCGCGGAAGAACAACTCATATTCGCCTTGTCACAGGCGCCGAGCACAACCCGATGACCTATGAGGCGTCACGATATCAACGGCTACACATTCTACACCGAGGCCAAGGACATGAAGAGCGATGGTTATCGTAACTCCGGGTAACGATGGAATCCTACACCGGTAACGACAAGGACAGATACTACGGAAGGATCGAGGAGATCTGGGAGCTGAGCTACTGGAGAGAAGGTCCCGATGTTCCGTGTCGATGGGCCAAGAACGTCATAAAAGAAGACCGGTATTTCACCACCATGGTTATACGAAGCCAAATCCAAGACCGCGGCGTAAGCGTCACCGCTGAAAAATGAGCCATGGGTATTGGCTTCCCAAGTGGACCAATGCTTCTTCATTACCGACCCGCCAAAGCCCGGTCGTGTTGTCGTGAGGAGAGGCAAAAGGAAGATCATCGGAATGGATGGAGTAGCCAATGAGCAAGACTTCGACAAGTACGGCGACCGAGGATCGAACATGACGACGACGATGATGAAGTAGCAGCATACACCACAAGAAGAAGCAGGACCACCCTACCTAAAGGACGTCCGTTCCTGAGAAGAACTCCATTTGCGAAAAAGAAGGACAAGAAGATTGTGAACAGATAGCTAGCTAAGATCGATTGTATTTAAATCGTAGCCTTCATTTCTCGATTGTATTTCATGGGTACTTTTTGAACTATCATGAATATTTTTAAATTTCATGGACACTCGATCTCGATCCCCCTCCATCTCGATCGCTATCCCACCTCGCCAGATCCGGCCCCCCTCGCCGCCGAGCACCCCCCCAGTCCACCGGCCGCCGCCGCCGACCCCCCGCACCCTCGATTCCCCTACTCAACCGCCGCCGCCGACCCCCCGCACCCCGCGCACCGTCTTATAAAAAAATTAGTATCAAACAGCTTTTTAAATGCTACTGTCTTATAAAAAAATATTACTGTTATTATTTAAACAAGTTTGAACATTTTTAACACAAATAAGTATCAAACAGCTTTTTAAATGCTAAAAAAATTTGTGGAGCCCACCTCGATCCCTCCATCTCGATCGCTGTCCCACCTCGCCAGATCCGGTCCCCTCACTTGAGCACCCCAGATCCACAGCCGCCGCCAACCCCCCGCACCTCGATTCCCCTACTCAACCGCCGCCGCCGACCCCCGCACCCAGCACCGTCTTAAAAAAATAAGTATCAAACAGCTTTTTAAATGCTCTTGTCTTATAAAAAATATTACTGTTATTATTTAAACAAGTTTGAACATATTTAAACATAAATAAGTATCAAACAGATTTTTAAATGCTAAAAAAAAATTGTGGAGCTGGCAATGAACCCGGGACCTCTGGTGTGAGAACTGGCTGTGACAATCGAGCTAGTAGAGTGGGCTTGACATGGATAGGTTACAGTACTACATAACCTTTTGGCTCGAGTTGAAATAAAAAAAATACTAATGGCGCACCACGGTGAGGTGCGCCATTAGTATTGTGGCCCCTTCGCGATCCCCCTTCGCCCGATCCCCTCGCCCGATCCCCTCGCCAGTTCTCTCCTCTCGATCCACCGCCGCCCGCCCGCTGCCTCGCCTCGCCCTCGCCTCTCCCTCCCTCGCCCTCTCCTCGCCTTCCCTCTCCTCGCCCGCCTCCCCTCGACGCCACCGTCCCGCCACCTCGACGCTGCCCGCCGCCTGACGCGACCTCGCCGCCCGGACGCCGCCCAGCGCCGCCTCGACCCGCCCGACCTCGCCGCCCGGATGTCGCCCAGACGCCGCCCGACCCGCCGCCCGGACGCTGCCCCGCCGCCCTGACGCCGCCTCGACCCCGCCCGGACGCCGCTGCCCCACCTCGACCCCGCCCGTCCACACCACCGTCGACCCGCCTCCCTCGGCGCCACGGGCGCCATGAGACCTAGACTAGACGCCCAAGGTACGACCACCTCCTCCTTACTTCTCCATTCCGCAAGTCCATAGCCTCCTCTCACGTGCTTGCTTCCTTCATTGGGCAGACTTGCTCTGCAGATCCCACCTCACAAGACGACCACCACCACGACCACGCCCACAGGATCTCCTCGCTGCGCTGCCTTGTCTCTCCATCCCTCCCGGTAAGAAATTCCGCTTATCTCAACCCCAGCCGAATCGCAGCGGTAAATAGCACCCACTGATTCGTCTGCAGCGTGGTGGTTCTTGTTTAAATTTGTACTGTTTCTGTCGGTTTCCCTAGTGCAAATTGTGGAACATTTTTTTTTTGTAAACGATCTTGCTTACGAGTTTTGAGCAGCAGAGCTGCTATGTATGGCAGGTTTGGACCTTCTCGACCCAATTAATTGAGTTGTCGAATGCTTACAAGTTGGTAGGTCGAGCTTTTATAGATTAATAAAATCACACCGCCATGCCATACATAAAGGCCATGGACACTCACAATAATCGGATTACGGTTCTGAGCCTAATTAAACAGAACCAAAACAAACAATAACATCAAGGGGACTAAGTAAGTGAAGCTCTGGTTGCAGCGTCGCATGGCCTTTGTACCCGTCATGGTTGGTTTAACATGTAGCTGCCTTATTTGTAGGCTGTAGAGTTTGCTAACATTTTCTTCTTCTTTTTTGCGGCGGCCGGAAGACGTCATCTACTTATCGGCGGTGATCGTGAATTCTCACACCTTTACATTGAAGACAGTCTCTCTATTTTGAAGGAGTTGCATTGAGGATAATCCCCACAGCCGCAGGTCTGAGCTATGTGCTGTCTTCTTGGACTTGCATTGAATTTACTTGTGAAATTGCTGCTAGGAGCCATGCAGCTGTGTGGTTTTAATAGTTGGATAGCACCAAGCTCGGGTTTTGTTCGGTACACTCGAGATGTAGATGCCTCGAAAGATAAACATGTTGTTTGTCTACAAAAAAACTTAATTACTATTATGGGCTAGTGATGATCATATGCACTAGTTACTAGTAGATGCTTTTTATCCTCAGATTGGCGTCTAGTGTTCATAGAAATATATGATTATCTTTGTTGTATAAACCGATTTGGCTGCCAAGTTACAACTTCTTGGTGAAAGTTCATTTTTTATCGATTGGCATATGAGTGGCGTAAAAGTGGCTAGCCTAAATGCGCATATATGAGCATATAGATCAACAAAAAATAAACCCATTCGGCAAGAACATTTATGCACCTATTTACTAGAAGAATGAATAAATGAATGTCGGGGCTAGAGATCATTACTTTATTTGTTATCCAGAAATACAAAAGTTTGGATTGTTGAATGCATTCTGAATTCTAGCTATATAAGGGTATCACTTGATTGGCCACGTCTGATTTACACTAGTCTTAACAATAACAATCAAAATGAAATTCCAACACTTTTGCCCTTAATCACAGATCAAGACCATGATTTACATGAAAAGAAAAATCCCAGTTCACCAAGTAGATAGCAATGCCAATGCACAGTGAGACAACACTCAATAGTGGGAACGCTACTAGACAAGTAGCAGCACTCCATTGATGGTTCGGCTTTTTATTAGTAGAGACCAAGCAAGCTATATGTGTTAATGTGTGTTGCGACTATGCTGCTGCTAGTATACACCAAAACCCAACAGTAGATGGGTCATGGGAGCAGGCCATGAAGGGCACCTCCTGATGGTCCCTCTTATCCTCCTCCATGAAGAGCTAATTAATTACCACTTGTCCTATGCGCGCACTTAGTCAATTAATCTACTTGTAGGTCTTGGCCCGTAGATTAAATTACTTACTGAATTAGAGTATAGTTATTATACTACCAGTTGGAGAAAAAATTAATGGAAATGTTGTGTTCAATGCAGTAGTGATACGTACATCCATCCATGGATTTATCGAAATGCACCGTAGGATTACTCTACTTTAATTTGGCCATGAGTCCCGCTTGTTCAAAGTTTGTTGAGCTGCTCACGAATGATTATCGAAGTTTGCGCCGCTTAGCACCCAATTTTTATAATGATATATACAAGCATTCGAGTTAAGTTTAAAGCTATTTTTGCATGCAGTTTTTTCCTTCTGAAATGTGTTTTTCTTCTTCTTCCTGTTTTTAGTAGTTTGAGTAAGTTTTCTGAAATGATGATGTATTTTTCTTAATTCAGCGAACCGTGAGATGGACTTAGAAGAAGAAACTGTCTCCTGATTGCAGTTGATTAATTAGTATATATGTTGTAGACTTGTAGCATACCTACCTCTATATGGTTTTATATTTCAACTTGATTTCTGAATATTCCAAACCACACGCCAAGTCCTTTCTTACAAGAAGAAGTTTCTCTTCATAACAGTGAACAAAACTCATCCAATCAGCTCAGTTCTAGTGCTGTTGGATTTTTTAATTGGCTTCTTGCAGTTTTGAAAATTCAATTTATTCGATTCTTGAAAATTCAGTTAATTCAGTTAGGCACACAAATTTCAGAACTTTTGTGTGCCCTAGTACTTGGTGTTTGTAGAAAACCAGGAGTGTCAATGGGACTAGAATTCACTTGTTCTTATATGGGTTTGTAAAACTTGTTCATGTACTGAACTACTAATGCCTTGTGATGCTCTGAATTACTTGTGATGCCTCTGAATTACTTGTGATCACATTGAGAAAGACTTGTAAAGATGATAATCATCTTTAACGAGAAAACAATTTGTGATGATTTTGCTAGTTTCTGGGTTTTGTCTCCGACCATCGTGTCGTGATGATTTTGCAGGTACCCGAGAGGCCCTTGAGTTTGCGGAATGTCGATTAACTTCCGTTCCGGCAAATTGGAATTACTCCATATGTCCTATTTTCAGCAAAGGTCATGCTGAAATTTTTCGTGAATTTTAGCATGACTTTGCTAAAAATAGGACATATGGGGTACTTGTGACTAATGCATGGGCCGGGTATCTTAGTAGTTAATTAAGTAGGATCAACTGCCCCGGCGTACTTGTGACTAATGCATGGCTTTTAGGGTGCCTCGGTGTCGATAAAACCGAAATGATGAAAGCTTAGGCTTTTAGGGTGCCTCGGCGTCGAAAAACCCTCAATGATAAAAGCTTAGATTTTAGGATGCCTCGGTGTCGACAAACCCTAAATGATGAGACCATGATCTTGTTCCTTGACAATAACCAACTTTTGACCAAACTTTGTTTCTATTTAGAGAGAAACATGGCCCACAACGATGAGGCCGGGGTTCAAGCGGCAAGGCATTGGGAGCTGTCCCAGGAGATGGAGGAACAACCTCACTTGTATGAGGCCGCCGCCTTCCCCACCGATCCCGAGACCACCGATGGTACCGCTGAGGATGACCCCACCGATGCCACCACCGATGAAAGCCGCCGAGGATGCCACCATCGATGATGGCGGCGACGCACAGATGGCAGCCAACCGAAGAGGCAACGGAAGGACCGGCGCCCGATCGTGCTCCGCACCCTCAAGGAGGAAGTTACTGAAGTGGACTCCAACGGGAATCCAACAGCGCCCGAACGAATAGTCAAGGGGTACTCGCTTCAGCTCGGGTGCATTCTCCGGAGCACCGTCTCGATCAACACCGAGAACCTGAGGCATCCTGACCGAGGGAATTTGCGCAACCTCCTCTTCACGAAGCTGCACGAACGATACAAGTTCCCGCTGAATTCGAAAACACAAGCCTCAAAGGGAATAAAGTGAACAATGCTGCCCTCACGAAGATGAGCAAGGCCCTGTCTACTTGGAAAAGCAATGTGAAGAGAATGATCGAGAAAGGTGAGAGTTATCAGAAGATCAAGGAGAAAAATCCTTCGATCACCGAAGATGACTACAACGACTTCAAGATCAATTTCTCGAGCACCGCAAGCTCCCAATCAAGTGAGTGGGGGAACAAATGCGGAGCTGAACATAGGGGAACACACACTCGGTCCCGGCGGTTACAGAGTGGCGGAGCCTATATGGGACAAGGAGGAGGCGGAGCGTGCCGAGCAAGGCCTACCGCCTCTTCGATACATACGGTGACAAGCAGACCAGGAACTTTGTCGGGGCCGGTACAAGAAGGACCCGAAAACAAAGGAGCTTACCACAGATCTGAAGACCAGGCAGCTTCAGCTTGTTCTGGTAAGGAATACACCCCCGCGTAATTAGCTCCATATGGTTGCATTCTAATTAATGAAGCCGGATTTCTAAATGGTTCACATTCCTTCCGCAGCGCATCGAAAGCGAGCGCTGGGTCGACTCAGAGCAACCCTTGGGACACCACTCTAAATAGAGGGTTGAATGTAATGAAGAACAAGGATAAGCTCGAAGCCTTGACGTCACTGGTCGTGGTGGCCGCAAAGGCTTGTCGACAAAATGGGGTCATACTATACCGCTGGTGTGCGGAAGGAGAAAAAGACCAGCTCGGAAAGCCAGCGCGAGAGGTTCAAGAACTCAAGGCACAGGTGGCGCGGATTCGGAGATTGTCCAAGAGCAAGTGGAACAACGACTGGAGCGGCGATCACCGCCCTTGTGCCTACCTTTGATCTCGGGGTTGAGTGCGTGGATTGCGGGCGCCAACAGGGCCGCCCGATTCCTAGCTTCACGGCCAACTCGCATAATGCGATGGCGGGGCCATTAGTGCCTCCGGCGGAGGCGGCATTGGTGTCTCCGACGCCGCACGGGAGCTTAATGCACCCGGTGTACGCCGCAGGCACCTTCGCAGCAAGCGCCCCTCCGTCAATCGCACGCTACCGTTGGCGGTGCCTCTACATTAGCCGAGCTCGACGCCATCATCATGGTAACTAATTAAGCCTCTCTCGGCCGAGGACTTCATCTCCTTGCCTTTTGACCGGGCATCCCTAACGCCCTACATGTTTTCGCAGGGCGCCGCCGACGCGTGCACTCTCCTCCACTACGTGAACAACGAGTTGGTCGATGTCGCCAAGGGCAAAATCGTTGAACCGGGCAACCCTTGTTCCACGGTACCAGATGCCACCCAACTTGTTTAGGGTTCAACTGGTTCGGTGCTGCCAGGCTGCGACGACTTATTACCTCCGAATCGACCCGTCCGGGCCGACGATGATGACGTGATGACCCTCGCCGCCGCCTCGAGCTGGCCTCGCTTTGGCCGAAGAGCCAGATTCGTTTGGGGCGGGGACACCACCCCAAAGACAACACCGCCGGTCGTGTCGGCGCCAAGTCGGCCCCATGGCAAGACCGCCAGAACGGTGCCGGACATCCCTATGCCACTGGATCCAAACATGCATATGGCACAGGATCAGAACGACGACGACGACGACTATGATACATTTGGCAACATCGATCAGTACTTTGCCGAGCATGGGTACGATGGCGACTTCATGGGGCCTCCTTCTCAAGAACCAAACCCAACAAAAGACGTGTGCGATCTAGCTCGTACCGCGGAGAAGCCAAGTTGCAACAGGCGCCCGGGCGTTCAACTCTCAGGAGACGCCTCCAGCTGCCGACTTCACCGAGCCTCAGATAGGCGAGGTGCGAAATATTATCAGCCCCAACACACTCAAGAAGGCGGTCTATGAGCAAAACTCGGTCCCATTACAGGAGAAGAAGAAGGCACGCAAAAGAAAGACTAAGAAGGGTGCGAGCCAGCCGGCACAGAGTACGATCCATGCTCAGGACGGGCCACCTTCACCGCAGGATATCTCGAGGAGGGTGCATGT
The DNA here is from genome assembly GCA_021605145.1 of Aegilops bicornis. Lineage (NCBI taxonomy): Eukaryota > Viridiplantae > Streptophyta > Magnoliopsida > Poales > Poaceae > Aegilops > Aegilops bicornis. The sequence continues at coordinate 606,384,947 of CM038669.1, read as the reverse complement.
GGCGGGTAGGGCGATGCTACCGACAAATATGCTCAATGCTGCAACCGGTGCTATGCGGAGTCTCCATGATGTTGTTCTTTCTTTGGAGAAGCTGCGTCTCGTGGAGAAGGATGTGGCATACCCGGTTTCGGCCAAGGTGCCGAGAGGGCAAGGGCTTTGTGGATAACTCCATCGGGCGTCACGATCGTCCCGCTGCTTTTGATGACATCCACGCTTATGCTGAACCTTCATCCGCTGCACTACACCTTCGCTCGGCTATTTTCGCTGAGTATGGAGATGCGGATCATTCGCGACAAGACCCCGGACATCGCGATAGTCGACCTTCTACATGCGTGCCAAGTTCTTGGCAGCGCCGAGGACCGCAAGTCGCGAAGTTCTTACCTCGAAGGCGCCATTCGGCAAACCAAGATAAGGATAACTTCCTCGTGCCTTACTTTCCCGAGTAAGTCCTCCCTCAACCGCTCGTAACATATGAATTCTTACATTTCGATCGCTTTTTCTTTTAACATTCCGTTTTCTGCAGTGACACACGTTGCACGCTCATCCTCCTAAGCCCCAAATATTCCATGGCCACGTATTTCGACCCGGACCGTCGATTGACGTAGACTACACAAATGTCAAGAAGGTTCTTGATGATGTTCTCCCGGCTACACCAAATCTGGAGGCACCTTCACCAGGCGTATTCGTAAGTATGGCAAGCACGTGTTCTCCCACAATACGACGTTCTGCTGCGTCAAGCAGCCGCCTGGCGGTCAGAAGGGTGCCTACTACGCCATCCATCACATGCGGGCGATCGTGCGGGACCATCATCAACTTCTGCTACCGAGTAAACTCCAAGATTGGGCCGCGGCGTGTCGGCAATCCAGACGCCGGACCTCCGACAAGAATTCTTTCGCATCCAAATGGAGTTTGCGGAAATCATCCCTCAAGATGTCCTCCGTATCTCGGGCAGTTCTACCTCGTAAATCAACCGTCCAACGGTGACATCGACACAATGCTACAAATGCAGGATGACAACGCCTGCTCTTTCATGACTCCCACGATAGACGGCGGCTTCATCCACGCCCGTCCCTTGAGTCGAGTTGTCTAGTTCTGAAACATCGATTGGCTCATGTTGTAATTAAACTTTAATGAACTTGTAGTATGTCTCTTTGGTTTCGAGAGTCGCTCAACTTAGATGTAATCGATGCTATTAATGTCTTGCTTTTCTCTTCCGATCGCTCTGTTGCATACTTATATATTGCTTATGTATTGTCTCGTGAATTGGTACTAACGTTTACGTTTGGCTAGTGCATAGCGATGCCGACGTATGTCGTGGTACAAGGGTAAGGTTCCTGAGTCTACGATGACTGGGAGGAGTGTCGGAGACAGGTTCACCGATTCAGCGGTAACAGTTACAAAGGGTACACCACTAGGGCGAGGCCGAATCTAGATACGCCCGCTATCTAGCGGGAGAGGGAGGAGCGTTGGAGGAACCGGATGAAGACGAAGTTTCATCGTGATGATGCTCATCGTGATGACCGCAGCTCTCTTCTATGTGATGGTAGTTTAGATGATCGATATCGACTTGTAATGTGAAGACAAACTCGCTACTCGCGGTCTCGAGACTTGTAATATAATGTTCTATCTTTGTTCGGTCTTTTCAATTCGGAGACTAATATGATGAATTGTATTCGGAGACTAATATGATGAATTGTATTCAAAGACTAATCTTCTATTGTATCTCGATGAATCTATTGTTGATGTGTGCTGTCTATATTTTGTCAAATTATACATTTTGTAACCTGTGCAAAAACAGAAAATAAAAAAATAAAAAACCTAATATTCATACTAATGGCGCATCACATGATAGTGCGCCATTAGTATGACAAAGCATACTAATGGCGCATCACTTGTCAGTGCGCCATTAGTATGCCATGGTTACTAATGGCGCATCACCGGGTGGTGCGCCATTAGTATGCCGCGGGTACTAATGGCGCATCCAGAGGTGGTGGGCCAATAGTATTGCAAAACACTGGTATACATGCCCTGGGAGGCATACTAATGGCGCACCCTCTCATATACTAATGGCGCACCGGTGGTGCGCCATTAGTATATCAGATAATACTAATGGCGCATCACCTGGTGCGCCATTAGTAAAAATTACTAATGGCGTGCTATTAATGGCGCACCACAGATGCGCCATTAATAGCCAAATTAGGTGCGCCATTAGTAGTGGTTTTTCTAGTAGTGCTCTTTGTTCGTTCTCCACTATTGGTGTCTTTGGAGTGACTCTTTGTTGCATGTTGATGGATTGCTATATGATCTATCTATGTTATTATTGTTGAGAGAACTTGCACTAGTGAAAGTATGAACCCTAGGCTTTGTTTCCTATCATTGCAATACCGTTTAGGCTCACTTTTACCACTTTCTACCTTGCTGTTATTATTATTTCAGATTACAAAAACCTTTATCTACTATCTATTTTGCACTTGTATCACCATCTCTTCGCCGAACTAGTGCACCTATACAATTTACCATTGTATTGGGTGTGTTGGGGACACAAGATACTCTTTGTTATTTGGTTGCGTGGTTGTTTGAGAGAGACCATCTTCATCCTACGCCTCCTACGGATTGATAAACCTTAGGTCATCCACTTGAGGGAAATTTGCTACTGTCCTACGAACCTGTGCACTTGCAGGCCCAACAATGTCTACAAGAAGAAGGTTGTGTAGTAGACATCACTTTCCCTTTTGGAGTAGGAGAGAAGGAAAGAGGGAAAGAGAGAGGGAGTAGGAAAGGACAAGGGGGGTGCCGCCCCCTTCCCCTAGTCCAATTCGGACCCATGGGGGGGCGCCACCTCCCCTTGGCCTGCCTCCTCCTTTTCCCGTATGGCCCAATAAGGCCCATTACTTTTCCCGGTGAATTCCCGTAACTCCTCGGTACTCCGAAAAATACCTGAATCAATCGGAACCTTTCCTATGTCCGAATATAGCCTTCCAATATATCAATGTTTACCTCTCGACAATTTCGAGACTCCTCGTCACGTACGTGATCTCATCCGGGACTCGAAACAAACTTCGATCATAACTTATAATACAAATCATCATCGAACGTTAAGCGTGCGGACCCTACGGGTTCGAGAACTTTGTAGACATGACCAAGACACATATCTGATCAATAACCAATAGTGGAACCCTGATGCTCATATTGGCTCCTACATATTCTACGATGATCTTTATCAGTCAAATCGCATAACATCATACATTGTTCCCTTTTGTCATCGGTATGTTACTTGCCCGAGATACCTAGTTCAATCTCATTACCGGCAAGTATCTTTACTCGTTCCGTAATGCTTCATCCCACAACTAACTCATTAGTCACATTGCTTGAAAGGCTTATAATGATGAGCATTACCGAGAGGGCCCAGAGATACCTCTCCGAAACACGGAGTGACAAATCCTAATCTCGATATATGCCAACCCAACAAACACCTTGGGAGACACCTGTAGAGCATATTTATAATCACCCAGTCACGTTGTGACGTTTGATAGCACATAAGGTGTTCCTACGGTATTCGGGAGTTGCATAATCTCATAGTCTGAGGAACATGTATAAGTCATGAAGAAAGCAGCAGCAATGAAATTGTAACAATCATAATGCTAAGCTAGCGGGTGGGTCTTGTCCATCACATCATTCTCCTAATGATGTGATCTGATACGTCTCCAACGTATCTATAATTTTTTATTGTTCCATGCTATTATATTACATGTTTTCGATGTCTATGGGCTTTATTTTACACATTTATATCATTTTTGGGACTAATCTACTAACCAGAGGCCCAACCCGTATTGCTGTTTTTTTCCTATTTCAGTATTTCGAAGAAAAGGAATATCAAACGGAGTACAAACGGAATGAAACCTTCGGGAGCGTGATTTTTGGAACGAACGTGAGCCAGAGGACTTGGAGTGCAAGCCAAGAATCAGCCGAGGCGGCCACGAGATAGGAGGGCGCGCCCACCCCTCCCGGACGCCCCCCTGTCTCATGGGCCCCTCGGGCGGCCACCAACGTACTTCTTCCTCCTATATAAGCCTACATACCCCGAAAACATCCAGGGAGTCATCGAAGAAATATTTCCACCACCGTAACCTTCTTTATCCGCGAGATCCCATCTTGGAGCCGTAGCCGGCGTTCTGCCGGAGGGGGATTCCACCACAGAGGGCTTCTACATCAACACCATAGCCCCTTCGATGAGTTGTGAGTAGTTTACCACAGACCTTCGGGTCCATAGTTATTAGCTAGTTGGCTTCTTCTCTCTTTTTGTATCTCAATACAATGTTCTCCCCCTCTCTTGTGGACATCTATCCAATGTAATCTCTATTTGCGGTGTGTTTGTCGAGATCCGATGAATTGTGGGTTTATGATCAAGTTTATCTATGAATAATATTTGAATCTCCTCTGAATTCTTTTATGTATGATTGAGTTATCTTTGCAAGTCTCTTCGAATTATCGATTTGGTTTGGCCTACTAGATTGATCTTTCTTGCCATGGGAGAAGTGCTTAGCTTTGGGTTTAATCTTGCGGTGTTCTTACCCGCGATGTAAAGGGTTGCAAGACACGTATTGTATTGTTGCCATCGAGGATAAAAAGATGGGGTTTATATCATATTGCTTGAGTTTATCCCTCTACATCATGTCATCTTTCTTAATGTGTTACTCTGTTCTTATGAACTTAATACTCTAGATGCATGCTGGATAGCGGTCGACGTGTGGAGTAATATAGTAGATGCAGGCAGGAGTCAGTCCACTTTCCACGGACGTGATGCCTATATACATGATCATGCCTAGATAATATCATAACTATTCGCTTTTCTATCAATTGCTCGACAGTAATTTGTTCACCCACCGTAATACTAATGCTATTTTGAGAGAAGCCACTAGTGAAACCTATGGCCCCTGGGTCTATCTTTTATCATATAAGTTTCCAATCTACTTTTATTTGCATCTTTATTTTCTGCATCTATATTACAAAATACGAAAAATATATTAATCTTATCATATTATCTCTATCAGATCTCACTTTCACAAGTGGTCGTGAAGGGATTGACAACCCCTTTATCGCATTGGTTGCAAGTTCTTTGTTTGTTTGTGTAGGTTCGTGGGACTTGTGAGGGTCCTCCACTAGTAGAAAAGGGGGCAATGGCCCAGGCCGGTTTAGCCCATTAGTCCCGGTTCAATCCAGAACCGGGACCAATGGAGCTATTTGCCCCGGTTCGTGAGCCAGGGGCCGGGCCACGTGGGCGTGGGCCATTGGTCCCGGTTCGTCCGGGACCTTTTGGTCCCGGTTGGTGGGAAGAACCGGGACCAATGGGCTCGGCTTCGCCCACCACTATTGGTCCCGGTTGGTGGCTTGAACCGGACGAAGGCTTCCCTTTAGTCGGTTCATGCCACCAACCGGGGCTAATGGTGGTGCCTATATATAGCCCCTCGCGCAAGAGCAGAGCACACTGCTCTATTTTTTCTGGCCGAGGGGGAGAGGGCTTGGTGGTGCTCTAGCTGACCTCCTATGCACATTCCACCACCAGAAGGATGAAACTATTGAGGCTCCTCGGCATGTCGCCCTCGACACCTCACCAGCTTCGGGGACTACTGTCGGAGTAATGGGCCACGGGTAGGCAAACCCGAGCCCCCGGACCTTTCAAGACATCGGGGCAGGCTGCGCCTCTCAAGACCCCAACACGAAGAGCCGCTTTCTGAGAGTCGGCGGCAGAGCCGCCGACCGCCTCACGGCCGAGACCTGTGGACGGCCGAGATAAGCCGACTCCCAACTGGCGGCTTCGGAGGAGCCGGCTATGGGGAGTCGGCCCGCGACTCCAACCACCTCCTGCCTTCGCGACTATGGATGGGATGGTGTGCGGCCACCGCGCGGCCCATCCCTTCCCCGTTCGCAAAGGGCAGGCATGGCCACAGTGCGCCGTGCCAACGAAGATCTCCATCCGGCGCGGCACTGTTGCCATGCCGGCCCTGACATCAGCCCCGTGGCAGATTCCTGTGCCCACGACGACCTGTCTGTACGACCCAGAGACGGCGGGACCCGCCTGTCGGCGGGGGTGCAGAACACGGCGAGAGCGCCACAAGACGGACCTGTTGGGAGTCGGCCCCCAGGAGTCGCCTGGCACTCCCACGGACCCCGCACGCCATTAACTAGACAAGACAGGGAATGGCAACAGTGATCGCCCATCAGGCGGCGGCATTGTTGCCATGACCCCATGACCAAGCCAACGTCATTAGAGGCGCGTCTACAGTAATACGCAGCCGACAAGACCCGCCCACGGCGGACAAGGCCTGTCGGCCCCATGTCAAGCCGTCGGGGCCCACTAGTCGGCGGGCCCCAGCAGGTCACGGAGAAGACTGACGTGAGAGATGACGGCTTGGACCCGCGCCAAACAGGATTACCATTGTAACCCGGGGTAGGCCTATATAAACCCCAGGGCACCCATGCAAGAGGTTGGACCCTAATAGTTTTAGACACACATAGAGGGAAGAGGAGAGCTAGCCGTGCCCTTCTCCTTCCTCACCCCGAGCAGCTCAAGGAGCAACCTTGTACCCACTTTGCCATAGTGATTGTCGGAGTAATGGACCACAGGTAGGCAAACCCGAGCCCCTCGACCTTTCAAAACATCAGGGCAGACTGCGCCCCTCAAGACCCCAAGATGAAGAGCCGCCTTCTGAGAGTCGGCCACCAGTCGCCGATCGCCTCCCAGCCGAGTCCCAGAGACGGCCTCAAGACAAGCCGACTCCAAGCCAGCGACTTCCGACGAAGCCGGCTACAGGGAGACGGCCCGCGACTTCGTCCACTCCCTGCCCCGCTCATAAAGAGCAGGCATGGCCACAGGCGCCAGACGACGGAGAAATCCGTCTGCTGCATCAGTAGCCACGCCGGCCCTGACATCAGCCCCGTGGGCAGATTCCTGTACCCATGATGGCCGGTCTGTACGACCCGAAGACGGCAGGACCCGCCTGTCGGCGGGAGTGCAGAAGACGGCGAGAACGCTCCAAAGACGGACCCGTTAGAGTCGGCCTCCGAGAGTCGGCCGGCCCCTCCCACGGGCTCCGTGCGCCATTAACCAGACAAGACAGGGAATGGCAACAGTGATCGCCCGCCAGGCGGCGGCACTGTTGCCATGACCCCGCGACCAAGCTCGCGTCATTAGAAGAGCGGCTCTGATGACGCAGACCAGCAAGACCACCACAAGCGGAAGAGGGCTGTCGGCCCCATCTTGGACCGTCAAGAGCCCTCAAGTCGGCGGAGAAGACGGCGACTTAAGAGATCGACGGCTGGGACCCGGCCCACTGGGATTACCATTGTGCCCCCGGGGGGTAGGCCTATATAAACCCCCCGGGGCACCCATGCAAAGGGTCGGAACCTAGTAGTTTGACACACACACATAGAGGGAAGAGGAGAGCTAGCCGTTCCCTTCTCCTTCCTCACCCCGAACAGCTCAAGGAGCAACCTTGTACTCACCTTGCGATAGTGATCATGCGGAGACCCCGCGGAGCAGCTGTAGGGGTGTTATCTCCTCGGAGAGCCCTGAAGCTGGGTAAGATTCGCTGGCGTGCATGTCTTCACCTCATCCCATTTCTAGGCACCGGCGACGTTCTACTCGCCCCCTCCATGATAAGCCATCCTTTGGCATATGTCGCACCCAACCCCCGACATTTGGCGCCCACCGTCGGGCTAGGTGCACCGTCGTCCGGAGACCTGCTCTGGACGGGAACCCTCTTCCTCCCTGCCGAGCGCAGCCAGCTCGGCACGCCAGACGGAGTCTGCACCGACGCGCTCTATGGCGCTGAGGTCGCCTGCGCGGCAAGCTTCCTCGCCGAACTTGTCGGCGAGGTTCGCCTCTCAAGCGAGCCTGCGCTCGACGCAGTAACGGATGGCCCCGAGAAACCTCCTCGCGGGCCTCCTCGAGCAGCTCCACGTCGCCGGCGAGCGCGCCGCCGACATGGAGTCCATAGGCTCCACCAACCCGATGCTGGTCAACTCCGACACCGCATCGCTCGACGTGTTCCCCACCGACGTGGTGGTATACGACGAGCCGCTCCCTCGCGCGGGGAGCGGCGGAAGCACAATCACGGAGGTGCTCGTCATCGGTCACAACGAGCCTTCCGGCGAGGGAGCTCGTGACCCTCTCGACGCGGTTCTGCAAGACCTGACCGCCCCCATTCCGGAAGACACCGACGCTGGGACGCTGGAAGCGCGCCGCCTCCAGCTCCTCGTGGGCGCACAGAAGCTGGCGAGCATGAGACGTTTGTCAGAAGCCTACCAGCGTGAGATGATTTGCGCTGTGGGCGGCTCGCCGGCTCCGACTGGGCCTAGCCGCCTAGGCGCGGTCAGCAGCTGTGGCGAGCTATCGCCATCTGTTTGGGGCCCAATCGCCTGTACGCCACGCCCTCGGAGAACATCCGCGCCGCCCAGGCGGCGGCAGACGAGCTGGATAACTTCGAGGGCGAGGAGTGCTGCCTGATGACGGAGCGAGTCCAGCAACTCCTCGACGCGGCCGCTGCGCAAGACGAAGCCAGCTGCCGCACGGAGGCGCCGCGACGACAACACGGCGACTTGCCTCACACCGAGATCAAGGCGCGACGTCTCGGACACCGACTGGCGGCGTCCGTGGAAGAAAAAACAAGGATCCGACTGTTAGCCATAGCTGGACTCACATCTCCATCGAGCGCGACGAAGATGGCCGCCCAAGAGCAGTGGAGCGGCGGGACGACTACCTGCCTCCTCCTCCCCGCAGAGAAAGGCGAGTCTCCCCGCCACCCGTCGAGCATCCGACTCTCGGCGGCCGCCTTAGCCGCCGAGAGGGAGTCGGAGAAAACGATGCCCGCCACCGGATCGAGCGACTCCACTGATCCCTGGCGCTGGAAGAAGTAGACGAGTTGGGCCCGCCCTGTTTCGGACCTCGCATCCGAGACGAGCCCTTCCCCAGAGGATTTACACTCCCCCGAGATACACCCAAGTACACCGGCTCCGTGAAGCCGGAGGATCGCTAGTGGACTACTCCACGACCGTCGGCATAGCGAACGGCAACAAGCGCGTTGTAAAAGTATGTTCCCTCATGCTCTGTGGCACGGCCCAGACATGGTTGAACAGCTTGAAGCCCCGCAGCATCAACAGCTGGGTCGACTTCACCGAGGCTTTCGTCCGCAACTTCACGAGCACATACAAGCGACCTCCCAAGCCTCGCCAGCTTTCCTTGTGCGTACAAGGCCCCAACGAGTCTACTCGCGACTACCTCACGCGCTGGGCCGAGCTCCGGAACTCCTGCAAAGGAGTGCATGAGGTGTAGGCAATCGAGTACTTCACCGCCGGGTGCAGAGAAGGCACCCTCCTCAAGCACAAGCTCCTTTTGCGGCCAGCCGGAGACCCTCGACGAGCTGCTGATCATAGCAGACAAGTACGCCATAGCCGACTCCTCCATGAAGTCGGAGATGGAAGTCAGAGCGACTGGCAAGGTGGCTCCTCATGCAACCAGAACTCCGGTGGCGGCCTTGATCAGCGACAACAGCAGAATGATCACAAGCGCAAGGCCCGCAGCCGGCTTCCAACAACCGGCGGTGGTGACGATCGAAGACCGGCAGCCAGAGGGGCAGCCTCCTGCCAAGCGGCAGAAAGGCGGCAAGCCCAACTGGTTGCCGGCCTTCTCTTACGAGCAGACTCTGGATGGACCCTGCAAGTTCCATAGCGGCGCGAAGCCGTCGAATCACACCACCAGGAAGTGCCACTGGCTCACAAGGATCGCCAAGGGAGACGGCCTTGTTCCTCCTCCGTCTACTGGGCCTCCGCCTCCACCACCGCCCCAGCAGCCGGCTGTCAGGCCAGTCGGCGCAATACAAGACGAATACCCGGAAGAGCACGGTGCCTCTGTAGTGTTTACCAGCAGGGAGCCGACGATCGCCAAGAAGAAGCGGCAAAGAATAAAGAAGAAGTGAATGTGAGCATCAGATACCTGCACTGCAGACCGGGTCCGGAGAAGCCCATCGGTTGGAGCCGTGCTGATCACCCAGAGATGATGCCGAATCCGGGCTCCTACGCCCTGGTCTTGGGAGCCACCCTTGCCGCGGATAGGCGGGCCGCTCGCTTCTCGCGAGTGCTGATAGACGGAGGCTGCAACATCAACATCCTGTAAAATGATACGATGGAGAAGTTTGGAATCAAGCAAAGACAGCTTCAGCATAGTCGGACTGTGTTCCATGAAATTGTACCTGGCCTTTCCTGCTCACCGATTGGCAAGATTCTGATAGACGTCCTCTTTGGGGACAAAGATCACTTTCGCTGAGAGCCAGTCTGGTTCGAGGTGGTGGACCTCGAAGGCCCTACCATGCTCTGCTTTGGCGACCTGCTCAGCCAAGTTCATGGCGATCCCCACTCGCCTACCTCAAGATGAAGATGCCGAGTACCAAGGGATTACGACCGTGAGCCGGCGACTACAGAAGTCGTCTACACTGTCAGGTTGAAAGCCGGCTGGCCAAGTCCTGGTGATCGAGCTGAGAAGCGGCTCCTTGATCGGGTTGTGGCAATGGCGGCAAGCAGCCAGAGATGTCGCCCGACCCCAAGGAGTCGGTCGAGGGCTCGTTCAAGCCCGGCCAAAGATACCAAGAAGATACCCTTGGACCGGAGCACCGGAGAGGTACGCTATCGTAGGTGCCAACCTCGACAGCAAATAGGAAGGTGAGCTCGTCGATTTCCTCCGTGAGAATCGGGACATTTTCGCATGGTCCTCCAAAGACATGCCAGGTGTACCGACGGAATTCGCCGAGCACAAGTTACATGTCCGATCTGATGTGAAGCCCGTCAGGCATCCCTTGCGCCGCCTGTCAGAAGAGAAAAGACGAGTTGTTGGAGAAGAGATAGCCCGGCTCCTCGCAGCCGGTTTCATCATGAAAGTGTTCTTTCCAGAGTGGTTAGCAAACCCGGTCTTGGTACAAAAGAAGAACAAGCAGTGGCGGATGTGTATTGACTACGAGCCTCAACAAAGCTTGCCCCAAGGACCCGTTTGCTTTGCCAAGGATTGATCGGTGATAGACTCCATACCGGATGCAAGCTTTTGAGCTTCTTAGATGCATATTCAGGATATCACCAGATCAAGCTGAACCCGGCCGACAGATTGAAGACCGCCTTCATCACGCCATTTGTAGCCTTCTGCTACCTGACCATGACATTCGGCTTGAGGAATGCCGGCGCCACCTTCCAGCGTTGCATGCAGAAGTGCCTCCGCAAGCAGCTTGGCAGAAACGCCCACATTTACGTGGACGACGTGGTGGTGAAGACGGAGAAGCGAGGAATGCTGTTGGAAGACCTCAAGGAGACCTTTGAAAATCTGCACCGATTCCAGATCAAGCTCAGCCCAGAGAAATGCGTCTTCGGAGTACCAACCGGCCAGCTCCTTGGCTTCCTGGTCTCTGAACGCGGCATAGAGTGCAACCCCGTGAAGATCAAGGCGATCGAAAGGATGGAAGTACCCCGCCGACTGTTAGATGTGCAAAAGTTCAGCGGCTGCTTGGTGTCTATCAGCCGGTTCATCAGTCGGCTGGGCGAGAAAGCTCTTCCTCTGTACCAGCTCATGAAGAAGACCACCTTCTTCGAATGGAACCCAAGGTGGACGAGGCTTTTCTCCAGTTGAAGAAGATGCTGACTACTCCCCCAGTGCTGGTGGCTCCGACTCCAAAGGAGCCCATGCTCCTGTATATTGCCGCCACCAGCAAGGTAGTCAGCACAGTTATCGTAGTTGAACACAAGGAGGAAGGCAAGGCGCTACCTGTCCGAAGACGGTTTATTACCTAAGCCAAGTCTTGTCGACCTCCAAGCGAGAACTACCCCCACTACGGAAGATGTGTTCTGGCGTGCACTTTGCCGCCAAGAAGTTTAAGCCTTACTTTCAAGAGCATCCAATCACCGTGGTTTGCACGGCCCCACTAGCAGAGATCATCGGAAGCTGAGATGCTTCTGGCCGAGTGGCCAAATGGGCCATAGAGTTGGCCCCCTACACCATCTATTACCAGCCCCGCACCACCATCAAGTCACAAGCACTGGCCAACTTCCTCGTTGACTGGGCCGAGACCCAGAACCTGCCGCCAGTGCCCGACTCCACCCATTGGCGGATGCACTTTGATGGCTCCAAGATGCGCACCGGCTTGGGAGCCGGCGTGGTCCTCACTTCCCCCAAGGGCGACATAAGCTCAAATGCACGCTGCAGATCCATTTCGCCGCCTCCAACAACGTCGCCGCCGAATACGAGGCGCTCATCCAGGGCTCCGGCTTGCCAAAGAGCTCGGCATTCGCCGGATCCTGTGCTATGGCGACTCCGACTTGGTGGTCCAACAGTCATCCGGCGACTGGGACGCCAAAGATGCAAATATGGCGAGCTACCGCTTTCTGGTACAGCAGCTGAGTGGATATTTTGAGGGATGCGAATTCCTCCACGTGCCAAGAAACGACAACGACCAAGCAGATGCCCTGGCAAGAATCGGCTCCACCCGCCAGGCAATACCATCCGGCGTCGCCCTTGACGCCTCCTCAAGCCATCTGTCAAGCCGTCACGAGTCGACTCCATTTTGTGCCGGCTCCCCACGAAGAAGTCGGATCCGACTCCAAAGCCTCAGCAGACGGCACAAGAATCCTTGCAGACGCCCCCAAGAACGCGGCAGTCGAAGCCGGCCCGAGGACTTCAGAACCCGGCCCGGGGACTGCGGCGACCATTGCGAAGACTCCAGTACTCGGCCCGGGGACTGCGCCAGTCGGCCCGGGGACTTCTTCAACCCAGCAAGCTGCTGCGGACTCCAACCCGCCGCCCCCAGCCCAACCGATCTGGTCCAAGTAGCAGTATTGGCAGTCGAAGAAATAGCAGCACCCTCATGGGCCCAGCCCATCCTGAAGTTCTTAGTAAGCGGAGAGCTACCAACAGATGAGACCTTAGCTCAGCAAGTGCAACGCCGAGCAGCAGCCTACACTATAGTCAATGGAGAGCTGGTCAGGCGCAGCGTCACCGGTGTCTACCAGCGCTGGGTCGAGTCAGAGCAAGGCCAAGCAATTCTCGAAGACATCCATCGTATGAAAGTGCGGCCATCATGCGACCTCAAGAGCACTTGCCGCCAAAGCCTTCCGATAGGGTTTCTTCTGGACGACTGCCCTATAAGAGGCCAAGGAATTAGTTCAAAAATGCAAGGGTGCGAGGTGTTGCTCCAAGCCGCTTGACCGGCTTCGTCAAGATTATCCCCATCGCCTGGCCCTTTGCTGTTTGGGGCCTGGACATGGTGGGACCATTCAAAACGGCATGAGGCGGCCTAACTCACTTATTTGTCGCGGTGGACAATTTCACCAATTGGATAGAAGCAAAACCCATCAAGAAGTTAAATGGTCCTACGACAGTGACTTTCATCGCCGACATCACGACTCGGTACGGCGTACCACACAGCATCATCACCGACAACGGCACAAATTTTGCCAAAGGCGCCCTGGCCCGTTTCTGCGCGACGCAAGGCATCCGACTGGACTTAGCGTCCGTTGCCCATCCGCAGTCAAACGACCAGGTGGAGCGAGCGAACGGCCTCATCCCCGTTCGGCATCAAGCCTCGATCGGTCGAACCATTGAGCGTTTTCGGTCGCGGGCTTTGAGGAGTTACCGGCCGTCCTATGGAGTCTGCGCACGACTCCAAACAAGTCAGCGGCTTCACACCCTTCTTCCTCGCTCTACGGTGTCAAGCCGTCATCCCAACAGATATAGAGTTCGACTCCCGAGTCACCATGTACACCAAAGAGGAAGCGGAAGAAGCACGTCAAGGCAGGCGTCGATCTCCTGAAGAGGGCATTGTTGGCACTCACCGGTCCAGCATCTACCAAAGCAGAGCCTGCACCGCTACTACAACAAGAAGGTCAAGCCAAGATCATTCCTAGAGGGCGGCCTTGTGCTCCGGCTGATCCAAATAACAGCCCGGCCAACACAATTGTCGGCGCCTTTGGGAAGGCCCATTCATCATCGACAAAGTCTTTGAGCAACGACTCCTACTACTGATCGGCGCTTTCGAAGCCCCGAGCACGCAAGAGGGACGACTCCGGCAAACAGACGGAGCGGCCATGGAATGCGAATCTCCTCCGAAGATTTTACAGTTGATGCAGTATGTACCACGCTACCCTTTGTGTTTAAAAGTACCAAGACTCCGGGCCCCCCGAGACGAGCTCGCGGACTGCCCTCTTTTGTTATCTGTATGATAAGAATTGTGCCTTTGAGTATGTTACTCTTTATTATGCTATTTGGCACCGGGCTCGACTAGTCGGCCCGGGGACTCGCCGCCTTTGGGCTATGAAATGCTTCTCTGATCGAGACAAGTAACGTCTGATTGCCTAAGCCGTCTCATGTCGAAGCCGCAGCTTTCATGAAGCGGCTGTTTGGTGGGCAGGAGTAAGGAAGAACGGGCGCCCACACGAAAAATTGGCTATGGACCCAAAGCATAAAAATTGTTTAAATCGGCTTCCAGCCCGTTTCGTAAAACCGACTCTGAAGTAGTCGGCTTGTCGCTTTCTACCCAACTTGCTTAACGACTCTAAAAAAATGGCCAAGTACTTGCCTTCCCAAAAGTAGCCAAGCATTTGACCTAGACGGCAATCCGCAGAGCGGTTGCCCGATAGGCAAGGCGGCATCTAAGGGAAGGCGGCAAAGAAAAAGCCACAAGAGCAATAAGCAAGGAAGGATAAAATTAGAATAATATTTACACAAGCTTAGGCCCTTGGCCGGATCTTCGGATAGAGGTTCAGAATACACCCCGCGGGTGGAATTGTGCAAATTAACAAGTTCTTTTAAAAGACTAGCAAACAGATAAAATAAAGGCAAGGCAGCGGCCTAAGAAGCGGCAGATGGGGTTGGAAGGCCGGAGGCGGCGGCGGCGGCGTCAGGCGCCGGGGCGGCCGGCTGGGCGGTCTCGGCTTCATCGTCTCTGGCGGCAGCCGGCCCAGACGGGCGCGGCTCATTCTTTGGGCGCTTGGTCGAAGCCGAGGCTGGTCGCCCGCTCCGTCTTCCGGGCGCCCCATGTCGTCTCCGCCCTGCCTCGTCTTCATCCTCGTGGCTGAGTCGATCACCTCCGAAGTCCTCGTCGTGATCCGGGTTCATCTCAACCACTCGTGGCGCCTCCCCACCGTCTTGAGCCCGCTTTCGAGATGAAGACGCTGGTGTCCGATGTAAATGGCGATCGCCACCGCACGCTCGGCGAGGGCGTCCTCCGCGGCCGATAGCTCCGCTTTGAGCTTCGACGAGCAGCGGCCAGCCGGTCCAGATCCAGCCCCGGATACCACGCCTTGACGAACTCCAGGGCTCGGCGAGCTCCGGCCCGAGCCGCGGAACCCTTCCAGGCCTCAAGACGGCCAGCCGCGACCTCCAGCCAGTCGGCGGTCCGGCTGGGAGTGCGCAGAACCGGCATTTCCGGCCACAGAGCAGCGATCGCCTAGGCGCCGGCACGCTGAAGATGGCACAGCATCCGATGGGCCGGCCGCACACGGGCCTCGATGCTCAGAAGCTGCTCGTCAAGGGTCCGGGGGGCGTTGGTTGCAATCTCAGCACCACCCGCCCTTCGCGCCTCGCGATCAGCCTCGATGGCTTGATTGGCCGCCTGCGTGTGACCGGGGAAGAAGTCTGCCAAGAAGAAGAAGAAGCAAGTCAGAAAAACAGGAGCCGGCCTGACCCTTAGTTGGCGACCCAAAAGAAAAAGTAAAAGAAAACTTACGATCGACGATATCCTCGATTTCGTGGAAGCCGAAGGTCAGCAACGCTTCCCTGTCGGTCCAGGAGGAGCGCTCGCTCTCAAATTTGGCTAGGAGAGCGGCCTCTTTCTTCTCCGCCTTCTCGACTGCCGCCTTGAGCAGCAGCTCCCTCTGCTCCGCCCGCTGCGTGGCCAGCAGGTCGCGCTCTGCGGCGAAGCTTGCCGCACTCCTCTTTGGCGCCAAGAAAGCGGTGTCGGCCGCACTGCCCTCAAGAGCGGCGTTGGACTACGAAGAATAAAAGAAGAAGGACGCCAGCGAAGTCGTCAGCTAAGTAGGTCGCCAGGAAGATCCGGCCCGACTGCGCAGTAGTCGGCTTGAATCTCGGTGACTGCAGCCCGCGGGTGCGCCAGCGCGCCCCCGCGAAGAAGAAAACTCACCTCGGCTCCTCGCCAAGTCAGCAGCCCGCTTGCTCAGCTCCTCAACGTTGCGGTTGAAGGCAGTGGCGCGGAGGTTGTGATATTCCTGCGACAAGAGTTTCAGACAAAGGTAAAAACTTGGAGGTACGCAAATAGAGTTCCGAGCCGCCTGCACAGAGAAGAGCAAGAAAAGTTCAAAAAGAAACATACCCGCACGGTGGATCGCGAAGCCAGGTGCGCCTTGGAGAGGTTCTAGATGGCGTCGCCCTCAGCCCGCAGCTTCGCCTGGATGTCCAGGAGCGCCGTGTTCAGCGGCCCGTGCTGCCTCCTCGCACCCACCCAACGGGTGCGGCGCTTGTCGCCTCGGCGTCAGGGATGGCCGAGCTGGCGCCGCCGGTCTCCAAGGGGCGCGGCGCCGAAGTCGCCTTCTCAAGACGGCGTCGCGCCGGCGAGGCGACTTGAAGAAGCAGCTGCGCCACGGCCTCGTCGTCGGTCGGCGGCACGGGCGGGTCTGCCGGCTGCTTGCCAAGGCTCTCGGACTGCGGTGGAGGCGGGCGGAGGTGGCAGCGGCGCCGGGTAGGGAGACCTCGCCGCCTTCCCTCTCTCACGACGGGACCTCACCGCCAACTCCTCCGACTGCCCGTGAACTCCGGCGGCGGTGGCGCAGAGCTCAACGGGTGACGAGCAGCGCCCGGCCGGAGGCGCGGCCTCCTCGGCTCTCCTCTTGGCTGCAGCGGCGGCTTCGACCTCCTCCAGATTCTTCTGGGCGGAAGCCGCCGCCTTCTCAGCCTCCGCCTTCTCCAGACGGGCGACCTCCTCCTCGTCGCGCTTCTCCTGCGCATTCTGCTCTGTTGCCTCCCGGAGGGCGGCCGCAGGGTCAACCCGCCGACTATTGGCGGATGTCTCCGCCGACCCCATGACGGAGGCGGCGGCGACCCTCTCCAGGGTGAGGGGAGCCCTGATGAGAAAAAGACGCGTAAACACTTGGACAAGACGGACCCGAAGAAACAAGACAAAATAAAAATACTTACGCGGAGACCAGCGGTGGATTCTTCACTTCCTTACGGAAGCGGTTAGCCTTCGCGACCGCCTCTTCGCGCTGGGTCGCGGCGGCCGCCCCCCTGAATTTCTTTGCCCGGCCGCCTGGCAGACTCGGCCTGGCCCGGCGCTTCTTCGCGCCGCCTCGACCACCCAAGGCGGCGGAGGAGCTCGCGCTTGGATGGCCGGCTTTCTGCTGACGGTGGGGGACGGCTTCCTTCTCACCGTCATCGTCAGGCCAATCGGCGAAGGTGGCCGAAGGCCTGAAGTCGTCGGCCCCTCCTCCTCCCTCGGTGCCGGCCTCCATCGCCGCCACGCCCAAGTCGGGGTCGTCGGCGTCGCTCTCCGCCCGGTCGGGGATGAATTCACGAGCTGGCCCCGCGGCGCCGGGCGAAGGCTGCATGAGGGGATTCTGAGTCGGAGAAGACCAAGGAAAATTAGAGCCGGATTCAGCTGAAGAAGGAAACAGAGAAGCAAGAGATGACTTACCACAAGCGGGGGGTTGGCGCGCGTGTACGGCTCCTTGCCGAACTGCCATTCCTCCGTAAGGCTGCTGTTCGCCAGGAAGTTCACCGTGTCCACCACCTCCGCGTGGGGCATGTCTTTGGAGCACAGCCGGCTGGGGTCCTGGCGGCCGCCCATCTGACAGATCAGATGAGGTCGGCCTTGAAGGGGGAGGACTCGGCGCGCCACGAAGGCGGCCAACAAGTCCGCCCCAGTCAGGCCCTCCGGGAGTCAGCGTCCGGGCCCGATAGGACCAGCTGGGGGGTCGCCCCGCCAACTCGCCGCCCATGTAAGGCGGCAAGTTGACCCAGTCGCCCTCAGGGGCGACGTTCTTGATGTAGAAGTATGTACGCTGCCACATCTTCACCGACTTGATGAGGGGGATGGCAGGAAAAGAGTTCTCGGGCACCGGCCTCCTCTTGGCGATGAACGTGCCGCACAGAGCCGGCACGCGAGCGACGTGGGTCCCGAGCTTGGCTTGGAAGAATTCCCCCCACAGCTCGATGGTGGGGAGAACGCCAAGAAAGCCCTCGCATAAGGCCGCGAAGGCGGCCAGCAGCAGCACCGTGTTGGGAGTGAGGTGGTGCGGCTCCAGCCCGAAGAACTCTAGGAACGCGCGGAAGAAGCCGCTCACCGGCAGCCCCAGCCCGCGCATGAGGTGCGAGCGGAATATGACCCGCTCGCCCTCCTCCGGCGCCGGCGTAATTTCGCCCTCCGGCGCGGCGCGGGTCCGCACTAGGTGGCTGCCGGGGATGCGGCGCGTTTGGCGGAGAAACTCAATGATGTCGTCGTCGATGATGGAGCCGTCCCACACGCCGGAGCGCGTGGTGGGAGGCGCGGCGGCGGAGGAGGAGCTCATCTCCACGGCACGGCGAGGTTCGGCGTGGCGGAGCGAGGAGGAAGACAAAGCAAGGAGCAAGAGGGAGCGCGGAAGAGTGGGTGCGCGTGCGTCGCCGCTCCCTCCTCCCCCCGCCTACTTATAGGCGCCTAGGCTGCGAAGCCGAGGGGGCGGGCGTGGGATTAACTGCGTCCACGTCCCCACGCCCCCACGATTTAACCCACGACGTTACTGCGTGCGATAACGGGCGCAGGGAGCCTAACCGCCGCACGACCGCAGCAGCTGGATCCGGCTTGAGGCGCCGATGGCGGGCCCCGCCCGACGGGAACTGTCTTGTCACGCAGCGTGGGCTGGCGGACTGCCGTGTGGCGGGCCCGCAATGGGCAGCTGCTCGAAGCTTATCAGCACGCCGCCGCAGATCCCGCCGCGACCTTCAAACCTTTGAAGAGCAACACGGCCTCTGCAAGGCCGACTCCGACAGAAATCGGCTCAAGATGGAGACGGCGAGGCGAGTCAATTCTCCTACTAAAGGGATGAAACTGTTGAGGCTCCTCGACATGTTGCCCTCGGCGCCTCACCAGCTTCGGGGACTACTGTCGGAGTAATGGGCCACGGGTAGGCAAACCCGAGCCCCTGGACCTTTCAAAACATCGGGGCAGACTACGCCCCTCAAGACCCCAAGACGAAGAGCCGCCTTCTGAGAGTCGGCGATGACAGTCGCCAGCGCCTCCCACCGAGTCCCAGAGACGGCCTCAAGACAAGCCAACTCCAAGCCAGCGACTTCCGACGAAGCCGGCTACAGGGAGACGGCCCGCGACTCCATCCACTCCCTGCGCCGCTCATAAAGAGCAGGCATGGCCATAGGGCGCCGTATCGACGGAGAACTCCGTCCGGCGCGGCACTGTAGCCACGCCGGCCCCGACGTCAGCCCCGTGGGCAGATTCCTGTACCCACGATGGCCTGTCTGTACGACCCGAAGACGGCGGGACTCGCCTGTCGGCGGGAGTGCAGAAGACGGCAAGAGCGCCCCAAAGACGGACCCGTTGGAGTCGGCCTCCGAGAGTCGGCCGGCCCCTCCCACGGGCTCCGTGCGCCATTAACCAGACAAGACAGGAATGGCAGCAGTGATCCTCGCCAGCGGGCAATCATTGCCATGACCCCGACCAAGCTTCGCGTCATTAGAAGAGCGGCTGATGACCCGCAAGAGTAAGACCCGCCTACGGCGGAAGAGGGCTGTCGGCCCCATGCTGGACCGTCGGCGGGGCCCACTAGTCGGCGTGGGCCCCGTAAGTCAAGCGGAGAAGACGGCGACTTAAGAGACTGACGGCTGGGACCCGCGTCCAGCCGGATTACCATTGTGCCCCCGGGGGGTAGGCCTATATAAACCCCCTGGGGCACCCATGCAAAGGGTTGGAACCTAGTTGTTTGACACACACACATAGAGGGAAGAGGAGAGCTAGCCATGCCCTTCTCCTTCCTCACCCCGAACAGCTCAAGGAGCAACCTTGTACTCACCTTGCGATAGTGATCATGCGGAGACCCCGCAGAGCAGCATTAGGGGTGTTATCTCCTCGGAGAGCCCTGAAGCTGGGTAAGATTCGCCGGCGTGCATGTGTTTGCCTCATCCCGTTTCCAGGCACTGGCTACGTTCTACTCGCCCCCTCCTTGATAAGCCATCCTTTGGCATATGTCGCACCCAACCCCCGACAGTGATCATGCGGAGACCCCGCAGAGCAGCAGTAGGGGTATTACCTCCATGGAGAGCCTTGAAGCTAGGTAAGATCCGCCGGCGTGCATGCCTTCGCCTCATCCCATTTCGAGTGCACCGTGACGTTCTACTCGCCCCCACCATGATAAGCCATCCTTTGGCATATGTCGCACCCAACCCCCGACATATGGTGTCTTGCATTGCTATGTTATTTGATTAGTTTAGACATGCTTTGTGTGAATGCCACCCGTTCAGTGTCTAATTACCATATATCTAAGTGCATCTAGTGCCCCTTAGTGATTTTGGTGTATTGAAGACTTATAGGTTAAGGGACTAATATGTTTGTGAGTGTACACAGGTCTATAAGTCTATGAGGAGTTTGATATTCTGATGAAAAGTCGACGCCTAAAAATGAAGTTCTTCGATTTGAAGACTTTGATATTCAAGACTTTACGAAGACTTTGAAAGTGAAGAAATTGGTGTGACCTTGAAGACTTGGTATTCATTTGAGGAACATGAAGCGTGAAGACTTTTGTTTTCGTAGTTTTATTTTCGCTTTCTTGAGTCATAGGAAACACCGTACTGTTAAAGGGGGTCGAGGAAATACAAAGGAAAAATTTCCATGTGATGCTCAACTGAAAATCCTACTCCTACCAATCCCTTCGAGTGAAGCCTTTGGAAATATCATACAGTTCAGTCAATTTCTTGATGTGAGAGGCGAAGTTCTTCCGGTCATTTGAGGAATTTGTTCTCGACCGAGGAGTTAAAATTCGCCGGTCTGGATTGCCTACACATGAGGAACATGATAGCCCCGAGGAATTTGAGATTCAAATTTCCGACCGTTCTATCTTCTTGGCTACTGTCCCAAAATATCTTATCCAGCTAACGGTCATATCATTGAAGGGCATTTATGTCTTACCATGTCGGGCTGCTCCCTAGGCTATAAATAGCCGCCTTACAACCACTAGCTGGTTGGCTGCTCCGAGAGAAACTTGACACTTGTCATTTGAGAGCAACCCATCCTCCGAGGACTTTGAGCGAAAATCATCGAGTGAGGAAAACCCAAAAACCAAACCCCTACAAACCAAAAGTGATTGAGCATCATCGAAGAGATTGATCTCACGTGGATCCGACGCTTGTTACCTTTGAAGACTGTGCTTCTTCCAGACGGTTAGGCGTCATGGTCTAGAGCATCCAAGAGGAATTGTGGATCGCCGAAAGTGACCAAGTCTGTGAAGGTTTGGAAGTCGCTCAAGACTTACCACGAGTGATTGGACGAGGTCCGTGTGACCTTAGTTCAAGGATAATACGGTGAGGACTTGGTGTCCTGAGCTGCGTGCTCAGCGATCGGGTGTCCGGATGTGTGTCCTCGAGTTTAAATACTCAGCCGCTCCAACCAGACGTACAACTGAGACAACAGTTGGAAATGGTCTACCAAATCATTGTATTCACCAACCTAACTGGTTCTATTTCCTCAACTCTTTCATTTCCTCCTTACTGTGTTGTGTGTTCGTTCATATCTGTGTTTGAAGACTTTGATCAAGACTTTCTCAATTTCCTCAGTTCAATTTCTTGATCTGTTTGTCTTCATCTTGTGTTATCCTGTGTTTACGCTTTACGTACTCTTTGATTGTCTTCATTTCATCATGATGACCATGCCCGCGATTCTGTTATGCTTACTTCGAAAGTACTTATTCCGCTGCAAGTAGTTCTTCGCTAAGGAATTTTCTCACCGCAAATTCCTTAGTGAAGAATTCATAAAATCGCCTATTCACTCCCCTCTAGTCAATATAACGCACTTTCAATTGGTATCGAGCAAGGTACTCCCTTGTTACGTGTGATTTTGGTTTAACCACGGAGTTTTAGTTATGTCGAATGGCAGGTATGATCAAGGTCTCAGCAGGGTGTCCTACCTTTGATGGGACGGACTACCCCTACTGGAAGAACAAGATGCGAATGCATCTTGAGGCAATTGACAATGATCTCTGGTATGTTGTGGAAAATGGTGTTCCCTCAGTCACACCTTCTCTGAATGCTGCCGATGTGAAGAGATTTAAGCAACTCGATTCTCAAGCTTAAGAATATCATATGTGGCCATCTCGAGCAAAGGACAATATGGAAGAGTGAGTGCTTTGCAAACCGCCAAGCTCATCCGGACAGGCTGTCCAAAGTAAATGAAGGAGTCTCAACTCAGCGTGACTCTCGAGTTGATGTTCTTCGCAATCTCTTCAATCGCTTCAAAAGACTCGACAACGAAAATGTTCAACAAACCTTCAATCGCCTCACTGACATCTCAAATGAGCTTCAAGCGCTTGGTGCCACTGACATCACAGACCATGAAGTGGTGAAGAAATTGTTGAGATCGCTTGATTCCTCATTTGATAGTCTGGCACTGATGATACAAGAGCGTGCTGACTACAAGTCACTTGATCCAGCTGATATCCTCTTGAGGCTAAATACTCATGAGTTCGACTTCTTGAAAAGAGAGATCTCTATGGTTCTAGCTATGGAAAAACACGTGCCCTGAAGGCCAAGGTTGTGTCTGAATCTGAGTGTGAAGACTCTGGTAGTAGCCTTGGAGATCCTGAAGCATTGAGCCAGGAGCTAGCACTGCTCGTGAGGAAATTCCAGAAGTTCTCAAGAATTGAGCCAGGAGCCAAGGAGCAGTGATTCCTCATCCAGTGACTATAAGAGAAGACTTTGCCACAAATGCAAGAAACCTGGTCACTACATTCAAGATTGTCCTCAGTGGGAAAATGAATTAAAGAAGAAGAAATACAAAAGGATTACAGTTCTGATGACGCTAAGAAGAAGAGGAAATCGTCGAAATCTTCATCATCAAAATCCTCAAAGCCCTCTTCTCACAAGAAAAGCAGCTCCAAGAAGGCTCGGGCATTCATTGGCAAGGAAATGGACTCTGAAGCTGAATCTGAGGAACATGAGGAAGAGGAGGCATCAGAAGAATCTGAGTCTGGTGTGGCAAGTCTAGCTCTACGCCATCGCTTTCACAAGCAAGTCCATCTTCAACTCAAGAAAATGACCTCACCAACAAAGCTGATGAAGATAGTGATGACTACGCTCCCACCTATTGCTTCATGGCAAAGGGTGCCAAGGTACTCAAATATACCTCCTCTGAATCTAGTGAAAATGAATCGATGAAGATCTAAAGCCCAGCTACTCAAAACTTGCTAAGATTGCTGTAAAACAACAAAGGGCTTTTGAAAAGGTTCAAAACATGCTAGATAAAAGTGATGATATGTTAGGTGAAGAAATGGATCGCACTAAAGCCCCGATGAAAATCTTCGAGAGACTTCAGCCTAGGTTTGACAGCCTTCAAGGTCATCATAACACTCTCTTGTGCGATCATGAGAAACTTTCTTATGAATTTCTTCAAATAAAGCAAGATCTTGAGAAGCTAAGAGTGAGTTATGAAGATCTTCGAAGGAGCGCGATTCATTACTTGCTCAACAAATCAGCGCTTCTCGGGAAGAATTTGTTCCTCCATGCTTAAAGTGCATTGAACGTGAATCGCTAATTCTTCACCTGAATGTTCAAATGCTTCAACGGTTACAAATTGTTCACCTGCCTCTGCTATCACTAATTCCTCGCCCGAGGACATTGCTAGTATCACCGATTTATGCTTGAAGGAATTGTACATCACAGGCATGTACAAAAGCCTCTAAGGGCATCAGACTCTTTGTGATGTGCTTAAAAAGCAGATCCTCAACAGGAACCCTAGGAAAGAGGGTATTGCCTTTGAGAGGAAACTCAATGCTGATGGAACATATTGGAATCCTGAGTAGTATCCCAAAACCTCATGGGTTGCTGCAAAGGGACCTCCAGTTGATCCATCTAACTTATCTGGCTTTACATGTGAATCTCATCATTCTTCTGATGAGTCTTTTGACTCCAACTATAAACTGTTCAAAGATCAGAATGGTGAAGTATTTGCTAGATATGTTGGCACTAACTGCAGGAACGGTTCTTCTACGAAGAAAATATGGGTTCCCAAGAAGTGTCTTGAAAGTCTTCAGGTGAATGTCCTCATGACACCACCTGTGAAGAATAGGAACCCCAGATCAAACTCTTCATATGGACCAAATTCTTTATATGGATCCAAGTCCTCATACGGACCAAATTCCTCACGTGGATCAAATTCCTCAAAAGGATCAAAGTCCTCATATGATTATCATCGTGCTAACAACTCTGCTTTCGCAGGTAGAGCTAAGGGCTATGAATATGTGCATTATTCTTCAAACCAATATGTTCATAAGTCCTCGAAGAATTTATCTCGCTTATTCATATGCTTACCCTAACCCCTCTTATGTGAAACGAAATGGATTGGCCTCTATGCCACCTTTCTCATATGGTGCTCGCAGAGTGATGAACTCTTTGCCACCCCTTGAGATGTGGGTGGTGAAGAAAAGAACTAACCTCTTCTGCGGGGTCAGGTCTCCAGACGTGCTTTAAGCGTCTGAAGAAGAATTTCTTTGGGGCCTCGAGAAAATGCACGAAAGGACGCAGGCTAATCATGATGAAATGAACTTTCATTTCACACGTCCTCATCTTTGCTTATCCGTTATAATGCGTGATGAAATTCATCTGATGAACTTGATATCATATTCTTCACTGAAGAAGTATATGGGATCGTAAGTTGCACTAATTCATCTGCAGGATGATCAACCCAAAGCCACTGAGTGGGTTCTCGATAGTGGATGTACAAATCACATGACTGGTGACAAGAATCTATTGATGGATGCTCCCTTATCACCGTCACATCTCAAGCATATGATCTTTTGCCGACAAAGGCAAAAGTCAGGTATTGGGTCTTAGTAAGGTTGCGATCTCTAAGGACATACACATGGACAAAGTCATGCTTGTTGAGTCCTTAGGATACAACCTCATGTCGATCTTAATGCTTTGTGATCTTGATATGGTTGTTATCTTTGGCAAGTATCGTTGTGTTGTGATTATGGAAGTCGACAATTCCAAAGTCTTGAAGGCTTTAGGAGAGGAGACTTGTATATTGTTGATTTCTCTACGGGACCACAACCAGCCGTGTGTCTACTTGCAAAAGCTTGAAGGCTGGCTATGGCATCGGTGACTTGGTCACGCAGCATGAGGAATTTGCACACGCTTGCAAAGAAGAAGCATGTCATTGGCATTGAGAATGTCAAATTCCTCGAGGATCACTTGTGTGGAGCACATGAAGCTGGAAAAATGACCAAGGCCAAGCATCCAGCGAAGACTATCATGACCACTACTCGTCCCTTCGAATTGCTTCACATGGACCTCTTTGGTCCTAATCATTACCCAGTAGTCACTAATGATGCATCTCTATATGGCTTTGTTATTGTTGATGATTACTCTCGTTACACATGGGTACACATTGTTACTTACAAAAATGAAGTGCAGGAAGTCTTCAAACGATTTTCCTCGAGGGCTTCAACTAAATTTGGTGTGAAGATCAGACACATCAGGAGTGACAATGGAACTAAGTTCAAGAATTCCGGTCTTGATGCCTATCTTGATGAACTTGGTATTACTCATGAGTTATCTGCTCCCTATACTCCTCAGCAAAATGGTGTCGTGGAGCGCAAGAACAGAACTCTTGTTGAGATGGCTCGCACTATGCTTGATGAATACAAAACGCCTAGTCGTTTTTGGATTGATGCAATTGATACCGTGTTCCACATCATCAACAGAGTATATCTTCACAAATTCTTCAAGAAGACTGCCTATGAACTCCTCACTGACAAGAAACCCAATGTGAGTTATTTCAAAGTCTTCGGTGCTAAATGCTGGATTAGAGATCCTCATCACAGTTCTAAATTTGCACCGAAAGCTCATGAAGGTTTTATGCTTGGTTACGGAAAGGACTCGCACACCTCTGTAGTCTTCAACATCGCTCTTCACAAGATTGTTGATCTGTAGATGTGCAGTTCGATGAAACTAATGGCTCGCAAAGAGAGCACCTACCTTCGTGTTAGATGAACCAGCACCGAGGAATCTATCAAGTTCAAGGCAACTGAGTATGTCATTCCCATCTTGAAGAATCTGTTTGAAGAATTCATTCTGTCTGTGAAGAATGTCGAGATGATGCACCTGAAGATAATGCTGAAGACAATGGTGCTGAGGAAAATGATCAAATTCCTCGACGACAACCAGCTCATCCTCGCGTTGCAAAAGAAGTGCAAGTTGACAAGATCATCGATGACATTGAAGCGCCAGGTCCTCTCACACGCTCAAAAGCTTCACATTTATCTAACTTTTGTGGGCACTATGCTTTTGTCTCTATCACAGAGCCCACTAAGGTAGATGACGCATTTTTGGAGCCTGAGTGGATCCAGGCCATGCAAGAAGAATTACATCAGTTCGAGCTCAACAATGTCTGGGAACTGGTCAAACGCCCAGATCCTCGCAAGCATAATATCATTGGCACAAAGTGGATCTACCGCAACAAGCAAGATGAAAATGGCCTTGTGGTGAGGAATAAGGCACGACTTGTAGCTCAAGGCTACACATAGGTTGAAGGAATTGATTTCGATGAAACTTTTGCCCCTGTTGCTAGACTTGAGGCTATTCGCATATTACTTGCTTATGCTAACCATCATAATATCACTTTATATCAAATGGATGTAAAAAGTGCATTCCTCAATGGTAAGCTTGAGGAAGATGTATATGTTGCTCAACCCCAGTGTTTGAAGATCCAAAGAATCCCGACAAAGTCTTCAGACTCAACAAGGCCCTCTATGGTTTCAAACAAGCCCCACGGGCGTGGTATGATACATTGAAGGAATTCTTCGTGAAGAATGGCTTCACACCCAGTTCACTCGACCCTACTCTCTTTACTAAATCATATTATGGTGAACTGTTTGTGTGCCAAATATATGTTGATGATATAAACTTTGGCAGTACTGACCAACTTTATAGTGATCAATTAGACTATATGATTAGAGAATAACATCAAAAGTCTATTATGGGAGAGTTGAAATTCTTCTTAGGTCTTCAAATTCACAAGAACACAATGGCATATTCATATCTCAGAGAAATACCTCAAAGATGTCACGAAGAAATTCGGCATGCAAGATTGCAAAGGTGTCAAAATTCCTATGCCCACAAATGGCCATCTATGCACTAATGAAAATGGTATTGACTTCGATCACAAGGTATACCGCTCCATGATTGGTTCTCTATTGTACTTATGTGCATCTAGGCGGATATAATGCTTAGTGTTTGCATGTGTGCCCGATTTCAAGCTACACCGAAGGAATCACACCATAAGGTTGTGAAGCATATTCTTTGATATCTAGATCACACACCAACACTAGGATTATGGTACCCCAAGGGCTATACTTTTGATCTCATTGGATATTCTAACTCTTACTATGCTGGTGATCGTGTGGACCGCAAGTCGACATCTGGTACTTGTCATTTCCTTGGACGATCTTTGGTCTGTTGGTCCTCGAAGAAATGTAATCTGCGTATCACCGCTTCATCATGCGGAAGCCGAGTACATTGCTGCTGGCTCTTGTTGTGCTCAATTGCTGTGGATGAAGCAAACTCTCAAGGACTACGGCATCAACGTGAAGAATGTGCCTCTCATCTGTGACAATGAGAGTGCCATCAACATTGCTCACAACCCAGTTCAGCACTTTCGAAGACAAAGCACATTCAAATTCGTCATCATTTTCTTCGTGATCATGTGTTGAAGGGCGACATCTCCATCGAGCATGTGAAGACTGAAGAACAACTAGCCGATATCTTCACAAAGCTCTTGGATGAGAAGAGATTTAGCAAGGTGTGGTGTGAGCTAAATATCTTAGAATCTTCGAATGTTCTTTGAAAAGGACACACATCCTGACACTTATGCAAAATTAATGACTTAGATGTGCAACACATGAAGAAATGTTTTTCTTCGATCAATGAAGAATAACACTCTAAGTGTGAAGAAAGTAATGAAGAATTTGATTCTCAGAACCCAACGACAATTGTACGCGGTGTCTGAAATCATCATTCTTATACGGTGGGTCACGCCACCACCAAAGTTGAAAATATTCAATTTGAGTTTTTCCTCAGTTTTTGAAATTCTTCAGTTTTTCAAATTCTTCAACTTTTCAAAATCTTCACTGTTTCCGTTGTTTTTCTTCATTAGCTATGTATATATATGGGTTTATGTCCTCTACATATTCACTTATGGCTATTTCTTCAAGTCGCTTTTTCTGCTAAGTGAATGTGATCGGACCCTTCCCCCTCTATGCTATACTCAACCTAATCTATTCACAAATTCTTCATGTGCGTTCTATTTGAAACTCGTTCAAAATCTTCACTGTGTCCTTGTTAGCTGAAGAAATTGCGAATGGAACTTTAAAACTGATCTTATCCAAACTTTCGGTTTTGCCGCTCAAACCATTCCGCATTCCACGATGGATTTATCTATTCACCCATGATCTAACACGATCTCCACTTTGCAGTACATGGGTGACACATGTCAAGTGAATGTGAAGGGTCAGGGGCACATTCATCCAAAATCTTCGGGCGAACAGTTTTTCACCGTGGCTATATATATACCCCCTCTCTCCTTCCTCACTTCCTTTACTCCGCTCGACCGCACTCTCTTGCTCGAGCTTCTCAAACCCTAGCGCCGCCGCTACTCCATCGTCGCCGGTGAGGAAGAGCTTCACTGCCTCGACCTCGTCGCCGATGTACTCGCGCCGACCGCGGAAATCTTCACTCCGCCGCCGCCATAGCTGTCTTCGTCCGCCAAGTTACGGCGTGGAAGATCTGAACTGACGAACTTCCCATCTGTTCTTCTCAGTTTGCCGTGTTCTTCACTTCGGGTAATTAAAAGTTACTTTATTACTCGTTTTGATTCTCAAACCTTCCTGAAAATCTTCAAAGGTGTTTATTCTTCAAATCTTCACACATATGAACATCTCAAACAAAATATGCTCGTGATTCATTTCTCTAAGCAATGATTTTCCTCAAGATTCCTCAGTTGTGTGGATCCTCAATCTATACAACTCTGGAACCTAAGACAAAGATCGCTTAGTGAAATTCTTCAAGGCTCATCTGGTCAAATTCCTCAAACTAGTTCTTTTTGAAAAACCTTCTGAGAACGCATATGACCTCTCCAAATTCCTCGCAACTATACTTTGTTCACAGGTACTCATGTCCGTTGCTGAATCACTAGGTTCTCATCAACTTAACTCATTTGAAGCGTTCCTCGAAGAAAAGTTGCATACTTCTTCAGAGAATTCGTTTGTTCAAATTCCTCACCTGTAGAATATGGCAGAAGGAAAGAAGCCACGTAAAAGGAGGAAAGAGGCCTCGAGGTCATGATGCGTTTGAGATCCACGAGGAAATATATGCTGATTATTGCACACTGATGAAGCCGAGTTCGCAAAGAAAACAAAAATCAGCGCAAGGTGCGCATTCAAAGGATTGAACGGAGATGGGCAAGGGAATGGAGGGAGTACAGATATGTAACTCCAAAGTACATGAAGAAATTCGCACTCAATCCTCCATGCCCAAGAGCCCCATTGGCACCTGGTCAAGAAGCTGACCCCACCAGCATCAAGCGTGGTGAGGACTTTCCTGAAGAATGGGCCAAGCGCCAAACCAAATTGGCAAGACAAGCCAACAAGGCAGTGAGGAAATTCAATGAGGAATCACATCTGCTGCTGCCATCGAGGCCTCTGTCAAGCCAAGAAAATCTATGGCAAAGAAGCCCGCACACAAGCCAAGTGCTTCACCAACAGTGCCCTCACGGCCAAATTCCTCAGCTGTGCCCTCACGGCCAATTCCTCATGCTGCTTCTTGTCCTACCAAGTCCTCAGCTGCTCCTACAAAGTCCTCGGCGATTCCGACAAAGTCCTCGGCACATGTGCATCCGCCACGTGCAAAGGACTACAGCATCTCCATTGCCTCTGGTGTTTGACAAGTTCCTCACCTGCACCAAAGTCTTCATCTGTCCCGACTCTGCTGAAGACTAAGGCCACTGGTGGACGAGGTCCTCGGCCAAGTCCCAAGAAGAAACAGGTCGCCTTCAAGTGCCACCCGAAGATGATGAGGCTGATGATGATGAACTTGCGGAAATCATCGAGACCGCCAAGAAAGGGCCG
Source organism: Aegilops bicornis (assembly GCA_021605145.1). Classification (NCBI taxonomy): domain Eukaryota; kingdom Viridiplantae; phylum Streptophyta; class Magnoliopsida; order Poales; family Poaceae; genus Aegilops; species Aegilops bicornis. Next base: position 606,354,587 of record CM038669.1, on the reverse strand, counting down.
CTAGAGCCAAAGGCACACTGTACCGCTGTTGGATCCAAGAGCGATCCTAGACTACATTGATCTACGCACAAGGACCCAAACACTCCTATGCCCGACTTCAAGTTGACACCTGGCCAAAGTCACATGCTGACTCATTTCATCCAAGAGGAGAAATGGAAATTTGATACGGCTAGAGAGATCAAGAAATTGCAGTACAGAAAGGAGAAACTGCTGAAGAAAAACGTTGTCAAGATGACAACTGAAGAACTTATCAAGATGCAGGCTGACATGAAAGCCCTCAGCGACAAATTTAACTCCTATTATGCTGATCGGCAAGGAGCCAAAGTCAGATTCATCAACCTGACGAAGAAATTCACCAATATTGCAGCCCCAACACAACAAGAAATTCCTCAGGGTGGAACCTCAGCTCAGCAGACTGAAGAACATGCCAGCACCGCTGATGAAGTTCAGGCTGCTGAAGACAATGCTAGTTCCAGGGGCTGATGATCCCATTCCAACCCGAAGAAATTGCGGTGCCATCCACTAGTGGTGCGCTGAAGAAAGCTGAACTGTCGGCAAGCGCATCGATTGCGCTTTGAAGAAAATCAACCAGATTCCTCAGCTCCTCCTGCGCCTACACCAACTCCAATTCTTCCATCTGCTTCTGATTTGAAGAAGACCAAGGCTGCGAGCGAGCTGCAGTGAAGAAACGGAAAGCATCAACAAGTCCAAATTCTTCTGCGAAGAAAATGAAGCCAATGACCAGCTCCTTTGAAAATCCTATTGATGTTGTTCCAATTTCCTCAATTCCATCAAAGGACCTTGTTCCTTTTGGTGAAGATTATGTGATCCCAAGCGGATCCGATGAAGAAAATCATTCTGCTGCTTCGTCAGAGCAGATTGATGAAGAAATTGAAGTGGAAGCAATCCCTTCAACCCCAATCATTTCCTCGCCTATGCCTCAGTTCATAGCTGAAGAGGCCGGTGTTGAGGAAATTGAAGAAGATGTGGATATTGGAAGCACAACGCCAGTGATGAAAGATGACTTTTGGCAAATTCAGCATCCAAATTCTCCACTCTTCACCCCAATTCAACAGATTCCTCAGTCCCCTGCTCCAACAGTTCTAATGGGCTCTGAAGAAACTCATCCCACTTCATCTGTCCATGAAGAAATTCCAGCCACTAGCGCTGATGAACTTCGCTTTGGTGATCCTCAGACTGCACCTGTAGAGGAACAAGAAATTCCTCAGCCTGAAGAACCTGAGATTGCGATTCCAGAGGTCGTGATGCAACTCACTGACACTCCACTTACAAAGCCAAAGAAACCCTTCTCAACAAAGAAAAAGTTCAAGGCTGAAGATTTCTTCAGCGAGCATGTATTCTTCACTGATTACAATCCATATGATTCTGCTCGCATAAGGAAGAGGCGTTTCTAGACTGCCAGTCAAGCCAATTTCTATTCCTCAGTGCTCTTCAACAAAGACAAAGTCTTCGATCATGCACATATTCCTCATGTGGACATGGAATCTCTGCCAGGCTTCGAGCCAGTCCTCAGTGTTCTTCACGACGCAGGACTTGAATTTCTGACCGACATCTGTGATTGGAATGAAGAACTCATTCTTCAATTCTATGCAACGCTGCACATCACCGGAGACGCCAAGACGTGAACTCATGGGTGTTAGATGGATGTCTGAAAATACTCACTACAAGGCACCAAAGAATCGAATTGCTTCGTGCTCTACCACTCGATCCTCCCTTGATGGTGCTCGTTGTATCTACAACGAACTGAGCTTTCAAATCACTATATGCAAGTCTTGATGAAGCCTTTGAAGCCGTGGAAGGCCCCAAGAACCAAATTCCTCGTCAAGGAATTATTGTATGTGCCTCGGACTGTCTATCGGATTCTGACAAAGACAATGAGTCCTATCAAAGGCCACGACTCAAATGATGAAGAAGTCGTTGGCATCATGAAGAATATGCTTTTCAATATTATTCATGGCGTTCCTGGCCAACTTCCATGATTTCTTCATGAGGACTCGCAAACATTGCTATGTCACCATTTGAGCTGAAGCCTTATGCGCCTTGGATAATGAGATTCATCGGGACAAGGTCTTCACTCAATTACAAGGCTGATATTACGAACCACTTGACTACTTGCCCTCGATTGAAGTCCTCAAGCGGACATTTACCTCGATTGATGACAAGGGCAAGGCAAGCTGCTGTGATCGATGAAGGCACTCGTCCATTGGATGGACAGTTCGCAAAGCTGCATCCTACTCCACCAATGATGACTCGCCACACATGACTCGCCGCAAATACCTCACCAAGCAAAGTCCTCAAGCCCACAAAGACCTGTGGTGATGACTGATCGTGAGTTACTCCTCAGTCTTCATCAGAAGGTTGATCGCAATCATAAATGGGTCAAGCGTCAGTTTGGTTCAATTCTTCACAACATGACCTCTACACACAATGCGGTGAAGAAAAACCACTACTACCTCCATCAAACCTTCAAACGCACCTGGGCTGTTCTTTCAATTGTCTACGACGGAAGATCTCGACGACAATGGGTCTCAAGGAAGAATTTGACCGGTCTGCACCTCCTCCGAAGAAATACAAGAAGGTCAAAGTTCCTTCCTTGGTGGCCAGCTCCTATTCTTCATCACGAGACACTGATGAAAATGAAGACTTGGACGACACTGCGGCAGGCCCCACTACGACAACCGACCCCAACAACGCTGGCGCTCCTTAATAAACTTGAAATTCTTCAGGGGCGTTAGTCCTCATTTTCGATCCTTTTGGTCATTCGATGACAAAGGGGGAGAAATTTGAGTTAGTCTTCAAGCGGGTTTATTATATGGGCAATAATTTTTGTTAAGTTACGACTCTCATTCTTCTGAAACTTTTATTGGATCGAGTTGTAATCTTAAACCCGATGGTGCTCTGATACTTTTGATGCACTAAGCTCTGATACTCTTGATGCGTTATTTTGCATGCTTGTTCCTCATTAAAGTTATCGACGCATGCTGAATTTCATCAAGCACCATATTTCATCATGCATTTCAAATTCTTCATATTATATGTCAAATGCGTGTATGAATTACAAGATATAGGGGGAGATCTCCATGATTCAACTGTTCAAATGTGCACTGCCTCAAAAGAAAATTCCTCACTATGCACATCTTCAGGGGGAGTTCTTCTATATGTTGCAATCAAATTCCTCAACATCAGTATTTACACTTCATATGTTTATCCCCGTTGAAAACTTAACCTATATTGTCATCAATCACCAAAAGGGGGAGATTGTAAGTGCATCTAGTGCCCCTTAGTGATTTTGGTGTATTGAAGACTTATAGGTTAAGGGACTAATGTGTTTGTGAGTGTACACAGGTCTATAAGTCTATGAGGAGTTTGATATTTACGATGAAAGTCGACCCCTAAAAATGAAGTTCTTATTGAAGACTTTGATATTGAAGACTTTCTGAAGACTTTGAAAGTGAAGAAATTGGTGTGACCTTGAAGACTTGGTATTCATTTGAGGAACATGAAGCGTGAAGACTTTTGTTTTCGTAGTTTTGTTTTCTCTTTCTTGAGTCATAGGAAACTCCGTACTGTTAAAGGGGTTCGAGGAAATACTAAGGAAAAATTTCCATGTGATGCTCAACTCAAAATCCTACTCCTACCCATCCCTTTGAGTGAAGCCTTTGGAAATCTCATACAGTTCAGTCAATTTCCTCGATGTAGACGAAGTGCTTCGTCGCCGAGGAATTTGTTTTGACTGAGGAGTTAGGAATTCGCCGGTCGGATTGCCTACAGTGAGGAACATGATAGCCACGAGGAATTTGAGATTCAAATTTCCGACCCGTTCTTTGTCTTCTTGGCCACTGTCCCAAAATATCTTATCCACATAACGGTCATATCATTGAAGGGCATTTATGTCTTATCATGTCGGGCTGCTCCCTAGGCTATAAATAGCCGCCCCCTACAACAACTAGCTGGTTGGCTGCTCCGAGAGAAACATGACACCTGTCATTTGAGAGCAACCCATCCTCCGAGGACTTTGAGCGAAAATCATCGAGTGAGGAAAAACCCAAAACCAAACCCCTACAAACCCAAAGTGATTGAGCATCATCAAGAGATTGATCCTGCGTAGATCCGATGCTTGCTACCTTTGAAGACTGTGCTTCTTCTAGACGGTTAGGCGTCATGGTCTAGAGCATCCAAGAGGAATTGTGGATCGCCGAGTGACCAAGTCTGTGAAGGTTTGGAAGTCTCCTGAAGACTTACCATGCACTAGTAGAAAAAGGGCCTATAGTCCCGGTTGGTGAGGGCCTTTAGTCCCGGTTCATGAACCGGGACTAAAGAGTCGGTACTAATGCCCTGACCCTTTAGTCCCGGTTCAATCCAGAACCGGGACAGATGGGCCTCCACATGGCCTGTCCACGAGCTCAGGGAGGGCCTTTGGTCGGTTGGTGGCACCAACCGGGACCAATAGGCATCCACGCGTCAGCATTTCTTTGGCTCTGGTTTTTGTTTTTTTTTTTTCAAAGGGGGGGGGGGGTTTGGGGGGGTTTGGGGGGTTAATTTAGGTGTTTCATATATTGTGCTATAGCTAGCTAATTAATAGAGAAAAGTGTCCTCTCTTTTTTCCGTGCTTGGTCGACGCTACGTACTATACATACGTATAGAGAGGACTAGCTAGACACGCTAGCTAGCTAGTAATTAAGCAAATAGAAGATCGTCATGAACATATATGCATACAAAGAGAAGTGATATCGACCACCTCTCCTTCTCCGAGAGATTGGTCGAACAACAAGTTCTCGTATATCTATCCGACACTATCGGCTACATATATACAATAATTATCTTTTACAAATATATAATCTCCTAACATACGGACGCTAGCGTGGTCCACATAGTATTCTCCGTCTTCAGCGATGACGTGGTCAAGAAAGAATGCCGCCAATTCCTCTTGAATTGCTCGCATGCGATCTGGTGCTAGGAGTTCATCCCACATCCGAAACATCTAATTTTAAGAAAGGGGTCAATACATATATATATATATATATATATATATATATATGAATGAATGAAACTCAACACAAATGATGGTAATAAAATAAAATTGTGAATATTTTTATTTACGCACTTCATATTGTTTGTCGAGTAGCCCGCTCACGTGTCGTGTGGCGGATGGACTCGCAAACGTAGTATCCACAGAAATCATTGCCTTGTTCCTGCCACAACCACTTTACAAGAAATAGAGGTCAATCAAACTGATAATTAGCAAGCATGCTAAATGGTATTGATGAAACTAGCGCTTGAATCACTAGGAGATGCGTGGAATATGCTACTATATAGTACTTACTGGTGTCTAAATTGTAGCTTCTTCGGTAGTCCCGAGCTTTTTGGTGAATTTTCTCCAAGCCCTGCCATACAAAGAAAACAATTACTTGATATCACAAATGAACAAAGTTGCTGATATGGTGGATAATGATCGATTTAACTTACTTCTCGAGCATTTCAGTCATGTCCGATACTCCTTGGGATCTTTTCGCTTGGAGTCTAAGACAGTTACTACTCCCTTCTCAAGCTTAATCTCTAGGAGAATATAGTGGTAGCTGCGCACACATGCATAACTCATCAATATTACATTACTATAACCTGGACTAATAAGGAAATCGAATATGCCACAAGACAAGAACACTCACTTGAAGTTGTAAGGAAAGAGTATTATATCTTTGTGTTCATTTATTACCAATGATTGTAGCAAGTTGGCCTCGGTATTTTCTTTACGAAATTCAACCTCAGATTTATCTATGAGATATGTGTTAATGAACCCAATATCACCCACTTGTCTTTTCTTCAATTCGGCGATCTTCAATCTGCATAATATAGTGAAGATAATTATAAATACATGCAATGAAAGGGCTGAGTTATATAGAGAGACTTAATGATGAAGTAGTACTACTTACAGACAGTAGCAGGTGACCGTTGCTTTATCGAGGGCCAATTGATTGAAAAACTGATAGAACTCCTCAAATGGAATAGGCAACAATTCAATTCTAAGGAGGTCATGCTCCTTTTTAACTCTAACATACAAAGTACTCCTCCCCTCAGACTCTTTGCAGGTTTTCATGTACCAATCATGCAATCTTTGCATCATCATTGATAGAGAACTTTCATCTTTGACGAGAGGCTTCTCGTACTCGTATCTTTGTATCTGCACCTCCAAGAAATCATAATGTACATCGTCGGGCAGGTAATCTGCAGGATTGCCATAACCGGGCACCATCCTCGGATCGGCGATGTCGCTAGCGAGCACCTTGAGCGGGGGCACGATTGCTTCGCTTGTTGGCCGAGCTGGGCAATTTGTTTCCCAGCTCGTCGTTCTTTCATCCTTTGATCAGCAGCGGTACTTCCCGACCTCTCCGCTTCGGCAAATGCCTTTCCAATAATTCGCTCATAGTTGCCTTTGGCGGAGACTTGGGTGGTTTTGTCGGGGCAGCCAGTGCGCTTCGCTTTCACGGATCTACCTTCTCCTCCGGAGGTGGATGTCTCTTTGCTTTCAACCCTTGAAACCAGTCATCCACTTGGTCTGCGCGATCTTCGCGTTTTCCTCCTCGCTCCTCTCGTATGGTAACTTCTGGAGTCCTCGAGAGAAGGACCGAATCAGATCTCCTCCCGCCTTTGGCTGTATTGCTAGACCCAGAAAGCAGACGGAGCGGATGTCTTCTTTCCTTGCTTACTAGGCGGAGGAGAAGGACTACGACGCGCCGGAGCAGCCAGAGCGGCGGCGGGTCTCTTCCGCCCTTGCTGACGAGGCGGAGAAGGAGGAGGCTGGCTGCTCGGGCGCGACGGTGCAGGCGGAGAAGGAGGCGGAGTGCCGCCACGCGCCGGAGAAGGAGCCAGCCAAGTGCCCTGATCGTCACTCGCCGGAGGAGGAGGCGGAGTGCCCTGACTCGCCGGAGGAGGAGGAGGAGGCGGAGGCGTCCAGTTCGGAAGGTTGATGAGATCCTTCCGCCATAGGCATGGAGTCTTCAGAGCAGAACCCAGCCGATACTCCCCTTCACCGGTAGGGTGGTCAAGCTTGAGGTCCTCAAATCCCTCCGTTATTTCATCGACCATCACCTTAGCATATCCTTCTGGAATCGGCTGGTAGTGAAAAGTTGAGTCGGGTTTAGTAGGATAAACAGAGCCAACAGCTGCCTTGACCTTCAAATTGCTCCATTGCGCCATAAGGTGGAAATTTTCAGTATCCGTGATAGCATCCACGGGATAGCTGGCAGGAGCCGTCAAGGCATGCTGCTCTGGCTGAAGCAGCTTGGTGGAAGCCACGCTGCTTCTCCGCTGAGATGGCGGGTAACTTCGGGGAAGCTTGACGCGAGTCGTTCTTTGTGATCTACCGCTTCTCGTCCTTCTCCACATGCAGAACGAACTTCCCTTGCTGCTTGTTGCTTGATATATTCTTGAAGCCTCTTGACCGGTATGTCCAATTGTTCGTCCGTCCAAATGCACTTCCCTGTTATAGGGTCCAAGGATCCACCGGCCCCGAAGAACCAAGTCCGGCAATGGTCTGGCCAGTTCATTGTCTCTGGTTCGATCCCTTTATCAAGCAGATCATTCTCAGCCTTGGCCCAGTTAGGCCGGGCTACGAGGTAGCCACCTGACCCCGTGTGATGGTGAAGCTTCTTCTTCGAAGCATTTCTCTTGTTTGTCGCCGACATCTTTTTACTCTTTTCCGATGTCTTGTAGGCCACAAATGCGGGCCAGTCATCTCTGATCTTCTCATATTTGCCCATGAATTCTGGTGTCTCATTTTTTTCGACATACGTATTGAGTTCTTTCTTCCAATTCCTGAACAGTTCTGCCATCTTCTTAAGAGCAAAAGACTTGATTAATGGCTCTATTACTGGCTTCTCCTGATCATCCTCTAGCGGTAGGGTAAAATTTGACTTCAGCTCAGTCCAAAGATCATTTTTCCGCATATCATTGCCATAAGACACCTCAGGCTCTTCGTTCTTAGACTTATACCATTGGTGGATGCTGATCGGGATCTTGTCCCTAACCAGAACCCCGCACTGAGCAACAAATGCCTTCTTTGTCTGGTAGGGTTCAATCGGTTGGCCGTCGCGCGTGATTTGTATGATCTCAAACTTTTCATCCGAGCTCAATTTTTTCTTCGGGCCTCATCTCTTTACCGAAGTTGTGCTCGATCCGGAGGGCTAGAAAAAAGAACAAAGAAGAGAGTTAATTAATATGTGTACATACCAAAAAAAAGACGAGAGCTAGTCAGCACAGGCTTAACTAATATATATATACCTGGCGGACTCGGTTTGGTGATCACCGAGCCGTCCTCACGGTCTACTTCTTCACCCTCTCCTTCTTGCACCGGCATTGGGTCATCGGAGCCATGTAAATCATAGCCAGCTGCTTCTTCACCCTCTCCTTCCAGACCATCGTTGTCGTTGAGAAACATCAACGAGCAGACGGCATCACTTCCTTGTGCGATTATGTCCCTCAACAACGCTTCTTGTGCTTCGTCTCGGGGTGTCCATAGTTTCTACAAATATTTACAACATGGCAATTATTATTCAAACATGACAGATATGGATATATTAGTGGCAAACGTAGAACTAGCTAGCTAATCACAATAAGGAATCATATTAGTGGCCTCGACGCTGCTTCTCTAGGGTTTGGGGTGGCCTCGACAATGCTTCAAGGGTTAGGGGGTGGCCTCGAGAACGCTTCAAGGAGGGGGTAATATCGACCCCCCCCCCCACGTGTTGAAGCTATCGGGAGGGGGTCGGCGTTGAACACTACATCTATGTCCCAAAAGTGACGTGGGCATCGATGCCCGCAGTAGGGTAGAGGGTCGTGGATCGCCGAGCGGTAGAGGGTCAAGGACCCCTATTTCTCCGTGCCTCGTCCAAACATTATAGTGTGGCATGAAACCCTTGTAAAGCAGGTGGGTGTGAAGGATTTTCCGGTCAGAGTAAGACTTTGTATTCCCACATATAGGGAATGGACAACACATAAAACCATTCTGCTTGTTTGCCTCAGCCACTTGAGAAAATCATGCACGCCCTTAATGTACTCGGAGGTGTGTCTCACACCGTACATCCATTGCGGTTCATCTGTGCATTATATATAATTAAGTGTGTCAAAAATCATTACAGAACATCATGAATAGATAATTAAGTGATCAAATTAATAGAAGTTCATCATCACATAAAAACCAAAGTACATACATAGTTCTCATCTAACAACATAAAGCTCTGCAGAGCATCTAAATTAATTAAACCATACATTGAAACTGTGTAAAACATTTCAGTGCGAAAACAAATGCGATCATAATCGCAACCAAGGTAACAACTGATCCAACGGCATAATGATACCAAGCCTCGGTATGAATGGCATATTTTCTAATCTTTCTCATCTTCAAGCGCATTGCATCCATCTTGATCTTGTGATCATCGGCGACATCCGCAACATGCAACTCCAATATCATCTTCTCCTACTCAAGTTTTTATTTTTTCCTTCAAGAAATTGTTTTCTTCTTCAACTAAATTTAACCTCTCGACAATAGGGTCGGTTGGAATTTCTGGTTCAACAACCTCCTAGATAAATAAAATCTATGTCACGTTGGTCGGCATAATTTTCATAAACAATAAATGAACCAATAGTTATGAAAAGATAATATATACCACATCCGAATCATAGACAGGACGAGGGCCGACGGGGGCGGATACCAAAACCATCGCACTATATAAGATGCAATAATAAAAGTAAGAAAATAATACAAGTATCTATCTAAACAAACAAGTAATAGTATTTTTCCTGTCAAAAAGAAGATAAGAACAAGAGGCTCACCACGGTGGTGCAGCGATGAGATCGGCGGGTGATCGACGGCGATGAAAGACGGGACAGGCGTGACGGACCGCTAAACCTAGATAAATATTGAGGAAAATGGAGCTTGGCGGTCAAGCTTGGAGAGGAGAAACCTTAAGTAGTGTGGCTCGGGCATTCCATCGAACACCTTGTGTGCATAGGAGGTGAGCTAGAGCACCACCAAGCCCTCTCCCCCTCGGGAAGAAAAAACAGACCAGTGTGCTCTGCTCTTGCCGAGGGGCTATATATAGGCAGCACCATTAGCCCCGGTTGGTGGAATGAACCGGGACTAAAGGGAAGCCTTTGGTCCCGGTTCATGCCACCAACCGGGACCAATAGTGGTGGGCCAGGAGCCAGGACCATTGGTCCCGGTTCGTCCCACCAACCGGGACCAAAAGGTCCGGACGAGCAGGACCTATGGCCCACGTGGCCCGGCCGGCCCCCTGGGCTCACGAACCGGGGCAAATAGCTCCATTAGTCCCGGTTCTGGATTGAACCGGGACTAATGGGCTGAACTGGCCTGGACGAAAGCCCTGTTTTCTACTAGTGACGAGTGATTGGATGAGGTCTGTGTGACCTTAGTTCAAGGAGAATACGGTGAGGACTTGGTGTCCTGAGCTGCGTGCTCAGTGACTGGGTGTCCGGGACTGTGTGTCATCGAGTTTAAATACTCGGCCCGCTCCAACCAGACGTACATAACCGAGACAGCAGTTGGAACTGGTCTACCAAATCATTGTCTTCACCAACCTAATCGGTTCTATTTCCTCAACTCTTTCATTTCCTCATTATTGTGTTGAGTGTTCGTTCATATCTGTGTTTGAAGACTTTGACTGAAGACTTTCTCAATTTCCTCAGTTCAATTTCTTCAGTCTGTTTGTCTTCATCTTGTGTTATCCTGTGTTTACGCTTTCTGTACTCTTTGATTATCTTGATTTCATCACGATGACCATGCCCGCATTTTGTTATGCTTACTTCTGAGTACTTATTCCAGCGAAAGTAGTTCTTCTCTAAGGAATTTCCTCACCGGCAAATTCCTCAGTGAAGAATTCATAAAAATCGCCTATTCACCCCCCTCTAGTCGATATAACGCACTTTCAATATATGTGAATTATGCATTGCCATCTTGTTGCGAGACATTATATATGTGAATTATGCAATGCTATCTTGTTGCAAAGGCATTATATATGTCAATTATGCAATGCCATGTTGTTTAGCCAATCATCATGTATATGAATTATATCATTCTATCATTTTTTTATATTATGTGTTTCATTTGTCGACAACGTTTGTATATTCAACTACTCTTCCTATGCATCAGCCATTTGAAGTGGTGATGGAAGTATCTGGAGTAAAAACAAGGTATTCAGATCAAACAATGCTACCTGCTGAAGCCGACATCTTGCTGGTTACAGAGAGCTCCTCAGAGGAGGATTCAGAGACTGATGACCAGTCCTATTTCCCCCCTGAGTTCTATGCTCAAACCTGGCAGGGTTATATTACCCATGTCATGCATGTTGTCTTGCATTGCTTAGTTTTTACATCATATATGGATTGCCATCTGCTTACTTGCTTACTATATAAATCATATATTTGAATTACATCATGCCATCATGTTTACATAGTACATACAGATCATCTATCTGAATTATGGCATGGCAACCCATTTAATAAAGACATTATATAGTTATATCATCTCATCCCGTTTAGTGTTTACAGTCATCATATTTTGAATTATGGCATTCTATGCGTGAATGTATGTGAATTATGGCATGCCAAGCTATTTAATAAAGTAATTATATAGTTATATCATGTCATCTTGTTTACATAGTCATCATATTCTGAACTATGTCTTTCCATCTTTTTTAGTTAGCCATCATAATGTGAAATTGTGTCATGCTATCCTGTTTAGTTCGCCATCATATATGTGAAATTGTGTCATGCTATCCTGTTTGGTTAGACAACATAAATGTGAATTATTTCATGCCCTCTTTTATTCCCCACTATCCATTGCACCTGTCTATCATACAATGTCTATACTCTCAATTACTTTTCTTGTTTATGAGCCATTTGAATTAGAGAGGGTGATGGCAGTATCTAAGGGAGTAACAACACAGTCTTCAGAAAAGATAGTGCTACCGGTTGATGCAGATAGAACCACGGTTGTACTTGCCAAAGGACCAGATCCACCACACATAACCCAGACTCTCACAGATTGTACCCCTACCCAGTTGGACAGAGAACCAGCTACAACCCTTCTAACCGCAACCCAGGCAGATAGTAACCCAGTTCCAGTTGACACAGCACCGTCTCCACCACAGAGCACCCAAACACGAGCAGCTAGTAAGGGAACTGCAGTGCCCAAAGCATGAGGACCACCACTCCGAATCCCTACTCAACACTTAAAGGAGAAGAAGATTTGTTCTCAGATCAGGTTCTGTAGCTATGGTTCATACTCCTTTGCTCTTACATTACTGTATTTACTCATACCAACTATTTTCAAATTTGAAGGATGGAATTGAAACTCCAATGGTGCAACAGGTATGTTTTAAACCAGTTTCTTTAACTGGTTTCTTTGTTGTAACCTGCTCTATGTTGATTTCAGTTTCAATTGAATAAACAGTTATGTTCTCATGTCATGCACATTACAAGTGTTGTTATTGCTCTATAGTTTCCCACACTTATATTCTGTCTATTCTGCTTTGTCTTGAACAAATATTATTTGAACTGTGTCTCTATCTTGATTTGGAAACAATAACTAGAATGATACAGACCATAAAGTGACCATGGTACATAGATATATGTTTGTTTCATGTTGTTATCCTGTCCACTTTACTACTGAACTCATTTACCAAAATGAGTTTCATATACAACCTAGTAAACCTGTGATGTGTCTGCTTGTTTCTCTTTTAGAATGCGGACAAAATATTGGAGAATAGTACCCCGTTATGCAATGGTAAAGGAAGTAATGGAGATAAGGTTCAAGATAGTGAGACATCCCTATTGGTCTTGAAGAAAGCTGATAAAAACTATCTTGACGACAGTGGGAGAACCCAAAAGTCCTGTCTTGATGTAGTGTTCGAGTTACTGGCCACTACTCCTGGCACAAGCTCTTCGAACTCGCTGCCTGAATCAGTTCCTCTTCTTGAGTCTCAACTTCAAGTTGAAAGACATCGATCAGATGTGCTGCGATAGGAAGCTGAAGGACTGAGGAAGTCCCTGCAGAATTCAGATGCATACTTCCTGGTACAACAGCAAGCATTGGATGATTTAAGCGCCAAACAAGAGAAAGTTAATAAGCTTGCTAAGCATCTTGCCAGCATTATGTGTACCCAAGATATTGTTTCTTGAGATCTTCTGAAGTGGTTTCAGTTCTGGATTTGTTTTGCTGCGGCGTTTATTTGCGCTGGTCGCCAACTTTGACAGCCAGTGTATATGTTATGCTGCTTTGTTCCCTATATTTGCACTGGTGGCAAACTTTGCTGACTAGTGGATGTAATATGTGTAATAGCCGTGATAGCCTAGCATAAGTTGCTTGCTTATTTATTTCCTTGTTGTCTTGTTTATTTGTTTGCTTGTAGTCAGTGCAGTTCGTTTTCCGCGGTTTGCTAGTGGCCGCAATAACCTATTTTTTAAAACTAGGCCACAATAACCATGGGCTACATATTTACTGTAGTGACATTGGGCCTCCTACCGGCCATAGAAACAATGGGCCTTCTATGGGCCGTAGACACAATGGGCCTTCTATGGGCCGTATCATCAATGTGCCTTATATGGGTCGTATGATCAATTGGCCAAACATGGGCATATAACAGACCGCATTATGGCCGTAAGCGGGCTAGAGTTGGAATCGTCCGTTCATGGGCCGACCATAATGGGCCATCGTTAATAGGCCGTATTTGATGACGCTATGAAAACGGCCCAATGTATTAACGGGCCACAAACGGGCCGACTATAAAAACAGGCTGAATTTGGCACACAAGCAGAAAATGACAGTAACGGGTCGTAAGTGACCGAATGCTGGAAATGAGTGTCAGTGTCAAAACCGGCGGATCTCGGGTAGGGGGTCCCGATCTGTGCATCTTAGGCTGATAGTAACAGGAAGCAAGGGACACAATGTTTACCCAGGTTCGGGCCCTCTCGATGGAGGTAAAACCCTACTTCTTGCTTGATTAATATTGAAGATATGAGTAGTACAAGAGTAGATCTACCACGAGAACGTAGAGGCTAAACCCTAGGAGCTAGCCTATGATGGTATGATTGTAATTGTGATCGGCCTTCTAAGGACCAACCTCTCTGGTTTATATAGACACCGGAGAGGGCTAGGGTTTACATGGAGTCGGTTACAAGGAAGGAAATATAATATCCGGATCGCCAAGCTTGTCTTCCAAGCAAAGGAGAGTCCCATCCGGACACGGGCCGAAGTCTTGAGTCTTGTATCTTCACGCTCCAATAGTCCGGATGATGTATATAGTCCGGCTGTCCGGATACCCCCTAATTAAGGACTCCCTCAGTAGCCCCTGAACCTGGCTTCAATGATGATGAGTCCGGCGCGCAGTCTTGTCTTCGGCATTGCAAGGCGGGTTCCTTCTCCGAATACTCCAAGGTAATTATCGAACACGTAGACTGTGTCCGGATCTGCAAAATGATCTTCACATACCATTGTAGGGAACATAGCATAAATCCGTTCTGCTGGCAATCTTCGTATGTCGTGCCCTTGCATCATGGCCTGGTCCAACACGAACCGGTGTTTCTTGCCCCACCTCGACTCGCGTTGCGAGGCGGTTTTATTGGCACGTCCTATCAAAGCAGAGATCGTGTTCCTCTTATTACGGGATCTTTCATCAATATGGGCGTGTGTGATCCCACGACGACCGTTGGTATGACTCCGTGTACTTTTGGATAAGTCTCAAGCGGTTGCGCTGAGGACTCTTGATATTCATCCCCTTTATAAAGGGGTCGAGGCCTATGCCTCTTTTCCACCTCCCTTGCTCCTTCTCGCACCTCGAGTTCTAACACCTAGGACCTAAGCTCCAACACCCCAGATCCTCCAATATGTCCGGATCCAATGCAAAAGTCCGGTGGGTGGCCTCCTCGATCCAAGAGGAGGACATTACAAAGCTTAGGGAGGTCGGATACCTGACCGCCGATATCCAGCACAAGCTTCCTGCTCCAGGGCAGGTTATCCCTACACCGGAGCCCAATGAGAGCGTTGTGTTTGTCCTTCACTTCCTCCGAGGCCTGGGCCTCACCCTCGACCCCTTCGTGAGGGGGCTCATGTTCTACTATGGGTTGGATTTTCATGATATGGCTCCGGACGCTATCCTCCATATCTCGTCGTTCATTATTGTGTGCGAGGCTTTTCTCCACGTCACCCCACACTTCGGCTTATGGCTCAAGACCTTCAATGTGAAGCCGAAGATGATCGAGGGGCGACATGCGGAGTGCGGAGGTGCCATAATAAGCAGGAACGCTGATGCCCCATGGCCAGAGGGTTCTTTCCCGGAAGTATCCGATGTATGGCAACGGAGGTGGTTTTATGTTACGGCTCCCAGAGGCACAAAGTGGGTAGCCGCCCCCGAGTTCCGCTCGGGCCCTCCGTCACAGTTGGCGTCTTGGACCGACGTAGGACGGCCCAGGAGCCACTGGCGATGTACGATCGCAGAATCGCATCCGGGAGCTTCTTGAGAGGGACATAAATCCTGTCAGCATAATTCAAGTGATGTTAATCCGAAGGATGTTGCCGTGCAAACGTCGGCCTCTCCGGATGTGGGAGTTCAATTCGGAGGGTTCGCGGACTATTAAGCACTTCTTCGGCCTGAAGCTCAAAGGGATGTGTAAATTATTCTTCAGACCACAAGTAAAGTGCCCGGACACCATCGAGGATGCGGGCCTAAGCTGCAATCGCCTAGATGCCCAAGTAAGTACCTCAAAGCCGGACACTTTGTTTATATTTGTCATAACCATTATTCTGAAAAACCCTCCGTGGCCAGGAATGGCTCAACAAGGCGGAGAGAATTAGGTGTCAGGCGCCACTTCCTGAAGGCTCGCCAGGTCCAACCGTTGCCAAGATGCTTGGCCGGGTGCTCAGCAAAATCCCCTCAGTGAAAGGCGAAGGAAAGGGCAGTGAAGCCGAACTTCGCACATTACGCATCCAAACCGGGGGAATCGTTACCTCCACTGAGGAGGATAGTCGGGAAGGGGAGGCTAAAGCCTCCTCCCCGTGTGGGAGGAAGAGGGCCGCCTCCGAAGACTTGGAGTCGGAGATGCCAAAGCAAGGGAAGAAGGTATCACCAGGTGGCTCTGCCGCGACGGGCACCCTCACCGCGTCGTGCGCACCAACATGCCAGCCCTCCACCGAGCTGTAAGTTAATCGTTAATTTGAAGGTACGATGTTTCTCCGAGATCCATAACCAGGACTTTGTCTTTTGCAGTCTGGCTAGCAGCTCTTCTCAACAGAGTTCGTCTTCGGGGGATCTTCCTCTGGAGATGATGGAGAGTGAGACCCCACCCACCTCTCCGCCTCATGAAGCGGGCGACACTAAGGTGTCGTCATGGAGGAGTCCGGATCTGCCGAAGCCGGAAGCTAATGCGTCAGTCGCCCAGAGCCCGGAGCGTTTGGCTCCCACGAGGGGCGATGAGAAAGATCCGGCATAGTTCGATGTCCGGCCGGACGTACTGATAGGTCTTCTAGAGCGAGCTACGCTCTCGGAGGAGCACCGCTCATTAATGAGCATGGTGCTCACGAAGATTTCATCCGCTACAAGCGGTTTGAATGAGGCATTTACGAGCCTGCTCAAAGGCTTTGAGGTATGTAGTGAAAAATGCACTATTTTTTGGTTGTGAGGCACGCGCTAGGTGTGCTCCATATAGATTGTAGCCCCTGAGACTCTGGTTGCCCGCCATAGGCGGCAAACGGGGGATCATATAGTAATGGATGCGATGTACATGTGTGTAGGTATCTAAGGATCCGGCAGCCGACAAGTCTGTTGAAGTTGCCGAACTAAGGAGGAAGATCGGATCTATCGATGCCGATATTACGCTGGTGAACAAGAGGCTGGAAGAGTCACAGGGTATGTGCTCTGCTTCCCTTATTATGTTTGTATAGGAAAATGCGAGAGAGGCATAATATTAATGCAATGTGTTTGTACTGCAGATGGTGCTGCTGTCGTGGAGGCCCTGAGGGTGGAACTTGCTCAGGCCAAGGAACAAGCTCGGGCTAGCAATGCGGCTGCCCTAAAGGCTGCCGAAGAATTGAGAGCCGAACAGGCTGCTCATCGCTATGTACTCCTTGAAAAGGAGTATAAGGCTAGTTCGGCCGAGCTGGACAAGGCACTTAACGCCACCAAAGAGATGCGGACTAAGATCCGGGGTATGCGGGAGGAGCTCTAATAGGACGACAAAATCGTGGCTGGGGGCTCCTACTTACTGCGGACAAAGTTTTTGGATCCGAAGTATGCTCCCCTGGTTGGATGCTGGAGTCCTGCAGACGCATATGCGGACTTGGCGAATAGTACAGCTGACGCTGCCAAGTTCTTCGAGGGTCAAGGTGATAAGGAATTAGAGAAGCTTTTCTGGTCGCAATTCAATGCTCCCACTCGCCCGCTGCCGTTAAATGAGAAGGTGGCTGCTGTGGCGGAGCTTCACAGGCTGTCCGGGCTTGCAATGCGGTCTGTAATAGACCATCTTTGGCCGAAAGGGCCTAAGCCGGATAGTTACTTTGGTTTGGTGCAACAATTCCTTGGGGCCGTGTCTCGGATCGACGTCATGAGGAGGTCGGCGTGCATAGAGGGTGCACGAATGGCTCTTGCCCGCGTTAAAGCCTATTGGACGGATATGGAGGCCACCATTATAGCGACCCAGGATCCGGCGGGAGGCCAATATTCAGCCGAGCACTACTTGGCGCAGGTCACAGAAGGTGCCCGCCTAATAGAGGCGCAGTGCTCGAAGAATGTTTTGTTAGAGTGATAAGTCGAATCATTGTAAAAACAATGTTTATTTTGATTATGAGGCTATATTTATACTTTTTTCCTGAAAATATGATTGTGTCCCCTGTGCGGCCTCTTTTATATATATAAGTAATCCGAAAGTTAGCGGTTATTTCAGCCTTATTTCACGCATACAATGTGGGGTGTTCATGAAAAAAATATGCTTAATGACACTTGATCCAACGTCTTGGTCCATTAAGGAGGTGATCGCACGTCGAACTAGGCAACCGGACTATATAGCTGTAACACTTTTGCTTAGCCATGGGACTCTAATGGTCCGGACAGTGTTCTTGTCCTGGGACGGTTTGATGAGCTCGTCCCTCCGGATCATTGTGATCGGGTATCTACTCCGAACTCGGTTCGGTGTGACCTGGCTCGTCCTGCTCCATCGCTGGGTCCATGTGGTCGTTATTGCCTTCGGGGTTTACTGGTATGTCGATCCTTCTTGCGCTCTTGTCGCTATTTTTACTGTTGCTAGACTTTGAGCGGCGTCTGTGTCGCCGTTTTGGCTTTTGCCCGGGTGTTTTATCTTCCGGATTATCGCCGTCGTCCTCCTTGGGCGTATCCACCATGTATATATCGTGTGACGAGGTAGTAGTCCCGCGCCCCAGAGATTCTGAAGCGTCTCCTGCATCGTCGTCCATGTCGTCGATGTCTTTGGAGTCGAAGTCAAGAACGTCGGTTAAATCATCGATCGTGGCAATCAAGTGGATGGTGGGTGGGCAGCGAATTCATTCATCGCCTGCTTCCCACTCAAGTCGGACATAGTCCGTCCCAGAGCCTCCTGACAAAGAGAGAGACTTTAATGAGTTCAGCATGTCACCAAAGGGCGAGTGCTGGAAGATGTCCGCAGCGGTAAACTCCATTACCGGAGCCCAACCTGGCTCGGCTGGCTCGAGGGTGTGCGAACCGGAACCAGCAATCGGATACGAGTCCGGGGGCCCGGGGTTACAGGCTTCCACAAAGGTGAGACCTGTGTTCGGCTCCACCGCCGATGAGTATGCAGCCTGCGGGGCGGGGTCCACCCGTCCGTCCTTAGGCAACGCAACCTGCTCCGGATTTAGATCCGGGACTACTGCAGGGGTGATATCCCGAGCATCGTCCGACAGCAGGTCTAAGCCGTGCTCATCGTGACTGTTCGGTGCTCCTGGCGCAAGCCCAAATCCGTCGAAGATCAAGTCTCCGCGAATATACGCCGTGTAGTTCAAGTTTCCGAACCTGACACGGTGGCTGGGCGTGAGCTGTCGATCTGCTCGGATGGCCAAGAGAATTGGCCCAGCAGCGGCCGCCCGAACACAAAGATCTGTCCGGGAGAAAAGTCTCGCATACTGGACCGTGTTGTTGACGATTGAAGGTGCCATCAAGCCTTGCAGCGGCGACACAGAGGAACTCTCAATGAAAGCACCAATGTCGGTGTCAAAACCGCGGATCTCGGTAGGGGGTCCCGATCTGTGCGTCTTAGGCTGATGGTAATAGGAAGCAAGGGACACAATGTTTACCTGTGTTCGGGCCCTCTCGATGGAGGTAAAACCCTACTTCCCGCTTGATTAATATTGAAGATATGAGTAGTACAAGAGTAGATCTACCACGAGATCGTAGAGGCTAAACCCTAGGAGCTAGCCTATGATGGTAAGATTGTAATTGTGATCGGCCTTCTAAGGACCAACCTCTCCGGTTTATATAGACACCGGAGAGGGCAAGGGTTTACATGGAGTCTGTTACAAGGAAGGAAATATAATATCCGGATCGCCAAGCTTGTCGTCCACGCAAAGGAGAGTCCCATCCGGACACGGGCCGGAGTCTTGAGTCTTGTATCTTCACGCTCCAATAGTCCGGACGATGTATATAGTCCGGCTGTCCGGATACCCCCTAATCCAGGACTCCCTCAATGAGCCCAAGAATAAATGGGCCATGAGAAGGCCGAAAGATAACATGGGCTGGAAATGGCCCAATGGAATAATGTGCCGTTAATGGATATAAAGTGATACACTATTCATTATGGGCCAGTTTCACCACGGGCCGTTAATGGGCCAAGAGTTACAAAGGGCCTCATATGGGCCGAAAGACGTTATGGGCCATACATGGGCCGGAAGTTAAAACGGGCTGGTATCATATTGGACGGCCCATATGACGCTACTGGGCCTAATTCGGATAGGTCGTAATGGCCCCTGGGTTAGCAGGCTGTAAATGGGCTATATGCGAACATGCTGTTAACACGCAGCTTGGATTGGCGCCCGCCACCTTTTGACCAAGTCAAACGGGCGGCCTTTTTCATAGGAATGGGAATCTGTTGGGCGAGCCATGTGTCGACGTATCATAGGCTATACATCCAATGAGTGGATGACATCTGTCCCGACGGTGAGCCGACACATGTTTCCTCCAGCCAATGATGATTTTACACGTGTAAAATCCCCATTGGCAGGGCTGTTAACGGGTTATCGGATCCAAAACTGGACCCGATAGCTTAACGGTGGATGCCACGTGTCGGTCACCCTTGACGAAAGCACTTCTATGACGTGTGATTTATCGTCATGGAAGTGGACACTTCCTTGATGATAATTTTGGTAATGTCATGGAACACTTCTACTGACAAAGACATGTATGACTATCTTGATTCTATCATAAAATCGTCATGGATGTACATTCATGACAGAAAATGTGACCTACTATGACAAACACGTATCATCATGGAAGTGTATTTTTTTTAGTGTAGTCTAGCTATGCTCTATCTTCATCACACAAAGTATTTAAATCATGCACAACCCCGATGACAAGCCAAGCAATTGTTTCATACTTTCGATATCCTCAAACTTTTTCAATCTTCACGCAATACATGAGCGTGAGCCATGGATATAGTACTATAGGTGGAATAGAATGGTGGTTGTGGAGAAGACAAAAAGGAGAAGATAGTCTCACATCAATTAGGCGTATCAACGGTCTATGGAGATGCACATTAATAGATATCAATGTGAGTGAGTAGGGATTGCCATGCAACGGATGCACTAGAGCTATAAGTGTATGAAAGCTCAAAAAGAAACTAAGTGTGTGGGCATCCAACTCGCTTGCTCACGAAGACCTAGGGCAATTTGAGGAAGCCCATCATTGGAATATACAAGCCAAGTTCTATAATGAAAAATTCCCACTAGTATATGAAAGTGACAACATAGGAGACTCTCTATCATGAATATCATGGTGCTACTTTGAAGCACAAGTGTGGTAAAAGGATAGTAGCATTGCCCCTTCTCTCTTTTTCTCTCATTTTTTTGTTTTTTTGGGCCATCTCCTTTTTTTGGCATCTTTTTTTCGTCTGGAGTCTCATCCTGACTTGTGGGGGAATCATAGTCTCCATCATCCTTTCCTCACTTGGACAATGCTCTAATAATGATGATCATCACACTTTTATTTACTTACAACTCAAGAATTAAAAATCGATACTTAGAACAAAATATGACTCTATATGAATGCCTCAAGCAGTGTACCGGGATGTGCAATGAATCAAGAGTGACATGTATAAAAGAATTATGAACGGTGGCTTTGCCAGAAATACGATGTCAACTACATGATCATGCAAAGCAATATGACAATGATGAAGCGTGTCATAATAAACGGAACGGTGTAAAGTTGCATGGCAATATATCTTGAAATGGCTATGGAAATGCCATAATAGGTAGGTATGGTGGCTATTTTGAGGAACGTATATGGTGGGTGTATGGTACCGGTGAAAGTTGCACGGCACTAGAGAGGCTAGCAATGGTGGAAGGGTGAGAGTGCCTATAATCCATGGACTCAACATTAGTCATAAAGAACTCACAAACTTATTGCAAAAATTTATTAGTTATCGAAATGAAGTACTATGTGCATGGTCCTAGGGGGATATATTCATAGGAAAATACCATCGCTCGTCCCCGACCGCCACTCTTAAGGAAGACAATCAATAAATAAATCATGCTCCAACTTCATCACATAACAGTTCACCATACGTGCATGCTACGGGAATCACAAACTTTAACACGAGTGTCTCTCAAATTCACAACTACTCCACTAGCATGACGCTAATATCACCATCTTCATATCTCAAAACAATCATAAAGAATCCAATTTCTCATAGTATTCAATGCACTTTATATGAAAGTATTTATTATATCCCTCTTGGATGCCTATCATATTAGGACTAAATTCGTAACCAAGAAAATTACTATGCTGTTATAAAATACTCTCAAAATAATATAAGTGAAGCATGAGAGTTCATCTATTTCTTCAAAATAAAATTATAGTCGTGCTCTAAAAATATATAAGTGAAGCACTAGAGCAAATGACAAACTACTCCAAAAGATATAAGTGAAGATCAATGAGTAGTCGAATAATTATGTAACTATGTGAAGACTCTCTAACATTTAAGAATTTCAGATCTTGGGATATTATTCAAACAGCAAGAAAAACATAAATAAATAAAATGAAGCTCCAAGCAAAACACATATCATGTGGTGAATAAAAATATAGCTCCAAGTAAGGTTACCGATGAACGAAGACGAAAGAGGGGATGCCATCCGGGGCATCCCCAAGCTTAGGCTCTTGGTTGTCCTTGAATATTAACTTGGGGTGCCTTGGGCATCCCCAATCTTAAGCTCTTGCCACTCCTTATTCCATAGTCCACCGAATCTTTACCCAAAACTTGAAAACTTCACAGCACAAAACTCAACAGAAAACTCGTAAGCTCTGTTAGTATAAGAAAATAAATCACCACTATTGGTACTGTTGTGAAATAATTATAAATTCATATTGGTGTAATATCTACTGTATTCCAACTTCTCTATCGTTCATACCCTCCGATACTACTCATAGATTCATCAAAATAAGCAGACAACACATATGAAACAGAATCTGTCAAAAATGGAACAGTCTGTAGTAATCTGTAGCTCTAGAATACTTATGTAACTCAAAAAATTCTGAAATAAATTGTTGGACATGAGGAATTTGTCTATTAATCTTCTGCAAAAATAATCAACTCAAAATCACTCTTCTGTGAAAACTTACAGCTAATCTCGTGAGCGCAAAGTTTCTGTTTTTTACATCCGGATCGCAATAACTTTCACCCAAGTCTTCCCAAAGGTTCTACTTAGCACTTTATTGAAACAAAAGCAATTAAATATGATTACTACAGTAGATTAATCATGTGGACACACAAAAACAGTAGGGGTAAATGTTGGGTTGTCTCCCAACAAGCGCTTTTCTTTAATGCCTTTTTAGCTAGGCATGATGATGACAATGATGCTCACATAAAAGATAAGAATTGAAACACAAAGAGAGCATCATGAAGAATATGACTAGCACATTTAAGTCTAACCCACTTCCTGGATTTTGTGAGCAAACAACTTATGGGAACAAGAATCAACTAGCATAGGAAAGCAAAACAAGCATAACTTCAAGATTTTCAACACATAAAGAGGAAACCTGATATTATTGCAATTCCTACAAGCATAGATTCCTCCCTCATAATAATTTTCAGTATCATGAATAAATTAAACTATATAACTATCACATAAAGCCCTCTTTTCATGATGCATAAGCGCATAATTTTTTCTACTCTCCACATAAGCAAATTTCTTCTCATGAATAGTAGTGGGAGCAGACTCAACAAAATAACTATCATGTGAGGCATAACCCAATTGAAAATTAAAATCATGATGACACGTTTCATGGTTATTATTATTCTTTATAGAATACATGTTATCACAATAATCATCATAGATAGGAACTTTATTCTCATAATCAATTGGAACCTCTTCCGAAATAGTGGAATCATTACTAAATAAAGTCATGACCTCTCCAAATCCACTTTCATAATTATCACAATAAGATTCAACACCCTCCAAAATAGTGGGATCATTACTTACTAAAGTTCAAACTCTTCCAAACCCACTTTCATCAATATAATCATCATAAATAGGAGGCATTCTTTCGTCATAGTAAATTTGCTCATCAAAACTTGGTGGAGAAAAAATATCATCTTCATCAAACATAGCATCCCCAAGCTTGTAGCTTTGCATATCATTAGCATCATGGATATCCAAGGAATTTATACTAACAACATTGCAATCATGCTCATCATTCAAATATTCAGTGCCAAACATTTTAATGCATTCTTCTTCTAAAACTTTGGCACAATTTTCCTTTCCATTATTTTCACGAAAGACATTAAAAAGATGAAGCATATGAGGCAACCTCAATTCCATTTTTTGTAGTTTCATTTTATAGACTAAACTAGTGATAAAACAAGAAACTAAAAGATTCTATTTCAAGATCTAAAGATATACCTTCAAGCACTAACCTCCCCGGCAACGGCGCCAGAAAAGAGCTTGATGTCTACTACGCAACCTTCTACTTGTAGACGTTCTTGGGCCTCCCAGTGCAGAGGTGATGACCCACAAGTGTAGGGGATCTATCGTAGTCCTTTCGATAAGTAAGAGTGTCGAACCCAATGAGGAGCAGAAGGAAATGACAAGCGGTTTTCAGTAAGGTATTCTCTGCAAGCACTGAAATTGTAGGTAACAGATAATTTTGTGATAAGATAAATTGTAACGGGTAACAAGCAATGAAAGTAAATAAGGTGCAGCAAGGTAGCCCAATCCTTTTTGTAGCAAAGGACATGCCTCGACAAGTTATTACATAGATAAAAGTGCTCCCGAGGACACATGGGAATTATCGCAAGCTAGTTTTCATCACGCTCATATGATTCACATTCGTTACTTTGATAATTTGATATGTGGGTGGACCGGTGCTTGGGTACTGCCCTTTATAGGACAAACATACCACTTATGATTAACCCCTATTCCAAGCATCCGCAACTACAAAAGAAGTATTAAGGTAAACCTAACCATAGCATGAAACAAGTGGATCCAAATCAGCCCCTTACGAAGCAACGCATAAACTAGGGTTTAAGCTTCTCCCACTCTAGCAACCCATCATCTACTTATTACTTCCCAATGCCTTCCTCTAGGCCCAAATAATGGTGAAGTGTCACGTAGTCGATGTTCACATAACACCACTAGAGGAGAGACAACATACATCTCATCTAAATATCGAACGAATACCAAATTCACATGACTACTGATAGCAAGACTTCTCCCATGTCCTCAGGAACAAATGTAACTACTCACAAAGCATATTCATGTTCATAATCAGAGGGGTATTAATATGCATTAAGGATATGAACATATGATCTTCCACCAAATAAACGAACTAGCATCAACTACAAGGAGTAATCAACACTACTAGCAACCCACATGTACGAATTTGAGGTTTTGCTACAAAGATTGGATATAAGAGATGAACTAGGGTTTGAGTGGATATGGTACTGGTGAAGATGTTGATGTAGATTGACCCCCTCCCGATGAGAGGATCGTTGGTGATGACGATGGTGATGATTTCCCCCTCCCGGAGGAAGTATCCCCGGCAGAACAGCTCCGCCGGAGCCCTAGATTGGTTCCGCCTCATGGCGGCGGAGTTTTGTCCCGTAATCTTGCTTATGTTTTTTTTAGGGTAAAAGACCTCATATAGCAGAAGATGGGAACCGGAGGGCTTCCAGGTGGCCCACAAGGCAGGGGGCGCGCCCATGGGGTAGGGCGCGTCCCCCACCCTCGTGGGTGGTGGGTGGCCCCCCTCAGGTATTTCTTCCGTTGGATATTTTTTATTAATTCCCAAAATGACTTTCATGGAGTTTCAGGACTTTTGGAGCTGCGCAGTATATGTCTCCAATATTTGCTCCTTTTCCAGCCCAGAATCTCAGCTGTCGGCATTCTCCCTCTTCATGTAAACCTTGTAAAATAAGAGAGAATAGCCATAAGTATTGTGACATAACGTGTAATCACTACTAGGGAAACGGCTAGCAGCAGTGCGGGTTTTAGGTGTATCAGTAGCGCGGGGAGTGGCGCTACTAATAAGGCGCTACAGCTAACACATAGTAGTAGCGCGTGGTCACCGGCGCTACTGCTACACAAGTGTAGCATCAGCGCGGTTAGTGGAAGCTCGCTACTGCTTGTAGGTCTAGAGCGCTTTGCCATGACGCACTACTGCTAACTTTTATAAACTCGCTACTGCTAATTTAAGTAGTTTTTTGTTTTTTTGGCATATTTGTTTCGTATTTGAACATGCTTTATAGAAGAATCTTTAGCACATAGAAATGTCATCATGATACACATACAAATGCCTGCGAGACCACAAATGTAATCATAGCATATACATACAAATAGTCTCATCATAATCATCATCCAACACAAAGTGGTATCTTGTCATCATCTCGAAAATAGCGATACATGCAAGTCTCAAATACTTGCAACTACAACAACGTCATCCATCTAAACAAAGGTATACGCAAGAATAGCTATCACTATGAGTGAGAGCGGAACTATGTGATACATGAGGTGGCGATTCTGAGTCCTCTCTCGCTAGCGTGAACCTCAAGTAACTAGCTTCTCCTTCTTATGCCTTTTGAAGCCTTTATGGCTGGCACCCGTGAACCCATTCACTTGCGCCTGACACTCATGCCACTCGTTGTACATCCCCGGAACCTTCCCTTTGTAAACGACATAGCAATTCCATCTCGCCATCAAGAAACTAGGTACCTGTTAGAGATGCATGTTCTTGAAGAGGATGCACAATCATATATATGCAACAAAATGTACTAGAGAAACACCGAAAAAGAAAGGGTTAGCAACTAGATGCAACATACAGTACGCAAATTAATTAACTAGAGGTATGCAGGTCATCGTACGCAAACTAACAAAGTAGCGTTACGCAAGTTCGGCGAGGACCGTGGACATCACAAAGTTTCATCGCTACAAAAAGTATACAAGTTCAACCGACACATATCATCATCATCGGCATCATAAATCACTAGAAGTTCCATCCTTCCATATCATCGAAGATGAACCCTAGCTTCTTGAATGGCGTGAGGTCTAGACGTCGCATGCCTATGCGAGTTCGGACGTCAGCTCGCGATATAGGGCCGTGGTGGAACATCCCCTTCTCATCGACGACTTCTTTCATGATGATGGTTGCAATGTCGCTTTGGATGCGAAAGAAGTCATCTTTAAGTTTATATTCCGCTTCTCCATGAGATTCTAGCCACTTGTGGATATGATCATCATTTCTGCTTCTCATGCGAAGCTTTTGGTTATCCGTGTTGAACTGAATCATGAGTTGGACGATGTAGAATCCATCCTTCTTGCTTTGTTTTGGGACATGGATGCAGGAGAAGTTAGTTTTATGCTGAAACCCATCTTCTTGTTCCTTTGTTTCCTGATCTGCACGTGGCCACCTCTAAAGCTGAAGCCTTGGAGAGCATCATCTAGAATATTCATTATGTGGGTGTAGTCTTTTATCTCATAGTCTCTGGAAGGGTCAAAATACACGGCGTGGGAGACTTGCGGGTAAAGAATGATAAGGACGGCGCGCCCGTTGCTGTGGGGAAAAGACACCTCAAATTATTCCCCACATGAGAGAGAAGAAATGATTGAAATGTACGAAAGGGTTGTCGGGCCGACTTACTTTGGATGATAAGGCACGAGGACAATTTCCGGTCCTTATTCTGTACCATGAAGTTTTGGAGGTACTCCCTAGCAGTTTCACGCTCAAAGTCGCGAGACTCAAGAAAGACTCGTGCATGTAGTACGGATCCGCCACAGATTTGCGAGACTTCTTCACTCTTCATGACGGAGCTCATATGAAGCGCATAAAAAGGCGGACGATTGTAAAATCGAGCCGCCTTGTTAGAAACATCTCAAAGATATGGTCAAACCGCAGGAAGAACACCTCCGGGCCGTGTCTCGATAGCACTTCCCCTCAGGCACACGAGCCGCGTATGTCGGATATCCTGGATCCTTTGAGGCTAGTAGGCTTTTCTCAGTCGACAGCACATGGTCGTGCAGTCTCCTGAGATCCCCTGATAGTGCCTCCAGTGGTTTCGGCAGTAGCATCAGCTCGCCCGTGAGATGGAACATGACCACACCTTTCACGAGTACACGCTCTTCAGAATGCATCGTCTGGCTGCTATGTGCTCTGGCTTGTTTGGAGGCAGTTATCTTCCCTGATCTCTTCCTCTCCTTTTTCTTGGGCACACCTTCCAGACCCTTCCTTAACCCCTGCCCCAGTGTTCCCGGGCTAACTACTGTATGACCCTCGCGCCCGGCTAGTTGAGCCTGTGTTGAGGCGGCATCTTCAGGCGTGTCCTGTGAGGATTTCATGAAGACATACTTTTGCAATCCCTGCTACGACCCTGCCCGGGCATATCATCCATATCCTCATTAGCAAGCTGATAGCCTGATTCGTCATATGGTTGACTCATCATATCTATGTCACAGTCATACGCGTTTGTATTGAGGTAATCCATAGGGTCGACCTCCTTCTCATCATCCATTATCTGTTCTATAGGAGAAATTACATCAGCCAAGATTATTGCACCCCTTCATCATGTCGTCTGCCGCTCTCACCCGACACTCTGTGAGCTGGTAGTTGCGTGGCGGGGTGGTGGTCTCCGCACATGCTTGTTGATGTGTGGTTATTGGTGTGCTCTCGGCGGCTCCTGCATTTAATAAGATTCTTGACCATAGCAGCACCCAACCCTTGCGACTTCAATCCGCGGCGGGGTCTCGTCGTCCGCTCCCACATGTTGTACTGGAGGAGGCAAATCCTTGTGCCCCGATTTCACACTGGTCAAGCTAACCCTGAAGTGCCCAGCGGGGATCGGCTGGTTGTGGAACGTGGGTTGCAAGGGGTCCATTATCATCCCCTTTCCCACGTCCACCTTCTGGCCTTTGATCAAGTAGAGTATGGTGCACGGGGTTTCTATCGCCTGCAAACACATATGTCTGTGGCGTAAAACAACCGAAAGGCAAAAAAAATGGAATATTATATATATATGTTGGTGCGACATGTAATTACCATGACGGTGTCGAGCTCAGCCAAAGACGAAGGCCCACCTAGCGCCCCTGAGACTGAGGACGGGCTGCTATGAGCGGGAGCGACTGCGAGAGGAGGCCCGGTTGCGTGAGAAAGTTATGGTGCGATGGTGCTGTTCTTCATGGAGTTGCTCCCGACGAAACCGGGCAACGGGAAATCATGTACCGTCTTGTCTGGATTTTCCTTCGTCCAGTTGATGATAACTAGAACCAAGTTAGTAGCAAAATCATTTCGGAAGGCGATTACAGCTGCATTTGCCTTTCTTTGTAGCAACTCATATTTGTCTTGGCTGCTTTTGGCGTCCTCGGCTGCTTTTTCTCGACATAAGCTTCACCTTTGCGTCGATGTACGCCTGACTAAACTTCTTTTTCTGCTTCTTGGCCTCCGGGCCCTCGTCTTAAAACACCTTCCATGTGGCGCCGTCTCCAGCGCCGTGCACACGACCATATTTCGGCCCCTGGCCCAAAGGGAGTCCCTTAAGTTCGTTCAAGGCCCGGTTGAGAGGGGTGTCCCACTTGGGCCTCATCGGAGAAGTAGGGCTTTCGGCTGCAAGCTGGTGTTGCTTCTCCAGTAGTCTAATCAATTTCCTCGTGATCTTGTCCATGTGAAAAACCTTTTTCTCCTTGTCCCACATGTATTGGGCCCTGATGAAGTCACGCTCCAAGGGGTTGGTGAAGTTCGCGAAGGGGTCTGGGAGACCCGCGGCTTCACGTTCCGCGTCCTCCTTATCCCATATGGGCCTTTTACTGAGGTAGCCACGGCTTCCGAGGCGATGCTTCCCCGTGTTCCTTTGCCGAAGGCTCTTGAATTTCGCAGCCTTAGCCTTGGCTGCCTCGGTAGAGCAAGTGTCCTTGAACTTTTCGAACTCCTCTTCCGTAAGTGTCGGATTTTCCTCCAGAATCTTGGACAGGGGTTCATCAGCCTCAATAGCTCGTTTCACCCTCCCTTTCAAGGAGGCCAAATCATTGCTGAACATGCCCATGGTGTGATTGTTAATCTTTTTCATCTTCGGATCATCCCACGGTTGTTCAATGTTATCATCCCGGTCGGGGAACTTGAATCTCTTGTGCAACTTCGTTAGGAGCAACTGCGTCAAATGTTCTTTACTCCTTAAGTCATCGTCGTTGATGCTCGCGCATTCCCGTAGGATGCATCCTACTTGGTTCCCATAGCACCTGCGAGGTTCTTCCAGCTCTAACGGCTGAAACTTGCCAAGTGCCATCTTTGTGATCACAAGTCGTCCAATCCCTAGTTTGTTAGGTTTTCGTATCCTCTGCTTCT
Source organism: Aegilops bicornis (assembly GCA_021605145.1). NCBI lineage: Eukaryota > Viridiplantae > Streptophyta > Magnoliopsida > Poales > Poaceae > Aegilops > Aegilops bicornis. The sequence goes on along the minus strand of CM038669.1, from coordinate 606,324,498 downwards.
TATGCTTCCTCTTTTCGGTAGTGGCATCGGGGCCGGTACCTTCCCCGCCGGTATCTTCCCCGCCGGCACCTTCCCCACCGGTCTCGGCACCGCCATCGGTGCCAGCGCCGTCGGTGGCGATGTCGGCGTCAGTACCATCATCGAGGCGGACCTGCAAACCTTGCTTAGCAGTCAAATAGTCGAGTACTCTTCTTCATAATCCATCTCGTCTGCATCTTGGTCAGAAGGCCCAGTTTCTTTGTTCTTCGACATGTTTCCTATGATTAAGTGTCGTCATTTATTTCTTAAAGTATGAATAAATGAGAAATGACATAAAAAGAAATCTATGTGCGACTTTTCGATATGCCAACTATGTAGCACAAATCATGCCTTTATTTACGGGAAATTTCGGCATGACCTTTGCTAAAAAATGGACATATCGAGCGCCTGAAATTCACCGGAACGGAAATGAATTAACATTCCGGCGTAACATTGGCCACTTGGATCATTTTCCAAACATGACATATCCACATATTACATGTCCAGTTCAAATTTGCATATAAATTCAGATAATTTTGAAACCTAGCTAAATTCGTAACTAAATAGATAACCTAATTACATACTGCCCTAACTAAAACCTAAGTAAATTAACCGAAGAACCCTAGCAGAGAGAGGGGGGTTACAGAGGGTGCAGGGGCGAGGAGGAAGGCCTGACGACAGCCGAAGTTGGGAGCGGAGGAAGCAGAGGAGGGAGGCGAGGGCCGACGGGTCGGGGCCGAACGCGCCGGGGTCGAGGCGGCGCTGGGACGGGCGAAGCGCTTGGGTCGAGCGAGGGCAGGTCGGGGCGAGCATCGGGTCGAGGCGAGGCGGGGTCGAGGCGGCGCGGCCGGGTCGGCGGCGACGGGAGAAGAGAGTGGGGATTTGGGGGGACAAGGCGGGATGAAGCAGGGATAGTGAGAATTTTGGGTTAAGTGGACGTAGCAGCAGCGCGTTTGGCCAAAACGCGCTGCTACTACCTTCAGTAGCTGTAGCGATTTACACGAAACGTGCTACTACTACCTTCAGTAGCTGTAGCGGTTTATACGAAATGCGCTACTACTACTACCAGTTTTCCTTTTTCTTTTCCTTTATTTTCTCCCACTTTTATTTCCCGAGAGCAGTGAACGAAGGGAGGGCGATATATATCGCATCATTTTACGGTTAAATATGTATGCAAAATGAAACATATATATTACATCATTGGACCCATGCATAATAATGGCTAAGTGTGTATACAAAATAGGAACATATATATATATATATATATATATATATATATATATATATATATATATATATATGACATCAATTGAGCGATAACATACGGTTCCTCAGCGCTGACGTTTTCGTTTTTGAGTCAACTTCGTTCCCTTCTTGTTCGTCCGAGAATAATTGAGCCCCTCATTGTGACTTTGCCTTTTCCATGGAGTACCATTTTTCTTAGGTAATGTAGTATTGATTCTTCTTTTGACGTATACTTCATCATCATCGTCATCTTCCCTCATTGGGTTGCCATACTGATCATAGTCTTCCTCGTTGGCGACTCCATACATTCCAATGATGTTCCTTTTGCCTCTCCTCAAGACAACACGACTCGGATTGCATGGGTCGGTTATGAAGAAGCATTGTGTCACGTGCTTAGCGTGTACCCATGGCTCGTTTTTTGCGATAGCGTTCACGGTAGCGCTTTGTGCGTCGGGTATACTCATGGTAGTGAAAATCCGGTTTTCTCTTTTGACATTCTTTGCCCATCTGACACGGAACATCGTCATGTTGTGTAGTCTAGAGTAGTCAAGCTCCCAGATCTCCTCAACCCTTCCATAAAATCGTTCGATTCTTGTTGTTGTCGCTGCCGATCATGCATTCCATCATCACCCTCAGTTCCGAACATCACTGTCCATATCTTTGGCCTCCGTGTAGAACGTGTATCCGTTGATATCATATGCCTGATAGGTTACGAGGTTGGGTGAGGGGCCATGTGCTAAGGCGTATATGAGCAATCCGTCCTTAGAGCCCTCCTCCGGGGGATTAGCAATAATATGCTATTTGAACCAATGCAGGAAAGTGGAGTTGTGCTCTCTAGTAACTTCGGCGTCTGTCCTGCATACCCCTCGGTCACGATACTTCTTTGCAATAATTTCTTTGTGCGAGTGCCACGAAAGGATCTACCTCGTCTAGGTGTTGTAGCACTACCAAGTTTGCTCTGTCAAAGTTGCTGCGTCGATCTAAGTATGCCACGTGCAGTTCCTGCGACCGTTCTGGTGACCATCTCCTTCGAGCCTCCCATGCATTACTTGTTAGCAGGCAAACCAACACTAATACCAGGCGGCTGGTCTGCTCCATATAGAAAATTCTCACGTAAAGAGATGCACTCTTTTGTCAAATAGCCCGAGGATGCTTCCATCCGGACGGGACATATTACTGAAACGAATCCTTTGATGATCCCATTCATCCTCTCAAACGGCATCATGTTGTGCAGGAATGACGGCCCCGGGTCTATTATGTCATCCACAATATGGACACACAGATGCACCATCATGTCAAAGAACGCGGGCGAGAAGTACATCTCAAGCTCATTCAGTATCACAACGATCTCTTCCTGCAGCCTTCGGAGCTGCTTCACACCGATCGACTTTCGAGAGATGACGTCGAAAAAGTTGCAGAGACCAATAAGCGTGTCCGCAGGCGTGCATCCATTATCCCTCTAAGGGCAACAGGTAGTATCTGCATCATCATCACATGACAGTCATGAGACTTCATCCCGCTAAACCTTTTCTTGTCCGTGTCTAGATATCTTCTTATCTTGCCACAATAACCGGAACTAACTTTGACTCTGGTAAGGCAGTTAAAGAAGGCATTGATCTCAGCCTGACTTAAGGTGAAGCAATAAGGGGGGCAATAATCCTCTTTCTTTATTTTCTTGCCCTTCTTCTCCCGTGCCTCTGTCTCCATCTCTGTCTCGTCTGACATTTTACGGGGCGGCATGTGCAGATCTTCCCTGATTTTCAAATCTTGCAAGTCTTTTCTTGCCTTCGGCCCGTCCTTGGTCTTATCCGGCATGTTCATCAGTGTTGCGAGCAAGCTCTCAAGGACATTCTTACAGATATGCATTTGATCAAGGCAATGAGGTGTATAGAGTTTGTGCCAGTACTCCAAGTCCCAGAACCACAGACCTCGTCTTCCATACCTTCGGCCCGGCTCCAGCGCCTTTCTCATCGTCTTTCCCGGCGTGGGGCACTCCTTCCAGTTTTTCAACAGCTCGTCGATTTCGGCACCGCTCCGCTTACGTGGAGGTCCTCGATGCTCAGCATGACCATTGAATAGATCTCCACGGTTTCTCCACGGGTCGTCCTGTTCAAGCCATCTTCGATGCCCCATGTACACGATTTTCCTGCACCGCCATCTTTCCTTGGCGTTAGGCTGCTGAGACGTCGTATCATCCATGCACCGCGTGCATCCACAATATCCATGGCACACCTGGCCTGCCACATATCCGTAATCGAGATAGTCCTAGACTGTCGTGATCAGCGCGGCTCTCATGTTGAAATACTCGCCTTTGCTGGCGTCCCATGTTTTGGCCGATGTTTCCCATAACGTGGCTAACTCCTCTTGAAGTAGCCCCAGATACAAATAAAAATTATTTCCTGGTTGTTTTGGCCCTTGAATAAGCATGCTCATGTGAATGTACTTCGATTTCATGCACAACCAGGGAGGAGATTGTACATCCATACAAACACGGGCCATGTGCTATGGTTGGTGTTCTGGTTGCCAAACGGATTCATGCCATCGGTACACGCGCCAAGCACGATGTTCCTTGCATCACATTCAAAATACCGATAGAAGCTGTTCAACACTCTCCACTGGCTTCCATCCTTGACGTGTCTCAGCCGGATCATCTCCATCGTTGGGCTTCTTCCTCTCCAGCGTGCGGTAGCATTAGCTTTGCTTCCTTGGGATCTACAAAATACCTCTGGAGGCGGGGAGTGATCGGTAAGTACCATACAACTTTACGGGACATTTCTTCCCGGCCTTCTTGTATCGAGAAGCATTGCACACCGGACAGCTTGTTTTTTCCGCATGCTCCTTCCAATAAATTATGCAATCGTTGATGCATGCATGGTATCTAACGTGTGGCAGATCAAGAGGGCTACGATCTTCTTGGCCTCATCAACACTAGTAGGACATAGATTACCCGCGGAAGAACATCCTTTAGGTACTTGAGATGCTCATCGAGGCTAGTGTCGGTCCATTTGTTTTTAGCCTTCGTCTTCACGAGTTGGAGTGTGAAACTCAAGCGGGTCACCTCAGGATTGCAACCATCATACAATGGAGTGTTCGAGTCTACCACCAGTTGCTCCAGCTTAGCCTCCTCTCTAGAAGTAACTCTCTCAGTACTCGTCTCCTTGCGAAGCAATGCTTGAACATGAGTGTCCCGCACGATTGAACTTAGTACCGACGAACTCTGCTGCGTGGAGTCCATGTCGTTCTCTCCGCTGCCATGTCTGGCCCCTTCTCCTCCGCCATGTCCGGCCCCTTCTCCGCAGCCATGTCCGGCCTCTTCCCCGCCGCCATTATCAATCATCTCTTCGTCTTGCCCCGTGTCATCATTGCTTGCCCCGTCGGCATCCTCAACATCGTCATCCTCATCTTCAGTTATCCATCGAGTATAGCCATCCATGAAACCAGTCATGAGCAGGTGCGCTTCGACATGACCATCGTCATAGGGGTCGAGCCAAACTATTCCTTTGTATTTTCGACACGGACATAAAACCTCTATCCGGTTATTTTCTTTCATGTCCTGCGCACGACCGCAACCACCTGTCCACCATCGTTCCACCGACCATCGTCAACTCTGCATGGTAATAATAAACAAATTGATTATAAAATGCGTGCATGCATCGAAGTCATACAAAAATTCGCATGACCTTCCCTAAAAATAGGACATATATGGATCTAGAGTTTGCAGGAATTAGCGAAATGGAAATAAATCGACATTTCGGCAAAACATAGGCAACTCAAAAGCACAATTTGGCGTCAACTCATGCCACAGACACAATTTCCACAAACATATCACACACACATAAACATATTTCCATTTTGCAAAAGCATGAAATTTTCATCACCTCTATCTCGAGATCGAGCACACGGTGGAGATGATGTTGTAGGGAGATCAAAAGTGCACAAAGCTCTTTTGACAAAGATAGATCTAGTTAGGGAAATAGGTCACTTAACTAAATCCTACATCTACCTAGCTACCTAATTTGGGAGGAGACAACTTCAACTAGTGGAGGGAAGGAAAAGAGAAAGGAGATGCATTAATGGAGGTGCTTTGTAGTTAGGTAGGAGTAATGAAGAGAGAGAAAGGTAGATAGAAGAGAGAGAGTAAGTGGGGAGAAGTATTGAGGAAGAATAAGAGTGAGAGTGGGAGCATGTGGGAGGTAGGGGAAAGGGAAGAGTGGAGGGGGAGGGGGGACGGTGGGGAAAAGGTGGTGGGTTGGTGCGCATTAGCAGTAGCATGGGACGTAAGCAGCGCTGGCGATAAGAAAGTAGCAGCAGCGCTTCGTAAGCGCCATCGCTAACCGGGACAAAAAGTGTGTCCAATTTGAAAATTAGCAGAAGCGACCTCAGAAAAACCGCACTACTACTACAGCTTTAGCAGTAGGGCGGCTAGCGGTAGCGCGCTGCTACTAAATGGAGTTTGGGGGGCACTGTCGGTCGATATTTGTAGCAGTGCGTGTTACACAGAGCGCGCTACTGCTAAACACTTGTCAGTAGCGGGTTTTCCACACCCGCGCTGCTGCTAATTAGCAACAGCGCTCCTTTTTGAGCCGCACTACTGCTAAGATCATGTGTATAGGGTTTTCCGTAGTAGTGAATAACATCCCATAATGCAATAAATATTGATATAAAAGCATGATGCAAAATGGACGTATCAACTCCCCCAAGCTTAGACCTCGCTTCTCCTCAAGCGGAAGCTGATATCGAAAAATATGTCCACATGTTTAGAGATAGAGGTGTCGATAAAAACAAAATATGGACATGAGGGCATCATGATCATTCTTATAACAGCAACATAAATATATTTTGTCATATGATTTCTTATGTTAAAGTAACGATCTATTCACAATGTCAAGTATGAATCAGAAACTTCATTGAGAACTAAAAAACTATAATCTCAGTCATTGAAGCAATTGCAATTTATCATAACATAGGAAAGAGTCAACATAATAGCTTTTCAGCAAGTCCACATACTCAACTATCATTTAGTCTTTCACAATTGCTAACACTCACACAATAGTTATGGTTATGGAGTTTTAATCGGACACAGAGAAAGATAGGGGCTTATAGTGTTTCCTCCCAACCTTTTACCTCAAGGGTAATATCAACAATAATAGTTCATGCTAACTTACATCCAATTGGATATATATATCAGGATCTTTCCAACACGAGGTGCTTGCCAAAGGATAAAATGTAAAAAGGAATTGTGAAAATCACCTTGACTCTTGCATAAGGTAAATGTAAAAGATAGGCCCTTCGCAGAGGGAAGCAGAGGTTGTCATGTGCTTTTATGGTTGGATGCACGAAATCTTAATGCAAAATAACGTCACTTTATATTGCCACTTGTGATATGAACCTTTATTATACAGTCCGTCGCTTTTATTACTTACATATCACAAGATCGTATAAAGCTTATTTTCTCCACACTAATAAGTCATACATATTTAGAGCCCGATTTTTATTGCATGCAACATGACAACTTACTTGAAGGATCTTACTCAATCCATAGGTAGATCTGGTGGACTCTCATGGAAAAACTGGGTTTAAGGATATTTGGAAGAACAAGTAGTATCTCTACTTGGTGCAAGGAATTTGGCTAGCATGAGGGGGAAAGGCAAGCTCAACATGTTGGATGATCCATGACAATATACTTTAACAAAGATATGAGAAAACATAACCCATTACGTTGTCTTCCTTGTCCAACCTCAACTCTTTAGCATGTCATACTTTAATGAGTGCACACAATCATAAAAGATGTCCAAGATAGTATATTTATATGTGAAAACCTCTCTTTCTTTATTACTTCCTATTAATTGCAACGATGACCAAAACTATGTTTGCCAACTCTCAACAACTTTTAATCATCATACTCATTATATGTGAAGTCATTACTATCCATAAGATCAATATGGTCTCTTTTATTTCTTTTTTGTTCTTTCTATTTTCTTAAGATAATAGCAAGATAGCAAAGCCCTTGACTCAACACTAATCTTTATTATATATAGCTCACAGACTCGATTACATAGAGGTATCATAAAGCAAAACTGAAAACTAATTCATACCAAAACTTTATTCTACTAGATCAAGATATTCCCAAAAGGATCAAACTAAGAAAAATGGTAAAGATAGGAGTGTGATGGTGATACGATACCAGGGCACCTCCCCCAAGCTTGGCAGTTGCCAAGGGGAGTGCCCATACCCATGTGATTATGTCCTCGGAGGTGATGGAGGTGGTGATGATGATGGTGGATAGTCGCACATCGAGCGTAAAAGCTCCTCCAATTTGCGGATAATGCCCTTGAGTGTGACGATATGGTCCTTCAACAAAAAAAATTCTTGTGTGAGATACTGGTTTTGTATGCGAGCTAACTCAACCATCTTGAAAGCTTCAATCTCAGTTGGGGTAAAGAGGTTAGGAAGATGTTGAAGGATGTTTTCTTCTTCTGCCGTCGGAGCTTGATCCTCCATGGCCATCTTGATCCCATCATCCTTGTTGACCTCCCCGGGTTCTTCTCTCTTCAGCTCTATCTTCAATAGCCAAGCATCCTTGTCTTCATTGTTCGAGGAGGGTGACATCATGATGCCTAGCCCTGACAAATCTGACAGAAAACAGCTCGAAACAAAGACAGAGGATATTTGCGTGATACGGTGGTCTAAACCTTCGGGAGATTATAAGTATCATGCAAGAAAACGAAGTCCGGAGAGCACACGAGGTGCCCACGAGGCGGGGGGGGGGGGGGTGCGCCCAGGGGGTAGGGCGCGCCCTCCACCCTCGTGGACGCCTCGTGTCCTTCCCGGACTACTTCTTATTTTCCTATTTTCTTAAATATTCCAAAACAGAGAAAAATTGCTATTATGACTGTTATGGAGTCGGTTTACTTACCATACCACATACCTATTCCTTTTGGGAGTCCAAAACATTCTAGAAAGTGTCCCTTATGAATTCCTCCGGGGTTACGGTTTCAATAGCATTAGTTTCAACATTTATAGGATTACCTGAGATATAATGTTTGATTCTTTGACCATTAACCACCTTCGGGTTTGTGCCTTCGAAGTTGTTGATTTTTATGGCACCGGAACGATAGACCTCCTCGATAACGTAAGGGCCTTCCCATTTAGAGAGAAGTTTTCCTGCAAAAAATCTTAAACGAGAGTTGAAAAGCAAAACATAATCACCTACATTAAACTCACGCTTTTGTATCCTTTTGTCATGCCATCTTTTAACTTTTTCTTTAAACAGTTTGGCATTCTCATAGGCTTGGGTTCTCCATTCATCAAGTGAGCTAATGTCAAATAACCTTTTCTCACCGACAAGTTTGAAATCATAATTGAGCTCTTTAATAGCCCAATATGCCTTATGTTCGAGTTCGAGAGGTAAGTGACATGCTTTTCCATAAACCATTTTATATGGAGACATACACATTCTATAGGCCCATAATGCATCATCAAGTTTCTTGGACCAATTCTTTCTAGATCTATTAACAGTCTTTTGCAAAATTAATTTGAGCTCTCTATTACTCAATTCTACTTGACCACTAGGCATGGGTGATAAGAAGATGCAATTCTATGATTAACATCATACTTAGCAAGCATTTTACGAAAAGCACCATGAATAAAATGTTAACCACCATCAGTCATTAAATATCTAGGTACTCCAAACCTCGGAAAGATAACTTCTTTAAGCATATTAATAGAGGTGTTATGATCAACACTACTAGTTGGAATAGCTTCTACCCACTTAGTAACAGAATCAACAGCAACTAAAATATGTGTATACCCATTAGAGGAAGGAAAAGGCCCCATATCACTACTAGGGAAAAGCCTATACACAAAATCATACAAGCAGCACGCTCTAAAATAAGGCGCTGCTGCTAATTAGCAGCAACGCTTGATATAAAAACGCGCTGCTGAAAGGAAAGTAGCGATGGCGCTCCCATGAAACCGTGCTACTGCTCTAATTGCCATGACCTCGCAACCCAGCTAGTTATAGCAGTAGCGCCCTGTAGTGAACCACACTACTGCTATAGAAGTTAGCAGCAACGCGCTTCTAAGAAAATCGCTACTGCTACGATCAGCCCACAAGTTTTGTCCCACCTCGCTCCGTGAACAGGGTGTTTACCACCTTAAATATGTTACTTCTGAAACTATCACAACCAGTTGGTCTTCACTGTACTCTATGTGTAGAATTTGTGGCGCAATATGAGTCCTCTCCAGTTCCTATCGGAGTGGACTCATATTGACAATTCAGATTGTACACAAAAAGATCATTGATGGCCAATGTATTTTTTTATGCGTGCTTAGACTTAGCGATGGCGTTTTTACGTAAAATGCGCTATAGCTACATTAGCTATAGCGCGGTTCCTAAAGTGCGCCATCTGCTAGTTCGACTTAACCACCCGCGCGCTCAAAATTTTGCTAAGTCCTCGTCCCCCTCTGTTCCCCTACTCCTCTGTCGCTGCCGCCCGAGCCCGAGCCTGCCCTTACCGCCGCCGCCCGAGGCCGCCCTCAACCTCACCGTTGCCGCCCGCCGCCGCTCTCGACCTCACCGTCGCCGCCGCCTCCCCCACCTCCTCCGCTCTCGACCTCACCATCGTCCGACGCCACCGAGGTACTCCCTCCTTCCGTGCCTCCTCCTCCCACCGCGCCCTCCTTCCTCCTCCTCCCACCGTGCCCTCCTCCCTCCGCCTGCGGCCTCCCCCTCCCTCCTCCTCCGGCCGCCCGCTCCCTCCTCTCCTCCCTCCCTCCCTTGTCTCTGTTCTTGCAAATTGTAGGTGTTTTGAATAAAATAGAAGTAAGAAAATTTAGGGCAGTATGATTAATAGTAGTTGTAGTTGAACTATTTTAGTTGTAGTTGAACTAGTTTAGTAAGTAAATTAATAAACTAGTTGAACTAGTTGAATTAATAGAACTAATGTATTTTTAGTAAGATAATTAATATAACTAGTTGAACTACTTTATTTTTAGAAAGAACTAGTTTTTTAGTAAGATAATTAATATAACTAGTTGAACCACATATTCTATTTATAGTAAGTTTATATTTAGTAAGAACTAGTTGAATTAATAAACTAGTTGAACATGTCATATTTGTTGTTATTTTTTATTGTAAGCAATATTCGGGATGTATTAGTGATAACTTATATGGTTTTTGCTTTTGCAGAAATCAAGGAGCCCATCCATCATCCCCGCCGTCGTCCCCGTCACCGACCCCCTCCGACATCGTGGTGGGACCATCCAAATATCCATGTATATCTTTTGTTGCTCAAATAGGATAGTGGTTGCCAAGTGGCCGTTCATGTTCAGTTTACACCTCCGAGTGGCCTATGTTTTGCCGGAGTGTTGATTAATTTCCGTTCCGGCAAAGTTCAGGCGCTCGGTATGTCCTTTTTTAGCAAAGGTCATGCCGGATTTTTCAGGCCTATGTTTTTTCATACATATATTTAATTGTACAAGTTTAATCTTTGAATTATGAACGTAGTAAATGTCGTACTCGGACGACGACAGTCTCCCGGGGGAGTGCAGCTGGTGCCACGGCGATCGAGGTGTGTGCGACAGGTTCATTGAGCTGGACGAAGATCGGCGCTTCAGCATTAAGCTCGAGGAGACCTTCGATGTTGAAGCAGTGCATAACAACGACAAGAGTTTTTTTTTCATAATTAAGCATGACTTCAACTATTTCAATGTCTAATTTTCATCTTTTACAATTCGACTAGCTTATCCCATGCCATGCAAAACGCTATGTCTTGGAGAGGATGGGTTTTGAAGACCATGAAAATTTTGAAACAAAGAAAATACACCTGACCTCGGGAGGAGACCTCGGGAGCAAAGTGATTTTGGGGCTGCGGTGGTTCCCGATCAAAATCGAGCAGGGGGAAAGGTTCACGGGAGGAAGAGAGAGCTTCTGGTGGAGATAGTGGAGAGGGGGAGGCCTTGGTTGCGGTGAACGGAGCTGGGACGTGGCGGCGGCCGGACGGCCGGAGTTGGGAAAGACGGCCTCTTTCTCTCCAATTGACAGCAATGGGGGTAGTAGGAGTATGGTGTGAGGCTGCTTGTGCGCTCGTAGGGCTCGAGGGGCTTCCTTTTATAGTGCTCCTACGTCGGTTTGCGGCGGCAGTGGATGAGCTCGTCGGCGACTGACTTCTGTAGCTTGCAGGCAACATGGCGAGGCTGGGGATGGCGGCAGGAACTAGCGGACGAGTGGTTACTGTTCCTGGGGCGAGCTGGCAAGCGGGTGCGGCTCGGGCGGCGCTGGCCAGTGCAGGGGCTGTCGGGCGGCATTGGCGGCTAGCTGCTGGCCTGCCGGAGACGTGGCGAGGGCTGCTTGGCGCGTTGCGGTGAGGAGGTTAGTGAGTGGCGTGGCTCCGCAGGGCGTGCAGAAATCAGGGGCGCGACGCGTCGGCTCGGGCGCGGCACGTGCAATACGCGTGCTCTGCTCACGCCCAGAGCACGCACGGGACGTGCTCGACGAAATGCATTGGCATGTTAGGGGGCTCCAAACCGCAAGAAAGTTAGCAGGGTGGTGTTATAGGCTGGGGCAAAACCATTGGACAGGCTGGTCTGGTCAGGGGATTAGGTTCACAGTGTAAACAAAAACTCATGTCAAATCTGTCCACGCTCTCAAGGTATTTGACAAAATGCCAAAGGCACTTAGGTATTTCTTGGAGTGGCCAAAACTTCCAGAGTGGGGTCTCTTTAGATGAAAGAGAGGGTGGTAAGGTTAGTTTGACCAAAGCACAAACTTGCTAGTGCAAGTTTTGCAAAACTCAATGCAGACAGAAAACAAATGGCATTGTTGCAAGCACTTAGAATCATCCAATGGGTCCACTCTCCTGGACTTAAGGGTTTGGTAAGGAGGGCTACTAGTAGGAAAAGGAATCATGGATCAAGGAGCAACTAAAAAGGTAGTTGATGTATAAAACCTCAAGTTGGACCAGAATGGAAAAGAGGATGGTTCACTCAAATTTCCAAAGAACAACATTAGGTTATTGCATAAAGTTGAATACTATGCTCCTACTGATATCCCATGATTTTGGTAGAAGTTTTAAAGAAATATTTGAATAGGTTGTAGTGTAAAAATGCTATGTGGACCAGATTTGAAAATATGGTGTAGAGCTGAAAATATTCAATGGGCAGAAGATATTTTTGCAGAAAAGTGGTTCAAATACTCCATATGACATCTCCAAATTTTGGTGGGATTTTTGAATGAATTTATAAAAGGGTTGTAGTACAAATGGGACCATAAAACTATGGGAAACCATATTTCAAGAAAATAAAGATCAGGAAGAATATTATATAATTAATTCCTATGATAACAGAAAAGATTTCCCTGAGAGGGTAAACAAGTCCAATATCATAAGTGAAAGGTTTTCACCTCAGGGAACGACTCCAAGATAGCCAGGAAAAGAAAGGTTCTGAAATCAAGAAAAACCAAGAAAAAAGAAAGTTAAATTTCCTAGCAAGATTTTAATTAACAAAACAAGGTTAAAATTTTTGGGGTGTCACAGTAAATGCCGGGTTCAGAGGCTCTAAACCCGGTCAGCGGAAGAAGCTATTCAAAAGAAATACCCAGGGCCCGTCCAACTTGGACCGAGTACTCGATCGCTTGTGCCAGATACATGGCACCCCCGAAAAACCAGCCAATCACACCAACAGGGACTGTTGGGTGTTCAAGCAGGCAGGCAAGCTAAACGCCGAAAACAACGACAAGGGGCTGCATAGCGATGAAGAGGAAGAGCCCCGGCCGCCGAACAACAGAGGACAGAAGGGCTTTCCCCCACAAGTGCGGACGGTGAACATGATATACGCAACCCACATACCCAAAAGGGAGCGGAAGCACACACTAAAGGGGACGTATCGCGATAGAGAGTCGCCCAGTTCAACCCATGGTCTTCCTGCCCGATCACCTTCGATCGAAGGGACCACCCCACTAGCATCCGTCACGGCGGTTTCGCCGCATTGGTTCTTGACCCAATTATTGACAGATTTCACCTCACCAGAGTCCTAATGGAAGGCGGTAGCAGCCTGAACCTGCTTTATCAGGATACAGTGCGCAAAATTGGCATAGACCCCTCAAGGATTAAACCCACAAAGACGACCTTTAAAGGCATCATACCAGGTGTAGAGGCAAATTGTACAGGCTCAGTTACACTCGAAGTGGTCTTCGGATCCACGGATAACTTCCAAAGGGAAGAGTTAATCTTTGACATAGTCCTGTTCCGCAGCGGCTATCACGCACTGCTTGGACGAACCGCATTCGCAAAGTTCAATGCGGTGCCGCACTACGCATACCTCAAGCTCAAGATGTCAGGCCCTCGAGGAGTAATCACGGTCAATGGAAACACCGAACGCTCTCTCCGAACGGAGGAGCACACGGTGGCCCTCGAGGCGGAGGTGCAAAGCAGCCTCTCACAACAATTATCGAGCCCGGCTATTAAACGTCCGGCCACCGTCAAGCGCGCCCGGTGTAACCTACAACAAGACCTCCTGGCACGATCCGAGCACGCGTAGCAATCCGGCCCCAACCCCAGCCCTCGCGAAACTAAGAAGCAAGTACTACGCGTACATAACTACGCTCTGGAGATATCATGGGCATATGGGGAGGGGCACGACCACGGCACGCCCAGAATGCGGCTAGACCGCACTAGGGGCTCCCGTTTGTGTCATTCCTTTTTTTCTTTTTTCTCCTCTTACTTTCAGGACTGTTCTCCAAAAGCCCTGTCCGGCATTCGCGCCGAATACACGATGCAATAGCCAGGGAAGCAGAAAACTGCGTCAAGTGTCCAGGTGGTGTCTATTACGAGCAGTATACCTGTTTTACATACCACACCGCAAACTTACCCCTGGAAGGGGGACATGTCAAAAAGTCCCGTACCTTGCTTATCGCACAATTTGTATCATTGTTCTTTTATTTGCAGTTTCTTTTGAATAACCAATATATAGCTCTTGCCTATTATTGCATTCTTTCCCATTATATATGTTCATTTATGACATTGCACAACCATACAATTTGGTACGGCCAATACACCAGGGGCTTATGTACCCCAAAAACATGGTGTGACAAGTCCGAACACTTTCACAAGTGCGGCACCCCGAACTTATAGCATTATATGCATCGGCTCGAATCATGTCTTGGGTCAATAGTTGGGTTTGCCCGGCTCCCATGTTTTGGTACCTTACGTTCCGTTATATCGGCTAAGGTAGCGCTAGGAGAACCACTGCGATTGTGCCCCGGTTGAGCTGGGTTGAGCACCTCAGTGGAGAAAGCTAAAACTGACCGTCATGATAAGGCGAGAGCCGGTCGCTGTTCGAGAGGTTTCTTCGAGTCCCTAAAGACTTATGCCTCTTAGAGCAAGGAACCGACATTGTCCGACCAAGGCGTGGATAGCGCCACGAACTTGGTCTTCCGAATTCTAGGGGCTTCGCCGAAATTTCAAATTATAGAATTCTATGGCTAAGTGAGAGTGTTCAAGCATTATAGTCCGGTTGCCTGGTTTGTTGCGTTGAGCGCCTCCCTCGAAGGGCCCAAGAATGGGAACAAGAGCGCTCAAGTTTATCCCGAACACCCCAGCACTCGTGGCATGGGGGCTGAAATAACGACTTCGCCATCTCTCAAATTTGATAAGCAGACGCCTGAAGGTAATATTTTAAATTCAAAAGCGTTGCTTAGCGCATATGACTAAGTTTTCAGCGTCTGAGGATGACAAATGCGAGTCTACTCAAATATTACATCTTTGGAGCATTCACCCGCTATAAGGCGGGCACCTTCAGACGCCCTCATAATACTTCTCGGGCTTGTGATGTTCTTTGCCCGACGGCTTTGTCCGTCACCAGCTTCTCCGTCCAGGCCTTTGCCCCAAAGGCACCTTAGCACAAAAGGGCCCCACGGCACCTTCAATATAGACGGAGCACTTGATGACTTCGATCCATTGACAGGCATCCACCAGCCGCTGCACTAGCCCAAAGTAGCTCCCAGGCATGGCCTCATTTGGCCACAGCCGAGCTATAAGGCCCTTCATGGCCTGTTCGGCGACCTTGTGGAGCTCGAACAATTGCTTCAATTGGTCGCTCAAGGGCACCGGGTGTTCGGCCTCAGCATACTGAGACCAAAACACCTTTTCCGTCGAGCTCCCTTCTTCGACTCGGTAGAAAGCGGCGGCATCGGAGACACTCCGCGGCAGATCTGCGAACGCTCCTGGAGAGCTCCGGATTCGGGTAAGTACTAGATAATTGACTTTTACATTCTTGCTCTGCATAAAGAATGCCTTACCCTCCGCGATCTTCTTTATTGCATCAATCTGCTGGAGGGCTCTTTGGGCTCGGCCTTAGCAGCTTTGGCACTCTCAAGAGCCGAGGCAAGCTCGGACTCTCGGGTCTTCGAGTCACGCTCCAAACCCTCGTGTTTTTCCACGAGAGGCTGGAGCTCTTGTCGTACCTCTACCAGCTGCGCCTCCCCCTTCTCTCGCTCGGTGCATTCCGCGGCCGCTTTGTTTTCGGCCGCGGACACCGCCTCCTTCAGGGTCGCCACCACGCTCGTGGCCCCTGTAGTACCCAGGTTATTCCTGTTATCTTTTGCAACCACATTTTTTAAATTCCATAAGGTATTACTTACCTTCCTTATCCTCGAGCTGCTTCTTGGCTTGGCCGAGCTTGTTCTCGGACCGCTCGAGGCTCTCCTTCAATGCATTAACCTCCGCAGTCAGTGCGGTAGAGGTCAGCAGGGCAGCCTGCATTACCATATTGACATAATTATGTTAGACTCCTGCGTATATCTTTTTAGATCCTCAGTCCGGCTTTTCTTTCCGACCACCGAACTAAGCATTAGGGGCTACTATCTATGTGGTAATCTTCTTACATATATTGAAAACTTACCTCAAAGCCTGTTAGAAGGGCGTTGCAGGCTTCAGTCAGCCCGCTCTTGGCGGACTGAACTTTCTAGATCACCACACTTATAAAAGTGCGGTGCTCCTCCTTGATGGAGGCGCTGTTAAGCGCCTCCAGTAAGCTATCCGGTGCCTCCGGTTGGACGGAGGACACCGGCGTCTTACCCTTCCTACAAAGGGGCCACTTGCCGGACTTCGGAACCGCTGAAGGTTCTGGTATGGAGTCCGGACAAGGGTCGGGCTTAGAGCCCCTGGGGGTCTCGCTCTCCTCGTGCCTGGAGTCCGGGAGGCTGCCTTGCGGCAACTCCTGCGCCACCTCCTCTTGACCAGGCCCCCTTGGGGCCCCACCTCGGCGTCGTCAGCAGCGTGAGGTGAGGACGCGGCCGGAAGTGAAGTACTCTCCACTTCCGACGAATTCAGGGACCCGCTCGACGAAGCGGCGAGCTCGTCCTTGGGCGGGCTGCATGATTGTTCGGCATTAGAGAACACTATGCAATGAAAAAAAAACCATGGGTATCCGGACACTTACGATCTCGCCAGGGGCTTGGCCCTCGAGGGCCACTCCTCCTCGCCGTTGTTGGCGTTGGTGGAGACGTCCGGAGGAAGGGTTCTTCCTTCTTGAACCCTCCGGCCTCCCCGGTGGGCGGCATTTCTTTCTTCTCTCCCCACTGGGAGAGGCTGTATTCCTCCTCCTCGTTTTCATGGGAGGAGTCCGCCTCCAGTCGTCGGACTCTGGCGCCGGGCACTCCTTGAGTCCCGTGGCCTCCTTCTTGGCCTTCTTCTCCGGCACCACGTGAGGTGCCGGAGCCAACTTCCGTCAATCGGCGTCCGGCCGAGAATCTTCGGCAAGGGGCGGAGTTAATCTGTCCGGACGTCTTCAGCCAGCCCTGTCAAAAGTTAGGGTGTTTTAGATCCCGCATAGAGTCAAACTATGAAAAAAGAGTCCCATAAAGGGAAAAATAACTTACCTCGCTGGCTTGACACTGCGAGCTGAATCCGCGATCTTCGGTAGCGGATGTGGGAGCCTCGGCGCCCTTGAACAGCACCTTCCAGACTTCTTCGTACGTAGTGTCGAAGAGCCTTTTTAGAGTTGGGTGCTGTGCCGGATCAAACTCCCAAAATTTGAAGGCCCGTTGTTGGCATGGGAGAATCCGGCGGATGAGCATCACCTGGATTACGTTGACAAGCCTGATATTCTTGTCCACCAGGTTTGAGACCTTGAGGTTTGGAGTCCGGACAGCTCATCTGAATCCCCCATTTCAGGCCCGTCTCTTTCCATGATGTGAGCCGTGTGGGGAAGCGGATCGAATTCGGGGGCCGCCCCATTGAGAGTCGCGGCATGCTCGGTGATGTAGAACCACCCCGATTGCCACCCCTTTATGGTCTCCACAAAGGAGCCCTCGAGCCATAGGACTTTGGCCATCTTGCCAACCATGGTGCCTCCGCACTCCGCTTGGCGGCCGCCCACTACCTTCGGCTTGACATTGAAGATCTTCAGCCATAAGCCGAAGTGGGGCAGGATGCTGAAGGAAGGTTTCGCATACCTGACGATAAACGCCGAGATGTTGAGGATGAAGTTCGTGGCCAGATCATGGAAATCCAGGCCGTAGTAGAACATAAGCCCCCGGACGAATGGGTGAAGTGGAAAACCTAGTCCGCAGAGGAAGTGGGTGAGGAACGCCACCCTCTCATGGGGCCTGGGGGTGGGGATGAGCTGCCCTTTGTCGGGCAGCCGATGTGCGACATCGCCGGACAAGTATCCGGCCTTCCGCAATCTTTTTACTTGGCCCTCCGTGACGGAGGAGACCATCCACCTGCCTCCCACTCCGGACATGACTGGAGATGGTTGAGGAAGGATGTGCGGACTTGGGCGCTGGAGCTCAGAGTGCGCAGAAATGGATGAGAAAAGGAGGAGGAAGGCGTAGGTGAAAAGGGTGGATCCTTATCCCCTTATATGGACGGACGAAGCTATGCGTCCCCCACCAGCCTGATAAAACTCGCTTATCTCCCAAGCGCCGCAATCAATGGCGCGGTAGGATAACCCACGTCCGTATTGATGAGAATCCCGGAATAAGGGGGCACGATCTACGCTTTGATAACACGTGCCAAGGAAACCGCCTCGCTAAACGCGCTGAGGTGGGACAGTAAAAAACGATTTGAATAAAGGCTTGACCGTGGTGTGATGTCACGCCATGGAATACGTCAGCAGATCTGTGCAAAAGTTATTCTCTCTACGGTGGTATGTGGAACTTGTTTTGCAGAGCCGGACACTATCCTTGTGTTCAAAATCTTCTATGAAGTATTCGGAGGAGGAACCCGCCTTGCAATGTCAAGACAATATGCACGCCAGACTCGTCGTCATTGAAGCCTGGTTCAGGGGCTCTTGAGGAGTCTGGATTAGGGAGTGTCCGGATAGCGAACTATCACCATTGGCGGACTCTGGACTATGAAGATACAAGATTGAAGACTTCGTCCCGTGTCCGGATGGGACTTTCCTTGGCGTGGAAGGCAAGCTTGGCGATCTGGATATGTAGATCTACAACCATTGTAACCGACTGCGTGTAACCCTAACCCTATTCGGTGTCTATATAAACCGAAGGGTTTTAGTCCGTGGGACGAACAACAATCATACCATAGGCTAGCTTCTAGGGTTTAGCCTCTCCGATCTCGTGGTAGATCTACTCTTGTACTACCCATATCATCAATATTAATCAAGCAGGAGTAGGCTATTACCTCCATCGAGAGGGCCCGAACCTGGGTAAAAACATCGTGTCCCTTGTCTCCTGTTACCATCCGCCTAGACCCACAGTTCGGGACCCCCTACCCGAGATCCGCCGGTTTTGACACCGACAATAGCCATCATGCATCTTTGAAAGGTAGCAGGTGCATTACATAAACCAAAAGGCATATGTCTATAAGAAAAAAGTACCAAAAGGGCAAGTAAAAGTAGTCTTTGCTTGATCCTCCGCTGACTCGGGTATTTGAGAGAAACCAGAGTAACCATCTAGAAAGCAAAAATGTTTATGTTTGGATAGTCTTTCTAGCATTTGATCAATAAAAGGTAAAGGGTAATGATCTTTTTTATTAGATTTATTTAATTTATGGAAATCAATTACCATCCTATAACCTGTAATAATTCTTTGCGGGGTCAATTCATCTTTATCATTAGGAACAACAGTAATAACTCCCTTCTTAGGGACACAATGGACAAGACTTACCCACTGACTATCAGCAACGGGATAAAATATACCTGCCTCAAGGAGCTTTCGTATTTCCTTTCTTACCACTTCTTTCATCTTAGGATTTAACCACTGTTGGTGGTCAATAACCTGTTTGGCGTCTTCTTCCAATTTTATTTTGTGTTGGCATAGAGTGGACTAATGCCCTTAAGATCATCAAGAATATATCCAATTGCAGCACGGTTCTTCTTCAAAGTTTTCAATAATCTTTCTTCTTCTTGCTCTGAAAGGTTAGCACTAATAATAACAGGATATATCTTATTTTCATTAAGATAAGCATATTTAAGAGTATCAGGTAATGGTTTAAGCTCAAACACGGGATCACCCTTGGGTGGTGGGGGATCCCCTAGGATGTCAACAACAGGTCTATGTTTCTTAGCATCAGATCTAGCAATTCTAGCAGCTTCATCACAAAAGTAAATAACATGCCCATCAATATTATCAGCCAAGAGATCTTTAA
The DNA here is from genome assembly GCA_021605145.1 of Aegilops bicornis. Lineage (NCBI taxonomy): Eukaryota > Viridiplantae > Streptophyta > Magnoliopsida > Poales > Poaceae > Aegilops > Aegilops bicornis. The sequence goes on along the minus strand of CM038669.1, from coordinate 606,304,627 downwards.
CCATAGCAATACTAGGTTCAACTTTAATTTTCTCAGGTGATGTGTATGTTCTTGTATTACTCTTACGAACCACATTTGAAGATTTAGCATGATCCTTTATCCTAACAGGGAAAGGTAGTTTCTCGACATAAGTAGTAGGAACAATAGGATCATTATAGGTAATAGTCTTTTCTTCAACTGCAATAGGTGCAACTACTTTTACTTCAGTGGGAGGATTATATTTAAACCACTTCTCCTTAGGGAGATCAACATGAGTAGCAAATGATTCACAGAAGGAAGCTTCTATCTCAGAGTCAAGTCCATATTTAGTTCTAAATCCATGAAAAGCATCGGTATCCATAAAAGATTTAACACAGTCAAACTTAGGTGTCATACCTGACTCCTTACCATTGTCGGAATCACAATCTTCAGAGTTGCGTTTAATTCTTTCAAATAAATCCAAATTGAATTCAATAGTCTTCATCATATAAGAACCAGCACAAGAAGTATCAAGCATGCATGGACCGACTGTTGAGAGAAAGTCGATCATAAAATTTTTGAATAATCATTTCTCTTGAGAGCTCATGATTGGGGCATGAATATAACATTGACTTAAGCCTCCCCCAAGCTTGAGTGATGCTTTCTCCTTCGCGTGGCCGAAAATTATATATATAATTACGATCACGATGAACAAGATGCATAGGATAAAACTTCTGGTGAAATTCCAATTTCAATCGTTTATAGTCCCAGGATCCCACGTCGTCACATGGCCTATACCATGTCAACGCATCTCCCTTCAAAGATAAAGGGAAGACCTTCTTCTTGATAACATCATCGGGCATACCTGCAAGCTTAAATAATCCACAAACTTCATCCACATAGATAAGGTGTAAATCGGGATGCAATGTTCCATCTCCTGCAAAGCGATTAGCTAGCAGCTTCTCTACCATACCCAAAGGGATTTCAAAGTAAAAAAATTTAGTAGGTTCAGTAGGTTGAGGAGCAACTCTTTGCTCAACTGGTCGGGGTGAAGATACCCCGAACAAGCCCCTCAAAGGATTAGTTTCCATAGTAACAAGTCACAGTAAATTTCAGCACACTATATAAATGTTTCCTTACCAAGTTCCACTTACCAAAGGCGCTTCACTCCCCAGCAACGGCACCAGAAAAGAGTCTTGATGATCCACAAGTGTAGGGGATCTATCGTAGTCCTTTTGATAAGTAAGAGTGTCGAACCCAATGAGGAGCAGAAGGAAATGACAAGCGGTTTTCAGTAAGGTATTCTCTGCAAGCACTGAAATTGTAGGTAACAGATAGTTTTGTGATAAGATAAATTGTAATAGGTAACAAGCAATGAAAGTAAATAAGGTGCAGAAAGGTGGCCCAATCCTTTTTGTAGCAAAGGACAAGCCTGGACAAGTTCTTATATAGAGAAAAGCGCTCCCGAGGACACATGGGAATTATCGTCAAGCTAGTTTTCATCACGCTCATATGATTCGTGTTCGTTACTTTGATAATTTGATATGTGGGTGGACAGGTGCTTGGGTACTGCCCTTTCTTGGACAAGCATCCCACTTATGATTAACCCTTGTTGCAAGCATCCGCAACTACAATAGAAGTATTAAGGTAAACCTAGCTGATACGTCTCCAACATATCTATAATTTATGAAGTATTCATGCTATTATATTATCTGTTTTAGATGTTTATGGGCTTTATTATACACTTTTATATTACTTTTTGGGACTAACCTATTAACCGGAGGCCCAGCCCAAATTGTTGTTTTCTTTCCTATTTCGGTGTTTCAAAGAAAAGGAATATCGAACGGAGTCCAAACGGAATGAAACCTTTGGGAGAGTTATTTTTGGAACGGAAGCAATCCAGGAGACTTGGAGTAGACGTCAGGGAAGCTTCGACGTGGCCACGAGGCAAGGAGGCGCGCCCCACCCCCCTGGGCGCCCCTGCCACCCTCATGGGCCCCTCGTGGCTCCCCTGACCGACTTCTTTCACCTATATATATCCATATACCCCGAAAACATCCAGGAGCACAATAGGTCTGGAGTTCCGCCGCCGCAAGCCTCTGTAGCCACCAAAAACCTCTCGGGAGCCTGTTCCGGCACCCTGCCGGAGGGGGAATACATCCTGACGCTCTCCATGACGAGGAGGGAGTAGTTCACCCTCGGGGCTGAGGGTATGTACCAGTAGCTATGTGTTTGATCTTTCTCTCTCTCTCTCTCTCTCTCTCTCTCTCTCTCTCTCCCTCTCTCGTGTTATTGAGGTGTTATGATCTTGATGTATCACGAGCTTTGCTATTATAGTTGGATCTTATGATGTTTCTCTCCCTCTACTCTCTTGTAACGGATTGAGTTTTCCCTTTGAAGTTATCTTATCAGATTGAGTCTTTAAAGATTTGAGAACACTTGACGTATGTCTTGCCGTGCTTATGTGTGGTGACAATGGGATATTCACGTGATCTACTTGATGTATGTTTTGGTGATCAACTTGCGGGTTCACCTTGTGAACTTATGGATAGGGGTTGGCACACATTTTTGTCTTTACTCTCCGGGAGAAACTTTGGGGCACTCTTTGAAGTACTTTGTGTTGGTTGGATAGATGATTCTGAGATTGTGTGATGCATATCGTATAATTATACCCACGGATACTTGAGGTGACATTGGAGTATCTAGCTGACATTAGGGTTTTGGTTGATTTGTGTATTAAGGTGTTATTCTAGTACGAACTCTATGATAGATTGAACAGAAAGAATATCTTCATGTTATTTTAGTACAGACTCTTGAATACATCGATCAGAAAGGATAACTTTGAGGTGGTTTCATACCCTACAATAATCTCTTCGTTTGTTCTCCTCTATTAGTGACTTTGGAGTGACTCTTTGTCGGTGCGAGGACGACACCTATGGGATCACAAGAATCCCTACTACGGTTGCGGGGCGTGGGGTCGTGAGAAGAGCGGATCAAACAGATAGCACACAGTATCTTTATCCAGGTTCGGGCCGTGAGGATGCGTAAAACCCTACTCCTGCTTTGGTGGTTTGTTTATATGTGTTCTTGAGCTAGCAATGGGGCGTGAGGAGCTCTAAAAAGCCGAATCCTCCTCCTGGTCGCCTTGGGCCTCCTTTTATAGGTAAAGGTGTTGCCACAGTGGCACACAGGAGGTGGAAAGGGTACATGATGCGAGTTTATCCCTCGCATTACATGACAAGGCACATTTAATGCGCCTTGCTTAGGTGTCCTTGCTTTATCGGGGATGGGGGAGAGCCCTGTCTTGTCCGTCGCCGCTCCCTTTCGTGTCGACACGCGCCCTGGCCAGCGGTGCCCTTGGTGCCATGTAGGCAGGCAGGCAGCTGAGGTGGCGCAGCGGTGGGTCTCCACGAAGATCCGCTTGCCGCCACGCAGGTGCCTGCCCAACTGGTTGGGTCGGTAGCTGCATGCGAACGGCGGTGACGGTTTGATTGGCATGGGCCTGATGGTGGCCCTACGGGTGTCCTTGGCAAGGGCCTCGCCGTAGCCTCGGCAAGGGTCTTGCCATGGCGCCTGCTGTCATCCCCGGCAAGGCTCTAGCCGGGGGCCTTGTGGTCCTCCTTGGCTGGGATCCCGTCAAGGGTCGTCATCTTCTATAGTGTGTATCTGATCTTGAATGTCTTCACAAAGATTTTCATGCCACCACGGGGATGTCTCCCGAATCCTTGCCCCATGGGGGCAGTGGACTCAAGGATGATTCGCTTCGTAGGTGTGGGGCGAGCTACCGCGGCAAGGGTCTCGCCGGATTTGCTAAAACCGCCCCCCGGCAAGGATCTTGCCGGGGTAGTCCGCTTCGTCCCCTTTGCTCTTTGTGGCCTTGGTCTTGGCGTCGTTCTGCTCCTTTCGAGCTTCGGCCTTACCATGGCTCACCTCCCTTTCCTTGCTCAGTACGGTGGTGCCCGCGGCTCAGACTGCCCGTGCATAGTTATAGGGGTACAAAAAGTGTACCCCTCTTTTTGTACACCGACAGGAGCCCTCGGGCCTGGGCCACTCGTAAGCGCAATCGCGTCGTTGGGCTAGGCCCAAAAGCAATCTTGTGAGGCGGTAGGGTAGTTTTACATGGTAAGTATCTTCGTGCGCTGCGCTTCCCATGCCTCCCGCGCGTGGCTCGGCATGGGGAGGCGTGCGTGACGTGGGCGGCATGCGTAGGGCTGAGCTCTGCGCGCATGCGTCACATCATAGTAAAAGGGGGCGGTTCGCGCCTTCCCCATAAACGGAGGGAGGCTTGGAGGCGCGGCCCTTTTACTGAACGGGGCCGGGGCATGGTCTTCAAGGCGTTCACTCCCCACGATCATGGGGTGGGGAGAGGTCGCCTCACCCGTCGCCTCGCTCCCGCATGCCTGCCACGTGGTTCTCATGCGCTTGGGGTGACGAAGGGTGGAGGCGGGAAACCCGGCCGTCATGGGCCGGGGCAGCGGGTTGGTCCCGGTCCCCTGCGCCTTCCGCGTCTTGATTGGCTGAGCAGGGCGGCCGAACCCCCACCCCGTTCCTTTACAAAGAGCGGGGCGGGGGGGGGGGGGGGGACAGCGTCCCGCACTCTTCCATCTTCTCCTTCCTTCAGCTTCTGCTCCCCCCTCCATCCGCCATGGAGAGAGGGTATCCTGGCCCTTCAACGGTGGCGGAAAGGGTCGCCGCTCGACAACCCGTCCTTCCTTCTCCTTCACCTGCGGTGGTAGAGCCAGCCACGAGGGGAAGGGAGAGAAGCGAGGCAGCAGGCGAGCCGTGGGGCGAGGCAGGCGCTCAGGGAAGAGGAGAACGGGGCGGCGCGCCGTTCTCGCCTCCGCTAGTAGTTCCTCCCCCCATGGAGGGCCATGTTGGGGATGACCCTTGCGAGTTCTTCATTAGGCTGCGCCGGCCGCCTCGCCGTCGCCTTCGTCTCCTTACTCCATTCGCGAGTGAGATGGAGCTGGATCCATCGGAGTCATTGCGGTTGCACATGAGGGGCTGTTGGATCAGCAGTACACGAGTTCGCGTCGACTTTCGAGCCCCTCACGTGATGTACCTTGGTCGAGGGTGGAAGACGTTCGCTCACATCCACCGCTTGGCGGGGGCTCACTCTCCATTTCAAGCTGATGGAGGGCGGCCTCCTCTCCGTCAAGGTCTTCGGGTGCTTCGGGACTCGGGCAAGGTGCTGCTTGGAGAGCTCTTCTGATAGCGAAGACTCCTCCTCGGGCGGGAGTGGCGAGGAGGACAGCGACAGCGACGATGAGGGTAGCAGGCGGCAGGATGACGGGTCGGACTAGGTGTCGGGCGCCGCCCCGTGCGGCACCGGCGATCCCATCATCCGTGTCGCCGGCTTCCTGAACTTCTCGGGGTCGTCTCCTTGGGCGGCTGGCGTTGGGAGGCTGCGGAAGAGGAAGAGGGCGGGCGGCAAGGCCTTCAAATCAGAGTACGCGGGCACCGACGCCTTAGACACATGTTGACGTCCTGCCGCCTCGTCTTCGAGCTCTGCTTCCGGCGCCGCCATCACCATCCAGCCTTCGGACGGCCACTGAGATGTTCTCTTGGTGCCTCCTGCCACCCGTAGCTCGCCTAGGCGCCCCTTTTGCCCTTTTCGCCTCCTTGACCTGCCTCCTGAGGAGAGGGACCAGAGAGGGGTTACGGGCACCTTATCTCTTTTTAGTTTGTAAGCTTTCGGGCCTTGGCTGAATTTAAAACTTGTAATCCCATCATTCATGTTTTTCATTCCCCATGGGTTGTACCTGAGTGGAATGTTTTAATGAAAAAGGGATGCTTGCCGAGTCATTTGTTTGCGGGTAGAACCCACGACAAGGAGTAAATCCTTGATATCCCCAAGATAAACATTTCCTTGCCCGGCAACAGGCCCTGCCGTCTTCCCACTTCGCTCGACCGTTCTCATGCTTTCGGCGGAGGCAGGGATGAGGTGGGTTCAGGCTACTCGTTTCATCCTTTTGCTGCCGCGACTATGACCAAACCTGGCCCTGTGAACGCAGCCCTAGGGCCTAGAGTTTTAGGGGAGCACGGTAACCGGGAAAAACGAGGTTTCACATACCTCGATCCATAAGGGAATGCATGATAAGGGATGAAGAACTTATCTGAAGCTGTAGCCCCCGGCAACTCTGGTTTGCCGTGGGTGAATCTTTGTACTTGCAGCCGCCGGCAATACTGGCTTGCCGGGGTCTAGATGCTGGTCTGTCCCTCTTTTCTTTTTCATCCCCAAGTGATCCGGCAAGGATATATGTGAGTCCTGTGAACCAAAGAAGACAAAAGAACGACAAAGAGACGCACACTCGACCTCTAAGCTAGGGGTTAGTTGCCGCTAAGCACTATCAACTCTAACCAAGGACGAGACCTTACCTAGCATGCATGCTATAACTTAGGGCGCCAGCGCTTCATTTATTTATACTCGAGTGCTGCCGGCTTTGTACAAAGGGTTACATGCATCATCGGCAATGCTTGTACAAAAGGTGGCTTGTCGGGGGCCCGGCAAGTCAGCGCTTCACGGTAAAACTTGCGAAGATGCTCAATGTTCCAGAGTTACTCACGGGCGGCATCTTGATCTCCAGTGGTCTGCGCGGGCACAGTGACTCGTTTTACCCGATAAGGGCCTTCCCACTTTGGCGTCAACTTGTTGGAATTCTTGGCGATTGAGCGGCGAAGGACAAGGTCGCCTTCCTCAAGGCTTCGGGCATGAACCTTGCGGCTATGGTAGCGGCGCAAGGCTTCTTTGGTAGCGTCTTTGCTCTCACAGCCGCCCGAAGACGATCTTCCTCAAGGTGCACTGCGTCATCTTGCCGCAGTTGCTCTTGCTCAAGCTCGTCATAAGCAAGCACTCGAGGTGACCCGTATATGAGTTCAGTGGGGAGAACTGCTTCTGCCCCGTATACTAGAGCAAAAGGTGCCCCGTATACTAGGGCAAAAGGTGCCCCGTATACTAGTGGCATCGTCCTGATCGACCAAAGAAATGCCGGCAACTCATCAATCCAGCACCTTCCACTCTTGTGCAGCCTGTCAAAGGTCTTGGTCCTTAAGCCTTGCAGTACTTCAGCATTTGCCCTCTCAGCTTGACCATTGCTTCCATTTGGTGAGCAGCAGGCGAAACAGACTTTCTTTGCCGAGGTCTTGGGTATATTGCATGAAGGTGCGGCTTGTGAACTGTGTCTTTGTTATCGGTGATAACCCTGTTGGGCACGTAAAACGGCACACTAATTCCTTGAAGAACTTCGACGGTGGCCCGAGTTGTGACCTTCCTCACTGCCTCCACTTCCGGCCACTTTGTGAACTTGTCGATTACAGCATTACAAGTACTCATAGCCCGACATTGTGGGAAAGGGCCCGATATGTCAAGCCCCAGACCGAGAAGGGCGGGGAGAGAGGAATGGTTTGAAGGGCTTGAGCTGGCTGATGAAGCTTCTTTGAATGGGCCTGACACGCTTCACACTGGTGACTAGTGTCGTCGCATCTGGAGGGCGGTGGGCGGAAGAAGCCTTGCGAAATGCCTTGAGGCAAGGGCCCTTGACCCAATGTGGGATCCACATATGCCTCCGTGTATCTCCGCCAACAGCTCCAGTCCTTCCTCTCGAGGGATACACTTCAATTTCACACCGTTTGGCCTCTTTCTGTACAGGATGTCATCGACGAACTGGTACATGGTAGAGCGACGGGCTACTTTTTCCGCTTCTTCCTGCTCCTCAGGAAGTTCCCTGTTTGGAGGAATCGGACGGTATCTTGTGCCACGCTAGAGCACAGGGCTCGACGGCGAGACTAAAGGCATTTCCTCCGCTATAGGAGCGGCTGTCTCGATGGCAAGAGCTTGACGCTCCGCCGAGCTGCCGTCCGTGGCGGGCTCGGTATCCCGACAACATCCTTGCGGCGGCTCACGGGGAGCTTCGGCGGGTAAGTACTTGCCGGGCCCTGATTTCCTCCTCTTATTCTGCTCTGTTGATGGATCAACGGATGGCTGAGTTAGCTGAAGCACAAAGGTACCTGGTTCCACAGGTAGTTTGAGGGCAGCGCGTTTTGACAGGTAATCGGCTATATCGTTCTTCGCTCGGGGAACGTGTTTAGCCTGTATACCGTCCAAACGCTCTTCCAGCTTTCTCACTTCATCGACGTAGGCCTTCATCAACGGGCTCTGGTAATCCTTGTTGACTTGCTTGATGACAAGCAGTGAGTCCCCCCTGATGATGAGTTTCTTGATTCCGAGGTCTGCCGCGACCCTAAGACCAGCAAGCAGCCCTTCGTACTCTGCCGTATTGTTGGTTGACACCTCCCTGGGGAAGTGCATCTGGATCACGTACTTGAGGTGCTCTCCGCTGGGCGCGACAAGCAGTACACCAGTCCCGGCGCCTTGTAAGGAGAAAGCTCCATCAAAGTACATGGTCCCGTCACAACTTGCCTCCTTGCCGGGGAGAGCAGTCTCTTGGACTTCTTCGTCAGGCGTTACGGTCCATTCTGAAATGAACTCCGCTAGGACTCGGCTCTGAATCGTCGAAGTACTTTCAAACTTGAGGCCAAAGCTGGACAGCTCCAGTACCCATTCCACAATTCTTCCCGTTGCATCCGGATTGTGCAATATCCGTTGCAGAGGGAAGCGAGTGACGACAGTGATCTCGTGTGCCTGGAAGTAGTGATGCAGCTTCCTCGAGGCCATAAGAAGGCCGAAGAGCAGTTTCTGCACGCCGGAGTACCTTGATCTAGCCCCCTGCAGGAGGGAACTAACAAAGTAGACCGGGTGCTGTATCATTTTCTTCTTCGGCGGCACTTCAACTGGTTGTGTCCTCTCTGCATTGGTGATGTCGGGCTCTGCCGCTGCCATATCCTTGTCGCCAACCTCTCTCTGCGCCACCAGTGCGGCGCTGACCACCTGGTCCCTTGCCGCCAGGTATAGCAGCAACGGCTCCTGTGGCCTAGGCGCAACTAGTATTGGCGCGGAGGAGAGGTACTTCTTCAAACCTTGCAATGCTGCTTCGGCTTCTGGCGTCCACTCCATCAGGCCCGCATTTTTCAAGATCTTGAAAAAGGAAGGGTGCGCTTCAGCGGAACTTGGAAATGAACCTGCCCATGGCGGCGTCGCAGCCAGCAAGCCTACGCACATCCTTGATTCGCTTGGGTGCTTCAATCTGCTCTATACTTTGATTTTGTCCAGATTGGCCTCTATCCCACGCTGTGACACCAAGAACCTGAGAAGCTTGCTGGACGGGACGCCAAAGACGCACTTCTCGGGGGTTGATTGAGGTTGATCTTGCGAGGTTTGCAAATGTTTCTTGCAAATCTGGTATGAGGGTTGCCCTGTCCTTGGTTTTGACCACTATGTCATCCATATAAGCTTCCATATTTCTATGGAGCTGGGGTTCAAAACCAATCTGGACCGCCCTTGCAAACATCGAACCAACACTCTTCAACCCGAAGGCATCCGCATGAAACAATACGTACCACATGGGGTGATGAATGATGTTTTCTCTTCGTCTTCTCTTGTCATGAAGATCTGGTGGTAGCGGAGTTGGCCGAGGAATGACAACAGATCACACCCAGCCATGGAGTCAACAATCTAGTTGGCCAGCGGCAACGGAAGGGGTCTTTAGGGCAAGCCTTATTGATATCGTGTAATCAATACACAGTCTCCACTTCCCATTTGCCTTGCGCTGCTTATTGGATTGGCCAACCACGTTGGATGGAGCACTCCTCTTACCAAACCCGCTGCTTCCGGTTTCGGATCTCTTACGTGATGAACTCTTGTCGTTCCAAAGCTTGCTTCGACCTTCTCCTTGACGGGCGCGCATGAGGCGGGACAGCAAAGTGGTGCTCAATCACCTCCACAGGAACCTTTGGGGATGTCGGAAGCTTGCCATGCAAACACATCGACATTCGCCCGCAGGAAGGTGACGAGTGCGTCTTCCTATTTGTCGTCGAGGGTGGAGCTTATGGTAAAAGCTCCTCCCGTGTCGTCCTCATTGACAGAAACCTTCTTGGTTCCCGGCGGTATGGCCCTGGGCTTCTTGTTTCCGCCGGTGGAGCATCCTGGCACGTCCTCGACGGCAGCGCTACACTCCGAAGAGGTGCGCTTGCCGGAGTGGGTGTCCGAGGTTTCACCGGTCTTCTTCTTCTTCTTCCCTCCCGGGTCCCAGTGGCAGGAGCAAGTGCCCTAGCGGCGGCAGCTGCTGCAACTGCTTGCTCGTATAATTGGTCAGCACAAATCAGTGCATCTTTCTTATCAGAGGGGACGGTGATGATCGTCACGGGTCCTGGCATCTTCAGGGTGTTGTAGGCGTAGTGTGACGCCACCATGAACTTGTCCAGCGCTGGGCGGCTAAGGATCCCGTTGTAGGGCAAGGGGATATTGGCAACATCAAACACGATCCTCTCTGTCCTGAAGTTCAGGTCGCTTCCAAAAGTCACGGGCAGCGTGACCTTTCCCTTGGGTTGGCTTCTTCCCAGGTTGACCCCACAAGCGTGCCCGTCTCTTCCGGTCTCCATCGGGAATCTGCGGTTTCTTGATCACGGCAAGAGAGATCAAGTTCATACCGGCACATCCAACGACTAGCATCTTCGTCACACTGAGGTTGCATATTGTTGGTGAAACCAACAATGGCAAGCACCGACCGCGATAGTGCGATCGGGGTGGTCCTCGATGTCAAAAATGATAGATCTGCTTGGACCACTTCAGCGGCCTTTGGGCATCAAGCAGCGGCTCTGCCGTTGTAATCTCGCGCCCTGTTTAAGCGGCGGTGAGAAGTATGCTGGCGTTGCCGTCGGCCACATGGCCTCTGTAGCTACTGAAACTCTTGGTCGCGGATTAAATGCGTCCTCTTCATGATCGTCGTCTTCTGGCTTTCTGTCACGGCCCCGGGCGGGTCTCTCCTGTTGCTTATCCTTGCCGCGACGGCCCGCCTGGCCGTTACGCTTCTTGCCGGACCCCGCAGCACCGTCTAGGCTCTTCTCCTTGTCCCGCCTCTCATACTCAGCCCTCTGCTTCTCAGCGAGGAGCTCAACCTATCGGCAGTCCTGGAGAGCATGGCCTTTGGTGCGATGGATCTTGCAGTATTGCTTGTCGGAGTTTCCTGGCTTCTCGGTGGCCGCCAAGGCCCGGCAGGTGACACATCCGGCAACCTCCTTGCCGGGGTCATCTGCCTTGGTTTTCTTGGTGGAGCCGGCGTCATCAGATCCCTCGACGGCAAGCACGACTTTTCCTTTGCGCTTCCTGTTGCGGCGCCGGCCTTTCTTCGCCGGGGCAGCAATATCCTCATCTGAGGAGTCGATTTCCACGCCGGCGTCTTCGCCGGGGTACTTCCTTCCCTCTTCAGCTCGGGCACATTTGTCAGCAAGAACATAGAGTTCCGCTACATCTCTCACCTTGTTCATTGCCAGCTCTTCGCGCATCTTGCGGTTACGTACGTTCTGATGGAACGCGCTGATGATGGCGGCAGGGTGAACATCAGGGATATTGTACTGTACCCGGCTGAACCCCTGAATATACTTGCGGAGACTCTCGCCTCCCTTCTGGGGAATGACGTGCAGGTTGCTTGCTTGGCCATGGGCTTGGTGGCCTCTAGTAAAGGCGCCCACGAACTCATGGCACAAATCCGACCAGGGGGAAATAGAGTCTACCGGCAACTGCATCAACCATGACATGGCGTTGGGTTTAAGAGCCAACGGGAAGTAATTCGCAAGCACCTTATCGTCGCGGGCTCCGGCAGCTTGCATCCCGATGGTGTAGACGCTGAGGAACTCGGACGGGTGGGTCTTGCCACTATACTTTTCGCCCACATCGGGTTTGAAGGTTCGGTGAGTGGGCCACTGGAACTGCCGCATCTCACGGGTAAAAGCCGGACAGCCTACCTCGTAAGGTAGGCCTCGAAACTCCCGGTGCCGGGTGGCTCACAGCAGGCCCTGCTCGCCTGTCGGATTGGTGGCGCGCTCCGCGCTGGCGCTCGATAGTGGTTCGAGCATCTTCATGTTCTCATTCCCGAAGAACTTGGCGCGGGTCACTGTGGGCCCGCGGGTCGGGCGATGCTACGGAGATATCGTCACCCGTAACGTCGCGACGGGTTGGCGTTCGCGGTACCGGGCGAGGAGGAGGCGAGTGCACCGTGGTTGCGGCACCGCCGGCTCTCCTGCAACTGGTGCGTGGGACTCCGTCGGAGCGTCGACCCGGGGGCTCCACCGGACTCGGTTCGTCTTTGTTGGCCACCGCAACAAGGCTTCGGATAGTGGCTCTCCATTCGTCGAGTTTCCCCATAGTAGGAGGGAAATCGAGGAGCAACTGTGCGTGCGCCAGGGCTTCTGCTGGCGTTGGTGGCTGCAAAACATGCACGGATCGCGACGCGCTTCGACTTATGACCATTTCAGAAGGAGCTCTATCACGACCCCGTGGTCGCATGCCATCTTCACCAGCGCCTCGGCGAGCGGGCAGGTCTTCTAAATCCCGGGAGTGGCGCTCGGGGCTCTTTCATGGTGACGCCGGGGTCCTCGGCGTGATTACGCCGTTAAGTAAATCTTGCGCCGCTTGAGAGGCGCGCCCGTCGGTGCTGGCGTGGAGTCTTAGAAGCCCTCGCGTCGCCTTCGGGCGGGGTGGCAGCGATCTTGGAAGGCCCCGCGCCACCCGCGGAGGGCCTGGCTCCGTCTTTGGATTTGGCGGCGTGCGGCCCGTTACCAGGCGCACGAACATTGCCACCTCCCAAACTTCGGCTGCTGGGACGGTGTTGGTGTTCACGAACGGCGCCCCGGGTCCTTTCTGCGACTGGTCCGCTGCTCGCCCGCGTCGGGACGGGATGTCCAGCTTCCGACGGGCCAACCGCCACCTCTATCTTCTTCTTGGGCGCCATGACGATGAAGAGGCGTCGAACTAACTGCTAGAGCCAATTCTCACAACTTCGAGCCCCTACCTGGCGCGCCAAAGATGTCGGTGCGAGGACGACACCTATGGGATCACAAGAATCCCAACTACTGTTGCTGGGCGCGGGGTCGTGAGAAGAGCGGATCAAACAGATAGCACACGGTATCTTTATCCAGGTTCGGGCCTTGAGGATGCGTAAAACCCTACTCCTGCTTTGGTGGTTTGTTTATCTGTGTTCTTGAGCTAGCAATGGGGCGTGAGGAGCTCCAAAAAGCCGAATCCTCCTCCTGGTCGCCTTGGGCCTCCTTTTATAGGTAAAGGGGTTGCCACAGTGGCACACAGGAGGTGGAAAGGGTACAGTTATGCGAGTTTATCCCTCGCATTACATGACAAGGCGCATTTAATATGTCTTGCTTAGGTGTCCTTGCTTTATCGGGGACGGGGGAGAGCCCTATCTCGTCCGTCGCTGCTCTCTTTTGTGTCGACACGCGCCCTGGCCAGCGGTGCTCGTGGTGCCATGTAGGCAGGCATGCAGCTGAGGTGGCGCAGCGGTGGGTCTCCGCGAAGATCCGCTTACCGCCACGCAGGTGCTTGCCCAACTGGTTGGGTCGGCAGCTGCATGCGAACGGCGGTGAAGGTTTGATTGGCGTGGGCCCGATGGTTGCCCTACGGGTGTCCTTGGCAAGGGCCTCACCGTAGCCCCGGGAAGGGTCTTGCCGGGGCCCCGGCAAGGGTCTCGCCGTGGCGCCTGCTGTCATCCCCGGCAAGGCTCTTGCCGGGGGCCTTGTGGTCCTCCTTGGCTGGGATCCCGCCAAGGGTCGTCATCTTCTATAGTGTGTATCTGATCTTGAATGTCTTCACAAAGATCTGCAGGCCACCACGGGGATGTCTCCCGAATCCTTGCCCCATGGGGGCAGTGGACTCAAGGGTGACTCGCTCCGTAGGTGTGTGGCGAGCTGCCGTGGCAAGGGTCTTGCCGGGTTTGCTAAAACCGCCCCCGGCAAGGATCTTGCCAGGGGAGTCCGCTTCGTCCGCTTTGCTCTTTGTGGCCTTGGTCTTGGCGTCGTTCTGCTCCTTTCGAGCTTCGGCCTTACCTTGGCTCACCTCCTTTGCCTTGCTCAGTACGGTGGTGCCCGCGGTTCAGACTGCCCGTGCACAGTTATAGGGGTACAAAAAGTGTACCCTTCTTTTTGTACACCAACACTCTTTGTTGCATGTTGAGGGATTGTTATATGATCCAGTTATGTTATTATTGTTGAGAGAACTTGCACTAGTGAAAGAATGAACCTTAGGCCTTGTTTCCTAGCATTGCAATACCGTTTGTGCTCACTTTAATCATTAGTTACATTGCTGTTTTTATAAATTCAGATTACAAGAACCTATATCTACCATCCATATTGCACTCGTATCACCATATCTTCTCCAAACTACTCACCTATACAATTTACCATTGTATTGCGTGTGTTGGGGACACAAGAGACTCTTTGTTATTTGGTTGTAGGGTTGTTTGAGAGAGACCATCTTCATCCTATGCCACCCACGGATTGATAAACCTTAGGTCATCCACTTGAGGGAAATTTGCTACTGTCTACAAACCTCTGCACTTGGAGGCCCAACAACGTCTACAAGAAGAAGGTTTTGTAGTAGACATCACTAACCATAGCATGAAACAAGTGGATCCAAATGAGCCAGTTACGAAGCAACGCATAAACTCGGGTTTAAGCTTCTGTCACTCTAGCAACCCATCATCTACTTATTACTTCCCAATGCCTTCCTCTAGGCCCAAATAATGGTGAAGTTTCATGTATTCGACGTTCACATAACACCACTAGAGGAGAGACAACATACATCTCATCAAAATTTTGAACGAATACCAAATCACAGGACTACTAATAGCAAGACTTCTCCCATGTCCTCGGGAACAAACGTAACTACTCACAAAGCATATTCATGTTCATAATCAGAGGGGTATTAATATGCATTAAGGATATAAACATATGATCTTCCACCAAATAAACCAACTAGAATCAACTACAAGGAGTAATCAACACTACTAGCAACCCACATGTACCAATCTGAGGTATTGGTACAAAGATTGGATACAAGAGATGAACTAGGGTTTGAGATGAGATGGTGCTGGTGAAGATGTTGATGTAGATTGACCCCCTCCCGATGAGAGGATCATTGGTGATGACGATGGTGATGATTTCCCCCTCTCGAAGGGAAGTTTCCCCGGCAGAACAGCTCCGCCAGAGCCCTAGATTGGTTCCTGTTGGGTTCTACGGTAGGGTGCGTCGACTGCAAATTAAAAATTCCTACGCGCAGAACATCCAGGAACATGCTACGGGAGATGGATCACAGTTCGTTACCACTAGACGCGCAGTGCCGTGCAGCGGAAGAAGAGTTGGGGCAGCGCGTCTCGTGGATCGTCTCCTCCTTGTTCGATCTCCCTCGGCGGCGGTCGTCCGATCCCACGTGACGAAGTTCGCCGAGCGGGCGCAAGTGCACCGCCTCTAACGGTATCCGCAGTGCGGGAGGAACGTCGTGGCGGACTGCTAGGTCCGATCACACGATCGGCGGCGAGTGGAGGTGGCTATTCGCAACACATGCAAACCCTAGTCGCAGCGCTTGAAGTGATCAAGCTGCTGAGTGTGCCGCACCTCCACTTTATATAGGCGTCCGTCGCGGGCTCAACACTTGGGCCTCGCACGGACCCTAAAGACCAAAGTCTATTCGGTCACGTTCCTAGTCGATTCGGATCACATCCGACCCGGTGTCCTACTGAACCGACCTCATAGGTTCCTTCCCTTAAGTGCGCGACCCCTTAGGTTCAAGTCGGTTTGGTCACGATTCGGATCACCTCCGACCTGTCACGGTTGGTAGCGGCCTCTAGCAAGTCGTGCCGACCACCAAGCGAACGATGAAGCTGGTTAAGCGAACACAGCCTGGCGTGTCACACTTACATTTCCCTTTGCCGCTTACGATATATGTTGTCGGGCTCAAGGCGAGACTGTCATCCTTGTGCTAACCCGACCTCTTTCTCGTTTCAGTGATACCGACCACAATCCGGATTATCTCATAATCCTTGTCGCATGGCCATGCTATTCCTGGTAAGATCACATGAGGGGCCCAGAGTATATCTCTCCTGATCGGAGGGCAAATCCCATCTTGCTCGACCATGTCTCGCAGCATGGGACTGGACAAACCCGAAACCTACCTTTGTAACTACCCAGTCACGGAGTAGCGTTTGGTCGGCCCAAAGCAAGTCTGTCACCATCCAGCTCAGGTCTTAGGACATAGAACGTATGTTGTACTAGAGACTCACAGATGACATATCGCTGCGTCTCATAGTTGATGCATCCGACGAGACCTTATCTCGACTCGGATCCGACTATGTCGAATCCGATCAGACCTTTCCAAGTCCATATTATCCGGTTAGCATCCAATGCTCCATGGCTTGTGAGACCAAGCCATCGACCGTGTCATATGCCAGTCTAGTCGGCTGCGCGTCCACACAGCCCTTTTGACTAGGGACCTTTTAGGACAGTCATCATACAATGCATAGTCCCACAAACAAGTCACATAATTGCTGATACACATCATTGATAATGTCCAAGGACTATCTTTATTCATAAACACATAGGAAATATCATCATACATGATTGCCTCTAGGGCATATCTCCAACAGTCTCCCACTTAAACTAGAGTCAATCAAATAGACATCGAATGCCCATAGCTCTAACGTGCCCCTCATGCTTGGGTTGTGGAAGCGGCTTAGTCAACGGATCTGCAACATTTGCATCCGTGTGAATCTTGCATAACTCTACATCACCATTCTTTACGATCTTTCGTATCGGTGATATTTCCGGTCTATGTAATGCGACCTTGTGGTGATTCCTCGGCTCCTTGGCTTGTGCGATGGCACCAGAATTATCACAATAAAGGTCCAACAGTTTCACCGAGGCTGGGAAAATACCAAGATCATCCAGAAAATGCGGATCCAAACACCTTCCTTTGCAGCTTCACAAGCCGCAATGTATTCGCTTCCGTGGTAGAATCGGCCACCGTATCCTCGCTTGGAACTCATCGATTACCTTTGCTCCTCCGTTCGGGCGTACACGAATCCAGAATGTGATTGACAATCATCTCTGTCAGTTTGGAAACTAGCATCGACGTAACCCCTTACGACGAGCTCTTCCTCACCTCCATAAACTAGGAACATCTCTTTAGTCCTTTTCAGGTACTTCAAAATAGACTTTACCGCTGCCCGGTGACTCTCACAGGTTGGCCTGGTATCTACTTGTTAGGCTTATTGCAAAAGCAACATCAGGCCTTGTACATATCATGGTATACATGATGGATCCGATTGCTGAGGCATACGGAATCCTACTCATCCTGCTTGGCTCATCAGATGTCGAAGGACTCTGAGTCTCGCTTAGCCTTATACCATGTGAGAGCGGCAAGAACCCTTTCTTCACCTCACTCATGTTGAACCGCTTCAACACTTTATCTATGTACGTGCTCTGGCTTAAGCCGAGCAGCCTCCTCGATCTATCTCTATAGATCTTAATGCCTAAAATATAGACTGCCTCACCAAGGTCCTTCATCGAAAACTTGCCATTCAATGATTCCTTGACCGAGTTTAGCATCGAAACATTATTTCCGATCGGTAGTATGTCATCCACATACAAGATCAAAACACTATCGAGCTCCCACTTAACTTCTTGTATAAACAAGAGTCCTCTTCGCTTTTGATGAAACCGAGATCGGTGGCGACTTCATCAAAGCAGAATGTTCCAACTCCGAGATGCTTGCTTCAACCCATAAATGGATCTCTTGAGCTTGCATACCTTACTAGTGCTAGTCGGATCGACAAAACCCTCGGGCTGTATCATATACCGTCCTTGGTTAAATTTCCGTGAAGGAAAGCCGTCTTGACATCCATCTGCCATATCTCGTAATCGAAATATGCAGCTATAGCTAGTATGACCCTCACCGATTTCAGCATCGCTACCGGCGAGTAAGTCTCGTCGTAGTCAATTCCTTGAACTTGTCCATAACCTTTAGCGAGAAGCCGAGCTTTGTAGATCTGAACATTTCCATCCACATCGGTTTTCTTCTTAAAGACCCATTTGCAACCAATGGCAGTTACGCCAGGTGGCGGATCAACCAAATCCTAGACTTGATTCTCATCCATGGATTTTAACTCGGATCTCATGGCCTCCAGCCATGCCTCGGAATGTGGGCTCACCATCCCTTCTGCATACGTGGCCGGCTCGTCGCTTTCTAGCAACAATACATCACGCACTCCGCGCAATCTTTCCGACCTCCGTGGCTTCGGTGCCGTTTCCACTACGGGTTCCCTGACTGACTCCGGTATGATCCCATCACCCGCCGAGCCGTCCCCGAGTGGTACTCGAATTTCTTCGAGTCGGACCGTCCTCCCACCAGCCCCCCGACTAAGAAACTCCTTCTAAAGGAAAACCCCGTTCCGAGCAACAAACACTTTGTTCTCTTCCGGTTGTAGAAGCTATATCCCAAGGTTTCCCTCGGATATCCCACGAATATGCATTTATCCGACTTGGGTGTAAGCTTGTCGACATATGTCGCTTGACAAATGCTTCACAACCCCAAATCTTTAGAAAAGACAAGCGGGACTCTTCCCATTCCACATCTCATGCGGTGTCTTGTCTACGGATTTTGATGGTACCCTATTAAGTGTGAAAGCTGCAGTTTCTAGGCGTATCCCCAAAATGACAAGGGTAAATCCGATTTGCTCATCATAGACCGGACCATGTCCAACAAGGTCCTATTCCTCCGTTCGACACGCCCGTTTCTACGTGGCGTGCGGAGCTGTGAGCTGAGGTACTATACCTCAACTTTTCAGATGATCATCGAACTCCTGGCTCATGTACTCACCTCCACGATCAGATCGCAGAAGCTTTATAGTCTTGCCGAGCTGATTCTCAACCTCGTTCTGAAACTCTTTGAATTTTTCAAAAGTCTCCGACTTGTGCCTCATCAAATAGATATATCCGTATCTACTCAAGTCGTCGGTAAAAGTCACGAAGTACTGATAGCCACCTCTGGCAGTTGTGCTCATTGGACCACACACATCACTGTGTATAAGCTCCAACAGCTCGGATGCCCTCTCGCAACTCTTTGTGAAAGGAGACTTAGTCATCTTGCCGAGCAAGCATGATTCACATGTCTCGAATGATCCGAAGTCGGACGAAGTTAGGAGCCCATCATCATGGAGCTTCTTCATGCGTTTCAGACTAATGTGTCCAAGCCGGCAATGCCAGAAGTATGTCGGATTTATCTCATTAGGCTTATGCCTCTTGACATTTACGTTATAGACCGGTTCTGTTCTAGATTCAATATAAATAGTCCATCAACAATGGGTGCATAAGCCGTGGAACATACCATTCAAAAATATCGAACAACCATTGTCCTTTAAATTGAATTCATAACCACGACTCATCAAACATGAGGCAGAAATAATGTTCGACTAAGTGCGGGAATATAATAACAATTATTCAATTCCATAATGAATCCGGAAGGGAGCTGGAGCTGCATCGTGCCGACCTCCAACGCAGCAACTCTTGCTTTGTTGCCGACCACGATGTCAATCTCCCCTTGTGCCACATGCCTAGTTCTTACCAGCCCACGCATCGAGTTGCAAACATGAACAACCGATCCGGTATCAAATACCCAAGAGCTACTAGGTATGTCGACAAGGTAAATGTCTATAACATATGCAACAAGTGTACCTTTGCTGAAGAAGCATTTCGGCCTTCTTGCCATGCTCTGCAAGCCACTTGCTACAGTTCCTCTTCCGGTGACCGGTCTCCTTGCGGTGATAGCAAGCGGTCTTGAGTCCGTCCGGACATCAGTAGCGGCGAGAGGTTACCATCTCCTTGCCCTTTGCCTTAGCCTTTTTCTTGGACCAACTCTTCTTGAACTTAGCGATTTACGCACCATCAACACTTGATGCGTGCCTTTCTTAATATCCTGCTCTGCCACCTTGAGCATCCCATGCAATTCAGTGAGCTTCTTATCCATGCCATGCATATGATAGTTTGAGATGAACGTCCCATAGCTGGAGGAAGAGAACCCAGAACAGCATCAGTAGCCAGCTCATCCAAGAGCGGGAAGCCCAAACGATCCAAAGCTTGCACATATCCGATCATCTTGATCACATGTGGGCTTAGTGGATCACCTTCCTTCAGCCTGCAATTCATCAAGGATCGTCAGACGTTGAACCTTTCGGTCCTAGCCTGTGTCTGAAACATGCTCTTGAGACTCTCGATCATATCGTAAGCCTCAACGTTTTCGAAATGCTGTTGCAAATCGGGCTCCATACAAGCCAAAGCATCGAGCTGATCTCCGTTGATTCATCAACGAGTTTACGTAGGCATTTTTAGCTGTGGCACTAGCATTATCAGCAGGTTCCTCTGGAAGTGGATCCTCTAGAACATGTTCCTTTTTATCGTGCTTGAGAACAATTCTCAGATTTCTATACCGGTGGTAAAGTTTGTTCCATTCAGTTTATCCTTTTCCAGAATTGATTTCAATGCAAAGTTGGGTTGAGCAGGTGGTGCCATTGATCTACAACAGAAAACATGCAATCACTAAGGAATGTGTTTATGTAGAGTAATTCTAGCCTAAACAAAAATACTCCCACTGAAGTCAGCATCCCTCTGCAAACTCTCAGTGATTCAGGATCCGACTAGTGCATGCGACTAGTGAGCTTTAGCATCACTGCTAGCCAACATACCTATTCGGTAAGCAACTCCTTGCTAATCGCATCTCTATACGACTCCTGTCCATCGGGAAGGTATCTCATACCCCGGCCCCCAACCTTCTTTGCCACAAGGCCCAAAACCATTTTGATAGCCTTGTCAAGTTAACTGATGCAGTGCATGTCCGTGTCCGACACGAACCCTTCAGTTCAAGGACACCCAGCAGCACCCCAATTTTATGAGCCCACTACTAGACGTACTTGACGTGCGAAGGAGCAACATCGGGGATGGCAATTCACTTGATATTCATGAGGGATCTTTCTACCATTATAACATGCATAGAAACAAAGAAGCATAACAATCACAAATAACACATATTGTGAAATAGTATGGCTCCTTCATGGACGTTCTTCTAGGTCGGCTCCGAATTCGATGACCATCTGAACTCCATCTTGTTTGTCACGCCGGGGACGCCAAGCCGCCAACCTGATCTCTATTATCCAACTATTACAACTAGTAATGAATTTTACATAGAGTCACAAGTAAACACGCAGGACGTTATACAATATAATGACAGCACTTTGGCTCATGCCGGTACGACAAACATGACAGGCAGGCCACATATAAATTACACACATGCATCACATACACATGAGCCATACTATTCACATCAAACCTGCAAAACAAAGTTATGCATAGAATCGCATTCTACCGGTTTGTGTGTCGGGTACAAAATCACAGATAACATCTGAACTCCGATCACGCCGAATTCTCTGATCTGACCGATCTTATCGATCATCGCGAATCCGATTCGGATTTACGTTTCACTGTTAACCCCGATGGCGGATGACCTACCGGTAGGGGTAAATCGTGTCACAACCTCATCGATCCCGATTTATAGAAAACATAGCCTCAACGATCCCCATGTGCAGTTGATCATATCAACCGTGCACATAGCCGATCTCTTCAAGGACAACAGATCTCATTTGCCGCCTCCACATATCTAATATGCATACTATCTGAATCCAAATCCTATAACAGAGGCTCTGATACCACTGTTGGGTTCTATGGTAGGTGCGTCGACCGCAAATTGAAAATTCCTACGCCGCAGAACATCCAGGAACATGCTACGGGAGATGGATCACAGTTCGTTACCACTAGACGCGGAAGAAGAGTTGGGGCAGCGCGTCTGCGTGGATCGTCTCCTCCTCGTTCGATCTCCCTCGAGCGGCCGGTCGTCCGATCCCACGTACGAGTTCGCCGGAGCGGCGCAAGTGCACCGCCTCTAACGGTATCCGCGCGTGCGGGAGGAACGTCGTGCGGCGGACTGCTAGGTCCGATCACACAGTCGGCGGCGAGTGGAGGTGGCTATTCGCAACACATGCAAACCCTAGTCGCAGCGCTGAAGCGATCAACTGCCTGAGTGTGCCGCACCTCCACTTTATATAGGCGTCCGTCGCGGGCTCAACACTTGGGCCTCGCACGGACCCTAAAGTTTAAAGTCTATTCGGTCACGTTCCTAGTCCAGTTCGGATCACATCCGACCCGGTGTCCTCTGAACTGACCTCATAGGTTCCTTCACTTAAGCGCGCGACCCCTTAGGTTCAAGTCGGCTTGGTCACGGTTCGGATTACCTCCGACCTGTACGGTTGGTAGCGACCTCTAGCAAGGCGTGCCGACCACCAAGCGACGATGAAGCTGGTTAGGCGAACCTGCATAACGTGTCACACTTTCCCTTTGCCGCAAGACGATATATGTTGTCGGGCTCAAGGCGAGACTATCATCCTTGTGCTAACCCAACCTCTTTCTCGTTCGGTTGATACCGACCACAATCCGGATTATCTCATAATCCTTGTCGCATGGCCATGCTATTCCTGGTCGAGATCACCACGAGGGGCCTAGAGTATATCTCTCGATCGGAGGGCAAATCCCATCTTGCTCGAACGTGTCTCGCAGCATGGGACTGCACAAACCCGAAACCTACCTTTGTAACTACCCGATCCGGAGTAGCGTTTGGTCGGCCCAAAGCAAGTCTGTCACCATCCAGAGTACATGTGTCAGCTCAGGTCTTAGGACATAGAAAGTATGTTGTACTAGAGACTCACAGATGACATATCGCTGCGTCTCATAGTTCGGTCTATCCGACTCAGACCTTATCTCGACTCGGATCCGACTATGTCGAATCCGACCAGACCTTTCTAAGTCCATATTATCCGGTTAGCATCCAATGCTCCATGGCTAGTGAGACCAAGCCATCGACCGTGTCATATGCCAGCCTAGTCGGTACTTGGCGTCCACACAGACCTTTTGACTAGGGACCTTT
The DNA here is from genome assembly GCA_021605145.1 of Aegilops bicornis. Classification (NCBI taxonomy): domain Eukaryota; kingdom Viridiplantae; phylum Streptophyta; class Magnoliopsida; order Poales; family Poaceae; genus Aegilops; species Aegilops bicornis. The sequence goes on along the minus strand of CM038669.1, from coordinate 606,281,745 downwards.
TAGGACAGTCATCATACAATGCATAGTCCCACAAACAAGTCACATACTTGCTGATACAAATCATTGATAATGTCCAAGGACTATCTTTATTCATAAACACATAGGAAATATCATCATACATGATTGCCTCTAGGGCATATCTCCAACAGTTTCGCCTCGTGGCGGCGGAGTTTCATCCTGTAAGGTTGCTCATGATTTTTTTCAGGGTAAAAGACCTCATATAGCAGAAGATGGGCACCGGAGGGCTGCCAGGTGGCCCACGAGGCAGCGGGGCGCGCCCAGGGGGTAGGGCGCGCCCCCACCCTCGTGGGTTGTGGGTGGCCCCCCTCAGGTATTTCTTCCGCTGGATATTTTTTATTAATTCCCAAAATGACTTTCGTGGAGTTTCAGGACTTTTGGAGCTGTGCAGAATAGGTCCCCAATATTTGCTCCTTTTCTAGCCCAGAATCTCAGCTGCTGGCATTTTCCCTCTTCATGTAAACCTTGTGACATAACGTGTAATAACAGCCCATAATGCAATAAATATTTATATAAAAGCATGATGCAAAATGGACGTATCAAGAGGTTTGTCGAACAGTAGCAAATCTCCCTCAAGTGGATGACCTAAGGTTTATCAATCCGTGGGAGGCGTAGGATGAAGATGGTCTCTCTCAAACAACCCTGCAACCAAATAACAAAGAGTCTCTTGTGTCCACAACACACCCAATACAATGGTAAATTGTATAGTTGCACTAGTTCAGCGAAGAGATGGTTATAGAAGTGCAATATGGATGGTAGATATAGGTTTTTGTAATCTGAAATATAAAAACAGCAAGGTAGCAAGCGATAAAAGTGAGCAAAAACGGTATTGCAATGCTTCGAAACAAGGCCTAGGGTTCATACTTTCACTAGTGCAAGTTCTCTCAACAATAATAACATAATTGGATCATATAACAATCCCTCAACATGCAACAAAGAGTCACTCCAAAGTCACTAATAGCAGAGAATAAACGAAGAGATTATTGTAGGGTATGAAACCACCTCAAAGTTATTCTTTCTGATTAATCCATTGGGCTATTCCTATAAGTGTCACAAACAGAACTAGAGTTTGTAGTAAAATAACACCATAAGACAAAAATCAACCAAAACCATAATGTCACCTAGATACTCCAATGTCACCTCAAGTATCTGCGGGTATGATTATACGATATGCATCACACAGTCGGGGAACTTAGCAGAAATTCAAAATTTTCCTACGAGTCACCAAGATCTATCTATGGAGAGACTAGCAACGAGAGAGAGGGGAGTGCATCTACATACCCTTGTAGATCGCTAAGCGGAAGCGTTCAAGAGAACGGGGTTGTGAGTCGTGCTAAATCGTGATCCAAATCACTGGAGATCCTAGTGCCGAACGAACGGCACCTCCGCGTTCAACACACGTACAGCCCGGTGACGTCTCCCATGCCTTGATCCAGCAAGGAGAGAGGGAAAGGTTGATGAAGACTCCGTCCAGCAGCAGCACAACAGCGTGATGGTGGTGGAGGAGCGTGGCAATCCTGCAGGGCTTCGCCAAGCACTGCGGGAGATGAGGAGAAAGAGAGGTAGGGCTGCGCCAGGGAGAGGTGGAAACTCTTGTGTGTGGCAACCCCAAAATCTCAAGTATATATAGGGGAGAGGGAGGGGGGTGCGCCCCCTCTAGGGTTCCCTCCCCAAGGGGTGCGGCAGCCCCAAACCCATCTAGGGTGGCGGCCAAGGGGGGGAGAGGGGGAAACTTGCCCCGCAAGCAACGTGGGGGCGCCCCCTCCCCAAACCCTAGGCGCCTTGGGCCCTTGTGAGGGGGAGGGGGTGCACCAGCCCACCTGGGGCTGGTCCCCTCCCACACTTGGACCATGCAGCCCTCCGGGGCCGGTGGCCCCACTTGGTGGACCCCCGGGACCCTCCCGGTGGTCCCGGTACGTTACCGATAACACCCGAAACATTTCCGGTGACCAAAACAGGACTTCCCATATATAAATCTTTACCTCCGGACCATTCTGGAACTCCTCGTGACGTCCGGGATCTCATCCGGGACTCTGAACAACATTCGGTAACCACGTATATCTATTCTCTATAACCCTAGCGTCATCGAACCTTAAGTGTGTAGACCCTACGGGTTCGGGAACCATGCAGACATGACCGAGACATTCTCCGGTCAATAACCAATAGCGGGATCCGGATACACATGTTGTCTCCCACATGTTCCACGATGATCTCATCGGATGAACCACGATGTCGAGGATTCAATCAATCCCGTATTTAATTCCCTTTGTCTAGCGGTATTGTACTTGCTTGAGATTCGATCGTCGGTATGCCGATACCTTGTTCAATCTCGTTACCGGCAAGTCTCTTTACTCGTTCCGTAACACATCATCCCGTGATCAACCCTTTGGTCACATTGTGCACATTATGATGATGTACTACCGAGTGGGCCCAGAGATACCTCTCCGTTACACGGAGTGATAAATCCCAGTCTCGATTCATGCTGTCGGTGGGAACGACACCTATGGGATCACAAGAATCCGTACTACGGTCACGGGGCGCGGGGTCGTGAGAAGAGCGGATCAAACAGATAGCACACGGTTTCCTTATCCAGGTTCGGGCCGCGAGGATGCGTAAAACCCTACTCCTGCTTTGGTGGTTTATTTATCTGTGTTCTCGAACTAGCAATGGGGCGTGAGGAGCTCCAAAAAGCCGAATCCCCCTCCTGGTCGCATTGGGCCTCCTTTTATAGGGAAAGGGGTTGCCACAGTGGCACACAGGAGGTGGAAAGGGTACAATGATGCGAGTTTATCCCTCGCATTACATGACAAGGTGCCTTTAATGCGTCTTGCTTAGGTGTCCTTGCTTTATCGGGGACGGGGGAGAGCCCTGTCTCATCCGTCGTCGCTCCCTTTCATGTCGACACGCGCATACGCCAGCGGTGCCCTTGTGCCATGTAGGCAGGCGTGCGGATGAGGTGGCGCGATGGTGGGTCTCCACGAAGATCCGCTTGCCGCCACGCAGGTGCCTGCCCAACTGGTTGGCTCGGCAGCTGCATGCGAATGGTGGTGGAGGTTTGATTGGCGTGGGCCTGATGGTGGCCCTACGGGTGTTCTTGGCAAGGGCCTCGCCGTAGCCCCGGTAAGGGTCTTGCCGTGGCGCCTGCTGTCATCCCCGGCAAGGCTCTTGCCGGGGGCCTTGTGGTCCTCCTTGGCTGGGATCCCGCCAAGGGTCGTCATCTTCTATAGTGTGTATCTGATCTTGAATGTCTTCACAAAGATCTGCATGCCACCACGGGATGTCTCGAATCCTTGCCCCATGGGGGCAGTGGACTCAAGGGTGACTCGCTCCGTAGGTGTGGGGCGAGCTGCCACGGCAAGGGTCTTGCCGGGTTTGCTAAAACCGCCTCCCGGCAAGGATCTTGCCGGCGGAGTCCGCTTCGTCTCCTTTGCTCTTTGTGGTCTTGGTCTTGGCGTTGTTCCGGTCCTTTCGAGCTTCGGCCTTACCTTGGCTCACCTCCCTTGCCTTGCTCAGTGCGGTGGTGCCCGCGGCTCAGACTGCCCGTGCACAGTTATAGGGGTACAAAAAGTGTACCCCTCTTTTTGTATACCGACAGGAGCCCCCGGGCCTGGGCCACACGTAAGCGCTATCACGCCGTTGGGCTAGGCCCAAAAACGGTGCGCGGGCAGGCGGGGTGGTTTTCACCGCGGTAAGTCTCTTCGCACACTGCGCTTCCCATGCCTCCCGCGCGTGGCTCGGCGTGGGGAGGCGTGCGTGACGTGGGCGGCATGCGTGGGGCTGAGCTCTGTGCGCATGCGTAACGTCGTAGTAAAGGGGGCGGTTCGCGCCTTCCCCATGAACGGAGGGAGGCGTGGAGGCGCGGCCATTCTTGAAGCAGGGCCGAGGGTGGTCTTCAAGGCGTCCACTCCCCACGATCACGGGGTGGGGAGAGGTCGCCTCACCCGTAGCCTTGTGCCGCACGTCCGGCACGTGGTTCTCATGCGCTTGGGGTGGCGAACGGTGGAGGCGGGAAACCGGTCCATCGCGGGCTGGGGCAGCGGGTTGGTCCCAGTTCCCTGTGCCTTCCGCGTCTTGATTGGCCGAGCAGGGCGGCCGAGCCCCACCCCGTTCCTTTATAAAGAGCGGGAGGGGGGATGGCATCCCGCATTCTTCCATCTCCTCCTTCCTTCATCTTCTGTTCCCCCTCCATCCGCCATGGAGAGAGGGAATCCTGGCCCTTCAACGGTGGCGGCGAGGGTCGCCGCTCGACAACGCGTCCTTCCTTCTCCTGCACCTGTGGTGGCAAAGCCAGCCGCGAGGGTAAGGGGGAGGGGGCGAGGCCGTGGGCGAGGCCGAGGCGCTCGGGGAAGAGGAGGACGGGGCGGCGCGCCGGTCTCGCCTCCGCTAGTAGTTCCTCCCCCCATGGAGGGCCATGTTGGGGATGACCCTTTTGAGTTCTTCGTCAGGCTGCGCCGGCCGCCTCGCCGTCGCTTTCGTCTCCCGACTCCATTCACGCGGGAGATGGAGCTGGATCTGCCGGAGTCATTGCAGCTGCACATGAGGGGCTATGGGATCAGCGGTACGCAAGTTCGCGTCGACTTCCCAGCCCTCACGTGATGTATCTTCGTCGGGGATGGAAGATGTTCGCTCATATCCACCGCTTGACGGAGGGGCTCACTCTCCATTTCAAGCTGATGGAGGGCGGCCTCCTCTCCGTCAAGGTCTTCGGCTCTTCGGGACCCGGGCAAGGTGCTGCATGGAGAGCTCTTCTGATAGCGAAGACCCCTCCTCGGGCGGGAGTGGCGAGGAGGACAGCGGCAGCGACGACGAGGGTAGCAGGCGGCAGGATGACGGGTCCGACTAGGTGTCCGGCGTCGCTCCGTGCGGCACCGGCGACCCCATCATCCGTGTCACCGGCTCCCTGAACTTCTCGGGGTCGTCTCCTTGGGCGGCTGGCGTTGGGAGGTTGTGGTAGAGGAAGAGGGCAGGTGGCAAGGCCGTCAAATCGGAGTACGCGGGCACCGACGCCTTCGACGCGTGCTGACGTCCTGCCGCCTCGTCTTCGAGCTCTGCTTCCAACGCCGCCATCACCATCCAGCCTTCGGACGGCCACCGAGATGTTCTCTTGGTGCCTCCTGCCACCCGTAGCTCGCCTAGGCGCCCTATACGCCTTTTCGCCTCCTTGACCTGCCTCTGAGGTGAGGGACAAGAAAGGGTTCTGGGCACCTTATCTCTTTTTATCTTGTAAGCCTTTGGGCCTTGGCTGAATTTAAAACTTGTAATCCCATCATTCATGTTTTCATTCCCCATGGGCTGTACACGAGTGGAATGTTTTTAGTGAAAAAGGGATGCTTGCGGGTCATTTGTTCATGGTAGAACCCACGACAAGGAGTAAATCCTTGATATCCCTAAGATAAACATTTCCTTGCCGGCAACAGCCTGCCGTCTTCCCACTTCGCTCGACCTTTCTCATGCTTTTGGCGGAGGCAGGGATGAGGTGGAGTTCAGCTCCTCGTTTCATCCTTTTCTTTGCCGCGACTCGACCAAACCTGGCCCCAGGAACGAGCCATAGGGCCTAGAGTTTTAGGGGAGCACGATAGCTTTGGGAAAAAACGAGGTTTCACATACCTCAGTCCATAAGGGAATGCATGATAAGGGATGAAGAACTTATCTGAAGCTGTAGCCCCCGGCAACTCTGTTTTCTCGTTGGTGAATCTTTGCACTTGCAGCCCCCAGCAATACTGGCTTGCCGGGGTCTAGATACCGGTCTGTCCCTCTTCTCTTTTTCGTCCTCGAGTGATCCGGCAAGGATATCTGTGAGTCCTGCGAACCAAAGAAGACAAAAGAACGGCAAAGAGACGCACACTCGACCTCTAAGCTAGGGGTTAGTCGCCGCTAAGCACTATCAAACCTAACCAAGGACGAGACTCGACCTAGCATGCATGCTATAACTTAGGGCGCCCGGCTTCATTTATTTATGCTCGTGGTGCGCTTTGGCTTTGTACAAAGGGTTACATGCATCATCGGCAATGCTTGTACAAAAGGTGGCTTGCCGGGGCCCGACAAGTCGCGCCCTCACGGTAAAACTTGCGAAGATGCTCAATGTTCCAGGAGTTACTCACGAAGCGGCATCTTCGGTCTCGAGCGGACTGCGGGCCTGGTGACACGTATTACCAGATAAGGGCCTTCCCACTTTGGCGTCAACTTGTTGGAATTCTTGGCCGATTGAACGCGCCGAAGGACAAGGTCGCCTTCCTCAAGGCTTCGGGCATGAACCTTGTGGCTATGGTAGCGGCGCAAGGCTTCTTTGGTAGCGTGCTGCTCTCACAGCCGCCGAAGGCGATCTTCCTCAAGGAGCATTGCGTCATCTTGCCGCAGATTGCTCTTGCTCAAGCTCGTCATAAGCGAGCACTCGAGGTGACCCGTATATGAGTTCGATGGGAGAACTGCTTACGCCCGTATACTAGGGCAAAAGGTGTACGGCGGTGGCTCGATTTGGCATCATCCTGATCGACCAAAGAACCGCCGGCAACTCATCAATCCAGCGCCTTCCACTCTTGTGCAGCCTGTCAAAGGTCGTGGTCCTTAAGCCTCGCAGTACTTCAGCATTTACCCTCTCATCTTGACCATTGCTTCGTGGGTGAGCAACGGAAGCGAAACAGACTTTGCTGCCGAGGTCTTGGGTATATTGCATGAAGGTGCGGCTAGTGAACTGTGTGCCGTTGTCGGTGATAACCATGTTGGGTATGCCAAAACGGCTGACTGAGTTGTGACCTTCCTCACTGCCTCCACCTCCGGCAACTTTGTGAACTTGTCGATTGCAACGTACATGTACTCAAAGCCCCCGAAAGCGCGGGGGAAAGGGCCCAGTATGTCGAGCCCCCAGACCGAGAAGGGCCAGGGAGAGGAATGGTTTGAAGGGCTTGAGCTGGCTGATGAAGCTTCTTTGAATGGGCCGACACGCTTCACACTGGTGACTAGTGTCGTCGCATCTGGAAGGCGGTGGGCGGAAGAAGCCTTGCCGAAATGCCTTGCCGGCAAGGGCCCTTGACCCAATGTGGGATCCACATATGCCTCCGTGTATCTCCGCCAACAGCTCCAGTCCTTCCTCTCAAGGGATACACTTCAATTTCACACCGTTCAGACTCTTTCTGTACAGGACATCATCGACGAACTGGTACATGTTAGAGCGACGGGCTACTTTTTCCGCTTCTTCCTGCTCCTCAGGAAGTTCCCCTGTTTGGAGGAATCAGACGGTATGTTGTGACCACGCTGGAGCCTGGGGCTCGACGGCGAGGACTAAAGGCATTTCCTCCGCTATAGGAGCGGCTGTCTCGACGGAAAGAGCTTGACGCTCCGCCGGAGCCAGTCGTCTCGTGTCGGGCTCAGTATCCCCGGCAACATCCTTGCCGGCGGCTTCGGGGAGCTCGGCGGGAAAGTACTTGCCGGGCCCTGATTTCCTCCTCTTATTCTGCTCTGTTGATGGATCAACGGATGGCTGACTTTGCTGAAGCACAAAGGTACCTGGTTCCACAGGTAGTTTGAGGGCAGCGCGTTTTGACAGGTAATCGGCGATATCGTTCTCTGCTTGGGGAACGTGTTCAGCATGTATACCGTCGAAACGCTCTTCCAGCTTTCTCACTTCATCGACGTAGGCCTTCATCAACGGGCTCTGGTAATCCTTGTTGACTTGCTTGACGACAAGCTCCCAGTCTCCCCTGACAATGAGTTTCTTGATTCCAAGGTCCGCCGCGATCCTAAGATAGGCAATCAGCCCTTCGTACTCTGCCGTATTGTTTGTTGACACCTCCCTAGGGAAGTGCATCTGGATCACGTACTTGAGGTGCTCTCCAGTGGGCGCGACAAGCAGTACGCCAGCCCCGGCGCCTTGTAAGGAGAAAGCTCCATCAAAGTACATGATCCAATCACAACTTGCCTCCTTGCCAGGGAGAGCAGTCTCTTGGGCTTATTTGTCAGGCGTTGCGGTCCATTCTGCAATGAACTCCGCTAGGACTCGGCTCTGAATTGTCGAAGTACTTTCAAACTTGAGGCCAAAGCTGGACAGCTCCAGTGCCCATTCCACAATTCTTCCGTTGCATCCGGATTGTGCAATATCCGTTCGAGAGGGAAGCAGTGATTCTGATGATCTCGTGTGCACGGAAGTAGTGGCGCAACTTCCTCGAGGCCATAAGAAGGTCAAGAGAAGTTTACGCCGGAGTACCTTGATCTAGCCTCGCAGGAGGTGACTAACAAAGTAGACCGTGAGCTGCATCAATTTCTTCTTCGGCGGCACTTCAACTGGCTGTGTCGTCTCTGCATTGGTGGTGTCGGGCTCTGCCGCTGCCATTACCTTGTCGTCAACCTCTCTCTGCGCCACTAGTGCGGCGCTGACCACCTGGTCCGTTGCCGCCAGGTATAGCAGCAACGGCTCCTGTGGCCTAGGCGCAACTAGTATTGGCGCGGAGGAGAGGTACTTCTTCAAACCTTGCAATGCTGCTTCGGCTTCTGGCGTCCACTCCATCGGGCCCGCCTTTTTTCAGGATCTTGAAAAAGGGAAGGGCGCTTCAGCGATTTGGAAATGAACTTGCCCATGGCGGCGACGCAACCAGCAAGCCGACACACATCCTTGACTCGCTTGGGTGCTTCAATCTGCTCTATAGCTTTGCTTTTGTCCAGATTGGCCTCTATCCCACGCTGTGACACCAAGAACCCGAGAAGCTTGCCGGACGGGACGGCAAAGACGCATTTCTCAGGGTTCAGCTTGAGATTGATCTTGTGCAGGTTTGCAAATGTTTCTTGCAAATATGGTATGAGGGTTGCCCTGTCCTTGGTTTTGACCACTAAGTCATCCATATAAGCTTCCATATTTCTTTGGAGCTGGGGTTCAAAACCAATCTGGACCGCCCTTGCAAACGTCGAACCAGCACTCTTCAACCCGAAAGGCATCCGCATGAAACTATACGTACCGCATGGGGTGATGAATGTTGTTTTCTCTTCGTCTTCTCTTGTCATGAAGATCTGGTGGTAGCCTGAGTAGGCGTCGAGGAATGACAACAGATCACACCCAGCCGTGGAGTCAACAATCTGGTCGATCTTGCGCGGCAGCGGGAAGGGTCTTTAGGGCAAGCCTTATTGATATCTTTGTAATCAATACACAGTCTCCACTTCCCATTTGCCTTGCGCACTACGACCGGATTGGCCAACCACGTTGGATGGAGCACTCCTCTTACCAAACCCGTTGCTTCTAGTTTCCGGATCTCTTCTGTGATGAACTCTTGTGGTTCCAAAGCTAGCTTTCTGACCTTCTGCTTGACCGGCCGCGCATGAGGGCAGACAGCAAGGTGGTGCTCAATCACCTCCCTGGGAACACCGGGGATGTCGGCAGGCTTGCCATGCACACACATCGACATTCGCCCGCAGGAAGGTGACGAGCGCGTCTTCCTATTTGTCATCAAGGCTGGAGCTTATGGTAAAAGCTCGTCCCGTGCCATCCTCATTGACAGAAACCTTCTTGGTTCCCGGCGGTATGTCCCTGGGCTTCTTGTTTCCGCCGGTGGAGCTCTCTGGCACGTCCTCGACGGCAGCGCTACACTCGGAAGAGGTGCGCTTGCCGGAGTGGGTGTCCGAGGTCTCATCGGTCTTCTTCTTCTTCTTCCCTCCCGGGGTCCCAGCGGCAGGAGCAAGTGCCCTGGTGGCGGCAGCTGCTGCAACTGCTTGCTAGTATAGTTGATCAGCGCAAATCAGCGCATCTTTCTTATCGGAGGGGATGGTGATGATCGTCACAGGTCCTGGCATCTTCAGGGTGTTGTAGGCGTAGTGTGACGCCGCCATGAACTTGGCGGTATTTGGGCGGCCAAGGATCCCGTTGTAGGGCAATGGGATCTTGCCAACATCAAACATGATCCTCTCCGTCCTGTAGTTCAGGTCGCTTCCAAAAGTCACGGGCAGCGTGACCTTTCCCTTGGGTTGGCTTCTTCCCGGGTTGACCCCCTGAAACATGCCCGTCACTTCGAGGTCTCCATCAGGAATCTGCAGTTTCTCGATCACGGCAGGCGAGATCAAGTTCAGACCGGCCCCGGCATCGACTAGCATCTTCGTCACCTTGAGGTTGCGTATTGTTGGTGAAACCAACAATGGCAAGCACCCGACCGTAGTAGTGCGATCAGGGTGATCCTCACTGTCAAAAATGATAGGTGTGTTGGACCACTTCAGCAGCCTTTGGGCATCAAACGATGGCTCTGCCGCTGTAATCTCTCGCGCCCATTGTTTAAGCCGGCGGTGAGAAGTATGCAGCAAGGCGGCCCGTCACATAACCTCTGTAGCTACGAAACTCTTGGTCGCCAGATTAAATGCGTCCTCTTCGTGATCGTCTGCCTCGGCATTCTGTCACGGCCCGGGCGACCTCTCTGTTGTTTATCCTTGCATGACGGCCCGCCTGGTAAATCACGCTTCTTGCCGGACCCCTCGGCACCGTCTGAGCCCTTCTCCTTGTCCCGCCTCTCATACTCAGCCCTCGCTTCTCGGCGAGGAGCTCAACTGTCGGCAGTCTTGGAGAGCATGGCCTTTGGTGTGATGGATCTTGCAGTATCGCTTGTCGGAGTTTCCTGGCTTCTCGGCAGCCGCCAAGGCCCGGCAGGCGACACATCCGGCAACTTCCTTGCCGGGGTCATCTGCCTTGGTTTTCTTGGTGGAGCCAGCGTCATCAGATCCCTCGACGGCAAGCACGGCTTTACCTTTGCGCTTGCTGTTGCGGTGCTGGCCTTTCTTCGCCGGGGCGGCAATATCCTCATCTGAGGAGTCGGTTTCCACGCCGGCATCTTCGCTGGGGTAATTCCTTCCCTCTTCAGTTCGGGCGCATCTGTCAGCAAGAACTTAGAGTTCTGCTACATCTTTCACCTTGTTCATTGCCAGCTCTTCGCGCATCTTGCGGTTACGCACGTTCTGATGGAACGCGCTGATGATGGCGGCAGGGTGAACATCAGGGATATTGTACCGTACTCGGCTGAACCTCTGTATATAATTGCGGAGACTATCGCCTCCCTTCTGGGGAATGACGTGCAGGTCGCTTGCTTGGCCATGGGCTTGGTGGCCTCCAGTAAAGGTGGCCACGAACTCATGGCACAGATGCGACCAGGAGGAAATAGAGTCTACCGACAAGTGCATCAACCATGACATGGCGTTGGGTTTAAGAGCCAACTGAAAGTAATTCGCAAGCACCTTATCGTCGCGGGCTCCGGCATCTTGTATCGCGATGGTGTAGATGCTGAGGAACTCGGACGGGTGGGTCTTGCCACTGCACTTTTCGCCCACATCGGGTTTGAAGGTGCGGTGAGTGGGACACTGGAACTGCCGCAGCTCATGGGTAAAAGTCGGACAGCCTACCTCGTAAGGTAGGCCTCCAGGGCTCTCCGGTGCCGGAGTCGACAGCGAGCTACTGCTTTCGCTGTCGATTGGTGGCGCGCTCCGCGCCGCCGCTCGATAGTGGTTCGAGCGTCTTCATGTTCTCGTTCCCGAAGAACTTGGCGGTGGTCACAGTGGGCCCAGGTCCGACGATGCTATGGAGATTTCGTCGCCCGAACGCCGCGACGGGCTGGCGTCCGCGGTACCGGGCGAGTAGGAGGCGAGTGCACCATGGTCGCGGCGCCGCCGGCTTTCCTGCCACTTGTGTGTGGGACTCCGTCGGAGTGTCGACCCGGGGGATCCCACGGACTCGATTCGTCTTTGTTGGCCACCGTAACAAGGCTTCGGATAGTGGCTCTCCATTCGTCGAGCTTCCCCGTAGTGGGAGGAAAATCGAGAACAGCTGTGCGCGCGCGTGGAACCTGCTGGCGTTGGTGGCAGCAAAACCTGCACGGATCGCGGCGGCGCTTCGGCCGACCATGTCGAAGGAGCTCTATCGCGACCCCGCGGTCGCATGCCATCTTCACCAGCGCCTCGGCGAGCGGGCAGGTCTTCTACATCCCGAGAGTGGCGCTCGGGGCTCTTTCCATGGCGGCGCCCGGGGTCCTCGGCGTGATTACGCCGTTCGTCGCACGGCGCTAGAGAGGAGCGCGCCATCGGTGCCGGCGTGGGAGTCTTGGAAGCCCTCGCGTCACCTTCGGGCGGGGTGGCAGTGATCTTGGAAGGCCCTGCGCCACCCGCGGAGGGCCTGGCTCCGTCTTTGGATTTGGCGGCGTGCGGCCCGTTAACAGGCGCACGAACATCCCGATCAACACAATTATATATGATGTTTTTCATAACAAAATCGAAAAATATATGACCTAACTAATAATTCACAAATATATGACCCTGTCGGCCTCTGGAAGGCCAAAGAACACCTTTTCGGGAGATGTCGAAATCGGGGTGTCGTGTCGGTGTTGGGGTGCCGTGTCGGGCCGGGGTCGGGGTCTCGGGTGCAGGTGTCGAATGGGGTGCCGGGTCGGGGTAAGTGCCGATGTCGGTGTCGGGGTCGGGGTGTCGGGTCAGGCTCGGGGTCGGGGTGTCGGGTCAGGCTCGGGGTCGGGGTGTCGGTGTCGGTGTCGGGGTCGGGGTCGGGGTCGGGGTGTTGGGGTCGGGGTCGGGGTCGGCATCGGGGTGTCGGGGTCGGGGTCGGTGTCTCGGGGTCGCGGTGTCGGGTCGGGGTGCCGGGTCGGGGTCGGGGTGCCGTGTCGGTGTCGGGGTCGGGGTGTCGGGTCAGGCTCGGGGTCGGGGTGTCGGTGTCGGGGTTGGGGTCGGGAATTAGGTGTCGAATTAGGTGTCGTGTAAAGTCTTTGGGTCGAAATTAGGTGCCGTGTCGGGTCGTTTTTTTTCCTGTTTTTTCCTTTTCTTCTTCTTCCTTTTCTTCCTTTTCTTCCTTTTTTCCTTCTTCTTCTTCCTCCTTTCCTTTTTCCTCTTCTTCTTCTCCGCCTCTCCTCTTTTTTCTTCTTCTTCTTTCTCTTCTTCTTTTTTCTTCTCCTCCTCCTCTTCTTCTTCTTCCTTTCCTTTTTCCTCTTCTTCTTCTCCTCCTCTCCTCTTTTTTTCTTCTTCTTCTTTCCTAAACCTAAACCTAAAACTAAAACTAAACCTAAATCTAAAACTAAAACTAAAACAAAAACTAAATCTAAACTAAGCATAAACCTAAAACTAAAAAAACAGAAAAAAAGGAAAAAACTAAATCTAAACCTAAAACTAAACTAAAACTAAACCTAACCTAAAACCAAACCTAAAACTAAAACTAAAACTAAATCTAAACTAAACATAAACCTAAAACTAAAAAAACAGAAAAAAAACATAAAAAAAGAGGAGGTAGAGCTCACACAGGGGCAGGGCGGTGGAGGTGGCCTGTGGAGGAGGGGGCGGGCGAGGCGGCTGAGCCCGGGCAGTGGGGGCGGGCACCGAGGGCGGAGGCCGAGGCGCCGAGAGCCAGGCGGCGGGGCGAGGGGCGTGGGCGACGGGCGGGGGCCGATGGGCGGCGGCGACGGGCGGGCGTAGTAGTAAGGGGCGGCGTGGTGGGCGCAGGGAGAGAAACAGAGAGAGAGGGCGGGGTGGGGCGCGCCGTTAGATATGTTAAATGTTTGCCGGCCGCCATCTTTGCCGTCCGCTTTTTTGCTCTTTGTCGTCCGCTAGTAGACGGCAAAGAGGGGGGCCGTTAAGTATTTTTTAAATAGCTCCTCAGTGGGGCCCCCCTCCCTCTTTGCCGTCTGCTAGACGACGGGAAAGAATCTTTGCCGTCAGCTAGCGGACGGCAAAGAGCTGGCTGATGGCAAAGACTTTCTTTGCCATCAGCCAATTCTTTGTCGTCTGCTTTTGGATAGCTGATGGCAAAGAGCTTATTTGCCGTCCGCTAGCAGACGGCAAAGAGCTGGCAGATGGCAAAGTAGCTGATTCCAGTAGTGTAGGGTGGTTCTGCTTCAGTGTCTGTTCCTCTCATTACAGAAGCACTTAGTCTCGGGTTTTGGTTCAACCTTGGGTTTCTTCACTGGAGCAGCAGTTGATTTGCCGTTTCATGAGGTACCCCTTCTTGCCCTCGGCCTTCTTGAAACTAGTGGTTTCACTAACCATCAACAATTGATGATCCTTCTTGATTTCTACTTTCGCGGTGTCAAAAATAGCGAATATCTCAAGGATCATCATATTTATCCCAGATATGTTATAGTTCATCACTAAGCTCTAGTAGCTTGGTGGCAATGACTTTGGAGAAACATCACTATCTCATCTGGAAGATCAACTCCCACTCGATTTAAGTGATTGTTGCACTCAGACAATCTGAGCACATGCTCAACGATTGAGCTTTTCTCCCTTAGTTTGCAGGCTAAGAAAATCGTCGGAGGTCTTATACCTCTTGACGTGGGCACGAGCCTGAAATCCCAATTTCAGCCCTCGAAACTTCTCATTTGTTCCGCGACGTTTCGAAAACGCCTTTGGTGCCTCAACTCTAAACCGTTAAACTGAACTATCACATAGTTATCAAAACGTGTATGTCTGATGTACGCAACATCCACAGACGACGTTTGGGGTTCAGCACATTGAGCGGTGCATTAAGGACATAAGCTTTCTACTGTCCGCATAATCGCTACTGTCAACTTTCAACTATATTTTCTCTAGGAACATATCTAAAACAGTATAACTTCTGTATGAGCTATGACATAATTTGCAAAGGGCTTTTGACTATGTTCGGGATAATTAAGTTCATCTAATGAACTCCCACTCAGATAGACATCCCTCTAGTCATCTAAGTGATTACATGATCCGAGTCAACTAGGCTGTGTCCGATCATCACGTGAGACGGACTAGTCATCATCGGTGAACATCTTCATGTTGATCGTATCCACCATACGACTCATGCTCGACCTTTCGGTCTCTTGTGTTTTGTGGACATGTATGTACATTCTTGGCTCATCAAGTTAACCTAAGTGTTTCGCGTGTGTAAATCTGGCTTACACCCATTGTATGTGAACGTTAGAATCTATGACACCCGATCATCACGTGGTGCTTCGAAACGACGAACTTTACATAGCAGTGCATAGTTAGGGGAACACTTTCTTGAAATTTTAATGAGGGATCATCTTATTTACTACCGTCGTTCTAAGCAAATAAGATGTATAAACATGATAAACATCACATGCAATCAAAAAGTGACATGATATGGCCAATATCATTTTGCTCCTTTTGATCTCCATCTTCGGGGCTCCACGATCATCATCGTCACCGGCATGACACCATGATCTCCATCATCATAATCTTCATCATCGTGTCTCCATGAAGTTGTCTTGACAACTTATTACTTCTACTAATATGGCTACCGGTTAGAAATAAAGTAAAGTAATTACATGGCGTTGTTCAATGACACGCAGGTCATACAATAAATTTAAGACAACTCCTATGGTTCCTGCCGGTTGTCATACTCATCGACATGCAAGTCGTGATTCCTATTACAAGAACATGATCAATCTCATACGTCACATATCATTCATGACATTCTTTTGGCCATATCACATCACATAGCATACCTGCAAAAACAAGTTAGACGTCCTCTAATTGTTGTTTGCATGTTTTACGTGGCTGCTATGGGTTTCTAGCAAGAACGTTTCTTACCTACGCAAAGACCACAACGTGATATGCCAATTGCTATTTACCCTTCATAAGGGCCCTTTTCATAGAATCTGATCCGACTAAAGTGGGAGAGGCGGCACCGCTAGCCACCTTATGCAACAAGTGCATGTCGGTCGGTGGAACCTGTCTCACGTAAGTGTACGTGTAAGGTCGGTCCGGGCCGCTTCATCCCAGAATACCGTTGAAACAAGATTGGACTAGTAACGGTAAGAATATTGAACAAAATCAACGCCCACAACTACTTTGTGTTCGAGTCGTGCAAAGAATCTACGCAATAGACCTAGCTCATGATGCCACTGTCGGGGAACGTAGCAGAAATTCAAAATTTTCCAACGAGTCACCAAGATCTATCTATGGAGAGACTAGCAACGAGAGAGAGGGGAGTGCATCTACATACCCTTGTAGATCGCTAAGCGAAAGCGTTCAAGAGAACGGGGTTGAAGGAGTCGTACTCGTCGTGATCCAAATCACCGGAGATCCTAGTGCCGAACGGACGGCACCTCCGCGTTCAACACACTTACAGCCTTGTGACGTCTCCCATGCCTTGATCCAGCAAGGAGAGAGGAGAGGTTGAGGAAGACTCCATCCAGCAGCACAGCAGGCGTGGTGGTGGTGGAGGCGTGGCAATCCTGCGAGGGCCCATAAAGCACCGCGGGAGATGAGGAGAAAGAGAGGTAGGGCTGTGCCAGGGAGAGGTGGAAACTCTTGTGTATGGCAGCCCCAAAACCTCAAGTATATATAGGGGAGAGGGAGGGGGTGCGCCCCCTCTAGGGTTCCCACCCCAAGGGGTGCGGCAGCCCCAAACCCATCAAGGGTGGCGGCCAAGGGTGGGAGAGGGGGAAACTTGCCCCCCAAGCAAGGTGGGGGCGCCCCCTCCCCAAACCCTAGGCGCCTTGGGCCCTTGTGTGCGGGGGGGGGGGGCACCAGCCCACGTGGGGCTGGTCCCCTCCCACACTTGGACCATGTAGCCCTCCAGGGCCGGTGACCCCACTTGGTGGACCCCCGGGACAGTCCCGGTGGTCCCGGTACGTTACCGATAACACCCAAAACTTTTCCGGTGTCCAAAACAGGACTTCCCATATATAAATCTTTACCTCGGGACCATTCCGGAACTCCTCGTGACATCCGGGATCTCTTCCAGGACTCCGAACAACATTCGGTAACCACGTATATCTATTCCCTATAACCCTAGCGTCATTGAACCTTAAGCGTGTAGACCCTACGGGTTCGGGAACCATGCAGACATGACCGAGACATTCTCCAGTCAATAACCAACAGTGGGATCTGGATACCCATGTTGGCTCCCACATGTTCCACGATGATCTCATCGGATGAACCACGATTTCAAGGATTCAATCAATCCCGTATTCAATTCCCTTTGTCTAGCGGTATTATACTTGCCCGAGATTCGATCGTCGGTATGCCGATACCTTGTTCAATCTCATTACCGGCAAGTTTATTTACTCGTTCCGTAACACATCATGCCGTGATCAACCCCTTGGTCACATTGTGCACATTATCATGATGTACTACCGAGTGGGCCCAGAGATACCTCTCCGTTACACGGAGTGACAAATCCCTGTCTCGATTCGTGCCAACCCAACAGACACTTTCGGAGATACCCGTAGTGCACCTTTATAGCCAACCAGTTACGTTGTGACGGTTTTTACACCCAAAGCATTCCTATGGTATCCGGGAGTTGCACAATCTCATGGTCTAAGGAAATGATACTTGACATTAGAAAAGCTTTAGCATACAAACTACATGATCTTTGTGCTAGGCTTAGGATTGGGTCTTGTCCATCACATCATTCTCTAATGATGTGATCCCATTATCAATGACATCCAATGTCCATGGTCAGGAAACCGTAACCATCTATTGATCAACGAGCTAGTCAACTAGAGGCTTACTAGGGACATGGTGTTGTCTATGTACCCACACATGTATCCGAGTTTCCTATCAATACGATTATAGCATGGATAATAAACGATTATCATGAACAAGGAAATATAATAATAATAACTAATTTATTATTGCCTCTAGGGCATATTTTCAACACACACAATCTCGGATTAATCTATTCAACCAACACAAAGAACTTCAAAGAGTGCCCCAAAGTTTCTACCAGAGAGACAAGATGAAAACGTGTGCCGACCCCTCACTACTGCAGGATGCTGCTAACGCGGCACTACGATCAGAGACCCTTCAAGAAACAGTGTGTGATGTAATAATCGTAAATGGTGTTGTCAGAGAACCGTCAAAAATGTCCAAAACGTTTGCAATGACGGAAGCATCAAACACGGCTCAGATTTTAGTTACGTGTGCGATGCAGGGCATATGGTTCAGTTCAATTAACTGTTTGTGATGAGGAGTAACAAAAGAAACGTCAGCCAGATGAAGGTGTGCGTGCGATATACAACATACGGCTCACTCGGATGAATTGTTTGTGATTAGGCAACACAAAATAAACGGTCAGGAGATCAAGGTGTGTGCGATATACACATGTGGTTCACTCGGCCCTTGTCGTCAGTGTGCGACCTCTGTGGCGACCGTTCGCTCCCCAAGCGCCTCTTCGTGTACCGTGGCAACTGTCCACCGCCTCTTCATATTTCCCTCTCGATTTGGAACTACTGTCGCACGCTCTTCCTCCCTCAATTTGCCTTCACCCTTCCTTCTGCCATTGTTCAATCGTCTTCTCCATGGAGGGAACAGGCCGAAAACGACCCCGTTATTCTTGCCCCGATCTGAAAGATGACGTGGTGGAGGAACTCATTGATCGGTGCGATTTCATCACCTCGGCTAGCATGGCAGGTTCGTTCAACACCATTCTCGACTCAACTTATAACATCATTACAAGGAACCCAAGGGTCCAGGAGCGGTTTGATCTCCCCTATCTTCTTTGTCGTGACCCAGCTGACTAGCACGGGGACGAGGGAAGCCTCGGCTAGTGCAAGTTGATGTCGCTAGATAATGATACATATGATGTTAAGATGCCATCGCTTGAGGCCAAGGCTTGGGCAAGCGCAAATGGAGATTGGGTTGTTTATATTGGGTACAACTGCGAGTGGGAACTTGTGAATGTGTACACTCGTCACCGTGTTCCACTTCAAAAAATCTCAGACGACTGCCTAGACGTGAGTTCAAATAAGATCATGGTGACCGTCGTCTATGGAAGATAGCAATTTTTTCGAGTTCCCAACCGCTCTTGGGATTACACGAACTATGAAGTTGTTGCTATCTTCGACAAGCTTGTTGCTGTCCTTACTTCCACGCCTCGATGGATATTGCTCAAAAATCAATTTCTATACATGGATGAGTACTATGATGCAATTCAATACGAGGGTCTTGTGTTTGCTTCCACCACTCGTGGCACTGTTTTTGCATGGAATCCTTATGCTTTCGGTATGTTTTTCTTCCACCGTAATGATAACTGTTTCATCCACATGCATGCGGGTTAGATAGTTTCCCTTTACTAATTACACTTCTTGTGTTTCCAAGGTCCTGTGAACATTCCACCACCTATAATTGAAAAAATTTATAACCAAGGGGGAGATGATGATGCTGATGATCATGAGCATGAGGACGAGCAGGACCCATATACTCAGTGGCGCCTGGCAACTTATTCCGATGGATCACCTCTTCTTGTGCATGTATCTGAGGGCACTTCGATGTTACTAAGGAAGCAGGTGTTGTCTCATATGGTCGCACTCTCCGGACCTATTCCAACATCCGTTGCAGGGTATTTGGGATGGATACTAGTGTACTAGCGCCAACACCTTCTCCCTAGTTCAGTATTGAAAGTCTTGGAGGAAACTCGCTCTTCCTTGGACAAAACTATCCAATGATGGTGGAAGGCGATCCAGCTGTTGTTGATACAACGTTACTACCATCTATGAGAAGCAACTGTATCTATACCTCGAACATTGCTATGCTTCCCTAACATCCCAATATGGGTCCTGACATAGGCCGCTTTAGCCTGGATGATCAGTCCTGCATTGGTCACGAGATTGACAGTAGCTGGCCCTTCCCAGAGAATCACTTCTGGTTCAAAGCAAGTGTTTCCAACGATGACGAGTGGTTGAGCTGAAGTTCATTTCATCGCTTTGTTATTTGTTGTGTGAGAAAAACTTTACTAGAATGTTCTGTTGGAAATGATCTATAATCCAACGTGTACCCTTGTTGTCGTTGTGGGTTGATGACTTGTTGTATGTAATGAATGGTACATTTGCATATGCGTCCATCAACTCACGTCTGCTAGTGGTGTCCATATGAACAGTGCTAGTGATTTTAGTTGCAAAAATTAGATAGTGCTAGTGCTTTTTAGTTGCATATTTTGACAAATCGCAGTGTTACAAGGTCGACAAATGGCAGTGTTACTAGATCAACAAATGTGAATCTTTCCAATTTGAAAAATGGCAACATACCCGAAATAAAAGATATGCAAATCTTACCCAATTGTTTGTACGTGATTGCACACGGGTCATGCAAAACAACCGTTTGCGTTGAAGGGATGCAGAAAATCCTGCTCAGCATATTTTCCCTTGGCTTCCTGGGGAAGTTGTCCGTTTGCATACATGTGTTGTAACTAAAACGTTTGCGATGAGTGTTTTATATCTAAAAACCATTGACGTTTTTTTCAAAAGAAAATCGATTGATAAGTCTGTACATTAAGAGAGAAAACACAAGTTCATTCAAACCATATCTTTCATTCAGTCACATTGGGAATTTATATTCATATGATCGAGAATTTGAGATACAGTATTAAACCCAAAAAACCATTTCCGACGGCGGCGAAGGCGGCGTGTCGCGCCGTTGTTCTCGTTGTCGTCCTCCGGGACACCGTTGTTGAAGTCTTCAAGGTAGCACAAAATGTTCTTCACTTGTATATCAAACATCATGTCGTCGCACGATCGACGGGCAAGGCACGGGAGAACGGCAATGGGCACCGCTGAGAGGTAGCGGTCGACGACAGCGTCCCATGGAAGTCAAAGGGCTCGCTTCCCAGTGAGCTTGCGGAGCGTACAACTCGCACGCTTCCCGGTGAGCCTGCGCATTGGAGGACAGCTTGCACGCCTCTCGGCCAGCCTGCGCACCGGACTGCGCTCGCACGCCTCCCGTTCAACCAAGGTCAAGCAGCTGTCCGCACGACACCTCCTACAGCCATTAAAACCAAGACACGTGGCGTCATGTGAATGGTTAACAGAACACACACGGTTTGAATTATACAAATGTTTGAGATATTTAAGTGGTAGCTATTTTTTCAAAATGCCTTTGTTATCTGTCATTATTCGTGTGCCCCTTCTCTCAGAATGGACACGAAAAATGCCACAACATGTCGGGTGCCATTCCATGATAGCATGCCAAGTTTCACAAATTTCAGATGAGTTCTGGATTTACTAGAATTTAAAAACCAGGCATCTCAATGTTTTACCGGCAATCAACGGTGCCATGGAGTTTGAAATTCATTCCCATTTCATGCATGGGACCTAAGCATGCACCCTAAGGAAACAGATTTGATTTTTCAACCATTTTATATGCACTGGAGCATGTGCATGTGGTTCAAATTTGAATTATGCACATAAATGCATTGAAAACTCAGTTAATGCATAAAAATGTCCAAACAAACCCCGAAAAATCCAAAAATTGACACAACAATCCTGTTGTTCTATGTTGACACGGGAAATTTTTTGAGAGCAATAAGAGGCAATGGATATCGTTTCGTCCCCAAAGGTGGGACGTTCCCTACCGAAACCATCATGCTTGTTGTGAGAAGCTCTGGTTTGTGAGAAGCATATACCCATACCTGCCCCAAATGGGATAAATTTTTTACCACGGCATGTTGATGTTGCCCCATGATCGCATGCCGAGTTTCATGAATTTCAAACGAGTTTTGGATTTACTAGAATTTAAAAACTAGGCATCTCAACGTTTTGCCGGCAATCAACAATGCCCTGGTGTTTGAATTTCATTCCCATCTCTTGCATGGGACCTAGAAATTCACCCAAGGACACAGATTATATTTTTCAACCAACTTTAGTGCATTGGAGCATCTGCTTGTAGTTCAAATTTGAATTATGCACATAAAATGCCTAGAAAACCCAGTTAATGCATAAAACTGTCAAAACGAACCCCGAAAAATCACAAAAATTGACACAACACTCCTGTTGTTCTATGTTGACACTAGAAATTTTTTGAAAGCAATAAGATGCAATGGATATCGTTTCGTCCCCAAAGGTGGGATGTTGCCTATCGAAAACCATCATGCTTGTTGTGAGAAGCTCTAGTTTGTGAGAAGCTTATACCCCAACTTGCCCCAAATGGGACACTTTTTTACCACGGCATGTTGATGCCGCTCCATGATAGCATGCCAATTTTCATGAATTTCAGACGAGTTTTGGATTTACTAGAATTTAAAAACCAGGTATCTCAACATTTTGCCGACAATCAACAGTGCCCTAGTGTTTGAAATTCACTCCTGTCTCTTGCATGGGACCTAAGCATTCACCCAAGGACACACATGTTATTTTCAACCAACTTTGGTGCATTGGAGCATGTGCTTGTAGTTCAAATTTGAATTATACACATCAAATGCCTAGAAAACCCAGTTAATCCATACAAATGTCAAACGAACCCCAAAAAATCACAAACTTTAACACAACACTCATGTTGTTCTATGTTGTTGTCACGACCGGTTTTTCAATAAAAATATTTATTGAACGACCGACCTATGAAGTCCAATATGAGGAAAATCCTTCATACTGGTAGACAAAACTTTGATACAATAAGCCAGTAGCATTACAATATTACAGGGGTCGGACTAAAGATGCCCCACCAATTATTACAAACACGCCGATAATTATACATAGTGGCGGATATGACTCAAAGGTGTGGGGTGGAAATACTCTTGACTCGAGATATGAGTGGTTGGTGGAATAACACACAGGGTGGTTAATAAGTTCTTTGACCTTTGGCGGCTCATCGAAAGGCCGAGGTGAGGCTTGATGAATTTATTTGGGTAGCGGAAGCGGATATATCACAATGACTAATCCAGGGTGCATACGAGGCCCATTGGGATTCCTCTAGGCGTCGGACTCGCTATCGAATTCTTCATCCATGAGATCGCCTTTCACAAGATCTGGCCAAATCAAAAAAGCCGGTGAAATCTTTGTGAAAGTACTACTTAAGACGATTCGGACAAAAGATATAACAAATGAATGCATGAATGATTCATGATTAATTTTAACAATGCTCAAATAAATCAGTATAGCAAAAATAAAATAAGAAGGGAATCGGCGGTAGTCCGCTCGAAAACCCAAAGAAGGATAAACTCAAAACCGATCGAAAGTGTACGAAGTGACGCCTTGAAGGATGAAAATAAGTAAAAATATGCCACAGTCGGGCGTCTGGGAGACACCTCATAAAGGGCTTATATTAAAATAAAAATACATCGTGCATGATCGGCGTCGAACGACATCACGAAGGGCTTATAATAAAAGTAAATAACAACAATGCCATGATCGGACGTCTGAGCAACATCGCAGAAAGGGCTTATAATGAAAATAAATAACAACAATGCATGATCGGACGTCAGAGCGACATCCCAGAAAGGGCTTATAATGAAAACAAATAACAACAATGCCGCAGTCGGACGTCTGAGCGACATCGTAGAAAGGGCTTATAATGAAAATAAATAACAACAATGCCGTAGTTGGACGTCTAAGCGACATCGCAGAAAGGGTTTATAATCCAATATTCATAACTGACAAAATATAGTGCTCACGGAAAATATTCATCACAAGACAATAAGCGGGTAAGTCCGTTCACAGGAGAGTAAACCTTTAATACTAAAATGGTTCTCAGGAGTTTCTGTCACTGAGACTGACACTTGGCAAGATGAGATGATCACAGTACTTGGACATGAATAAGATGAATTCAAGAATTTTGACTCTGCAGAGTTTGTACCAAAATTGTCCACAGCCAACGGATTTTCGTAGTCACAAAGGACTAGTTCCGTTTACGGTATTTCAGAGGAAACACAACTAGCTAGTACACATCCATCATACCTCACGTTGCCAGGAATCACCCTAGATAGCGTTTAAGAAAAACTTTGAGACGGGGAGATCACAATCTCGAATAGCATGGGATCAAATTTATATACCGCAGCGCTCTAAGGGGTGCCCTTCTCGGTCCCAACCTGAAACACCCATGCCTTGACGGATGAAAGGCTTTAATCCAGGGCCACGGAACCTTCATCCCGGCCTCTCGATTTGGTGTGTATCGAAGTGGTTTGCAACCTACTAGGCCGTATCCCTTGCGGAAACAATTGGTAGTCTGGAAAGGAAGACGGACGGGGAACTGATTTATGTTGACACTGGGTCAATGATATGGCATAAGGCTGACATGCTACAACACTGCCATCTTACCCATACTCATTCCAACTCATGGTCATGCAACAAGTTTCCAGCAACTCACGGATTTACCGAGCTCATTTGCCTCAATGCTCACGAGATAACCTATCATCAAAAATGCTCATGAATGTGCCATGATACAAAAATAATGCAAACATGCCCAGACACTCATCATATCAAAAGTTCAAACTTGCTTGCCTGGTTCGGAGTAGTCTGGGTCTAGCTCGTGAAGTTTGCGGTTCCGTCACCTCCTTCGGTATCTACGGTACACAAAATACACGTGCTAACGTAAATACCGTGAGGTGCACAAAAATTACTCCAAATATTTTTCAAATAAATCTGATAAAAACTAGACAAAATTTTAAAGAGGACAGAAAAAGAATCAATCAAAAATTCCTTTCTGTTAAAAAGTTATAAGGATTTTAGCCCAAGGACTCAAGCGTAATGAAACGAGAAAACTTCCAGGGGTTCTGGAAAAGTCCAGATAACGTTTCGTTTAAAAGAAATGATCGAGAGGCTGACAGGCGGGCTCCACCTGTCGAGTTTAAAAATTTAAAAGAGGGAAGCGGGTGCGACGGCGCCGAGAGGTGCAGTGATGGCGGCGATCCAAGGCGAGGCAGAGTGATCGGACGGTACCTTCGTGATCAGCACGTCCTTCCGCGTCTGTGGGAGGTGGGAGTGGTCGTCGGCGAGTACCACGTCGACGGTGATGCTTGCTCCGGCGGACGGCGGTTCGGACGGTCGTGGATCTCGCCGGAGAGAGCTGCGGGGTCAAAATTGAGGTGGGGGTTATCCTACTAGAGGTGGTACGAGGCTATGGGCGAAAGTAGGGCGGCGGAGGTGCCCTCACCGGAGAAAACGATCTTTGGAGCCAGGCGGATGGCGGTGGCCGGAGTCGAGGAAGAAAGGCCCCTCGAGGCCCCCCAGTGGGTAGGCGGGGTCTAGTGAGGTGGTGGAGTCGTGCGGAGGCGAGAGCAAGCTCGGGGGGGCTATATATAGCCGGCCCGAGTCGGTTGCCTTGAACGGATAAGTCCAGCGAGTTGATTACGGCGGCGCTATGGCTGGACGGTCGGCTTAGGACCTTGAGCATCGCCTAGGAGGAGTATTGGAGCCGTTCCCGTGTCCAACTCAGCACGGGAGGGCTGGTTACGGTCTCCCCTCGACGGAACGGCCACGGCCCGTCGGCAGCAGAGAGCGCGCTTTTTGCATGCCAAGCCACGGCGACGGTGCCGCATGCGTGCGCTGGCAAGGAGGTGGCCATGCGGAGCGACCAGGATGTTTGGGCGGCGCCGAACGGCGTTGCGCCACAGTTTTGCCTCCTGTCGCCATTACGGTGGTGCAGCCGCCAAAAGCACGCAGCGCAGGGTGGGCGAGCGCCACCGGCGCCGAACGCGCCAAGCGTGCGTGTGGAGCTTCGGACGAGCGATCCGGGCTGCGAGCAACGTGCCAAGGGCACTGTGGACTCGTGACTGAAATTCTTGACGGAGATCGAGCGAACTTCTGAATTCTTGAATATGAACAAAAGCGGTGCATGCGGTGTTCGACAAAATGATTACGGTATCCGAGGATTTTCCTTGAGCTGATTTTTGGTGGAGTGGTCTCTCATTACAACTAGAGTTTGCCTGAATTTTGGTGGAATTTTTGGAGAAGTGTAGATATGAATTTCACCAAATTTGGCAAATCTGGTCCAAACTTGCAGTGAGTGAAATTTGAAATATTTGAAAATAAGAAGAGTGGATCAAGATGGTTCTGGGTTGTGGATACCAAGGACTATCCAGGGGTGTGGAGTTGAGGTCAAAAATCAAATGCATTAGGGTACTTGCTTTGCAAATCACCTAGGCTCAAAAGAAAAGACAGAATTATTTTGGGAGGAGAAATAATTGGAATAAAATCCAAAAATGGATTTTATTAGTTTGGACAGAATGTTTGAGTTGTACCAAAGTGGAAGGAGTGATTTTTGGGAAGGTTTTACCATGTGGTGCATGGAAGAATCAAGAATGGTTTCAAAAATGGGAGAGGATGAAAAACTCCTAGAGTTTCCTTTTGAAAGAAAAATAAACTTCAAAAAAATTTCTTGAGTCCTTGAGGAGAGAGCAATCAGAGGAAAAATTTAAAAACCAAACACCAGAGTTGAAGGAGATGCAAAACTAAAATATTTGCCAGAGGGAAAAAGCTTTTGATAGAGATTTTTGGAAGGGTTTTGGTGACCTCCTTCAAATCCAACAAAGTTTTGAAGAAAACCAAAGGAAAAATTTTGGAGTGTCATAACACCTACCCCCTTAGGAAAAATCTCGTCCCCGAGATTCCAGTTGATCCTCAAATAATTGTGGGTGCTCCGCTCGAAGGAAATCCTCTCTTTCCCAAGTGGCTTCACTCTTGGTGTGGTTGCTCCACTGAACTTTGAAGAACTTGATGGTTTTCTGTCGGGTTCTCCTTTCTGACTCTTCCAAGATTTTTATCGGATGCTCCCGGTATGTAAGGTCTGGTTGCACGTCAATGTTTTTATGGGGTACCTGTTTCTCTGGGTTGCTTACGCACTTCCTCAATTGGGAGACGTGGAATACGTCGTGGATGTCGGATAATTCTTCGGGTAAGTCTAGCTGGTAGGCCACCGTGCCTCTTCCTGCTACTATGCAGAAAGATCCGATGAATCTTGGTGCTAGTTTCCCTTTAATCTTGAATCGGTGCAGGCCTCTCATGGGTGATACTCGTAGGTACACAAATTCACCGGGTTCAAAATGGACTCCACGATGCTTCTGATCGTAATAACTCTTTTGTCGACTTTGGGCTGTCCTGAGTCGGTCCTTAATTATCTTGAATTTATCTTCAGCCTCTTTGAGCAGGTCTGGGCCGAAGATATGACTGTCTCCGGTTTCCGACCAATTTAGCAGGGTACTACATCTCCGTCCGTACAGAGCTTCAAATGGTGCCATTTGCAGGCTGGACTGATAGCTGTTGTTATATGCGAATTCTGCGTATGGTAAGCTCTCCTCCCAACTGGTCCCATAGGTGAGGACGCATGCTCTTAGCATATCTTCTAGAATCTGGTTTACTCGCTCGATCTGCCCATACATGCAGGGGATGGTATGCGATCTTGAATGCCAGCTTGAGTTCGAGAGCTTGTTGCAAGTGATCCCAAAACCGGGAGGCGAATTGAGTGCCTCTGTCCGAGATTATTTTCTTTGGGACTCCATGTAGGCAAACGATACGGGAGAGGTAGAGCCTAGCAAGCTTCTGAGTGGTGTGTGTTGTCTTCACGGGGATGAAGTGAGCTACTTTAGTCAGTCTATCTATGGTTACCCATATGGCATCATGTCCGTGTTGCGACCGAGGTAGTCCAACAATAAAATCCATTCCAATCTCGTCCCATTTCCACTCGGGTATCTTATTCGGTTGCAATAGCCCGACCGGTTTCTGGTGCTCGGCCTTGATGCGTTGACAAGAGTCACAACATGCAATAAACGTGGCTATGTCTCTTTTTATACCATGCCACCAAAATGTTTCTGAAGATCTTTGTACATTTTGTTCCTCGAGGTGGATTGAATATGGAGCAGTGTGGCCTTCAGCCAGGATTTGTTGTTTAAGGTCATGGATATTTGGTACGCAAAGCCTATTCCCGTACCACAATGTTCCTTGCTCATCAATAATGAATTCCGGGGCCTTGCCCAACTTTATCTTCCGTTTTATGCCTTCAATCTTTGGGGTGTCCACGTTGAGCCTCTCTAACCTTCTCTATCGAGGTAGGCTGTACTTCTAAGTTTGACACACCGCCTTGTGACCACCATCAGGTTGAGCTTTGCGAATTCCTGTTGGAATTCAGGTCTTAAGTCCGGCATGCCGTCGTTGTCCGGACTGGGGTTCCGACTCGAGCATCTGCTACAACATTTGCCTTGCCGGGTGGTAGTGGATCCCAACATCGAATCCTTTACTAATTCCAACCAGCATCGTTGCGTAAATTTAGTTCTGGTTGTGTGAAAATATACTTGAGGCTTTTGTGGTCCGTGTATATTTCTAGCGATTACCAAGTAAAAAGTGTCTCCATTCCTTGAGTGCATGAATAACTCGCTAATTCCAGGTCATGGGTAGGGTAATTTTCCTCATGCTTGCGAAGCTATCTGGAAACATATGCGACAACTTTGCATTCTTGCATTATCCTTTTCGAGGCCCTTTCGAGATCGTCACAAAATACCTCAAATTTTTGTGTATATCTCGGCACAATTAATCTTGGTGCTCTCGTCGGTTTCCTCTTTAGTTCTTGGAAACTTTTCTCATGAGCTTCCGTCCATTCAAACTTTCTGTCTTTCTTGAGCAGTTCGTCATTGGCTTTGCTATGGTGGAGAATCCTTCAATAAATCTCCGGTAATATCCTGCCATTCCCAAGAAACTTCATACATCCGTCCACGCTGGCTGGTGGCTTCCATAAAGTACGGCCTATGACCTTTTCCCGGTCTCTGGCGATACCTTCTTGAGTCAAGATCGTGGCCCGGAAAACCTACTTGCTTTAGCCAAAATTCACACTTGATGAATTTAGCATACAACTGATGTTTCCTGAGTTCTCCTAGTACAATCCGGAGATGTTCAGCGTGCTCTTCCGGTGTTTTGGAGTATACCATAATATCATCGATAAATACCACAACAAACTTATCCATAAACTTCATGAATACTTTGTTCATGAGGTGAACAAAATATGCGGGTGCGTTTGTTAGTCCGAATGGCATTACGGTGAACTCATACAATCCGTATCTGGAGGTGAAAGCGGTCTTGGGAATATCTTCGGTTCACACTTTCAGTTGATGGTATCCCGATCTCAAGTCAATCTTTGAGAACACCTTGGCCTTAGCGAGTTGATCGAATAAATAATTTATTCGTGGCATCAGATATTTGTTCTTGATTGTGACCATGTTTAGCGCTGGATAGTCTATGCACAATCTCAGTGTTCCATCCTTCTTTTGGCAAACAAAATTGGTGAACCCGAAGGTGAGGAAGCGGCTCGTATGTACCCTTTTTCCAATAATTCCTTTATTTGCTTCTTCAGTTCTACCAATTCGGATGGTGCCATTACATACGGTTTCTTGTATATGGGAGCGGTTCGGGTGCTAGCTCAATGCTGAATTCTATCTCTCGATCTGGTGGCATGCACAGTAGTTCTTGGGAAACACATCTGGAAATTCACACACTACTGGAACCTTGCTCAATTCAGAAATATCCACCTTATTCAATATCGGTTGCCGGGATATTTTTCTGTCCTTGGCTGAAACCTTTATGGTCTTCCTGTGGTGATGGGTGAGAATTATGATCCTGTTGAAGCAGTCAATAAAACCTTTGTTGGTGGTTAACCAATCCATCCCTAAGATGACATCCAGTCCTTTATTTTCCAACACGATAAGATTTGCGTGAAACTTCAACCCTTCAAACTCGATAACCACATCCACGGCAATAATTCTGGGTAACTTGCTTAATTCGGGGACTTGGCGATCATAGATTTTCCAAGGGAAGCATCGAAAAATTATTTTGCAAAGCAAAACTTCTAAACGAATGAGTGAGAAGCTCGAGAATCAAACAAAACCATGGCAGGTATTGTGTTGATGTGAAAGCGTCAGTACGATATCTGGGGCATTTTGTGCTTCCTCTTTTGTCATGTGGTTCAGATGACCCTTACTGTGGTTCTTATTTGGGTTGAAATTGTTGCGCTTTGGTGCCGAATTATTGCCTCCGTTGTTCGGCTTTGGGGTCGAGTTCCTTGGCTTGGGGCACTGCTTGGCATAGTGCCCTTCTTCTCCTAAGCGTAACAAGTAACGCCTGGGCGGTATGTGAACTCCTTGTCCCTTGCGTGGAAATTCTTGATTGGGTGCGAGGCGCTTGTCGTGGGTTTGGGTGTCCAGTTTTACGAACATCTGTCTTGCTTTGCGGTGGTTGCGGGTGTGTTTAGTCTGGTCCCTCTTCCGCTTATGGAAATCTTCTAATTTGTGTCTCTCATTTTCAAGGTAATGGCCTTATCCACTAGCGTCTTAAAATCTGGAAATGTGTATACGACCAATTGGCATTTAAGTGCGGCGTCGGATCATCTAGGAATTTCTCCATCTTTTGTTTTCGACATATGCTCCTCGTTGGCGTAGCAAGACAATGAGTAAACTGTTGTTGTATTACGACCTTGTCATTGTCCTTTGCTTGAGGTCATCAAATTCTCTCTTTTTGATCTTCATAAGACTCTTAGGAATATGTGCCCCACGAAAACCTTCTTTAAATTCCTCCCATGATATATTATTTTTGTTGGGGTGCATGTGTAGGAAATTTTCCCACCACGATACGGCTGCTCCAGTGAGATAGTGTGGAGCGTAAAGCACTTTCTCAAGGTCTGAACACTGGGCGATAATTAATTTTCTCTCCATGTCTCGAAGCCAGTCCTCGGCTTCCAGAGGTTTGTCAGTGTGAGAAAATGTTTGGGGACGTGTCTTCTGTAGCTTAGATAATTTTGATTGCTGCTGATACTGTCCACGGTGATTTCCCATATTGATGACTTGGTTCAGTATTTCCTGATGTTACTGCTGACTTTGTTCATAAAGACGGCACATTTGGGAAAGTGCCGTTTCAACATCTCCGCTGACTTGTCTCGTCCCTCGTGTGAAACTGTTGCCTAGGGGTGTGCCATAATTTTCCTCTGTCGGAGTTGGCATGGAAGCGCGTCCAAGGGCGAGACATAGTTCACTCTGGGGATATATTTTGAAACACTCATAAGAAAAGAAATTGAGCATAAAAATTAATAAATTCAAGAAGATGCAAAAGGTTGCAAATGCTCCAAGATTTTGCAAGAGAAAATACGTTTGCGCACGGAGAAGGACTGTTCATTACATATCTTACACGCAAACAGTAATTATACAATACATCACTCAGGATATGCGTACATAAATCCTGACATATTATTTAGTCTAGTGCACTTCTCCAGATCCTACATGATGTGCAAACAAACTACTTCTCACAGCCTATTTACATATAAACATAACAAACAAGTCGGTACATCGCAAGGCGGCTAAGCGTACTTAGTCGGAGATGGTAAGGATTTCCCTTGGCCTGCCAAGGGTGAGGCGTAGATGGGCTGGGGACTCAACCTCCTCTTCGGAGATAGGCTCCAGACGCGAGGCGCTGCACGGAGTTGGTGGAGCAGGTGCCCTGGGCGGGACAACTCGAATCTGAGCGGGCATGAGGGGTGGTGCAGAACAACTGGAGTAGGCACAATGACGTGGTTGAACTCTTCCGTGGTAGGCAGGCGACGAGTAGCGGTGCGAGCAGCAGGAGAAAACGATGCTGATGACGAGACGAAAGTCAGTGGCGGTGCGGCACGCAGAAGCTCCCTCCTGTTGGCGGCACAGCCATGGACTGAGTCCATGCGGGCAGCTACAAAGTCATCCACCAGGTTGTCGAAGGCTGCCTCCAAAGCCCGGAGATACTCGATGAGCATCTCAAAAGCTTCGTCCCGTTCTCCTCTGGGGCTAGAGAACGCGTAGTGGCAGGTGTATGGCGCGTGACATGGCAGGTAGCGGTAGCGACGAGCCTTCATCGAAGGAAGGATATCCCTGAGACGAGCTTTCGCCTCACGGGCTTCCATCTGCAGCGCATGCTTCTCTGTGGGCATGGCTCTCCCCACGAACCGGTAGCGCTCAACTCGTCCTCTCTTGAATTCCACCGCGGCTTGGTGCATGGTCAGGCGGTCGTTGACCTTGTGCTGAGAGTGAGAGAGAAGACTGGGCGCACATCTGGTCCCATCGTGACTTGGACGATGAAGGAGAGGAGCTTGAAAAACCCATCGGGCATGTTGGCGAACATCTGCGACTCGCAGTCGTTGCTGGCCATCTACAAAAGTAGGCAAAAATCCTGAGTAGTCAAATCATAAATTTATGCTGACTGTCAGAATTTTTCTACGTTTGTGAAAAAGAAATAAAATAACTCTATTATGCTAATGACCGATTAGCTATCGCACCTAGTGGCTTCCTATAGTCAGCCTGGCTCTGGTACCAAGCTTGTCACGACCGGTTTTTCAATAAAAATATTTATTGAACGACCGACCTATGAAGTCCAATATGAGGAAAATCCTTCATACTGGTAGACAAAACTTTGATACAAAAAGCCAGTAGCATTACAATATTACAGGGGTCGGACTAAAGATGCCCAACCAATTATTACAAACATGCCGATAATTATACATAGTGGCGGATATGACTCAAAGGTGTGGGGTGGAAATACTACTGACTCGAGATATGAGTGGTTGGTGGAATAACACAGCGGGTGGTTAATAAGTATCTTGCCTTTGGCGGCTCATCGGCGTCGAGGTGAGGCTTGATGAATTTATTTGGGTAGCGGAAGCGGATATATCACAATGACTAATCCAGGGTCGCATACGAGACCGATTTGGGATTCCTCTAGGCGTCGGACTCGCTATCGAATTCTTCATCCATGAGATCGCTTAAATCGACATCTGGCCAAATCAACAAGCCAGGTGAGTACTGTGAAAGTACTCGCAAGATAGTTCGGACAAAATATATAACAAATGAATGCATGAATGATTCATGATTAATTTTAACAATGCTCAAATAAATCAGTATAGCAAAAATAAAATAAGAAGGGAATCGGCGGTAGTCCGCTCGAAAACCCAAAGAAGGATAAACTCAAAACCGATCGAGTGTCTGAAGTGACGCCTTGAAGGATGAAAATAAGTAAAAATATGCCACAGTCGGGCGTCTGGGAGACACCTCATAAAGGGCTTATATTAAAATAAAAATACATGCGTGCCGCAGTCTGACGTCGGAACGACATCACAGAAGGGGCTTATAATAAAAGTAAATAACAACAATGCATGATCGGACGTCGAGCGACATCGCAGAAAAGGGCTTATAATGAAAATAAATAACAACAATGCCGCGATCGGACGTCGAGGCGACATCGCGAAAAGGACTTATAATGAAAACAAATAACAACAATGCATGATCGGATGTCCGAGTGACATCATAAAAAGGATTATAATGAAAATAAATAACAACAATGCATGATCGGATGTCCGGCGACATCGAGAAAGGGCTTATAATCCAATATTCGTAACTGACAAAATATAGTGCTCACGGAAAATATTCATCACAAGACAATAAGCGGGTTAGTCCGGTCATAGGAGAGTAAACCTTTAATACTAAAATGGTTCTCAGGAGTTTACATCCTTTGAGACTGACACTTGGCAAGATGAGATGATCACGATACTTGGACATGAATAAGATGAATTCAAGAATTTTGACTCTGCAGAGTTTGTACCAAAATTGTCCACAGCCAACGGATTTCCGTAGTCACGAAGGAGTAGTTCCTTACGGTATTTCGGAGGAAACACAACTAGCTAGTACACACCCATCATACCTCACGTTGTCAGGAATCACCCTAGACAGCGATTAAGAAAAACTTTGAGACGGGGAGATCACAATCTCGAATAGCATGGGATCAAATTTATATACGCGTGCTCTAAGGGGTGCCCCCCTCTTGGTCCCAACCGGAAACACCCATGCCCCCTGACCGGATGAAAGGCTTTAATCCAGGGCCATGGAACCTTCATCCCGGCCTCTCCATTTGGTGTGTACCAGGAAGTGGTTTGCAACATACTAGGCCGTATCCCTTGCGGGAAACAGGTGGTAGTACGGAAAGGAAGACGGACGGGGAACTGATCGATTTATGTTGACACTGGGTCAACGATATGGCATAAGCCTGGCATGCTACAACACTGCCATCTTACCCATACTCATGCCAACTCATGGCCATGCAACAAGTTTCCAGCAACTCACGGATTTACCGAGCTCATTTTCCTCAATGCTCACGAGATAACCTATCATCGAAAATGCTCATGAACGTGCCATGATACAAAAAAAATGCAAACATGCCCAGACACTCATCATATCAAAAGTTCAAACTTGCTTGCCTGGTTCGGAGTAGTCAGGGTCTAGCTCGGCGAAGTTCACGGTTCCGTCACCTCCTTCGGTATCTATGGTACACAAAATACACACGCTAACGTAAATACCGTGAGGTGCACAAAAATTACTCCAAATATTTTTCAAACAAAACTGATAAAAAACTAGACAAAATTTTAAAGAGGACAGAAAAAGAATCAATCAAAAATTCCTTTCTGTTAAAAACTTATAAGGGTTTTAGCCCAAGGACTCATCTGTAATGAAACAGAAAACTTCCAGGGGGTTCTGCGGAAAAGTCCAGATAAGGTTTCGTTTAAAAGAAATGACTGAGAGGCTGACAGGCGGGCTCCACCTGTCGGGTTTAAAAATTTAAAAGAGGGAAACGAGGCGCGATGGCGCCCGAGAATCTTGATGGTCGCCCGGCGATCCACGGCGAGGCAGAGTGATCGGACGGTACCTTCGTGATCAGCAGGTCCTTCCGCGTCTGTGGGAGGTGGGAGTGGACGTCGGCGAGTACCACGTCGACGGCGATGCTTGCTCCGGCGGACGGCGGTTCGGACGGTCGTGGATCTCGCCGGAGAGAGCTGCGGGGTCAAAATTGAGGTGGGGGTTATCCTACTAGAGGTGGTACGAGGCTATGGGCGAAAGTAGGGCGGCGGAGGTGCCCTCACCGGAGAGAACGATGCTGGAGCCCGAGGCGGACGGCGGTGGCCGGAGTCGAGGAAGAAAGGCCCCTCGAGGCCCCTCATGTGGCTAGGCAGGGTCTGGTGAGGTGGTGGAGTCGTGCGGAGGCGAGAGCAAGCTCGGGGGGGCTATATATAGCCGGCCCGAGTCGGTTGCCGTGAACGGATAAGTCCGGCGAGTTGATTACGGCGGCGCTGTGGCTGGACGGTCGGCTTAGGAGCTTGAGCATCGCCTAGGAGGAGTATTGGAGCCGTTCCCGTGTCCAACTCAGCACGGGCGGGCTGGTTACGGTATGCCCTCGACGGAACGGCCGCACGGCCCGTCGGTGGCAGAGAGCGCGCTCTGTGCATGCCAAGCCACGATGACGGTGCCGCATGCGTGCGCTGGCAAGGAGATGGCCACGTGGAGCCACCAGGATGTTTGGGCAGCGCCGAACGGTGTTGCGCCGTAGTTTTGCCTCCGGTAGCCGTTACGGTGGTGCAGCCGCCGCAAAGCACGCCGGCGCAGGCGGGCCAGGGTGCCACCGATGCCAAGAACGCGCCAAGCGCGTGTGTGGAGCTTCGGACAGGCAGGCTAGGCTGCGAGCAACATGCCAAGGGCACTGTGGACTCGTGACTGAAGTTACTGACGAAGATCGACACTGAACTTCTGAATTTACTGAATATGAATAAAATAGTGCATGCCAGGTGTTCGACAAAATGATTCTGGTATCCAGTGATTTTTCCTTGAGCTGATTTTTGGTGGAGTGGTCTCTCATTGCAACTAGAGTTTGCCTGAATTTTGGTGGAATTTTTGGAGAAGTGTAGATATGAATTTCACCAAATTTGGCAAATCTGGTCCAAACTTGCGATGAGTGAAATTTGAAATATTTGAAAAGAAGAAGAGTGGATCAAGATGGTTCTGGGTTGTGGATACCAAGGACTATCCAGGTGTGGAGTTGAGGTCAAAATCAAAAGCATTAGGGTACTTGCTTTGCAAATCACCTAGGCTCAAAAGAAAAGACAGAATTATTTTGGGAGGAGAAATAATTGGAATAAAATCCAAAAATGGATTTTATTAGTTTGGACAGAATGTTTGAGTTGTACCAAAGTGGAAGGAGAGATTTTTGGGAAGGTTTTACCATGTGGTGCATGGAAGAATCATGAATGGTTTCAAAAATGGGAGAGGATGAAAAACTCCTAGAGTTTCCTTTTGAAAGAAAAATAAACTTCAATTTTTTTTCTTGAGTCCTTGAGGAGAGAGCAATCAGAGGAAAAATTTAAAAACCAAACACCAGAGTTGAAGGAGATGCAAAACTAAAATATTTGCCAGAGGGAAAAAGCTTTTGATAGAGATTTTTGGAAGAGTTTTGGTGACCTCCTTCAAATCCAACAAAGTTTTGAAGAAAACCAAAGGAAAATTTTTGGAGTGTCACAGTTGTCACTAGAAAACGAATCGAAATCAAGAAGAGGCAACGGATATCGTTTTGTCCAGAAAGGTGAAACGTTCCCTACCGTAACCATGAGGCTTGTTGTCAGAAGCTCTGGTATTTGAGAAGCTTATATACCCCAACCTGCCCCAAACGTTACTATTTTTACCACTGCATGTTGATGTCGTTCCATGCTAGCGTGCCAAGGTTCATAAATTTCATACGCGTTTTCGATTTACTAGAATTTAAAAACCAAGTATCTCAATGTTAGCGACCGAGCGACGATGGCAAGGTGTTTGACATTCATTCTCATTTCTTGCATGGGACTTAAGCATGTAACCAAGGACACACATTACAATTCTGAACCACTTTATATGCACTGGAGCATGTGCATGGAGTTCAAATTTGAATTATGCACATGAATGCATAGAAAACTCAGTTAAGGTATAAAAATGTCCGAGCGAACCCCGAAAACTCCTAAAAATGACACAACACTCGTGTTGTTCTAAGTTGACATGAGAAAAATTTAGAAAGTAAGAAGAGGCAACATATATCGTTTGTCTGCCAAGGTGGCACGTTCCCTACCAAAACCATATGGCTTGTTATGAGAGAAGCTCCAGTTTGCGAGAAGCTTATACCCAAACCTAGCCCAAATGGGAAAATATTTTTAGCACGACATGTCGATGCCGTTCCATGATATCATATCAAGTTTCACGAATTTCAGAGGAGTTTCCGATTTACTATAATTTTAAAACCATGTATGTCAATGTTAGCGGTTGAGCGACAATGTCAAGGTGTTTGACATTCATTCTCATTTCTTGTATGTGACCTAAGCTTGCAACCAAGGACAAGCATTTGATTTTGCAACCCGTTTTTAGGGACTGGAGCATGTACTTTGATTTTGAATTGTGCACCTGAAATTGTTAGAAAACCTATTTAATGTATAAAATTTCCAAATGAACCCTGAATAATTCCAATTTTTTTACGACACACATATAGTTGCATGTTCACTGCAGATAAAAGTTCTAGCAATTCAAACACTGTCCATTGCCGCTGTGACCCCATTATGTAATTCAAATCAAAATGCTCAAGTAGATCCCACACAATTTATTGTCACAAACCATGTGAGATGCAGTACAGAATATCCTGGAGCACCGTTGGTGTATAGTATGCCTATGGCTTACGCGAGAAGGTGTGTCGGTGTAACATCCCAAAATTCTAAATTTTGGAATGTTATAAACAAATAGATAGATTTGATTTGATTGTTTGATTGACTGACTGAAAGTGAGTGAATTGAAACTTTGAAAGTTAAATGAGAGGGAATAAAGGACTTTCCCAAACTATCATTTTTTTCTTTTATGATCTTGAGAATTCAAATTCTTTTCATCACAAAACCACGAGAGAAGATGACATGACTTCTTCCATTTATTTAAATGACAAGGGTGTTGAAAATATTTGAATTTCATTTGAGAATATTTCCAATTCTGAAACTTTATGCAACTCAATGATTTTCACGGCGAAGATAAAAGGACTTCTTCAAAACATATGAAATATGAGTTGGGAGTTTCAAAGAATTAAAATTCAAAGTTCTTTTGAATTTATTTTCAATTTGGAGTTATTTGAGTTTTATTCAAATTATTTTTCTCCAAAAATAAAATATATGGAAAATAGGGTAACATGATTCCATACCTCGTAAAAATGGAGAGTAATAAATTTGAATTTTTTTTGATTTTTTTATATTGATTTTTGTTGGATTTTATTGGACGGAAGCACTCTTTGCTTTGTTTAAATTTGTGTGTATTTTATTTTAATGCTAGAATAATGTTCATCTCGTAGGAAATCTTTTTCTGAAAATTTTGATATATTATATGCCTATATAATATTTCTATTTATTTTAATTTTTTTTATTTTTGTTTGTCTATTTTATATAAATAAAAAAGACTTCCATGTGGGCGGCCCGGCCAACCCGGCAGGCCACGGCCCAGCCAGCCTTGAAACCAGGCTCGTCCCGGCGGAGACTCCGCCGCCCGCTTACCGCCATGGTCGCCGTGCGCCTCCGGCCTCCTCCTTCCCTTCCCCGCAACCGCGCCGCCTCTCCGCCCCTCCATAAATCTGGGCGCGCCGGATCCCCTCTCTCTCTCCTCGCGCCGCCGCCTCCTCCAGCCCTCATGGGAACCCGCATCTCACCGCATCCGATCCGTCGGCGCGCCCGCCTCGCCCCGGCCGCCGCCGACCCGCCTCGAGCAGCGCCTCGCCGAAACCGCCCCTCCCGACAACCGCGCCTTCCTCGTGCCGGAGCCACCGCCCGAGTTCGCCCGAACCGCCGCCTTCTCGCGGAGACCGTCGCATGGAATCCGCTCCGCCGCCCGACCCGCCGGTTTTTCCCGGTCCGGTAATAAACCACCCCGGTCCGACGGTTTTTATTTTAGGGTTTCGGTTTTGTTTAAAAACCCGTTTTTTTTATTTAGCTAGTTTATTTAGTGAACGTTCGCCGGTTAGGTTTTCACAGCGAACGAATCCGTTCGTTAGGTTTTAGCAGTGAACGTTCGTTCGTTAGGATTTTTCTTTTTATTTTAGATTTACTGCCAGGGACCTATCCGTAGTGGTACTTTTACAGATTAGTCCCCAATTTTCAAACGATCATAACTTTTACTAGTTGGTCCAAATTCAATGAAACCAACGCCCACTTCTTCGTTATAATCTCCTCTATCCAGTAATCCAACTTACACATGTTTTTTGAAAGTTTTCAAATTTGAGTCCAAACTGATTTGTATTCAAACTTCGTTTGATCATAACTTGAGTTCCGTAACTCCGATTTAGTTGATTCTTTTTGCAAATCGAAGCTCTTGACCTAAACTTTCTGATAAGGCCAAATTCACATAATTTTGGTACTGTTAGAAATTGTTTTATGTTGCAAGACTTATTTGCTTGGTTTTGTTGTTTTCCGAATTGTTTCTTCAATCTTTCCGATCTTTTGGAGTGATTGCTTATGTGTGGTTACTATTGATTGCTTACGATAGATTGACCGGAGTGTGACGAGTAGACCTGTCAAGAGTTTTGAGTACGAATCATATTCATCAACATTGCAGGCAAGTAACACTTGATCATACTCTTTTCATACCCAGTTTTTATGCATTAGCTCAACCCTCCAACATTGCATGATTAGGATGGCATTAAATTGTGGGTTGGGAAGTAGATGATGAGGTAGGAACCTATTGCCCGGTTACTTTCAAACCCTTGGGAGTTACTTCTACGTTATCCTTATATTGCCATGCTATGCTCGTAGACATGGTTTGGGTTTGAGAGATATTCACGACAGATGTGAGATTGTTAATTAATGGTTTACTTTAAGGTGGCAACTTAAATACACATCTGGGTGGATTGAGGCACCTGGGGAACCCAGTGTTGTCTGATTTTTTGGAAATCCCGGGGGACCCTTGTGATCTTCCTATGGACCGCCACCTGTGCTCAAAGGAACTGAGATTATTCATGCTAGAAACTTCCGTGTGCAACCACAAGCTATTATGGGCTCTAGCATAGTTTAGTAAGTTACGTGAAGCTCTCGAAGAGGTAGGTCAGCAGGTAGTGGGTTTTAT
This sequence comes from Aegilops bicornis, assembly GCA_021605145.1. Lineage (NCBI taxonomy): Eukaryota > Viridiplantae > Streptophyta > Magnoliopsida > Poales > Poaceae > Aegilops > Aegilops bicornis. The sequence continues at coordinate 606,242,147 of CM038669.1, read as the reverse complement.
AGGTTTGGTATGATCTATCCGGAGTAGAGAGTTAATGTTTACGAAAGGCGTGTCTCGGTCATCCGTTTCTCAAACACCATGTAGTGCGAGAAACCAACGGAGGCGATCGAGTCTTGTGGGGAAAAGTCATAAACCTCTGCAGAGTGTACAATCTAATCATGGTTAGCCGTGTCCCCGGTTACGGACAATTCTGAGTATCTAGTACTTGAATATTCACATGTATCTCATCACTCTAAATTAATATTGTTGGGTTGTTAATTACTTTAATTGGGATTGAGTTGGGGTTATACCTTCTCAATGATGTTTCAACCACCATGATAGTTAAATTAAAATTTATTACTTTGAAGTAGGGAAAAATTGGCTTTTGCAAAGCTGTAACCATAGAGCTTTCCACCAGCCATATATGCATGTAGTATAGACTTATTCCTTCATTAGTCTCTATGTGTTACTTTGCCAGCATATACCATGTGCTGACCCGTTTTCGGGCTGCAACGTTTCATGTTGCAGACTTTTTAGACGACGAGTAAGTGATACGTTAGGGTTACGATTTCCTATACTCAACTTTGCCGTTGGTGTTGATGGGAATCCACAACCTTGTTGCTTCCGCTATACTTTGGATTGAGGTAATAGTATTTACGTTACTTTATACATGTGATTTACCTCTGTTATAAATCCTTCGAGTATCGTGTGTGTCAGCATACCGATCCAGGTATGACACTAAGCACAGACACTTGATCCATTCGGGTCGGGTCGCTACAAGATGGTATCAGAGCACATGTTGACTATAGGACGTGACCCTAGAAACTGACAAGCCAATAGGAAAGATTTTTCTCTACTACTTCATTTTCAAAAAGATCTTTTACCTCTCTTCTCTTCTGAGCTTATTCAAATATTCCCTTTTAGCGAGACCATACCCCTTTTCCCTCTTGACCACCCAAAGAATCGACTGATGAGACCACTCCAAGGAGACAAGATATCGGACAACCAAGACCATTTGGAATGAAGAGGATTTTACCGTGTAAATGGAAACTACAACTGTTGAAGACTCCGAAGACTATGAGATTTTGAAGGCTCTGAAGAATTCCCATATTTTTATGACCTAGGAAGGTTACGCTTATGGAATTTGAAAGACTAAGGAAGTTGTCAATACCCAAGATCAAGGTGCATCGGAGAAAGACTGGAACATGGAGCATTAGAATTCAAAGTTCTGTCAAGGAAAACCCTAAGGCAGGAGATATCAACTATGGAATGATAGCTCATGGAAATGACAAGAGCAGAAACACGCTATCCATGATGTTATCACCCGCTTATGATATTGTCACCGTGCAGAGTTAAGTATGCAGATACATGGAAGGATGGATGGTAGAAGGCTGATGGAGCATCTGTCAGCAAAAGATGCAGTTTTAAATCTTAGCTGGTGTATCACCGGGATCTGGAGCATTACATCAGGAAGTTAAGATGGACCTACAAGAAACAATATTTGACAAGAAGGCAATTGGTGAAGAACTCAGGAACCGGAAGCTGAAGTAACCAACCTGGAGGAACAAAACCTCGAGATACCGGAGATTCGTCGAGAACTGAAGGACAGTAGGACCATGGCACATGCCAAGGATGTTGAAACCCAGAAGTTGGAATGCAACTCCAGAATACTAAAGGACGTCATGAGAGACTTCGCGTCAACAGAGATGATCTGGCAAAAGAACTTGAGAAAGACAAGCACGATCGGAAGAAGCCATTGGAGACATGATAAGACTGGAAGAGTTTGATGACTTGGAAGATTTATTGACCTTTAGAAGACCAAACCCTATTATATACTGCGTTAGATGCGACGATTGTGAGCTGTCATTTGTTTGATGTTTTTCCGACAGCCACAATAAAATCTGGCTTTTCAAAACTATTGTTTGTATTGTGTGCATCCCTCTCTATCTCTCTTATCCCACCCCAAAACCCATGGACCCAATAGAGGACGAATGGAGATGAGCTTGTATTCTCTGGACCGATGAGTCAATTGGAGACAGACCAATGGATTTAGAACATGGAGGATCACATAGTCAGAAAGGATATGGCCCAGCATGCTCTTAAGTGTTTTGAAAGAGGTGGTGCTACTTGGTGGAAGATGTACCAAACCATCAATGGATGGCAAGGAGTAACCACTTGGGGAGAAATTGAGTTGACTTTGCTAATGTCTCGGTTTGTGTCCCAGAAATTGAAGCCTTCGGGAAAGGATATGAAGAAACCTTGTGCATGCAAGCTCTGTGGAGAAATAGGACACACCCATAAGGAACACAAGGATGAATGCCCTAATTGTGAAGGAAGTCACCCAACTGAAGAATGCCCAACTAGACAGATTACTTGTTTCTTGTGTGAAGGAACTACCCACTACCCTTTCGGTGTCACATTTACACTATGGTATAGAGAACCATCCAAAGAAAAGAAAGAAGAAATGAAAGGAGCCCTCATGGAGATGTTCAAGAACACTGTGACGAAGGAAGATGTTGAGGACATACACAAAGGAAACAAAATTAAAGCCCGCACCAAGTCATGCTATTCATGTGGAGAAGAAGGACACATCTCCCAAGATTGTGCGAATGGATATCTAGTAGAATTCCCGGTAGAGGAAGTAGAGTATGACCCACAGGAAATAGAAGCCCTGATTGGAACGGAAAGGTCCAGGAAGAGGAATAGGTTGGATTCCAGGAACAACCAAATTTCTACAAAGAAAGACCTGAGTCATATCACATGTTTCAGGTGCAAAAATTCAGGGCACTACTTCAATGATTGCCCAAGAGGGAAGATAAGGACCCCAAGAGGCTATATAATCACAAGGAAACCTCGATATTTGTCAGAAGTAATATGTTTCTGTTGTGATGAAGCAGGGCACCTTGCCAGAGATTGTCCGAAGGAGAAGGAGACTGGTGATATATAGTTGAAGTTGTAACAGAATAAATGTAGTACTAGAAGTGAGAGCTTTTCTTTTATATTGAGGTGTTAAGTTGAGACATGTAATGGAAGAGCAAGATGATTGTAAAAATTTAAGAATCAATAAAGTTAGCAGTGTTGGTACTGCTTTGGATTTTATGAGTTACCCTATGAGGAAAGATGTTGACCAATTTCGAGGATATGAGAAATATGGTCTATGGAATATTGGAACATTTTAAGGGTGGTAGTACCCTGTAAGAACCGTTGACCCCTGGAAAAGATAAGGATACCCACTGAATGGATTTCAGACAAAATGAATATGAGTTTTGTCTCGATATGTTTGATACCCCAAGAGAGTGTGGGATGACGTTGGAGACCGTCAGTTGTTTGGACCAAATGTGATCAAGGATTCGGAAGAAAATGTTAAGTGGATTCGAGATAGACTGAAGGTAGCTTAGTCAAGGCAGAAGAGGTATGCAGACTCAAAAACGCAAGGAGGTAGTCTATGAAATTGGAGACGGAGTATGTCTTCGTGTGTCCCCTCGGTGAGGAGTTAAAACGATTTGAAGTTAAGGGAAAGTTAGCCCCGAGATTTGTAGGACCATACCGAGTTTTGGAGCGTATGGGAGAAGTGGCCAACAAGTTGGAGTCACCCGAGGGACTGTCAGGAGTTTATGATGTGTTTCACGTTTCCCAAATTAAAGAAGTGCCATGCAGAAATGGCCAATAATCCCCTGTAAGGACGTTTGACCCTGGAAAGGATAATGATGTTCCACGAAGTGGAGTATGGACTTCATAAGTATAAGTCTTCATCTCGGTAGGTGGGATATCCCATGAGGACGAAGAGATCAATTTATTATTGGATATAAAGGAGGTATGATGTTGGAAATATGGATCAATGGAAATTCCATGATGAGTCTGAGTAATCACGTCTCAGTTTGGTACAAATAGAAGGAAAAGAGAAAGTACATTTGGATGGATTTTAAGTATGCCAGGAAGTTGGATGTTGGAATAACGACCAGTTGCCCGCGATGATGATTTCAAGGATTTTAAGTGATGAGATGGGCCATAACCCACAGGCTGCAGGACCTGCCAGGAAGCAAGCACACTCTTGAAGGTGAAACCCTGGAAGAAGTTACGATTTTATCAACCGACGATTTTATAGGAGTAACGCAAAACCTGAGAGTTGTGAAGGATCGATAGTTGTTTGTTTGGCTTGCAGAATCAATGGATTTTCCGAACTTGGTTCGTCGACAAGAGAAATTCTGCAATGCTTGTGAGGATGACCGAGTGTTAGAATGCGAGATTCACTAAACCATGTACAAGGCAATGATTTGGGTGCGGGATGGATTGATCACCATACCGACTTACTCTTATTATTCACCTTGCTATACGGGATGGAAAATCTGAGTGACCTTGTTCAAAACCTTAGAATGGTATAGGTATTTTTCCCTTGTACACGGCAGTTGTTGCCAACCGTAGGTCATATGGTGAGGTTCAACCCAGACCCATTTCCTGCAGGACAAACCATAAATTGTTGACCACCATGAGATATCGATAGCTGATTAGTATTGGCGCCAGACCCGTCATGCTATGAAGACCCATTTTCGGAACAACCTTACCAAGAAGTAAAGGACAAAAGAATTGAGGAAAAGGTTATGCCACCACCGGAAGAGCCAGAGAAGTAATTATCCTTACGACCTGAGAAGACCGACACTGTCAGTAATAAGGATGGAGTATATGAGTTTTGATGGAACCATAACCATGCTTCTAAGGGTGGTAGCACCCTAGACCCTGGAGACGATCGATGGATTTCTGAGAAAATCCCCAAACCCTAACCTATTTCTTTCTAGCCTCTCCGAATCTCGAGGACGAGATTCATTTTAAGGGTGGTAGTTTGTAACATCCCAAAATTCTAAATTTTGGAATGTTATAAACAAATAGATAGATTTGATTTGATTGTTTGATTGACTGACTGAAAGTGAGTGAATTCGAAACTTTTGAAAGTTAAATGAGAGGGAATAAAAGGCCTTTCCCAAACTTTAATTTTTTCTTTTATGATCTTGAGAATTCAAATTCTTTTCATCACAAAACCACGGAGAGAAGATGACATGACTTCTTCCATTTATTTAAATGACAAGGGGTGTTGAAAATATTTGAATTTCATTTGAGAATATTTCCAATTCTGAAACTTTATGCAACTCAATGATTTTCACGGCGAAGATAAAAGGACTTCTTCAAAACATATGAAATATGAGTTGGGAGTTTCAAGAATTAAAATTCAAAGTTCTTTTGAATTTATTGTCAATTTGGAGTTATTTGAGTTTTATTCAAATTATTTTTCTCCAAAAATAAAATATATGGAAAATAGGGTAACATGATTCCCTACCTCAGAAAAATGGAGAGAAATAAATTTGAATTCATTTTGATATTTTTAAAATGATTTTTGTTGGATTTTATTGGACCAGAAGCACTCTTTGAGTTGTTTAAATTTGTGCGTATTTTATTTTAATGCTAGAATAATGTTCATCTCGTAGGAAATCTTTTTCTGAAAATTGTGATATATTATATGCCTATATAATATTTCTATTTTTTTGTTTGTCTGTTTTATATAAAAAAAAGAATTCCGCCGAACTGGGCCGGCCCAGCCAACCGGCCAGGCCACGGCCCAGCCCAGCGCCCCGACCGCCTCGTCCCCGACGCGGGACTCCGCCGCCGCACCGCCATGGTCGCCCTGCGCCGCCCGGCCTCCTCCTGCCCCTTCCCCATTTTTATGCATTAGCTCAACCCTCCAACATTGCAGGCAAGTAACACTTGATCATACTCTTTTCATACCCAGTTTTTATGCATTAGCTCAACCCTCCAACATTGCATGATTAGGATGGCATTAAATTGTGGGTTGGGAAGTAGATGATGAGGTAGGAACCTATTGCCTGTTACTTTCAAACCCTTGGGAGTTACTTCTACGTTATGCTTATATTGCCATGCTATGCTCGTAGACGTGGTTTGGGTTTGAGAGATATTCACGACAGATGTGGGATTGTTAATTAATGGTTTACTTTAAGTTGGCAACTTAAATACACATCTGGGTGGATTGAGGCACCTGGGGAACCCAGTGTTGTCTGTTTTTTTTTTGGAAATCCCGGGGTACCCCGTGTGATCTTCCTATGGACCGCCACCGAGGCTCAAAGGGAACTGAGATTATTCATGCTAGAAACTTCCGTGTGCAGCCACAAGCTATTATGGGCTCTAGCATAGTTGAGTAAGTTACGTGAAGCTCTTGAAGAGGTAGGTCAGCAGGTAGTGGGTTTTATAGGTTTGGTATGATCTATCCGGAGTAGAGAGTTAATGTTTACGAAAGATCGTGTCTCGGTCATCCGTTTCTCAAACACCATGTAGTGCGAGAAACCAACGGAGGCGATCGAGTCTTGTGGGGAAAAGTCATAAACCTCTCGCAGAGTGTACAATCTAATTATGGTTAGCCGTGTCCCCGGTTATGGACAATTCTGAGTATCTAGTACTTGAGTATTCACATGTATCTCATCACTCTAAATTAATACTGTTGGTTTGTTAATTACTTTAATTGGGATTGAGTTGGGGTTATACCTTCTCAATGATGTTTCAACCACCATGATAGTTAAAACAAAATTTATTCCTTTGATGTAGGGAAAAATTGGCTTTTTGCAAAACTGTAACCATAGAGCTTTCCACCAGCCATATATGCATGTAGTATAGACTTATTCCTTCATTATTCTCTATGTGTTACTTTGCCAGCATATAACATGTGCTGACCCGTTTTCGGGCTGCAACGTTTCATGTTGCAGACTTTTCAGACGACGAGTAAGTGATACGTTAGGGTTACGATTTCCTATAATCAACTTTGCCGTTGGTGTTGATGGGAATCCACAATCTTGTTGCTTCCGCTATACTTTGGATTGAGGTAATAGTATTTACGTTACTTTATACATGTGATTTACCTCTGTTATAAATCCTTCGAGTACTGTGTGTGTCAGCATACCGATCCAGGGATGACACTAAGCACAGAGACTTGATCCATTCGGGTCGGGTCGCTACAGTCGGCTACAGTCCACAGTCGGCGTGTCAACCACACTAGCTCGCTTCCCAAATACCGCCTCTCCATCCCTCGCAATCTCAAAAAAATCTGCTCGCCCTTATCCAAATTTTCAGTAACCCCACCTTGTTACTCCCGCCTAGAAATTTTTTTAGTTGCCGCGGTATTTCCTCAAACACCACCTTAACCCCCCCCCCCCCACACACACACCACACACTGCACAAAACCTGCACTCACCAACACAAACCACTCCAGTAACCATTGGGAGGTCTCCGCCATCACCACCGCCTCCATCGTCAACCTCTGCCTGTGTGCCGGGAAGCTCGAGGAGCCAATGGCCCAAGAGAGGTTTATCGCGGCCTCTTCGCCCGAGGTTGGCAAGGTGTCCGCCGAGGTGTCCTCATTGTCCTCCGCGGGCTCTTTATCGATCCGTCGTCACCGGTCCGCCGATCCGCCAGCCGCCGTGCCCCTACACCGGTTCGAGGACTTCCCTGTCCTCCCTCGGACCCGGCAGCCGATGAGGTCCTACCTCGGTGTCCAACAGCGGTTGTGGGGGATGTGGGTTGCCGATATTACAGATCGGGAGACCCACACCCGCCGGTGGCTTGGTAGCTTCCACACGGCCGAGCTCGCGGCCATGGAGTTCGACCGTTGGTAGGTCCTCTATGATGGCGTGGCGTCTAGGCTCAATTACCCTTTCGGTACACGTCTGGTCCACCTCGTTCTGCCGGAGCCAGGGGTGGTGAGCTCGGCTATGGCGCGGGAAGACCACGAGGAGTGGGAGCACCTCGAGGCCGAGGCCGCCGACGAGGCCTACATGCAAGAGCTCCGCCGGCAGCACCCGGAGCTCATGGAGGCGGAGCAGGCGATCTTTGCCGGTGCGGAGGGCGGCGAGGTTATCATGCTCTCCTCCGATGAGGAGGTCGAAGGTGGCGAGGAGGGTGACACGGACGGCGGCAAGATTATCGCGCTCTCCTCCGATGACGAGGTCGAAGGCGGCAAGGACGGCGGCACGAAGGGCGGCGAGGTTATCGTGCTCTCCTCCGATGATGAGGTCGAAGGCGGCGAGGACGGCGGCGCGGAGGGCATCCAGGTGGGCGGTGAGGACGAGGAGATCGACGTCGATGAGTGGAGGAGTGCCTTCTCCAACGGCCCCGATGACGGCACCGACCCGGACCCGGCTCGTGGCACACCGTACCTCACGAGGAAGGATTGGCTCAACCTCTACTTCGACCGAAAGTAGTTTAGCTTAGTTTAAATTTATGTTTTATGTTCGGTTATGCAAAACTATCTATGTTTATGTTTGCATGCGTGCTACTTTTGGTTGAACCTGCTTTGAACTTGATCAAATTGAAGTTTACAACATTAGGTTTAGGCGATCGACCTGAAACGGCCAAAAATTGCTGGAGTATATATATCCACTAATTGTTTTAGTCCTTTAACTTTTAAATGATCGGCTAGAGATGGCCTTATGCCTTGTTTATTTCAGTTCTTCACAATGTGATGCTCTGGTGCAAGTATTTGCCGTGCAATTCAATTTCATCAATAATAGTTTCAACGATACCACTATGAATTACGATATTTGGTTGTTGTTAAGGATACTGTAGTTAACATGCCTTTTCGTGTTTTAACAATAACTAGTTGTAACGCCCCGGATTCGATGCGCCAGGTGTCCGCCGGTTATTCGCCATCGTTTCCATGTCATTTGCTTGCGTGTTGCATTTTTCCATGTCATCATGTGCATCTCATTTTGCATACGTGTTCGTCTCATGCATCTAACCATTTTCCCCGTTGTCCGTTTTGCAATCCGGCACTCCTATGTCATCTGGCGTCCCCTTCTTGTCTCTTTTTGTGAGCGGGTGTTAAACATTCTCGGAATGGACCGTGATTTGCCAAGTGGCCTTGGTACACCACCGGTAGACCGCCTGTCAAGTTTCGTGCCATTTGGAGTCCGTTTGATGCCCAACAGTTAACCGCGTAGCCCGAAACCCCTCTCTCTTTGCATCCCAGCCCCTCTTCATCACAGCCCATGAGCCCATCCAAACCCCCTCCATGATCCCGTTCGTTCGATCACGATCATGTGGGCGAAAACCACACCCCATTTGGACTCTCCTAGCTCCCAGAATCTATAAATATGTGCCTCCCCCTGAAATTCACGGATGAAACCCTAGCCTTCTTCCCTCCGCGCCTCCGGACAAACCTCCCCACCGCACCGGACATGTCCGCCAGCCTCGTCGCCCCGGCCAATCTGATTTGCCATGTCAGCCGGCAGCCGCCCTCACCCAACCGGGCGCCGCCACGCGTCCCGGCGCCCCGCCCTCCACCGCGCGGCCCGCCGAGCCTATCGCGGGCCCGACCGCGTCGTCGCTCTTCCGCGGGCTCCCCGAGCCCCACATGCGTCGTCTGCCGCTGCACATCGTCGGCGTCTTCGCCGGAAGCTCGCCGCCTCCGCTGCCCCGCTCGTCGCCGACCTTCGCCGGCCACCTCGACGCCTAGGTCGGCGCGCTCGACCTCCCCTCCTTGATCTCCCTCTCTCTCATGCGTGCTCTCTCCCCATGGTCCTCGCCGCCGATGCCGCCCTCGCCGGTCGCCGCTCCGCCTAGTCCGCCGACCCGCTCGGTGCCTCATCCCCGCCCGGCCTCCTCCGGCTAGATCCGGGCCGGAGCCGCCCGGATCCGGTCGCCCTCGTCCGCCCCGGCATCGTCTTCCTCCTCTCCGGCCCTTTTCCGGCGAGGGTCCGGCGAACTGCGACGTGCCTCGACTTCCGTGCCAAAGTCAACCCTAGATCCGCAGGGTAATATATCACCAAGTCCTTTTCTCTATAACATTTTATGCCCCTGTTCATCGCATCATAACTCTGCATCCGTAGCTCCGTTTCATGCGCATGATATATCAAAATGTTCATTGTGAGATGCTCTTCATTTTGATTTATTGTACCATGTTTGTTCGCGTCCATCTGGATGCCCGAATTATCGTTGCAAGAGTGCTATATGATGTTAACTGCTGTCTTTTAATAGAACTTGATGATTTGTCATTTTTGTTGCATTTGATGTGTGCATCCTATGAGCTTGATGTCTACATGAGTTTTTAACTACATCATGCCATCTTTACAGTGGTGCCATCCATGTATTTTTTTGAGTCTTGTAGTGAGTGCATCATGCTCGTGAAGTAGGGTACTTGTTATTACTATTTTGCTAGGCTGAATCCGCTATATTATGATGTTATGTAAGCCTGATGCTACAAGTCATTCTATATTATAATCATGAACTGTTTGTGATGTGTCAGGCATCGTAAACGTAGAGTTGTGCCTAGAAAACTCCCGTGCCTGGAATTTGCCTGGGCTTGGAATCTGCCTGGGTTTAGGTAAAAACACAAAACTCCGACTGCGATGGCAATGCCAGCACAAACGAGTAGCAAGGATGAATCATTTCGGATATGCAAGACATCGAAAACGGTTATAGAGGGGCAACTGTATGCATCAAGGCTCCCTATCCCCGACGTTTTTCTGGGTCATGTGGGAAAGACCCCCTAATCGCACACACTCACTCGGCGACGGTTCCAAATGCCGTCGCGGGAAGGGGTTTAAAACCGTTTGTGTAGCAACGACGCATACCAGTGCCTATGCATAAGTTCACAAGGTCACTGAACCCGCAAGTTAATCACCAAAACATACATCAAGTAGATCACGTGAATATCCCATTGTCACCATAGATAAACACATGCAAGACATACATCAAGTGTTCTCAAGTCCTTAAAGACTCAATCTGATAAGATAACTTCAAAGGGAAAACTCCATTACAAGAGAGTAGAGGGGAAGAAACATCATAAGATCCAACAATAATAGCAAAGCTCGCGGTGCATCAAGATCGTGCCAAATCAAGAACACGAGAGAGAGAGAGAGAGAGAGAGAGAGATCAAACACATAGCTACTCGTACAGACCCTCAGCCCCGAGGGTGATCTACTCCCTCCTCGTCATGGAGAGCACTGGGATGATGAAGAAGGCCACCGGTGATGGATTCCCCCTCCGGGAGGGTGCCGGAACGGGCTCCCAATAGGTTTTTGGTGGCTACAGAGGCTTGCGGCGGTGGAACTCCCGAGCTAGGTTATTTTCTTGGGGTTTCTGTATTTATAGGAGGGTTTGGCGTCGAGAACAAGATAGGGGTACCCACAAGGAGTCCACGAGGCATAGGGGCGCGCCCCAGGGGGTGGGGGCGCCCTCCACCCTCGTGGGCCCCACGAGACTATTTTCCGGTAACTTCTTGTTCCAGTATTTTTATATTTTCCAAAAAAACTCTCTGTTGATTTTCAACGCATTCCGAGAACTTTTATTTCTGCACAAAAACAACACGACGGTAGTTCTATTGAAAACAACGCCAGTCCGGATTAGTTCTAACCGAATCATAGCTAAATCGTGTAGAAATATTATAAACATGGCATGAATACATTAAAAATTATAGATACGTTGGAGACGTATCGATCGACCTCTCCTTCTCCGAGAGATTGGTCGAACAACAAGTTTTCGTATATCTATCTGACGCTACTGGCTACATATATACAATATAAGATCTCTTACAATCCCCTAACATTTGAACTCAAGTTCCACATGGTATTCTCCGTCTTTATCGATGACGTGGTCAAGAAACAATCCCGCCAATTCCTCTTGAATTGCTCGTATGCGATCTTGTGGTTGGAGTTCATCCCGCACCTGAAACATCTAATTTGAAGAAGGGGGTCAATACATATATATGAATGAAATTCAACACAAATGATGGTAATAAAATAAAATTGTGAATATTATTGCTTACGCACTTCATATTTTTTTAGAGTAGCCCGGCTCACAGGTCATGTGGCGGATGAACTTGCAAATGTAGTATCCAAAGTAATTATTTTTGGGTTCCTACCACAACCACTTTACAAGAAATAGAGGTCAATCAAACAAATAAGCAAGCATGCTGAATGGTATTGATGAAACTAGCTAGAATCAATGGGAGATGCGCGGAACTAGCTAGCAGTACTTACTTTCCGATGTTTAAATCGTAGCTCCCCCGCAGTCCCGGAGCTTCTGCGGTGAACTTTTTTCAAACCCTGCCAGACAAAGAAAACAATTACTTCGTATTAGGAAATGACCAAAGTTGCCGATATGGTGCGATAATGATCGAATGAACTTACTTGTTGAGCATTTTAGTCATGGCCGCATACTCCTCGGGATCTTTTCGTCTCGAGTCTATGACGGTTACTAGTCCCTGCTCAAGCTTAATCTCTAGCAGAATAAAGTGGAAGCTGCGTACGCATTCATAACTCATCAATTACATTACAATAACCTCGAGTAATAAGGGAAACCGAATATGCACAAGACAGTAACACTCACTTGAAGTTGTAAGGAAAGAGTATTATATCTTTGTTTTGATTTCGAAGTAACGATCGTAGCAAGTTGGCCTTGGTTTGTTTGGCATCATGTTTAACATTCCATTCGTCTATGAGATTTGTGTTAATGAACCCAATATCACTGATTTGTCTTTTCTTGCATTCGGCGATCTTCAATCTGCATAATATAGTGAGGATAATTATATATACATGCAATGAAAGAGCTGAGCTATATATGGAGACTTAATTACAGAAGTAGTACTTATAGATAGTAGCAAGTGACGATTGTTTTATCGAGGGCCTTTTGATTGAAAAACCGGAAGAACTCCTCATATGGAAAAGACAACAGATCAATTCCAACGAGGTCGCTCTCCTCTTTAACTCTCAGTGCCAAAGTATCCTTCCCAGACATGCTACAGGTGTGCATGTACCAATCATGGAATCTTAGCACTATCATTGTTAGAGGAGGATGACCAGGTTTGACGAGAGGCTTCCCGTGCCGGTATTTGAATTCCTCCACGTCCATTGTATCAAAATGTGCATCGTCGGGCAGGTAATCTCCAGGATGATTAGCGACGATATCGCTAGACACCTTGAGCGGGGGGCACGATTGGTTCGCTTATTCGCCGAGCTGGGGAATTTTTTCCCACTTCTTCGTTCTGCTAACCTTCGATCACTACAAGTACTTCCCGACCGCTCCGCTTCCTTATATGTCCTTTCAATAATGCGCTCATAGTTGGTTTGGAGCGGAGGCGATGGTGGTCGCTTCAGGGCATCCAAAGTGTGCTTCGCTTTCACCGGATCTATCTTCTCCACCGGAGATGGATTCTTCTTTGCAAAAAAGTCCTTCACTTGGTCTTTACAAATCTTCGCTTTTTCCTCCTCGGTCATCTCGTATGGTAACCTCTCTAGAGGCTTGAGAGATGGACCAAATCTGTATTGCCTCCCGCCTCTGGCTGTACTGCTAGACGCCGGAGCAGCTAGAGCGGCTGTGGCTGTCTTCTTTCGTTGCTTATGAGGCGGAGAAGAAGGAGGCGGAATGCTACGACGCACCGGAGCAGTGGCGTCTGTGTTCTGCCGTTGCCGACGAGGCGAAGGAGGAGGCGGGCTGCTTGGACGTGCCGGAGCAGGCGGAGAAGGAGGCGGAGTACTAGAGCCCTCACACGCCGGAGCAGGAGGTGGAGGGCCCTGATCACTCGCTAGAGGAGGAGGAGGTGGAGGAGGCGGAGTGCCCAGCTGACTCGCCAGAGGAGGAGGAGGCGGAGGTGTGAAGTTCAGAAGCTTGATGTGCTCCTTCCGCCATAGACATGGAGTCTTCAGAGGAAGACCCAGCTGAGTCTCCCCTTCACCTGTAGGGTGGTCAAGCTGGAGCTCCTCAAATCCCTCCGTTATTTCATCCACCATCACAACAACATAGCCTTGTGGAATCGGAAGGCAATGAAAAGTTATGTCGGGTTCAGGAGGGAACACAGAGCTGACAACCGCCTTGACTTTGAGGTTCTGCCATTGTGTCATAAGCTGGCACTGGTGTGACTCCGTGATAGCATCCACGGGGTAGCTAGGAGCCGTGAAGTCAGGCTGCTGAACGAGCTCGGTGGATGCCATGTGCTTCTCCGCTGAGATGGCGGGGTAGCTTGGGCAGGATCTCGCTGGTTCTCAACAGCTTGTCGTCCCTCTAGCTTTTGTACCCTTGCCTGAAGCTTCTGTAGTTCGCTCAGCTCCACTTTCCTCCTCCTCTCTTGGGTTTTGTAACCTCCTGCATTGGGAAACCCAACCTTCTACGCAACGGAGCCTAGCGTGCTTCGTGTTCATCCAAGGTGCTCAGGATTCCCGAGGGCCTGTGTGAGCTTGTCGTTCTCTCTGTCGGGAATGAACGTCCCTTCCTTGATTGCTGCCTGAAGTTTCGTGATGGGTGTTGCAAGTTGCTCATTCATCCAACAGCACTTCCCTGTTTCAGGGTCCAAAGTTCCCCCAACCCTGAAGAACCAAGTCCTTGAATGGTCTAGCTAGTTCAATGTCTCTGGTTCAACCCCTTTAGCAATCAGGTCACTCTCAGCCTTGTCCCACAACGGCCGGGCTTTGAGGTAGCCACCTGACCCCGTGCGATGGAGATGCTCCTTCTTTGCAGCATTTATCTTGTTTGTCACTGACATCTTCTTACTCTTCTGTCATGTCTTGTGGGACAAAAATGCGGCCTAGTGATCTCTTATCTTCTCAAATCGACCTGTGAATTTTGGAGTCTTGTTTTTGTCAACATAGGTTGATTTCAACTCATTCTTCCACCTCCTGAATAGATCTGCCATCTTCTTGAGAGCATGAGCCTTGACCAATGGCTCTATAACTAGCTAATCTGGATCCTCCTCTGCTGGTAGGGTGAAATTTTCCTTCAGCGCGGTCCAAAGATCATCTTTCTATCTATCTTTGACATATGAATAAAGCTATAGCATTCCTTCAAATTCAAATTCAAATCCGGTACAATTTGAAATAGCAGCAATTAAATTATGGTGAAATTACGCTCTCCGGGTTGTTACGGCACACACGGTTGGTAAATCACAAATGTTTGATACACACCATAATCCGACACGGTTCACACAAAGGAAACGCTTGCAAGCATGCACACAGTTACCATTTGCAAAGCGTGTGCAATGTCAGATAATATCACAAACTGTGTGGGCAAACTAAACATTTGTGATAGTTGCATTATCATACATGATTCGCAACCATGAACTGTTTCTGATAAAGTATGCATCGTAAACATTGCTCCACAGAATAGCGTGTGCGATAGTTGTCGTCTACAATGATATTACTATGTTCCGACATTTCGTAATCTTGTCCGACACTCATACGACGATTAGCTAATCTTCTTAATTTGTTATCGTATAAGCTTTGGGAAAAGTGAATGTGTGTGATTGTATGCTTATCATACACATTTTATAATAGTGAATCGTTTGTGATGGGCAACACATCATGAATGTAGCACCACAGAATACCGACTGCGGTGGCAATGCAAGCACAAATGAGTAGGAGTGCTGCATATGCATCTTGGCTCCTATCCCCGGCGGTTTCTGGGTCGTGTGGGAAGGACCCCCCCTATCGCTCACACTCACTTGGTGACGGTTACAAATGTCGTCACGGAAAGGGGTTAAAAACCGTTTGTATAGCACCGGCGCGTACCAGTGACACTCCAGCTCCTAGCTTCGTCTACTCCATGCATGAAGCTGAGCCGAACGCTCTATCTCCATGGAGTAGAAATCAAGAATCTAGTAGGCATCCCAAGTGCAAAAACTGAGGAGTTGGAGAAGCTGGCCTTCCCCAGATCTCAGAAAAAGGTGAAGTTGAAGTTGACTGGAATTACAAGGAAATGCCACCGCCAAGTCACTGGATCGAACCGGTCCGAGACAAATTGTCACGAGTGAACATAGCATGCACTAGCAAACCTCCCACTTGGGCTGAAAACAACGTTCACACTCACCAATCCGACCGGACCTATAGCCCACGCCTCTTTCGCAGCCAGTTGGGCTCTCAGGCCACTCCAAAACTCCGACCAAATTGGCCAAATACATGGGCTATCGGCTGGGAGCTGGTACTTTAAGAAGCTGACGCTGCCGAACTCCAGATCGTCACCTGAAGCGAGAATCCACGCGAGAAGCCAAATTTGGGAAGTTTTGCAGAAGTTGGGAAGTTGCCGAACATGCCCTTAGTGACATTACTCCAAAACCCTCAACCACTTTCTCCATCCAAATATGTCAAAACCCTAAACTCCAACTTGGCCCCACCGATTCTTTCTATCCAGAGCCACCTAGTTCATATGACATAGCCACAGCAAGAAAACCTAGAAATCCGGTCTCACCAATATGGTTTTTGGTCTCACCGAGATGGCCTTGCAAATTCTCTATTACTTGCTGCAATTATTTCGGTCTCACCGAAATTGCAATTTGTCTCACCGAGTTTGCTTGACCAACTCTCTGTTTCTCTATTGTTTCACTTCGGTTTCACCGAGTTGAACCAATCGGCGCCACCGAGATGAGGTTTGCCCTAAGCCCTTGCACATCGGTCCCACCGAGTTGTTCCAGTCGGTCCCCCAAGATTCCTAACATTCACATTTTTGAACTAATAGGTGTCACCGAGTTTACCGTTCGGTCTTACCGGATGGGTCAAAATGTGTGTAACTGTTGGATTTTGTGTGGATGCTATAGATACCCCTCCACCCCCTTCTCCATAAGTGAGAGAGCCATCAGAATGTGCCTGTACTTCTACTACTCATTTTTTGAGAGAGAACCACCTACTCATGTGTTGAGATCAAGACATTCCATTCCTACCACAAGAATCTTGATTTCTAGCCTTCCCCAAGTTGCTTTCCACTCAAATCATATTTCCATCATAGCCAAATCTTTGAGAGGTAGATTTGAGTGTTGGGGAGCCTATCATTTGAAGCACAAGAGCAAGGAGTTCATCATCAACACACCGTCTATTATCTTTTGGAGAGTGGTGTCTCCTAGATTGGTTAGGTGTCGCTTGGGAGCCTTCGACATGTTGTGGAGTTGAACTAAGAAGTTTGTAAGGGCAAGGAGATCGCCTACTTCGTGAAGATCTACCCGAGTGAGGCAAGTCCTTCATGGGCGATGGGCATGGTGGGATAGACAAGGTTGCTTCTTCGTGGACCTTTCGTCGGTGGAGCCCTCCGTGGACTCATGCAACCATTACCCTTCGCTGGTTGAAGTGTCCATCAACCTGGACGTACGATAGCACCACCTATCGGAACCACGCCAAAAATCTCCGCATCTTCATTGTGTTTGCAAACTCCAATCTCATCCCTTTGCATGCCTTACTTTTTCCGCTGCATATACTCTTGTCATGTTTGCTTGAAATGTATTGTGAATGCTTTAACTTGTGATAAACTCAACCTTCACTTGAAAGAAATTAAAAACTGTCAACTTTGCTTGTTAAGGGTCTAATCGCCCCCCCTCTAGACCCCTCTTCTCGATCCTTTCGCACGGCCACACATAGCCCTTCGAGTTGGTTGGAGAGCGTGGGCTGCAGGAACCAGAAGGTGATGAGCTGGACGCTGGTCGAGACTATTCTAGGTGAGCACACATGGTAGTCCCTCCCTAAACCCTCAAACAACAGAAAATTCTTGCCCGCTAAACGCAAGCATGGATCCACCACCGCCATGTGACTCCCTTCTACCAATGATCCAGCAACAAACTCCAAGAAAAAAAATATCAGGTAAAGAGCAAAACACAACATTGCTCATCTGTGTGCCTATATCGATTTAATTAGCAAGAGAAGTGCCTTCCTACTACGAGAATAATAGGCAAGAAAACATGATACTAGTAGGTGATTTTGTAGGAAGCTTGAGGCAATTACTTGTGTTAACAGAAACATCTCACGTTGGCAATTTAGTTACTACAGATGGACAATTTAATTACTACAGATGGGCAAGTTAATGTTAACAAAAAGCAACTACTCCATTATATGTCCTAGGTAAGCAAAGAGACGGAGAGATCTGAGCAACTTTGACTTAAAATTGAGGCGGTTTATGAGCCAACATCAACGATGAATCAGTGAGCGCGTAAAAAACAAGATGAAAAGTATATATCCCTGTACCCGCATAGAAGAGGTGCTGCTAAAAAACAAACACACAGCCTCGAGAACCTATGGCCGACGGGCTCCGCCGCAACCCCCTCTCTGCCTTGTTTCTCACCTGCGGCCTGCATCGCGCGCAGAGTGCCCACTCGAAACAAATCCGCCGCCACCGACAACCTGCAGCCAACGGGCTCTACCGTCCCCCCTCTTCGCATCCCGCCTTCCTCCATGGATTGTAAGAGCATCTCCAGCCGTTCGGCCCCCCAGGGCGCATAAAAATCGCCCCCTGGGGGCGAGCCGGTGATTCTTTCGGCGCTGGGGGCGGTTTTGCGCCTAGTCATCGCTCCCAGCTCGCCCCCAGTCGCCGATTTTGGCCCACTTTTGAAGCCCCATTTCGGCGAAAAAGACCCATATGGGCGAGAATAGGCCCATATTCGGCGTGGTTCGCCGTGGCTCGGCGTTCAATTATCAACATAAATAACTTTTTATCCCATATTTCATCACAGAAATTTCAAGTACTTCAACAAAATAGTACAACAACAAATAGTTCAATACAAATTATATAGTTCAACAAATAAAAACTCATATTTCATCACATGTCGCGCCCGGTATCGCCCTTTAGCCTCCATAGGTGCTCTATCAGATCTTGCAGCAGTTGATGATGCACATGTGGGTCTTGGATCTCCTGACGCATACTGAGATAGGCAGTCCAGGTTGCCGATAGCTGGCGATCAACTTGGGCAAGAAGACCCTGCCGGTGGTATGGTTCAGTGTCAAACACTGGCTCTTCCTGCTCGCTCTCAATGATCATGTTGTGCAAGATGACACAACAGGTCATGATCTCCCACATTTGATCTTTCGACCAGGTCTGAGCGGGGCACCGGACAAAAGCAAATCGAGATTGGAGCACACCAAATGCCCGCTCGACATCCTTCCTGCAAGCCTCCTGAATCTTCGCAAACCAGGCGTTCTTGCCTCCAGGCATAGGGTTTTTGATGGTCTTGAAAAATGTCCACCATCTCGGATAGATGCCATCAGCTAGATAGCACCCCTTGTTGTAGTGCCTCCTATTGATCTTGAAGTTCATCGGAGAAGAATGACCTTCAACAAGCTTGGCAAAGACAGGAGAGCACTGCAGCACGTTGATCTCATTGTGAGTTCCTAGCATACAAAAGAAGGAGTGCCAAATCCAGAGGTCCTGTGTGGCCACCACCTCAAGTACCACACTACAACCACCTTTGGCGCCTTTGTACATCCCCTGCCAAGCAAATGGGCAATTCTTCCATTTCCAATGCATGTTGTCGATGCTTCCAAGCATCCCAGGAAATCCTCTTGTCAGATACGTGCTAGGATCCGAGCAGTGTCTTCCGCATTGGGTCTTCTCAAGTTTTGCGGTCCAAACACTGCCACCAATGCCCGACAGAACTTGTATAAACACTCTATGCTGGTGGACTCGGCCATGCGCCCATAGTCGACCTGTGAGTCACCGGGAGCTCCGTATGCAAGCATCCTCATCGCTGTCGTGCATTTCTAGATGGAGGTGAATCCAAGTTTGCCGGTGCAATCCATCTTGCATTTGAAGTAGTTGTCGAACTCCCGGATGGAATTCACAATCCTGAGGAAAAACTTTCTGTTCATTCGATAACGGTGCCGAAATGTTCTGTCGGCGTGAAGTGGAGCATCGGCGAAGTAGTCGGAGTAGAGCATGCAGTAGCCTTCGAGACGATGTCGGTTCTTTGCTTTCACCCGCCCCGGCGCCGAGCCACCTCGCCGCGGCTTTTCATTGCTCACCAGCAGCTGGGCGAGGGCGGCGAGCACCATGAGATGCTCTTCTACCTGGACGTAGGCCTCGGCTTCCTCCTCCAGCAGCGCGGCGAGCACTTCCTCGGTATCCAAGTCCATCGCCGAGGCAGGCAAATCACCGAACACCTTGCGCACGGGGCGTGCACCCGCCGCTAAACTGCCCCTCCGCGGCCGGAAAGAGTGGCCGAAAACGCCCAGCTGGTGCCGGAGGGGCTGTCGCGGCGAACCTATGCTTTTTTTCCGGCGGTGAATGGCTATCTATCGGTGAAGAGCGGCGAGGCGGCGAGGGGGCAGAGCCGCGATATACCTACTTGCGGCCGAGAGCACGGGGGGTGGGAGGCGGTCGGGGAAGAAAACCTTGACTTTTCACCTGACGGCATGGGCCAGCCACGCTTTTCCCTTGCGCCGGAGCCCCCAGGCGCCCCCCAGCGCACCGGGTTCGGCCTGCGGCCGCCGGGCGGAAAAAAGGGCCGAACCGGCGCTTTTCGTCGTCCTGGGGGCGCGACTGGACCGTTTTTTGGCGCCGGCGCCGAAAAAGTGGCCTGGGGGGCCTGTTGGGGGCGCGGCTGGAGATGCTCTAATACCACCATCTGGCAGCGAGTACCATGGATGAAATCCCTATAAACTGAATCGAAGGAGGGAGTTGATGAAATCCCTAAAACTGAATTGAAGGAGGAGTTGGGGAAAGTGGAACAGGATCCTCCAACATTGAGAAGCAAAGTCAGAGAACCTACAGTATCATAATTTTCTTTCTTTCTATCCATATGATTGGCTAAAATGACTTAAATTAATTTGCAAATTAATGATCTACTCCCTCCGTCCCAAAATAAGTGACTCAACTTTGGACTAAGTTCAGTACAAAGTTAGTACAAAGTTGAGTCACTTATTTTGGGACGAAGAGAGTATTATGTACATTTATAGTAATTATGTACAAACAAATTGATGATGAAATAAAATTATTTTTATATTACTTATTTCTACAGTAAATACCAACAGGAAACAACCTGCTAACTATCTACTAACTAATAGAATGCCCGTGCGTTGCCACGGGCTTCTGAAATATTTTGGCATACATATAAAATAAAATATAATCCAGTGTGGTATATCATTGCTGCTTCCACCACCTGTACCATTAATCCAGTGTGGTATACAATAGCCGCTTTGCCCATCTGTACCATCAATTATCGAAGAACCAACGGCCACATTTCATTGTTGATTAACAGTGACTAATTTAACCTGAGATGCAAATAACCCATTGGTGTAACTGTAGTTCTAATACCAAAGATAGTCTCCGGTCATGATCAAGCAACCAGAGTTATTCTGCTTAAGGGAAATAAATAACATAGTACAAATAAATTGATAACAATACCTATGCCTGCTTTGGGGCTGAATCATAAATATTTCTCTAATGTAGAACACTCCAGTGGAGTCTAGTTTTACAACAACAGGGTGACGCAGGCAGTGTGGAATATTTGTGCAGGAATACGAAGTCGAGTTTATATGTAGTAGATGATTGGTTACAAAACAACAAAAGAATAATATACGTAAGCAAACCAGCAAAACGAAAAATAATGTCACATACAGCAAAATTTGGCAACTTGCAAAGTCTCAAATTCGAGGCAATATTATTATTACTTGACTTGTAGTATAAACATAATAAAGTTCAATTGGTAACACCGAAAGATAGAGATCTGTACAAGAACACCGAAGAGTACCAAATTATATGTAGCATAAGAGTAAATCCCTGTCATATCTAAGAGCGGACTTCAGCCTGTAAGGACTTCCTTATAGACGATGTTCTTCATTGAGGTCTGTAAGGACAAAGCGGGTCTTTTTCGCTTCTTTGATTTATTGCTTCGCTTCTTGCCATTCTCCTTCTCCTTCTCCTTCTCAATGAGGATCTTTATGCTTCTCTTCATGGTGGCTCGAGACAATGCGACATAGAGTTGGCCATGAGAGAACACCGGATTGGGTAGGTACACGCCAACGATCGGAATCGTCTGTCCTTGAGCCTTGTTAATCATCATAGCAAAGCTAAGCCTTACAGGAAATTGCTTCCTCTTGAACTTGAATGGAAACATGTCGTTGTCAGATGGGCATAGGGGTATTCGAGAAAGGAAAACCCTCCTACCCGCGTGTTGTCCAATCACGATTTCTGCATCGATGGCGTTCCTCTGGAAAACTCGCACCACAAGCCTCATCCCATTACACAGACCATTAGCCGGATCAATGTTCCTCAGAAGTATGACTGGGCAGTTGTGCTTCAGTTTGAGTGCATGCGGAGGCAGACCGTTGGGAGTCAATCCATTAAGGAACTCGGGAGCATAGTAGCCATATGGGTCGTCCTCTGCATTGTCAAAGCTATGGTAGATTACTTCTTCTCCCTGAAAATGTTCTACCATGTGTATGTTTATCTTGTCGACGTTGTCGTTTGTGGTGGAGAGGATTGCGCAAGAAGTCATGTAATTTGGATCGGACATGTTGTCATGTAGTCTCGGAATCACATGGTCAATCAGCTTCTCCAGGTCGTCACCCTTGCATGTAGACGACACACAAATATCTTTAGGGAGTCGTATGTTTCCTTGATCATCAACTTCCTCGGTGCCATTGCCTACCCTTAGCAAGTAATCCGCAAATTAGGTGTCATTATGAGCCCTCATGTTGGTGACGAGCCTTAGCTGGTGCATACCCTTCTAGAGATGTGAACTTCGGAGGGTTGCATCAATTATCTGACCCCGGGATCCCCTCCTGACGACCGGAAGCACCTGCCTGAAGTCCCCGCCAAACACAACAGTTTTACCTTCAAAGGGTCGGTCCCGTCTTTCCATGATGCCGCGCATGTTGTTGTCTAGTGCCTTGACCGCATGTCGCTTAGTCATGGTGGCCTCATCCCATAGTATCAATGAGGCCATCCTCAGTAGCTTGGCGGTACCACTCTGCTTCGTGAAGGTGCATGAGGCGCCGTCGTTGCAGCTCAATGGGATCTTGAACCTCGAGTGGGCAGTCCTACCTCCAGGCATGATAGAAGCGGCGATGCCTGACGTCGCGGTAGCAATAGTGATGTTTCCCTCGCTTCGAACCTTGGCAAGTAGTGCCCTGTACAGGAAGGTCTTCCCTGTATCTCCCGGGCCATCAACAAAGAACACCCCCCATCACCACGTTCAACTGCAGCTAGTATCTCGTCGTATGTAGCCCTCTGCTCCGAGTTTAGCGACGATGCCAATTTAGTGTCGTTGATGTCAAAATCGATGGTGGATTCCTCGATCACCTCTCTGGCCTCGCCCTCGGTTGGGTCGAATGCATCATCAATGCTTGGAAGAGCGAAAATCAGCTATGTCTTTGCCCATGGACTGCAACATACCCCTATGTCAAGCAACACCATCTGCTCCACCTCAACCGGGCACGTGTGTGATCGGCGATAGTCATCAGACATAGGATCGAAGTGCCTATCCCATAAACCATGCACATCTCCCGGCTCACAGTGCACCAAAATTGTTGCGAAGAGCCTCCTGAGCGAAAATGGCATCGCCCACTACTCTACCTCGGTAAGACAGTCATGGAGCGTGTTATCTGCCTCGATGAGTCCCAACCTTTCGGCAGCCTCTCTAAAGCTCCCACATAGCCTACCGTCCATGGTGAGCAGGTCCTCATAGGATGTCTTGCCAGCAACATGGTTTAGCAGCACACGCAAAAAGTATCGCTCCCCCTTGGCAGGATTGGCAGACACAATTCGACCTATTTAATAACGCTCCACCCACTCTTTCCAATACTTCTTACCCTTCTGCCATGTGAACCTTCCAGGAAAATCCTTGTACAATATATTCCTAGCCCACGGGTGGTTTTGGTTAACTTTGAAATACTCTGTCAACATGGATTTGGAAGGATTGTCAGAGGCAACTATGTCAGTCAAGTGAGCTTGCTCATTGAATGCCACCCTGTGCATATTCGGGAGATGAAGAGGCAACTGTAGGACAGGTGGGTCATTGGCACACAAGGGGAAGCCAAATATCCTCCACATCGCCTCTGGAGGAGTAACCCACCTCGCTTCTACCTATCTTTTGATCTCATCAATGTTACCATCGGCGTCAGGCTGGTCGATCCTGAAAGAAGCCCAATCATGGCCCTTGTATATGTACTTGTAAAGGTATTTGACGTCCTTTATGCTGGAGCAAACCTCAACATTGATGTGGCAATTGAACATCCGCAGAAGGTAAGGGTTATACGGCACAACCCATTTGTTGTCCAACAATTTGCCCCGGACCTTAGCCCGCCGACCGTTATCTCGACGACGATAAACTGGGTATGAGTCCTTGCCATGTGTCGTGTTTTCATTGAACGGCCGCGAGTATCTGAACTTGCACTCGTTCTGTTGCATGCACACATTTTTGGGGTTGGGAGCACCGCATGGTCTGTGCATCATATGTTTCACCACCAAGGCGTGGAGTTCAGGATACTTCTGCTTGTCTGGGAGCTCGGCAGAAATGAGTCGGTCGTACTACTCTGGAACGACAAGCTTATAGGCAGAATCCATGATCAACAAAAAGTGTGCGTGGGGGAGGCCCCTCTTCTAGAACTCAACTACGTATACATGTGCGACAAAAACACCCAGGATATTCTTCTTGAACAACATCTCTTTCATAGCCTCTAGTTTGCCATGGAACACACGAGCCACAAGATCAGGTCGATCTTGCGCTGTCTGGCCAGGAAACAACTCATTCGTTATCTCTTCCCAGTTAGGGTTGTAGGTCATGGTCAAGAAGATGTCAGGCTTCCCATAGGTATGGACAATTTCCATGGCATCTATATGTCTCTGTTTCATGTCGCGGTCGCCACTTGGGTACGTTCCAGGGAGCACAATCCTTACTCCAACAGCGCTTTCTCGGGTCTCCCCAGATGTAATTCCATCAACAACTCCCTTATATAGGTCGGCATGGATCTTTGTCTGGTTCTTCCTGTACCATTTCAACCTACAACTCTCAATCTTGATGTACATGTCCACCCCCCATTGCTGGAGCAATCGTGCTCCACAGAGTATGGGATTGAATATACCGGGTCGTTTTCTGCAGCATGTAACAGTAGTAGTCTCTCACTGAGATGCATAACCTGCTATTCTCCTCTGCATATGGATGAGTATTCCGGACATTAGGATTCATACGAGAACTATACAATTCATCTAAACGACAGAATACGCATAAGGCTTACCTGCATCCTCATCATCATCATCACGTCTACCTCTTGGTTGTTGCACAACTGGCCAAGGGACATCATGTTTAGGTAGTTTCAGATGCCAACCAAGCTCACCCCTTGGGTAGAATAATGGGTAAGAGAGCGGGTCATACGAGCCAGACGTCACATGTATACCGTGCCTCTGGTTGTCGTTCCCGCAAAGTGTAATCCTCCGATCGAATCTCTTTGCTAGGTCAGTGCCCTCCACCCAAATTACAGCGACCTCCGATGATAGAGGTCTATTATACTTCCGTTGATCTAGTCTCTGGTCCGTGTTGAGGTCTATCCTGTAATCATCGGGGTTGTCCCTGTGGGCACCCAAACTCCTAAACTACTGGGAGTACGGGTTATCCTTGAGTATGTCCACTACTTTCTGACGACATTCTGATCTAATTGCTTGGTGGCAGGCTAGCGATGGGTTAGGACTGGGTCGTCATCATAGAGGTACAATTGTAGGTGCTCTGCACGGGATGTTGTTCTGAAGGAATGAACGTTGTGGTAGATGGTGCCGTGCGCCCTGAAGGTGTACACCCCAGACTTCATGTTTGTGTAGCTTTCATCCAGGGTGACGCCGAGCGTTGTGAAGGAGAAGTGGCCGTTGAAGAACCGTATGTTCTCCAGAAAATGCCTAGAGTCCGCATCCTGGCTAGACCAAAGCCTCATTATTAGCTCCGGGATGGGCTCCGGTTGCTTCAGCTCGATCTACCCATTGCGACAGCAGAATCCCGGGGCCTCGGACACAAACTTCTTGGCCTTGCAGTGGTCGCAGTTCACGGCGTAATTGAGGTTGTGTGTACCATCGGGGAGGTTTGAGTACACATAGTCCAAGGGATCATGGTCGACATAGGTATTGTGACTTGAGTCTTCCAATTCGTCGTGCTCCATGTCATCAGCAACCGAGCCTGCAAACAATGTTTCTAATTAATGCGATACTCCCACCGTGTGGATCTTTCTCAAGCTGGTGTACATACCTTCACCAGCAAACAGGTAATACTCATCATCGAAGAGGTTGTCAGGGTTGGCATTATCATTCATGAGACCACTAAGGTAAGCGTCCATGTCGTCTGTGCAGGTGCTGAATCAATAAATGAGGGTTAAGTGTCAAGGGACGCAAGGAGAGTAAGGATGGGAGTGTTACCTTCACTCCTGATCGTGTACTCCGGTGCGCTAGATGAGGTTGAGGCACCGTGTGCTTCAAGTACGGTTGGTTGTCCCGTTGAGCTCATTTTCGGTATGAAGATGGTCCTGGCGGTTGGGGTCTTCACCCTACTTGCAAAGCGTACATGATTTCCGCTTGCCAATTTTCTCCCGACGTTTCTTCGCCGCCATACCTCCCTTGCAAGCTCGCTCTCTCGTCCTAAGCTGAGCTCTCGACTCATGTCTTTGCTCGTTAGCTGCACTATCCGCTATTGTTAGCGGATCACTGGTTTGCTAGTCGACACTTTTTAGGTGATCATCATTTTCGATGAGGTCGCGATCTATAGCACCGTCACCAAAGGTTCTACTTAGGTATGCACCTGCAACATTTTTTAATTGTCATAAATAACTGCTGAATGATTAAAAAATGAAAGCTGATTGCTGATGTTATAACTACCATCGGTTTCGGTGTTGCGAATGTATGTGGGGAACGACGTGATAGTAGGAGCATAATCTATTAGTTCACCATGGGATTGTTGCGCAGAATCCAAAATGACGATATTATTGTCCATCATACTGCAACTGTAGGCGGCTGCACCGATTCGGAGCAAGTAAATATTTGTTTAATGCATACGAACAAAAGATGTGGAGTACACATGCAAGAAATACCGTAAGTTTTTAAGGTGTGACCGCATGTGCTTGCCGCAGCTGAGGTTGCTAAATCAGGACGAGGCATCGCAATGGATTCAGCACATGGGGTGTTCCGCATAGCTTTCTCCCATTGTCGGCGCTGAGCACTCATCTCCCCCTTCTGCTCTGGTGTCAAGCTATCTCGATGTTTCTGATCTGTATCATGTCTTTGTGTGTTTATCCGTTCCTTCTTCTCCTTGTAAGTGGCTCGCCTCTTTGCATTTATAATATCTCTTTGCTGTTGTGATAAGACATGACCAGTGTTTGTGTCGTCTTGTGTCTTCTTCTGATAAGCTGCTCGCTTCTGTGCATTTATATTTTCTCTTTGTTCTCTTGTGTCCTGGTGTTTCTTCTTCTGGTAAGATTCCCGTCTGCGTGTGTTCAACTTATCGATATGTTCTTGGTACCCTTCGTCTTCTTTTTTCGTTTTATAAGCTGCTCTTCTCCGTGCGTTCTTGGCATCCCGAGCCCTTGTAGCTGGATCTGTTATTGTACACATATATATACACATTAGCATCCGAACCAGAACATTCAAGATAAATGATCTCACGGTTCAGTGGAGCTATTACTTCATCGTATTTTCCGCTACAATCATGCACCATGAGGGCTACAATATATCAATGACAAAACAAACCAGATTACGAGCAAGTGGAAGGTGAGACATACCTGGACTCCCTTTGGGGAGTTCTATGATTTCAGCAGAGGGGATTGTAGCTTCGTGAACCAACCTGCTCGACGGTTGTGGGTCGGATGCAATGTGTCGGGGGGATGAACCCGGGCAGGCAACGGAACCCGGATCTATTTCACAAACAGCGGGGCCCGCATCGTCCCGCAAACCGACGTGCGCCAGGCCGGGTCGCTCGACCCGGCAGGGACCGCAACCCGGCCAAGACCCTCGACTCGGCAAGGTACGTCGACCCGGCCGCAGCAGCTGGCCCAAGGCAGTTCAACCCGGCGCAACCGTGGCTTCCCAAACAAGCCAACTCACCCGTGGCTTCCACGGCAACCCAACCACGGGTCAGCTCCCTTCCCATCCAGGCCGTAAGATGGGACGAGACCTCAATCACCGATGACCAAGACTATAGTGCTCCCACCCATGCCTGTGGTCAGCCGGAGCGTGGCAACAGTACCCCTTACCTACCCGCTGACCAGGGCTGGCGTGGCAACAGTGTTCCCGCCCTCACCGCTGACGACAGCAAGCGGCGGCCTGACGGAGAACACCGTGCGCGGCTCGACTTGGCCACGCCATGACGATTGACAAGACGGCGCACAGTCCCCCTAGGTACGTGGGGCCCGCACCTAGGGGAACCCGGCGAACCACAAGCCCACTAGCGGGACCCAGCCCGATACCCCGGACACTGGCAATACGGACCCACCGACTCGGCATATTACCATTGTAACCCTGGGTGGGTTGATCTATAAAACCCCCCAGGAGCCCACGCCTACAGGGGCACGATATGTGAAGTGAGATAGAGAGGCAAGCATAGGACTAGCCACTGCATAGCAACGCCAAGGAGAAGGAGCAGCCCAAGCCTTGGCCAGCCTCCTTCCTCCCCCACACAGCTCCAGGAGAAACATTGTACTATCGACCATCCAACTAACCTCGGCAGGACTAGGGGTGTTATCTCTCCGGAGAGCCCCGAACCTGGGTATGTCTGGCGTCCCGCACCCGCGCATATGAACCCCGCCTCGGGAGCCCACCAGTGCCCTCGAGCCTCCTCCTCTCTTTAGCCATCCCTTGGCATCTGCCGTGCACCCACCACGACAGTTGGCGCCCACCGTGGGGCAGCTCGAGGAGCTGGCCGGAAGCATGCTTCGGACGGGGCCCTTCTCCTACTCCTACGACTCCGTTGCTATGGCGGATGACGTCATCAGCATGCTCGCTGCCTCCTTCACCCCGCTGCGCATCTCCGACGTGTTCGCGGCCGACGAGTACCCCAGCGAGGTGCTCAGCTACTCCGACTCCCCGCTCTCTCTTAGAGGCGGATTCACTGCCGGGGCGATGGACGCCCAGGTGGAGGTCTTCATCACCGGCGATGGCGCCTCTTCCTCGTCGAGCAAGGCGAGAAGAGTCGCCGAAGCCGCGGCCGCCACGGCACGGACGGAGTCGTCCGACCCGCTGCGCACCGCGCTGTAGATGCTGGACCTGTCCGAGACGCTGGCCGCCACCAGGCGTTGCCTGGAAGCTGCTCATATGGAGCACGACGCTGCCCACGGATTCACACCCGCCGCGGCCGAGCCGAGCTGGGCCGCCTATACTCGCGCCCGGGAAGGAAGCGTCGGCCGAACGCCGGCGCCGTCCGGACCGTCTGAGACCCGATCAAGAACATGCAGCGGCGGAGGCAGCCGCGGTCGGCCTCGACCAGCTCGCAGGCGAGGAGCTCAAGGGGCGCATCAGACGGATGCGCGAGCTCCTCCACGCCGCCAACACCCAGCAGGATCGCCTCAACCAGCTCGCCAAGCCGGTCGGGTCTGGCTCCGCCCGCCTTGGCGGGCCCGGCGAACTCCTGCACACGGCCTCCTCGTCGCCCGACGAGGCGCATTCCGGCCAAGCTCGGACCCCGCAACCCGGCCGGCACCGCCTCCGACGCTCTGGGCAACGAGCCCGCCCCAGAGACGCAGTGCGGACCCGGCCAACACGACCGGCGTCCGGCTCCAGCCGACCCGGCCCCTCGGGGCCTGGCCGCCAGTCGACTCGGCCCGCGCGCCATCGACGATGCCTACACGCGCCACCACCTCGATCAGCTCGCTCGCTCCCTGGAGGTGGAGGAGAGCGGCGCTATCGGGCCGGCGTGCTTCGGCCCACGCATCCGGGAGGAACCCTTCCCCAAAGGGTTCGTGCTTCCCCCCGACACCCCCAAGTACAATGGGACCGTGAAGCCAGACGACTAGCTCACCGACCACACCACGGCCGTTGGCATCACTGGTGCCAATCGTCGTCTCGCCGTGCGCTACACACCGCTCATGCTCCAAGGATGGTTCGCACATGGTTGAACAGCCTGCCGATGGGCAGCATCATCGCATGAGTCGATTTCGAGGAAGCGTTTGTCCGCAACTTCACGGGGACGTACAAGCGGCCCGGTCGCGCCAGCTAACTCGCCATGTGCGTGCAGGGGCTGACGGAGACCGTCCGCGAGTACCTCGCACGCTGGACTGAGCTCCGGAATAGCTGCGAGGGCGTCCATGAAGTCCAGGAGATCCAATACTTCGTCAGCGGGTGCCGAGACGGCACCCTCCTTAAGCACAAGCTTCTACGCTCCGAGCGGGCCACCATGGCCGCGCTCATGGTGACGGCGGACAAGTACGCCAATGCCGACTCCGCCATGAAGATCCAGGTGGCGCTGGATGAAGCCGGCAAGGCGAAGCCGGTCCCTCCACTGAAGTCGGCCAGCGAAAGCAGCCGGTAGCAGCATCACCACAACAACAAGCGCAAGGCCGACCAGCCGGCGCAACGTCACGACAACTGGCTCATCACGGCCGACGAGCCTGCGGCGGACCCGGCAGCGAAGCGCCGGCAGACCGGCAACATGGCATGGCAACCCGCCATGAGCTTTGATGAGATGCTCGACGCCCCATGCAAGCACCACAGTGGCGCAAGACCCTCCACGCACACACTTCGACAGTGCGCCATCACCAAGCGCATCATGAGGGACGATGTTCCACCTCCTCTGGCTCCGGCTCCGGGCGCGGGGCAGCCGCCTCTGCATCCACCACGCCTCCCGCCGGCGTCGCGATGCGGAACGACGCACACCCGGACCAGAACGCGGCCTACGTCATCTTCACCAGCCTCGGTGACGACAAGCGCAGCGAGCACCTCGTCTGGCAGGAGGTGAACACCGTCGTCCCGGCCAAGACGGACTTCATGCATGGGTCGGATTGCCCGGTCACCTGGACCCGGGAGGATCACCCGGCAGTCATGCCGAGCCCGGGCGGGTACGCCCTCGTCCTCAACCCTATCATCGTCGCGCGGCGCACCTACAAGTTCTCCCGAGTGCTTATCGACGGCGGCAGCAGCATCAACATCCTCTACCGCGACACGATGACCAAGCTCGGCCTCAAGGACGAGGACCTGGAACGAATCCTGACAGTCTTCCACAACATCGTACCCGGCCTGTCCTGTTCACCCATTGGCCGGGTCCGGCTCGATGTCCTGTTCGGCGACAGCAGCCACTTCTGACACGTACCGATCTGGTTCGAGGTGGTGGACCTGTCCAGCGCGTATCATGCGCTGCTGGGCCGACCCTCGCTGGCCAAATTCATGGCGGTTCCCCATTACGCGTACCTGAAGATGAAGATGTCGGGTCCCAAGGGCCTCATTACCATCACCGGCGACTACCGCAACT
This sequence comes from Aegilops bicornis, assembly GCA_021605145.1. Classification (NCBI taxonomy): domain Eukaryota; kingdom Viridiplantae; phylum Streptophyta; class Magnoliopsida; order Poales; family Poaceae; genus Aegilops; species Aegilops bicornis. The sequence continues at coordinate 606,211,006 of CM038669.1, read as the reverse complement.
CTCTGGAGTGCGCCCGAGACGGCGCCAAGCTGGCCGAGTCACTGGTCATTGTCGAGGAGCGGCGCCAGCTTGACCGGATCGTCGCCCTGGCCGGCGAGGCCTCCGCTGCGTCGATCCCGACCCTGCACCCGGCCGATGAGGCCGCCTTCAAGCCCTCCAAGGAAACCAAGAAAGTGAAGCTGAACCCGGAAGACCCCAGCTGCAGCAAGTACGTTGTCGTAGGCGCCCGCCTCGACAGCAAATAGGAAGGCGAGCTCGTCGACTTCCTCCGTGAGAATCGGGATATCTTCGCATGGACCCCCAAAGACATGCTGGGTATCCCGAGGAAGTACGCCGAGCACAAACTCCACGTTCACAAGGACGCCAAGCCTGTCCGTCAACCCCTCCGTCGATTTTCCGAAGAGAAGAGAAGAACCATTGGTGAAGAGGTCACCAAGCTCTGGGCGGCCGGCCTCATAATGGAAGTGTTTCACCCCGAGTGGCTGGCCAGCCCAGTCCTCATCCTAAAGAAGAACAAGACCTGGCGCATGTGTATCGACTACACTAGCCTCAACAAAGCATGTCCCAAGGATCCGTTCGCTCTCCCGTGGATCGACCAAGTCATCGACTCGACCGCCGGGTGCGAGCTCTTGTCCTTCCTGGACGCCTACTCCGGCTATCACCAGATCAAGCTCGACCCGGCTGATGCCCTGAAGACGTCCTTCATCATGCCCTTTGGGGCGTACTGCTACATCACCATGTCATTCGGCTTGAAGAACGCCGGCGCCACCTTCCAACGTTGCATGCAGAAATGCTTGCTACCGCAACTCGGCCGCAACATCCACGTGTACGTGGACAATATCATGGTGAAGACCAAGCAGCACCTCACGCTCCTCGACGATCTGAAGGAAACATTCGCCAACCTCCGCGAATACGAGGTCAAGCTCAACCCGGAAAAGTGCGTCTTCGTCCCAGCCAGAAAGCTGCTCGGCTTCCTCGTCTCGGAACGCAGCATCGAGGCAAACCGGAGAAGATCAAGGCCATCGAGCGCATGCGCAAGCCAACCCGGCAACGCGATGTCCAGAAGTTCACAGGCTGCCTGGCCTCGGTCAGCCGGTTTCTAAGCCGGTTGGGCGAGAAGGAACTGCCCCTGTACCAGCTAATGAACAAAACAAGCCCGTTCGAGTGGAAAGGCAAGGCGGACGAAGCTTTCCAAGACCTCAAGTGCATGCTCTCCACCGCACCAGTCCTGGCCGCACCAACCGACAAGGAGCCGCTGTTGCTCTACATAGCCACGACCTCGCGGGCAGTCAGCACGGTGATGGTGGTCGAGCGACCGGAGAAGGGAAAGATCCAGGCCGTCCAGCGCCCGGTCTACTACCTGAGCGAAGTGCTCTCCACGTCCAAGCAGAACTACCCGCACTATCAGAAGATGTGTTACGGCGTGTACCTCACCGCCAAGAAGCTGAAGAAGTACTTTCAAGAACACGTCGTCACCATCGTCAGCACGGCGCCTATTGGAGAAATCATCGGGTGCCGGGACGCCTCTGGTCGGGTCGCCAAGTGGGTGATCCAGCTAGCCGGCCACACCATCCTCTACGAGCCCCGCACCAGGATCAAGTCTCAGGCCCTGGCCGATTTCCTCGTCGACTGGACCGAGACCCAATACCTGCCGCCGCCTCCTGACTCGACGCGTTGGCGCATGCACTTCAACGGGTCCAAAATGCGACTCGGCTTAGGGGCCGGCATCGTACTGTCATCTCCAAAGGGTGACCGACTCCGTTACGCACTCCATATCCACTTCGCCGCCTCCAACAACGTCACCGAATACGAAGCCCTTGTGCACGGCCTCCGGATCGCCAAGGAACTCGGCATCCGGCGCATCTTGTGCTACGACGACTCGGACTTGGTGGTGCAGCAGTGCTCCTGCGAGTGGGACGCCCGGGACTCCAACATGGAAAGCTACCGCTTCCTCATCCAGAAGCTGTTCGGATCCTTCGATGGCTGCGAGTTCCTCCACGTCCCGCGTGCAGAGAATGAGGAAGACGACACGCTCGCCAAGATCGCCTCGTCGCGCCAAGCCATCCCGTCCGGCGTCTCCCTCGAGCACCTGCGCAAACCGTTCGTCAAACCGTCGCCGGACTCCAAGTCCATCCACGTCCCAGAAGACCCGGCCGCGCCGCAGGCCAGCCCGGGGGCTACTGAACCCAGCTCGGGGGACTGCTGAAACCGGCCCGGGGGCTGCTGGACCCGGCCCGGGGGCTACTCAGCTCAAACCGGCCACCATCACCTCGGACCCGGCCGTCACCAACCCGGGGGCTGCTCAACCCGGCCCAGGAGTCGCCGACTCGGAACCCACCCAGGTGGCCGTCTTCACCGTCGTTGCGGCCCCATCTTGAGCCTTGCCGATATCAGAGTTTCTGGTGAACAGGGTTCTCCCCATGGACGAGACCGAGGCTCGGCAAATTCAGCGCCGGGCGTCCGCCTACAGCATCATCAACAACGAACTTGTCAAGCGCAGCTCTACCGGCATGTTCCAGCACTGCGTCGAGCAGGATCGCGACATCGACATACTCCTCGACGTTCACCAGGTCGATTGCGGGCACCACGCCGCATCACGATCCCTCGTGGCCAAGGCGTTCCGCCACGGCTTCTACTGGCCAACGGCCCTCGAAGACACCGAGTCGCTCATCCTCAAGTGCGAAGGATGCCAGCGCTTCAGTAAACGCAGCCACCAGCCGGCGTCAGCACTCCGAACCATACCGATCGCCTGGCCCTTCGCGGTCTGGGGACTCGACATGGTGGGACCCTTCAAAAACGCTCGAGGCGGCGTGACGCACTTACTGGTGGCAGTGGACAAATTCACCAAATGGATCGAGGCAAGACCAATCAAGAAATTGGACGGGCCAACAGCCGTCTGGTTCGTCAAGGACATAGCGGTGCTATACGGCATGCCGAATAGCATCATCACCGACAACGGCACCAACTTCGCCAAGGGCGCGCTCGAGCAATACTGCTCCGTCTCCGGCATCCGCCTCGACCTGGCCTCCTTGGCACATCCACAGTCCAACGGGCAGGTCGAGCGGGCCAACGGACTCATCATGTCCGGCATCAAGCCATGACTCGTCGAGCCACTCATCCGCTCACTCGACAGTTGGCTTGACGAGTTGCCCGCAGTTCTCTGGAGTCTGCGCACAACACCAAACCGGTCGACCGGGTTCACCCCGTTCTTCCTCGTGTACGGCTCCGAAGCCATCATCCCTGCCGACGCCGAGTTTGACTCGCCGCCTGTCATGATGTACACCGAAGCCGAAGCAAGAGAAGCACGCGAAGACGGCGTCGACCTGCTCAACGAGGCGCGCCTTCTCGCACTTAGCCGCTCGGCTATCTACCAACAAGGCATGAGGCACTACCACAGCAAGAAGATCAAGCCTCTCGCATTCCGCGAAGGCGACCTCGTTCTCCGACTCGTCCAAGAGCAGGCAGGCCAGCACAAGCTGTCCTCTCCATGGGAGGGCCCGTTCATCGTGAGCAGGACTTCGCGCGACCGCAACGCCTACTACCTCATCGACGCGCGCGAGTCGAAGAAGCGCAAGAGGGACACCGCTGGCGAAGATACGACCCGGCCGTGGAACGCGGAACTCCTCCGTCCGTTTTACAGTTAGCCGCACGAATGTATGTATCAACGCCTTTTGCAAGCATATGAAACTACGGGGGTCCCCGAACGAGACTCGGGGGCTGCCTTTTGCCGACCAATTTATTGCGTCCATATTTTGAATCACTTTACTACCGAACCCACCCGCCGGCTCGACTAGCCCGACCCGGGGGCTGGCCGGCTTGATCGGCACCCCGCCGCTTTACTTGGTGATTCCTGATAAAGCTAGGATGCCACGGTCCCCCACTTCGCCCTAAAACCGCAGATCTAGCTCTGGCTGACGGCTGGCAAGCACAACGGGCCAAAGCTCTCCTACAATTAATACACTAAGTCAAAAGCCGCCGGGTCGACAAACCCAGCCCGACGCTTGTCAACTAAGTTAGCCGCACGACCGGCTGCTCACCAACCGGCCAAGCCGGATTGCCGCCAGCCGGCCCAGTGGGTGTTTCGCTCGCGCTCAACGCTTCTAAGGACCCAACTCCTGCGCGCGCCTCTCGAAGAGCCGAACTTCTTGTCACGGACCGGAGCCTCGACCGTCTGAATTGCGGCGGGGGGGGGGGGGGAGGTTTCAGAGAGGAACAACGCATGAAATAAGTTCGAAAAAAGCAGAAGGCAAAAAGCAAATAAACACTCACAATATTTACACATAAATGTTTCAAGCAAAGGCCCACGGCCCGAGTTCATTACACCCTGAAAACCCCCAGTGGGTGGGTGGACCTGCTACTTAACAAAGTTTTCTACAAAGATTCTCAGGCATTCCCAGCGCCGCGTCACGACGTTGACGGCTCCCCCCTGCCGGCCTCCGGGTCCAGCGAAGCACCGGTGTCCTCTTCGGCTTCCGCGTCGCCATAGACGCCCGTCTCCTCCGAGCTGCCCTCCGGGTCGCGAAGAAGCAAGCCGTAGAGCATAATTGGTTTGATGCCAACAATTAGCATTGCCAATATTTGGCAAGCCAACATTTGGCAAAATCAAAATTTGCCAAATGTTGGCAACCTTTTGTGAGGTTGAGAAGAAAATTTGGTAGCCAACCAATCACTAGCCAACATTTGGCATTTGCCAAATATTGGCATGCCATCTTTTGGCATCAAACCAATCATGCTCGTAGTCATCGCCATCCACGACCGCGCCGTCTTTCGTCCGCTCCGGATGGAACCCGTCGTGGAAGGCGAACTCAGCAATATAGCCGGCCCGGGAGGCGATCCGGCCGGCCTGCTCCTACAGCAACTGCTCCGAACCAGCGCGCTGACCCATCGGCGCGTCTAGCTGAAGATCCGGATGCCAAGACAGCGCCATCTCAGCACCGGCCCGGGCGGCGGAAACACGCCAGTCGCTAAGGCGATCTGGGCCCATCTCCAACCTGCGCGCTAGGCGCGCGAAGCTACGCGGATGGACGGAGTCCGGCCACAGGGCCGCCATCATCGTGGCGTCGGCCCGGGACAGCCGCTCCATCTGCGTCCCCAAGACCCGCAGCCGGGCCTCAGCAGCGACAATGATCTCCGGGAAGGTCCAGGCTGTCAGCAGATCCATCCCGGACCCGACAACGCCGGTCGGATTGCGCTGATAGTGGACGGCTTCCTCCGCCAGCCGCTGCGTCTCCGGAAAGTCCCCTGTAGCCAAAGAAGAAGCAAGTTAGAAGAACAACAAGGAAGGAAGGGCCGGGTCCCGATCCGGCAAACTACGAAGAAGCAGCACTTACTGGAGAAAGACTCTTCGAGGTGCTGCGCCTCGAGCAATGTACCATGTCGCTCCCGCTCCAAGACGCGGTCCCGCTCCCCGAGCGCCTTCTCCAGGTCGGCCGCCTTAGCAAGGGCCGCCTTCAGCTCGGCGTCCTTGTCTTTGGCCGCCTTCTCGGCCGCCTCACGGCGGCGAGCCTCGGCCTGGCGGGCCTCCTCAGCCATGGTGGCCTGCTCCTGCAGACGCTCCACCTGGGCCTGGAGCTGACCCTTGTCGTCGAACAGCTGGCCGCGTTGCTGGTCCGCCTCGACCAGGGCCTGCCGCGTCTCCACCATCTTGGCGGCCTCTGCATTAAGAAGCTCCACCTTGGCCTCGAGGCGGCTCTTGTGACCCGCCAGCTGCTCGTGCAGCCGGTTGGCCTCATCAAGAGACCGTCGGGCCACGCCCGCCTCCGCCCTCGCCTGCGCCGCCTCGACGCCGAGACGGCCGATATCAGCAACAAGCCGGTCATAATGATGACCAACCCGGAATAGTCGGGTCCGCCAAGACAGCACCTCGGCTGCGAAGAAAAAGAACTCAGCATACAGAAAGAAAAAGACAAGACCTAAGATTTGGCCCAACTACTACATAGTTGGCCCAAACCTCGGGGGCTACACCCAGTGGGTGCGCTGGCGCGCCACCACAAGGATGAAATCACAAGAAAACAAGAAGAGAGAAGAAGTTTCCAAGACGGCGCGCTCCAAGTCGCGCGTCCGCTCCACCTCCGCATGGGCGAAGGCCTCAAGCCGCTCCGCCTCCTCCTGGGTCTCGGGCCCAAAGACGGTCGCGCCCCCGCTTCGCGCGGGCTGCGGCATGGCGGCTCGGCGTCCTCCCGGACGGAGCACCAAGGCACGCCCACCGCTGGCCGCTTGCGACGCGGCCAGCACCTCCTCCGACGCCCCTCCCGGCGCCATCACCTCCTCGGACGCCGGGACGCCCTGCGTCGCCACCTCAGGCACCGCCGCCTGCGGTGCCTCCTCCATAACCGGCGGCGCTTCCGGCAACACCGCCCGCGATGCCTCCTCCAAAGCGACGCAGCCTCCACCGTCATCGGCCCTCGCGCGCTCGACCACGTCGGCCCGCGGCGGGGTATCGCCCCCCACGTCCACGACCTCCCGGTCGAGGACGACCACCTCAGCCTAGCCTCCGCGGCCGTGCTCTCTCACCATCGACGGCTCAAAAAACGTCGCCGCCACCACTGTACCCTCCGGCATCTTGCGCCAGGCTGGCTCCGCACCGCCTTGCGCCCATGCCGCCGCCGCGTCGGTCCAAGCCCGGACCGGCGCCGCCTCCAACTCCGCCTCGGCCCGGTTCCTGTACTGCCAGGCCAAAGGCCTCGGCGTCATCCGGGTCCAGGCCGAGGTCCGAGTCGCCCCGTCCCTCCTCCCCGGCCAGGCCGGCGAGGTCGGACCGGCTTATGCGGAACGCGGCCCCCTCGGCGGCCGCGGCCTCTGCTGCCGCCCTCGCCAGCGCGATCGGCGACCTGAAGAAAAAAGAAGAATGAACAAGCGAAAGACAAGGCTGGCCCAAGAAATCCAGGCGCAAGCAAGAAGTAAGACTTACCCCGACAAAGGCGGGACCGGGTCGGCTTCCCAGCGCCTCGTCTTGGCGGCCTCCCAGTGCTCAGCCGGATCCGCCCGTGCGTTTGGGCCAGGGTCGCGGCGCGACACTTTATCCCATTCGATGCGGGCGGCTCGGCGCCGCCCCATGCGAGGACCCGGCTCCGCCCGCCTCACCGCCTCCCTGTCAGGACCCCGAATCCAAGTCACATCGATCTAGCCGGTAACACCTCATATCACTTTGCGGCCTCAAGCACGGTATTCCCACGGGTGTCGCCTTACCTTGGCCCGGGACCGTTTGCGCCTTTTGGCTCACGTATATGATAGTGTCTCTAGCATCCATATGACAGAGAACCCGGGCCGACATGGCTAGTCGTGAACCCAAAGCGGCACTAACCCATGGGGACAGGCATACATGAATCACATCGAGCATGTCGGTAGCAGCGTGTGAATCCGGGCTGTAGCACTGGGCTAACAGGACTCCGGTCACCCGGCTGTATGAGCTAGGCAGGACTCCGGATGTCACCGCGTGACATTTCCCGAAGGACAGAACCACGAGAACGAAGTGAAAAACATGCCGGTCAGTCAAGTGTCCAGAGCAGTAGATCTGGGCTAGCAGGACTCCGGTGAACCGGGCTGTAGCGGACTACTATCGCTCAGGAAGCACTAGACTACGTTTCCCCATATGAGAGGCTGCCAAGGATAAACAACTAGATTGTCGGATCCCACACATACCAAGCATTTCAAACATACACACAATATGCTCAATATGTGCAAATACAACATGGCATCACAACATAACTCTACGACTCAAATATTTATTCATTAGGCTCCGAGGAGCGAGATATGACAAACATGGGTCTCACGATCCAACACTCAGAGCATACAAGACAACACATGCGGAAGCTTAACATGTCTGAGTACAGACATCTACAAATGAAAAAGGCTTAGAAGCCTGACTATCTCCCAGATCCTGCCGGGGGCACAAGATCGTAGCTGAGATATCAAGCTAAATGTCCAAGTCGACGGGTTCTGAAACCTGGGATGCGCAAGGAAGCTGATGAGCGGGAGGCCCTCACGGGCCGCACCGCTGTCCGACCCTGATCTTCTGTGAAGGGTTCGAGTTGGAGCACGCCTGTCGGGACCCGAAAGAACTGACGTCTCTCTGCAAAACATAAAATAAGCAAACGTGAGTACAAATGTACTCAGCAAGACTTACATCGGAACTAACTACATATGCATCATTATCAACAAAGGGGGTGGTGGAGTTTGACTGCAGCAAGCCAGCTTTGACTCGGTAGCTATCCTAAACTATGACTGCAAGTAACTCTTTTGAGGCGGCGCACACGAGTCCACATATTCACCATATCAATACACCACTATGGACCTGCTCCCGTCTTCCTATGAGAACGCCATCCATAGCAATCACGCTTATCTTGCGCATTTTAGAGTATCCACTTTCACTTGTCTATGAACTGTTATAGGCAACCCAAAAGTCCTTTTCCGTGGACACGTCTATTCGAATTGATCATATTAACCCTGCAGGGGTGTACTTCTTCACACACGCTCTCACCACTTATCGTCGTTTACACGACATGTACTCGGCAACCTTCAAGCGGAAGCCCAGCGAGGGTGTCGGCCACGGCCTACCTAAACATTCAAGTCCCTAGTCCAGGTTTATCGCCTATTCGGGTTCCATCCACAGGGAGTCCGGCCGATGTTTCCACTAACGGCCCCGAACGATGTGTGCAGGGTTCCCGAGACACCAAACGGGCGAATCAGTACACCAGGCCACGGTGTATCTACCGCATCATAGCCCACCCCTAGGGTCAGCGCTACGCACGGCCTCCAACACATATCCTACAAACACCAGAAACTAGTTGCAACTCCTGGACAGAGAACAAGGGTGGTTAAGAAGCCGAGAGAGTCAATTAAGGATCCCAATGTGTGGTAGTAACTGTTTCATGGATCACAAACACAGAACTCGGGTCTTGAGGACGGCTGCAATGAGACAACCCACCATGTACTCCTACATGACCTCTCACCGCTACGTTTACCAAATCGTGTTCACACACTTAGCTCACACATAGTAGGACATGTTCACACACCATTCCAATTCATTCCCGATGAATCAGACCTGACTCAACTCTAAGCAGTAGCAAGCATGACATACAAGCAAGTATGATTAGGCACAACAGGGATCAAACAACTCCTACTCATGCTAGTGGGTTTCATCTATTTACTGTGGAATGACAGGTCATGCAGAGGATAAAAGGGGTTCAGCTATCGCAACAAGTAACAGATGAATCGTGGTTGTCCTAATGCAGCAGAAGAGAGCGGAGCGAGAGAGTAGGATTGTATCGGAATGAACAAGGGGGTTATGCTTGCCTGGCACTTCTGAAGATAATATAGTTCTTCATTGGTGTTATCGAGCTCATCGACGGAACCACGTCTATCGAGAGGGGGCAAACACCGGCAACTGAGAAAGAACACAATCGATGCAATGCCACAATATGATGCATGATCATGACATGGCAATATGCTGTGATTTGAGCTAATGCATCTAGCTATGATTTAAATGAAGTTGGTTTGAATGCATGATTCAAATTCCAACTCCATATATGATTATTTAAATGCCCTTTATTTGTTCTGTCCAAAACAGAGGACAAACATTGTTCAAACATGCATGACAATGGTACAGATGGATTCCTTGAATTTTTCTGATAATTTTTCATATATAAATTATTTGATTTGGAGCTACGGTTGAATTACTATGATTTTTAGAAGTTTTAGCTATTTTCTGAAATAAATAAATCGTTTAGATTTATTTAAAATCCAGAAAAGAGTTATTGCATCAGCATGACATCACTGTGATGTCAGCGGTCAACGGGCGCGTCCAGGTCAAACTGACCTGTGGGCCCTGCGTGTCAGTGTAATTAGATTAGCTAAAAACAATTAGTACTAATCCTAACTAATTAACAGGGCCGGGCCCCACCTGTCAGGGAGTCACGGGAAAAGTCAAACTGGGGTCAAACCCAGGTCAAACTCGCCGGAGTTGCCCCGGGGCTCGTCGCGGCCGAGGCGAGGGCCAGCCGGAGAGGTGCGGAGTTTCCTCCTCGCGACCAATTGGCGGCGGAGGGGCGGCTCGTGGGCTGGAGCTCAGCGTCGCGTGCTCTGGTGGGAAGAATCTTGGGGTGGCCGGAAGCTTGGGCGGGCCCGGCGGTGGCGGAGCTTCGAGACAAGCCTTGGGCAGAGTCCGCTGGTGGTCGGGGTCATCTCCTGGGAGCAAACCAAGCACTATGATGCGCCTAGGCACGAGCTACGGTGTCTTCAGCCACGACGGCGACATGGCCGGCGGAGGTGAGCTTCGGCCTCGGTCGAAACGGTGGCTACGGTGATCGAGAGGCATGGGGAGGAGGGGCAAACGACGGAGAAGCTCACAGCGGTTGTAGGGGGCGTCGAAGTGGGCTCGGGGAAGCACGGACGGCGACGAGTCGACGATAGGGATCCACGGTGGCCGGCGATGAAGAAGAGGTCGGTGACGGTGTTTTGAGGCGTCCGGCGTCGAGTGAGTCGACCGGGAGGACGAGGGCGTCGAAATGGAGGCCATGGACACGTCGGCGAGGCGGGGGAGGGCCTCTGGCCGCGGTGGTTCTAGTCGGCAGCGACGCCTGCGCTTGGGTGAGCTCAGGGTAGAGAGCCACGGAAGGAGAGAAGGTCCAGCGAGAGAGGGGAGAGGTGCAGAGGGTCCAGGGGTGTCGTGGCGTTCACAGCCGCGTCGGGGAAGCGCCGGGAAGTAGGAGGTGGCGCGGCGCGTGCCGGCGTGCGGTGGCCACGCGCCTCGGTCCTTCTGGCAGAGGAAGGAGAAGACACAGGAGCCCCTGGTGGGCTGGGCCGCCAGCTGGGCCACCAGGTGGGCTGGGAGGCCAGGTGAGTTCTTCTCTCTCTCTCCCTTTCCTATTTTCTGTTTTCTATTTATTTGCTCTGTTTTGATTTAGTTTATAAACCAAATCATTTTAATAAATCCTGAAAATAATTGTGGGCATTAACTGAATTATTATAGAGGCCCTTAACTATTTCCAGAATTGTTGGAGCATTGAAAAATATTAAAAGTATTTAAATGCCCCAATTCAAATACAATATGGTTTATTCAAAAATCCAAAATGTCCTAGAAAATATGCACCATCGCTGGATATGGTTTTCACCCTTTTCCATAAATCATGAACATTTTTGCAGACCAATTTGGTTCATTGAAAATATTTTGAAGTTGAGCCTATTTGCATTATTTTGGTGCTAGGGGTTTGATCAATCCCCACTTCAAGTTTCTTTAAATTAAAACATGTTGCATGAATGCTTATGCAGGTCAAGCAAGGACTAGGCTAGGGCTGTGACACTCCCCCGCCCAACGTCGCTACACCAACAACCGGCGTCAGCATTGCCTATGCCGCAACGCGCCCAAATGATTCAAGACAAATGAAGAAGAGAAAGATTCGAAGCTTACCTGCGCGACGCCCAGCGCCGGCATCAGACTCGGCCACCTCCTCGCCGCCATGAGCCGCGGGCTCCTCTGGTGCCACCGGTGCCACCTGCAACGGAGCCCGGGCGTAAGGATGCCGGCTCGTGTTCAGAAGAATCTCCCGTGACGCGTCGGGACGAGTGAGAAGATGCACGGCGGAAAAATAACAAGACCAGACGCTCACCTGCGGCGCCGGGTTCGCCTGGCTGTACAGCGCTTTGCCGAATCGCCAGTCATCTCCAAGGTTGGCCTTGGAGATTTCGTTCACGCCTCGCGCGACCTACTCTGCAGACAGCCACGTCGACCCCATCCGGTTGGGATCCTGAAGCCCGATCATCTCGCCGATGAGGCAGGAGCGCCTCTAAAGCGGGAGAACCCGGCAAGTGATGAACGCGGCGAGGAGGTCGGTGTCGGCGAGCCCCTCCTGCGTCCTCATCACCGTGACCCGCTCGCACAGGTTGACAATCTCCTGCGACGGGCGCCGAAGCGAGTAGCCTAGTTCGTTTTCGCCCGTGGCTGCCCGACGGCAAAGGGGGGAAGGTTGATGTGGTCCGCACCGTGGTTGCGGACGTAGAAGAAGGAGTTCTGCCACCTTTTGGTAGAATCCTCAAGCGGGATCTTGGGGAAGTCCGCCCCGACCGCTGCGAGATGACGGCGGCCCCGCAGTCGGCGAACTCCCCGGCCGACGGGCCCTGCTGCTTCAAGGAGAAGAAGCGCGCCCAGAGGTCGATGGCTGGCTCGACCCCCAGGTACCCTTCGCACAGGGTCACGGAGCCGGAGAGTTGGACGATGGCGCCGGCGCCGAGGTGGTTCGGCTGGAGCCTGAAGAACTCCAAGAACGCACGGAAGAAAGTGCTCGCCGGCAACACGAAGCCGCGCTCAAAATGCATAAGGAAGACGACGCGCTCATGCCCCTCGGGCATGGCCTCTGCTTGCCGTGCGGCAGATGGACACCAACGTCCGTCTCCCGCGGCAGGCGTCGCGAGGACCGAATGTAGGTGATGTCGTCGGGGGTGACGGTCGAGCCCATCTAGGAGCCCGACGGCAGCGACATCACCGGAAGTAGAAGAGGAAGAAAGACGACGGAGAAGATCTCTGCTCAGGGCTGCGGGCGCAGCTATGTGTCGGTGGCAAGAAGCAGAGCGAGAGCAGGGGGACAGGAGGGCGCGAGCGAGAATAATGTCCGCAGCCTCCTTGCCCCCCTCAATTTATAACCCACCGGTTCAAACGTGGGGGAGTGGGATCATATACACGCGCTCGTTCCACTACACCGCAATAAGTGCGCACGTACACGCACACTAACTGCGCGGGGAAGTGGAACCAGCCCCCAGACGCCGCAATAAATCCGCACGCGTGGCCGAGCGCGCGCGGCGGCGGGCCCCGGCCCATCGCCCAATCCCGTCACGCGCGTGGCCTGTCAGGCCCCTCCGACTTCCGGGCACCACGTGGCACCTGCGCGATGCCCCGGGGATCGCCTCAAGATTCGACGGACTCCTAGGTTCCCGCCACGGCCGGGATGCCGCGATCCGATTTCCGAGAAAATCGGCACACAGTGGGTGTTGCTGGACCCGGCGCTCGCAGATTCCGCCTTGCTCAAGGGTGAAGCTGCGAAGGCCCACTCATTCGAAGACGGCGGACCTTCACAGCTTTGGGGACTACTGTCGGGGGGATGAACCCCGGGCAGGCAACGGGACCCGGATCTATTTCACAAACAGCAGGGCCCGCTTCGTCCCGCAAACCGGCATGCGCCAGGCCGGGTCGCTCGACCCGGCAGGGACCACAAGCCGGCCAAGACCCTCGACTCGGCAAGGTACGTCGACCCGGCCGCAGCAGCTGGCGCAAGGCAGTTCAACCCGGCACAACCGTGGCTTCCCCAATAAGCCAACTCACCCGTGACGTCCATGGCAACCCAGCCATGGGTTAGCTCCCGTCCCATCCAGGCCGTACGATGGGACGAGACCTCAATCACCGATGACCAAGACTACAGTGCTACCGCCCATGCTCGTTGAGGGAGTCTCGGACTAGGGGGTGTCCGGATAGCCGGACTATCGTCACGGCCGGACTCCAAGACTATGAAAATACAAGATTGAAGACTTCGTCCCGTGTCCGGATGGGACTTTCCTTGGCGTGGAAGGCAAGCTTGGCAATACGGATATGTAGATATCCTACCATTGTAACCGACTACTGTGTAACCCTAACCTATCCGGTGTCTATATAAACCGGAGGGTTTTAGTCCGTGGGGCGAACAACAATCATACCATAGGCTAGCTTCTAGGGTTTAGCCTCCTTGATCTCGTGGTAGATCTACTCTTGTACTACCCATATCATCAATATTAATCAAGAAGGAGTAGGGTATTACCTCCATCGAGAGAGCCCGAACCTGGGTAAAAACATCATGTCCCTTGTCTCTTGTTACCATCCGCCTAGACGCACGATTCGGGACCCCCTACCGAGATCCGCCGGTTTTGACACCGACATTGGGTCTTTCATTGAGAGTTCCTCTGTGTCTTCACCGATAGGCCCGATGGCTCCTTCGATCATCAACAACGACGCGGTCCAGTGTGAGACTTTTCTCCCTGGACAGATCTTCGTGTTCGGCGGCTTTACTGCTGCGGGCCAATTAAGCAGCCATCTGGAGCAGATCAAAAGCTACGCCCCTGGCAATCAGGTCAGATTTGGAAGTTTGAACTATAAGGCCGATATCCGCGGGGACTTGGTCTTCGACGGATTCGAGCCGCAGCCAAGCGCGCCGCACTGTTTCGATGAGCATGATCTAGCTCTGCAGCGAGCAGTGTCTTGGAGGTCACCGGCACCCGCTCCGGCCATTGATCCGGGCGGATTCCCCGAGCGAGGACGAGTGGTTGGACACCGCCTCGGGGCTACAATCTCACGGCAATTGGGCGAACTCTGTCCCTGTCGCTGCGAAGACCTTGACTCCAGGGTGTCGGACTCCTCTCCGGACTCCGAACCCTCCGCGCCCCTACCAATCGAATCCGATTGGGCGCCTGTCATGGAGTTCACTGCCGCGGACATCTTTCAGCACTCGCCCTTTGGCGATATTCTCAATTCACTAAAGTCTCTCTCTTTATCCGAAGAGCCCTGGCCGGACTGCGGACAGGAAGGGTGGGATACGGACGACGAAATTCAATGCCCACCCACCACCCACTTTGTAGCCACTTTTGATGATCTAACCGACATGCTTGACTTCGACTCCGAAGACATCGACGGTATGGGCGGCGATGCGGAGGCGACCAAGACCCAGCGCCTCTGAGGCCTTGGAAGGCCACCTCGTCATATGACATATACATGGTGGACATCCCGAAAGATGGAAATGGCGATGGAACAGCGGAGGATGACCCCTCAAAGAAACAACCGAAGCGCCAGCGTCAGCGGCGCCGCTCTAAATCCCGCCACCGCAAAAACGGTGATTCCGGCACGGGAGATAATAACACCGGACGATTGCGAAGAGAACCCCCTCGGCGGGACTTCGGTAGCGGAGGAGGGAGAAGCAAGCCCGCGATTTAAAGTGCGACAGAAAGAGAGGTTGAGGACGATAATTATGCGCCTCCCTCCGAAGATGACGCAAGCCTCGACGACGACGAGTTTGTCGTGCCTGAGGATCCCGCCGAACAGGAGTGTTTCAAATGCAGGATTATAGCCACGGCAAACAGCCTCAAGAAAAAGCAGCAACAACTTAGAGCTGACCAAGATCTGCTAGCTGACAGATGGACTGAGGTCCTCGCAGCCGAAGAGTAGGAACTCGAACGCCCCTCCAAAAGCTACCCCAAACGCAGGCCGTTGCCTCGATCAGAGGAAGTACCCAAGTCACCAGCGTATGACATGGCAGACTGGCCACCCCGTGGCCGCGATAGAGAGGCTTCTAGACCCTCCGTTCAAGCCGTTGTCACAGCCCAGAATTGGTTGTAATTAGTGGCGTCTGCATCCATGCATCATGTTTAATTTCAAAGGAAATTTTGAAGTGGGGATGACTAAACCCTAGCACCAGAATAAACCAAATAGGTTCAACCTCCAAATATTTTCAATGAACCCAAAATGCCTTTGGAAAAGTTCATCATTTTTGAATTGGTCCAGAACCTCTGCCAAATAATGGTGCACATTTTTCTAGGCCATTCTGGATTTTTGAATTAATCCATAAAGTATTTGCATTTGGGCCTTTAATTACTATAAATATTTTAATTGCCCAAATAATTCTGAAAATGGTTGAGGGCTGTTGAAAAACATTTCAACAGTGCCCACAATTTATTTCAGGATTTTATAAAGTGGTTTAGTATTTTACTAAATCCAAATAGAAAACAAAGACAGAAAATAGAAAACAGAAATAAACAAAGAGAGAGAGGAAGCCCACCTGGGCCACTTACCTCGGCCCAGTTCCTGTGCAGCCCAGCCACCTCCCCAACCAGTTGTCTTCCTCCTCTCGCTAGAAGGCAGAGGGGAAGCAGTGCACAGCGCTCGCGCGTGCGGGCACGCAGCTGCCTGCTTGGCCCCTCCCTAGCCAGCGCGACACTGGGATCGTTCCCCTGTGGCCTCTGGAACCGCCGACCCCTCGTTCACTCTCCCCCTCGCCTCCCTCTCTCGTTCCTCCCCATGGCCGAGCCGGTCATGAGCGCGCCGCTGCCGTTTCCGAAGTCACCGCCGATCCCGCGCCCCGTTTTCCCTCTCGGGAAGCTCCGCCATGACCTGCTCTTCGTCTCCGCCAAGACAAACGATGCCGGAGCGCCCCGCAGAGCGGCCATCGCTGTTGTCTTAGTCCTCTGCACCGACAGCCGTCATCATCGATTTGCGGCAACCCGACCGCCCCCGACCTTGCCGACGACGCCATCGGACGCACTGTGAGCACCCGCATCGTCTCCCCCTTCTCCCCTGGTCGCGCCCGCCCTCTACACCGTAGCGCCGCCATGGCCGAGAGCTTCTCGCCACCGCGCTCGTCACTGCTGTCACTAGCAAGCCCCAAAGACCAAACCGAGCTTGCAGATTTCTTCCACGTGATGTGTAGATGCCGCTGCATTGCTCAGCTCCCTCGCCCGCAAGCTCTAGCCCTCCCAGCCGCAACCACAGAGCTCCGGCTGCCGCCTTTGCCATCGCCGCCGTTGATTCCGGTGGCCTCGCAGCCTGCTGTTGCCTCCGCTAGATGCGCAAGGGCAAGGGCAACCCCCTGGTGCCCTTAGTTGCCGCTGCCGTGGCCTCTAGGGTGGACGCCGCCGCGTGTATGTGCTCGTCGGTTTTGAACTCCGGCGACGCTGACGTGGCACCGTCGTTAGGCACTAATTACCCAGCTTAATTACCCTCCCTGACCCACTTACCTATGGGCCCCACACCCTTAAATAACCGCAGTTTATTTCCTGTTTAGCTTAGTTAACCACTGTGGCCCCACGCGTCAGCATTGACCGTGCTGACGTGGCCCTTGACCGGCCCCACCCGTCAGTGAACCAAGCCCGACCTTGTGACACTGACGGTGGAACCCACTGATCAGGTTTGACCCTAGTCAACTCGGTTGACCTGCTGACACATTAGTGACACACTGCTGACGTCATTAATGATTTTCTGGATTAAATATAATCGTGGAAATTCTAGAAAATGTTATAAACTTCAAAAATTCATATAAATTCAACCATAACTCAGAATGAAATAATTTATATATGAAAAATGATCAGAAAAATCTAATCTATCCATCTGTACTATTTTCATGCATGTTAGAACAACTTACAGCTGCTGTTTAGGACAAATCATATAATGGCATTTAAACCTTCACATATGAAGTTTGAATTTGAACCTAAGGTTCAAACCAACTTCATTTAACCTTGGTGCTAGTTGCATTAGCCCAATCAACAGCATATTGCCATGTCATGATCATGCATCATATTGTGCATTGCATTGATGTTGTTCTTCCTTGTTTGCCGGTGATTGTCCCCTCTCAGTAGACGACGTTCGACGATGAGTTCGATGACACCGATGAAGAACTATATTATCTTCAGAAGTGCCAGGCAAGCAAAACCCCCTTGTTCATTCCGATACAATCCCACTCTCTCGCTCCTGCTCTCTTTTATTGCATTAGGACAACAACGATTCATCTGTTACTTGCTGCGGTAGCTGAACCCCTTTATCCTCTGCATGACCTGTCATTCCACAGTAAATAGATGAAACCCACTAGTATGAGTAGGTGTTGTTTGAGCCTGGTTGTGCCTACTCATCCATGTTTGTTTGTCATGCCTCCTACTGCTTAGAGTTGAGTCTGGTCTGATTCATCGGGGATGAATTGGAATGGTGATGAACATGTCCTACTGTTGAGAGCTAAGTGTGTGAACACGATTTGGTAAAAGTAGCGGTGAGAGGCCATGTAGGAGTACATGGTGGGTTGTCTCATTGCAGCCGTCCTCAGGAACTGAGTTACGTGTTTGTGATCCATGAAACGATTACTACCACACATTGGGTTCCGGTAACTTCGGCCCCTCTCGGCTTATTAATCGCCTCGATCTCTGTCCCAGGAGTTGCAACTAGTTTACGGTGTTTGTAGGATATGTGTTGGAGGCCGTGCGTGCGGCTGACCCTAGGGGTGGGCTATGATGCGGTAGATACACCATGGCCCGGTGTACGGCGCCCGTTTGGTGTCTCGGGAACCACACACATCGTTTGGGGCCGTGGCGACACCCGGATGGATCTCCTTGCGGATGGAACCCGAATAGGCGATAAACCTGGACTAGAGACTTGTGTGGTTAGTCGGTTGGTGGCGATTCCTCGCCAAAGCTTCCGCTTGAAGGTTGCCGAGATACACGACGTGTACATGGTGGTAAGTGGCGAGGCGTGTGTGAAGAAGTACACCCTGCAGGGTTAATATGATCTATTCGAATAGCCGTGTCCATGTAAAGGACTTCTAGGTTGCCTATAACAGTTCATAGACAAGTGAAAGTGGATACTCTAAAACTCGCAAGATAAGCGTCAGTGCTATGGATGGCGTTCTCGTGACGAGACGGGGGCGGATCCATAGTGGTGTATTGATATGGTGAATATGTGGACTCGAGTGCGCCACCTCAAAAGAGTTACTTGCAGTCGTAGTTCAGGTTAGCCACTGAGTCAAAGCTGGCTTGCTGCAGTCAAACTCCACCACCCCTTTGTTGATAATGATGCATATGTAGTTAGTTCTGATGTAAGTCTTGCTGAGTACAATTGTACTCACATTTGCCTATTTTATGTTTTGCTGAGAGACGTCAGTCTCGCTAGTAGTTCCGCGTGGACTTCGACGTTTAGCTTGTTACCTCAGCTACGATCTTGTGCCCTCAGCAGGATCTGGTAGATAGTCAGGCTTCTCAGCCTTTTTATTTATAGTTGTCTGTACTCAGACATGTTTAGCTTCCGCTTTTGCTTTGACTTGTATGCTCTGAATGTTGGGCATGAGACCCATGTTTGTAATATCCTTGCTCCTCGGAGCCTAATGAATAAATATTTGAGTCGTAGAGTTATGTTGTGATGCCATGTCGTATTTACACATATTGAGCATATTGTGTGTATGTTTGAAATGCTTGGTATGTGTGGGATCCGACAATCTAGTTGTTTATCCTTGGCAGCCTCTCATATGGGGAAATGTAGTCTAGTGCTTCCTGAGCGATAGTAGTCCGCTACAGCCCGGTTCCCCGGAGTCCTGCTAGCCCAGCACTACTGCTATGGACACTTGACTGGCCGGCATGTGTTTCACTTCGTTCCTGTGTATGCCTCTCATATGGGGAAATGTCACGCGGTGACATCCGGAGTCCTGCCTAGCCTGCTACAGCCCGGGTTCCCGGAGTCCTGTTAGCCCAGTGCTACAGCCCGGATTCACACGCTACTGACCGACATGCTCGATGTGATTCATGTATGCCTGTCCCCATGGGTTAGCGCTGCTTTGGGTTCACGACTAGCCATGTCGGCCCGGGTTCTCTGTAATATGGATGCTAGCGACACTATCATATACGTGAGCCAAAAGGCGCAAACGGTCCCGGGCCCTGGTAAGGCGACACCCGTGGGAATACCGTGCATGAGGCCGCAGAGTGATATGAGGTGTTACCGGCTAGATCGATGTGACTTGGAATCGGGGTCCTGACAGCCGTACCCCGACGCCGTTCAAAAAGTACCAGGGCATGGGAAAACGCGCCGGACTTGCGAGATATATTGGAGGATAAGGAAAAACATACAAGATCGATCTACGGATCGCGTGGGCGCCCAACGACACGTGACGATAACCGTCACGCCGGATCTGAAAACTCCGCCGGGCGAACACAATAGACAAAGCTCATTGGAGCTACGTCGTGATATAGCCCAATACAGAGGCGCCGCACACCCACTATGCTTCACAGATGAAGTAATGGATCATCAAATCCCTGAGGGCTTTAAACCCGTAAACATCGAATCATACGATGGTACTACAGATCCTGCGGTTTGGATCGAGGATTATCTTCTCCATATTCACATGGCCCGCGGTGATGATCTACATGCCATCAAATACCTCCCCCTCAAGCTTAAAGGACCAGCTCGGCATTGGCTTAACAGCTTGCCAGCAGAATCAATTGGTTGTTGGGAGGACCTGGAAGCCGCATTCCTTGATAACTTCCAAGGCACATATGTGCGACCACCAGACGCCGATGACCTTAGCCACATAATTCAGCAGCCAGAAGAATCGGCCAGGCAATGCGGACACGGTTCCTAACAAAGAAAAATCAAATCGTCGACTGTCCGGATGCAGAGGCCCTTGCAGCCTTCAAACATAACATCCGCGACGAGTGGCTTGCCCGGCACCTAGGACAGGAAAACCCGAAATCTATGGCAGCCCTCACAACCCTCATGCCTCGCTTTTGCGCGGGTGAGGACAGCTGGCTAGTTCGAAGCAACAACTTGGCCAAACACCCTGATAGTTCGGATACCAAGGACAGCAATGGCAGGTCGCGTCGCAACAAGAACAATCGCCGCATCAACAGCGATAACACTGAAGATACGACCGTCAATGCCGGATTCAGAGGCTCTAAACCCGGTCAGCGGAAGAAGCCATTCAAAAAAAATACCCAGGGCCCGTCCAACTTCGACCGCATACTCGATCACTTGTGCCAGATACATGGCACCCCCGAAAAACCAGCCAATCACACCAACAGGGATTATTGGGTGTTCAAGCAAGCAGGCAAGTTAGGTGCCGAACTCAATGACAAGGGGCTTCATAGCGATGACGAGGAGGAGCCCCGGCCGCCGAACAATAGAGAATAGAAGGGTTTTCCCACACAAGTGCGGACGGTGAACATGATATACGCAACCCACATACCCAAAAGGGAGCGGAAGCAGGCACTACGAGACATATATGCGATGGAGCCAGTCGCCCCAAAATTCAACCCATGGTCTTCCTGCCCGATCACCTTCGATCGAAGGGACCACCCCACTAGCATCCGTCACGGCGGTTTCGCCGCATTGGTTCTTGACCCAATTATTGACGGATTTCACCTCACCGTAGTCCCGATGGGCCGGCGGCAACTGGACCTGCTATATCAGGATAAAGTGCGCAAGATGGGCATAGACCCCTCAAGGATTAAACCTACAAAGACGACCTTTAAAGGCGTCATACCGGGTGTAGAGGCCAATTGTACAGGCTCAGTCACACACGAAGTGGTCTTCGGATCACCGGATAACTTCTGAAGCGAAGAGTTAATCTTCGACATAGTCCCGTTCCGCATCGACTATCATGCACTGCTTGGACTAACCGCATTCACAAAGTTCAATGCGGTGCCGCACTACACATACCTCAAGCTCAAGATGCCAGTCCCTCGAGGAGTAATCACGGTCAATGGAAACACCGAACGCTCTCTCCGAACGGAGGAGCACACGGCGGCCCTCGCGGCGGAGGCACAAAGCAGCCTCTCACGGCAATCCTCGAGTCCGGCCACTAAGCGTCCGGACACTGCCAAGCGCGCCCGGAGTAACCTACAACAAGACCACATGGCACGATTCAAGCACGAGTAGCAATCCGGCCCCAACCCCAGCCCTCGCGAAATTGCGAAGCCGGTATTACGCGTACATAACTACGCTCTGGAGATGGACATATGGGGAGGGGCACGACCACGGCACGCCAAGAATGCGGCTAAACCGCACCAGGGGCTCCCGATTGTGTCATTCTTTTTCTTTTTTCTTTTCTTTCTTTTCAGGACTCCATCTTTCAGCAGTCCTGTCCGGCATTAGAATCGCCGAACTCACAATGCAACAGCCAGGGAAGCAGTAAAGCTCCGTCGAGTGTTCAGGTGGTCTCTACTACGAGCATTATACCTGTTTTACATACCATCCCGCAGCACACCCCTGGAGGGGGACATGTTAGATAGTCCCACCCCTCGCTTATCGCACTATTTGTATCGTTCTGCCTTCATTGTAGTACCTTTTTTAATAAACAATACATAACTTTTGTCTATTATTGCACTCTTTTCTTTTTATATATATATGTTCATTTCATGACATGTTGCACCCGTACACTTTGGTACGGCCAATACACCAGGGGCTTAAGTACCCCAAAATTATGGCGTGATAAGTCCGAACACTTTCACAAGTGCGGCACGCTGAACTTATAGCATTATATGAATCGGCTCCGAATCATGTCTTGGGTCAATAGTTGGGTTTGCCAGGCTCCCGTGTTTTGGTACCTTACGTTCCGCTATATCGGCTAAGGTAGCACTGTGAGAACCACTGCGATTGTGCCCCAGTTATGCTGGGTCGAGCACCTCAGTGGAGAAAGCTAAAACTGACCGTCATGATAAGGCGAGAGCCCGTCGCTGTTCGAGAGGTTTTTTCGGGTCCCTAAAGACCTATGTCGCTTAGAGCTAGGAACCGGAGTTGTCCGGCCAAGGCGTGGATAGCGCCCCGAACTCGGTCTTCCGAATACTAGGGGCTTCGCCGAAATTTAAAATTATAGAATTCTATGGCTAAGTGAGAGTGTTCAAGCATTATATGTCCGGTTGCCTTGTTCGTTGCGTTGGCGCCTCCTAGATGGACCCAAGAATGGGAACAAGAGTGCTCAAGTTTATCCCGAACACCCTAGCACTTTCGTGGCATGGGGCTGAAGCCAACGACTTGCCATCTCTCAAATTTGATAAGCGGCCGCATGAAGGTAATATTTTAAATTAACAAGCGTTGCTTAGCGCATATGAACAAATTTTCAGCGTACAGGATAACAAATGCGAGTCTACTAAAAAATTACATCTTTGGAGCACTCATCCGCTATTCGGCGAGCACCCTTCAGAAGGCCCTCATAGTACATTTCGGGCGTGCGATGCTCCTTGCCCTTTGGTGGCCCGTCCGTCACAAGCTTCTCCGCATCCAGTTTGCCCCAGTGCACTTTAGCACGGGCAAGGGCCCGACAGACACCTTCGATGCAGATGGAGCGCTTGATGACTTCAATTCGTGGACAGGCGTCCACCGGCCCACTACACCAAGCCGAAGTAGCTCCCAGGCATGGCCTCCAATGGCCACAGCCGAGCTATAAGGCCCTTCATGGCCTGTTCGGCGACCTTGTGGAGCTCGACCAGCTGCTTCAGCTGGTCGCTCAGGGGCACCGGATGTCCGGCCTCAGCATACTGAGACCAGAACACTTTTTCCGTTGAGCTCCCCTCCTGGGCGCAGTAGAATGCGGCAGCATCAGACTCACTACGGGGCAAATCTGCGAATGCTCCTGGAGAACTCCGAATCCGGGTAAGTAATAGATAATTGACTTCTACATTCTTGCTTTGCATAAAGAATGCCTTACCCGCCGCTATCTTCTTTAGTGATTCAATTGGGCTTTTTGGGCCTCGGCCTTAGCAGCTTTGGCACTTTCAAGAGCCGAGGCGAGCTCGGACTCTCGAGTCTTCGAGTCACGCTCCAAACTCTCGTGTTTTTTCACGAGAGCTTGGAGCTCTTGCCGTACCTTGGCCAGCTGCGCCTCCCCTTTCTCTCACTCGGTGCGTTCCGCAGCCGCTTTGTTTTCGGCCACGGACACCGCTTCCAACAGGGTCGCCACTTCGTTCGTGGCCCTGCGGTACCCATGTTATCCTGTTATTTTTGGCAACCAAAACCTTTTCTATAAGGTATTTTTCTTAATAAGGTATTAATTACCTTCCTTGTCCTCGAGCTGCTTCTTGGTTTTTCCGAGCTCGTTCTCGGACCGCTTCGAGGTTTTGCTTGATGCATTGACCTCCATGATTAGTGCGGCAGAGGTCAAGAACAGAGCCTGCATTCCCATATTGACATCCTTATGTTAGACTCTTGCGTATATCTTTTGAGATCCTCAGTCCGGCTTTTCCTTCCGAACACTGAACTAAGAATCATGGGCTACTGTCTATGCGGTAATATTTTTACAACTTCTAAACTTACCTCAAAGCCTGTTAGAAGGCTGGTACAGGCTTCGGTCAGCCCGCTCTTGGCGGACTGAACTGTCCGGATCACCGCACTCATAACAGTGCGGTGCTCCTCCTCGATGGAGGCGCTGTTGAGCACCTCCAGTAAGCTGTCCGGTGCCTCCGGTTGGACGGAGGACACCGGCGTCTTACCCTTCTTACGAAGGGACCGCTTGCCGGACTCCGGAACCACTGAAGGTTCCGGCATGGGGTCCGGACAAGGGTTGGGCTTAGAGCCCCTGGGGGTCTTGCCCCCCGCGCGCCTGGAGTCCGGGAGGTCGCCTTGTGGCGCCTCCTGCGCCACTTCCTCTTGACCAAGCCCCTCTTGGGGCCCCGCCGCGGCGTCGTCCGCAGCGTGAGGTGAGGAGGCGGTCGGAAGTGAAGTACTCTCCATTTCCGACGAACCCAGGGACCCACTCGTTGAAGCGGCGAGCTCGCCCTTGGGCGGGCTGCATGATTGTTCGACATTAGAGAACATTATGCGATAATAAAAAGCCATGGGCATTCAGACACTTACGATTTCGCCAGGGGCTTGGCCCTTGTTGGCCAATCCTCCTCGTCGCTATCGGTGTTGGCGGAGAATTCCGGAGGAAGGGTTCTTCCCTTCTTGGACCCTCCGGCCTCCCCAGGTGGGGTGGCCTTCCTTTTCCTCTCCTCCCCTGCTGGGGGAGAAGCTTCTCTTTCCTCCTCCTCCTCGTCCTCGAGAGAAGATTCCGCTTCGGAATCTGACATCACCTGGCGTCGGGAGCTCCTTCGAGTTCCCGTGGCCTCCTTCTTGGCCTTCTTCTCCGGCACCACGTAGGGTGCGGAGCCCAGCCTTTCTGACAATCGGGCATTCGCTGGGTCTTCGGCAAAGGAGCAGACGATTAATCTGTCCGGGACGTCTTCAACCCGATCTGTCGAGATTAGGGAGTTTTAGATCCTGCATAGAGTCAATCTATGAGAGAAGAGTCCGTAAAGGGTAAAATAACTTACCTCGCCCGGCTTGACGCGGCGAGTTGTATCCGCGATCTTTGATAGCGGATCTTGGGGCCTCGGCGCCCTTGAACAGCACCTTCCAGGCGTCTTCGTACGTAGTGTCGAAGAGCCGGCTCAAGTTTTGGTGCTGTGCCGGATCAAACTCCCACAAACTAAAGGCCCGTTGTTGGCATGGGAGAATCCGGCGGATGAGCATCACCAGGATTACGTTGACGAGCCTAAGATTTTTGGCCGCCAGGTTTCGGATGCATGTTTGGAGTCCGGATGTCTCGTCCAAATTCCCCCACGTCAGGCCCGTCTCTTTCCATGACGAGAGCCGTGTGGGGAAGCCGGATCTGAAGTCGGGGGCCGCCGCCCATTCGGTGTCGCGGGGCTCGGTGATGTAGAACCACCCCGATTGCCACCCCTTTATTGTCTCCACGAAGGCGCCTTCGAGCCATGGGACTTTGGCTATCTTGCCAACCATGCCGCCTCCACACTCCGCTTGACGGCCGCCCACTACCTTCGGCCGGACGTTAAAGATCTTCAGCCATAAGCCGAAGTGGGGCTGGATGCAGAGGAAAGCCTCGCACACGACGATAAACGCCGAGATGTTGAGGATGAAATTCGGGGCCAGGTCGTGGAAGTCCAGGCCATAGTAGAACATGAGCCCCCGGACAAATGGGTGAAGTGGAAAACCTAGTCCGCGGAGGAAGTGGGGGAGAAACACCACCCTCTCATGGGGCACAGGGGTTGGAATGAGCTGCCCCTCGTCGGGCAGCTTTGTGCGTGATATCGAGGACAAGTATCCGACCTCCGCATGATCTTGTGATGTGCCCCTCCGTGGCGGAGGAGGCCATCCACCCGCCTCCCGCTCGACATGATTGGAGAAAGGTTGAGGTGGGATGTGCGGACTTGGGCGCTGGAGCTCGAAAAGGCTTGTGAAATGGATGAGCAAAGGAGGAAGAAGGCGTGGGTGAAAAGGTGGATCCTTATCCCCTTATATGGACGGACGAAGCTATGCGTCCCCCACCAGCCTAGTAAAACTCGCTTATCTCCCAAGCACCGTAATCAATGGCGCGGATGGGTTACCCACGTCCGTATTGACAAGAATCCCGGTATAAGGGGGCACGATCTGTGCATTTATAAGACGTGCCAAGGAAACCGCCTCGCTAGACGCGCTAAGGTGGAAACAGTAAAAAACGATTCATATAAAGGCCTGGCCGTGGTGTGATGTCATGCCGCGGAATACGTCAGCAGATGTGTGCAAAAGTTATTCTCTCTACGGTGGTATGTGGAACTTGTTTTGCAGAGCCGGACACTATCCTTGTGTTCAAAACCTTCTATGAAGTATTCGGAGGAGGAACCCGCCTTGCAATGCCGAAGACAATATGTGCGCCGTACTCGTGCGTCATTGAAGCCTGGTTCGAGGGAGCTCTTGAGGAGTCCCGGACTAGGGAGTGTCCGGATAGCCGGAGTATCGTCACGGCCGGACTCCAAGGCTATGAAGATACAAGATTGAAGACTTCGTCCCGTGTCCGGATGGGACTTTCCTTGGCGTGGAAGGCAAGCTTGGCGATACGGATATGTAGATCTCCTACCATTGTAACCGACTCTGTGTAACCCTAACCTATCCGGTGTCTATATAAACCGGAGGGTTTTAGTCCGTATGACGAACAACAATCATACCATAAGCTAGCTTCTAGGGTTTAGCCTCCTTGATCTCGTGGTAGATCTACTCTTCTACTACCCATATCATCAATATTAATCAAGCAGGAGTAGGGTATTGCCTCCATCGAGAGTACCCGAACCTGGGTAAAAACATCGTGTCCCTTGTCTCATGTTACCATCCGCCTAGACGCACAGTTCGGGACCCCCTACCCGAGATCCGCCGGTTTTGACACCGACACACGTGGTCAGCCGGAGCGTGGCAATAGTGCCCCTTACCTACCTGCTGACCGGGGCTGGCGTGGCAACAGTGTTACCGCCCTCACCGCTGATGACAGCAGGCGGCGGCCTGACGGAGAACACTGTGCGCGGCTCGACTCGACCATTCCATGACGATCGACAAGACGGCGCACAGTCCCCCTAGGTACACGGGGCCCGCACCTAGGGGAACCTGGCAAACCACAAGCCCACAAGCGGGACCCAGCCAGGTACCCCGGACACCGACAATACGGACCCACCGACTCGGCATATTACCATTGTAACCCTAGGTGGGTTGATCTATAAAACCCCCAGGAGCCCACGCCTACAGGGGCACGATATGTGAAGTGAGATAGAGAGGAAAGCATAGGACTAGCCACTGCATAGCAACGCCAAGGAGAAGGAGCAGCCCAAGCCTTGGCCAGCCTCCTTCCTCCCCTACACAGCCCCAGGAGCAACATTGTACTATCGACCATCCAACTAAACTCGGCAGGACTAGGGGTGTTATCTCTCCGGAGATCCCCGAACTTGGGTATGTTCGGCGTCCCGCGCCCGCGCATATCAACCCCGCCTCCGGAGCCCACCAGTGCCCTCGAGACTCCTCCACTCTTTAGCCATCCCTTGGCATTTGCCGTGCGCCCACCACGACACAATGGCATCTGAAATATTATTCAAATTAGTAAAAACCAATATCAGAGGCATTTAAACCTTGCTGATGAGTTATACCTGGACTCCCTTTGGGGAGTTCAATGGTTGAGGGAGATGGTATTGTTGCTTCACGAATAAACAATACGCTCGATGGTTGTGGGGCACATCCCATGACTTGTGAAAAAGATTTTTCAAATTAGTAGAAACCAATCTTGAAATCAATTTACTAAAAACCAATATTGTTCAAATTCCATATACCTGGACCCTCGCTCGGGAGTATATCAACATTGGTGATATCACCAAGAGGGCGTCGAAGGTTATCTGTTGCCTCCATTTGTCGTTGTCGGTGTTACTTATAAAGATTCACCCTTTCCCACCGAGAACCAAACGAAGTTAAGTCATTCGAGGACATCACTGTCACAAACAACTATCATTGGAAAAATAGATCAACAAGTACCGTCTACTATATTTAACATACTTTAACCTAAAATATCTCAGACCCATTAACATCAACTATTTGGAAAGCCCATGACTCAGCACTAAGGAAGCGCCAGAGATTAAACCCTCACTATTTGTGATAACTAAACATATATATGCAACAAATGTTTGATTTACTCCTTCCTGCTTTTAATAGTTTTTAGTTTTGCTGATTTTCCTCTGGTACTGAAGTGATTTATGTTGTAGAATGCACTCATCAGGTTATAAGACATGCAGAAAACCTGTCAGGACCCCGATCCTATGCCAAACCGATCTAGCATGTAATACCTCATATCACTTTGCGGCCTCACGCATGGTATTCCCACGGGTGACGCCTTACCAGGCCCGGGACCGTTTACGCCTTTTGGATCACGTATATGATAGTATAGCTAGCATCCATATCACAAAGAATCCGGGCTAACATGGCTAGTCATGAACCCAAAGTGGCACTAACTTACAGGGACATGCATACATGACCCAACAACGAACGTGTCGGTCATCAGCGAGTGAATCCGGGATGTAGCAACTGGGCTAGCAGGATTCCGGTAAATCGGGCTATAGCAGGCTAACAGGACTCCGGTAGACACAACGTGACATTTCCCTGAAGGGATAGACACAGGAACGAAGAAGGACACATGCCGGCCAACCTAAGTGTTCTGGAGCAGTAGCAAGCTACCAAGGCTCAATGGAAGCACTAGGAGACATTTCCCGGTAAGAGTGGCTAGCAAGGATAAACAACTAGATAGTCAGATCCCACACATACCAAGCATTTCAATAACATACACACAATATGCTCGATATGTGCAAATACAACATAGCATCACAACATGACTCTACAACTCAAATATTTTATTCAATAGGCTCCGAGGAGAGAGATATTACAAGCATGGGTCTCATGACCCAACATTCAGAGCATACAAATCAAGCACATGCGGAAGCTTATCATGTCTGAGTACAGACATCTACAAATGAAAAAGGCTGAGAAGCCTGACTATCTACCAGATTCTGCCGAGGGCACAAGATCGTAGCTGAGGTAACAAGCTAAACGTCGAAGGCCAAGCGGTACTACTAGTGAGACTGAAGTCTCTCTGCAAAAACATAAAATAGGCAAACGTGAGTACAAATGTACCCAGCAAGACTTACATCAGAACTATCTACTTATGCATCAGTATCAAACAAAGGGGGTGGTGGAGTTTAACTGCAGCAAGCCAGCTTTGACTCGGTGGCTACCCTGAACTACGAATGCAAGTAACTCTTTGAGGTGACGCACACAAGTCCACATATTCACCATAGCAATACACCACTATGGATCCGCTCCTGTCTCCCTATGAGAACGCCATCCATAGCACTCACGCTTATCTTGCGCATTTCAGAGTATCCACTTTCACTTGTCTATGAACTGTATAGGCAACCCAGAGGTCCTTTACCGCGGACGTGACTATTTGAATAGATCATATTAACCCTGCAAGGGTGTACTTCTTCACACACGGTCTCGCCACTTACCGCCATGTACACGTCATGTATCTCGGTAACCTTCAAGCAGAAGCCTGGCGATGGTGTCGGCCATGACCTGACTAACCACGCAAGTCTCTAGTCCAGGTTTATCGCATATTCGGGTTCCATCCGCAAGGAGATCCGGTCGGGGTGTCACTCACGGCCCCAAACAATGTGAGCAGGATTCCCAAGCCCACCATCCGGGTGCCACTTGGTACATTGTGCCACTTCACCTAGTCTATCCCAAGCCCACCTGTACCGGGTGCCACTAGGTAGACTACTAGCACTACCTACAAACACCAGAAACTGGTTGCAACTCCTGGACAGAGATCAGGTTGATTAATAAGCCGAGAGGGGCCAAGTTATCGAAACCCAATGTGTGGTAGTAGCTGTTCATGGATCACAAACACAGAACTCAGTTCCTGAGGACGGTTTCAATGAGACAACCCACCATGTACTCCTACATGGCCTCTCACCGCTACCTTTACCAAATCGTGTTCACACACTTAGCTCTCAACAGTAAGACATGTTCACACACCTCCAATTCATCCCCGATGAATCAGACTTGACACAACTCTAAGCAATTGCAGGCATGACAGACAAGCATGGATGAGTAGGCACATCACCGCTCAAACAACTCCTACTCATGCTAGTGGGTTTCATCTATTTACTGTGGCAATGACAGGTCATACAGAGGAAAGGGGTTCAACTACCGCATCATGTAACAGTTGAATCGTTGTTGTCCTAATGTAGTAAAAGAGAGCAAGAGCGAGAGAGTGGGATTATATCAGAATGAACAAGGGGTTTTTGCTTGCCTGGCACTTCTGAAGATGATATAGCTCTTCATCGGTGTCACCGAACTCATCGTCGGAGCGTCGTCTACTTAGAGGGGACAAATACTGGGAAACAAGGAAGAACACAATCAATGCAATGCACAATATGATGCATGAATGTGACATGGAAATATGTTGTGGTTTGAGCTAATGCAACTAGCAGCAAGTTAAATGGAGTTGGTTTGAATCCAGGATTCAAATTCAAACTCCATATGTGGATATTCAAATGCCATTTATATGATTTGTCCTAAACAGTAGCAATAATTTGTTCTAACATGCATGAACATGGTACAGATGGATAAACTGGATTTTTCTAATCATTTTTCATATATAAATTATTTCATTCTGAGTTACGGTTGAACTAATATGAATTTTTGAGGTTTTGGATATTTTCTGGAATTTCCTGAATTAAAATTAATCCAGAAAATGAGTTATTGCGTCAGCACTACGTCACAGTGACTTCAGCACGTCAACTGACCCGGTCCAAGTCAAACCTGACGCTAGGACCCACATGTCATGGGCTCTGTACTAACAGAGAGTTAGTTTTTGTTAAACTAAATTAGCCAGGGGATAGTTTAGCGGGTGGGGCCCGGTGTCAGTGGGTGTGGGTTCAATTAGTGGCGCCATTAGCTGCTAATAACGCTGCCACGTCGGCACGGCTGGAGTTAAGCCGCCGGCGAGGTCAGCGACGCCGGAACGGCTCGGGTTTCGCCCTCCGGCGACCAAACACCGCGTGGAGAGGGTCTGTGGGTTCCTGGAGCTCGTGCGCATCCGGAGGAGGCGACGGGAGGATGCGGGGTGGTCAGAACTCACCCGAGCGTAGCTTGCGGCTGCGGCCGGAGTTCGGCTAGATGCGGGTGCGGGCTGCAGCTCGCATCCGAGCAAACAGAGCACACAGGCGGTAGCTACTGGCAGCAGGAGCTCGACCGGGTACTCAGCCGCGACATTGGCCCATCGCAACGATGACGGTGTCAAATGCGGCGGCCGGAGCTCACAGGCACTTGCGGGTGGCGGCTATGGAGGCGGATAGTACACGAGCGAGGAGGGGAAACGGAGAAGAGCGCACGGCCGTCCTGGAGATCAGCACGGGAGGCTCGGGGACGGCCTGGCTGCAGCAAATTGACAACGGGGAGGTCCGGCGGCCGGCGGTGAAGAAGATGGCGCCTGCGTTGCTTCGGTGCCTCCGGGCTAGCGAGATTCGTCAGAGAGGAGCCACTCAAGGTAGAAGAGGCGACAGACGACTCGAGGAGGCGAGACATGCGTGGTCGCTATAGATACGGCTGACGGCGTGCTCTCGGTGGTGCTCGGGCTGTGCGCGGCGCGAGTGAGAGAGAGGGGGCAGAGGGGAGAGGGCCACGGGTAAGGGTGAGAGGGGTCAGGGGGGTGCGTGGCGTCTCCGTGGCGTCGTCTAGGCGCACCGGGAAGGAGCCAGGCAGGCAGGGAGGGAGGACGTGGCCGGTGCAGGGTGGGCACGTGCCTCCGTCCTTCTGGCGGGGGGAGGAAGACGACATGGAGGAGGCGGTGGTGGGCTGGGCCAGCTCCTGGGCCAGCCAGGTGGGCTGCACAGGTGAGACCAGGTGAGTCCTTCTCTCTCTCTCTCTTTATTACTCTTTTCTATTTTGTTATTTTGTTCCCGGCTTTATTAAAAATGCTAGGCATTTCCAAAAATCATGAAACTGCTCAATGCCACTGTTTGGAATATATCCAACAGCAAACATTTTAGTTTATGATTATTTGAGCATTTAAAATATTTAATAGCATTTAAATGCCCAAATGCAAATACTCTATGATTTAATTCAGAGCCCAAATATGTCATGGAAAAATGTGCAACACCTGTTATTGTTTCTAGCATTTTCCAGAAATGATGAACATTTTTTAAAGGCATTTGGATTCACTGAGAATATTTTAGTTGAACCTAGTGAATTCCTTTGACGCTAGTGTTTATGCAATCCCCATTTCAATTTTTTGTAAAAAATATATGTGATGCATCACCAAAGGCTAGCACTAGGCAGTACCAGAACCAGGGATGTGACAACTCACCCCCACTAAACAATAATCTCGTCCCAAGATTCAGGACGTGAGGTAAGAAGACAAAGGGGACACTAAGTATCACAAACTTCGTGATCCAACTGTCCCCTCGAGGTTGTTGATTTGTTGACTCAAATTGATCTTGACGTCTTTGCTTGCGAGATCTCCATCCAACATGAGGACAAAAAGCGAGACATGTCTACATAGATGGACCATCTTAATGATCACAAGGTCAACTCGCGGAATGAGACGTAGAAACATCTCTCGAGCCGAGATATGAAGCATACATCTGAAGGGATGGAGTGAGGCAGATGACGAAGGTTCACTAGGTAGACAACAATTTCACACTTAAGAAGGAGGTGAACAGTTGTCAACGTACCGAGGAGTTGAATTGCCATGATACCATAACGAGACATCTTAGAGGAGGTGGCTCTTAGAATCATCCCTTAAGTGGCAAAAAGAATTACCTTTGATTCAAATATCACCAAAGCTCTTTATACCAACTTAAGGCAAATCACAATCGATCATTTGAAGGAGTCCGGATGAATGACATACCCGGACTAGTATGGATGATGTGGATTACCTTGTTGAAGACAGTGCAATGGATGATTTTTGCTTATCATCAGAAAAGGATGGGACCCATGTTAGAACCACTTTTGAAAATAATCCTGATCAGTAATTACTAAGAAGGGTAACCCAGAGTAGGGTGGCACGATGGCAGTGCAGGCAGGGAACAAAATGCAAATTGTCAGGACCCCGATTCCAAGTCACATCGATCTAGCCGGTAACACCTCATATCACTTTGCAGCCTCACGCACGGTATTCCCACAGGTGTCGCCTTACCATGGCCCGGGACCGTTTGCGCCTTTTGGCTCACGTATATGATACTGTCGCTAGCATCCAGATGACAGAGAACCCGGGCCGACATGATTATTCGTGAACCCAAAGTGGCACTAACCTATAGGGACAGACATACATGAATCAACATCGAGCATGTCGATTGACGTGCGAATCCGGGCTGTAGCACTGGGCTAACAGGACTCCGGGAACCAGGGCTGTAGCAGGCTAGGCAGGACTCCGAATGTCACCGCGTGACATTTCCCCGAAGGGACCACTACAAGAATTCTGTTAATACGTGACAGTTCTGGTCCGTCATGGATCGATAGAAAACTGTCAAGGGTGCCCATCCATGATGGACCTGAAATCCGTCATGTATATCGCGTCATAATTTGACACCGTACCTTACATGACGGTTCTTGTCCGTCATGGATCTGCCCCAGGCCCTCCCAGGCCCAATCCATTATGACAGCACAACCCGTCATCGATAAACGCCACATAGGATGTTTTATTTACCAATTTGACTGATGTGGCTGCCTACATGGATACTCTTTTCCGTCACAAAATTAGTCATGGTTGAGCACATTAGCCCATTTCTTTCACCCCAATTTTTACCCAATACGTGTTTACCATAATGCGAAATACGTGTTTACCATAATGCGATACACAAATCCCAATGCTAATTTTTGCCCAAGACAAAGTATTTGCAAAGTGTATACATTATTCTGTATGTATCAACAACATAGCCATTTACCAAATCCGCTACAAAATGATAACTTACAATATAAATTGAAAAAATATCACACATCACGCTTAGGAATGAGTACAATTCAGTTTACATCAACAGAACATACAAACAATCGAGGTTGATATTTAGGTTCTTGATGTCAGCCCTCCAGATGGCAGCCATCATGTCTTGGCTGGTTGTGATGAGCAGCACCAAGTAGCCCACTTCCCAATCTTACCTACATATTTACAAGAACCTTATATATTGGTATATATGAATAGATAGCAGAAATAACATAATTACAAAAAATATAAACATGAATTACATTTTGTCCATAATTCTTAAATCTTATGGTGCCAACAAATTAGAATAACATTATATCTACCATAAAACAAGACTAAACATGAGGTTTTCTAAAAATAATCCGCAAAAAGTGTTCCAAATGACAGTAACAAAATACACATCACAAAACTAAGTACAGGTTGTTATTCAGGTTCTTGTCATCAGACTCCTGTAGGCAACTATCATTTCGTCTGTCATACCTAGCATATTTACAACATTAGATACTTGTGATAGGAATAGATAGTAGAAATAGGAGAATTAGAACAAGCGAAAAAAATGAATTACGCGCTGTCCAAAGTTCTTAAATCTTACAGTTCGTACAAATGAGAATAAAAAAGTATCTATGACAAAAACATGGCATCACTAACAAACAATATGCACGACGCGAAGCCTCTGATCGTCGAACTACATCCAAGTTTACACATGAAACTCAATGTTTATGCTGCAAGTTCATCTCAAAGCAACGACAACGATAAGCAGTGTAACATATTTAAGTGGCATAGACTGGTCAAGCACTTTAAAGGAGTGTCATGTAACAAATAATCTATTTACATGGTTACAGGAAATAGACTAGCGAATCTGTGATCACATGTTTACATTACATGTGCAACTCGGCATATACATACGCTTTGACATTTTCTTTCTTTCTTAATATACAAGGCAAAGCTTTTGCCTCTTCCAAAAATAATGTGAATCACATGCCTGAGTAACTACATACAGCTATCATTGATAGTTTAATGATAACTACAGCCTAATTGTTCTTCTATTCAGCTAAGCACAACAGGTGGACAGGAGAGGTAGATAAAACTAGCTAAAATCTTAGCAGAGATACTCCAAGCAAAGCCATAGGTATAACAAGTGGTGTACATATGCTTAAGCTAGATATATCCTTGAAACTTATGAGATCTACAACTCATACAAGTAGAGCATGCTTAGAAAAATGTCTCTTGTTCTTGAGCTTCCAGTGTTAAAACAGCATGGTAGATATTCCAAACTAAAATATTAGCTGTAATGTGTTGCCATTGCAGTTTTATATTGCTGCTAACGAACAAGTTAGGTGATGACAGAAGAGTCAAGAATATGTATTAACCTCCTCCCATGGATCGCCGTTGTAGGGAAACCTCTGTTGTATAGCAAATATCTCAATGAATCAGATTTTCATTTTGTCTCCACGAAAACCAAAGTTAAAGGCTGTTCGTGCAAGAGAAACCAGAAAACTAGCATGAGAAAAATCTTACCGAATAATAGTAAATAAATCCAATTGTTACAATCCAAGATGGCAGGAAATAATACCTTGCCGGTGAGTACGACAAGGTGCAATGAACAAAATATGTAATTTTTGCTCCAACCAAATGATGGTAGTAAAGTATATTTCATGGATCTAGCACTAAACTTGTATATGTAGTTAGTGCGAGAGCGAGAGTAGGCGTGGAGGACTGATTAACCAAATAATGATAACACATAGAAAACTTGTACATAATATATAACAGAGAAGCAGTGTAATTAATAGCAGTGCTAGTTAACAATCTTACTCTTCCTTCAATCAATTGAGTGAGATTAATAAATTACTTTTAATCCACAATCAACAAAAATCCAAGGAACCAACAGGAGGATCTCATGGGGCATTTAATTATTAAATTAGTAGTTCTTAACTAACTAGCAGATCTCACAAATTCTACACTACTGCTAGTGCTCGCAAGACAAAAGAAGAAAAAGAAATAGCCTGCAGAACTAGTCTATCATTGGCTGTAACTTCTATCAGGAAAATGATGTGGCCACAATTTCTGCATCACGTTCAGTCCAACAAAATTGGATAGCCCCTGGAGAACTACACTAGAGCAGAGCAGCAATCAATTGGAAGAAAAGAAAAATAGGGCGAGAGGGTCGACCTTGTTCTCTGGGAAATCATGGTGGTCGGGGCAGAGGGCCTCGCCATCGAGCTTGTCCCGCTCGTCGGGCTCGAGCATGGGTCCCGGTCATCGCCTTCCATCAAACCGGAGTGGCAGAGAGGCCCTGCTGATCTGAATCAAAGAAATAAACTTCAATTGGGGATGGCAGAGAAAAGGAAGTAATGAATGAGATAGGAGAAGATCGGTGAAGCAGGGTGGGACCTTGTGCAGGGCGTCGACGTTGCCGGCGAGGTCGAGGCTGGGCCTCCCACAGGTCACGGTGGTCGTCCTCTCCTCGTCCGGCGATTGCTGCTCCAAATCTCCGGACGGCTAGGTAGCTGCGCGACCTGGGAGACGGAGGAGGGAGGCATCTGCCGCAGATCCATGGCCCGGGTCGTTGGTTGCGAGCAGCAGAGGCGTGCCACAGAGGCTAGGGATGGCCGCCGCTTCCATCGGGCCGCTGCAGCCGTCGTCGTCATGGATCTCAGGTTCTCATCATCGCTTGGAGGCAGGGAGGTGGAGGCAGAGGACGGGATCTAGGAGAAGCGAGGCGTGGTGGCGGCGGATGGAGATAGAGGTTGGGGACGGGAGTGTTTAGGGTTAGCTTTTATAAGGGCAAAAGTTTAGGGCTTTAGGCGGGCTTTAGTGGGCTTGCGGGTCTGTACTGTGGGGTTCATGACGAATTTCGAAATTGTCACCGAAAATCCGTCATGGATTAACAGGTTTCTTGTAGTGGACAGACACAGGAACGAAGTGAAACACATGCCGGCCAGTCAAGTGTTCCGAAGCAGTAGTGCTGGGCTAGCAGGACTCCGGTGAACCGGGCTGTAGCGGACTACTATGGCTCATGTAAGCACAAGACTACATTTCCCCATAAGAGAGGCTACCAAGGATAAACAACTAGGTTGTCAGATCCCACACATACCAAGAATTTCAATCATACACACAATATGCTCGATATGTGTAAATACAACATGGCATCACAACATAACTCTACGACACAAGTATTTATTCAATAGGCTCCGAGGAGCGAGATATTACAAACATGGGTCTCATGACCCAACATTCAGAGCATACAAGTCAAAACACATGCGAAAGCTTAATATGTCTGAGTACAGACATCTACAAATGAAAAAGGCTGAGAAGCCTGACTATCTACCAGATCCTGAAGAGGGCCCAGGATCGTAGCTGAGGTAACCAGCTAAACGTCGAAGTCCACGTGGAACTACTAGAGAGACCGAAGTCTCTCTGCAAAACATAAATTATGCAAATGTGAGTACAAATGTACCCAGCAAGACTTACATCAGAACTAACTACATATGCACCAGTATCAACAGAGGGGGTGGTGGAGTTTAACTGCAGCAAGCCAGCTTTGACTCAGTGGCTATCCTAAACTACGACTGCAAGTAACTCTTTTGAGGTGGCGCACACGAGTCCACATATTCACCATATCAATACACCACTATGGATCCGCTCCCGTCTCCCTACGAGAATGCCATCCATAGCACTCACGCTTATCTTGCGCATTTTAAAGTATCCACTTTCACTTGTCTATGAACTGTACAGGCAACCCATAAGTCCTTTACTGCGAACACGGCTATTCGAATAGATAATGTTAAACCTGCAGGGGTGTACTTCTTCACACACGCTCTCGCCACTTACCACCATGTACACGTCGTGTATCTTGGCAACCTTCAAGCGGAAGCCTGGCGAGGGAGTCGGCCACGACCTGACTAACCACACAAGTCTCCTCGTCCAGGTTTATTGCCTATTCGGGTTCCATCCGCAAGGAGATCCGGCCGGGGTGTCACTCACGGCCCCAAACGATGTGAGCAGGGTTCCCAAGCCCACCTCAACGGGTGGATCTACGCTTGGTACACCGTGCCACGATGCCTAGTCTGTCCCAAGCCCACCTGTACCTGGTGCCACTTGGTAGACTACTAACACTACCTACAAACACCAGAAACTAGTTGCAACTCCTGGACAGAGATCAGGTTGATTAATAAGTCGAGAGGTGCACTTAAGCATTCCAATGCGTGGTAGTAACTGTTCATGGATCACAAACACAGAACTCGGTTCCTGAGGACGGTTTCAATGAGACAACCCACCATGTACTCCTACATGGCCTCTCACCGCTACCTTTACCAAATCGTGTTCACACACTTAGCTCACACAGTAGGACATGTTCAGACACCTCCAATTCATCCCCGATGAATCAGATGTCAGGACCCCGATTCCAAGTCACATCGATCTAGCCCGTAACACCTCATATCACTTTGCGGCCTCACGCACGGTATTCCCACGGGTGTCGCCTTACCATGGCCCGGGACCGTTTGCGCCTTTTGGCACACGTATATGATTGTGTCGCTAGCATCCACATGACAAAGAACCCGGGCCGACATGGCTAGTCGTGAACCCAAAGCGGCGCTAACCTATGGGGACAGGCATACATGAATCACATCGAGCATGTTGGTCATCAACGTATAAATTCGGGCTGTAGCACTGGGCTAGCAGGACTCCGGTATCCCGGGCTGTAGCAGGCTAGGCAGGACTCCGAATAACACCGCGAGACATTTCCCCGAAGGGACAGACATAGGAACGAAGTGAAACACATGCTGACCAGTCAAGTGTCCAAGCATTAGTGCTGGGCTAGCAGGACTCCGGTGAACCGGGATGTAGCGGACTACTATCACTCAGAAGCACGAGACTACATTTCCCCATATGAGAAGCTGCCAAGGATAAACAACTAGTTTGTCGGATCCCACACATACCAAGCATTTCATACATACATACAATATGCTCAATATGTGTAGATACAACATGGCATCACAACATAACTCTACGACTCAAATATTTATTCATTAGGCTCCGAGGAGCGAGATATTACAAACATGGGTCTCATGACCCAACACTCAGAGCATACAAGTCAAAGCACAAGCGGAAGCTAAACATGTCTGAGTACAGACAACTGTAAATGAAAAAGGCTGAGAAGCCTGACTATCCACCAGATCCTGCCGAGGGCACAAGATCGTAGCTGAGGTCACAAGCTAAACGTCGAAGTCCAAGCAGAACTACTAGCGAGACTGAAGTCTCTCTGCAAAACATAAAATAAGCAAACGTGAGTACAAACATACCCAGCAAGACTTACATCAAAACTAACTACATATGCATCATTATCAAAAGGGGGTGGTGGAGTTTGACTGCAGCGAGCCAGCTTTGACTCAATGGCTATCCTAAACTACGACTACAAGTAACTCTTTTGAGGTGGCGCACACGAGTCCACATATTCACCATATCAATACACCACTATGGACCCGCTCCTGTCTCCCTACGAGAACGCCATCCATAGCACTCACGCTTATCTTGCGCATTTTAGAGTATCCACTTTCACTTGTCTATGAACTGATATAGGCAACCCAGAAGTCCTTCTCAGTGGACACGGCTATTCGAATAGACCATATCAACCCTGCAGGGGTGTACTTCTTCACACACGCTCTCACCACTTACCGTCGTTTACACGACATGTACTCGGCAACCTTCAAGCGAAAGCCCAACGTGGGTGTCGGCCACGACCTACCTAAACACTTAAGTCCCTAGTCCAGGTTTATCGCCTATTCGGGTTCCATCCGTAGGGAGTCCGGCCGAGGTTTCCCATACAGCCCCGAACGATGTGTGCAGGGTTCCCGAGACACCAAACGGGCGAATCGGTACACGGCCATTGTGCCTACCGCAACACAACCCACCCCTATGGTCAGCGCTATGCACGCCCCCAAAGATGCTACAAACACCGTAAACTACTTGCAACTCTTGACCGAGGACAAGAGTGGTTAAGAAGCCGAGAGGGTCCATTGGTTTTGGGCCCAATGCGTGGTAGTAACTGTTTCATGGATCACAAACACGTAACTCAGTTCCTCGAGGACGGCTGCAATGAGACAACCCACCATGTACTCCTACATGGCCTCTCACCGCTACCTTTACCAAATCGTGTTCACACACTTAGCTCACACACAAGAGGGACATGTTCACACACCATTCCAATTCATTCCCGATGAATCGCACGACTCAACTCTAAGCAAGCAGTGTGCACGACAACAAGCATGAATGAGTCGGCACAACATGGCTCAAACAACTCCTACTAATGCTAGTGGGTTTCATCTAATTACTGTGGAATGACAGGTCATGCAGAGGATAAAGGGGTTCAACTACCGCAACAAGTAACACATGAGTCGTTGTTGTCCTAATGCAGTAAAATAGAGCAGGAGCGAGAGGGTGGGATTATATCGGAATGAACAAGGGGGGTTTTGCTTGCATGGCACTTCTGAAGATAATATAGTTCTTCATCAGTGTCATCGAATTCATCATCCAGACGTCGCTCATCGAGAGGGACAATTACCGCAAACAAGAGAGAACAAAATCAATGCAATGCACATTCACATGAATGACATGTCATGTTAAGGTATCGAATTCACCTAATGCAATGTCTAGCCAGGTTAATTGAAGTGGAATTCAAACAAGGTTAAACTCCAACTCCAAATGCTAGTTCATAATTTACCCTAATCATGATTCATCCTATTCAGTGAGGTTAACTTGTTCAAACATTCATGATCATGGCATAAACAGATTCTTCATATTTTCTCGATCATTTTTCATATATAAATTATTTAATTTCGAAGTTGCTGATTAAAAAGTTATGAATATTTGAAGTTTGGGGTATTTTCTGAAATTTCTTGAATTAAATTAAATCCAGAAAATCAATTTCTGCGTCAGCCTGACGTCAGTGTGACGTCAGTGGTCAACGAGACATGGTCCGGGTCAAACCTGACGGTGGGTCCCACGTGTCAAAGATAATTAGCCTAACTAAAATTAATTAAAACTAATCCTAAATAGTTAACTGTGGGCCCCACCTGTCATTGACTCAGTGAGTCAACCAGGCCCACCGGTCACACCAAAGTCGGCTGTCAAGCGCCAGCCGGCGAGCGACAGCGGCGGCGAGATGGTTTTGGCCACTCCGTGACCAAATGGCCCATGGAGGGCATCTAGGAGGAGCTGAGGACGAGCCGAAGCTCTTGGTGGAGTTAGCCGGGGTCGGGGTGGCCGGAATCGGCGCCGGCGACGACCTAGGCGGCCGCCGGAGTTCGGCCGATATCGAACACAGCTCTAGGGAGCACGGCGAGGCGCGTGGGGTGGCGTTTTGCGTTCCTGCGAGTGCGGTGAGGGCGGTGGTGGGCTCGGAAGTGAGCGTGCGCGGTTGTGGCCACGGCTACGCCATGGCCGGCTGCGAGGAGCAATCGGCTCCGGCGGAATCAACGGCTAGAGAGGGAAATAGAGCACGGGGAGAGAGGGGTCCGGCAGAGGAGCTCACGGCGGGGTCGATGAGTAGCTCAGCGGGCTCGGGGGAGGCCGGACGGCGTCGGAGCATCTCCGGTGATCTCGGTTGCCCGAGGTAGAAGACGACCGTGGAGACGTCATTCGGGGCATCCGGTGTCGCGTGGCTCGGCGGAGAGGTTCAGGGTGGCGAGGCGGAGCTCGTGAGTGGGATGGCTGGCCGTGGGAAGGTCGGTGGCCACGACGAACGGCGACGGTGGCGACGAGGCCGCTCGGGTGCGTGCGAGTGAGAGAGCAGAGGAGGAGAGAGGCCACGGGCGAGGGAGAGAGGGGTCAGGGGGGTGCGTGGCGCTCGGGGGAGACGTCCAGAGCGTCGGGGGAGGGGAGCGGCAAGCAGGAGGTGGCACGGCGAGCGTCGGGCACGCACTGTGCATCCGACTGGCGGGAGGAAGAAGACCTCCCTGCCCCTGGTGGGTTGGGC
This sequence comes from Aegilops bicornis, assembly GCA_021605145.1. Taxonomy (NCBI): domain Eukaryota; kingdom Viridiplantae; phylum Streptophyta; class Magnoliopsida; order Poales; family Poaceae; genus Aegilops; species Aegilops bicornis. The sequence goes on along the minus strand of CM038669.1, from coordinate 606,169,234 downwards.
AGCCAGATGGGCTGCCAGGTGAGCGCCACGTAGTCCTTCTCTCTCTCTCTCTCTCTCTTTATTTTTTTTGTTTTCTATTATTCTGTAATTTTCAGGGCTTTATTAAAAATACTAAAGCTACCCCAAAAATCATGAAACTTGCTCAGGACTACTGTTTGGAAAATATCCAACAGCAAACATTTAAGTTTATGATTATTTGAGCATTTAAAATATTTTATAGCATTTAAATGCCCAAATGCAAATACTTAATGAATTAATCCAATGACCAAATATGTCATGAAAAATGTGCAACACCTCTGGTTATGAATTAAAGCATTTTTCCAGAAATGATGAACATTTTCTAAAGCCATTTGAAATCACTGAAAAATATTTTTGGTTGAGCCTATTTGAATTCCTTTAATGCTAGGGTTTAGGCAATCCCCATTTCAAATTTCATGAAAATTAAACATGATGCATGGATGCAATGCCACTAGCTACAAGCAAGCTCTAGGGCTGTGACAACTCACCCCCACTAAACAAGAATCTCGCCCCGAGATTCAAGACGTGAAGTAAGAGGAAAAGGGGAGTCACAAAACTATCACAATCTTCATGATCCAGTTGCCCTTCTCGAAGATGTTGATTCATTCCATCATCTTGGTCTTGACGTCTTTGCTTTCGAGATCTTCACTCAACATGACAACAGAAAGAAGGGGGAAACCCTACAGGATTCGATCTTCACGAAGATCAAGTAAACATGATCGACTCACGGAATGAGATTTAAAAACATCTCGAGTTGAGACACAAAACACATCGAGAGGGATGGAAGAACAAACGACGGGGTTTGATTGGTGGGCAACAATTCCATGCTTAGAAGGATGGTGGATGGTGTCAAGGTGGCGAGGAAATATTTGTCATGATTCAATAACGGGGCACCCCAGGGGAGGTGACGCGAGGAACTATTCCCTTAAGTGGCAAAAAGAATTACTTTTGATATAACATCATTGAAACTCTTTATACCAGCTTAAGGCATTCGCAAACGATCGTTTGGTGGAGTGCAAAGGAATGGCATACCCAGACTAGAATGGATGATGTGGACTACCTTGTTGAAGACAACACAATGGATGATTTTGCTTATCATTGGAGGTGGAGGGGACCCTTGGTAGGACCACTTTTGAAGATAATATTGGACAGCAACTACCGAGAAAGGCAGCCCATGGGGAGTTGGCACAATAGGGTGCAAGCTGGGAACAAAATGCAAATCTTTGGGAATGTTCCAACCATCATATCTGCCTGAGATTCAGATCTGGTTGGTGTTAGGATATTCCAGACTCATCGAGTCTAGAAGAAAAATGAAAGTTTGCAACACAAATCGACGAGAAGATGTTGCAAGATTCTCGGGAATGAACTACGATAGCAAGCTCCAAAACATGAGCTGGTTCTGCTACTATCATGTGAACATGTTGTCCAAGACAAGAATGAACACATAGTAGTCTTATCATAAGACACTACCGAGTTCAGGTGGGGAACCATCAACGAGGATATCGAAGTCTTGTGCATGACCTAGGATTTGCACAACAACTCCTTTTCCTTGAACAAATCAATCAGTGGCTTGGTGTGCTATGGAATTCATATGGAATGAAGATGATCAGTCTATCGAACCACAGAATACTTCGCACGTGCATGACTGACTTGGAATGATTCCAAAGGAAACAAAACAAACCTTTCTCAAATTCATGGCGGCAACTTACAGCTAAAGCACATGAATTCGAGGAAGTCACTCTTTCCATCCAAGCATAAGCTTCATGAACGGAACACGAAGAAATGCTTACACAAGTTTCCAATACTAGGTTGATGTTCAACATGACTCATGGGGGGAGACAAAATGCTGCTGATGGGCTCAACAACAACTCATCGGAATTTCCATATCACTGGACTTCCACCATCATGTGAACACGATGATAGCATTGGTCAGACCAAAAGATGTAATGGGGTATGCTCGAGGAAGCAACCACGAGTAAGACAACATTATGAATATCGTTGGTTCTGATTTGACTTAATAATAGCCCATACTCAAGTCAAAAGATTGATAAGACAATAGGTCCAACAACTGATCACAGGGACCAATTGATGAAAATATCATCTTTCTTCAACACACACTACACAAGAATATCCCTTTGGAACAAACTGAGTTAGGCAAGCTTTTATCTTCCAACTCTCCAAGTTGTTGTCTAGCTTAACCAACTAGCTCAGGGATATCCAACACAGATTCTTGGAGAAAGGGTGGTTCTCAAGAAACCAACTTGATCACGAGCTCAACATGACAGTCAGGAGACAACCCGGTAACACTTCCAAGAAGATATTTGGAAAGTCACAGACCACCGGTATGTTACTAAGCTCGAGAACAATCTTGCTTTTGAGGGCAAGACGATATGATCAAATAAGCAAGGGATTGAATAATCCTATCTCATTGATTGAAGGGTGCACCAGAAATAGGGACTAGGTAGCACGATCAATCTTAGTATGATGATTTAATAACCAACACGCTAAGAGTGAAAATATTGTCCATTAACTACCAAGCAATGAGGTTGCTAGGAGTATCGATTTCACACATCACAATTCACTTGTCGACATTCCGGTTGCATCAACACGAGACCGAGGAATGAATAATGATAGCGAGAAGTATCACTACATCGAGAATTCATAAGAGAAGGTGCAATTCTCATGACATTCTTGACATAAAGATGGTAACACTCCAGGTGGAACAGCATCAAAAGCTGAATTGGCATTTTGATCTGCGGGATACAACTACTTTGACCCAATCCTGGAAATGGATGAGGCATCGAGTTTGTTTCTCCTAGTCATTCCGTAATGTAATGGCTTGACGGACCACAAGGATAATAGACATCGATAAACGAATGCACACATACTCTTGGTTATCAACTGATAGAGGATGGTCGGGATACAACTAAAGAGAGCAACTCAAAGGAACATATAATTTTTCGAGTTGTGGAGGCATGGATTAGTATATCGAGCAAGGCTCAACATTTCTCCCGGATAACCCATGCAGAGAAGGTGAGACCGGCAGAGTCACAATTATGAATGGAGAACTCCTCAAGAGCACTCTTATTATGATGTTTTGGTTCAACAAGGAACTTCTGCCATAAGCGGTTCGTAATATTTGGAAGAAGGAAATACCACGGACCTCGAGAACTGTCGCAAAGTTTCTTGTATCCTAAAGGAGCTAGCGAACACTATCAACATTAGGTGAGTAGGGTGAATCTCGGGTTCAAGAACCCATGAATAGAATGCCTACTAACTAATAACATCACGGGATGCTTTCAAGAATAATGGCCAGAATCATCACAATGGGGATACAAAAGCATTGCTAAATTGCTAAGATGACTTCCTAAACAACTAGGGTCATAATAATAGCTCCAACATCTATGCCGAGGCAACAAAGTACCTCAACTTACCGATTAGTGTGCTTATTCTGACCAAAAGGACATCGGAAACGGAAGGAAAGGATTTGCAAATGCATCAGACTATTTAGAGACCTGGGATGACTCGGACAAAGATAACGGCTGTAAATGCTCAAAATGATTTGAGTCATCCTGCAAAAATGGTGGCATAACCACTCAACATCACAATGCCAAGGTTCCGAGATCAACAATTATCATACAGTAGTAGTAGGAACTGAACTGAGTCTTAAAACCAACAATCATAAAAGTCTGTGGATTAGTAACACGTCATCCTGATAGATAGATGAGAAGCCTAGTTCTTAAACCCCGTAGAAGAGAATAGGATGACTCGGATCAGAAGGCCATGAGATATAAGGAGTAAAAAGAGCCTTACGCTCCTTCCACAATCAATTCCCTTACATAACTAAAGCATTTCTAGACACAACTTCGACCAGTTTGGCTTGGTCATCCTACAGCAACAGCTTCGATACCAACGCTGTCAGACCCCGATTCCAAGTCACATCGATCTAGCCGGTAACACCTCATATCACTTTGCGGCCTCACGCACGGTATTCCCACGGTGTCGCCTTACCATGGCCCGGGACCGCTTATGCCTTTTGGCACACGTATATGATAGTGTCGCTTGCATCCACATGACAAAGAACCCGGCCGACATGGCTAGTCGTGAACCCAAAGCGGCGCTTAACCTATGGGGACAGGCATACATGAATCACATCGAGCATGTCGGTCATCAACGATAAATTCGGGCTGTAGCAGGCTAGGCAGGACTCCGGTATCCCGGGCTGTAGCAGGCTAGGCAGGACTCCGAATAACACCGCGTGACATTTCCCCGAAGGGACAGACATAGGAACTAAGTGAAACACATGCCGGCCAGTCAAGTGTCCAAGCAGTAGTGCTGGGCTAGCAGGACTCCGGTGAACCGGAAGTAGCGGACTACTATCGCCGTAAGCACGAGACTACATTTCCCCATATGAGAGGCTGCCAAGGATAAACAACTAGTTTGTCGGATCCCACACATACCAAGCATTTCAAACATACATACAATATGCTCAATATGTGTAGATACAACATGGCATCACAACATAACTCTACGACTCAAATATTTATTCATTAGGCTCCGAGGAGCAAGATATTACAAACACGGGTCTCATGACCCAACACTCAGAGCATACAAGTGAAAGCACAAGCGGAAGCTAAACATGTCCGAAAGTACGCATAATCAGAAATGAAAAGGCTGAGAAGCCTGACTATCTACCAGATCCTACCGAGGGCACAAGATCGTAGCTGAGGTAACAAGCTAAACGTCGAAGTCCAAGCAGAACTACTAGCGAGACTAAAGTCTCTCTGCAAAACATAAAATAAGCAAACGTGAGTACAAACGTACCCAGCAAGACTTACATCAGAACTAACTACATATGCATCATTATCAAAAGGGGGTGGTGGAGTTTGACTGCAGCGAGCCAGCTTTGACTCAATGGCTATCCTAAACTACGACTACAAGTAACTCTTTTGAGGTGGCGCAACGAGTCCACATATTCACCATATCAATACACCACTATGGACCCGCTCCCGCCTCCTCACGAGAACGCCATCCATAGCACTCACGCTTATCTTGGCGCATTTTAGAGTATCCACTTTCACTTGTCTATGAACCGATATAGGCAACCTGAATTCCTTCTCCGTGGACACGGCTATTCGAATAGATCATATCAACCTGCAGGGGTGTACTTCTTCACACACGCTCACCACTTACCGCCGTTTACACGACATGTACTCGGCAACCTTCAAGCGGAAGCCCAACGTGGGTGTCGGCCACGACCTACCTAAACACTCAAGTCCCTAGTCCGGGTTTATCGCCTATTCGGGTTCCATCCGCAGGAGTCCGCCGAGGTTTCCCATACAACCCCGAACGATGTGTGCAGGGTTCCCAAGACACCAAACGGGCGAATCGGTACACCGGGCCACTGTGCCTACCGCAACACAACCCACCCCTATGGTCAGCAGAAGCGTGCCCCAAAGATGATACACACACCGTAAACTACTTGCAACTCCTGACCGAGGACAAGAGTGGTTAAGAAGCCGAGAGGGTCCATTGGTTTCGCCCAATGCGTGGTAGTAACTCGCTTTCATGGATCACAAACACAGAACTCAGTTCCTCGAGGACGGCTGCAATGAGACAACCCACCATGTACTCCTACATGGCCTCTCACCGCTACCTTTACCAAATCGTGTTCACACACTTAGCTCACACACGAGGGACATGTTCACACACCATTCCAATTCATTCCCGATGAATCGGACTGACTCAACTCTAAGCAAAGAGCGGTGCACGACAACAAGCATGAATGAGTAGGCACAACATGGCTCAAACAACTCCTACTCATGCTAGTGGGTCTCATCTAATTACTGTCGAATGACAGGTCATGCAGAGGATAAAGGGGTTCAGCTACCGCAGCAAGTAACACATGAGTCGCTGTTGTCCTAATGCAGTAAAATAGAGCAGGAGCGAGAGGGTGGGATTATATCGGAATGAACAAGGGGGGTTTTGCTTGCATGGCACTTCTGAAGATAATATAGTTCTTCATCGGTGTCATCGAATTCATCGTGCAGTAAATCTCTTGAGAGGGGACAATTACCGCAAACAAGAGAGAACACAATCAATGCAATGCACATTCACATGAATGACATGTCATGTTAAGGTACTGAATTCACCTAATGCAATGTCTAGCCAGGTTAATTGAAGTGGAATTCAAACAAGGTTAAACTCCAACTCCAAATGCTAGTTCATAATTTACCCTAATCATGATTCATCCTATTCAGTGAGGTTAACTTGTTCAAACATGCATGATCATGGCATAAACAGATTCTTCATATTTTTCTGATCATTTTACATATATAAATTATTTAATTTGGAGTTACAGATTAAAAGTTATGAATATTTGAAGTTTGCGGTATTTTCTGAAATTTCCTGAATTAAATTAAATCCAGAAAATCAATTACTGCGTCAGCCTGACGTCAGTGGTCAACGAGACATGGTCCGGGTCAAACCTGACGGTGGGTCCCGCGTGTCAGCATAATTAGCCTAACTAAAAATTAATTAAAACTAATCCTAAATAGTTAACAGGGCTGGGCCCCACCTGTCATTGACTCAGCAGAGTCAACCAGGGCCCACCTCAGTCAAAGTCAAAGTCGGTTGCCGAGTTCAGTCTGGCGAGCGACGCTGGGCGGGCGAGACTGAGTTTTGGCCACTCCGCGACCAAATGGCCCGCGGAGGGCATCTAGGAGGAGCTGAGGACGAGCCGAAGCTCTTGGTGGAGTTAGCCGGGGTCGGGGTGACCGGAATCGGCGCCGGCGACGACCTAGGCGGCCGCCGGAGTTCGGCCGAGATCGAACACGGCTCTAGGGAGCACGGCGAGGCGCGTGGGGTGGCGTTTTGCGTTCCTGCGAGTGCGGTGGGGGCGGTGGTGGGCTCGGAAGCGGCGGCAGCGGTTGTGGCGGGCTACGCCATGGCCGGGCGGCGAGGAGCAATCGGCTCCCATGGGAATCAACAGCTAGAGAGGGAAATAGAGCATGGGGAGAGAGGGGTCCGGCAGAGGAGCTCACGGCGGGGTCGATGAGTAGCTCAGCGGGCTCGGGGGAGGCCGGACGGCGTCGGAGCATCTTCGGTGATCTCGGTTGCCCGAGGTAGAAGACGCATCATGAGACGCTATCTGGGCATCCGGTGCCGCGTGGCTCGGCGGAGAGGTTCAGGGTGGCGAGGCGGAGCTCGTGGGCGGGATGGCTGGCCGTGGGGAGGTCGGTGGCCACGACGAACGGCGACGGTGGCGACGAGGCCGCTCGGGTGCGTGCGAGTGAGAGAGCAGAGGAGGAGAGAGGCCACGGGCGAGGGAGAGAGGGGTCAGGGGGGGTGCGTGGCGCTCGGGGGAGACGTCCAGAGCGTCGGGGGAGGGGAGCGGCAAGCAGGAGGTGGCGCGGCGAGCGTCGGGCACGCACTGTGCATCCGACTGGCGGGAGGAAGAAGACCTCCCTGCCCCTGGTGGGCTGGGCGGGCCAGATGGGCTGCCAGGTGAGCGCCAGGTAGTCCTTCTCTCTCTCTCTCTCTCTTTATTTTTTTGTTTTCTATTATTCTGTAATTTTTAGGGCTTTATTAAAAATGCTAAAGCTACCCCAAAAATCATGAAACTTGATCAGGCCTACTGTTTGGAAAATATCCAACAGCAAACATTTAAGTTTATGATTATTTGAGAATTTAAAATATTTTATAGCATTTAAATGCCGAAATGCAAATACTTAATGAATTAATCCAGCGACCAAATATGTCATGAAAAATGTGCAACACCTCTGGTTATGAATTAAAGCATTTTTCCAGAAATGTTGAACATTTTCTAAAGCCATTCGAAATCACTGAAAAATATTTTTGGTTGAGCCTGTTTGAATTCCTTTAATGCTAGGGTTTAGGCAATCCCCATTTCAAATTTCATGAAAATTAAACATGATGCATGGATGCAATGCCACTAGCTACAAGCAAGCTCTAGGGGTGTGACATCAGACCTGACTCAACTCTAAACAGTAGAAGGCATGACAACACAAGCATGAATGAGTAGGCACATCAGGGCTCAAACAACTCCTACTCATGCTAGTGGGTTTCATCTATTTACTGTGGCAATGATAGGTCATGCAGAGGAAAGAGGTTCAACTACCGCAGCATGTAACAGTTGAATCGTTGTTGTCCTAATGTAGTAAAAGAGAGCAGGAGCGAGAGAGTGGGATTGTATCGGAATGAAAAAGGGGGTTTTGCTTGCCTGGCACTTCCGAAGATAGTATAGTTCTTCATCGGTGTCATCGAACTCATCGACGGAACGTAGTCTACTGATCGAGAGGGGACAAACACCGGCAAACAAAGAGAACACATTCAGTGCAATGCACAATCAAATGATGGCATGACATTTTAAGGTACTGAATTAACCTAATGCAATAGTAAGTCATATTAATTGAAGTGGAATTCAAGTCTATAGAAAATTCCAACTCCATAGCTATTTACCAAATATTCCATAATCATGAACTGTCCTAGTTGCTCATGTTAAGTTGCTCAAACATGCATGATCATGGAATAAACATATTCCTCATAGTTTTTTGATCATTTTTCATATATAATTTCTTCGATTTGGAGTTACGGTTGAATTACTATGAATTTTAGAAGTTTGCAACATTTTCTGGAATTTCCTATATAAGAATAAATCCAGAAAAGGATTTATAGCGTCAGCCTGGCGTCAGTGTGACATCGGCGGTCAATAGAGACGGTCAAGGTCAATCCTGACCTGTGGGTCCCATCCGTCAGTGTCAAATAAACTAACTAAGTTTAGTTAGCGTTAAACTAATACTAACCTAGTTTAGTTAGTGACCTGGGGCCCACACGTCAGTGACCCAGAGGGTCAAACTGGGTCCACCTGGGGTCAACGGTCAGCGGGGGCGTCAAACTCACCGGCGGCTCGACGTCGGCGACGACAGGCGTGGCGGAGGGGCTCGGAAATGAGCCACAGGGCATCATTTTGGCCGTGGTCTGTTGCGTTCGAACGCACGCAGTGGCGCGCATCAAGTGGTGGCAGCGGTAGGTGCTGGGGTGGCGTGTAGCAGCGGCGGCGGAAAGCCGGGCGGCGGCCGGAGTTCGGCCAACGGCAGGTTAGGTGATGGAGGGCGCTCAGGGGAGGCGTTGGTGTGTGCTACGTGCTCCTGGAAGTGCACTGAGTGCAGTGGCGTGCTCGGTTTGGACGGAGGCGAACCAAAACGACGACGGTGACAAGTCCGGCGCCGATGAGGTCTCGGTCTCCACGGAAACGAGGCTACGATGAGCTAATGGACATGGGAGTAGGGGGATCGGAAGAGGAGCTCACGGCGAGTGCAGAGGTGGCCTTGGCTTGCTCGGGGAAGCACCGGAGCGAGCAGGGCGGCGAGAGGGATCTCCGGCGGCCAGCGATGAAGATGATGAAGATGGCGTTGAGGCAGGGCCTCCGGCGAGGCGTGGCTGCACAGGGATGATGAGGGAGGCGTGGTGATGCTCGTGGACACGTCGGGGAGGCGAGGGGAGCATGGAGGCTGCGTCTATGGCGTACGGCGGTGGCGAGCTCCGCTCGGGCAGAGAGGGAGAGAGAGCAGAGGAGGGGGAAGAGGTCGGGAGAAAGTGAGAGAGTTCCAGGGGGTGCGTGTCGGCGTCTGTGGCGCCCAAGCTCGGGCAAGCAGGAGGTGGCGGAGCGTGCTCGCTGCCAAGTGGCGGCCACATCGCTACTGTCCCTCCCGGGCGGGAGGTCGGTGATGACTGGCAGAGGCCAGTGGGCTGGGCCTCTGCTAGGCCGTGGTGGGGCGCCAGGTAAGTGGCCCAGGTAGTCTCTCTCTCTCTCTGGTTTTCCTATTTTTAGTTCCTGTTTTTCTATTATTCTGTAGTCTTTAGGGCTTTACTAAAAATAGCAGAACGTTTTAAAAAATCCTGAAGATAATTGTGAGCTCTGTTTGGATTATTCCTAACAGCCCTCACTTAAGTTCAGAATGAATTGAGCACTTAAAATAATATATAGCATTTTAAATGCCCAATTGCAAATAGCATATGATTTAATTCAGTGACCTTATGTGTCCTAGAAAATTGTGCACCATTTTTGTCAGAGGTTCTAGACCAAGGTAAAGATGATGAACATTTTAGAAGGGCATTTCAGGTTCATTGAAAAAGGTTTTAGTAAACCCTAATTGGTTTAAGGGGGTGCTCGGGGTTCTGTCATCCCCATTTCATATTTAAGAGAAATTTAAACATGATGCATGGAAGCTAATGCAAAGACAAGCAAGGCCTGAACTGGGGCTGTGACAACTCACCCCCACTAAACAAGAATCTCGTCCCGAGATTCAAGCGTAGGGTAAGATGAAGGGGGAACGCAACTAACGCAATCTTCACGATCCAGGTTGCATCTCACAAGAACGTTGATTCGATCACCATCTTTGTCTCAACGTCTTGCTCTGAGAACTCCAGCAATCATGACAATGAGAGGAGAAGGAAACTCTAGAAGGATTGATCTTCTCGAGGATCGAACAACTTAGGATTAACTCACGGAATGAGGCATAGCAACATCTCTCGAGCTGAGACATGAAACATACATCCAGAGGGGTGGGGTGTAACAGATGACGAAGATTCACTACGTAGACACAATTCCACACTTAAGAAGGTGGTGAATGGTTGTCCACGTAGCGAGGAGTTGAGTTTCCATGATACCATATAGAGACATCTTAAGGAAGGTGACCCGCAGAAATATTCCCTTAAGTGGCAAAAAGAATTACTTTTGATATAGAGATCATTGAGACTCTTTATACCAGCCTAAGGCAATCACAATCGATCATTTGAAGGAGTTCGAAAGAATGACATACTTGGACTAGAATGGATGATGTGGACTACCTTGTTGAAGACAACGCAATGGATGATTTTGCTTATCATCGGAAATGGATGGGACCCATGGTTGGACCACTTTTGAAGATGATCCTAAACAACAATTACTGAGAAGGCAGCCCATGGGAATTGGCACAATGGCGGTGCAAGCTGGGAACAAAATGCAACTGTTGGGAATGTTCCAACCATCATATCTGCCTGAGATTCAGAACCGATTGGTGATAGGATACTTCAAACGCAGCATGTCCGAAAAGAAAGGTTGCAACACAAATCGACGAGATGACGTTGCGAGATTCCCGGGATATGAACTACGATAGCAAGCTCCAAAACATGAGCCGGTTCTGCTACACACATGTGAACACACTATCCCAGACAAGCACGACCACATAGTAGTCTTACAATGCAACACTACCGAGTTCCGATTGGGAACCATCATTGCGGAGAGCGAAGTCCTGCGCGCGCACCTTTGGGTCCTTAGGGATTATCACTTAAGATCTTCTTTTCCTTGAACAAATCAATCAGTGGCTTTGTGTGCTAAGGATTACACATGGATTGGAGGTAGCGAGCCTATCAAACCATGGAATACTTCACACATGCATGAATGACTTGGGATGATTCCGGAGAAAGCAAAAACAATCTTTCTCAAACTCACGGCGGCAACTTGCACCTGATGCACATGACCTTGGAGAAAGTCACCTCTTACACCAAACATATACTTCATGAACGAAACACAAATGCATTGCTTACAAAGTTTTCAACACTAGGTTGATGTTCAACATGAATCATGGGGGAGACAAAATGCTGTTGTTGGGCTCAACAGCAACTCATCGGAATTTCCATATCACTGGACTTCCACCATCACGTGAACACGGTGATAGCATTGGTCAGACCAAAATATGTAATGGTGTCTGCTCGAGCGATCAACCACAAGTAATACAACATTACGAACATCATTGGTTCTGATTTGACTTGACGATAGCCCATACTCAAGTCAAAGTTTTGACAAGGCAATAGATCCAACAACTGATCACAGGGACCAATCGAAGAAGATATCGTCTTTCTTCAACACACACACACACACCAGGATATCCCTTGGAGATGAACTAAGTCAGGTAAGCTTTTATCTTCCAACTCTCCAAGTTGTTGTTTAGCTTAACCAACTAGCTCAGGGGTATCCGCATGCATTCTTGGAGAAAGGGTGGTTACAAGAAAACCAACTTGATCACGAACTCAACATAGCGGTCAAGTGACAACCTGGTAATACTTCCGAGAAGATATTTGGAAAATCACGAACCACCAATATGCTACTAAGCTCGAGAATAATCTTGCTTTTCAGGGCAAGACGATATGATCAAAAGAGCGAGGGATTGGCACAATCCTAACTCATTGATCGAAGAGTGCACCGGAAACAAGGACTAGGTAGCACGATCAATCTTAGGATGATGATTTAATAACCAACACGCTAAGAATGAGAATATTGTCCATTAACTACCAAGCAAGGGGTTGCTAGGCGTATCGATTTCACACACCACAATTCACTTGTCGGCATTCCGGTTACAACAACACGGGACCGAGGAATGAATAATGATGGTGAGAAGTATCACTGCGTCAAGAATTCATAAGAGGTGGTGCAATTCTCATGACATTCTTGACATAAAGATGGTAACACTCCAGGTGGAACAGAATCAAAAGCTGGATGGGCACTTTGATCTGCGGAATACAACTGCTTTGACCCAATCCTAGAAATGGACAAGGTACTGGAGTTTGTTCTCCTAGTCATTCCAGAATAGAATGGCTCGACGGACCACAAGAGTAATAGGCATCGATAAACGAATGCACGCATACCCTTGACTATCAATTGATAGACGGGGGTCAGAATACAACTAAGGAGGAACAACTCGAGGAACATATAACTTTCTGAGTTGTGGATGCATAGATTAGTATGTCGAACCAAGTTCAACATGTTTCTTCCGGATAACCCATGCAGAGAGGTAGGACTGGCAGAGTCACAATTATGAATGGAGAACTCCTCAAGAGTAATTCGATTGTGATCTTTTGGTTCAAATAACTTCGCCTTTAATGGTTCATGGTATTTGGAAGAAGGAAATTCCACGGACCTCGAGGACTAATGCAAAGGTTACTAATATCCTAAAGGTACGAGCAACACTATCAACACGAGGTAAGTAGGGTGAATCTCGGGTTCAAGAACCCAGGAATAGAATACCAACTACTAAGTAGCATCACAGGATGCTTTCGAGAGTAATGGCCGTAATCATCACATCGGGATGCAAAGCATTGCTAGATTTCTGTGTAGTTCTCTAAGAGAGCTAGGGTCATAATACTAACTCCAACATGTATGTCAAGGCAACGGAGTACCTCAAAGACCGATTAGTGTGCTTAATCTGGCCCAAAGGAACAACGGGGTGGGAAGAAGGGATTTGCAAATGCATTAGACTAATTAGAAACCTGGGATGACTCGGACAGCACAATGGCTGTAAATGCTCAAAATGATTTGAGACATCCTGCAAAATAGTGGCATGACCACTCAACATCACAATATCAAGGTTCTGAGACCAGCTATGAACATACAAAATTAGTAAAAACTGAACTGAGATTTGAAACTATCAATCCTATAAGTCTATGGATTCGTAACACGTCATCCTCATAGATAGATGAGAATGCCTAGTTCGTAATCCCGGTAGAAGAGAAGAGGATGACTTAGATCAGAAGGCCATAAGGTATAAGGAGTAAAAAGAGCCTTACGTTCCCTTCCACAATCAATTCCCTTACATAACTAAAGCATTTCTAGACACAACTTCGACCAGTTTGGCTTGGTAATCCTACAGGCAGTCAGGCTCTGATACCAAAGCTGTCAGGACCTCGATTCCAAGTCACATCGATCTAGCCGGTAACAACTCATATCACTTTGCGGCCTCACGCATGGTATTCCCACGGGTGTCGCCTTACCATGGCCCGGGACCGTTAGCGCCTTTTGGCTCACGTATATGATAGTGTTGCTAGCATCCATATGACAGAGAACCCGAGCCGACATGACTAGTCGTGAATCCAAAGTGGCACTAACTTATAGGTACATGCATACATGAATCAACATCGAGCATGTCGGTCAGCAGCGTGCGAATCCGGGCTGTAGCACTGGGCTAACAGGACTCCGGCAACCCGGGCTATATCAGGTTAGGCAGGACTCCGGATGTCATCGCGTGACATTTCCCCGAAGGGACAGCCACAGGAATGAAGTGATTCACATGCCGGCCAGTCAAGTGTTCCGGAGCAGTAGTGCTGGGCTAGCAGGACACCGGTGAACCGGGCTGTAGCGACTACTATGGCTCATGGAAGCACAAGACTACATTTCCCCATAAGAGAGGCTACCAAGGATAAACAACTAGGTTGTCGGATCCCGCACATACCAAGCATTTCAATCATACACACAATATGCTCGATATGTGTAAATACAACATGGCATCACAACAAAACTCTACGAGTCAAGTATTTATACAATAGGCTCCGAGAAGCGAGATATTACAAACATGGGTCTCATGACCCAACATTCAGAGCATACAAGTCAAAACACATGCTGAAGCTTAATATGTCAGAGTACAGACATCTACAAATGAAAAAGGCTGAGAAGCCTGACTATCTACCAGATCCTGCAGAGGGCACAAGATAGTAGCTGAGGTAACCAGCTAAACGTCGAAGTCCACGCGGAACTACTAGCGACACCGAAGTCTCTCTGCAAAACATAAATTAAGCAAATGTGAGTACAAATGTACGCAGCAAGACTTACATCAGAACTAACTACATATGCACCGGTATAAACAGAGGGGGTGGTGGAGTTTAACTGCAACAAGCAAGCTTTGACTCGGTGGCTATCCTAAACTACGACTGCAAGTAACTCTTTTGAGGTGGCGCACACGAGTCCATATATTCACCATATCAATACACCACTATGGATCCACTCCCGTCTCCCTATGAGAACGCCATCCATAGCACTCACGCTTATCTTGCGCATTTTAGAGTATCCACTTTCACTTGTCTATGAACTATACAGGCAACCCAGAAGTCCTTTACCGCGGACACGGCTATTCGAATAGATGATGTTAACCCTGCAGGGGTGTACTTCTTCACACACGCTCTCGCCACTTACCACCATGTACACGTCGTGTATCTTGGCAACCTTCAAGAGGAAGCCTGGCGAGGGAGTCGGCCACGACCTGACTAACCACACCAGTCTCTCGTCCAGGTTTACCGCCTATTCGGGTTCCATCCGCAAGGAGATCCGGGCGGGGTGTCGCTCACGGCCCCAAATGATGTGAGCAGGGTTCCCAAGACCACCTCGACGGGTGGATCTACGCTTGGTACACCGTGCCACGGTGCCTAGTCTGTCCCAAGCCCACCTGTACCAGGTGCCACTTGGTAGACTACTAACACTACCTACAAACACCAGAAACTAGTTGCAACTCCTGGACAGAGATCAGGTTGATTAATAAGTCGAGAGGGGCACTTAAGCATTCCAATGTGTGGTAGTAACTGTTCATGGATCACAAACACATAACTGAGTTCCTGAGGACGGTTCCAATGAGACAACCCACCATGTACTCCTACATGGCCTCTCACCGCTACCTTTACCAAATCGTGTTCACACACTTAGCTCACACAGAGTAGGACATGTTCACACACCTCCAATTCATCCTCCGATGAATCGGACTGACTCAACTCTAAGCAAGATGGTGCATGATAACACAAGCATGAATGAGTAGGCACATCATGGCTCAAACAACTCCTACTCATGCTAGTGGGTTTCATCTATTTACTATGGCAATGACATGTCATGCAGAGGAAAGAGGTTCAACTACCGCAGCATGTAACAGTTGAATCGTTGTTGTCCTAATGCAGTAAAAGAGACCAGGAGGGAGAGAGTCGATTGTATCGGAATGAACAAGGGGGTCTTTCTTTCCTGGCACTTCTGAAGATAGTATAGTTCATCATCGGTGTCATCGAACTCATCGACGGAACGTAGTCTACTGATCGAGAGGGGACAAACACCGGCTAACAAAGAGAACACGTTCAGTGAAATGCACAATCAAATGATGTCATGACATGTTAAGGCACTGAATTGACATATTAATTGAAGTGGAATTCAAGTCTATAGCAAATTCCAACTCCAAAGCTATTTACCAAATATTCCATAATCATGAACTGTCATAGTTGCTGATGTTAACTTGCTCAAACATGCATGATCATGGCATAAACAGATTCCTCATATTTTTTGATCATTTTTCATATATAATTTGTTTGATTTGGAGTTACGGTTGAATTACTATGAATTTTAGAAGTTTGCAACATTTTCTGGAATTTCCTATATAAGAATAAATCCAGAAAAGGATTTACTGCGTCAGCCTGGCGTCAGTGTGACGTCAGCGGTCAACTGAGACGGTCAAGGTCAACCCTGACCTGTGGGTCCTGTCTGTCAGTGTCAAATAAACTAACTAAGTTTAGTTAGCGTTAAACTAATACTAACCTAGTTTAGTTAGTGGCCTGGGGCACACACGTCAGTGACCCAAAGGGTCAAGCTGGGTCCACCCGGGGTCAACGGTCGATGGGGGTCAAACTTCGCCGGCTCGACGCAGCGCATTCTGGCGTATGGCGGAGGGGCTCGGAAATGGGCCACAGGGCATCATTTTGGCCGCGGTCTGTTGCGTTCGAACACACGCAGCGGCACGCATCAAGTGGTGGCAGCGGTAGGTCCTGGGGTGGCATGTACCGGCGGTGGCGGTGAGCCGGGCGGCGGCCGGAGTTCGGCCAACGGCAGGTTAGGCGATGCAGGGCGCTAGGGGAGGCGTTGGTGTGTGCTACGTGCTCCTGGGAGTGCACTGAGTGCAGTGACGTGCTCGGTTTGGACTGAGGCGAACCAAAACGACAACGGCGACTAGTCCGACGCCGGTGAGGTCTCGGTCTCCATGTAAACGAGGGCTACGATGAGTTAATGGACATGGGAGTAGGGGGGATCGGAATAGGAGCTCACGGCGAGTGCAGAGGTGGCCTTGGCGTGCTCGGGGAAGCACCGGAGCGAGCGGGGCGGTGAGAGGGATCTCCGACGGCCAGCGACAAAGACGATGAAGATGGGTCGATGCAGGGCCTCCGGCGAGGCATGGCTCGATGGGGAGGACGAGGGAGGCATGGTGATGCTCGTGGACACGTCGGGGAGGCGAGGGGAGCATGGAGGCTGCGTCTATGGAGTACGGCGGCGGCGAGCTCCGCTTGGGCAGAGAGGGAGAGAGAGCAGAGGAGGGGGAAGAGGTCGGGAGAGAGTGAGAGAGTTCCAGGGGGGTGCGTGTCGGCGTCCAGGGCGTCCAGAAGCTCAGCGGCAAGCAGGAGGTGGCGGAGCGTGTGCTCGCGCGCGGCGGCCACGCGCGCGCTGTCCTCCTGGCGGGAGGTCGGTGATGACAGGCGGAGGCCAGTGGGCTGGGCCTCTGCTAGGGCGTGGTGGGGCGCCAGGTAAGTGGCCCAAGTAGGCTCTCTCTCTCTAGTTTTCGTATTTTTAGTTCCTGTTTTTCTATTATTCTGTAATCTTTAGGGCTTTACTAAAAATACCAGAACGTTTTCAAAAATCCTGAAGATAATTGTGGGCTCTGTTTGGATTATTCCTAACAGCCCTCACTTAAGTTCAGAATTAATTGATCACTTAAAATAATATATAGCATTTTAAATGCCCAATTGCAAATAGCATATGATTTAATTCAGTGACCTTATGTGTCCTAGAAAATTGTGCACCATTTTTGTCAGAGGTTCTAGACCAAGGCAAAGATGATGAACATTTTAGAAGGGCATTTCAGGTTCATTGAAAAATGTTTTACTAAACCCTAATTTGTTTAAGGGGGGGTGCTGGGGGTTCTGTCATCCCCATTTCATATTTAAGAGAAATTTAAACATGATGCATGGAAGCTAATGCAAATACAAGCAAGGCCTGAACTGGGGATGTGACACAAATGATGGGAATGGTTCTAGTAACTGGGGAGAAGCTCAACAGTAGAGAGTGAATCTACTATTGGAATGGTTATAGCATAACCGAACAAAACTGGGAGAAAGCCCAATTAGTGCCGATGATAACACCTAGTGCTTGTGCGTGCTCTCAAGAACTTGAGCATTTCCATATTCATCAAGGTTTTACCAATATCTGTATCAAAGATCCTGGCAACACAACATACTAGCATAATGAATACCGTGGAGGATGCAGATGCAAAGGAAGATAACACTTTCTCAGATTTCACCTTGGTGAGGCCAAGGGAACAAAATCTGGATGATCTACCGAGAGACATTTAGCACTCCGCTTCTAATGTTCTCCTTGATGTACTAGCGTATCCCACTCATAGATATGGTTTGATATCTAGAACATCAAGTAAAGGTCGGACTTCGGGAACACAAAAATCCATAAGGGACATCTAGGGAGTGAATCCTACGAAATCCTTATGGGGAGGTGGCCAACTTCCTTAATCAAGATACTAAGATAATAGGTCTTCCGGGTGGGTGTGTTGGCCACGACAACCACATTACCAGTTTACAGAGAGACCTATATTATAGCTCTTGGGAAACGTTCCAACCATCATATCTGCCTGAGATTCAGATCTGGTTGGTGTTAGAATATTCCAGACTTGTCAAGTCTAGAGAGAAAAATGAAAATTTGCAACACAAATCGATGAGGCGGTGTTGCAAGATTCTCGGTAAATGGTCTGCGGTAGTAAGCTCCAAAACATGAGCTGGTTCTGCTACAACATGTGGACACGTTGTCCGAGACAAGCATGACCACATGGTAGTCTTATAATAAAACACTAAAAAGTTCAGAAGGGGAACCATCATCTAGGATGTCGAAGTCTTGTGCATGACCTAGGATTAGCACATCAACTCCTTTTCCTTAAACAAATCAATCAGTGGCCTGGTGTGTTGGGGATACATATAGAATGAAGGTAGCTAGTCTCACAAACCAATGTATACTTCGCACATGCATGACTGACCTGGGATGATCCTAGAGGAAACAACATTGACTTTCTCGAATTTACGGCGGCAACTTGCATCAAATGCACATGAATTAGAGAAGGTCACTTCTTCCATCCGAACATAGGCTTCATGAACGGGACATGAAGATAATGTTTACAAAAGTTTCCAACACTAGCTTAATGTTCAACAAAATCATGGAGGGGATAAGGACGTTGTCGATGAGCTCAACAACAATTCATCCAGGTTTCCATATAAGTGGAATTCCACAATTATGTGAGCAAGGTGATAGCATTGGTCAGACCAAAGGATATAATGATGTATGCTCGAGGGACCAACCACAAGTAAGACAACATTATGAACATATTTGGTTCTCACTTGATTTGACGATAGCCCATATGAAAATCAAAGGTTTGGTAAGACAATAGATCCAACAATTGACCACGAGGATCAATCAAGGAAGATATCATCTTTCTTCAACACACACG
This sequence comes from Aegilops bicornis, assembly GCA_021605145.1. NCBI lineage: Eukaryota > Viridiplantae > Streptophyta > Magnoliopsida > Poales > Poaceae > Aegilops > Aegilops bicornis. Next base: position 606,149,858 of record CM038669.1, on the reverse strand, counting down.
CACAAGGATATCCCTTATAATGAACTAAATCGGACAAGCTTCTATCTTCCAACTCTCCAAGTTGCTGTTCAGCTTAACCAACTAGCTCAGGGGTACCCAACACATATTCTTGGAGAAGGGGTGGTTACAAGAAACCAACTTGCTCACGAACTCAACATAGTGGTCAGGTGACGACCTGGTGATAGTTCCGAGAAGATATTCGGAACATCACGAACCACCGATATGTCACCAAGCTCGAGAACAATCTTACTTTTCAGGGCAAGACGATATGATCAAAAGAGCGAGGGATTGGCACAATCCTAACTCATTGATCGAAGGGTGCATCGGAAATAAGGACTAGGTAGCACGACCAGTCTTAGAATGATAACTCAATAGCTAACACACTAAGAATGAGATTATTACCCTTTAACTACCAGGCAACGGGGTTGCTAGGAGTATTGATTTCACACGTCATAGTTCATCTGTCGGCATTCCGGTTGCAACAACACGGGAGCCGATAAATGACTCATGAGGGCGAGAAGTATCACTGTATCAAGAGTTCATAGGAGGGTGTGCAATTCCCATGATATTCTTGATATAAAGATGGTAACACTCCAAGGTGGAACGGAACAAAAACTGGAGTAGTATTTTGATCTGCGGAGTATGACTACTTTGACCCAATCCTAGATATGGATGAGGTACTGGAGTTCATTTCTCCTAGTCATTCTGGAATAGAATGGCTTGACGAAACATAGGAATAATGGGCATCGATAAACATGAATGCACGACTACTCCTGACTATCAATTGGTAGACGGGGGTCAGAATACAACTAAAGAGAGACAACTTAGGGAACATATAACTTTCTGAGTTGTGGATGCATAGATTAGTATGTCGAACCAAGTTCAATAGGTTTCTTCCGGATAACCCATGCAGAGAATGTAGGACCGACAGAGTCACATCATAGAATCAAGAACTCGTCAAGAGCACTCTGGTTGTGATCTTTCGGTTCTGCGAGGAACTTCTTCCATAAGCAGTTCATGATATTTGGAAGAAGGATATACCATGAACCTCAAGGACTATCACAAAGGTTACTAATAACATAAAGGAACTAGCAAACACTAACAACATGAAGTAAGTAGAGAAATCTCGGGTTCAAAAACCTAGGAGTGGAATGCCTACTAACTAAGTGGCATCACGGGATGCTTTCGAGAATAATGACCAGAATCATCACACTGTGACACATAACATGGACAGATTACTAGGTGATACTCTAGACACCTAGGTTCATAATAATAACTCCAACATAAATGCCGAGGCAGTACCTCAACACACTAGTTAGTGTGGTTGATCTCTCACAAAGGAACTTCAGAAACGGAATGAAGGGATTTACAAATGCATCATACTATTTAGAAACCTGGGATGACTCGGACAACATAACGGCTGTAAATGCTCGAAAAGGTTTGAGACATCTTGTAGAGTGGTGGCATAACCACTCAGAAGCACAATATCAAAGGTTCTGAGATCAACTATGAATACACGGAAGATAGTAGGAACTGAACTGAGGCTTGAATCCAACAATCTTATGAGTGTACTGATTAGTAACACGTGACCCTGATAGAAAGAAGAGAGAGCCTAGTTCCTTAACCCCATAGGAAAGATAGGATGACTCAGATCAGAAGGGCGTGAGGTAAAGGAGTAAAAAGAGCCTTACGTTCCATCCCACAATCAATTCCCTTATATAACTAACGAATTTCTATTCTCAACTTCGACCAGTTTGGCTTGGTAATCCTACAGGCAGTCAGGCTCTGATACCAAAACTGTCAGGACCCCGATCCTATGCCACACCGATCTAGCATGTAACACCTCCTATCACTTTGCGGCCTCACGCACGGTATTCCTATGGGTGACGCCTTACCAGGCCCGGGACCGTTAGCGCCTTTTGACTAATGTATATGATAGTGTCGCTAGCATCCATATGACAAAGAAGCCGTGCTGACATGGCTAGTCGTGAACCCAAAGTGGCACTAACTTACAGGGACAGGCATACATGACCCAACAACGAATGTGTCGGTCATCAGCGAGTGAATCCGGGCTGTAGCAACTGGGCTAGCTGGACTCCGGTAAACCGGGCTGTAGCAGGCTAACAGGACTCCGGTAGACACTGCTAGACATTTCCCCGAAGGGACAGACACAGGAACAAAGAAGGACACATGCCGGCCAGCCTAAGTGTTTCGGAGCAGTAGCAAGCTACCAAGGCTCAGTGGGAGCACTAGGAGACATTTCCCGGTAAGAGAGGCTACCAAGGATAAACAACTAGATAGTCAGATCCCACACATACCAAGCATTTCAATAACATACACACAATATGCTCGATATGTGCAAGTACAACATGGCATCAGAACATGACTCTATAACTCAAATATATTATTCAATAGGCTCCAAGGAGAGAGATATTACAAGCATGGGTCCCATGACCCAATATTCAGAGCATACAAATCAAGCACATGCGGAAGCTTATCATGTCTGAGTACAGACATCTAAAAATGAAAAAGGCTGAGAAGCCTGACTATCTACCAGATCCTGCCGAGGGCACAAGATCGTAGCTGAGCTAACAAGCTAACACTACTAGGAAAAGGCCTGCTAGTGGCGCACCAGTTTTGCCTACTAATGGCGCACTACTGGTGCACCACTAGCACCACGCCATTAGAATTAAATACTAATGGCGCACCCCTGGTGCGCCATTAGTATATCCCACCGTGCGCCATTAGTATGCCTCCCAGGGGGCCATATGTACCCATGTGCTTTGGCATTCTAATGGCGCACTAGGGTGTGGTGCGCCATTTGTGTCCTTTCTGCAGTGCGCCATTAGTGTGCTGAGTGGTGCACCATTAGTATGAATATTAGGGATTTTTTTTTCTTTTCTGATATTTGCACAGGTTACAAAACATGTTACTGCACATAATATAGAGATCACAACATATAAACATCAGATTTATCGAATACAATAGAAGATTAGTCTCCGGATAAAATTCATCATATTAGTCTACGAATTTCAAATACCGAACAAAGTTATAACATTACAAGTCTCGAAACCGCGAGTAGCGAGTTTGTCTTCACATTACAAGTTGATATCGATCATCTAAACTACCATCACATAGAAGAGATCTGCGGTCATCATGATGAGCATAATCGCGATGAAACTGGTCTTCATCCGGTTCCTCCAACGCTCCCTCCTCTCTCCCGCTAGATACCGCGCGTATCTAACTTCCGCCTCCGCTCTAGTGGTGTACCCTTTGTAACTGTTACCGCTGAAACGGTCAAACTGTCTCCGACACTCCTCCCAGTCGTCATAGACTCCGGGAACCTTACCCTTGTACACAACATACGACGGCATCTCTATGCACTAGCCAAACAAAACGTTAGTAACAATTCACGGACAATACATAAGAAATATATAAGTATGCAACAAAAGGACCGGAAGAGAAAAGCAACACATTAATAGCACGATTCATGGTCCTACTAATAAATAGCATCGATTACATATAAGTTGAACGACTGTCAAAACCAAAGAGACATACAAGTTCATTAAAGTTTAATATTACAACATGAGCCAATCGACATTTCAGATAGCATCACTACTTTCGACTCGACTCAGGGGACCGGAGCGTGGATGAAGCCGCCGTCTTTCGTGATGGTCATGAAATCGCGGGCGTTGTCAACCTGCATTTGTAGCGTTGTTTCAATCTCACTGTTGGACGGTTGAGATCTAAGGTAGAACTGCCCCGAGGTACGAAGGACATCTTGATGGATGATTTCCGCAAACTCCGACTAGATGCAAAAGAATTCTTGTCTGATGTCCGCGTCCTGGATTGCCGACAAGCTAGTGGCCCAATCTTTGAGATTATCTGGTAGCAAAAGGTGATTATGGTCCCGTACGATCGCCCGCATGTGATGGAGGGCGTAGTAGGCATGCTTCCGATCACAAAGCGGCTGCTTGACGCAGGGGAACGTCGTATTGTGGGTGAACACGTGCTTGCCGTACCTACGAACTGGCCTCTTGAAGGTGCGTCCAGATCTTGTGTAGCCGGGGAGAGCATCATCAAGAAATTTCTTCATATTTGTGTAGTCTATCTTCGACTCACGGTCCGGGTCGAAATACGTGGCCAAGGAATATTTCGAGCTTAAGAGGATGAGTGTGCAATGTGTGTCACTGCACAAAACACGGAATGTTAGAAAAAAAAGAATGATCAAAATCTAAGAAATCATATGTTACGGGGTGGTGAGGGGATTACTTACTCGGGAAAGTAAGGCACGAGGAAGTTATCCTTTTCTGGGTTTGCCAGAATGACGCCTTCGAGGTGTGAACTCGCAACTTGCCGGTCCCCAGCGCTGCCCAAGATCTTGGCACGCATGTAGAAGGGGTCGACTATCACGATGTCCGGTGTCTTGTCTCGAATGATCCACATCTCCATACTCAGCGAAAACAGCCGAACGAAGGTGTAGTGCAACGGATGAAGGTTAAACATAGCAAAGATGTCATCAAACTGCAGGACGATCGTACCCTCGATGGCGCTATCCACAAAGCCCTTGCCCTCTAGCACCTTGGCCACGAAAACCGGGTATGCCACGTCATTCTGGGAGAGACGCTGCTTCTCCAAAGAAAGAACACTGTCATGCAGACTCCGCATAGCACCGGTTGCAGCATTGAGCATATTTGTCGTTAGCATCGCCCTACCCGCCACATGCACCCTCCTCAGATATCCTTAGGTGAATGTGGCCCATCCTGAGCACGGATCGTACTCGGTGCCGGCTGGCTCACACCGGCCCCCTTGTTAGTCTTTTGTTTATGTCCGTTCTTCTTGATCTGCTGTAATGGGATCGAGTTCTGCTCACAGACCGCCTTCTTGAGCGTGTTGGGGCTGATAATATTTCACACCTCAGCTATCTGAGGCTCAGTGAAGGCGGCAGCTAGAGGCGTCTCCTGAGAACTGAACGCCAGACGACGCCTGTTGCAATTGGGTTTCTCCGCGGTACCAGCTAGATCGCGGTCGTCTTTTTCAGGGTTGGGTTCTTGAGAAGGAGGCCCGCAGAATTCGTCACCGTACCCATGTTCGGCAAAGTACTTATCGATGTTGGTAAATGTACCTTCGTCGTTGTCCGGATCCTGTGCCATATGCATGTCCGGATCCTGTGCCATATGCATGTCCGGATCCTGTGCCATAGGGATGTCCGGCATGTCCGGTAGCGTTGCGGCGTTCTTGCCATGGCTTGGCGCCGGCACGACTGGCGGTCTTGTCTGTGGGGTGCTGTCCCCCGCACCCAAACGAATCTGGCTCATCGGCCAAAGCAGGGGCCAGCTTACGCAAGCACTGATGGTCATCACATCATCTTCGTCGGCCCCAGCGGGTCGAATCGGAGGTAACAACTTGTCGCAGCTTGGCAGCACCCAAACCAGTTCAACCCTATACACTGAGGCTGGCATCGGATTACCGTGGAACATGGGGTTGCCCGGTTGAACGATTTTTCCCTTGGCGACATCGATCAACCCGCCGCCCACGAAGTGCAGGAGAGTGCATGGAACGTCGGCGGCGCCCTGCGAAAACATGTAGGGCATCAGGGATGCCCAGTCAAAGGCAAGGAGATGAAGTCATCGGCCGAGAGCCTTAGTTACCGTGATGCCTTCGAGCTAGGCTAATGTCGAGGCACCGCCAACAGCGGGCGTGCAACTGACGGAGGGGCCGCTTGCTGGCGAGGTGCCGGCCGGCGTACACCTGGGTGCATTAAGCTCCAATGCCCATGCCGGCGCCAGAGACACGAATACCGCTTCCGTCGGAGACACCAATGGCGCCGCTGCCAAGCAGCGAAGTTGCTGGCCGTGAAGCTAGGGAATCGGGCGGCCCCTGTTGGCCACCCGCAATCCACGTCGTCAGCCCCTGAATCAAGGTAGGCACCATGGCGGTGAGCATCGTTCCCAGTTGTTGTTGCACTTGCTCTTGGATAATCTCCGGAATCCACGCCACTTGTGCCTTGAGTTCTTGAACCTCGCGCGACTGGCTTTCCGAGCTGGTCTTTCTCTCCTTTCGCCCACCAGCGGTATAGTATGAATACCATTTTGTGGACAAGCCTTTGCCGGCCACACGACCAGCTGACGACGGCTTACTGAGCCTATCCTTGTTTTTCATTATGTTCAACGCCCTATTTAGAGTGTTGTCCCAAGCAGGGGAGCTCTGAGACGACCCCGCCATCGCTTTCAGTCTCCTGCGGAAGGAATGTGAACCATTTAGAAATTTGGCTTCATTAATTAGAATGCAACCATATGGAGCTAATTACCTGGGGGTGTATTCCTTACCAGAACAAGCTCAAGCGCCTTGGTCTTCGGATTCGTGGTAAGCTCCTTTATTACCGGGTCCTCCTTGTATCGGGCCCTGACAAAGTTCCTGGTCTGCTTGTCACGGTATTTCTCGAAGCGGGGCGGTAGGCCTTGCTCGCCATGCTCCGCGTCCTCCTTGTCCCATATAGGCTCCGCCACTCTGTAACCGTCGGGACCGAGTTGGTGGACCCCTAAGTTCAACTCCCGCATTTCTTTCCCCCATTGACTTGATTCCACGGTTGCGCTGCTCTCGCACTTGATCTTGAACTTCTCATAACTATCACCTTTTTCAATGACTCTCTTCACCGAGCTTCTCCAAGTAGACAGGGACGTGCTCATCCTCGTGAGGGCGGCACTGCTCACTTTATTCCCTGAGAGGCGTGTGTTTGCAAAGTCAGCGGGGAACTAGTATCGTTCGTGCAGCTTCTTGTGGTGTATGCTGATACTTCATCGTCGTTGTCATGTTCCAACTTCGGGTCGCCGTACTTGTCGAAGTCTTGCTCATTGGCGACTCCATCCATTCCGATGATCTTACTTTTTCCTCTCCTCACAACAACACGACTGGGCTTTGGCGGGTCGGTAATGAAGAAGCATTGGTCCACTTGGGAAGCCAGTACCCATGGCTCATTTTTCGCGGTGACGCTTATGCCATGATCTAGGATTTGGCTTCGGGTATAACCATGGTGGTGAAATACCGGTCTTATTTTATGACGCTCTTGGCCCATCTAACACGGAACATCGGGACCTTCTCTCCAGCGTAGCTCAGCTCCCAGATCTCCTCGATCCTTCCGTCGTATCTGTCCTTGTCGTTACCGGTGTAGGATTCCATCGTTATCCCAGAGTTCTGATAACCATCGCTCTTGATGTCCTTTCCCTCGGTTTATAATGTGTAGCTGTTGATATCGTACACCTCATACGTCATCAGGTTGTGCTCGGCGCCCTGTGACAAGGCGGATATGAGTTGTTCTTCCGCGGAAGAATCCTCATGTAAAGGGTACGACAGAAGCTTCTGCTTGAACCAATGCGTGAAACATGAGTTGTGCTCTTTGATTATATCTCCGTCCGTCCTCTGTTGGCTTCGCTCATTGTACGTCTTCTCAATAAAGGTTTTGTGCTCTACCACCCAAGGATCGACCACGTCTATGTGTTGTAGCGCAACTAGGTTTGCTCTTTCAAAGTCGGTGAGTCGACCCTCGAAGTCGACATGCATTTCGCGGCGACCCTCACGGTGACCCCATCCAGCGAGCCTGCCGAGGTGCCTATTGACCGGCAGACCAACAGGGTTCTCGATTCCTAGATAATTTATGCGGTAGGAGATGCACTCTTCGGTCAGAAAGCCCCTGGCTATGCTTCACTCTGGACGTGACATGTTGCGAATGTATCCTTTGATGACACCATTCATCCTCTCGAACGGTATCATGCTGTGCAGGAACGTCGGGCCGAGTTGGATGATATCCTCCATGATAAGGACCAGCAGATGCAACATAACATCGAAGAATGCGGGTGGGAAGTACATCTCAAGCTCGCATAGTATCACCACGATCTCTTCCTGTAGCCTTCTGAGTTGCCTCACGCCAACCGACTTCCGAGAGATGACGTCGAAAAAGTTGCATAGGACAAATAGCCTTTCACGGACGACGCTGCGTCCATGATCCCAATGGATTGCAACCGGAAGTATCTGCGTCATCAACACGTGACAATCGTGAGACTTCATCCCGCTGAACTTCGCTTCGCTGGGTCTAGGTATCTGCTTATCTTCCCACAGAATCAGAAGGGAAGTTTTACTCCTACGAGGCAGGTCAAAAACTGATCGATCTCCTCCTGACTTAGAGTGAAACACATGGGAGGGTAGTCATTTCTGGTCTTCTTGGCCTTTTTGCCTTTGCGACGACTTTCCGTGTCCTGCTTCGCCTCATCATCATCATCATCATCATTAGCGTGAAGCTCCTCCCTGATGCCCATTGATTTCAAGTCTGCCCTTGCTTTCGGCCCATCTTTGGTCTTCTCTCGCATGTTGATCAGGGTACCAAGCAGTCTCTCGCACACGTTCTTCGTGATATGCATGACATCAAGGCTGTGAGGCCCACGGTAGATCTTCCAGTACGGCAAGTCCCAGAAAACAGACCTCATTTTCCATACCTTCAGCAGCAGCTCTGGCGCCTTTCGCTTCTTTCCTGGCTCTGGCGCCTTTTGCTTCTTTCCTGGTAGTGGGCAATCTTTCCAATTTTTCAACAGCTCGTCTATTTCCTCGCCGCTCCTCGTACGCGGGCGTCTTCGGAGTTCGGTTTCACCATTGAACAGATCCTTGCGTTTCCTCCACGGGTCATCATCGCGAAGCCACCTTCGATGTCCCATGAACATGGTTTTTGAAGACATGGAATCTCTATCTAACTAGCGATACGTTGAGTCATCCATGCACCTGACGCATCCGTGGACCACCTGCCCCACGAGATATCCGTAACCGAGATAGTCGTGCACCGTCATGAGCAGTGCGTCTCTCATAGGGAAATATTCTTTCTCTGCGGCGTCCCACGTATTGGCTGGCATTTTCCACAGCGTGTCTAGCTCCTCTTTCAGCAGCCCCAGATACAGATTAATATCGTTCCCTGGTTGTTTCGGCCCTTCAATTAGCATACTCATGTGAATGTACTTCCTCTTCATGCACAAACTGTGGGGAAGGTTGTACATCCACACAAACACAAGCCAGGTGCTATGTGTGCTTCTCTGGTTGCCAAACGGATTGACTCCATCGGTGCTCGCGCCCAGCACGATGTTCCTTGGATCCTTCCCAAATTCTGGGTGTTCGAAGTTCAACGCTAGCCACTGGCTCCCATCCTTAGGGTGACTCAGCATCTTGTCTTTTTTATTTATATTCGGATCATTTGCGTCATCTTCTCGCTTCTTCTCCTCCCTATCCGCGTGCCAACGCAGGAGCTTTGCTACCTTAGGGTCCGCGAAATACTGCTGCAGACGAGGAGTGATCGGAAAGTACCACACCACTTTTCGAGGAGGTTTCTTCCTCTTCTTGTATCTAGTGACGCCGCACATCGGACATATGGTAGACTCTGCGTGGTCGTCCCGATAAATGATGCCATTGTTCATGCACAGATGGTATTTCACGTGCGGTAAATCCAGAGGACACAGGATTTTCGTCGCCTCCTCGAAACTGGTCAGGCAGTTGTTCCCCTTGGGAAGACGTTCGTGCCAGAATGACATGTTCTCGTCGAAGCATGCGTCGGTCATTTTTTGTTTTACCTTCATCTCCAGAGCCATGGGCGTTACTTTCAGGCGGGTATCCTCGGGCCTACATCCTTCATACAATGGAGTAACCGCGTCTATCTCCAGTTGATCCAGCTTGGCTTTCTCTCGGGCGGCAGCTCTTGCGTTGTCTGTCTGCTTGAGAAGTAGCTCTTGAAAATGAGGGTCCTACACCCAGCCCATCAATGGTCCATCGTCGTCTGCTCTGGCATATTCATCTTCATGATCATGCCCTTCGTCTGCTTCGGCATCTTCCTCATCATCATGTCCCGCATCTTCTACATGAAGACTGTGTACAGTATCACCGTCGTGATCATGTCCTGGAGATTCATCGTCTTCTCGCTCGCCCGAGCCGCGGTGGTTGTCTTGCTGCCCTTCCTCATTTCTTGCCCGGCCCCCATGGACGACTTCATAGTCATCTTGATCACCTTGCCACTGATAGCCATCCATGAAACCACGCAAGAGCAGGTGGTCCCGCACCTGCCCGGAATCCGGGTCCGCAATAAGGCTCTTCAGCTTGCATCTTCGACACAGACATCTTATCTCCGTCTCGTTCTTTTGAAGCATCTCGGCCTTTGCGGAGCTCAAAAAACTATTCACGATGCCTTCGTTCATCATGCGGACCATGGTCCCCTGCGGGGTAGAGAAAAACGATATTTTAGAACCAAGAAAAAATTTGGCACGACTTTGCCTAAAAATATGACCAAAAAGAATGCATAGTGCCAAAATTCTCGCTGAAACGGAAATGAATCAACATTCTAGAAAAATATTGGCAACTATCGCATTTCAAATACCGGTACCTGCAAACATAAACATATATGCAACACCACAAACATACATAGATCTAGCTAGGCCATAAAAAGTGCATGTGCACGTTGTTGGAGGGAGAAAAAAGTAGATCTACAACATAAAGATAGCTTCCCCCTTACTTACCTATAAAAAAAGGTAATTTAACCACTTAATTTGGATGAATCTATGGTGCAAATGAGGTGAGGAGGAGGAGGCAGCCGAGAAAAGCTTGGAGGAGGAGGTGGAGAGAATGAAGTGGGGAAAGTGAGTGGGTAGGTGTGGATGTCCAAAATATTTAGCTGGTCCCAGGTTACTAATGGCGCACCACCTACAAATGGCGCACCTGCTGGTGGTGCGCCATTAGTAGTTTTGCAAAAAAATAAATATACTAATGGCGCACCAGGGCATAGTGCGCCATTACTAGTTTAAACTAGTAATGGCACACTATGCCCTGGTGCGCCATTAGAAGTTTTGCAAAAAAAAAAAAAAATAGTAGTGGCGCACTGTTTGGCTGGTGCGCCATTACTAGTTAAAACTAGTAATGGCGCACTGTGCCCTGGTGCACCATTAGTATGTTTGGAAAAAAAATTGTTACTAGTGGCGCACCATGTGTCTAGTGCGCCATTAGTGTCTTTCACACTAATAGCGCACCAACACATGGTGCGCCACTGCTATATACTAGTGGTGCACAAAATGTCTGGTGCGCCATTAGTGGCCATATCATCTATAGCCCTTTTCCTAGTAGTGTAAACGTCGAAGTCCAAGCGGTACTACTAGTGAGAGTGAAGTCTCTCTACAAAAATATAAAATAGGCAAACGTGAGTACAAATGTACCCAGCAAGTCTTACATCAGAACTATCTACATATGCATCAGTATCAACAAAGTGGGTGGTGGACTTTAACTGCAGCAAGCCAGCTTTGACTCGGTGGCTATCCTGAACTACGACTGCAAGTAACTCTTTGAGGTGGCGCACACGAATCCACATATTCACCATAGCAATACACCACTATGGATCCGCTCCCGTCTCCCTATGAGAACGCCATCCATAGCACTCACGCTTATCTTCAACATTTTAGGGTATCCACTTTCACTTGTCTATGAATTGTATAGGCAACCTAGAGGTCCTTTACCGCGGACACGGCTATTCGAATAGATCATATTAACCCTGCAGGGGTGTACTTCTTCACACACGCTCTCGCCACTTAGCTCCATGTACACGTCATGTATCTCGGCAACCTTCAAGCGGAAGCCTGGCAAGGGTATCGGCCATGACCTGACTAACCACGCAAGTCTCTAGTCCAGGTTTATCGCCTATTCAGGTTCCATCCGCAAGGAGATCTGGCCGGGGTGTCGCTCACGGCCCCAAACGATGTGAGCAGGGTTCCCAAGCCCACCATCCGGGTGCCACTTGGTACACCGTACACAAAGACCTAGTCTGTCCCAAGCCCACCTGTACCGGGTGCCACTTGGTAGACTACTAGCACTACCTATAAACATCAGAAACTAGTTGCAACTCCTGGATAGAGATCAGGTTGATTAATAAGCCGAGAGGGGCCGAGTTATCGGAACTCAATGTGTGGTAGTAGCTGTTCATGGATCACAAACACAGAACTCAGTTCCCGAGGACGGTTTCAATGAGACAACCCACCATGTACTCCTACATGGCCTCTCACCGCTACCTTTACCAAATCGTGTTCACACACTTAGCTCTCAACAGTAGGACATGTTCACACACCTCCAATTCATCCGCGATGAATCAAACCTGACCCAACTCTAAGCAATAGCAGGCATGACAAACAAGCATCGATGAGTAGGCACATCAGGGCTCAAACAACTCCTACTCATGCTAGTGGGTTACATCTATTTACTATGGCAATGACAGATCATGCAGAGGAAAGGGGTTCAACTACCGCAGCATGTAACAGTTGAATCGTTGTTGTCCTAATGCAGTAAAAGAGAGCAGGAGAGAGAGAGAGAGAGTGGGATTGTATTGGAATGAACAAGGGGGTTTTGCTTGCCTGGCACTTCCAAAGATGATATAGCTCTTCATCAGTGTCATCGAACTCATCGTCAGAACGTCGTCTACTGAGAGGGGACAAATACCGGCAAACAAGGAAGAACACAATCAATGCAATGCACAATATGATGAATGAATAATGTGACATGGCAATATGCTGTGGTTTGAGCTAATGCAACTAGCAGCTAGTTAAATGGAGTTGGTTTGAATCTAGGATTCAAATTCAAACTCCATATGTGGATATTCAAATGCCATTTATATGATTTGTCCTAAACAGTAGCTATAAGTTGTTCTAACATGCATGAAAATGGTACATATGGATAGATTGGATTTTTCTGATCATTTTTCATATATAAATTATTTCATCCTGAGTTACGGTTGAACTAATATGAATTTTTGAAGTTTTGGATATTTTCTGGAATTTCCTGAATTAAATTTAATTCAGAAAATGAGTTATGGCGTCAGCACTACGTCACAGTGACGTCAGTAGGAGAACTGGCCCGGTCCATGTCAAACCTGATGCTGGGACCCACATGTCATAGGCTCTGTACTAATAGAGAGTTAGTTTTTGTTAAACTAAATTAGCCAGGGGTTAGTTTAGTGGGTGGGGCCCGGTGTCAGTGGGTGCGGGTTCAATTAGTGGCGCCATTAGCTGCTAATAACGCTGCCACGTCGGCACGGCCAGAGTTAAGCCGCCGGCGAGGTTAGCAATGGCGGAACGGCTCGGGTTTCGCCCTCCGGCGACCAAACACCGCGCGGAGAGGCTCTGTGGGTTCCTGTGGCTCGTGCGCATCCGGAGGAGGCAACGGGAGGATGCGGGGTGGTCAGAGCTCGCCGAAGCGGTGCTTGCGGCGGCGAGTGGAGTTCGGCTAGATGCGGGTGCAGGCTGCAGCTCGCTTCCGAGCAAACAGAGCACACGTGCGGTAGCTACTGGCAGGAGGAGCTCGACCGGGTACTCAGCCGCGACGTTGGCCCATCGCAGCGACGACGACGTCAAACGCGGCGGCCGGAGCTCATGGGCACTTTCGGGAGGCGGCTATGGAGAAGGATAGAGCACGAGCGAGGAGGGGAAACGGAGAAGAGCTCACGGCAGTCCTGGAGATCAGCACGGGAGGCTCGGGGACGGCCTGGCTGCAGCGAATCGACGGCAGGAAGGTCCGGTGACCGGCGGTGAAGAAGATGACGACTGCGTTGCTTCGGTGCCTCCGGGCTAGATTCGTCGGAGAGGAGCCGCTCGAGGTAGCAGAGGCGATGGACGACTCGAGGAGGCGAGGCATGCGCGATGGCTACAGATACGGCTGACGACGTGCTACCGGTGGTGCTCGGGTTGCGCGCGGCGCGGGTGAGAGAGAGGGGGCAGAGGCGAGACGGCCACGGGGAAGGGTGAGAGGGGTCAGGGGGTGTGTGGCGTGTCCGTGGCGTCGTTTAGGCACACCAGGGAGGAGCCAGGAAGGCAGGGAGGGAGGAGGTGGCCGACGCAGGGTGGGCACGCGCCTCCGTCCTTCTGGCAGGGGGAGGAAGACGACAGGGAGGAGGTGGTGGTGGGCTGGGCCAGCTCCTGGGCCAGCCAGGTGGGCTGCACAGGTGAGACCAGGTGAGTCCTTCTCTCTCTCTCTCTCTCTCTCTCTCTCTCTCTCTCTCTTTATTACTGTTTTCTATTTTGTTATTTTGTTCTGGGCTTTATTAAAAATGCCAGGCATTTCCAAAAATCATGAAACTGCTCAATGCCACTGTTTGCAATATATCCAACAGCAAACATTTTAGTTTATGATTATTTGACCATTTAAAATATCTAATAGCATTTAAATGCCCAAATGCAAATACTATATGATTTAATTCAGAGCCCAAATATGTCATGGAAAAATGTGCAACACCTCTGGTTATTGTTTCTAGCATTTTCCAAAAATGATGAACGTTTTTGAAAGGCATTTGGATTCACTGAGAATATTTTAGTTGAACCTAGTGAATTCCTTTGATGCTAGGATTTAGGCAATCCCCATTTCAATTTTTTGTAAAAAATAAATGTGATGCATCACCAAAGGCTAGCACTAGGTAGTACCAGAACCAGGGATGTGCCAAAACCGATCACATGCTCACCAATACTCCAGCGAGGCACCACTACCTTGGTTCCTAGTTCATTGAAGAGACAAACATCAAAGTCTGGAAGATATTTTAGAAATGATGAAGTCGACGTCCAGCAAGAAGCTCAAGGAGTTTTAATGGGCCACATTAAGATCTGTGAGCTAATCAGAACATGGCAGTAACCTTTTCATCCCCTTGCATACTACTTGAGTAAAGAGTTATTAGAAAACAGTTGAGAACTACTGTATATCTCCATATGGCATTGTAGAATTAAAAAGGTTATTTACTAAAAAGTGATTTACATAATTTGAGAACCACTGTAACTAAAAAGTGATTTACGCCCTCTCTCTGCCATCTATAAAAACTGTGACAATGGAAGCTTGCATTTGATTTATTGGTTCCTGCTTTTAAATAGTATGTAGTAACAGTTGAGAAATTCTGTATAAAAATTGTAGAACAAAACCGGTGAGCACCTAAAAAGTTATTTACACCCTCTCTCTGCCACCTATAAAAATTGTGATAATGGAAGTGAGACCTGGAAGATTGGTTTGCCATCGGAGCAGGAGGTTATTTGTTGCCTCCATTTGCATGTATAAAAACGGTGACAAAGGAAGCTTGCATTTGATTTAATGCTTCCTTCTTTCAAAGAGTTTTTAGTAACAGTTGAGAACTTCGGTAAATCTCCATATGGCATTGTAGAACAAAACCGGTGATTTAGTAAGAAGTGATTTACACTGAGGGAGTCCTGGATTAGGGGGTGTCCGGATAGCCAAACTATCACCGTTGGCCGGACTCCTGGACAATGAAGATACAAGATTGAAAGACTTCGTCCCATGTACGGATGGGACTTTCCTTGGAATGGAAGGCAAGCTTGGCGATACGGATATGTAGATCTCCTACCATTGTAACCGACTCTGTGTAACCCTAACCCTATTCGGTGTCTATATAAACCGAAGGGTTTTAGTCCGTAGGAAGAACAACAATCATACCATAGGCTAGCTTCTAGGGTTTAGCCTCTCTGGTCTCATGGTAGATCTACTCTTGTACTACCCATATCATCAATATTAATCAAGCAGGAGTAGGGTATTACCTCCATCGAGAGGGCCCGAACCTGGGTAAAAACATCGTGTCCCTTGTCTCCTGTTACCATCCGCCTAGACGCACGATTCGGGACCTCTACCCGAGATCCGCCGGTTTTGACACCGACATTGGTGCTTTCATTGAGAGTTCCTCTGTGTCGTCGCCGATAGGCCCGATGGCTCCTTCGATCATCAACAACGATGCGGTCTAGGGTGAGACCCTTCTCCCCGGACAGATCTTCGTATTCGGCGGCTTTGCACTGCGGGCCAATTCGCTTGGCCATCTGGAGCAGATCAAAAGCTACGCCCCTGGCCATCAGGTCAGGTTTGGAAGTTTAAACTACACGGCCGACATCCGCGGAGACTTGATCTTCGACGGATTCGAGCCGCAGCCAAGCGCGCCGCACTATCTCGATGGGCATGACCTAACTCTGCCGCCGAACAGTGTCCTGGAGGCCGCACTAGTGTCCGCTCCGAACATTGATTCGGAGCCGATCTCGCCGATCGAGGATGGTTGGTTGGACACCACCTCGGGGGCTGAAATCTCTACGGCGATCAAGCCGAACACCATCCCTGTCTGTCGCGAAGCTCGTGACCCCCAGGTGCCGGACTCCTCTCTGGACTCCGAACCTTCCGCGCCGCTGCCAGTCGAATCCGATTGGGCGCCGATTATGGAATTCACCTCCACGGACATCTTTCAGCACTCGCCCTTTGGCGATATCCTGAACTCATTAAAGTCTTTCTCTTTGTCAGGGGAGCCCTGGCTGAACTATGGTCAGGAAGGTCGGGATTCGGACGACGAAGAAATTCAATGCCCACCCACCACCCACTTTGTAGCCACTGTCGATGATTTAACCGACATGCTCGACTTCGACTCCGAAGACATCGATGGTATGGACGACGATGCCAGAGACGATCAAGAGCCAGCGCCCACGGGGCACTGGATGGCCACCTCGTCATATGACTTATACATGGTGGACATCCCAAAAGATGGGAATGGCGATGGAACGGCGGAGGATGACCCCTCCAGGAAACAACCCAAGCGCTGACGTGAGCGGCGCCGCTCTAAATCCCGGCACAGTAAAAATGGCAATTCCGGCACGGGAGACAATAATACCCCGGACAGTGCCGAAGATGACCCCCACCAGCAGGACTCAGCGCAGGAGGAGGGAGAAGCGAGTCCGCACGACAGTGCGGCACAAAGAGAGGTAGAGGACAATAATTATGCGCCCCCCTCCGAAGACGAGGCAAGCCTCGACGACGACGAATTCATCGTGCCAGAGGACCCCGTCAAACAAGAGCGTTTTAAAATCAGCAACAGCTTAGAGCTGACCAAGACCTGCTAGCTGACAGATGGACTGAAGTCCTTGCAGCCGAAGAGTATGAACTCGAACGCCCCTCCAAAAGCTACCCCAAACGCAGGCCGTTGCCTCGATCATAGGAGGAAGCACCCACGTCACCAGCGCACGACATGGCAGACCGGCCACCCCGTGGCCACGACAGAGAAGCCTCTCGGCCCTCCGCTCAAGCCACGCCCTGGCGCCGCTCAAAAAGTACCAAGGCACGGGAAAACACGCCGGACTTGCGAGACATATTGGAGGATAAGGCAAAGCATACAAGATCGATATACAGATCGCGTTGGTGCCCAACGACTCGGGATGATTACCGTCACGCCGGATACAGCAAACCAGGCCGGGTCGAACACTGTAGACAAAGCTCATATGAGCTACGTCGTGATATAGCCCAATACAGAGGCACCGCACACCCACTATGCTTCACAGATGAAGTAATGGATCATCAAATCCCCGAGGGCTTCAAACCCGTAAACATCGAATCATACGATGGTACCACAGATCCTGCGGTCTGGATCGAGGACTATCTCCTCCATATCCACATGTCCCGCGGTGATGATCTACACGCCATCAAATACCTCCCACTCAAGCTTAAAGGACCAGCTCGGCATTGGCTCAACAGCTTGCCAGCAGAGTCAATCAGTTGTTGGGAGGACCTGGAAGCCGCATTCCTTGATAACTTCCAGGGCACATATGTGCGACCACCAGACGCCGATGACCTTAGCCATATAATTCAGCAGCCAGAAGAATCGGCCAGACAATTCTGGACGTGGTTCCTAACAAAGAAAAATCAGATCGTCGACTGTCCGGATGCAGAGGCGCTAGCAGCCTTCAAACACAACATCCGCGACGAGTGGCTAGCCCGGCACCTATGACAGGAAAATGCGAAATCCATGGCAGCCCTCACCACACTCATGACCCGCTTTTGCGCGGGAGAGGACAGCTGGCTAGCTCGAAGCAACAACTTGGCCAAACACCTTGGTAGTTCGGATACCAAGGACAGCAATGGCAGGCCGTGTCGCAACAAGCATAATCGCCGCAATAACGGTGATAATGCTGAAGATACGACAGTAAATGCCGGATTCAGAGGCTCTAAACCCGGTCAGCGGAAGAAGCCATTCAAAAGAAATACCCAGGGCCCGTCCAACTTGGACCGAATACTCGATCGCTTGTGCCAGATACATGGCACCCCCGAAAACCACCCAACCACACCAAAAGCGATTGTTGGGTGTTCAAGCAATCAGGCAATCTATCCGCGAAAAACAACGACAAGGGGCTGCATAGCGATGACGAGGAAGAGCCCCGGCCACGAACAATAGAGGATGAAGGGCTTTCCCACACAAGTGTGGACGGTGACCATGATATACGCAACCCACATACCCAAAAGGGGAGCGGAAGCGCGCACTAAGGGGCGATATCTGGCGCTGGAGACAGTCGCCCCGAAGTTCAACCCATGGTCTTCCTGCCCGATCACCTTCGATCGAAGGGACCACCCCACTAGCATCCGTCACGGCGGTTTCGCCGCACTGGTTCTTGACCCAATTATTGACGGATTTCACCTCACCAGAGTCCTGATGGACGGCGGTAGCAGCCGGAACCTGCTTTATCAGGATACAGTGCGCAAAATGGGCATAGACCCCTCAAGGATTAAAACCACAAAGACGACCTTTAAAGGCGTCATACCAGGTGTAGAGGCCAATTGTACAGGCTCAGTTACACTCGAAGTGGTCTTCGGATCCCCAGATGACTTCCGAAGCGAAGTGTTAATCTTCGACATAGTCCCGTTCCGCAGCGGCTATCACACACTGCTTGGACGAACCGCATTTGCAAAGTTCAATGCGGTGCCGCACTACGCATACCTCAAGCTCAAGATGCCAGGCCCTCGAGGAGTAATCACGGTCAATGGAAACACCGAACGCTCTCTCCAAACGGAGGAGCACACGGCGGCCCTCGCGGCGGAGGTGCAAAGCAGCCTCTCATAGCAATTCTCGAGTCCGAGTATTAAACGTCTGGCCACCGTCAAGCGCGCCTAGAGTAACCTACAACAAGACCGCCTGGCACGATCCGAGCATGCGTAGCAATCCGGCCCCAACCCCAGCCCTCGCGAAACTGCGAAGCCAGTACTACGCGTACATAACTACGCTCTGGAGATACCATGGGCATAAGGGGAGGGGCACGACCACGGCACGCCCAGAATGCGGCTAGACCGCACTAGGGGCTCCCGTTTGTGTCATTCCTTTTTTTTATTTTTCTCTTTTTCTTACTTTTACTTTCAGGACTCTGTTCTCCAGAAGCCCTGTCCAGCATTTGCGCCGAATACACGATGCAACAGCCAGGGAAGCAAAAAACTGTGTCGAGTGTCCAGGTGGTCTCTATTACGAGCAGTATACCTGTTTTACATACCACACCGCAAACTTACCTGGAAGGGGACATGTCAAAGTCCCGTACGTTGCTTATCGCACAATTTGTATCGCTTCTGCTTTTATTTGCAGTTTTTTTTAATAACCAATATATAGCTCTTGCCTATTATTGCATTCTTTCCCATTATATATGTTCATTTATGACATTGCGCAACCGTACAATTTGGTATGGCCAATACACCAGGGGCTTATGTACCCCAAAAACATGGTGTGACAAGTCCGAACACTTTCACAAGTGCGGCACCCCGAACTTATAGCATTATATGCATCGGCTCCGAATCATGTCTTAGGTCAATAGTTGGGTTTGCCCAGCTCCCATGTTTTGGTACCTTACATTCCGTTATATCGGCTAAGGTAGCGCTGGGAGAACCACTGCGATTGTGCCCCGGTTGAGCTGGGTTGAGCACCTCAGTGGAGAAAGCTAAAACTGACCGTCATGATGAGGAGAGAGCCGGTCGCTGTTCGAGAGGTCTCTTCGAGTCCCTAAAGACTTATGCCGCTTAGAGCGAGGAACCGGCATTGTCCGGCCAAGGCGTGGCTAGCGCCCCGAACTCGGTATTCCGAATACTAGGGGCTTCGCCGAAATTTAAAATTATATAATTCTATGGCTAACTGAGAGTGTTCAAGCACTATAAGTCTGGTTGCCTTGTTCGTTGCGTTGAGTGCCTCCCTCGAAGGACCCAAGAATGGGAACAAGAGCGCTCAAGTTTATCCCGAACACCCCAGCACTCGTGCATGGGGGCTGAAGCCAACGACTTGCCATCTCTCAAATTTGATAAACGGCCGCACAGAAGGTAATATTTTAAATTCACAAGCGTTGCTTAGCGCATATGAACAAGTTTTCAGCGTACAGGATAACAAATGCGAGTCTATTCAAAAATTACATCTTCGGAGCATTCACCCGCTATACGAATGGCACCTTCAGGACGCCCTCATAGTACATTTCGGGCTTGCGATGCTCCTTGCCCTTCGGTGGCCCGTCCGTCACAAGCTTCTCCGCATCGAGCTTGCCCCAGTGCACCTTAGCACGGGCAAGGGCCCTACGGGCACCTTCAATACAGACGGAGCGCTTGATGACTTCGATCCATGGACAGGCATCCACCAGCCGCCGCACTAGCCCGAAGTAGCTCCCAGGCATGGCCTCATTTGGCCACAGCCGAGCTATAAGGCCCTTCATGGCCTGTTCGGCGACCTTGTGGAGCTCGACCAATTGCTTCAGTTGGTCGCTCAAGGGCACCGGGTGTTCGGCCTCAGCATACTGAGACCAAAACACCTTTTCCGTCGAGCTCCCTTCTTCGGCTCGGTAGAAAGCGGCGGCATCGGAGACACTCCGCGGCAGATCTGCGAATGCTCCTGGAGAGCTCCGGATTCGGGTAAGTACTAGATAATTGACTTTTACATTTTTGCTCTGCATTAAGAATGCCTTACCCGCTGCAATCTTCTTTATTGCCTCAATCTCCTGGAGGGCTTTTTGGGCCTCGGCCTTAGCAGCTTTGGCACTCTCAAGAGCCGAGGCAAGCTCGGACACTCGGGTCTTCGAGTCACGCTCCAAACCCTCGTGTTTTCCCACGAGAGCCTGGAGCTCTTGCCGTACCTCCGCCAGCTGCACCTCCCCCTTCTCTCGCTCGGTGCGCTCCGCGGCCGGTTTGTTTTCGGCCGCGGACACCGCCTCCTTCAGGGTTGCCACCTCGCTCGTGGCCCCTGCACTACGCATGTTATTCCTGTTATCTTTTGCAACCACATTTTTTAAATTCCATAAGGTATTACTTACCTTTCTTGTCCTCGAGCTTCTTCTTGGCTTGGCCGAGCTCGTTCTCGGACCGCTCGAGGCTCTCCTCCAATGCATTGACCTCCGCAGTCAGTGCGGCAGAGGTCAGCAGGGCAGCCTGCATTCCCATATTGACATAATTATGTTAGACTCCTGCGTATATCTTATTAGATCCTCAGTCCGGCTTTTCTTTCCGAACACCGAACTAAGCATCGGGGAGCTACATCTGTCGCGGTAATCTTCTTACATATATTGAAAACTTACCTCAAAGCCTGTTAGAAGGCCCTTGCAGGCTTCAGTCAGCCCGCTCTTGGCGGACTAAACTTTCTGGATCACCACACTCATAATAATGCGGTGCTCCTCGTTGATGGAGGCGCCTTTAAGCGCCTCCAGCAAGCTATCCGGTGCCTCCGGATGGACAGAGGACACCAGCGTCGTAGTCTTACCCTTCTTACGAAGGGGTCGCTTGCCGGACTTTGGAACCACTGAAGATTCCAGTACGGAGTCCGGCGCAGGGCCAGACTTAGAGCCCTCTGGGTCTCGCCCCCTTCACGCCCGGAGTCCGGGAGGTCGCCTTGCGGCGCCTCCAGGACCACCTCCTCCTGGCTGGGCCCCTTTTGGGACTCCACAGGGGTGTCGTCGGCGACACGAGGGGAGGAGGCGGTCGGAAGTGAAGTACTATTCACATCCGACGAGCCCAGGGAGCCGCTCGACGAAGAAACAAGCTTGTCCTTGGGTGGGCTAAATGGTCATATTCGGTATTAGAAGACACTATGCGACAAATAAAAAGCCATGGGTATCCGGACACTTACGATCTCGCCAGGGGCTTGGTCCTTGTTGGCCACTCCTCCTCATCGTTGTCGGCGTTGGCGGAGAAGTCTGGAGGAAGGGTCCTTCCCTTCTTGGACCCTCCGGCCTCCCCAGTTGGGGCGGCCTTCCTTTTCTTCACTCCCCCCGCTGGGGGAGAGGCTTCTTTTTCCTCCAACTCTTCCTCAGAGGAGGATTCCGCCTCAGGGTTGTCGGGCGATGAGTCCGACAGCACCTGTCGCCGGGAGCTCCTTCGAGTTCCCGTGGCCTCCTTCTTGGCCTTCTTCTCCGGCACCACGTAAGGTGCCGGAGCCATCAGCCCCGTCAATCGGGCGTCTGGTCTTCGGCAAAGGGGCGGACGGTTAATCTGTCCGGACGTCTTCAGCCGATCTGTCAAAGGTTAGGGAGTTTTAGATCCCGCATAGAGTCAAACTATGAAAAAAGAGTCCCATAAAGGGTAAAATAACTTACCTCGCTGGCTTGACGCTGCAGCTGAATCCGTGATCTTCGGTAGCGGATGTGGGAGCCTCGGCGCCCTTGAACAGCACCTTCCAGGCGTCTTCGTACGTAGTGTCGAAGAGCCTTTTAGAGTTGAGTCTTGTGCGGATCGAACTCCCACAATTTGAAGGCCCGTTGTTGGCATGGGAGAATCCGGCAGATGAGCATCACCTGGATTACGTTGACAAGCCTGAGATTCTTGTCCACCAGGTTTCGGATGCAGGTTTGGAGTCCGGACAGCTTGTCCGAATTCCCCCCATGTCAGGCCCGTCTCTTTCCATGATGTGAGCCGTGTGGGGAAGCCAGATCGGAATTCGGGGGCCGCCGCCCATTGAGGGTCACGTGGCTCGGTGATGTAGAACCACCCCGATTGCCACCCCTTTATGGTCTCCACAAAGGAGCCCTCGAGCCATAGGACTTTGGCCATCTTGCCAACCATGGCACCTTCGCACTCCGCTTGGCGGCCGCACACTACCTTCGGCTTGACATTAAAGATCTTCAGCCATAAGCCGAAGTGGGGCTGGATGCAGAGGAAGGCCTCGCACACGACAATAAACGCCGATATGTTGAGGATGAAGTTCGGGGCCGGATCGTGGAAATCCAGGCCGTAGTAGAACATGAGCCCCCGGACAAATGGGTGAAGTGGAAAACCTAGTCCGCGGAGGAAGTGGGTGAGGAATACCACCCTATCATGGGGCTCAGGGGTGGGGATGAGCTGCCCTTCGTCGGGCAGCCGATGTGCAACGTCGCCGGACAAGTATCCGGCCTTCCGCAGTCTTTTTACTTGGCCCTCCGTGACAGAGGAGACCATCCACCTGCCTCCCGCTCTGGACATGGCTGGAGATTGTTGAGGAAGGATGTGTGGACTTGGGCGCTGGAGCTCAGAGTGCGCGGAAATAGATGAGCAAGGGAGGAGGAAGGCGTAGGTGAAAAGGGTAGATTCCTATCCCCTTATATGGACGGACGAAACTATGCGTCCCCCACCAGCCTGATAAAACTCGCTTATCTCCCAAGCGCCGCAATCAATGGCGCGGTTGGGTTACCCACGTCCGTATTGATGAGAATCCCAGAATAAGGGGGCATGATCTCCGCATTGATAAGACGTGCCAAGGAAACCGCCTCGCTAAACGCGCTGAGGTGGGACAGTAAAAAATGATTCGAATAAAGGCCTGGCCGTGGTGTAATGTCACGCCGCGGAATACGTCAGCTGATTTGTGTAAAGATTATTCTCTCTACGGTGGTATGTGGAACTTGTTTTGCAGAGCCGGACACTATCCTTGTGTTCAAAATCTTCTATGAAGAATTCGGAGGAGGAACCCGCCTTGCAATACCGAAGACAATATGAGCGCGGACTCGTCTTCATTGAAGCCTGGTTCGAGACTCTTGAGGGAGTCCTGGATTAGGGGGTGTCCGGATAGCCGAACTATCACCGTTGGCCGGACTCCTGGAATATGAAGATACACGACTGAAAGACTTCGTCCCGTGTACGGATGGGACTTTCCTTGGCATGGAAGGCAAGCTTGGCGATACGGATATGTAGATCTCCTACCATTGTAACCGACTCTGTGTAACCCTAACCCTATTCGATGTCTATATAAACCGAAGGGTTTTAGTCCGTAGGACGAACAACAATTATACCATAGGCTAGCTTCTAGGGTTTAGCCTCTCTGGTCTCATGGTAGATTTACTCTTGTACTACCCATATCATCAACATTAATCAAGCAGGAGTAGGGTATTACCTCCATCGAGAGGGCCCGAACCTGGGTAAAAACATCGCATCCCTTGTCTCCTGTTACCATCCGCCTAGATGCACAGTTTGGGACCCCCTAGCCGAGATCCGCCGGTTTTGACACCGACATACACCCTCTCTCTGCCACCTATAAAAATTGTGACAATGGAAGGTTGCATTTCTCCATCTCAAGAACGGGAGTATAGATTCTAATCACAGAGATTTACCTCTTTTACAGCGATTCTAATACCATTTTCTTCCTTAAATCTAATAGCTCGATGCCTCGCTCGTACATAAGAAGGCCATGTGCGCATCGCTGGAGCTATAATGAACAGTTGGGGCTACTACATAAGAACGATTCTTGCGGCACTCACGAAAAAAGGTAAAGTTGCAAATTGTGAAGCGTGCACAGCTTACTGCCATGTGGTTTAAACTAGGTCGAACAGCAGTAGGTGCTAACCAGTTGCTCGCAGCCGCGGCGGCACCGGTGTCTCCTACTCCGATGACAAACTTTGAAAGAAATAGGCCTCGCCCAGCCGCTCCAATGGCAAACTGGTAGGATCCCAAATTGAGACCTGGAAGCATGGAGAAACATGCCTCGCCAGTCCCGCTCAGAAATGTTTTGAAAATTGGTTTGTTGTTGTATATGGAAGGCGTGAGATGGACGGACTATGATTGGTCGCTTTATTTTTTGGCATTGGAGGTGTAAGATGGAAAGAACAAAAAGATTGATTGGCGTTGTATATCTGTTTTCGATTGTGATGCGATTTGATTCCTGTTGTGTATGGAAAGTATTCTTTGGAAAGGATAATGTCGTGGTGGGTGCACGGCAGATCCCATGGGATGGCTAAAGAGAGGAGGAGGCTCGAGGGCACTGGTGGGCTCCAGAGGCGGGGTTGGCATGAGCGAGCGCGGGACGCAAGACATACCCAGGTTAGGGGCTCTCCGGAGAGGTAACACCCCTAGTTCTGCCCAGTGTAGTTTGATGTACGACAGTACAAGTTTGCTCCTAGAGCTGTATGGAGGAGGAAGGAAGGCTGGCCAAGGCTTAGGCTGCTCCTTCTCCCAGGGTGGATGTTACTATTTGGTGGCTAGTTTTTATGCTTTCCTGCTTGCTTAGTTCTCTACTTCTCTCTATGTATGCGTGGGCTCCTGGGGGGTTTTATAAGCCAACCCCCCAGGGATACAATGGTAATGTTACAAGTTGGTGGGTCCGGGTCGTCGATGTCTGTAGATCCGGGCTGGGGCCTGCTAGGGGCCTGTGGTTTGCCGGGTTCCCCTAGGTGCGGGCCCCGTGTGCCTAGGGGGACTGTGTGCTGTCTTGTCGATCGTCAGGGAGTGGCCGAGTCGAGTCGTGTACAGTGGTACTCCGTCAGGTCGCCGCTTGCTGTCGTTAGTGGTGATGACGGGGGCACTATAGCCACATCGGCCCTGGTCAGCGGGTAGGTGAGGGGCACTGTTGCCACGCTCCGGCTGACCAGAGGCATGGGCGGGGCACTGTTGCCTTGGTCATCAGTGGCTGAAGACTCGTCCAATCGTACAATCTGGATGGGACGGGAGCTGACCCGTGGTTGGGTTGCGCAACACGCCACGGGTGGAGCTGGCTTGTTGAGGAATCCTTTGTGCCGATTTTTTCGGAAACCAGATCACGCCATCCTGATGGTGGCAGGAGCCGAGGAGTCCATCGAATCTTGGGGCAATCCCTCGGGCTTCGCGTGGGCACCACGTGGTGCCCGGAAGTCGGAGGGGCCTGACAGACCACGCGCGTGACAGGATTGGGCGACAGGCTGGGGCCTGCCGCCATGCGCCCTTGGCCCATGCACGTGGATTTATTGCGGCGTCCGGGGTCCGGTTGCTCTTCCCCGGGCAGTTATTGCGTAGGTACGTGCACACTTATTGCGGGGTAGTGGGAAAGGCGAGCGCAGACGATCCCACTCCCCCACGTTCAAACCGAGGGCTATAAATTGGGGGCCAGGGGGGGCGACAGACATTATTCTCGCTCACGCCCTCCCGCCCCTTTGCTCTTGCTCTGCTTCTTGCGACTGCCACACTGCGATGCCCGTTGCTTCGAGCAGAACCTCATCGTCGTCCATCTTCTTTCTTCCTCTCCTGCCTTCATCGATGGCGCTGCCGTCGGGCTCTTGGATGGGCTCGAACATCACCGTCGAGGACATCGCCCATCGTCTCGCGTCCCAGCGCTTGCCGCGGGAGTCGGATGTCGCTGTCCGGCTGCCGCGCGGTGAGCAGAGGCCACAACCCTAGGGGATGGAGCGTGTGGTCTTCCTCAAGCACTTCGAGCGTGGATTTGGGTTGCCGGCAAGCACCTTCTTCCGCATGTTCCTGGAGTTCTTCGGGCTCCAGCCTCACCATCTCGACACCGGCGCCGGCGTCCAGCTTTCGGGCTTTGTTACCCTCTGCGAGGGGTATCTAGGGGTCGAGCCTACGATCGACCTTTGGGCGCGCTCCTTCTCCCTGAAGCAGCAGGGACTGACGGCCGGAGAGTTCGCCGACTGCGGCGCCGCCGTCATCTCGAAGCGGTCGGGGGCGGACTGCCCCAAGATTCCGCTGGAGGATTCTGCCAAGAAATGGCAGAACTCCTTCTTCTACATCCGCAACTTGGGTCCGGATCGCATCAATCTTCCGTCTTTCGCCATCGTACCGCCGCGGGCAAAGATGAACTGGGGCTACTCCCCAGGTGCCCGTCGCAGCAGATTCTCAATCTCTGCGAGCGGGTGGCAGTGATGAGGGCGCGGGAGGGGCTCACCGGCAACGATCTCATTGCCGTGTTCATTATGTGCCGGGTTCTCCCACTGTAGAGGCGCTCCTGCCTCATCGGCGAGATGGCCGGTCTTCAAGACCCCAATCGCATGGGGACGGCGTGCCTGTCGGCGGAGCAGATCGCGCGTCGAGTGAACGACATCTCCAAGGCCAACCTTGGGGAGGACTGGCGGTTCGGCAAGGTGCCGTACAACGAGTTGAATCCGGCGCCACTAGTGAGTGTTTGGCCTCCTTACTTCCCTGCTGCGCATCTCCTTGTTCGCCCTGACGCGACGTGGGAGGTGCTTCTGAATGCTATCCGGCATCCTTATGCCCGGGCTCCATCGCAGGTGGTGCGGGCGGCGTCGGAGGAGCCCGCGGCCCACGGCGGGGAGGAGGATGCCGAGGTCGACACCGGCGCTGGGCGTCGTGCGGGTAAGTCTTGTCTTTTCCTTTGTGTTTCTCGAGTTGTTGATCGCGGCACGGCACGGGCGATGCTGACGCCAGTTGTTTGGCGTAGTGCGGCTAGGCGGGGGAGGCAGCGACGCAGGCGGAGCCAGGTCGTCGCATGGGGCGGCGCCGAGCTTGCCGCACGGGAAGGACAGCGTCACGTCGCGGCCCTGGGCCCCGAAGCGCGTGGCGGACCCGGCAGGGAGCGGGAGGCCGGCCAAGAGGAAGCATGGCACCGAGCATGGGAGGCCGGCCCCCGTCCCAGTCCTGACAGGGTAGGTTTCTTCTCCTGTAGTCCTCCGAACGGTCGAGCTGGCCTTGCTTTTGCTCATTTTGTCTTCTTCACATCACCGATCGCGCTGGCGAGGGCGACGGATGCCGCAGCCGCCGAGGAGGCCGCGTTCCGCAGGAGCCGGTCTGACCCTGTCGACCAGGTCAAGGAAGAGAAGCGGGCCGACCTGGGCCTCGTCCTGAACCCCATCGACACCGAGGGCCTGGCCTGGCGGGACAGGAGCAGGGCCGAGGCGAAGTTGGAGGCGGTCTCGGTCCGGGCTTGGACCGACGCTGCGACAGCATGGGCGCGAGCCCGTGACGAGCCGGCATGGCGCGAGATGCCGGAGGGGTCGGTGGTGGCGGCGACGGTTGTCGAGCCGTCGTTAGTGAGGGAGCGCGGCCGTGGAGGCCGGGCTGAGGTGGTGAGCCTCGACCAGGAGGTCGTGGAGGTGGAGGACAACACCCCGCCATGGGTCGATGTTGTCGAGAGGGCGGGGGCCGATGGAGGCGGCAGTTGCGCCATCTTGGAGGAGGCGCCACGGGAGACAGCGCAAGGGATGCCGCCGGTGTTGGACGACGCGCCGCTGGTGGCGGCGTGAGGGATGCTGCCAGTGCCGGAGGAGGCGCCACGGGTGGAGGTGCCGCAGGCCACCCCGGCAGCTGGGCCAGTGGTGGTGCAGCAGGCTGTCCTAGCGTCTGGACCGGTGGCAGTGACACAGGGCGTCCCGACATCCGGGTCGTCGATGGCGCTCGAGAGGGCGTCGGAGGAGGTGTTGGCCGCGTCGGGAGCGGCCAGTGGGGAGCACGCTATGGTGCCCCGGCAGGGAGGGCGTTGGGCCGCCGCGCCGCAGCCGGCGCGGAGCAGGGGCGCCGTGGTCTTCGAAACTCAGACCCAGGAGGAGGCGGCGATGGACGCCGTCAGCCGCCGTTTGCGCGGCCGGACGGACCGGCTCGAGGCCTTCGCCCAGGCCGTGGTGGAGCAGACACGGGACCTAGAGCGCGTCGTGCTGGTAAGCTTCTTTTGCAACTTCTTCTTTGTGGGGGCGCGCCAGTGCACCCACCGGGTGTAGCCCCCGAGGTTTGGGCCAACTATGTAGTAGTTGGGTCAAATCTTTAGAATGTCGTCCTTATTCTGATTACTGCATTCTTCAGCAACTCGGCGCCTACCGGGGCGGCGCCTTCAACTGCCTCCTGGGCGAATACCGGGAGCTCAAGGAGCAGCTCATCGCCAAGGAGGAGGAGCTCCGCGTTGCCGCAGGTATCTTCAAGCTCTTTTCTAGTGGGGGCACGCTAGCGCACCCACTGGTTGTTGCCCCCAAGATTCGGGCCAACTGTGTAACATTTTGGCAAATCTTAAGTCTTGATTTTTTCTTTCCTGAATATTCCTTTTTGCAGGCGAGGTGTTGTCCCAGCATACCCAGCTGCTCCGGGCTGGTCATCACTATGACCGGCTTGTTGCCGACACCGGCCGCCTTGGTGTCGAGGTGGTGCAGGCGAGGGCAGAGGCGGCAGCGGCCCGGCGGTCGCTTGACGAGGCCAACCAGCTGCGGGAGCAGCTGGCGGGCCATAAGAGCCGCCTCGAGGCCGAGGTAGAGCTCCTTAAGGCGGAGGCCGCCAAGGTGGTGGAGGTGCAGTAGGCCCTGGTCGAGGCAGACCAGCAGCGGGCAGGCTGGCCGACGACAAGGGCCGGCTCAAGGCCGAGGTGGAGCGCTTGAGGGAGTAGGCTGCCATAGCAGAGCGGGCCCATCATGATGAGGTTTGTCATCGCGAGGCGGCCGAGAAGGCGACCGATGACAAGGACGCTGAGTTGAAGGCGGCCCTTGCCAAGGCGGCTGACCTGGAGAAGCCGCTCGAGGAGCGCGGCCGCACCATTGATCGGGAGCGGCACCGTACGTTGCTCGAAGCGCAGCACCTGGAAGAGTCCTTCTCCAGTAAGTGCTTTTCTTGTGTTTTGTCGGGTTGGGATCCGACTTTTTGTCCTTGTTATCCTTTTTCCTGAGATGCTTCGTTTTCTGGCAGGGGCCTTCCCGGAGACGCATCGGCTGGCGGAGGAAGCCGTCCGCTTTCAGCGTGACCCGACGGGAGTCGTCGGATCTGGGACGGACCCGCAGGTGGTGTGGACCTTCCTGGAAATCATGACTGCCACCGAGGCCCGCCTGTGGGTCCTGGGGGAGCAGATGGGGCGGTTGTCCCAGGCCGGAACGACGATGACGACGTCCCTTTGGCCGGGCTTTGTCGAGCCAAACAGCTTCACGCGGCTGGCGCATTGGCTGGAGATGGGGCCGGACCGGCTTCGAGAGTGGCGCGTATCCACCGCTCGTGCAGGTGCTCAGATGGCACTCCGGTTCACGCTGTCTTGGAATCCGGACCTGCAGCTGGACGCCCTGATGGGCCAGCCGGCCGGCTCGGAGCAGTTGTTGCAGAAGCAAGGTGGCCGGATTGCCTCCCGGGCCAGCTACATCACCGAGTTCGCCTTCCACGACGAGTTCCCACCCAGAGCGGGCGGAGGACGGCGGGGTCGTGGCCGGCGACGACTACGGCCTGCTTCTTCATGACCCGGAGGGGAGCTCCGAGGAGACGGACGTCTACCGCGATGGGGGTGCTGAGGAGGACACCGGTACCTTGCTGGACCCGAAGGCCGCCAGGGGAGAGCCGTCGACATCGCGATGCGGGGCTGGAGATACCTGAGATGTCTTAGTAGGATTTGTTAGGTAGCAGGTCGGCCAACCCACTGGGGCTTCTGGGTGTAATGAACTCGGGTTGTGGGCTTTCAAATATTTATGTGTATATGTCGTGAATGTTTCTACTCTTTTTGTTTTTTGGACCGATTTCTTGCGCTTTTCCTTTCTCAAACTCCCCCCCCACCCCCCGTGAGTAAGACGGTTGAGGCTTCGGTTCGTGACAAGTAGTTCGGTTCTTCGAGAGGAGCGCATAGTACTTTGGGTTTTTTCAAAACGTTGAGCGCGAGCAAAACACCCACTGGGCTGGCTGGCGGCAACCCGGCGGAGCCGGTTAGCGAGCAGCCGGTTGTACGGCTGTTTACTTTTATTTTTTGAGCAACGGGCTGGGTTGGTCGACCCGGCAGCCTTTGAATTGGCGTTTGAAGCGTGACGGAGCTTTGGCCCGTTGTGCTTGCCAGCCGACAGCTGAAACCGGGTCTGTGGCTTAGGGCGAAGTAGGGGACCGCGGCGTCCTTATTGCATCAGGAATCACTAAGTAAGCTGGCGGGGTGGCGATCAAGCCGGCCATCCCCCGAGCCCCCAGGTCGAGCGAGTCGGGCCAGTGGCCGGGTTCAGGAGCATAGTGATGCAGAAAAAAGTAGGGACACAGTAAGTTGGTCGACAAGAGGCAGCCCCGAGTCTCGTTAGGGGACCCCATAGTTTCATGCGTTTACCAAAGGCGACGATACGTACACTCATGCGGCTAACTGTAAAATGGGCGGAGGAGTTCCGCGTTCAATGGTCGGGTCGTTTCTTCACCGATGGTGTCCCTCTTGCACTTGTTTGACTTGTGCGCGTTGATGAGGTAGTAGCCGTTGCGATCGCGCAAGGCCCTGCTCACG
Source organism: Aegilops bicornis (assembly GCA_021605145.1). Lineage (NCBI taxonomy): Eukaryota > Viridiplantae > Streptophyta > Magnoliopsida > Poales > Poaceae > Aegilops > Aegilops bicornis. The sequence goes on along the minus strand of CM038669.1, from coordinate 606,118,666 downwards.
ACGAATGGGCCCTCCCATGGGGGGGACATCTTGTGCTGGCCGGCTTGCTCTTGAACGAGTCGGAGGACGAGGTCGCCCTCGCGGAACGCGACGTGCTTGATCTTCTTGCTGTGGTAGTGCCTCAGGCCTTGCTGGTAGATGGCCGAACGGCTGAGCGCCACGAGGCGGGCTTCTTCGAGTAGGTCGACGCCGTCTTCAGAAGCTTCTTTGGCTTCGGCTTCGGTGTACATCGCGACACGCGGCAAGTCGAACTCGACGTCGGTCGGGATGATGGCTTCGGCTCCATAGACGAGGAAGAACGTGGTGAACCCGGTCGACCGATTCGACCGGAAAGTGACCCTTTCGCAGCTCATGTTCTGTTTCAGTTCCTGCAACATGCATCATGCCTCATGGAGGCGTTTAAACTTGTGTTTGGCATTGTGAAAACAACCTGTGGACTGTAATATTTTCTTTTGAATTCCTTGAGATTTGCGCTTTTCCTTCCTACTTGCTTGTGTTCTACGCCGGCAGAGCCTGGCCCCGCGCATACCTCAGCCGCCATTAGCCCCGACCGGAAACCAGGACAGGACCAAGGAGTGAGGGGCTACGTGACCAGTTAGGCTCCTGAGTCGCGATGCTCAGGAGTCCCCCTTGACGCACGAACAACAAGTAGGGAGGGGAGGTCTAGGAGTGGATCTACCGTTCTACGTCGGCTGGGCCCGGCCCCTCGAATACCTCAACCGCCATTAGCCTTTCAGAACTAAGGGGTGAGGGGCTACGCGATGCTCAGGAGTCCCCCTTGACGTACAAACGGCCTTCATACCTTTGCTCAGCTCGGGGAGGGGCGCGTGACGAACCAGGCCCGAGGGGCCTGGCTGGGTGGCGTGCGCCTGGCCGTGACCCAGGCGTAGCCCTAGTGCCCAGCCCTCTCGCGCGGCACTCCCGAGGGGAGGCGTTACGACAGGGCCGGACACTGGGCTCCAGGCTCCCTGAGGTTGATGCGGCCGGGGTGTTGGGGAACGTAGTAATTTCAAAAAAATTCCTACGCACACGCAAGATCATGGTGATGGCATAGCAACGAGAGGGGAGAGTATTGTCCATGTACCCTCGTAGACCGTTAGCAGAAGCGTTATAACAACGCGGTTGATGTAGTCGTACGTCTTCACGATCCGACCGATCCAAGTACCGAACGTACGGCACCTCCGAGTTCAGCACACGTTCAGCTCGATGATGATCCCCGGACTCCGATCCAGCAAAGTGTCGGGGATGAGTTCCATCAGCACGACGGCGTGGTGACGATGATGATGCTCTACCGGCGCAGGGCTTCGCCTAAACTCCGCGACGATATGACCGAGGTGGAATATGGTGGAGGGGGGCACGCTGACACGGCTAAGGAACGATCCGTAGATCAACTTGTGTGTCATGGGGTGCCCCCCTGCCCCCGTATATAAAGGAGCAAGTGGGGAGGAGGCCGGCCCTAGGAGGGGGCGCGCCAAGTGTGGAGTCCTACTAGGAATCCCTAGTCCAAGTAGGATTCCACCTCCCTTGTTGGAGTAGTAGAAGGGGAAAGAGGGGGAGAGTAAGAAGGAAAGGGGGGCTGCGCCCCTTGTCCAATTCGGACCAGAGGGGGGCGCAGGCCTCCTTCCTTTTGGCCTCTCTCTTCTATTCCCGTATGGCCCAATAAGGCCCATATACTCCCCGGCGAATTCCCGTAACTCTCCGGTACTCCGAAGAATACCCGAATCACTCGGAACCTTTCCGAACTCCGAATATAGTCGTCCAATATATCGATCTTTACTTCTCGACCATTTCGAGACACCTCGTCATGTGCCCGATCTCATCCGGGACTCCGAACTCCTTCGGTACATCAAAACGCATAAACTCATAATATAACTATCATTGAAACCCTAAGCGTGCGGACCCTACGGGTTCGAGAACTATGTAGACATAACCTAGAACTATTCTTGGTCAATAACAAATAGCGGAATCTGGATGCTCATATTGGCTCCTACAAATTCTACGAAGATCTTTATCGGTCAAACCGCATAACAACATACGTAGTTCCCTTTGTCATCGGTATGTTTCTCGCCTAAGATTCGATCGTCGGTATCCAAGACCTAGTTCAATCTCGTTACCGGCAAGTCTCTTTACTCGTTACGTAATGCATCATTCCGTAACTAACTCATTAGCTACATTGCTTGCAAGGCTTATAGTGATGTGCATTACCGAGAGGGCCCAGAGATACCTCTCCGGCAATCGGAGTGACAAAACCTAATCTCGAAATACGCCAACCCAACATGTACCTTTGGAGACACCTGTAGTACTCCTTTATAATCACCCAGTTACGTTGTGATGTTTGGTAGCACCCAAAGTGTTCCTCCGGTAAACGGGAGTTTCATAATCTCATAGTCATAGGAACATGTATAAGTCATGAAGAAAGCAATAGCAACATACTAAACGATCAAGTGCTAAGCTAACGGAATGGGTCTAGTCAATCACATCATTCTCCTAATGATGTGATCCCGTTAATCAAATGACAACCCATGTCTATGGCTAGGAAACTTAACCATCTTTGATTCACGAGCTAGTCAAGTAGAGGCATACTAGTGAAACTATGTTTGTCTATGTATTCACACATGTATTATGTTTCCGGTTAATACAATTCTAGCATGAATAATAAACATTTATCTTGAAATAAGGAAATAAATAATAACTTTATTATAGCCTCTAGGGCATATTTCATTCAGTCTCCCACTTGCACTAGAGTCAATAATCTAGTTCACATCATCATGTGATTCAACAATAATATTCACATCTGTATGTGATTAACACCCATAGTTCTCATCGTCATGTGACCAACACCCAAAGGGTTTAATAGAGTCAATAATCTAGTTCACATCGCTATGTGATTAACACCCAAAGAGTACTAAGGTATGATCATGTTTTGCTCGTGAGAGAAGCTTAGTCAACGGGTCTTTCACATTCAGAGCCATATGTATTTTGCAAATATTCTATGTCTACAATGCTCTGCACGGAGCTACTCTAGCTAATTGCTCCCACTTTCAATATGTATCCATATTGAGACTTAGAGTCATCTGGATCAGTGTAAAAAGCTTGCATCAATGTAACTCTTTACGACGGGCTCTTTTATCACCTCCATAATAGAGAAATATTTCATTAGTCCTCACTAAGGATGTTCTTGACCAATGTCCAAAGTGATCTACTCCTAGATCACTATTGTACTCCGTTCCCAAATTCAGAGCTAGGTATACAATAGGTCCGGTACATAGCATAACATACTTTATAGAACCTATGACTGAGGTATAGGGAATGACTTTCATTCTCTTTTCTATTTTCTGCCGTGGTCGAGATTTGAGTCTTTACTCAATTTCACACCTTTGCAAATACAGACAAGAACTTTTCTTTGACTGTTCCATTTTGAACTACTTCAAAATCTTGACAAGGTATGTACTTATTGAAAAAACTTATCAAGCGTCTTGATCTATCTCAATAGATCTTGATGCTCAATATGTAAGTAGTTTTACTGAGGTATTTCTTTGAAAAACTCCTTTCAAATACTCCTTTATGCTTTGCAGAATAATTCTACATTATTTCCAATCAACAATATGTCATTCACATATACTTATCAGAAATGTTGTAGTGCTCCCACTCACTTTCTTGTAAATACTGGCTACTCCAAAAGTCTCAGATAAAACCATATGCTTTGATCATACTATCAAAGCGTTTATTCCAACTCCGAGATGCTTGCACCAAATTATATATATGGATTGCTGAAGCTTGCACATTTTGTTAGCTCCTTTAGGATTGAGAAAACCTTCTGGTTGCATCATATACAACTCTTCTTTAATAAATCCATTAAAGAATGTAGTTTTGACATCCATTTGCCAGATTTCATAAAATGTGGCAATTGCTAACATGATTCGGACAGACTTAAGCATCGCTACGCTTGAGAAAATCTCATTGTAGTCAACACATTGAACTTGTCGAAAACCTTTTTGTGACAAGTCGAGCTTTGTAGATAGTAACACTACTATCAAGCAGCGTCTTCCTCTTGAAGATCCATTTATTTAACATGGCTTGCTGATCATCGAGCAAGTCAATCAAAGTCCATATTTTGTTCTCATACATGGATCCTATCTCAGATTTCATGGCCTCAAGCCATTTCGCGGAATCTGGGCTCATCATCGCTTCCTCATAGTTCGTAGGTTCATCAAGGTCTAGTAACATGACATCCGTAACATGATTACCGTACCACTGCAGTGCGGATCTTACCCTGGAAGACCTACGAGGTTTGGTAGCAACTTGATCTGAAGTTTCATGATCATCATCATTAACTTCCTCACTAATTGGTGTAGGAATCACCGAACTGATTTCTGTGATGAACTACTTTCCAATAAGGGAGAAGGTACAATTACCTCATCAAGTTCTACTTTCCTCCCACTCACTTCTTTCGAGAGAAACTTCTTCTCTAGGAAGGATCCATCTTAGCAACGAATAACTTGCCTTCGGATCTGTGATAGAAGGTGTACCCAATAGTTACCTTTGGGTATTCTATGAAGACACACTTCTCCGATTTGGGTTCGAGCTTATCAGGTGAAAACTTTTTCACATAAGCATCACAACTCCAAACTTTAAGAAACGACAGCTTAGGTTTACTGTTAAACCATAGTTCCTACGGTGTCGTCTCAACGGATTTAGATGGTGCCCTATCAAACGTGAATGCAGCTGTCTATAATGCATAACCCCAAAACGATAGTGGTAAACCGATAATAGACATCATAGATCGGACCATATCCAATAAAGTGCGGTTACGACTTTCGGACACACCATTATGCTGTGGTGTTCCATATGGCGTGAGTTGCGAAACTATTTCACATTGTTTCAAATGAAGACCAAACTCATAACTCAAATATTCATCTCCACGATCAGATCGCAGAAACTTTATTTTTCTTGTTATGATGATTTTTCCACTTCACTCTGAAATTCTTTGAACCTTTCAACTATTTCAGACTTATGTTTCATCAAGTAGATATACCCATATCTGCTCAAATCATCTTGTGAAGGTCAGAAAATAATGGTACTTGCCACGAGCATCAACACTCATTGGATCGCATACATCGGTATGTCTCATTTACAATAAGTCAGTAGCTTGTTCCATTGTTCCGGAGAACGGAGTTTTTAGTCATCTTGCCCAAAAGGCACGGTTCGCAAGCATCAAATGATTCATAACCAAGTGATTCCGAAAATCCATCTTTATGGAGTTTCTTCATGCGCTTTACACCGATATGACCCAAACGGCAGTTGTCGTGGATTTGTCACGGCAGATGTCCTTAGTGTGAGGACTTAGTCGCGAGGCCAACGCATCTATGTGGTAGCTTGAGAGGGGTTGGGCGGAATCGAGAGACGCAACATAAGACAAGGATTTAGACAGCTTCGGGCCTCGGGAAACATCATCCGATAATAGCCCTACATGCTGTTTGAGGCTAGGTCTCATTATCATCACGAGGGAGTCGCCGTAAACCGGCTCTCCTCTAGTTGTGTCTAGACCTAGAGATTATTGATTGTTGTCTGTAACTTGTCCCTCTTTAGAGCCCTGCCCCTCCTTATATATGTTGAAGGGCGGGTTACATGTGGAGTCCTATTAGGATTAGGACTAGTCTATCTCTAATACAAACCGGATAAAAGTCCGGTCTTAACTCCTTGTAAGACAAATATTCCTTATGTCTTTCCTCTTAAACCGGCCCACCGTAGTTGAACTGGCCTTCATGAACCGCCCGTTGGGCCACCAGGTCTTGTCGCTCCTCGCACCCGCCTGCCGGATTACCAATTAGCCGTAAACCGCCGGGTCGCCAGTGAACCGCCAAGTGTCAGCGGGTTCTTCAGGTAAACCGCCAAGTCCGACCGGTTTATACTTCCGGACGGTTTACGCCGCGGGGTATATCCCCGACATTAGCCCCCAGTTTAATTTTTATTTATCCATGTGAAACTGATCCTGTGAAATAAACACAAGAACAAACTTGACAGATTATGCTCCGGGTTAAGAATTCTTGTAAACCGGCATCTGATCATCCTTAAATCCTTGTCATTTCCTCCTTCTAGAAAATCCGGTTTAATAGGCCAGCTTCATAATCAACTTGCTGACATTGGTTTCTCATAGAAAATATATAGTGAAGAATAACCTCTTTGATTCAGCTCCCAATGCTTAAAAACAATATCGGTCCTTGAAATACTCATCCAATCTTCAGCCGGTGTAAGGACGTAGAACTTGCCGGTTTATCATTGCCAAGATCACCGGTTTATAAATATTGATGGCACCGGGTCATACTTGTAGTTAACATCCAGCTTCAATATAAATATCATGATCTTGAACAAATCCAGGTTGTTCATCTCAATCACTACTCAGAATTGAGTATTCCACATATGTAGCCCCCAAGTGCCGGGTTGTCATGCTTGCAGCAACCTGGAACTTGTAATTGCCTGATGCTCATAAAAACTTCAACCAGTATAGCCCTACAAGGGCCGGGTCATTATGCCAATAATAAGAAGGGACTTCGAAAATATGATCATGTAGACTTTAACAGCAACATGTAGCCCCCAAGGGCCGGCTCAGTAAGATAATATTGAGCTGGGACTTAATATATACTTCAATGAAAATAACATCATATGATGTAACCCCCATCATGGGACTTGAATGCACGTCCACAAGGTTAAGAGCCTTGTGCTTTACCAACTGAAAGCAAAGGGACCCTTCAATATAAAAAGCTTTGTACCTTCAACTGTTGACAGGAGCAATTGGTAGCCCCAAGGGCCGACTCAAGATAATATGATGAGTCGGGTCTTCAATAATATGAGCAAAAAATTACTTTGCATTAGCCCCCCAAGTGTCATGGTGCATGCTTGCAGCGACATGAGACTTGCATATTCGATATAATCTCAACTTAAATAATGTAGCCCCCAAGTGCCGAGTCGTAAGCCTGCAGCAACTCGGGACTATTCCCTCCATTGTAGAATAAATCATACCCATTGATGAAATAATAGCCATTGCGCTGAAGCGACTTTGAAAACCTCAATCATAATATTGGTTATTGATAACCATAATAACAATCTAGCCATGTTGGCTATTTGAAGATTTGAATAATAAAGTCCAATTATTTATGAGCGCATGATTCCAATGGCGCAATCCAAATATGTACTGGCGACTTATAGTCCAAAACCAGGCTGGGTTAACAAACACCGGATAATTTCTCATCATATACTGGCGACTTATCGTCTTAAAGCCAGGCCAATTTAATAAACACCGGATAATTTATCATGATGCTTTATTCAACCTGTTTCTGCAGACAACAAGTTTAAAGTGTCCTGGCGGTTTACCGCCGGACGGATCATAATGCCCAACATATAACCCGGCTTTATAACCAAGGCTGCACTTAAGAATAATCAATGAAATATATCATACCTGTGACATTGAATCACATCATTGGTTTACCAACTTTTTGTAGGAAGGGTGATAACCCCAATCTTGAGTAATGATAACTCCTTTCATATCAGGTCGGTTTATGATAAAACCGCATCGTGTTGTGATAAACACCGGTTTAACCATATATAATCTTGGCGACTTCGTAGTCAAACCGCACCGGGCGGATAGTCTCCGGATTATGATTTGATCATGTACTGACAATTTGTAATTTAAAGTCAAGCCGGGTTAATGAACACCAGTTTACTCCATAATAAGATGGTAACATAAAATCAAACCGGGCAGATAGTCTCCGGATTAGGATTTGACCATGTTCCGCCAATTTGTAATTGACAGTTTGAAACGGATTAACAATGTCGGTTTAAAAACGCAACAAAAACCAAATAACAGTTATGAAAAAATATGGAAGCAAAGGCAATGATAAGACCGTTTGCAAAAAGAGGCTTTCTTGAGCCGATCGAGATGGTGTTACCATGGTCGGACACGACCAAGCTCCCAATAAGGTGTAGCTATGGTTCAAGTCAGCCAGGTCCCAAATGAAACCGTGGCATTATGCCGATCAAGTGGCGTGGCAATGGTTCGGGTTCGACCAAGCCCCAAGTGACTCTATGGCCTTAGGCCGATCAAGAGGCGTGTTGGTTCAGACTTGACCATGTCCCCAAGTGATCCGGTGGCTTTCGCCTATCAAAAGGTGTTGCATTGGTTCGGACACGACCAAGCCCCCAAGTGATATTGTGGCACTAGGCCGATCAAGAGGCGTGGCTATGGTTCGGATACGACCAAGCCCCCAAGTGACCAATAATACTATAAGCCAATAAGGCATGATACCCATGTTTGGACCACGCATCATGGCAGCAAGTCTTCTTTGGCACTCTTTAAATTTTTGCAAGAGATAAATCCTTCTTGAACCGGGATTTTGAACCGGATATTGAGAGCTTCAAAGCTTTGTGGGAGACATCTTTCCCTTGAACCGGATTGTAAACCGGAATCTTCATTTTCAGCCGGAAATTTTCTGATGGCCTTTCAACTCGAACTTGAGAGAAGTTAATTCCTTTTTGAACCGGACATTTCTAAACCGGATTTGAGCACTTGATAGCTTTGTGGGAGAATATATTTCCCTTGAACCGGATTGTAAACCGGATACTTGAGAGCTTCAGTGAGACTGACTTCCCTTGAGCCGTATTTTAAACCGGAATCCTTTCTCGATGATCCGAACTTCTTCATTGAGCCGGGATTTTGTAACTGCTATATACTTACTAAGCCGGAAATTTTCTCGACGGCCTTTAAATAACAGTAGCCTCCTGGCCAGGGTTATCTTTCCCTCCATCGTCCTGGGGTTCTTAAATTTGCTGGCAAGATTTGCTTAGTCATGTCATCATAGCCCCCGAGTCTCAAGGTGACTCGAGGAGTTGGCTTGAAACTCTCCATATTTGACCGTGATATAAACCAGCATAACTTGTATATCCTTGGTGTTGATAACACGATGCGAATCCACAGAAGGTTGTGATGACTGCGGTGGGTTATAAATGACCCCGTATGAGCCGTGTCAGCAACTCGGCCAATGGTTCCTTCCAACTGGTGATTTGAAGTTAACCAAATTGTAGTGGCGGCGACTTGTGCGCCTGCCCATTGAGCCATCCAGTGTAGACGGCGGTTGATAGTATATGATAATTTGCCTCCATTTTGAAAGAAAACCGGGCTACCCAAGCTGTGACTTGCTCATGCAGACAGGTGCGGCCTGGTATGTTGATGTAGACCAGGCCGCAATAAATTGGAGGTAGAGATGTCCACAGTATTAGAGGTGGCTTGAGCAGATGAACCGGCCACGGTGTTGTAAACCGGTTCGGACGGGCGAGTCAAATGCAGGCACGGTCCCGGCAAGCTGATGTAAACCGGGCCGTAAGGGCGGCGTCTTGCACGTGTCCATTCACCGTGTAATGTGGCACGGACGAACAACGGGCAGGACGTTGCCAACGCGTGCTTCGTACCCATGGTATAAACCACGTGTATAATGAATAATTGTCCTGCATACAATATTGCAGACCAAGGCAAAGATAAACTGCTCTTTGACAAAAATAATATGCACTAATAAAATATATTTTAGATGGACATCACCTGATGTGTTAGGCCAGAAATTATCCGCCATGGAGTTGATGATCACCACAGTGATGCTAAAATTAATCACGGCCGAGTCGGCCAGACGAGCAGACGGATGGTCCGGCCACGGTGTTGTAAACCGGACTACGGGGCGGCGGTTTGTGTTCCGATTTATCAGTGTGATATACGCAGATGCTGGTGTAGAACAGCTAGCGCCGCCGTCATGATGAGGGCATCACTTTTATAGTGAGCACTTGTCCTGTAGAAAAAGATATAGGCCAGAGAAATTGTTCTTTGATAAAAATAATGTGTTAAGAAAAATAGATGGATATCACCTGGTTCGTATGGATGACAGATGGAGTCTTACAAACACCGAGTTAATCGCTCGCCCAAGGCAACGACGGAAACGGTGCACCACAGCAGTGAAAACGGCCCGAGGTGAAACCGTGGATGATGAAGTAGAGGCAGCCCACAACGGACGTGCAGCGACTCGGAACAACGTTGCTGCGGCGGCTTGTGGAGGCAGGTCCGCTGGCCGTGGTTACAACAACGATAAAAAACGCACCGACGGCTTGGAACGGCGCGGCGGCCCCGCGAAGAGGTGAAGCGGCGCGTGGACGGCCAAGGCCAACTGGGCGGGTCGAGGCGCTGCAATGGCCGCAGCGGCAGTGAAACGAATCCACGCCCACGACCCCATCCACTCCGGATCGTGGTTGTTTTGATTTTTTTTACCTTACCATGAGGATGATCCTGTAGTAGCACTTGCCTCCTTCCAATTCGGATGGATGTAGTCATTAAAGATGTAACACGTCTTGATCTAGTACTAGTACTCAAGTAGTATTAGCCCTCTTCCCAAAAGGAAATAATTGATGTTGGCTTTCACGTGACAAAGTACTAGAAGTACTGTAGCGGTTTGACCGAGAGTCCTCGCCATGACCTGCCCGGATGCAGAGTCACTTTTTCCCCGATCCTCACGTGATAACCCTGCGTAGCACCTTCTTCCTTTATTTAATTCTTGAGTTAACTTCCGGAAGATTCCTTGTATGCATATAGCAACCAGATTTGAAAAAAGACAAACCGATCCGGCCAGTAATCGTCTCGGCAACTCCCGCTTGCAACAGCGGCGATTTGGTGAATCGACGGAAATAACAATATTTTGATGATCTTTATCCGTCTTGATGAAACCTCCTTTGCACTTGGCTTTTGCGCGGCGATGCAACGGAAAGTGATACGGCCACGACGGATCGCCTGGCCGCGTTTGACGGTGCACATAGACGCAATCCGGCTCTTCTCATCTGAAATTTATGAACTTCTCCATCATTAGAAAGATCCCTCCAAGAACTCAACACCACCATGCGCAAGCCCCACGGTGGGCGCCAACTGTCGTGGATTTGTCACGGCAGATGTCCTTAGTGTGAGGACTTAGTCGCGAGGCCAACGCATCTATGTGGTAGCTTGAGAGGGGTTAGGCGGAATCGAGAGACGCAACATAAGACAAGGATTTAGAGAGCTTGGGCCCCGGAAACATCATCCGTAATAGCCCTACATGCTTTGTTTGAGGCTAGGTCTCATTATCATCACGAGGGAGTCGCCAGAAACCGGCTCTCCTCTAGTTGTGTCTAGACCTAGAGATTATTGATTGTTGTCTGTAATTTGTCCCTCTTTGGGGAGCCCTGCCCTCCTTATATATGTTGAAGGGCGGGTTACATGTGGAGTCCTATTAGGATTAGGACTAGTCTATCTCTAATACAAACCGGATACAAGTCCAGGTCTTAACTCCTTGTAAGACAAATATTCCTTATGTCTTTCCTCTTAAACCGGCCCACCGTAGTTGAACCGGCCTTCATGAACCGCCCGTTGGGCCACCAGGTCTTGTCGCTCCTCGCACCCGCCTGCCGGATTACCAATGAGCCGTAAACCGTCGGGTCGCCAGTGAACCGCCAAGTGTCAGCGGGTTCTTCAGGTAAACCGCCAAGTCCGGCCGGTTTATACTTCCGGACGGTTTACGCCGCGGGGTATATCCCCGACAACAGTGCCACAAATAAGTTGCACTATCATTATTAACTTTGCATCTTTTGACATCAATATTATGAATATGTGTATCACTACGGTCGAGATCTAACAAACTATTTTCATTGGGTGTATGACCATTGAAGGTTTTATTCATGTAAACGGAACAATAATTATTCTCTAACTTACATGTATAACCGTATTGCAATAAACATGATCAAATCATATTCATGCTCAACGCAAACGCCAAATAACATTTATTTAGGTTCAACACTAATCCCGAGAGTATAGGGAGTGTGCGATGATGATCATATCAATCTTGGAACTACTTCCAACACTCATCATCACTTCCCCTTCAACTAGTCTCTGTTTATTCTGTAACTCCTGTTTCGAGTTACTAATCTTAGCAACCAAACAAGTATCAAATACTAGGGGCTACTATAAACACTAGTAAGGCACATATCAATAACCTGTATATCAAATATACTCTTGTTCACTTTGCCATCCTTCTTATCCACCAAATATTCAGGGCATTTCCGCTTCAAGTGACCATTTCCTTTGCAGTGTAAGCACTCAGTTTCAGGCTTTGGTCCAGCTTTGGTCTTCTTCACGGGAGTGACAACTTGTTTTCCATTCTACTTGAAGTTTCCCTTTCTTTCCCTTTGCCCTTTTCTTGAAACTAGTGGTCTTGTCAATCATCAACAGTTGATGCTCTTTCTTGATTTCTACCTTCGTCGCTTTCAACATCGCGAAGAGCTCGGGAATCGTTTTCGTCATCCCTTGCATACTATAGTTCATCACGAAGTTCTAGTAACTTAGTGATGGTGACTAGAGAATTCTGACAATCACTATCTTATCTGGAAGATTAACTCCAACTTGATTCAAGCAATTGAAGTACCTAGACAATCTGAGCACATGCTCACTAGTTGAGCGATTCTCCTCCATCTTTTAGTTATAGAACTTGTTGGAGACTTCATATTTCTCAACTTGGGTATTTGCTTGAAATATTAACTTAAACTCCTGGAACATCTCATATGGTCCATGACGTTCAAAACGTCTTTGAAGTCCCGATTCTAAGCCGTTAAGTATGGTGCACTAAACTATCAAGTAGTCATCATATTGAGCTAGCCAAACGTACATAACGTCCGCATTTGCTCCTGCAATAGGTCTGTCAGCTAGCGGTGCATTAAGGACATAATTCTTCTATGCAGCAATGAGGACAAACCTCAGATCACGGATCCAATCCGCATCATTGCTACTAACATTTTTCAATATAATTTTCTCTAGGAACACATATAAAAACATAGGGAAGCAAAAACATAGGGAAGCAACAACGCGAGCTATTGATCTACAACATAATTTGCAAAATACTACCAGGACTAAGTTCATGATAAATTAAAGTTCAATTAATCATATTACTTAAGAACTCCCACTTAGATAGACATCCCTCTAATCTTCTAAGTGATTGCGTGATCCATATTAACTACACCATGTCCGATCGTCACGTGAGATGGAGTAGTTTCAACGGTGAACATCAATATGTTGATCTTATCTACTATATGATTCACGCTCGACCTTTCGGTCTCCGTGTTCCGAGGCCATATCTGTTATATGCTAGGCTCGTAAAGTTTAACCTAAGTATCCCGCGTGTGCAACTGTTTTGCACCCGTTGTATTTGAACGTAGAGCCTATCACACCCGATCATCACGTGGTGTCTCAACACGAAGAACTTTCGCAAGGGTGCATACTCAGGGAGAACACTTCTTGATAATTTTTAGTGAGAGATCATCTTAAAATGCTACCGTCAATCAAAGCAAGATAAGATGCATAAAGGATAAACATCACATGCAATCAATATAAGTGATATGATATGGCCATCATCATCTTGTGCTTGTGATCTCCATCTCCGAAGCACCGTCGTGATCACCATCGCCACCGCGCCGACACCTTGATCTCCATCGTAGCATCGTTGTCGCCTCGCCAATCTTATGCTTCTACGACTATCGCTACCGCTTAGTGATAAAGTAAAGCATTACATGGCGTTTGCATTTCATACAATAAAGCGACAACCATATGGCTCCTGCCAGTTGCCGATAACTTCGGTTACAAAACATGATCATCTCATAAAATAAAATATAGCATCGCGTCTTGACCATATCACATCACAACATGCCCTGCAAAAACAAGTTAGACGTCCTCTACTTTGTTGTTGCAAATTTTATGTGGCTGCTGCGGGCTGAGCAAGAACCGTTCTTACCTACGCATCAAAACCACAACGATAGTTTGTCAAGTTGGTGTTGTTTTAACCTTCGCAAGGACCGGGCGTAGCCACACTCGGTTCAACTAAAGTGAGAGAGACAGACACCCGCCAGTCACCTTTAAGCACAAGTGCTCGCAACGGTGAAACCAGTCTCGCGTAAGCGTACGCGTAATGTCGGTCCGGCTTCATCTCACAATACCGCTGAACCAAAGTATGACATGCTGGTAAGCAGTATGACTTGTATCGCCCACAACTCACTTGTGTTCTACTCGTGCAAATAACATCGACGCATAAAACCAGGCTCGGATGCCACTGTTGGGGAACGTAGTAATTTCAAAAAAAATCCTACGCACACGCAAGATCATGGTGATGGCATAGCAACGAGAGGGGAGAGTATTGTCCACGCACTCGTGAGACCGTTAAGCGGAAGCGTTATAACAACGCTGGTTGATGTAGTCAGACGTCTTCACGATCCGACCGATCCAAGTACCGAACGTACGGCACCTCCGAGTTCAGCACACATTCAGCTCGATGACGATCCCGGACTCCGATCCAGCAAAGTGTCGGGGATGAGTTCAGTCAGCACGACGGTGTGGTGACGATGATGATGCTCTACCGGCGCAGGGCTTCGCCTAAACTCCGCGACGATATGACCGAGGTGGAATATGCTGGAAGGGGGCACCGCACACGGCTAAGGAACGATCCGTAGATCAACTTGTGTGTTATGGGGTGCCCCCTGCCCCGTGATATAAAGGAGCAAGGGGAGGAGGCCGCCCTAGGAGGCGCGCCAAGTGTGGAGTCCTACTAGGACTCCCTAGTCCTAGTAGGATTCCACCTCCCTTGTTGGAGTAGGTGAAGGGGAAAGAGGGGAGAGGAAGAAGGAAAGGGGGCTGCGCCTTGTCCAATTCGGACCAGAGGGGGCGCAGCCTCCTTCCTTTGGCCTCTCTCTTCTATTCCCGTATGGCCCAATAAGGCCCATATACTCCCCGCAAATTCCGTAACTCTCCCATTCAAAAATACCGAATCACTTGGAACCTTTCCGAACTCCGAATATAGTCGTCCAATATATCGATCTTTACTTCTCGACCATTTCGAGACTCCTCGTCATGTCCCCGATCTCATCCGGGACTCCGAACTCCTTCGGTACATCAAAACTCATAAAATCATAATATAACTGTCATTGAAAGCTTAAGCGTGCGGACCCTACGGGTTCGAGAACTATGTAGACATAACCTAGAACTATTCTTGGTCAATAACCAATAGCGGAACCTGGATGCTCATATTGGCTCCTACATATTCTACGAAGATCTTTATCGGTCAAACCGCATAACAACATACGTTGTTCCCTTTGTCATCGGTATGTTACTCGCCTCGAGATTCGAGCCGGTATCCAATACCTAGTTCAATCTGCTACCGGCAAGTCTCTTTACTCGTTACGTAATGCATCATTCCGTAACTAACTCATGAGCTACATTGCTTGCAAGGCTTATAGTGATGTGCATTACCGAGAGGGCTCAGAGATACCTCTCCGACAATCGGAGTGACAAAACCTAATCTTGAAATACGCCAACCCAACATGTACCTTTGGAGACACCTGTAGTACTCCTTTATAATCACCCGATTACGTTGTGATGTTTGGTAGCACCCAAAGTGTTCCTCCGTAAACGGGAGTTTCATAATCTCATAGTCATAGGAACATGTATAAGTCATGAAGAAAGCAATAGCAACATACTAAACGATCAAGTGCTAAGCTAACGGAATGGGTCTAGTCAATCACATCATTCTCCTAATGATGTGATCCCGTTAATCAAATGACAACTCATGTCTATGGCTAGGAAACTTAACCATCTTTGATTCACGAGCTAGTCAAGTAGAGGCATACTAGTGACACTATGTTTGTCTATGTATTCACACATGTATTATGTTTCCGGTTAAAACAATTCTAGCATTAGTAATAAACATTTATCATGAAATAAGGAAATAAATAATAACTTTATTATTGCTTCTAGGGAATATTTCCTTCAAGGGGGCCACCTTAGTTGTTTATCACCAGCGCGGAGCATAGCGCTTCCGTATGTGTAAGGCATAGCCGCTCCTCGGCAGTGTCATCAGCCAGCGCGGAGCATGGTGCTTCCACTGGTGCGTGGGAGGGGGCTCCCCTCCAGGAGGAGCCCCCGGGGCGTGTACAACCCCGCCCTGACACGTGGTTGGCACGGTAGGGCTTGGCGAGGTGTATCTGGGCACTCGTGAGCCAGCGCGGGACTCACGGGGCCCTACCTCAAGGCAGGTTGCGCCTGGCTCTGGGCCTTTGTTCGTAATGTGCTCCTGCAAATTTGGTTAGATGTCGACGCTCTACGTCCGCAGATCCCGGCCCTCGAGCGAGCTCAGCCGTCGCTGGTATGCCAGGTCGCGATGCCGTGGACAAGGCCAGGAGGTGAGGGCTGGAGAGCCAGTAAGAGTCCATGAGTCGCGATGCTCAGGTACCCCCCTTTTAACGTGCAAGCGGCTGGCATGAGGAAAGAAGGGTGCCGCCACAGGCATCAAGTAATAACCATGGCGGGTCAAATGCACGACCTAGATAAACGCGAGAGAGATACATGCCGCTGGGTCAGGCCCGAGCGGCTTGGAGATAATGCAGCCCGAGGGGCGCCCCCAACAAGGTAATCTAAAGACATGAACAAAAGGGATACATGCCGCAGGGATGGAACCACGCGGCCTGGGAATGATGCAGCCCTGGGGGCGCTCCCAGCTGAAAATGAAACTCGAAGGATGTCACATGATGATGTTGAAGATGAAGGGATGTTGAAGTAGCTGACGACTCGCGCTGCGGAAATCGATCCTCACGAGCCCCCAGGCCCAGGAGCCTCGGGGGGCTCCGGAGGTGCTGGCGGCTCTTCAAGGGCCATCTCCATCTCTGCCAGGACCGCGAAATGCCTGACCTCCTGATTCTCCAGAATACTCCTCATGAGGAGCTGACGCGCAGCAGCCGCGTTTGACAGGCCGAAAGGCATGCGAACATAGCTGTGGGGTGGACCTTCGCAGCGTCCCACGCGTGAGGGCAAGAAGCGCTCCTGAGAGGCGGCTCGGTTGAGCCCTGGGACGTCGTTGCAGACGTGCAGCCCAGCATCCTCGCCTGGATGGGGAGCTATGACGGGTAAGCGGCGGCTGCCAATCATGACTCTTGACTCCTGCAGCTCCTGAATGATCTCGCTGATGAACTCCTGAGGGTTTGGTCCTCCTTGCCTTGTTCCTTCCTGAGGGAAACTTGCTTTGAAGCACGCCTCCAAGTGGTGTCCAAGCGCCTCCCTCGTGATCTTGGCAAAGTCGATGGCCCTCCAGGAGAGAACCCCCGAGCGTTGCCCGAGGAGGGCGCCGGGCGCGCCTTCCTATGTGACAGAAATAGGCGCCCCTTGAACGGGCGCGGATCCTGAGGGGCCTGCCTCCCGAGGGTTCGGACCAGGCGATGTCTTCTTCTACTTAGGGACTGCCTCGGGAAGTCTTCCGCTCCTGTGATCTGGGTCTTCGATTGACGCAGCTTGGAAAGCTCGCTCAAGGGAACACACTGCATCCCTCTCCTTACAAGGCACTGTGATGACTCCACCGCTTCCTGGCATCTTGAGCACATTGTAGCCGTGATGGGTCACTGCCATGAACTTGACCAGGGCTGGGTACCCCAGGATGGCATTGTATGGCAGGCAAATGTGGGCGAGGTCGAAGTCGATGAGCTCGGTGCGGTAGTTGTGCGCTGCCCGAAGGTGACAGGAAGGCCGACTTGCCCTATCGGAACTGTGGAACCATCAATGACTCCTGAGAAAGGCTTGGTTGGCTGAAGTTGATTGTATGGCACTTGGAGATTGTTGAACATCTCGACGGACATGACGTTGAGTCATGCTCCGCCATCGATGAGGGTCCTGGTGACTTGCACATTGCTGATGATTGGGGAGCAAAGCATGGGGAGGACTCCGGCCGTGGCTGCGCACTTGAGCTGATCCACAGAGCTGAATGTGATAGCGCACGCTGACCACCTGAGAGGGCGCGTGGCCTCAAGCTTCGGGAGGACTGCATTCACCTCGCGAGCAAACTGCTTGAAGATGCACTGAGAGGTTGGGGCCTGTGCACCGCCCAATACGCAAGAGATTGCGCGCGGCTCCTGCAAGCCCCTAGCCTCTTCGTCCTGATGATGGTATTCATTCCTCCTTGGCTGAGGTGGCAGAGGAGGGAGGCCTGCGTTGCCTTGTGGGCGATCCTCGCGAGGCTGATCCCTCCAACCTCCCTCGTGAGGCTGGTCCTGCCAGCGGTCCTCGCGAGGTCGGTCACGCCACCCTTGATGAGAGCCACGGTCTTCCCATCGTCCTCCACCTCTTCCTCCTCCTCGGCCATAGCCCCGGTCGTTGTGCTCGGGGCATCGGCCGGCACTCACATCTCGCACAGCCCTGAGCTCTTGGCATTCGTTGGTGTTGTGGGTGTGGAGGTCATGGTACACATAGTATCGGCTGCCCTTGGATGACTTAGGCTGATCCCTACCTCGCTTGGTGTCCGGCTCCGCTGCCATCACAGCAGCCCCCTTCCTCTTCACGTCCTTGACCTTGGGCTTCTTCTCTTCTGTATCGGCAGCCGGAAGCTCGAGGAGGGAGAGACGCCCTTCCTCAGCTTTGGCGCACTTGGTCGCCAAGTTGAACAGCTCCAGGGATGTGCACAGGTCTTCATGGATTGCTAGCTCCTCTTTCATCTTGATATCACGCACGCCGTCGGAGAAAGCTGAGATGATGGCCTCCTCAGTCACCCTGGGGATCTTGAGGCGAGCGTTGTTGAAGCGCTGGATGTACTTTTGCAGGGTCTCTCCTGGCTGCTGCTTGATGCGGCGCAGGTCGCTCATGGCCGGGGGCCGGTCGCGAGTGCCCTAGAAGTTGGCGATGAAGCGAGTGCGCATCTCGTCCCAGGAGGAAATCGTGCCAGGAGCTAAGTTCAGGAGCCAGGTTCAGGAGCCAGGTGTGATTACCGTCCTTGAGTGCCATGGGACACCAGTTCACCATGACCCTCTCGTCGTCGTTGGCGGCTTCGATGCCCAGCTCGTAGAGCTGTAGGAACTCCGTAGGGTTGGCCGTGCCATCGTAGCGCGGGGGCAGATCTGGCTTGAACTTGCCCGGCCAGGCCACGCTGCGCAGCTCGGCGGTGAAGGCACGGTAGCCTGCAGTGGCCACGGGAGGCCTTTGGTGATGAAGAGCTTGATCTTGGAGGTCTCCGCGACCGCCGCCAGAGCTGTGGGGTCTTGGCGTACTGGAGCAGGAGCTGGTCATAACGTGCGGTGCAAGGGAGCACACGGGCCGCTTCTTGAGGACGAGGGATCTCTTGGCAGCTCTTCTCTTGCTGCGCGGGCGCTGGACGGAGCGGGTCCCGTGCTGGGGCCACTTGCCTCGGGGCCAGGGCGCCTTCTTGAGGGGGAGGCGGCTGAGGCGCTTCCGGGGCTGTGTTGCCCGCGCAGGGTGAGGGGTGGTGCAGCAAGAGGGATGGCAAAGGAAATGGTCACTTGAAGCGGAGATGCCCTGAATATTTGGTGGATAAGAAGGATGGCAAAGTGAACAAGGGTATATTTGATATACATGTTATTGATGTGTACCTTAATAGTGTTTATAGTAGCCCCTGAGTATTTGATACTTGTTCGGTTGCTAAAAATTAATAACTCGAAATAGGAGTTACAGAATAAACAGAGACTAGTTGAGGGTGAAGTGACGATGAGTGTTGGAAGTAGTTCCAAGATTGATATGATCATCATTGCACACTCCCTATACTTTCGGGATTAGTGTTAAACCTAAATAAATGTTATTTACGCTTATGCGTTGAGCATAAATATGATTTGGTCATGTTTATTGCAATACTATTATTCATTTAAAGTCAGAGAATAATTGTTGTTCTGTTTACATGAATAAAACCTTCGATGGTCACACACCCAATGAAAATAGTTTATTGGATCTCGATCATAGTGATACACATATTCATAATATTGATGCCAAAATGATATAAAGTTTATAATGATAGTGCAACTTATTTGTGACACTGCCGTTTGGGTCATATCAGTGTAAAGCACATGAAGAAACTCCATAAAGATGGATTTTAGGAATCACTTGGTTATGAATCATTTGATGCTAGCGAACCGTGCCTTATGGGCAAGATGACTAAAACTCCGTTCTCCGGAACAATGGAACAAGCTAGTGACTTGTTGGAAATAATACATACCGATGTATGCGATCCAATGAGTGTTGATGCTCGTGGCGGGTATCGTTATTTTCTGACCTTAACATATGATTTGAGCAGATATGAGTATATCTACTTAATGAAGCACAAGTCTGAAACATTTGAAAAGTTCAAAGAATTTCAGAGTGAAGTGGAGAATCATCGTAACAAGAAAATAAAGTTATTATGATCTGATCATGGAGGAGAATATTTGAGTCAAGAGTTTTGGCCTTCATATAATACAATGTGGAATAGTTTCACAGCTCACGCCACCTGGAACACCGCAACGTTATGGTGTGTCCGAACGTCGTAACCGCACTTTATTGGATATGGTGCGATCTATGATGTATCTTACCGATTTAACAATATTGTTTTGGGGCTATGCATTAGAGTCAGCTGCATTCTCTTTAAATAGGGCACCATCGAAATCAGTTAAGACGACACCTTATGAACTATGGTTTGGCAAGAAACCAAAGTTGTCATTTCTTAAAGTTTGGAGCTGTGATGCTTATGTGAAAAAGTTTTTCAACGTGATAAGCTCAAGCCCAAATCAGAGAAGTGCGTCTTCATAGAATACCCAAAAGGAAACTGTTGGGTACACCATCTATCACAGATGTGAAGGCAAGATATTCATTGCTAAAATGGATCCTTTCTAGAGAAGGAGTTTCTCTTGAAAGAAGTGAGTGGGTGGAAAGTAGAATTTGATGAGGTAAATGTACCTTCTCCCTTATTGGAAAGTAGTTCATCACAGAAATCAGTTCAGTGATTCCTACACCAATTAGTGAGGAAGTTAATGATGATGATCATGAAACTTCATATCAAGTTGCTACCAAACCTCATAGGTCTTCCAGAGTAAGATCCGCACCAGACTGGTACGGTAATCCTATTCTGGAAGTCATGTTACTAGACCATGATAAACCTACAAACTATGAGGAAGCAATGTTGAGCCCAGATTCCGCGAAATGGCTTGAGGGCATGAAATCTGAGATGGGATCCATGTATGAGAACAAAGTATGGACTTTTATTGACTTGCCCGATGATCGATGAGTCATTAAGAATAAATGGATCTTCAAGAGGAAGACGAACGCTGATAGTAGTGTTACTATCTACAAAGCTTGATTTGTCGCAAAAAGTTTTTTGACAATTTCAAGGTGTTGAATATGATGAGATTTTCTCACTCGTATCGATGCTTAAGTCTGTCCGAATCATGTTAGCAATTGCCACATTTTATGAAATCTGGCAAATGAATGTCAAAACTGCATTCCTTAATGGATTTATTAAAGAAGCGTTGTATATGATGCAACCAGAAGGTTTTGTCAATCCTAAAGGTGCTAACAAAATTGTGCAAGCTCCAACGATCCATCTATGGACTGGTGCAAGCATCTCGGAGTTGGAATATACGCTTGATAAGTTGATCAAAGCATATAGTTTTATACGGACTTGCAGTGAAGCCTGTATTTACAATAAAGTGAGTGGGAGCACTACAACCTTTGTGATAAGTATATGTGAGTGACATATTGTTGATCAGAAATGATGTAGAATTTTTATGGAAAGCATAAAGAAGTGTTTGAAAGGAGTTCTTTAAAAGAAAGACCTCAGTAAAGCTACTTACATATTGAGCATCAAGATCTTTTGAGATAGATCAAGACGCTTGATAAGATTTTCAAATTCGACAAATGGAAGGCAGTTCTCCCAATCCATTCCGAATGAGATAACAGAAGCTCGAAGCATGACTTCTAGAATCTGGTTGATGCGTTCTACTTGACCACTTGATTGAGGGTGAAAGGCGGTGCTGAAGGAAAGACGGGTTCCCACAGCATTTTGGAAACTTTCCCAAAATCAAGAGGTAAAGAGACTTCCTCGATCCGAGTTAATTTCCAATGGAACACCATGGAGAGACACTATTCAGGAGATATACAAGTCTGCTAGTTGACTAGCGGTTATACTCTCGCGAACAGGCAAGAAATGGGCCACTATTGAAAGACGACCGATAACGATGAAGATAGCGTTATTCCCTCTTTTGGTCCTAGGAAAACCGGTGATGAAATCCATACCAATTTTATCCCATTTCCATTCAGGAATAGCTAAGGGTTGAAGGGTGCCAGCAGGCCATTGATGCTCTTCTTTTACACGACGACAGACGTCGCTGTTAGCAACAAATTGAGCAATGTCTCTCTTCATCCTAGTCCACCAGAACCTCTGGTGTAGGTCCTGATACATCTTAGTACTTCTGGGATGAATGGTGAGAGGAGATTCATGAGCCTCCTTAAGGATCAACTGCCGTAGATGCTCGTTCTTAGGAACCACTAGACGGTTCTCAAAGTACACAACACCAAGATCATTTGCAGAGAAACATTTAGCATCTCCGCTAGCAATTTTCTCCTTGATCCGGGATATCCCTTTATCTCGCTTTTGGGCAGCGATGATTTGATCTGTAAGAGTAGGTTTCGCCAACCAAGGTGGAAAGGAATCCTTGAGGAACAATGTGATGGTTAAGCTTCCGAAATTCCTCATGGAGAAGCGGTTGACTTTGTTGTAACATCAGATTGTTACAATAAGATTTACGACTTAGTGCATCATCCATGACATTGGCTTTTCCTGGGGTGTAAGTTATCCCTAAGTCGAAATCTGTGATCAACTCGACCCAACGTCTTTGCCTGAGATTCAAATCCGGTTGGGTGAATATGTACTTAAGACTTTGGTGATCGGTGAAGATTCCGCAATGGTTACCGAGGACGTAATATCGCCAGGTTTTGAGTGCATGGACTACAACTGCAAGCTCTAGATCGTGTGTAGGATAATTTTCCTCATGTGGGTGCAATTGCCATGAAGCATAAGCAATTACGTGACGATCTTGTATGAGAATTCAACCTAGCCCTTTTCGCGAGGCGTCGCAATAGAAGTCCTTGGAGAAATCTGGTGGGACCAGTACATGAGCAGATGTCAGGCGTATTTTTAGTTCCTGAAAACTGTGCTCGCATTGTGGGGTCCACTCAAACTTTTTATCTTTTTTGAGGAGTTCAGTTAGAGGTTTAGCAAATTTGGAGAAGTTCTCGCCGAAGCGGCGACAATAGCTTGCTAAGCCAAGGTAAGTCCGGACATGCTTGACCAATTCAGGTGGAGTCCTATTAAGAACGGCTTGAACTCGCTCGGGATTGACAGCAATACCCTTACCAGATATTACATGGCCTAGATAGGTCACTTCTGGTAACCAAAATTCACATTTAGAGAATTTGGCATAAAGACGATGCTCTCGAAGTTTCATCAACACAAGCCTTAGATGCTCGGCATGTTCTCCCTCATTCTTGGAGTAGATGAGTATATCATCGAGGTAAACCACGACGAATTTATCCAAATACTCCATGAATATTGAGTTCATTAACCAAGAGCAAGTGGCTGGAGCGTTGGTTAAACTGAAGGACATGACGGTGTACTCGTATTGGCCATAACGTGTAACAAAGGCCGTTTTGTCAATGTCCCCGTTCTTGATTTTGATTTGATGGTAGCCCAACCTCAAATCCATCTTAGAAAAGACTGAGGATCCAGTGAGCTTATCATAAAGATCGTTGATCCTGGGGAGCGGATACTTGTTCTTTATTGTGACCAAGTTAACGGGTCGATAATCTACAACCATCCGATCCATACCATCCTTCTTCTTGACGAAGAGGACGGAACAAGCCCATGGAGACGAACTAGGACAGATGAAACCCTTTTTCAAGGACTCATTGAGTTGTTTCTTAAGCTCGGCTAGTTCTAGTGGTGCCTGTCGGCGTTCTGGGAACGGGGGTACCCATACATGCCTGCCTGCGGCCTGCGGCGTGGCTCAAGGGGTGGCCCAGCACGGCCCATCTTCATCAGCACAAGCTCAAGACCCTCGCGAGGGGCCAAGCCTCGCGGGGCGGATGACAAGGAGCTTCCTCAGGCACGGCCTCGTCAGGCTGGGTCGCGAGGAGGCGGAGAGATCAATGCGGGGTACCTCATGAGGTGTCCATGACGCAAGCCATGACGACCAAGGGCGCCAGGCGGGCGCCAGCCCGCGCAGTGTCCTCCTTTCCTCTTTGGTGAAAAAGGGGCAAGCGCAGGCAAGAGCATCAAGCAAAGGCATCCGTTTCGGTGCAACAGGACCAAGACCATCGCAACGGCAGGAAGGAAGTCATTGTGGAGCCAAAGCCGGCGTCACCACCAGAGCCTTTGATAGGCGAGGACCAACTTTAGTCAGGATAAGTGTACTAGATGTTCCCCTTCAAAATGGCCAATTGTTAGCGCCCTTCCTGCTCAATATTTGAGACGAGGCCCAGGGCCTTTGCCTATAAATAAGACTAGCCACCCACAGGGTAGAGGCAGCTTGATCCGGAATCCAGAACAGAGCTTGATCCGGCACCTCGAATCAGCAGAGAGAGAGCGTCTGAACTCCCCCTAGCAGTTCATCGCACCAGCCAAGAACACACCCTCGCGAGGCTGTTCTTCCTTGTATTGTTTATCATCGGCCCAAGAGGCAATCCACCACACCACACACTGGAGTAGGGTGTTACACCACAATGGTGGCCCGAACCAGTATAAACCCTGTGTCACTTGTGTCGTTCTTTTCATAGTTTAGATCCTAGCGTGGCGGTGAGGTGCAGGTAGGTAGAGGGCGAGATATCCGCGCGCACCCAAGTGTTTGAACCAAGAGGGTCTGCCGGAACCCGAAATCCGACATTTGGCGCGCCAGGTAGGGGTGCGCCGGAATTCGTCTTCCGCCACCCTGTTCTTCGCCGACCATCGCATCCATGTCAGACGCCCGTCGGGCCCGCGCCGAGCGCCGAGCCGCTCTCGCTTCCCACGTCGCCCAGACGGCCCCCGTCGGCGGCCGCCCCCGCCGTTTCCCATCGCCTGCCGTCAATGCCGCCACTAGCCCGGCGGGGAACGAGCAGCAAGCATCGTCCCAGCATCCGTCCGTGAGGCGAGACGGCCGCACTGCTACTCCCTCACTCGCCCAGCTGGTTCTTCGTCTCGCGCGCTCTGCGTGCCCATGGAGGCTCGAGCTGTGCTCATCGCGGGAACCGAGCTCCTGCGCTACCGCCCAGTCGATGACGTCTACGAAGAGTGGCTCGACCGCGTCGCCGAGCTCATCCGCGCCGTAGGGGCCCCACCCGCGCCGTCCATCTCGATGCACCACGCCCCGCCCTGCGCGGGCGATGAAGCTCCAGGGGCGCCTCAGCCGCCTCCCCCTCAAGAAGGCGCCCTGGCCCCAAGGCACGTGGCCCCTGGGCGGAACCCACTCCGTCCGGCGCCAGTGCAGCAAGGGCAGAGCTGCCAAGAGGTCTCTCGCCCCCAAGAAGCTTCCCGAGTGCTCCCTGCTCCGGCTTGTCACGACCACGCTCCTGCTCCAGCACGCCAAGACCCCGCGCTGCTCCCAGCTGCAGCGCATGGGGACCCGCAAGATCAAAGCTCTTCGTCACCAAAGTCCTCCCGTGGCCACTTCAGGCTGTCGCGCCTTCACCACCGAGCTGCGCAGCGTCGCGTGGCCCGGCAAGTTCAAGCCGGACCTGCCTCCTCGCTATGACGGCATGGCCGACCCTGCGGAGTTCCTCCAGCTCTACGAGCTGGGCATCGAAGCCGCCAACGGGGATGAGAAGGTTATGGCGAACGGTTCCCCATGGCACTCAAGGATGGAGCCCGCACTTGGGTCCTGAACCTGGCTCCTTGCACGATCTCCTCCTGGGACGAGATGCGCACCCGCTTCCTCGCCAACTTCTAAGGTACTCGCGACCGGCCTCCAGCCGTGAGCGACATGCGCCGCATCAAGCGGCAGCCAGGGGAGACCCTGCAGAAGTACATCCAGCGCTTCAACAACGCACGCCTCAAGATTCCCAAGGTGACCGAGGAGGCCATCATCTCAGCCTTCTCCGACGGTGTGCGTGACGTCAAGATGAAGGAGGAGCTGGCGATGCATGAAGATCTGTGCACTTCCTTGGAGCTGTTCAACTTGGCGACCAAGTGCGCCAGGGCTGAGGAAGGGCGCCTTTCCCTCCTCGAGCTGCCAGCCGCAGACCCAGAAGAGAAGAAATCCAAGGCCAAGGACGTGAAGCGCAAGGGGGCTGCCGTGCTCGCGGCAGAACCAGACACCAAGCGGGGCAGAGATCAGCCCGAGTCTTCCAAGGGCAGCCAGTACTGTGTGTACCACGACCTCCACACCCACAACACCAACGAATGTCAAGAGCTCCGAGCCGTGCGAGAAGGGAGGATCGGCCGACGCCCCGACCGCAACGATCGAGGCTACGACCGAGGAGGAGGAAGAAACGTAGGACGCTGGGAAGACCGTGGCCCTCGCCAAGGGTGGCGCGACCGACCTCGCAAGGATCGTTGGCAGGATCAGGCTCGCGAGGGAGACTGGAGGGATCAGCCTCGCGAGGATCATCCGCGGGGAAACGCAGGCCTCCCTCCTCTGCCGCCGCAGCCAAGGAGAAATGAGGACCATCATCAGGACGAGGGGGCTTGGGGCTTCCAGGAGTCGCGCGCGATCGCTTGCATCCTGGGCGGAGCTCAAGCCCGTGCCTCCCAACGCATCTTCAAGCAGTTCGCTCGCGAAGTGAATGCAGTCCTCCCCAAGCTCGAAGCCACACGCCCTCTCAGGTGGTCAGCGTGCGCCATCACGTTCAGCTCAGCGGATCAGCTCAAGTGCGCGGCCACTGCCGGAGTCCTCCCGATGCTTTGTTCCCCAATCATCGAACGTGCAAGTCACCAGAACCCTCATCGACGGTGGAGCAGGGCTCAATGTCCTGTCCGTAGAGACATTCAACAATCTCCAAGTGCCTTACAATCAGCTTCAGCCAACCAAGCCCTTCTCCGGAATCATCGATGGCTCCACGGTTCCGATTGGGCAGGTCCGCCTCCCTGTCACCTTTGGGGCGCGCGACAACTACCGTACCGAGCTCATCGACTTTGACGTCGCCCACATTCGCCTGCCATACAATGCCATCCTCGGGTACCCAGCTCTGGCCAAGTTCATGGTCGTGACTCATCACGGCTACAACGTCCTCAAGATGCCAGGAAGCGGCGGAGTCATCACGGTGCCTTGCGAAGAGAAAGTTGAAGTGTGCTCCCTGGAGCAAGCTTTTCAAGCCGCATCACTTGAAGACCCAGATCGCGGGAGCGGGAGGCTCCCCGAGACTGCTCCGAAGAAGAAGAAGACATCGCCAGGCCCAACCCCTCAGGAGGCAAGCCCCTCAGGATCCGCGCCTGCTCAGGGGAACCTCCTTCTGTCGCATAGGAAGGCGCGCCCGGCGCCCTCCTCAAGCAAGGATCGGGGGCTCTCTCCTAGAGGGCCACCGACCTTGCTAAGGTCACGAGGGAGGCGCTTGGGCACCACTTGGAGGCGTGTTTCAAAGCACGTTTCCCTCAGGAAGGAGCAAGGCAAGGAGGGCCCAACTCTCAGGAGTTCGTCGGTCAGATCACGCAGGAGTTGCAGGAGTCAAGAGTCATGAGTAGCAGCCGCCGCTTACTCGCCGTAGATCCCCATCCAGGCGAGGATGGTGGGCTGCGCATCTGCATCGACATCCCAGGGCTCAACCAAGCCGCCTCTCAGGAGCGCTTCTGGCCCTCACGCGTGGGGCGCCAAGGCGGTCCGCCCACAGCTACGTTCGCATGCCTTACAGTTTGCTGAACGCGGCTGCCACACACCAGCGCCTCATGAGGAGCATCCCGGAGGCTCAAGATGCCAGGCGTTCCGCAGTCCCGGCGGAGATGGAGATGGTCCGCGAGGAGCCACGAGCGCCTCCGGAGCCTCCCGTGGCTCCTGGGCCTTGGGGCTAGTGAAGGTTGGCTTCCGAAGCCCACGAGGTCCGCTACTTCAACATCCCTTCGTCTTAAACATTATCAGGTGACATCCTTCAAGTCTCATTTCCAGCTGGGAGCGCCCCCCAGGGCTGCATCATTCCCAGGCCGCGTGGGTCCATCCCTGCGGCATGTATCCCTTTTACTTCATGTTCCTAGCTTACTTTGTTAGGGGCGCCCCACGGGCTGCATCATCCCCAAGCAGCTCGGGCCAGACCCAGTGTGATGTACCCCTCTTGCGTTTATTTCGGGTCATGCGTTCGAACCATCATGATTGTTATTTGATGCCTGTCCACGGCACCCCTTCTTCCTTCATGTCGGCCGCTTAAACCTTAAAGGGGGGTACCTGAGCATCGCGACTCATGGGCTCCTACTGGCTCTCCAGCCCTCACCCTCTGGCCTTGTCCACGGCATCGCGACCTGGCATACCAGCGACGGCTGAGACTCGCTCGACGGGCCGGGACCTGAGGACGTAGAGCGTTGGCATATAACAAAATTTGCAGGAACACATCACAAGTTAAGGCCCAGTGCCAGGCGCAACCCGCCTTGAGGTAGGGCCCTGTGACTCCCGCGTTGGCTCATGGGTGCCGAGATACACCTCGTCAGCCCCTCGTACAGCCCACGTGTCGTATGGGCTGTACACGCCCCGGGGGCTCCTCCCGGAGGGGAGCCCCCTCCCACGAACTAGTGGAAGCACCATGCTTCGCGCTGGCTGACGACACTGCCGAGGAGCGGCTATACCCGTACACATACGGAGGCGCTATGCTCCGCGCTGGTGATAAAGAACTGAGGGCGGCCCCCGGCCGCATCAACCTCAGGGAGCCTGGAGCCCAGTGTCCTGCCATGTCGTAACGCCTTCCCTCGGGAGTGCCGCCCGAGGGGGCTGGGCACGGGGGCTACGCCTGGGTCACGCCCAGGCACACGCCACCCAGCCAGGCCCCTCAGGCCCGGTTCGTCGCGCGCCCCTCCCCGAGCGGAGCCAAGATACGAAGGCCGTTTGTACGTCTAGGGGGACTCCTGACCATCGCGACTCAGGAGCCTAACTGGTCACGTAGCCCCTCACCCCTTAGTTCTGAAAGGCTAATGGCGGTTGAGGTATGCGCGGGGCCGGGCCCAGCCGAGGTAGAACGGTAGATCCACTCCTACACCTCCCCTCCCTACTTGTTGTTCGTGCGTCAAGGGGGACTCCTGAGCATCGCGACTCAGGAGCCTAACTGGTCACATAGCCCCTCACTCCTTGGTCCTGTCCTGGTTTCCGGTCGGGGCTAATGGCGGCTGAGGTATGCGCGGGGCCAGGCTCTGCCGACGTAGAACACAAGGAAGTAGGAAGGAAAAGCGCAAATCTCAAGGAATTCAAAAGCAAATATTACAGTCCATAGGTTGTTTTGACAACGCCAAACACAAGTTTAACCGCCTCCATGAGGCATGATGCATGTTGCAGGAACTGAAACGGAACATGAGCTGCAAAGGGGTCACTTTCCGGTCGAATCAGTCGACCGGGTTCACCACGTCCTTCCTCGTCTATGGAGCCGAAGCCATCATCCCGACCGACGGCGAGTTCGACTTGCCGCGTGTCTTGATGTACACATACGGAAGAGCTATGCTCTGCACTGGTGATAAACAACTGAGGGTGGCCCCCGGCCACATCAACCTCAGGGAGCCCAGAGCTTAGTGTCTGGCCTCATCGCAACGCCTCCCCTCGGGAGTGCTGCGCGAGGGGGCTGGGCATGAGGGCTACGCCTGGGTCACGCCCAGACGCACGCCACCCAGCCAGGCCCCTCGGGCCTGGTTCATCGCACGTCTCTCCCCGAGCGGAGCCATGGTACGAAGGTCGTTTGAGCGTCAAGGGGGACTCCTAAGCATCGCGACTCGGGAGTCTAACTGGTCACGTAGCCCCTTACTCCTTAGTTCCGAAAGGCTAACGGCGGTTGAGGTATGCGTGGGGCCGGGCTATGCAGACATAGAATGATAGATTCACCCCCACATCTCACCTCCCTACTTGTTGTTCGTGCGCCGAGGGGGACTCCTGAGCATCGCGACTCAGGAGCCTAACTTGTCATGTAGCCCCTCACTCCTTGGTCCCGTCCTGGTTTCCGGTCAGGGCTAACAGCGGCTGAGGTATGCGTGGGGCCGGGCTCTGCCAGCGTAGAACATAAGCAAGTAGGAAGGAAAAGCGCAAATCTCAAGGAATTCAAAAGCAAATATTACAGTCCATAACTGTTATCACAACACCAAACACAAGTTTAAACGCCTCCCCGAGGCATGATGCATGTTGCAGGAGCTGAAAGCAGAACAGGAGCCACAACGGAGTCACTTGTTGGCGGCGGAGCTGCGCGGAGCGGGTTCGCCTCATGAAGCCTCAGGACTGGCAGCGCCTCGCTTTGGCTTGGTGCTGAAGGCCCGGAACTTCGCCAACAGAGCTTCTGCGCGACCCTTCACGGCCTCAGCAGCGGCAGCGGCAAGCTCGCCGCTCGCTGGCTCCAGCAGGCTCTCGAGGTCGACGTCGGGATCGCGAAGGTAGACGTGGGAAATGACCCGCGTCAGCGCTGCATAAGACAGGACACGCGCCTCGGCCTTAGCCGCAGGGCCAAGGCCAAGGGTGACATCTTCAAGAGCGCGGATCAGGAAGGGAAGCAACTTGGCGGGGCCGTCCTCAGCGCCGGCCAGTGGGCTTTCCAGGCCGCTGTCGTAAAGCGACCTCAGCAAGATGTGAGCCTTCACCTCCATCTCCATGAAGGCCTCGCGGTCCTCGGCGAGGACCCGCGCCTTGCCGTCCAGCTCGACCTTCTTCGCCTCCAACTCCTGCTCCAGCGCGCCTAGGCGGTCACGACGCTTGTTAAGATTGGCGTCCCGGTGCTTGACGGCCGCCTCGCGACCCTTCATGTCTTCCTCCTTCTCTTGGCGAATGTGGGCCTCCTTGGCAAGCTGGTCCCACAGGCCCTGCAACTCGCTCTCCAGCGCCTTGCAGCGACCTCGGACATCGGCCACCTTCCCCAAGGCGGCGTCGCGAGCAGCCTTTGCCCCAAGGACGGCCTGCTTCTCCTTGTTGCAAGCCGTCGAGGCCTGAACCAGCGCCGCTCGAATCGAAGCGTCAGAGCGAATCCAGCCAGAAGCCAGCTCCAAGCGCCCGGCCACCAAGCGAGGGTCGGCGCCCAGAAGGTCTTGCCGCAAATGGTCTAGTTCAGCAGTAGCACGATTCAGGACAGTGGGAGGAGTCGGAGAGATAGCAGTTGGTGGAGTAGGAGGAGAGGACGGCAGCGTAACCACATTATCCTGAGACGGGACCTGCGGCGCCCCAACAGCTGTGGCGGTGTTATCAGTCAAGGGTACCTCAGGAATCGCTTGGGCCATGGGGGCTGAGCTCGCCCCAGCCAGCTCCGCGAGGCCTCGCGAGGACGACCGGGCAGGAGAGGCCCGTGCCTTGCTGTCACCTTCTTTCGCGGGCAGAGGCGCTGCCCCAGATGAAGCCTCAGGAGCTCCCTTCATCTTCTTTGCCACAGGCGCCAACCTAGCCAAGAGATGCAGACATCAAGCCTCAGTGACAAAGCAAGGAATAAAACAAGAATCAAGCACTTACTGGTCATCGCTCGCGAGCTCGAGCAACCTCCGGCCATACTTGCAGCCCGAGAGCCGGCTGCAGGGAGCAGGAGGCGCGTCTGCGGATCACCTCGGAGCAGGAGGCACGTCTGCGGATCGCCTCGGAGCCGGGGCAGACCCGCGGGGGACCAGCCCAGTCCTGTCCTTTTGAGGGATCGGGGGCAAGCTCTCACCACCCCGCTCGTCGCCATCCTCGTCGTCGTCGCACGGCAAGAGGCGGAGGGCGCGGGACCTGCGTCAGGGGAGGGGCGCTCTCGACTCCCCGTCGGTCGCCTTGGAGTTAGGCCCTGCTTCCCGCTCCTCTTCTTCCTCCTCCTCGCTGGAGTCGCCGGAGGACACGTTCA
The DNA here is from genome assembly GCA_021605145.1 of Aegilops bicornis. NCBI lineage: Eukaryota > Viridiplantae > Streptophyta > Magnoliopsida > Poales > Poaceae > Aegilops > Aegilops bicornis. The sequence goes on along the minus strand of CM038669.1, from coordinate 606,086,838 downwards.
CCGTCGCCAGGGCCGCCGGGTCCTCGAGAACCTCCGTGGGCACGGGCTCATCCCCATTGAAGACGGGCATGGAGTCCACCGCCTGCTCCCAATCATCTCGAAGGAACAGGGGTACAGGGGCGCCCTCCAGCCTCGCCACGTCTCCCCCGACCAAAGAATTGAGGACCGGGGCCAGATCTTCATCGGCCAAGACTGCGGGGCTCGGGCGGGGACTCCACAGCGGAAGTGAGTACTGACGGAGCGGGGCCACCTTGTGCTCCAGGAACCCCCTCAGGAGCGACGCACCGATCAGCTTTGCCGTCGCCATGTTGCTTGGCCACAGATCCGCGTCCATCTTCTCCCGCACCGGCTTCGCGCGGGGATCCATGAGTTCCGCGCGAGACCAATCATCGGAGCTCGTGGGGTGCTCCGTGGGCAGAATCAGCCGAGGGTGGATGCGCCCAGCATCTACCATGACCCACTTGCTCCTGAAGCCCTCAATCCTCTTCTCGGGCTTCGAGATGGCGTTGGAGCTGCCACTCTGTGACAAAGCTCAAGACGCCTGTGGAGATGGGACCGCGAGAGGTTCGGAGGTAGAAGTAGTGGCGCAGCAAGGCCACTGAGGGCTGCACCCCGACGTGAGCCTCACAATAGTAGGCGAAGATCGCCAGAAGAAGAACAGAGTTGGGGTGGAGGTGCAGAGCTTGCAGTTTGTAATGGCGGAGGACAGAGAAGAAGAACTCAGAAAAGGGAGGCACCGTACCGGCAACAATGGCGCTCACAAAGAGCGGATAGAAGGTACTCCCTTGGCCCTCGGGAAGGGCGGATCCGGCCTTGAACACCTCTGCCCCGTCGATGCCTTGTGCCGCCACCATCCGGCACACCCTGGCAAGGCTCTTCTCCGACACGTTCGGCGAGTTCAAGGCGGGTGAGTACCAAGCTCCGGCCGGGGTCTGGCGAGGCGCCATGTCTTGCTAGGGCACACGGTCGAAGTAGGTCTAGAGATTTCGAAGGCAGGAAGGAAAGGTGCAAGAAAGGGGATCTGAGCAATGACCGGAGGAAGCAAAACCTAGACAGATGCCGCTCTTTTGTCGATTCGCGCAGTTGCTAAGGCGCCACGTCCAATCAACCGCCACGCGGCGCCCAAGGTCAAGAGCTGTTAGGGCTCAAGGCGCGTCAGACTTGCCTTCGCTTCTCTGCTCAGCCAAGTCCAGCGCGCTTTGGGCCCGGGGGCTACTATCGGTGTTCAGGGAACGGGGTACCCAGACTTGCCTACTGCGGCTGCGGCGTGGCTCAAGGGGTGGCCCAAAGACGGCCCATCTTCATCAAGACAAGCTCAGGACCTCGCGAGGGGCCAAGCCTCATGAGGCGGGGCGGATGTGGAGCTTCCTCAAGCACGGCCTCGTCAAGCTGGCTCGCGAGGAGGCGGAGAGATCAAGGCGGGGTACCTCGTGAGATGCCCATGACGCAAGCCATGACGACCAAGGGCGCCAGGCGGGCGCCAGCATGCGCAGTGTCCTCCTTTCCTCTTTGGTGCAAAGGGGGCAAGCGCGGGCAAGAGCATCAAGCAAAGGCATCCGTTTCGGTGCAACAAGACCAAGACCGTCGCAACAGCAGGAATGAAGTCATTGTGGAGCCCAAGCCGGCGTCACCACCAGAGCCTTTGACAGGCGAGGACCAACTTTAGTCAGGATAAGTGTACTAGATGTTCCCCTTCAAAATGGCCAATTGTTGGCTCCCTTCCCGCTCAATATTTGGGAAGAGGCCCAGGGCCTTTGCATATAAATAGGACTAGCCACCCACAGGGTAGAGGCAGCTTGATCCGGAATCCAGAACAGAGCTTGATCCGGCACCTCGAATCAGCAGAGAGAGAGGGACTGAACTCCCCTTAGCAGTTCATCGCACTAGCCAAGAACAGACCCTCGCGAGGCTGTTCTTCCTTGTATTGTTTATCATCAGCCCAAGAGGCAATCCACCACACCACACACTGGAGTAGGGTGTTACACCACAATGGTGGCCCGAACCAGTATAAACCCTGTGTCACTTGTGTCGTTCTTTTCATAGTTTAGATCCTAGCGTGGCGGTGAGGTGCAGGTAGGTAGAGGGCGAGATCTCCACGCGCACCCCAGTGTTCGAACCTAGAGGGTCTGCCGAAACCTGAAATCCGACAGTGCCATCTTATAGGGTCTTCTAGAGAATGGGACAGTTCCTGGGATAAGATCTATCACAAACTCGACATCTCGGTCAGGTGGAACACCTAGCAATTCTTCTGGAAAGACATCCAGAAAGACACGGACTACCGGAACGTATTCGAGGTCTGGCAAAGGACTGGCATTAAGAGAATATAGCTGGCGCTTTGCTATTCGGGTCAAGACATTGACTACCTCTCCCGATGGGTGTGTAAGTTGAACAGTCCTAAAGAAGCAATCAATCTTGGCATGATTGCCTGACAACCATCCATACCCAAGATGATATCAATATCCGAAGATTTGAGAGCTATCAAGGATGTAAGGAAAACAAATATGTCGACCTGAACTTTATTCCCATGGCTTACTCTAGAAGTTTGCCATCTAGAACCAGGAGTAGAAATTTCCATGGAAGCAGGCATGTCACAGAATGCGGTGTTATGGAAACGAGCATAGTTTTTGGATATGAATGAATGAGATGCTCCAGTATCGAAAAGAACAGATGCCTGGTGGCAAATAACAAGGAGCGTACCGAGAACGACGTTAGGATCCTCCTGAGCCTCTTCAGCTGAGACACAGTTCACATGGCCATGTGTAGCGGTGGCCGGCTTGGCGTAGTACACCTTCCCTGTTGGCTTGCCATGGCCAACAGCCTTTCCAGACTGGTTGGGGTTGGGTTAGTCTGGGGACACTCTCGCATGTAGTGGCCCGGTTCTCCACACTTGAAACACGTCACAGTGTTTGTGCGTGGAGGAGCATTGTTGGATGATCCACCATAGGACTTAGCTGGTGCGTACTGCTGGGTTGGGCGACGCGCCTGATAGGATGGCCTTGGTGTAAACCTTGGTGGCAGTGCGGTGTTAGGCACCGACACCCGACACTTCTGAGAGCCAGAACCGGATGAGGAACCAGTGTCACGGTCGTGCTTGCGTGAAGCATCGAAATCAATCTGACATGTCTCAGCAGTGATGACCTTGTTCACAAGCTTCTGGAAGGAAGTGCACTCGTGCAGACGGAGATCACGGCAAAGCTCAGGGCTAAGTCCCTTGCGGAACTGTCGGGTGGTAGGTGCGACATATGCCAATGGGTGGCTTATCATTGTGGGAGCCAGTAAGACATCACCGGTGCCTGGAAACGGGATGAGGCAAAGACATGCATGCCGGCGGATCTTACGCAGGTTCGGGGCTCTCCGTTGAGATAATACCCCTACTCCTGCTCTGCAGGGTCTCCGCATGATCACTAGATCGACAAGAAGCTACAAAAGGCTCCTTGAGCTGTTCGGTGTGAGGAGGAAGAAGGGCAAGGCTAGCTCTCTTCTCTCCTTGTGGTAGTGTCTAAAACTATCTGAGATCAACCCTTTGCATGCGTGCCCTGGGGGGTTTATATAGGCCTACCCTCCAGGGGTACAATGGTAATCCGGCTGGGCGCGGGCCCTAGCCGTCAGCGTCTATGGCCGCCGGCTGCTGGGTCCCGCCGACTGGTGGGTCCTACCGGCTGCCGGCCTATTGGACGACAGGCCGGCCCCACCGCTTGGGGGTCTTGTCGGGGGCTGGTTACTGTTGCCTCGCCTCTGATGACGAGGGCTTTGTCGAGGTAAGCATGGCTATAGTGCCGCCGCCTTGCGGGCTCTCATTGTAGCCTTACCTCGTCTTGTCTTCTTAATGGTGCGCGCGCCCCGAGGAGGGGAGCAAGCCGGCCATAGGAAGCCGGCCGTGCCCCAGGCCGGCTGGGGGAGGCAAGGCGGCCTTCGGGTGTCTCTCTGACCAAGGGGCCCGCCGCCTGCGGGCCGTACTAGCAGCCCGTCGTGGAGGGTGTCATGATCAGCATGGCAACAGTGCCACGCCGGATGGATGATGGCAGCCCCGTACGGCGTACTGTAGCCATGCGTGCTCGGGGATTCAGGGGTGGCAGGCTTCACTGTTGCCACGCCTTGTCCCATCATCGTTATGGGGGTGCAGAGTTTGAGGGCACGGCCCTGGCCGCTCGCCAAGGGCCGGCCTCTTGGAGTCGGTCTTCTTGGAGTCGGTCTTTTCGTGGCCGGCTTCTTGGAGTCGGCCTTATCGTGGCTTCCTCCATGAGGGTTTAGGGCTGGGCCGCCTTCTAGTAGTCAGCTTGTGAGGCAGCTGGCCGGAGGAAGGCGGCCCCGCGTCTTGGGTGCTCCAAGGCTCGATCGGCCTGTTGTTTTTTCGAAGGGCCAAAGGGAGTCGGCTAGGATACCCGTGGTCATTTACTCCGACAGTAGTCCCTGAAGCTGGTTGGGCTTCTTGGCTAAAAGGCGGACGAGAAGCTCAGCCAGCTTCCTATCCCGAAGAGCCGGCAGCTAGGAGCCGGCTTCACTTATGCATGCCTTCTCGGCGAAGTTTCTTCGAAATCTGAAGTTGGGAACCAGCTGGCTCGCTGGCCAGGCTGCGTGTTGGCCGCCCGCTGCCGGAGCACCACGTGGCACCCTTCGGCTGGAAGGGCCTGCCAACCCACGCGCGTGATGGTACGCCGCTGTAGATCGGGGCCCGCCACTTCCACGCCTCGGCCCGGGTGCGGATCTTTTGCGGCCCGAACTGACTGCACGTCTTCCGGCGGCGGTTTCCACTCGCCGTAAAGGCGCAATAATTGCGGGACGTGGGGGAGTGGGCGCAGTTAATCCCATGCCCCCCACGCCTTGCCGCCTCGGCTCTGCCGCGCGGGGCTATAAGTAGGGGGAGGAGGGGGAGCGGCAGTCACTCGCACGCTCGCCCTCGCTCCGCCATTCCCTTCTTCTTCTTCCTCTCTATCGCCGCAGCGGCTCTCCATCGTGCCACCGCTCCGCCATTCTTCTTGGCGCGCCGCAATCTTGCTGCCGCCGAATCGCGCGCTCTCCGTCGCCACGCTTTCCGTCGCCTTCCCGTCCTCATGGCTCCGACGTCGAGCTCCTGGGACGGCTCCAACGTTCATGAGGACCACATCGACTTCCTCCGCAAGACGCGGCGGCTGCCGAACAAGGACCACGTGCGGGTCCGTCTTGCGCCGGAGAAGGAGATCTCACCGGCGCCGGAGGAGGCGAGCGCGTAATCTTCCGATCGCACTGCCTACGCGGCGTCGGCCTTCCCGCGAGTGGCTTCTTCCGCTCGTTTCTCGAGTTTTACCATATCCAGCCGCACCACCTCACTCCAAACACGGTGGTGCTGCTGTCGGCCTTCGTCACTCTATGCGAAGGCTTCCTCGGCGTCCTCCCCACCCTCGAACTTTGGGGGGAGTTCTTGCAGTCCAAGCTCGGTACGGTCGTCGCGGGCCTTCATCGCCGTGCGAGATCGACGACTGACAACCCGTTTCCGCCTATCGCGTTGATCCAGTCGGTGAAGCTCTGGCAGAAATCTTACTTCAACGTGAAGAACGTCACTCCGCAGGGCGACTACGTCAACCTGCCGGCTGGGAGGCAGCCCTCGTGGTCCTACCGGGCCAGGTCGCTGACGCCGGCTGGGGCTGGTGCTATCGCCCGGCTTCGGGTGCTGATCCAGTCGGAGGGCCTGACCGGGCCCGAACTGATAACCGCCTTCGTGGAGCGCCGGTTGCTCCCGCTCCAAGGCCGCCCTCATCAGATTTGCCAGATGAGCGGCCGCTTCGACCCAAGCCGGCTGAGCACCAAGGAGATGCCTCACGAAGAGGTATCATACATGGTGAACTACATCGCCAACTGCAAGCTCACCGAGGAGTGGCGGTACGGCAAGGAGCCGTATTCTCGCGCCAACCCCCCAGCTGTGGTAAGCCTTCCTTCTTTTCTCCTTCTCTTGTTACCAAGTTCTCTCTGGCCGGCTTCTGACCAGTCGGCTTGTTTTTAATAAGAACCCCCTCCTTCATCCGTCGGCCGGGACCGCGGGGGCGGAACGCGAGTTCGCTCCCGGCCGTGTGGCGGACGACCTTGACGACCCCGACCTGGGGGCGGCCGCCTTAGACGACGACGCCGTAGTGGGAGGTGGCGAGGCAGGCGGCTCCGGGCTCACCGCCGGTTTCCAGGACTGGCCGGATGATGATGAGGCCGAACCTATACCGCACCGCCAGCCGGCATCCGACCATCAAGGCGCGGGACCTTCTGGCAGGCCGGCTGCACGGGGCGGCGCACAGAAACGCCTGGTGGCGCCGACTTTCTTTGGCAGTCGGCCGAAGAAGCCCAAGGGTTCCGCGGCGGCGACCAAGCAGGACGAGGCGGCCGCGAAGGCGGCCCGCTTCCGCAAGGTGGTGAAGCAGCCGCAGGCAGTTTCGGCGTAAGTGTTAATTCTCGCATGCCTTTCTTTCTTCTCTTTAGTCGGCATTCTTCTAAGCCTTTTCTTGTCTTACCAACCAGGGCTCCGCTCTCCCTTGAGCCGACTACAACCGCCTCCATAGTCGGAGGGGCGGGAGGATCTGCAAGTTCCCGCCGCGTAGACCCCCGTGCCGAGCTCCAAGCGGTGATGGAGCGGAACACGCGGGAGGAGCGGGAGGCGGAGGAGCAGAGGGCAGCCGCCGCCAAGGCGGCTCAGGAGACGACGGCAGAGTTGGCTGAGGCACAGGCTGACGCGGCGGCCAAGGCTCAGGCGGAGGTCGCGGCCGCAGAGAGGGCGGCAGAAGCCCTGCGTAGCCAGCCTCCACAACTCGTCGTCCCCCTCCGCACCGTGGCCCCTGATATCCTGGTGCCCCCGCCAGAGGAGGTCGGCCGCGAACAGCCGGAGATGGAGAGGGAGGGGGCGACATAGTCTTCCCGGAGGGAGAGGCGGCACCGCCACCATCGGCCGGAACAGGCCAAGGCGGCCAGCCCGAGGCGCCGCCTACGCAGCCAGCTGGAGGTGAGCCGACTGTGGGGGCGGACCTTGTGGTCATGTTGCCGACTCGTCGGCGCGCAGGGAAGGCGACTTCGGAGCCGGAGCCGCAGAGGGCCGAGGGATCCAGCTCGTTGGCCCATGACCTAGAGACGGCCAGCGTCAGCTCGCCAGGGTGGACGCCGGGCGGCGGGACGGCCGTGCTGAATGTGGCGGCGCAGGACGTTCGGAGCCGGCTTCAGTCCCAGACCGCCATGCTGAAACAATACACCCAAGAGTTTCTTGCAACGCGGTCGGCTATTCGGGTGAGTCTTCTTGCTCTTGATTTCTTTTCGTGAGGCGCCAACAAGACTTCCTCTGGTGTAGTCCCCGAGTTCCGAGTCGGTCACCGAAAGCAGCGGCTTGGAACTTCTCAGAAGACTTTGATTTAATGATTTGTTCTTGTTCGCACCTTCGTCCTATTTGCAGGACTATCACAACCTCCACGCCGCTACCTTCAACTCCCAGGCTCGGGAGATGAATCAGAAGACCGCCGCTCTGACGGAGAGCCGGAGTGAGTGCTTTTGTTTTTTATCTCATGTGGGGGCGCGCCAGCGCACCCACTGGGTTTAGTCCCCGAGATTCGGGCCGACTGCTGAGCAGCCGGGGTGGATCTTTCCTGATGACTTCTTCCTTAATTTCTTCTTCTCCATATCGGCAGGAGCCAATGCCGACTTGAGGGGGCAGCTGGGTGTAGCTCAGACCGCCCTTCGCGCCAAGGAAAACGAGTGCAACGCCTTGGTTCAGGAGCGTGATCGCCTGGCCAAGAAACTGGCCGACCAGGAGGAGAACCACAAGGCGGCTCTGAAGACGGCACAGGACAGCGAGGCCGCCCTCATAGCCGAGTATGAGACCGAGGCGGCGAGCTGGGCCGAGGCGAGGCAGGCACTGAGCGAAGGCTACGACCGGGTTGAAGATTTGATTGACGGTAGGCCGCCTTCTTCTTCGCTCCTTGTCATCTGGTTTATGTTCTGATTTGCTCTATTTATTTCTTCTTTGTGAAGAATACTTCCCCGGTTACTCCGTCGTCGCCAACCAAGGCATCGAAGCTCACCATGAGGCCCGGCGGCAGGCTGGGGTTGAGATCGCACCGGACGCCAACCGGTCGCTTGAGGAGTAGCTTCTGGCGATCCAAGCCCGCCTCTAGCCGGCCTACCGCATGCTCCGCCGTCTTCAGCGTGCCGGAGCACAGGAGCTGGCCGCCCTCTGCCCCGGTGAGGTGATTCCCTGCACCCCCAGTCGGATTGACGACTGGTAGAGGTAGCGGTCGGCCGCTTCGATACCTGGAAGGCTTCAGCAGCTCGGTCCGGTGCTCGACGGACGCTAGAGTTCGTCCGGGCTTGGTATCCTGAGCTGAATTTGGACCAGCTGTGCACCTTGCAGTGTTGGGGAACGTAGCAGAAATTCAAAATTTTCCTATGTGTCACCAAGATCTATCTATGAAGAAACCAGCAAGGAGGGGAAGGAGAGTGCATCTACACACCCTTGTAGATCGCTAAGCGGAAGCGTTCAAGTGAACGGGTTTGATGGAGTCGTACTCGTCGTGATTCAAATCACCGATGATCCTAGTGTCGAACGGACGGCACCTCCGCTGCTCAACACACGTGATAGCTCCGTGACGCCTCCCATGCCTTGATCCAGCAAGGAGAGAGGGAGAGGTCGAGGAAGACTCCATCCAGCAGCACAACGGCGTGGTGGTGGTGGAGGAGCGTGGCAATCCTGCAGGGCTTCGCCAAGCACCTGCGGGAGAGGAGGAGGTGTCACGGGAGGGAGGGAGGTGCCAGGGACTCAGGTGTGGCTGCCCTCCCTCCCCTCCACTATATATAGGGGCAAGGGAGAGGGGGGAGGCGCAGCCTTGGCCCTTCCTCCAAGGAAGGGTGCGGCCATGGAGGAGTCCATCCTCCCTAAGGCACCTAGGAGGTGCCTTCCCCCTTTAGGACTCTCCCTTTCCCTTATCTCTTGGCACATGGGCCTCTTGGGGCGCACCAGCCCACCCGGGCTGGTCCCTCCCACACTTGGCGCATGCAGCCCTCCCAGGATGGTGGCCCCACTTGGTGGACCCCACAGGACCCTCCGGTGGTCCCGGTACATTACCGATAAAACCCGAAACTTTTCCGGTGACCAAAACATGACTTCCCATATATAATTCTTTACCTCCGGACCATTCCGGAACTCCTCGTGACATCCGGGATCTCATCCGGGACTCCGAACAACATTCAGTAACCACATACAAACTTCCTTTATAACCCTAGCGTCATCGAACCTTAAGTGTGTAGACCCTACGGGTTCGGGAACCATGCAGACATGATCGAGACGTTCTCCGGTCAATAACCAACAGCGGGATCTGGATACCCATGTCGGCTCCCACATGTTCCACGATGATCTCATCGGATGAACCACGATGTCAAGGACTCAATCAATCCCGTATACAATTCCCTTTGTCTAGCGGTATTGTACTTGCCCGAGATTCGATCGTCGGTATCCGATACCTTGTTCAATCTCGCTACGGCAAGTCTCTTTACTCGCTTCAGTAACACATCATCCCGTGATCAACTCCTTGATCACATTGTGCACATTATGATGATGTCCTACCGAGTGGGCCCCAGAGATACCTCTCCGTCACACGGAGTGACAAATCCCAGTCTCGATTCGTGCCAACCCAACAGACACTTTCGGAGATACCTGTAATGCACCTTTATAGCCACCCAGTTACCTTGTGACGTTTGGTACACCCAAAGCATTCCTACGGTATCCGGGAGTTGCACAATCTCATGGTCTAAGGAAACGATACTTGACATTAGAAAAGCATTAGCATACCTAACTCACGCATCTTTGTGCTAGGCTTAGGATTGGGTCTTGTCCATCACATCATTACGCCAATGATGTGATCCTGTTATCAACGACATCCAATGTCCATGGTCGTGAAACCGTAACCATCTATTGATCAACGAGCTAGTTAACTAGAGGCTTACTAGGGACATGGTGTTGTCTATGTACCCACACATGTATCCGAGTTTCCTATCAATACAATTATAGCATGGATAATAAACGATTATCATGAACAAGGAAATATAATAATAACTAATTTATTATTGCCTCTAGGGCATATTTCCAACAGTCTCCCACTTGCACTAGAGTCAATAATCTAGTTCACATCGCCATATGATTAATGATCGATAGGTCACATCGCCATGTGACCAACATCCAAAGAGTTTACTAGTGTCGCTAAACGAGTTCACATCACCATGTGATTAAGACTCAATGAGTTCTGGGGTTTTGATCATGTTTTCCTTGTGAGAGAAGTTTTAGTCAACGGGTCTGCAGTATTCAGATCCATATGTACTTTGCAATTCTCTATGTCATATTGTAAATGCCGCTTCCACGCTCCACTTGAATCTATTCCAAATGGTTGCTCAACTATACGTATCCGGTTTGCTACTCAGAGTCACTCGGATAGGTGTTAAAGCTTGCACCGACGTAACCCTTTACGCCGAACTCTTTATCACCTCCATAATCGAGAAACATGTCCTAATTTAATCCAAGGACAATTTTGACCGCTATCCGTTGGATCTATTCCTAGATCATTCTTGTACCCTTGACCGACTCATGGCAAGGCACAGTTCGATGCGGTACACAAAGATAGCATACTATAGAGCCTACGTCTAAGGCATAGGGACGACCTTCGCCCTTTCTCTCCTGCTCGCCGGGGTCGAGCTTTAAGTCTTAACTTCATACCTTACATCTCGTGCAAGAACTCCTTCTTTGATCGATCCATCTTGAACACCTTCAAGATCATGTCAAGGTATATGCTCATTTGAAAGTACCATTAAGCGGTTTTGATCTATCCCTATAGATCTTGATGCTCAATGTTCAAGTAGCTTAATATAGGTTTTCACTTGAAAAACACTTTTCAAATAACCCTATATGCTTTCCAGAAATTCTACATCATTTTTGATCAACAATATGTCAACAACATATACTCATCAAAAACTCTATAGTGCTCCCAGTCACTTCTTTGGAAATACAAGTTTCTCATAAAATTTGTATAAACCCAAAATCTTTGATCATCTTATCAAAGAGTATATTCCAACTCCGAGATGCTTACTCCAGTCCATGGAAGGATCACTGGAGCGAGCATACCTTTCAACATCCTTAGGATCGACAAAACCTTTCTGATTGTATCTCATACAACCTTTCCTTACGGAAACTGGTAAGGAAACTCGTTTTGACATCCATCTGCTAGATTTCATAAATGCAGCTAATGCTAACATGATTCCGATGGACTTAAGCATCGCTACGGATGAGAAAATCTCATCGTAGTCAACTTGTGAAAAACTCTTTGCCACAAGTCGAGCTTCATAGATGGTGACATTACCGTCCACGTCCGTCTTCTTCTTAAAAATCCATTTATCTCAATAGCTTGTCGATCATCGGGTAAGTCCACCAAAGTCCATGCTTTGTTGTGATACATGGATCCTATCTCGGATTTCATGGCCTCTAACCATTTGTCGGAATATGGGCCCACCATCGCTTCTCCATAGCTCGTAGGTTCATTGTTGTCTAGCAACATGACCTTCAAGACAGGATTACTGCATTCACTCAAGCAAAGACGCATACTTGTCACCCTACGAGGTACGGTAGAGACTTGATCCGAAGTATCATGATCACTATCATAAGCTTCTACATCAATTGGTGTAGGTGCCACAGGAACAACTTCCTGTGCCCTGCTACACACTAGTTGTAGTGACGGTTCAATAACCATATCAAGTCTTCACCATCCTCCCACTCAACTTTTTGAGACAAACTTTTCCTCGAGAAAGGACCTGATTCAAGAAACAATCCCTGTTGCTTTCGGATCTGAATTAGGAGGTATACCCAACTGTTTTGGGTGTCCTATGAAGATGCATTTTATCCGCTTTGGGTTCGAGCTTATCAACCTGAAACTTTTTCACACAAGCGTCGCAACCCCAATCTTTTAAGAAACGACAACTTAGGTTTCTCCAAACCATAGTTCAAACAGGGTCATCTCAACGGAATTACGTGGTGCCCTATTAAAGTGAGTGTGGTTGTCTCTAATGCCTAACCCATGAACGATAGTGGTAATTCGATAAGAGACATCATGGTATGCACCATATCTAATAGGGTGCAACTATGATGTTCGGACACACCATCACACTATGGTGTTCCAGTGTATTAATTGTGAAACAATTTCCACTATGTCTTAATAGCGTGCCAAAGCTCAGAATCAGATACTCATCTCTATGATCATATCATAGACATTTTATCCTCTTGTCACGATGATCTTCAACTTCACTCTGAAATTACTTGAACCATTCAATAATTCAGACTTGTGTTTTCATCAAGTAAATACACTCAAGATTCACTCAAATCATTCGTGAAGTAAGAACATAACGATATCCATCACAGGCCTCAAAGACTCATTGGACTGCACACATCAAAATGTATTACTTCCAACAAGTTGCTTTCTTGTTCCATTTTACTGAAAATGAGGCTTTCAGTCATCTTGCCCATGTGGTATGATTTGCATGTCTCAAGTGATTCAAAATCAAGTGAGTCCAAACGGTCCATCTGCATGGAGTTTCATCATGCGTATACACCAATAGACATGGTTCGCATGTCTCAAACTTTTCAAAAACGAGTGAGTCCAAAGATCCATCAACATGGAGCTTCTTCATGCGTTTTATACCAATATGACTTACATGGAAGTTCCACAAGTAAGTGGTACTATCATTACTATCTTATATCTTTTGGCATGAAAATGTGTATCACTACGATCGAGATTCAATAAACCATTCTTTAGGTGCAAGACCATTGAAGGTATTATTCAAATAAATAGAGTAACCATTATTCTCTTTAAATGAATAATCAGACAAGTATAGACATAATCCAATCATGTCTATGCTCAACGCAAACACCAAATGACAATTATTCTGGTTCAATACTAATCTTGATGGTAGAGGGAGCGCATGGCGTTTGATCACATCAAACTTGGAAACACTTCCAACACATATCGTCAGCTCACCTTTAGCTAGTCTCAGCTTTATTCTCAGTAGCCTTTTATTTCGAAAGTTACTAACACTTAGCGACCGAACCGGGTATCTAATACCCCGGTGCTACTAGGAGTACTAGTAAAGTACACAATAACTTAATGTATATCCAATATACTTCTATCGACCTTGCCAGCCTTCTCATCTACCAAGTATCTAGGGTAATTCTGCTCCAGTGGCTGTTCCCCTTATTACAGAAGCACTTAGTCTCGGGTTTGGGTTCAACCTTGGGTTTCTTCATTAGAGCAGCAGCTGATTTGTTGTTTCATGAAGTATCCCTTCTTGCCCTTGCCCTTCTTGAAACAAGTGGTTTCACCAACCATCAACAATTGATGCTGCTTCTAGATTCCTACTTTCATGTGTCAAACATCGCGAATATCTCAAGGATCATCATATTTATCCCTGATTTGTTATAATTCATCACGAAGCTCTAGCAGCTTGGTGGCAATGACTTTGGAGAAACATCACTATCTCTGGAAGATCAACTCCCACTCGATTCAAGTGATTATTGCACTCGTGACAATCTGAGCACAAGCTCAACGATTGAGCTTTTCTCCCTTAGTTTGCGTGCTAAGAAAATCGCCGGAAGTCTTATACCTCTTGACATGGGCACGAGCCTGAAATCCCAATTTCAGCCCTCGAAACATCTCATATGTTCCGCGACGTTTCAAAAACGTCTTTGGTGCCTCAACTCTAAACCGTTTAACTGAACTATCACGTAGTTATCAAAACGTGTATGTCCGATGTTCGCAACATCCATAGACGACGTTTGGGGTTGAGCACACTGAGCGGTGCATTAAGGACATAAGCTTTCTTTTTGTCCGCATAATCACTACTGTCAACTTTCAACTATATTTTCTCTAGGAACATATCTAAACAGTGGAACTAAAACGCGAGCTTACGACATAATTTGCAAAGATCTTTTGACAATGTTCAGGATAATTAAGTTCATCTCATGAACTCCCACTCGATAGACATCCCTCTAGTCATCTAAGTGATTACATGATCCGAGTCAACTAGGCCGTGTCCGATCATCACGTGAGACGGACTAGTCATCATCGGTGAACATCTTCATGTTGATAGTATCCTCCATACGACTCATGCTCGACCTTTCGGTCCCTTTTGTTCCGAGGCCATGTCTGTACATGCTAGGTTCGTCAAGTTAACCTAAGTGTTTCGCGTGTGTAAATCTGGCTTACACCCGTTGTATGTGAACGTAAGAATCTATCACACCCGATCATCACGTGGTGCTTCGAAACGACGAACTTTCGTGAACGGTGCACAGTTAGGGGAACACTTTCTTGAAATTTTAATGAGGGATCATCTTATTTACTACCGTCGTTCTAAGCAAATAAGATGCATAAACATGATAAACATCACATGCAATCAAATAGTGACATGATATGGACAATATCATTTTGCTCCTTTGATCTCCATCTTCGGGCTCCATGATCATCATCGTCACCGCATGACACCATGATCTCCATCATCATGATCTCCATCATCGTGTCTCCATGAAGTTGTCTCGCCAACTTATTACTTCTACTACTATGGCTACCGTTAGCAATAAAGTAAAGTAATTACATGGCGTTTGTTCAATGACACGCAGGTCATACAATAAATTAAGACAACTCCTATGGCTCACGCCGGTTGTCATACTCATCGACATGCAAGTCGTGATTCCTATTACAAGAACATGATCAATCTCATACATCACATATCATTCATCACATTCTTCTTGGCCATATCACATCACATAGCATACCCTCGCAAAAACAAGTTAGACGTCCTCTAATTGTTGTTTGCATGTTTTACGTGGCTGCTATGGGTTTCTAGCAAGAACGTTTCTTACCTACGCAAAACAACAACGTGATATGCCAATTGCTATTTACCCTTCATAAGGACCCTTTTCATCGAATCCGTTCCGACTAAAGTGCATGTCAGTCGGTGGAACCTGTCTCACGTAAGTGTACGTGTAAGGTCGGTCCGGGCCGCTTCATCCCACAATACCGTCGAAACAAGATTGGACTAGTAACGGTAAGCATATTGAACATCATCAACGCCCACAACTACTTTGTGTTCTACTCGTGCAAAGAATCTACGCAATAGACCTAGCTCATGATGCCCTTTGTTGGGGAAACGAGCAGAAATTCAAAATTTTCCTACGTGTCACCAAGATCTATCTATGAAGAAACCAGCAACGAGGGGAAGGAGAGTGCATCTACATACCCTTGTAGATCGCTAAGCGGAAGCGTTCAAGTGAACGGGTTTGATGGAGTCGTACTCGTCGTGATTCAAATCACCGATGATCCTAGTGCCGAACGGACGGCACCTCCGCGTTCAACACACGTACAGCCCGGTGACGTCTCCCATGCCTTGATCCAGCAAGGAGAGAGGGAGAGGTTGACGAAGACTCCATCCAGCAGCAGCACAACGGCGTGGTGGTGGTGGAGGAGCGTGGCAATCCTGCAGGGCTTCACCAAGCACCTTCGGGAGAGGAGGAGGTGTCACGGGAGGGACGGAGGTGCCAGGGACTCAGGTGAGGCTGCCCTTCCTCCCCTCCACTATATATAGGGGCAAGGGAGAGGGGGGAGGCGCAGCCTTGGCCCTTCCTCCAAGGAAGGGTGCGGCCAGGGAGGAGTCCATCCTCCCTAAGGCACCTAGGAGGTGCCTTCCCCCTTTAGGACTCTCCCTTTCCCTTATCTCTTGGCACATGGGCCTCTTGGGGGGCGCACCAGCCCACCTGGGGCTGGTCCCCTCCCACACATGGCCCATGCAGCCCTCCGAAGATGGTGGCCCCACTTGGTGGACCCCCGGGACCCTCCCGGTGGTCCCGGTACATTACCGATAAAACCTGAAACTTTTCCGGTGACCAAAACAGGACTTCCCATATATAATTCTTTACCTCCGGACCATTCCGGAACTCCTCATGACGCCCAGGATCTCATCCGGACTCAACAACATTCGGTAACCACATACAAACTTCCTTTATAACCCTAGCGCCATCGAACCTTATGTGTAGACCCTACGGGTTCGGGAACCATGCGCACATGACCGAGACGTTCTCCGTCAATAACCAACAGCGGGATTTGGATACCCATGTTGGCTCCTACATGTTCCACAATGATCTCATCGGATGAACCACGATGTCAAGGACTCAATCAATCCCGTATACAATTCCCTTTGTCTAGCGGTATTGTACTTGCCCGAGATTCGATCGTCGGTATCCGATACCTTGTTCAATCTCAAGCTATCGCAAGTCTCTTTACTCGTTCCGTAACACATCATCCCGTGATCAACTCCTTGATCACATTGTGCACATTATGATGATGTCCTACCGAGTGGGCCCAGAGATACCTCTCCGTCACACGGAGTGACAAATCCCAGCCTCGATTCGTACAACCCAATGCAGACACTTTCGGAGATACCGTAATGCACCTTTATAGCCACCCAGTTACGCCAGGATGTTTGGTACACCCAAAGCATTCCTACGGTATCCGGGAGTTGCACAATCTCATGGTCTAAGGAAATGATACTTGACATTAGAAAAGCATTAGCATACGAACCACGATCTTTGTGCTAGGCTTAGGATTGGGTCTTGTCCATCACATCATTCTGTCAATGATGTGATCCCGTTATCAACGACATCCAATGTCCATGGTCAGGAAACCGTAACCATCTATTGATCAACGAGCTAGTTAACTAGAGGCTTACTAGGGACATGGTGTTGCCTATGTACCCACACATGTATCTGAGTTTCCTATCAATACAATTATAGCATGGATAATAAACGATTATCATGAACAAGGAAATATAATAATAACTAATTTATTATTGCCTCTAGGGCATATTTCCAACAGGCAGCAGGAGGCTGACGAGGAGCTGGAGGCTGTGCGGCCGGCTATCATCTAGCGTGCCTCGGTGATCACCGACTTCACCGACACAAGCGCCTTTGCTCCTGAGGTAAACGAAGACGGCGTCGCTCAGCCGGAGGAATGGTTGGGGCTGAACCCGGCAGACGGTGAAGACTCGGCGGAGGAGATCGACTCCAGCGACGAGGGCGAAGAGGAGGAGGAGGAAGATGGCGAAGACATTCTGCCGGATGATGGAGCAGCCAGTCAACCTCAGCCTGATCGTGCCTCCAGCAACGAGGCGCGTGCAAACGCACCGCCTGCCGCAGGTGACGATCAAGCCGAGACTCGCCAGCTGGCCACTCCTCTAGCCAGCACTGCCGTCTCCACCAACCTGCCCGACTCCCCAGTTGCTCCCCTGGCCTGACTCGCCGTCTTTACTTTCCTGCTCGTTACTCCTTGAACAACTCTTTATTAAATTTGCGCAGTTCCACCCACTGAGGGTGTATTCAAACTATGTCGAATGCCGGCCTTTCGAAGGCCTCTTGTGTAAATATAATTATGCATGTGCTTGGCTTCCATTCCTACTTGCTTTTCATCTTTTGGTTGTTTTCCTTTGCCGCCCTTCCTTGGTCGCCGCCTTCCCAGCCGGGTAGCTGCTCTGCAGTCTGTGACCGGGTAAGGGCTTGGCCGTCTTGGAGGACAAGTACTCGAGCTTTCTTAGATTGTAGCAGAGTAAGAAGGGAAGCCGGCCAGCCAGCTGCTCTGACAGCCGGTTGGCGGGGGGGTGGGGGGGAAGCAGGCTTGGGTTATATAAGTTCGTTAATCCTTAGCCGTTTTTCGTGTGGGCATCCTTTCCTTCCTTTGGCTCTTGCCAGCCGGACAGTCGATTTTTCGAGCTGCGACTTTCAACAAGAGAGGGATTGGGTGCCAGCACACTACTTGTCTGACTGCAGGTAGAACTTTGAATATAACTCAAGGTGGCAAGTCCCCGGGCCAACTGATCGAACCCGGTGCCGGACGAAAAAAAGAATGTAGTGGCATAACCATGGGTATGATACCCATCACTCATAGATAAAAGAGGGTAGTCCCCGAGTACTCCTCGGGGGGCCCGTTGTCTCGTACTTAGTACAAAAGGTAGCATGGTACATACTGCATTTTAACTGTAAAATCTTCGGAGAAGATTGGCGTTCCATTGTCGCCCCCACTCCTTGCCGGAATAATCTCTCTTGCGTGCCTTCGGCTTCTGCGCGTCGATCAGGTAGTAGGAGTCGTTGCCTAGAGCCCGGCTGATGACGAAGGGGCCTTCCAAAGGGGTCGAGAGCTTGTGCTGGCCGGCTGTTCGCTGGATCAGCCAGAGCACAAGATCACCCTCTTGGAAGGATCTTGGCTTGACCTTCCGGCTGTGGTAACGGCGTAGGCCCTGGTGGTAGATGGCTAACAGCCGGCCTTTTCCAGCAAGTCGACGCCGTCTTCTCGTGCTTCCTTGGCCTCCACCTCCATGTACATGGTGACCCGAGCTGAGTCGAACTCGATGTCAGTTCGGATGACAGCCTCGGCACCATGTACAAGGAAGAAAGGGGTGAAGTCGGTTGACTTGTTCGGGGTAGTGCGCAGACTCCAGAGGACGGCCGGTAGCTCGTCGAGCCAACAGCCGGCCGAACGCTCCAGCGGCACGACCAATCGGGACTTTATGGCGGAGAGGATGAGGCCGTTTGCTCGCTCGACTTGGGCGTTTGACAGCGGGTGGGCAACGGACGCTAAGTCCAGTCGGATGGCCTGTGTCGCGCAGAAACGTGCGAGTGCTCCCTTGGCAAAATTCGTGCCATTGTCGGTGATGATGTTGTGTGGTACTCCATACCGGGTTGTAATATCTGCGATGAATCTCACGGCAGTCGGCCCATTCAGTTTCATGATCGGCTTTGCTTCAATCCACTTGGTAAATTTGTCCACGGCGACAAGCAGATATGTCATGCCGCCACGCGCCGTCTTGAATGGGCCCACCATGTCCAGTCCCCAGACGGCAATAGGCCAAGTGAGGGGGATGGTCTTGAGTGCAGAAGCCGGCAGGTGCTGCTTGGAGCCGAAGATTTAGCACCCTTTGCAGTGTTTGACTAAGTCCTTGGCGTCCTCCAAAGCAGTCGGCCAGAAGAATTTGTGGCGGAAAGCTTTGGCGACGAGTGATTTTGAGGCCGCATGGTGGCCGCATTCGCCCTGGTGGATGTCTTCGAGGATTGCTATGCCTTTCTCTGGCTCGACGCAGCGCTGGAAGACTCCAGTAACGCTGCGCCTAACAAGCTCTCGGTTCATTATTGTGTATGCTCTAGCTCGGTGTTGGACCTGTCTTGCCGAGATATCGTCAGTCGGCAGTTCTCTGTTTATCAGGAAGTGGAGGATGGGTTGGGCCCATGATGGAGCTGTGACTTCTTCTAACGCCAAAACGGCTACTGCAACCAGGGCGGGTGGGCTGGGTTGTGAAGAGTTGGAGTCGGCCTCCCCCTGCTGTGTCGGTGCAGTTCCCGGGCCAGCTGCAGTAGTCCGCGGGCCGGGTTCGACCATGGCAGTCCCCGAGCCGGCTGTCAAAGTCCCCAAGCCGCCTGCTTGGTTCCCCAAGCCGGATCTGAATGCGTCGGGGTCAGGCGGCACGAAGATGGAAATAGATTTCGGAGATGGCTTGACAGACGGCTTGAGGAGGAGTTGGAGGGCGACGCTAGTTGGTATAGCTTGCCGGGTGGAGCCTATTCGTGCTAGGGCATCTGCTTGCTCGTTGTCGGCCCGTGGCACGTGGAGGAACTCGCACCCCTCGAAGTATCCACTGATTTGATAAACGAGGAAACGGTAGCTTGCCATGTTTGCGTCCTTGGCGTACCAGTCGCCGGATGATTGCTAGACCATGAAGTCCGAGTCGCCATAGCACAGGATCCGGCGGATGCCGAGTTCCTTGGCCAGCCGGAGCCCGTGTATGAGTGCCTCGTACTCGGCTACATTGTTGGAGGCGGCAAAATGGATTTGCAATGTGTATCTGAGTTTGTCGCCTTTGGGAGAGGTGAGGATGATGCCGGCTCCCAAGCCGGTGTGCATCTTGGATCCATCAAAGTGCATCCACCAATGAGTGAGTCGGGGGCCGGCGGCAGGTACTGGGTCTCGGCCCAGTCGACGAGGAAGTCGGCCAATGCTTGGGACTTGATGGCGGTGCGGGGCTGGTAGTAGATTGTGTAAGGAGCCAGTGCGATGGCCCATTTTGCCACTCGGCCGGATGCATCCCGGCTGCCTATGATCTCGGCGAGTGGGGCAGTGCATACGACCGTCATGGGATGCTCTTGAAAGTAGGGCTTGAGTTTCTTGGAGGCGAAGTACACACCATAGCACATGTTATGATAGTGCGGGTAGTTCTGCTTCGAGGTGGACAATACTTCGCTCAAATAATATACCGGCCTCTGGACTAGGTGAGCTCGGCCTTCTTCAGGACGCTGAACCACGATAACTGTGCTGACCACCCGGCTAGTGGCGGCGATGTAAAGGAGCATGGGCTCTTTCTCTGTCGGTGCCGCCAAGACAGGCGGCATGGTCAGCATCTTCGTGAGCCCGTGGAAAGCTTGGTCTGCTTGGTCATTCCACTCGAAGTGAGTGGACTTCTTCATGAGTCGGTAGAGGGGGAGAGCCTTCTCTCCGAGCCTGTTGATGAAGCGATTCAAGAACGCCAGGCATCCGGTGAACTTTTGGACGTCTCGCAGATTGGTAGGAATCTTCATTCTCTCTATGGCCTTGATCTTCACTGGGTTGCATTCGATGCCGCGTTCGGAGACCAGGAAGCCTAGAAGTTGGCCGGCCGGTACCCCGAACACGCATTTCTCAGGGTTGAGCTTGATATGAAAACGGCGCAAATTTTCAAAGGTCTCCTTGAGGTCTTCCAGCAAGGTGCCGCGTTTCTCCGTCTTCACCACAACATCGTCTACATAGACGTGGGAATTTCTGCCGAGTTGCTTGAGGAGGCATTTCTGCATGCAACACTGAAAAGTGGCACCGGCATTTCTTAAGCCGAATGTCATAGTTAGGTAATAGAAAGCTCCGAATGGGGTGATGAAGGCGGACTTTAGGCATTCAGCTGGGTCCAATTTTATTTGGTGGTAGCCCGAGTAAGCATCCAAGAAACTCAACAGCTCGCATCCGGCTGTGGAGTCTATTACTTGATCAATCCTTGGTAGAGCAAAAGGATCTTTAGGGCAGGCTTTGTTGAGGCTAGTGTAGTCAATGCACATGCGCCACTGTTTGTTCTTCTTTAACTCCAGGACCGGGTTGGCAAGCCATTCTGGAAAGAACACCTCCATAATGAAGCCGGGCTATTTCTTCTCCGACTACTCTTCTTTTCTCTTCTGACAGGCGGCGCAAGGGCTGCTTGACCGGCTTGGTGTCAAATCGGACGTGTAGCTTGTGCTCGGCGAAATCCATCGGGACACCTGGCATGTCTTTGGGAGACCATGCGAAGATGTCCCGATTCTCACGGAAGAAATCGACGAGCTCGCTTTCCTATTTGCTGTCGAGGCCGGTGCCCATGACAGCGTACCTCTCCGGGTGCTCCGGGTCCAGAGGTGTCTTCTTTGTCTCTTTGGCCAGCTGGAAAGAACCTTGAGCATCACATTCCCTGGGGTCGGGGGACAGGGCCGGCTGCTTGCCAGCCATGGCCACGACTCGATCCAGCATCTTCTTTCTTCAGCAATCACAAGGAACTCGGCCAGCTGGCTGCTGGCTGCTGCACACTCAGAAGATTTCTTGTAGTCTCTGGCTATGGTGATGATGCCCTTGGAACTCGGCATCCCCATCTTGAGGTAGGCATAGTGAGGTACAACCATAAACTTGGCCAAAGCAGGTCGGCCAAGCAATGCGTGGTACGTGCTCTCCAGATCCACTACCTCAAACCATATTGCTTCTCGACGGAAATGATCCTTGCCCCCAAAGAGGATATCCATCTTGATCTTGCCGATCGGTGAGCAGGATAGGTCGGGTACGATGCCGTGGAACACAGTACGACTTGGCATTACTGCTTCAGCTTGATGTTGAGCTTCTCCATAGTATCACGGTACATTATGTTGATGCTGCTCCCGCCATCTATCAGTACGCAGGAGAAACGGGCGGCTCACCTTTTTGTCGCGAGGGTGGCATCCAAAATCAATGCATAGGAGCCAGGAGACGGCATCACCTCTGGGTGATCGGCCTGGCTCCAGCTGATAGGCTTCTCCGACCAGTGCATAAACTCGGGGTTGTTGGAGGCGACCGCGTTGACTTCTTGCTGCTGTCGGCGCCGGCTGCGCCGGTATTCAGTTTGGCTTGCAAAGACAACGTAGGCGGCATGTTCATCAGGGAACTCATCTTGAATAGCTCCGACCGCTGGCCGAGCAGCCGGCTGCTGAGGGGCTGGAGGCGGCTGGCCTCCAGGTAGAGGCGGCAATAGCCCTTCTCCCTTGGAGATTCGTGTGAGCCAATGGCATTTCCGAGTTGTGTGGCTGGACGGCTTCGCGCCGCTGTGGAACTTGTAGGGGGCATCAAAGGTTTTCTCGTAGGAGAAAGCCGGCTGCCAAGCCGTCCTGCCGCCCTTCTGCTTCTTGGGTGCCGGCCGCCCTTCAGGTTGTTCGTCTTCGACCGTGGCCACCTGCCGGCTGGTGGAAGATGTCATAGGGGCCTTGTGCTTGTGGTCGTTCTGGTACGGGTGTCCGCTGGATTCTCCAACTGGCGTCTTGGGAGCCGGATCTAGCACCTTTCTGGAGGCATCTACTCGGAGCTCGGTCTTCATTGAGGAATCGGCCGTGGCGTACTTGTCTGCTATGATCAGCAGCTCGTCGAGGGTAGTCGGCTCGTTGCAGAGGAGTCGGTGCTTGAGGAGCATGCCTTCTATGCACCCGGTGCTGAAGTATTCTATAGCTTGAACCTCGTGCACCCCTTCGTAGGAGTTGCGCAGCTCGGCCCAACGCGTGCGGTAGTCGCGTGTCGATTCGTTGGGCTTTTGAACACACAAGGAAAGCTGGCGAGGCTTGGGAGGCCGCGTGTATGTGCTGGTGAAGTTGCGGATGAAGACTTCCGTGAAGTCTAGCCAGCTGTTGACGCTGTAAGGCTTGAGGCTGTTGAGCCAGGTGCGCGCCGTGCCTTGGAGCACGAGGGGGACATATTTCACGGCAACACGCCAGTCGCCGCTTGCTATGCGGACTGCAGTGGAGTAGTCGATCAGCCAATCTTCCGGCTTCACGGAGCCATTGTACTTGGGCGTGTCTCTTGGGAGCGAGAACCCTTTGGGGAAGGGCTCGTCATGATGCGGGGCCAAGCAGTATGGCCCACATCGTCTTCTTTTTCCAGTGCTAGGGATCGTGCTAGGCGGTCGATCCGGTGGCGGGCATAATTCTCGCCGACTCCTTCTCGGTGGCCCAGTCGGCCACTGAGAGTCGGATGCGTGACAAGCGGCGGGGTGGGATATCTCTCCCCACGAGGCGGAGGAGGAGGCGGGTCACCTCGTCTTTCCACACCTCGAGGGCGGCCTTCTACGTCGCGCTCGATGGTGATTCGAGTGCGACTGCGGCTAGCAGCCGGCTCCTTCTCTTGACTCGCACGGGCGCCGCCTGCAGTCGGCGTCTGTGATGTCACGTTGTGCTCGGCGCTGGGAGGACTTCGGCGAAGCGTTATTTGCAGCGTGCGCTTCTGCGGCCGATTAGCTGTTGGATGCGTCTCGTCAGCCCCCAGTCAGTTTAGCTCGTCTACGGCCGCCTGGGCGGCGCGTAGGTTCTTGAGGGGCGTGGCGTAGACTGGGCGATCTGCTCCCAGCATGCTGGCGATGGCCGCGCCGTACTTCTTGACGATGCCGGCTCAGCTTGGCCCTTCAGGCGGCAGCGTACCGAAGGCGGCGCGGTCAACTTCGCGCTGGTGAGCTTCTGTGAGGCGTCTCATGGAGGCTATCATCTGGCCTTCCGCAAGGAGGGCAAGACGGCGTGCCTCCAGCGTCTCGGCGTCAGCATCGGCCAGGATGGGGGCGGACAGATCGTGCAGCGTTGCTTGCAGGGCATCGTGGGTGTTTTCGCCAGAGGTGACGCTGTGGCTGATCACTAGCACCTCGGTGACGGTGCTGCCGCTACTGTCGGCTTGAGGAAGAGGGTCGTCGAAGATGATCACGTTGGTGGGGAAGGCGTCGAGCGACGTCGTGTCGGAGTCGAAAAGCATCGGGTCGGTGGAGCCGACCGACTCCAAGTCCGCAGTAGGCTCGCTAGAGACGTGGAGTTGGTCGAGGAGGCCGACGAGGCGGCTCTCGGCGCAGCCTGTGCCCGCGTCGGATGCGGGCTCGTCGGAGATGCGAGCCTCGCCAAGAATATCGGCGAGGCAGCTCGCCGCGCAGGTGTCGTCGATGCTTTGCAGCACGTCGGGGCAAGCGCCATCGGGCGTGCCGGGCTAGCTACGCTCGCTGGGGAGGAAAAGGGTTCCCGTCCAGAGCAGGTCTCCGGACGAGGGTGCACCTGGCCCCACGGTGGGCGCCAAATGTCGGGTGGTAGGTGCGACATATGCCAACGGGTGGCTTATCATTGTGGGAGCCAGTAAGACATCGCCGGTGCCTGGAAACGGGATGAAGCGAAGACATGCACGCCGGCAGATCTTACCCATGTTGGGGGCTCTCCATGGAGATAATACCCCTACTCCTGCTCTGTGGGGTCTCCGCATGATTAGATCGACAAGAAGCTACAAAAAGGCTCCTTGAGGTGTTTGGTGTGAGGAGGAAGAAGGGCAAGGCTAGCTCTCTTCTCTCCTAGTGGTAGTGTCTAAAACTATCTGAGATCAACCCTTTGCATGGATGCCCTCGCGGGTTTATATAGGCCCACCCCCTAGGGGTACAACGGTAATCCGGCTGGGCGCGGGCCCTAGCCGTCAGCGTCTATGGCCGCCGGCTTCTCCACCGGCTGCTGGGGCCCGCCGACTGGTGGGTCCCGCCGGCTGCCGGCCCATTGTACGACAGGCCGGCCCCACCGCTTGGGGGTCTAGTCAGGGGCTGGTTACTGTTGCCTCGCCTCTGATGACGAGGGCTTTCTCGAGGTAAGCATGGCTACAGTGCCGCCGCCTTGCGGGCTCTCACTGTAGCCTTACCTCGTCTTGTCTTCTTAATGGTGCGCGCGCCCCGAGGAGGGGAGCAAGCCGGCCATAGGAAGCCGGTCGTGCCCCTGGCCGGCTGGGGGAGGCAAGGCCGCCTTCGGGCGTCTCTCTGACCGAAGGGGCCCGTCGCCTGCGGTCCGTACTGGCAGCCCGTCGTGGAGGGTGTCATGATCAGCTTGGCAACAGTGCCACGCCGGACAGATGATGGCTGCCCCGTATGGCGTACTGTAGCCATGCGTGATCCGGGATTCGGGGGTGGCAGGCTTCACTGTTGCCACGCCTTGTCCCATCATCGTTATGGGGGTGCAGACTTTGAGGGCACGGCCCTGGCCGCTCGCCAGAGGCCTGCCTCTTGGAGTCGGTCTTTTCGTGGTCGGCTTCTTGGAGTTGGCCCTATCGTGGCTTCCTCCATGAGGGTTTAGGGCTGGGCCGCCTTCTGGTAGTCGGCTTGTGAGGCAGCCGGCCGGAGGAAGGCGGCCCCGCATCTTGGGTGCTCCAAGGCTCGATCGGCCTGTTGTATTTTCGAAGGGCCAAAGGGAGTCGTCTAGGCTACCGTGGTCATTTACTCCGACAGGAACCTTGCCTGCTTCTTGGCATCGGTGGAAGCTTCCTCAGTTGCATAACGTGCTAGGTTTCCGAATTCCCTTGGGTGAAACTGCAGAACTCCTCACGCTTGCGGTCCATAATACCTTTCGGGATGTGTGTTCACGGAAAGACTCACCGAACTCTACCCAAGTAGAGACCTGGCCAGCTGGACGCATGGCCTCATAGTTCTCCCACCAGAGACTGGCGGGGCCTAAAAGATGATAGGCAGAAAAGTGACCTTGTCAGCTTCGGCTACAAGTGCAAAACGTAGCTTGTGGGTAATTCTGTGAAGCCAATCATCGACATCGAGGGGCTCGACAGAGTAATGGAAGGTGGGAGGGTGTAACTTGATGAAGTCGCTGAGAGACACCAAGTTGTTCCTCTGGTGCAGTGTTGTGTTCTGCTTGATGCGTTCCATCAAACGGCCGGTCTCCCATTTGTTCCTCTCGGCCTCCAGCATGACTTTAGCCAGAGAAGGAGGATGAGGCAGGTTCGCATCTCTAGCCCCACTGCCTTCAGCCTACTCTAGGGAAGCAGGGTTGTTGCATGTGTTGACCATCCTAGGAAAGCAACACAATGGTTTAGTCCAGAATGACAAGATTCTGACATAGGGGTGCAGAATGTAATGGATAATTCGGAATGCAAGATGATCATCCATATGACATGGTAGTTACAGAAACTTCTACATTTATTCCATCGTCATACACATCATACATCGTTTAGTACAAGACCAAACTGAGTACAACTGCGGTGAAAGAAAGATTACATCTCATCGGAGGCATCCCAAGATCCTATACATTATTTTTCTACACCTCCGGAACCTAGTACAAACTACGTCATATTCCACAAGACGCACAGGAATGTGGAGATACGACTACTACAAACTACTAGTGTCGTGATCCGGCTCAGTCATGTCCAGCTCTGTAGTAGTCCTCGTAGAAGTCCCCCGCATAGCCTGGAAGTGGCACGTGTGGATCCGAGAACTCACGATCACATCAAGACTATGGACCATACGGGCTCGGATGAGGCCTTGGCCCCACTAAGGGTGGAAGACGGAGCCCACGCGGAGGCGTGATACCTCCAACGTCTGCATAATCCATGCGAGCTGGAAGATGTGTGCGAACATGATACAAGTCACGGATATCCAGGTAGCCTGTCTGAACGGCTGGTGCAAGTCGCGTCAGTGTAGCCCAGTGATCCTGGCGAGTGTTATACAACTCCATGCGTAGAGCACGGCTCTCCCGGTCTCTCTCCTCTAGCTTCTCGGTAGTAGTGCGCAGAAGTGGCTCCTCGTGAGCAGCATTAGCATAGAACCCGGTGTAGTAGCCCTCTGAACCAGTGCGTGCCACCGGTAATAGCGGAACTCAGTGTCATTCAACGAAGCTTACCCAGCTCGGACGATAGAAATCATTGAGTAGGCTGCGTCCTGAATAGACATATCTATGGTGATACCGAGTCCATAGGACCAGTGCAGAGGGTTAGTGGAACTGGGATAGGCTGAAAAAATACTCACAGTATAGATGAACTGGCTCTAGTTGAAATCGCGGAACTGCTCCTCGACGGTATACTCAGGACACCATCGATAACTGACCTCAGTCATCACCCGTACCAACATAGCTGTATGCCCGGGCACGTCAATGTCGCGGGTCAAGAGAACCACCTGACGAACAGTGTGGGTCGACATCTGGATCACCAACAAATTACAGACATTAGAATTTCTAGTAGAAATTGGACAACATAACGGCTGTAAATGCTTCAAAAGGATTTGAGACACTTTGCAAAAGATTGCATAGACACTCAACAACATCATATCAAGGTTCTGGGTCCAATTTGTCAACATATTGGGGTAGTAGAACCGAACTAGGCTTGTAACCATCAATCCTATAAGGTACTACGGATTAGTAACAAGTAAACCTGATAGAGAAAAGACATCCTAGTCCTTAACCCCCGGTGGAAACAATGGACTGACTCAGATCAGAATGCCATGCGGTAAAGGAGTAAAAAGAATTCTATGTTCCATCCCACAATCAATTCCCCTACATTTAACTAAAACATTTCTAGACTCAACATCGACCAGTTGGGGTTGAAGAACCTACAGGCAGTCCGGCTCTAATGCTAACGCTGTCAGGACCTCTACTCAATGCCACAACAATCTAGCATGTAACACCTCATATCACTTTGCAGCCTCACGCACGGTATTCCCACGGGTGTCGCCTTACCTTGCCTGGTACCGTTTGTGCCTTTTGGCACACGTATATGAAAGTGTCGCTAGCATCCATATGACAAGGAGCACGGGCTGACATGGCTAGTCGTGAACCCAAAGTGGCACTAACTTACAGGGACAGGCATACGTGACCCAGCAATGAACGTGTCGGTCATCAACGAGCGAATCCGGGCTGAAGGAACTGGGCTAGCAGGACTCCTGTAAACCAGGCTGTAGCAGGCTAACAGGACTCCGGTAGTCATCGCGTGACATTTCCCCGTAGGGACAGACATAGGAACGAAGAAGGACACATGCCGGACAGCCTAAGTGTTCCGGAGCAGTAGCAAGCTACCAGGGCTCAATGGAAGCACTAGGAGACATTTCCCGGTAAGAGAGGCTACCAAGGATAAACAACTAGGTAGTCAGATCCCACACATGCCAAGCATTTCAATCATACACACAATATGCTCGATATGTGTACATACAACATGGCATCACAACATGACTCTACAACTCAAGTACTTTATTTAAAGGCTCAGAGAGCCATACATATCAATACACACAAGTACGGTTCACATGACCCAGCATTCAAGTCATACAAACATACAAGCCAACAGCGGAAGTAACATGTCTGGGTACAGACATCTAGAAAATAAAAGAGGCTTGAGGAAGCATGTCCATTCTACACAGTCCATCATGAGCTTAGGATCACCACCTGGGCTCCAGCCTACTCGTCGACATCAACGTCTATGAGGAACCTATCAGAAGGGGTTGCAGCGTCTTCTGTAAAACGTAAATTAAGCAAACATGAGTACAAAGGTACTCAGCAAGTCTTACATTAGATCCTACATACATGCACATTATCAAGAAGGGTTGGTGGGGTTATTGCAGCAAGCCAGCTTTGACTGTTGGCTAAGATATCTTACGTGACTCCAACTTGTAATTTTTTTGCACACTCGATTCCACTACACACCACTTCAATAAACCACCAAGGATCCACCCCCCGTCATCCAACAAAAGAGCCATCCTCGGCAGTCACGCTTATCTTGAGGCTTTTAGTAGTATCCATTTACTTGTCTATGAACTGTATAGGCAACCAAGTGGTCCTTTACCGCGGACGCGGGTATTCGAATAGATGATGTTAACCCTGTTGGGGAACGTAGTAATTTCAAAAATTTCCTACGCATATGCAAGATCGTGGTGAATGTCGGGGAGGCTGATCGTACCCGCGGACACCTATGGGGCCGGCGGACCGGGCCCCTTTGTGGTTCGGAGGGGGGCGGAGGTCGCACGAAGAGCGGATCGAGGCGATGCACACGGGCGGTTTTTACCCAGCTTCGGAGCTCTCCGGAGAGATAAAACTCCTACTGCTGCTTGTTTGATCTATTCTCTTCTTGCTAGGGAGCGATGTACGCTGCAAAACCTAGCGTGGGCGTATATGGTCTCGAGCGAGTCCAATGAACTGAATGAGCCGAACCTCTTCTACGTTGCACTCGGGCCTCCTTTTATATGCTCAAGGGGTCTCCGACAGGTGGCAACATAGGCGAGGATACGAATGTAAAAACAGGAGTTGGTACACCTACTTGAACAGTGTACAGTGCCAAATACCTAACTCTGACGGCAGGGGACAAAAGCAATAGATGCCTGTCGTTGTCGCCCAAACAGTGTAACAGAGACCGTCAGGTGCGCCTCCGCTCGCCACGATGGCGAGCCTGTCAGCGCCGCTCGTCGCTGCTCTCCGCTGGCTGCACAGCTGCTCGACACGCGCCCATGGAACGGTCCCATGGCGACACGTCGCTGGGTGAGCTGGAGCGGAGACGGAGAGGAGTTGCATGCCGCGGCAAGCGCCTTGCCGCGGCCGAATCCTTGTCGCGCCCGGAGGCTTGTCGCGCCCCAAGCCTTCCCGACAAGCTCCTCTTGCCGGGGCCTTGTCTTCTGCGTGCCTGGAGTGGCCTTCCCGACAAGCTTCTCTTGTCGGGGCCTTGTCCGTGCCTAGAGAGGCCTCCCCGGCAAGCTCCTCTTGCCGGGGTTTTGTCTTCTGAAAAGGCGGCGGAGGGTCTTGGCGGACGCCCGGCGAGGCTTGCCGCGGGGACGCTGCGACTGCCCGTGCACAAGTTCGGGGTACTAGGGTACCCCTACTTTAGTACACCGACAGTGATGCATAGCAACGAGAGGGAAGAGTGTTGTCTACATACCCTTGTAGACCGTAAGCGGAAGCGTTAGCACAACGCGGTTGATGTAGTCGTACGTCTTCATGGCCTGACCGATCAAGCACCAAAACTATGGCACCTACGAGTTCTAGCACACATTCAGCTCGATGACGTCCCTCGGACTCTGATCCAGCCGAGTGTCGAGGGAGAGTTCCGTCAGCACGACGGCGTCGGGACGATCTTGATGTTCTACCGCCGCAGGGCTTCGCCTAAGCACCGCTACGATATTATTGAGGTGGACTATGGTGGAGGGGGCACCGCACACGGCTAAGAGATCCAAGGGATCAATTGTTGTTGTCTCTAGAGGTGCCTCCCTGCCCCCGTATATAAAGGAGCAAAGGGGGAGGGGCGGCCAGCCTAGGAGGGGGCGCGCCAAGGGGAGTCCTACTCACACCGGGAGTAGGACTCCCTCCTTCCTTGTTGGAGAAGGAGAAGGGGGAAAGTGTGGGAGAGGAGGAAGGAAAAAGGGGCTGCACCCCTTGTCCAATTCGGACCAAAGGGGGGCTGCGCGCCTCCTTCCTTTCGGCCTCTCTCCTCAATTCCCGTATGGCCCAATAAGGCCCATATACTCCCCGGAGAATTCCCGTAACTCTCCGCTACTCCAAAAAATACCCGAATCACTCGGAACCTTTCCGAAGTCCGAATATAGTCGTCCAATATATCGATCTTTACCTCTCGACCATTTCGAGACTCCTCGTCATGTCCCCAGTCTCATACGGGACTCCGAACTCCTTCGGTATATCAAAACTCATAAACTCATAATATAACTGTCATCGAAACCTTAAGCATGCGGAACCTACGGGTTCGAGAACAATGTAGACATGACCGAGACATGTCTCCGGTCAATAACCAATAGCGGAACCTGAATGCTCATATTGGCTCCCACATATTCTACGAAGATCTTTATCGGTCAAACCGCATAACAACATACGTCGTTCCCTTTGTCATCGGTATGTTACTTGCCCGAGATTTGATCGTCGGTATCTTAATACCTAGTTCAATCTCGCTATCGCAAGTCTCTTTACTCGCCTCTGTAATACATCATCCCGCAACTAACTCATTAATTGCAATCCTTGCAAGGCTTATAGTGATGTGCATTACCGAGTGGGCCCAGAGATACCTCTCCGACAATCGGAGTGACAAATCCTAATATGGAAATACGCCAACCCAACCTGTACCTTCGGAGACAACTGTAGAGCTCCTTTATAATCACCCAGTTACGTTGTGATGTTTGGTAGCACACAAATTGTTCCTTCGGTAAACGGGAGTTGCATAATCTCATAGTCATAGGTACATGTATAAGTCATGAAGAAAGAAGTAGGAACATACTAAACGATCAAGTGCTAAGGCTAACGGAATGGGTCAAGTCAATCACATCATTCTCCTAATGAAGTGATCCCGTTAATCAAATAACAACTCATGTCTATGGTTAGGAAACTTAACCATCTTTGATTAATGAGCTAGTCAAGTAGAGGCATACTAGTGACATTATGTTTGTCTATATATTCACACATGTATTATGTTTCCGGTTAATACAATTCTAGCATGAATAATAAACATTTGTCATGAAATAAGGAAATAAATAATAACTTTAATATTGCCTCTAGGGCATATTTCCTTCAGTCTCCCACTTGCACTAGAGTCAATAATCTAGTTCACATCATCATGTGATTTAACACCAATTTTCACATCTGTATGTGATTAATACCCATAGTTCACATCGTCATGTGATCAACACCCAAAGGGTTTACTAGAGTCAATAATCTAGTTCACATCGCTATGTGATTAACACCGAAAGAGTACTAAGGTATGATCATGTTTTGCTCGTGAGACAAGTTTAGTCAATGGGTCTATCACATTCAGAGCCGTATGTATTTTGCAAATATTCTATGTCTTCAATGCTCTGCACGGAGCTACTCTAGCTAATTGCTCCGACTTTCAATATGTATCCAGATTGAGACTTAGAGTCATCTGGATCAGTGTAAAAGTTTGCATCGATGTAACTCTTACGACAAACTCTTTTATCACCTCCATAGTCGAGAAACATCTCCTTAGTCCTCACTAAGGATATTCTTGACCGCTGTCCAGTGATCTACTATTAGATCAAAATTTTATTCCTTTGCCAAACTCATAGCAAGGTATACAATAGGTCTGGTACACAACATAGCATATTTTATAGAACCTATGACTGAGGCATAGGGAATGACTTTTCATTCTCTTTCTATTTTCTGCCGTGGTCGAGTCTTACTCAATTTCACACCTTGCACACAGGCAAGAACTCCTTCTTTGACTGTTCCATTTTGAACTACTTCAAAATCTTATCAAGGTATGTACTCATTGAAAAAACTTATCAAGCGTCTTAATCTATCTCTATAGATCTTAATACTCAATGTGTAAGCAGCTTCACCAAGGTCTTTCTTTGAAAAACTCCTTTCAAACACTCCTTTATGCTTTCCAGAAAATTCTACATCATTTCCGATCAATAATATGTCATTCACATATACTTATCAGAAAGGTTGTAGTGCTCCCACTCACTTTCTTGTAAATACAGACCTTTCCAAAAGTCTGCATAAAACCATATGCTTTGATCAACTCATCAAAGCATATATTCCAACTCCGAGATGCTTGCACCAGTCCATTGATGGATCGCTGGAGCTCACACAATTTGTTAGCGCCTTTAGGATTGACAAAACCTTTTGGTTGCATCATATACAACTCTTCTTTAAAAAATCCATTAAGGAATGCAGTTTTGACATCCATTTGCCAGATTTCATAAAATGTGGCAATTGCTAACATGATTCGGACAGACTTAAGCATCGATACGAGTGAGAAAATCTCATCGTATTCAACACCTTGAACAACAAGTCGAGCTTAGTAGATAGTAACAATACTATCAGTGTCTGTCTTCCTCTTGAAGATCCATTTATTTAACATGGCTTGTTGATCATCGAGCAAGTCAACCAAAGTCCATACTTTGTTCTCATACATGGATCCTATCTCAGATTTTATGGCCTCAAGCCATTTCGCGGAATCTGGGCTCATCATCGCTTCCTCATAGTTCGTAGGTTCATCATGGTCTAGTAACAAGACTTCCAGAACTGGATTACCGTACCACTCTGGTGTGGATCTTACTCTGGAAGACCTACGAGGTTTGGTAGCAACTTGATCTGAAGTTTCATGATCATCATCATTAGCTTCCTCACTAATTGGTGTAGGAATCACAAGAACTAATTTTTGTGATTGACTACTTCCAATAAGGGAGAAGGTACAATTACCTCATCAAGTTCTACTTTCCTCCCACTCACTTCTTTCGAGAGAAACTCCTTCTCTAGAAAGGATCCATCTTAGCAACAAATATCTTGCTTTCGGATCTGTGATAGAAGGTGTACCCAACAGTTTCCTTTGGGTATTATATGAAGACGCACTTCTCCGATTTGGGTTCGAGCTTATCAGGTTGAAACTTTTTCACATAAGCATTGCAACCCAAAACTTTAAGAAACGACAACTTTGGTTTCTTGCCAAACCACAGTTCATAAGGCGTCGTCTCAACGGATTTTGATGGTGCCCTATTTAAAGTGAATGCAACTGTCTCTAATGCATAACCCCAAAAACGATAGTGCTAAACCGATAAGAGACATCATATATTGCACTATATCCAATAAAGTACGGTTACGATGTTCGGACACACCATTAAGCTGTGGTGTTCCAGGTGGCATGAGTTTGTGAAACTATTCCACATTGTTTTAGATGAAGGTCAAACTCGTAACTCAAATATTCTCCTCCACGATCAAATCGTAGAAACTTTATTTTCTTGTTACGATGATTCTCCACTTCACTCTGAAATTCTTTGAACTTTTAAAATGTTTAAGACTTATGTTTCATTAAGTAGATACACCCATATCTGCTCAAATCATATGTGAAGGTCAGAAAATAACGATACTCGCCACGAGCATCAATACTCATTGGATCGCATACATCAATATGTATTATTTCCAATAAATCAGTAGCTCGTTCCATTGTTCCGGAGAATGGAGTTTTAGTCATCTTGCCCAAAAGGCACGGTTCGCAAGCATCAAATGATTCATAACCAAGTGATTCCAAAAATCCATGGAGTTTCTTCATGCGCTTTACACCGATATGACCCAAACGGCAGTGCCACAAATATGTTGCACTATCATTATCAACTTTGCATCTTTTGGCATCAATATTATGAATATGTGTATCACTATGATCGAGATCCAACAAACTATTTTCATTGGGTGTATGACCATCGAAGGTTTTATTCATGTAAACAGAACAACAATTATTCTCTGACTTTAAATGAATAACCTTATTGCAATAAACATGATCAAATCATATTCATGCTCCACGCAAATGCCAAATAACATTTATTTAGGTTAAACACTAATCCCGAAAGTATAGGGAGTGTGTGATGATGATCATATCAATCTTGGAACCACTTCCAACACACATCGTCACTTCACTCTCAACTAGTCTCTGTTTATTTTTGTAACTCCTGTTTCGAGTTACTAATTTTTAGCAATCGAACAAGTATCAAATACTCAAGGGCTACTATAAACACTAGTAAGGTACACATCAATAACCTGTATATCAAATATACCCTTGTTCACTTTGCCATCCTTCTTGTCCACCAAATATTCAGGGCATCTCCGCTTCCAGTGACCATTTCCTTTGCAGTGTAAGCACTCAGTTTCTGGCTTTGGTCCAGCTTTGGGATTCTTCGCGGGAGTGACAACTTGCTTGCCACTCTACTTGAAGTTCCCTTTTCTTTCCCTTTGCCCTTTTCTTGAAACTAGTGGTCTTGTCAATCATCAACACTTGATGCTCTTTCTTGATTTCTACCTTCGTCGATTTCAGCATCACGAAGAGCTCGGGAATCGTTTTCGTCATCCCTTGCATTATAGTTCATCACGAAGTTCCAGTAACTTGGTGATGGTGAATAGAGAACTCTGCCAATCACTATCTTTTCTGGAAGATTAACTCCCACTTGATTCAAGCGATTGTAGTACTCAGACAATCTAAGTACTTGCTCACTAGTTGAGCAATTCTCCTCCATCTTTTAGGCGAAGTATTTGTCAAAGGTCTCATACCTCTTGACATGGGCACGAGTCTGAAATACCAATTTCATCTCTTGAAACATCTTATATGTTCCATGATGTTTCAAAACGTTTTGTAGTCGGTTCTAAGCCATAAAGCATGGTGCACAAAACTATCAAGTAGTCATCATATTGAGCTAGCCAAACGTTCATAACGTCTGCATCTGCTCCTGCAATAGGTCTGTCACCTAGCGGTGCATCAAGGACATAATTCTTCTGTGTGCAACGAGGATAATCCTCAGATCACGGATCGAATCCGCATCATTGCTACTAACATCTTTCAACATAGTTTTCTCTAGGAACACATATAAAACATAGGGAAGCAACAACGCGAGCTATTGATCTACAACATAATTTGCAAAATGCTACCAGGACTAAGTTCATGATAAATTAAAGTTCAATTCATCATATTACTTAAGAACTCCCACTTAGATAGACATCCCTCTAATCTTCTAAGTGATCATGTGATCCAAATCAACTAAACCATGTCTGATCATCACGTGAGATGGAGTAGTTTCAATGGTGAACATCACAATGTTGATCATATCTACTATATGATTCACGCTCGACCTTTCGGTCTCCATGTTCCAGGCCATATCTGTTATATGCTAGGCTCGTCAAGTTTAACCTAAGTATTCTGCGTGTGCAATTGTTTTGCACCCGTTGTATTTGAACATAGAGCCTATCACACCCGATCATCACGTGGTGTCTCAGCACGAAGAACTTTCCATAGCGGTGCATACTCAGGGAGAACACTTCTTGATAATTAGTGAGAGATCGTCTTAAAATGCTACCGCCGAACTAAGCAAAATAAGATGTATAACAGATAAACATCATATGCAATCAAAATATGTGACATGATATGGCCATGATCATCTTGCGCCTTTGATCTCCATCTCCAAAGTACTGTCATGATCTCTATCGTCACCGGCACGACACCATGATCTTCATCATCTTGATCTATATCAATGTGTCATCACATGGTCGTCTCGCCAACTATTGCTCTTGCAACTATTGCTATCGCATAGCGATAAAGTAAAGGAATTATTTGGCACTTGCATCTTATGCAACAAAGAGACAACCATAGGGCTTCCGCCAGCTGTCGATAACTTCAACACAACATGATCATCTCATACAACAACTTATATCTCATCACGTCTTGACCATATCACATCACAACATGCCCTGCAAAAACAAGTTAGACGTCCTCTACTTTGTTGTTGCAAATTTTACGTGGCTGCTACGGGCTGAGCAAGAACCGTTCTTACCTACGCATCAAAAGCACAACGATAGTTCGTCAAGTTAGTGTTGTTTTAACCTTCTCAAGGACCGGGTGTAGCCACACTCGATTCAACTAAAGTTGGAGAAACTGACACCCGCCAGCCACCTGTGTGCAAAGCACATCGGTAGAACCAGTCTCGCGTAAGCGTACGCGTAATGTCGGTCCGGGCCGCTTCATCCAACAATACAGCCGAACCAAAGTATGACATGCTGGTAAGTAGTATGACTTGTATCGCCCACAACTCACTTGTGTTCTACTCGTGCATATAACATCAACCATAAAAACCTTGGCTCGGATGCCACTGTTGGGGAACGTAGTAATTTCAAAAATTTCCAACGCATACGCAAGATCATGGTGATGCATAGCAACGAGAGGGAAGAGTGTTGTCTACATACCCTTGTAGACCGTAAGCGGAAGCGTTAGCACAACGCGGTTGATGTAGTCATACGTCTTCATGGCCCGACAGATCAAGCACCAAAACTACGACACCTACGAGTTCTAGCACACGTTCAGCTCGATGACGTCCTTCCGACTCGATCCAGCCGAGTGTCGAGGAGAGTTCCACAAGATGATGGCGTGGTGACGATCTTGATGTTCTATCGTCGCAGGGCTTCGCCTAAGCACCGCTACGATATTATCAAGGTGGACTATGGTGGAGGGGGGCACCGCACACGGCTAAGAGATCCAAGGGATCTATTGTTGTTGTCTCTAGAGGTGCCCCCCTGCCCCCCTGCAAGGGGGGAGGCGGCGGCCGGCCTAGGAGGGGGCGCGCCAAGGGGAGTCCTACTCCTACCGGGAGTAGGACTCCCTCCTTCCTTGTTGGAGTAGGAGAAGGGGGAAAGAGGGGGAGAGGAGGAAGGTGTCGGATCACGGGTTCCGGCAGACCCTTAAGGTTCGAACTCCGGGGTGCGCGCGGAGCTCCAACCCTCCACCGTCTCGTACCTCGCCGAACCGCAGGGACCTAAACTACTAACAAGAACAACAAAAGAGACGCAAGATTTATACTAGTTCGGGCCACCGTTGTGGTGTAATACCCTACTCTAGTTTGTGATGTGTGGATTGCCTCTGGGGCTGACGAAGAACAGTACAGGAAAGAACAGCCTCGCGAGGGTCTGTTCTTGGTGGGTGTGATGAACTGCTAAGTGGTATCCCGTTGCTCTATCCTGAGGAGCGGGTTTCTCTCTCTTTCTCTGGATTCCGAATGATCGATCCGATCGTCCTCCCTCTACTTTGAGTGTGGCTACCCCTATTTATAGGCGAAGGCCCTGGGCCTCTTCCCAAATATTGAGCGGGAAGGGCGCCAATAATTGGCCATTTTGAAGGGGAACAGCGGGTACACTTATCCTGACTAAAGTTGGTCCTCACCTGCCAAAGGCTCGTGATGACGCTTGCTTGGGCTCCACGACGATCGCATTCCAGCCGTTGGGGCTGGTCTTGGTCTTGTTGCAATCAAAGCGGATGCCTTTGCTTGATGCCCTTGTTCGCGCTTGCCCCTTTGCACCAAAGGGAAAGGAGGACGCCATGCGGCTGGCACCCGACTAGCGCCCTCGGTCGTCATGGCTTACGTCACGGGCACCTCGCGAGGTACCCCGCCTTGAACTCTCCGCCTCCTCGTGAGCCAGCCTGACGAGGCCGCGCCTGAGGAAGCTCTTGGTCGTCCGCCCCACGAGGCTTGGCCCCTCGCGAGGGTCTTAAGCTTGTGTTGATGAAGATGGGCCATTCTGGGCCTCCTTTGAGCCACGCAGCAGGCCGCAGGCAGGCAAGTCTGGGACCCCCGTTCCCAGAACGCCGACAGAAGGAAAGAAGGGCTGCACCCCTTGTCCAATTCGGACCAGAGGGGGGCTGCACACTTCCTTCCTTTCGGCCTCTCTCCTCAATTCCCGTATGGCCCTATAAGGCCCATATACTCCCCGGCGAATTCCCGTAACTCTCCGGTACTTCGAAAAATACCCGAATCACTCGGAACCTTTCCAAAGTCCGAATATAGTCGTCCAATATATCGATCTTTACGTCTCGACCATTTCGAGACTCCTCGTCATGTCCCCGATCTCATCCAGGACTCCGAACTCCTTCAGTATATCAAAACTCATAAACTCATAATATAACTGTAATCAAAACCTTAAGCGTGCGGACCCTACGGGTTCGAGAACAATGTAGACATGACCGAGACATGTCTCCGGTCAATAACCAATAACGGAACCTGGATGCTCATATTGGCTCCCACATTTCTACAAAGATCTTTATCGGTCAAACCGCATAACAACATACGTTGTTCCCTTTGTCATCGGTATGTTACTTGCCCGAGATTTGATCGTCGGTATCTTAATACCTAGTTCAATCTCGTTACCGGCAAGTCTCTTTACTTGTTCTGTAATACATCATCCCGCAACTAACTCATTAATTGCAATGCTTGCAAGGCTTATAGTGATGTGCATTACCGAGTGGGCCCAGAGATACCTCTCCAACAATCGGAGTGACAAATCCTAATCTCGAAATACGCCAACCCAACATGTACCTTCGGAGACACCTGTAGAGCTCCTTTATAATCACCCAGTTACGTTGTGACGTTTGGTAACACACAAAGTGTTCCTCCGATAAACGGGAGTTGCATAATCTCATAGTCATAGGAACATGTATAAGTCATGAAGAAAGAAGTAGCAACATACTAAACGATGAAGTGCTAAGGCTAACGGAATGGGTCAAGTCAATCACATCATTCTCCTAATGATGTGATCCCGTTAATCAAATAACAACTCATGTGTATGGTTAGGAAACTTAACCATCTTTGATTAATGAGCTAGTCAAGTAGAGGCATACTAGTGACATTATGTTTGTCTATGTATTCACACATGTATTATGTTTCCAGTTAATACAATTCTAGCATGAATAGTAAACATTTATCATGAAATAAGGAAATAAATAATAACTTTATTATTGCCTCTAGGGCATAGTTCCTTCAAACCCTGCAGGGGTGTACTTCTTCATACATGTTTCCACCACTTAGCGTCTGCACACGACATGTGCTCGACAGACTTCAAGCGGAAGCCGATGTGGGTGTAGACCATGACCTACCTAAACACCTAAGTCTCTAGTCCAGGTTTATCGCCTATCAGGTTCCATCCGCAGGGAGTCCGACCGAGGTTTCCACATACGGCCCCGAACAATGTGTACAGGGTTCCGAGACACCTAACGGGTGCCCGGCATGCCCGGCAACGTACCTACCGCATCACAGCCCACCCCGAGGGTCAGCGCTGCCCACGGCCTCCAGTAAGCTACAAACACCAGAAACTACTTGCAACTCCTGGACAGAGGACTAGGGTGGATAAGAAGTCGAGCGGGGTCATATTTCAGGGCCCAATGCATGGTAGTAGCTAAATCTTAAATCACACATATAGATCTCAGTGCTTAAGGACGTTTCCAATGAAACAACCCACCGTGTACTCTTACATGGCCTCTCATCGATACCTTTACCAAATCGTGTTCAACACCATCACTCTCATTACCGACATGATCATTTCACTCTAGCCCATCACCCAGATGAACCAGACCTGACCCGACTCTAAGCATAGTAGGCATAGCAAGGTAGGACACACATACACATGGCTCAATCAATTCCTACACATGCTAGTGGGTTTCATCTAGTTACCGTGGCAATGACAGGTCATGCAGAGGAAATGGGTTCAACTACCGTAGCACACATCAGTTTGAAACACGATGTCTTAAATGCAGTAAAAGAGAGCAGAAGCAAGAACATGGGTTTGTATCGATATGATCAAATGGTTGGTTGCTTGCCTTGTGGGTCCGTAGACTGGTATTGCTCCTTGTTTGGATATTCGTGATACTCTTCCAGGGAAGAACCTACCGCAAAGAGCACCGATATACAATCAACACCAAACAATATGCAACAATATGATGGATGCATGAGACATGGCAAAATGAGTGTATTGGGCTAATGCGATTTTGACCAGATGAGTTTGAGTCATTTTGAACCAAATATTCAATTTTCAAACCCACATATGATCTTAAATAGTGCGTTATCATGTTTTGCACTAAACATCAAGTTACCTTGTTTAAACATGCATGAAACTAGTACAGATGGATAGATTGGATTTTTCTGATCATTTTTCATATATAACACTTTGCATTTGGAGTTACAGATTAATTTCTATGAAATTTTGAAGTTTGCACTATTTTGTGGAATTTCCTGAATAAGATTAATCTAGAAAAAGGGATTACTGCGTCAACATTGCTCCAGCATTGCATCAGCATGCCAACAAGGGCGCCCAGGTCAAACCTGACCAGTGGGACCCACTAGTTAGTGTCTCTGTTAGTAAATTAAGTTAATTAGGATTAGTTTAAAACTTACCCAGGTTTGACCAGACGGTAGGGCACACATGTCACTGACTCTGGGGAGTCAAACTACGCTGACTCGCCAGTGTTTAGCCGCTGGCGACATCCAGACGCGGCAGAGGCTGCGGGATTTGCCGTTCGGCGACCAAAAGGACGACGGAGACCATCTACGCGTAGCTGGGAGTGAGCCGCGTCGAGTGGTGGTGGTGGTGGAGCTCCAGGTCGCCGAAATGGCGCCGACGACGAGCTATGTGGCTGCCGGAGTTTGGGTGATGTCGAACCTGTCGTTGTGGTGCTCTTGGAGGCTCAAGGCCAGCTCCTACGTGATCTACGTGACGAGATAAACTCGTTGGACAAGGTGGCGTGGTTGTTAGTTGGCCGGAGCATCGTCAGCGACGAGCTCAGGCGGCGGCGTGTGTGGTGCTGCTCGTTGCAGTTGGAGCAGAGGGAGGCAGCAAGAACGAGTGGGAGGGGAAGGGGCAGAAGCTCACGGCGAAGATGATGAGCTAGACGGTGCGGTCGGGGACAAACTACTGCCACGGTGACTGCGAAGGGGATCTCCGGCGGTGGCGGAGTCGGGCGAGGTTGATGCGGTGGCTTTGGGGCATGCGAGCGCTCGGGGCTCGGCCTGCTCGATGGAGAAGATGACGGCGGAGCTGCTGGACACGGTCAGGCGGCGCGGAGACGGCGGTGGCTACGGCTACGATGACGAGGTGGCAGCGGCTGCGTCGGCCATGGCGGAGGGAGGCGAGGGAGAGGCGATGGGGGCGAATGAATGTGTCCAGGGGATCGAGGGCGCGACGTTGAGGTCGTCCAGCTCGTCCACGGGCGAAGCGGCAAGCAGGTGGCGCTGTCGCGAGCTTCGCTGCCGGGCGCCACCTCCCTACACTGGGCGAGGAGAAGCGGTGGTGGCGCGGGCCAGCATAGTGCTGGGCCGCCATGTGGGCCGGGGCGTGGGTTTGGCCAGGTAAGTCCCTTTCCCATTTATTTATGTTTTATTTTATTTCTGTAAGTTTGTTGCATTTCTAAAAATACTTAGGCATCTCCAAAAATCACCAAACTGCACATGGCCAATGTTTGGAATATATCCAACATGGAACATTTTAGTTTGGGATTATTTGAGAATTTTAAATATTTTATAGTATTTAAATGCCCAAATTCAAATAACTAATGATTTAATCCAGTGACCTTAAGATGACCTAAAAATTTGTGCATCACTTTTGGCAGTGGTTTAAGACCAAGGCAGATGTGATGAACATTTTAGAAGGGCAATTCAGGTTCATTGAAAATATTTTTAGTAAACCCTAGTTGGTTTCAGGGGGGTGCTGGGGGTTATGTCATCCCCATTTCAAGTTTCTAATGAATGATAAACATGATGCAAGCACTCTAGTGCATGAACTAGCTAGGGTGTGACAAGTGACTCGACGAGTCGCGGCTTGATGCCGGACAGGATGAGTCCGTTGGCCCGCTCGACCTGCCCATTGAACTGCGGGTGTGCAACGAAGGCGAGGTCAAGGCAGATGCCGGAGACAGAGCAGTATTGCTCGAGCGCGCCCTTGGCGAAGTTGGTGCTGTTGTCCGTGATGATGTTGTTCGGCATGCCGTAGCGAACCGCTATGTCTTTGATGAACCGGACGACTGTTGGCCCATCCAGTTTCTTGATTGGCCGTGCTTCGATCCACTTGGTGAACTTGTCCACCGCCACCAGTTGATGCGTCATGCCGCCTCTGGCGGTTTTGAAGGGTCCCACCATGTCGAGTCCCCATACTGCGAAGGGCCATGCGATCGGAATGGTGCGGAGTGCTGACGTCGGCTGTTGGTTGCGCTTGCTGAAGCGCTGGCACCCTTCACACTTGAGAACGTGGGACTCGGCGTCTTGGAGGGCCGTGGGCCAGTAGAAACCGTGGCGAAAAGCCTTGGCCACCAGGGATCGCGACGTGGCGTGGTGCCCGCATTCGCCCTGGTGTATGTCGAGGAGGATGTCGACGCCGTGCTCCTGCTCGACGCAGCGCTGGGAGCCACCGGTGGAGCTGCACTTGACGAGCTCGTTGTTGATGATGGTGTAGGCGGATGCCCGGCGCTGCACTTTCCTAGCTTCGGTCTCGTCCATGGGGAGAACCCCATTCTCCAGGAATTCTGATATTGGCAGGGCCCAAGACGGAGCCGTTACCACAGCGAAGACGGCCACCGGGGCGGGTTCCGTGTTGGCAGTCCCCGAGCTGGGTTGAGTAGCCCCCGGGTCGGGGATGGCGACGGTCGGGGATGGGGCGACGGTGGCCGGGTCGAGCTGAGCAGCCCCCGGGCCGGTTCAGCAGCCCCCGGGCTGGGTTTAGTAGCCCCCGGGCCGGGTTGAGATGCAGTCGGGTCGTCTGGAACGTGGATGGACTCGGAGTCCGGCGGTGGCTTGACGGATGGCTTGTGCAGGTGCTCGAGGGAGATGCCTGACGGGGTGGACTGCTAGGACGAGGCAATATTGGAGAGCGTGTTGGCCGCTTTGTTCTCCACTCGCGGAACGTGGAGGAACTCGCAGCCCTTGAAGGATCTGGACAGCTTCTGGATGAGGAAGCGGTAGCTTGCCATGTTGGAGTCGCGGGCGTCCCACTCGCCAGAGCACTGCTGCACCACCAGCTCTGAGTCGCCGTAGCACAGGATGCGCTAGATGCCGAGTTCCTTGGCAAGCCGGAGGCCGTGCACAAGGGCTTCATACTCGGCGACGTTGTTGGAGGCGGCGAAGTGAATCTGGAGTGTGTAGCGGAGTCGGTCGACCTTTGGAGACGATAGCACAATGCCGGCCCCTAGGCCGAGTCGCATCTTGGACCCGTCGAAATGCATGCGCCAGTGCGTCGAGTCGGGGGGGTGGCGGTAGGTACTGGGTCTCGGTCCAGTCGACGAGGAAGTCGGCCAGGGCCTGAGACTTGATCGTGGTGCGGGGCTCATAGAGGATGGTGTGGCCGGCCAGCTGGAGCGCCCACTTGGTGACCCGGCCAGAAGCATGCGGCCATCCGATGATTTCTCCGATGGAAGCTGTGCTGACCACGGTGATGACGTGCTCTTGGAAGTACTGCTTCAGCTTCTTGGCGGTAAAGTACATGTTGTAACACATCTTCTAGTAGTGCGGGTAGTTCTGCTTGGAGTTGGAGAGCACCTCGCTCAAATAGTAGACCGGGCGCTCGACGGCTTGGAACCTGCCCTTCTCTGGTCGCTCGACCACCAGCACCGTGCTGACCGCCCGTAGGTCGCTGCTATGTACAGCAACAACGGCTCCTTGTCGGCCGGCACGACCAGGATTGGTGCGGTGGAGAGCATGCGCTTGAGGTCTTGAAAAGCCTCGTCTGCCTGGTCGTTCCATTCAAAAGACTTCATCTTCTTCATCGCTGGTACAGAGGTAGCGCCCTCTCGCCCAGCCGGCTTATAAACCTGCTAACCGAGGCCAAGCAGCCGGTGAACTTCTGGACATCACGCAGCCGAGCCAGCTTGCGCATGCGCTCGATGGCCTTTATCTTCTCCGGGTTCACCTCAATGCCGCGTTCCAAGACGAGGAAGCCGAGTAGCTTTCCCCCGAGACGCCAAAAACGCATTTTTCCAGGTTAAGCTTGACCTTGTATTCGTGGAGGTTGGCGAATGTTTCCTTCAAGTCGTCGAGGAGCGTGAGGTGCTGCTTGGTCTTCACCATGATGTCGTCCATGTAAACATGGATGTTGCGGCGAGTTGCGGCAGCAGGCATTTCTGCATGCAGCGCTGGAAGGTGGCGTCGGCATTCTTCAAGCCGAACGACATGGTGATGTAGCAATACGCCCCAAAGGGCATGATGAAGGATGTCTTCAGGGCGTCGGCCAGGTCCAGCTTGATCTGGTGGTAGCCGTAGTAAGCGTCCAGGAAGGACAGGAGCTCGCACACGGCGGTCGAGTCGATGACTTTGTCGATCTGCGGGAGGGCAAACGGATCCTTGGGACAGGCCTTGTTGAGGCTCGTGTAGTAGATACACATATGCCAGGTCTTCTTCTTCTTCTTCAGGACGAGGACTGGGT
This sequence comes from Aegilops bicornis, assembly GCA_021605145.1. Lineage (NCBI taxonomy): Eukaryota > Viridiplantae > Streptophyta > Magnoliopsida > Poales > Poaceae > Aegilops > Aegilops bicornis. The sequence continues at coordinate 606,042,056 of CM038669.1, read as the reverse complement.
TGGCCAGCCGGCCGCCAAAAGCTTGGTGACCTCTTCACCGATGGTTCTTGTCTTCTCTTCGGAAAAATGTCGCAGGGGTTGACAGATAGGCTTGGCGTCCTTCCGGACGTGAAGTTTGTGCTCGGCGTACTTCCTCGGGATACCCGGCATGTCCTTGGGGGTCCATGCTAAGATATCCCAATTCTCACGGAGGAAGTTGACGAGCTCGCCTTCCTATTTGCTGTCGAGGCGGGCGCCTACGACAACGTACTTGCTGCAGCTGGGATCCTCCGGGTTCAGCTTCACTTTCTTGGTCTCCTTGGAGGGCTTCAAGGCGGCCTCGTCGCCCGGGTCCTCGGTCGGGATCGATGCGGCCGAGGCCTCACCCGCCATGGCGACGATCCGGTCGAGCTGGCGCCGCTCCTCAGCAATGACCAGCGACTCGGCCAGCTTGGCGCAGTCTCGGGCGCACTCCGGAGACTTGTGGTAGTCGCCGGTAATGGTGATGAGGCCCTTTGGACCCGGCATCTTCATCTTCATATAGGCATAGTGGGGGACCGCCATGAATTTGGCGAGCGCAGGTTGTCCTATCAACGTGTGGTACGCGTTGGACAGGTCCACCACCTCGAACCAGATCGGTTCGCGCCGGAAATGGTTGCTGTCACCGAATAGGACGTCGAGCCAGACCCGGCCAATGGGGGAGCAGGAGAGGCCAGGTACGATGCCATGGAAGATCGTCCGAGTCGGTTCCAGGTCCTCGGCCTTGAGGCCGAGTTTGGTCATTGTGTCGCGGTAGAGGATGTTGATGCTGCTGCCGCCGTCGACGAGGACTCGGGAAAACTTGCACGTGTGTCGTGCGACGATGGTGGGGTTGAGGACGAGAGCGTAGCCACCCGGATTCGGCATGACTGCTGGGTGGTCCTCCTGCGTCCAGGTGACCGGGCGGTCCGACCAGTGCATGAACTCTGGTTTGGCCGGGACGACGGTGTTCACCTCCTGCCGAAGTGTGACACTCCAAAAATTTTGTTTTGGTTTTCAACAAAAACATGGTTGGTGTTGAAGGGGGTGATTTAAACCCTTCCAAAGATCTCTTTCTCTCAAGAATTTCCCCTTTGGCAAAGGATTTTACTTTGGCATCTTCTTAAACTATGGTGTTGGTTATTTAAAAACCTTTCTTCTGATTCTCTCCTTCTCAAATTTATTTTTGGGATTTATTTTTCTTTTAGAGAAAACCCTAGGAGTTTTGGTTCTTCTGTTATTTTAAAACCACCCACGGTTTTATCTTGCCTCTTGTGGTAAATCTTCCCAAAACCCCTCCTTCCACTTTGGGACAATCCAAATATTCTGACTCAACCAGTCCAACTCACTTTTGGATTTTTATTTCATTTATTTCTTTGCCCAAAACAATTATGTCCATATTTTTTAGCCTAGGTGAATTGCAAAGCAAGTACCTTAATGCCTTTGAACTTTGATCTCAAATCAATTCCTCTGGATAGTCCCTAGCACCCACAACCTAGAACCATCAAGATCTACTCTTCTTCTTTTCAAAATTTTCAAGTTTCAGCTTCTGCAAGTTTGGACCAGATTTGTCAAATTTGGTGAAATTCATATCTCCTCTTCTCCAAAAATTCCACCAAAATTCAGGCAACCTCTAGTTGCAATGAGAAGCCACTCCACCAAAAATCAGCTCAAGGAAAAATCCCCACGTGCCAAAATCATTCTGTCGAACACCTAGCATGCCTTTGTCACTTTGTACTTTCGAGAGTAATTGAGACATTCAGAAATTCAGTTTTGTCGATGCTGGTCACTTGTCAATCATGCACTTGGCGCGTTGCGCATGGCTCCTCCTCCTGTCGAGCGCCCGCCAGACGCAGCACTTGGCTGGTTCTCGGCGTCGGTGGCACCATGGCCCGTCATCCGCTGGCGTCTTCCATGGCCGGGACCTCCCATGGCGGACAACGGGGGCACCCTGCGACACAACACCGTTCGGCACCGCCACGCCACATCGACTCCGCATGGGCGTCTCCTTGCCAGCGCCTGCTTGCGCCTGACGTCGCCGTGGCTGGCACGTGCGTAGCGCGCCCTCTGCCGCCGACATGCCGCACGGCGTTCCGTTGGGGACAGAGCCGTAACCACCTACCTGTTGAGTTAGGCACCGGGATGGACTCAGTGCTCCGTCCAGTCGATGCTCAAGCTCCTAAACCTACCATCCAGCCACAGCACCGCCGTAATCACTCGCCGGACTTATCCCGTTCTCGGCAACCGCCTCGGCCCGGCTATATATAGCTCCTCCGATGTCAGGACCCCGATTCCAAGTCACATCGATCTAGCCGGTAGCACCTCATATCACTTTGCAGCCTCACGCACGGTATTCCCATGGGTGTCGCCTTACCATGGCCCGGGACCGTTTGCGCCTTTTGGCTCACGTATATGATAGTGTCGCTAGCATCCATATGACAGAGAACCCGGGCCGACATGGCTAGTCGTGAACCCAAAGCGGCACTAACCCATGGGGACAGGCATACATGAATCACATCGAGCATGTCGGTCATCAACGTGTGAATCCGGGCTGTAGCATCGGGCTAACAGGACTCCGCATCCCGGCTGTAGTAGGCTAGGCAGGACTACGGATGTCACCGCGTGACATTTCCCCGAAGGGACAGACGTAGGAACGAAGGGATACACATGCCGGCTACCAAGTGTCCAAAGTGTAGTCTTTGGGCTAGCGAGGACTCGTGAACTGGCATGTAGCGGACTACTATCGCTCAGGAAGCACTAGACTACATTTCCCCATAAGAGAGGCTGCCAAGGATAAACAACTAGATTGTCGGATCCCACACATACCAAGCATTTCAAACATACACACAATATGCTCAATATGTGTAAATACAACATGGCATCACAACATAACTCTACGACTCAAAGTATTTATTCATTAGGCTCGGGAGCGAGATATTACAAACATGGGTCTCATGACCCAACATTGAAACATTCAAGCAACAAACACAAGCGGAAGCTTAACATGTCTGAATACAGACATCTACAAATGAAAAGGGCTGAGAAGCCGGACTATCTACCAGATCCCGCCGAGGGCACAAGATCGTAGCTGAGGTAACCAGCTAAACGTCGAAGTCCAAGCGGATCTACTAGCGAGACCGACGCCTCTCTCGCAAAAACATAAAATAAGCAAACGTGAGTACAAATGTACTCAAGAAGACTTACATCAGAACTAACTACATATGCATCATTATCAATAAAGGGGTGGTGGAGTTTGACTGCAGCAAGCCAGCTTTGACTCGGTGGCTATCCCGAACTACGATTGCAAGTAACTCTTTGAGGTGGCGCACGAGTCCACATATTCACCATATCAATACACCACTATGGATCCGCTCCGTCTCCCTACGAGAACGCCATCCATAGCACTCACGCTTATCTTGCGCATTTTAGAGTATCCACTTTCACTTGTCTATGAACTATGCAAGGGTCCAAGTTTCCATATCCGAGGAATCCGGCTATTCGAATAGATAATGATAACCCTGCAGGGTGTACTTCTTCACACACGCCGCCACTTATCGCATACAGACACGTCATGTACCTCGGCAACCTTCAAGCAGAAGCCGGGCGAGGGAGTCGGCCACGACCTGGCTAACCACACAAGTCTCTCGTCCAGGTTTATCACCTATTCCGGTTCCATCCGCAAGGAGATCTGGCCGGGGTGTCGCTCACGGCCCCAAACGATGTGAGCAGGGTTCCCAAGCCCACCATCCGGGTGCCACTTGGTACACCGGGCCATTGTGCCTAGTCTGTCCCAAGCCCACCTGTACCGGGTGCCACTTGGTAGACTACTAACACTACCTACAAACACCAGAAACTAGTTGCAACTCCTGGACAGAGATCAAGTTGATTAATAAGTCGAGAGAGCTTGGAGCGCCCGAAGCCCAATGTGTGGTAGTAACTGTTCATGGATCACAAACACAGAACTCAGTTCCTAAGGACGGCTTCAATGAGACAACCCACCATGTACTCCTACATGGCCTCTCACCGCTACCTTTACCAAATCGTGTTCACATACTTAGCTCACACACAGTAGGACATGTTCACAAGCCTCCGATCCATCCCCGATGAATCAGACCTGACTCAACTCTAAGCAGTAGCAGGCATGACCAACAAGCATGAATGAGTAGGCACATCAGGGCTCAAACAACTCCTACTCATGCTAGTGGGTTTCATCTATTTACTGTGGCAATGACAGGTCATGCAGAGGAAAGGGGTTCAACTACCGCAGCATGTAACAGTTGAATCGATGTTGTACTAATGCAGTAAAAGAGAGCAGGAGCGAGAGAGTGGGATTGTATCGGAATGAACAAGGGGGTTTTGCTTGCCTGGCACTCCTGAAGATATTATAGCTCTTCATCGGTGTCATCGAACTCATCGTCGGTATGTCGTCTACTGAGAGGGGACAAATACCGGCAAACAAGGAAGAACTCAATCAATGCAGTGCACAATATGATGCATGATCATGACATGTCAGAATGCGGTGATTTGAGCTAATGCAACTAGCAACAGATTAAATGAAGTTGGTTTGAATCCAAGATTCAAATTCAAACTCCATATATGGATATTAAATTGCCATTTATATGCTTTGTGCTAAACAGCAGCTATAAGTTGTTCTAACATGCATGAAAATGGTACAGATGGATATATTGGATTTTTCTGATCATTTTTCGTATATAAATTATTTAATTTGGAGTTACGGTTGAATTTATATGAATTTTACATGTTTTAAACATTTTCTGGAATTTCTAAGTATTTAGAATTAAACTAATTCCAGAAAATGAATTACTGCGTCAGTGCTACATCATCATGACGTCAGCGAGTCAACGGGGCAGCCCAGGTCAACTGACCAGTGGGTCCCGCGTGTCAGTGATTAGACTAACTAACCTAATTAAAATTAACCCTAACTAACTTGGTTAGCCGGGCAGGGCCCGCACGTCAGTGACCCAGGGGGGGGTCAAATCCCGGTCAAGCGGGGTCAAAACCGCTGTTGGGGATGTAACTACTGAATATAAACCGCCCTGAAGGGGCCGGTTTACCCTCGGCCATAATTGGGGCCCACGAAGACTCAGAAGATGGCGATTGATGTAGAGTTTAGAGGCCCGGAGGCCAGGGTAATTAGGGCCCATAATGGTAAAACCGCCATACCATGTAACTTGTGTTGTAAGATAAGAGAAAGAAGAGACCGAGCCGGACACTTGTATGAGCCGCCTCGAACTCAGAGACCGCCGGACGCCAACCCGTGTATATAAGGGACGGCCCGGCGGTTTAGGGACGCATACAACAACAATTCGAGGCTTAGGCGAAGGTATTGCTCCCTAGTCGTCGAAATCACATCAATCCCATCACAACTAGACGTAGGCTTTTACCTTCATCGAAGGGGCCGAACTAGTATAAACTCTCGTGTCTTTGCGTCCACTTTAACCCCTCTAAGTTAACCCGTACGATGGCCCCGCGACTAAGTCCTTTCATGAGGACATCTGCCGTGACAATTCCACGACAGTTGGCGCCCACCGTGGGGCTATCGCACGATGGTTTGATGATCTTAGAGGGCAAGTTCGAAGGACTCGAAGGCTATGCTGTAGGTCGGATGACCAAGAGTCGTCCGCGCAAGCTCTACATCGACGATGCAGGCTGGGGCCCCGAGGCCGCTCGATTGAGTACGGGTACCGGGTCCCCTTTGGTGGCATACACGTGTTCATCGGCAAGATCGATGAGCCGTGGCCTGGCCGGACATCTGCACCGACCTCGCCGAGACGGCTCGGGGCGAAGAAGAATCCTGCCTCGCTAAACCGGGTTGTCGGCGTGCTTCGTGGGAGTCATCCACGGAGGAGACTATGAGGGCGGATCAGCATCCGGTGGCGAAACCGTTGTCTACTCGATGACGAAGTCGTCGACCGGGAAATTGAGTCCCGTACCAGCCGCAAGATGGCGGATCGGGGCTGTTCCGACGATGAGAGTATTCCGACCTTTGATCTGCCCAACCGGGTGGGAATATTCATGGCCGGTACACAAGCGACGCTTCACTCTTCGACCGCCGCCAATGGTCGCCGGTTCAACAAGCGATGGCAGCCGGGCAGAGGCCCTGTGCGCCCGCCGGCTCAAGTTTTATCAAAACTATTTGATGCATTGGCTGTGCTCATGGCAGAGGCTAACCCGGCAGATCAAGACCTGCATAATGCGGAGATTGCAAAGGTGAAGGAGCAGATCACTCAGGCTAAAGTGGATCTGGCAGCCGCAGACGTCAGGATGATGGCGGAGCGGGCCGCTTTGGATGCGCAGGCTTATAGGCTCATGCTGGATCAGAACGCGTCGCATGAAGTCATGAAAAGAAAGTATAGATCCCGTTTGCCCTCGGTTTTCGACGGAAGAGACCTCTTCAACACCCCAGGAGCAGGGACCAGTAATCCGCCGCTAGTGGTGAGCCGGGCGGAAGCACCTGGGACGGGCGCGCCGATTCAGCCCCGTGTGATAGATCTGCCTCGCCATCACGCCGGCGCGCCTCAGGCTGTGCTAACACCTCCAGGTCACTACTCCAAACCGATGGATAACCTTGTTGCGGCTGCGGCGCGGTTGGAGGCGATTCCAATCGAAGGCGACTCACCACAGGCGGTGGAAACACACAGGGTCAAAGAGCTCCTGAGGATGGCCCTGGCCCAACAGGAAGCGTACTCATACAGCCGTGATCGGATCCACTCCACCCCCCGCCCAAGCCGGAGTTATAGCCGGCACACAGATGAACCTGCCGTGTCAAGTAATGCGCAACGCGGGGCACCTCGCGGCAACAACCCGGTGGGTGACTTCGAAAACGCTCAAGAGGTGGTGGACCGGGCCAGGGCACGTAGGGAGGCCTAGTTAGCAGCACATCATGAGGATCATCAGCTCGCATCGGTTCGACCGACCATCTTCGAGCCCGGGGTTACATCTGGCTCTTTGGGGGTGCCTTGCCTCGTCCCCGCTTTACGCAATGTACGCTTGCCCAAAGACTTCAAGGGGCCACGCAAGGTGCCCAATTATACCGCCGATCTGGCTCCAGAGGCGTGGATAGAAAGCTATGAGATGGCCATGGAGATGCTGGATGTGGATGAAGCTGCATGTGCAAAGGATTTTACCATGATGCTTGAAGGCACGGCCCGTACTTGGCTGAAAAACTTGCCACCTAATTCCATCAGTTCATGGACCCGCTTGGGGACCGGTTCATTCAGAATTTCAAAGACACTGTAAGCAGCCCATGTCTGTGGTGGACTTGGCGGCTTGTGTCCAGCCGAGGGGGAACCCACAACCCATTGGGTGCGCCGTGTTTGAAGTTCTACATTCTTCGACCGGATCAACACCGATTACGCAATCTTAACCCTAGAGAGCAACCGCCGTTCGAAACTTTAAAATTGAAGCTGAGTCGCATGAAGCGCTTTTTGCAATGACATGGGCACTCTCATGGGCGTTTTAGTGAAGTACGCTGATTCCGATAGTACCAAGGATCCCGAGTCCGAGGAGGAGGATGGAACAGGAAGGGAAAATGTAACAGCAACTCCGTAAGCCAAAGAAGCATCACTCGGCAGGTAACGGAGGATACAAGCGTAAGGCGAATGGTAACATGGGCTTTGTAGCCAACACCAATGTGCAGGACAAGGGTCAACGGCGCAAGGGTAAACATCCGAACCGAGGAGGTGCGCCTAATCACAATCCGGACCGGTTGAATTATCTGCTGAACCAACCTCGTCTCAAGCATGGGACGAAGGAGGCGCCAAAGAAACCACCTCTGGAAGGATTGTTACATTATGTAGGAGTTCAAAAGTTCTAATGCTTTCCGGTATGATCAAGGGCCCAGCGGCGGTTCAGGGTCCGGCCCGGGTTACGGTGGAGGAAATTCTGGTCCAGGGTTCAATGGTAATCCGGGCGGGCAGAACAATCAGAACAATCAGAAGATTCAGAACAATCAGAACAACCAAGGTGGTTACAATCAGCAGCAGCAGCAGTCGGGTTATCAAAGCAATCCGAAGCAGTTGAATGGTGGACAGTATCACGTCTTCACCACTAGTTTGGACAAGCGAGACCGGAAACTTCAGAAGCGGGCGGTCAACGTTGTTGAACCGCCGTGCCGCATTACCTACGCTGGTCAGAGCAGCCTATTGTGTGGAGTAGAGAGGATCATCCTCCCCGGGTTGACAATCCGGGTCAACTAGCCCTAGTGGTGGCGCCTCAGGTGGGAGGATACAAGTTCACCAAGGTGCTTATGGACGGAGGGAGCAACATCAACATCCTGTATTATGAGACCTTCCGTCGTATGGGGTTAACGGATAAACATCTCAAGCCGTCCAATACAGTGTTTCATGGTGTGGTGCCCGGCAAGTCAGCATATCCGGTTGGTAAAATAGCTCGAGGTGGCCTTTGGGGATGAACATGACTCCAGATCGGAAACATTGACATTTGAAGTGGTGAAAATTCAAAGCCCTTACCACGCCTGTTTGGGCGGCCGCTTATGCCAAGTTTATGGCGCGACCTTGTTATGTTTATTTGCAGCTAAAAATGCCGGGTCACAAAGGGACGATAACGGTTCATGGGAGCCGCAAGATCGCTTTAGAGTGTGAGGAAGGTGATGCGGCTTACGCAGAGTCGGTTTGTGCCAATCAAGAGCTCAAGTACTATAAAGACAAGGTTGATCCGGCGGATATGACCCGTTGAAGAAGCCAACTATGAGCGCGATCCGGATCTGAAGTTTAAGTCGGCGGCCGAGACTAAACTTGTTGACTTTGTGCCCGTGATTCGCCCAAGCAGTTCATCATCGGTGCTAACTTGGATCCTAAATAGGAAAGCGCGCTCATCGAAGTTCATCCGTGAGAATCGGGACATTTTTGCATGGAAGCCTTCCGACATGCCAGTGTGTACCGAGGGAACTTACGAGCACACTCTTAATGTTGATCCCAAGTACAAACCGGTAAAACAGTTCCTTCGCCGGTTTAACGAGGAAAGGCGTAAGGCCATTAGAGAAGAGGTTGCCAGGCTCTTAGCAGCAGGTTTTATCGTTGAAGTTTTCCATCCAGAGTGGCTTGCTAATTCGGTGCCGGTCCTTAAGAAAACGGCACTTGGCGCATGTGTGTGGATTACACAGATCTTAACAAGGCTTGTCCAAGAGATCCTTTCGCCTCCCCGCATTGACCAGATTATTGATGCTACGGCGGGTTTTGAGCGCTTGAGCTTTTGGATGCGTATTCTAGATATCATCGGATAAAAATGGTGGTTAAGGACCAGGAGAAGACATCGCTTATCACTCCCTTTGGAGCCTTCGCTATGTGTCTATGCCTTTTGGGCTCAAGAGCGCCCAAGCAACTTATCGGCGTTGTGTATGTAATTGCTTACATGAACAGATCGGCATAGAACGTACATGCTTATGTGGATGATATTGTGGTTAAGTCAAGGAAGAAGGAAACACCGATTGAGGATTTGAAAGAAACCTTTGACAACTTGCGGGTGTACAAGATGATGCTTAACCCGACCAAATGTGTTTTCGGTGTTCGGCAGCAAATTATTGGGTTTCCTTGTGTCCAACAGGGGATTGAAGCTAATCCGGAGAAGATTATAGCTATCACCTCTCGGCTAAGCCAAAGTGTATCAATGATGTCCAGCGATTGGCAGGTCGGATTGCCGCTACCGAGCCGGCTTATCACCGCGGAGAGAAGGCCATTCCTTTGTACCCGTCAAGAAGACGTATCAGTTTGTCTGGAGTTCAGCCGCTGATGAAGCATTGGAGGATTTAAAGCGGCAATTGGCCAACCCGCCTGTTCTCGCTGCTCCCATTGACAAGGAGCCGCTTCTGCTATATATTGCTGCTAATGTCGGGGCAGTTAGCATAGCCATTGTGGTAGAACGGAAGGAGGCAGGGAAGGATTATCCGGTTCAACATCCGGTTTATTACATCAGCGAGGTGCTCATTGAGTCCAAGCAGAGATATTCGCATTGGCAGAAGCTGGTGTATGGAGTCTATGGCAAGCCGGAAGCTTAAGCAGTATTTTCAAGGGCATCCCATCACGGTGTTCAGATAAGCACTTTTGGGTGATATCATACATAACCGGAAGCGATCGGTCGGATTGCTAAGTGGGCCATAGAGCTTGGGCCGCACGATTTAAGGTATGTGCCTCAGACGGCAAGAAATCCTAGGCACTTGTGGATTTCATTAATGATTGGACGGAGTTACAAGCGCTGAAGAAAAGTCGGATCATACCTATTGGACCATCCACTTTGACGGGTCCAGTGCAGCTTGAGGGCTCGGGGCTGGAGTTGTGTTAACTTCCCACGAGGTGAAAAGTTTTGTTACGCCCTCCGCTTAATGTTCCCTTGTACTAACAATGCAGCTGAGTATGAAGCCTTGCTCCATGGTCTTCGGATGGCTAAGGAGATGAATCTAAGCCGGGTTAAGTGCTTCGGTGACTCGGACTTGGTGGCCCAACAGGTGTCAGGCACTTGGGATTCCAAAGACCCACTCATGGCTGCATATCGTCGGGAGGTGGATGTTGTTGCAAGTCATTTTAAAGGCTATCAGGTGGACCATGTGGATCGTCGGAAGAACGGTTGGCGGACGCTTTAAGCCGTTAGGCTCTCAACGCAAACCGGTCCCGCCTAATGTCTTCCTTGATGTATCGCATAATCCGTCACCAAGCTTCTCGATGAAGTAGATTCTGCTATTCCCGATCCGGAGGCTCGGTTGGTGGCAGCCCTGCATGTCATTCCGGATTGACGCCTCCCTTATTTGGCGTACATGAGCTGGGGCGATTTACCGAAGATGAGACGCTGGGTCCGGCAGATAGTTCGGGCGGTCTAAGTCTATGGCCATTGTTAATGGCGAGTTGCATCATTGCGCGGTGTCGTATGCGTTTCAGCGTTGTGTGTCCCCGAGGAAGGCTGTGAAACATTGCGTGAGATCCACGAAGGGGATCGTGGTCACCACGCCGTTCAAAATCCTTGGTGGCTATAGGCGTTCCGCCATGGTTTTTATTGGTTGACCGCCTATGCCGATGCGGAATATCCGGTCGACGATGTGATGGTTGCAAGAAGTTTTCTAGACGTCCTCATATACCGCCCAAGAATTGAGGATGATTCCAATTACTTGGCCGCTATGCGACTTTGGGGGTTGGACATGGTAGGACCTTTAAAAGGTCCAAGGACAAGAAGACACACTTACCGGGTAGCAATCGACAAATTTACAAAGTGGGTCGAGGCGAGCCTGTTAGCAAGTGTGATGCGCCACGCGGTTCAGTTCATTAAAAGGGTGATCTTCGGTTTTGGTTTCCACACAAGATCGTCACGTATAATGGTACCAATTTGTCCAAAGGTGCCATGAAGGAGTTTTGTGAATGTGAGCACATCCGCTTGACGCTTTCTTCAAGAGCTCACCAACAGTCCAATGGTCAAGGTATGAGCTAATCAGAGATCCCGAGAGGTATCAAACCCCGCTTATGGTCCCTTTACAGAGGACGCCGGGCTGTTGGGTAGAAGAGCTACCATCTGTGTTATGGAGTATCAATACTACCCCTAACAGATCCAATCGGATACACACCGCTCTTTATGGTCTATGGAGCGGAGGCGGTCCTCCCGATGATATCCGTCATGACTCGCCTCGTGTGGCAGCCTATGTTGAGGCAGATAACGAGGCAAAGACGGCAGACGCTTTGGATCGATCGGATGAAGAACGAGATATGGCGGCTGCTCGCCGGGCGATTTACAGCCAGGATCTTCGCCGGTATCACAATGACGGGTCGTAACCGTAACCTTTCAAGAAGGAGACTTGGTACTTCGCTCATTCAAGACCGCACAGATATGCACAAGCTATCCCCACCTTGGGAAGGGCCTTTTGTGGTCAGCAAGAATCGCACAACGGGTCATACTATCTCGATTGATATTCGAGAGCATAAAGATTCACGCACGTCAGAAGAGGAGACCAACAGGCCGTGGAACATAGCTCATCTTCGGCCTTATTATACCTGAGCCATCGGCTCTCCTTATGTACATATTATGACAATGTATATATTATGAATAAAGGCAATAAACCGGAGCCTCGGTTAAAGCGAGGTATCCGTTCTATCAAAATCCGGCTTGGGTACATGGAGTTGTTGTTTTAAAACGTCCTCCGGTTTATCCCTTGAGCTTGCTCTTCAGAAGCTTTTAAGATGTCATCTGGGGGCTTGGTCGTGTCCGAACCAATGCAACACCTTTTGATAGGCGAAAGCCACCAGATCACTTGGGGACATGGTCAAATCTGAACCAATCACGCCTCTTGATCGGCCTAAGGCCATAGAGTCACTTGGGGGCTTGGTCGAACCCGAACCATTGCCACGCCACTTGATCGGCATAATGCCACGGTTTCAGTTGGGGACCCGACTGACTTGAACCATAGCTACACCTTATTGGGAGCTTGGTCGTGCCCGACCATGGTAATGCCATCTAATCGGCTCAGTAAAGCCTCTTTCTGCAAATTGTTATTTGATTTTTTGTTGCGTTTTTAAACCGATAACATTTTTTCAAACCGGTTCAACCAGTCAATTGGCGGCTTTCAGTTTCTTTTAATCCGGAAATAACTTTTCCGGTTTGACTTTTCCTGTTAACATCCCATTATGGAGTAACAGGGGGCCTAACATGACCCGGCATGGTTTACATGGTAAACCGGTATTATAAACACAGGAGCTGTTTTCTCCTTTGACGGTAATGGTTTATACAACCTCCGCTTCCAGGTTGGCTAAGCCAACTTCATGCCCGACGCTGGCAGGTATTTTTGTATCACAAAATTTTGATCATATACCTCAATATTTCCTTACATATACATATGAGCGTCACAAGCCGGCTGGCGACACAAGCCGCCGTGGCGGTTTAAGAATTTGTGATTGCAGGAAAAATAGATTGAAGGTTTCGATTATTCAATCAAAAGTATCAGCGCCTCTGCGCGAAGGTTGCAGACTGAAGGCATAAAGGCATATTCAAAAACAAAAGTGCTGGCTATTCTATTACAAGGCCTTCCAAGGCCCAACATTTCGAATGGCGTTATGACTAGCAGCTTATGCTGCATCAACCGGCTTGACGGATTAAGCCTCCTCGCCGGGTTGACGTGAAGAAGATGGGTCGTCTGGCGTCGGTTCAGCTTCTTCTTCTTCATCACCCAAGGGCCAGAAGTCATTGGTAGACCAGTCAATCCGGTTTAAAGCCTGAAAGACAGCCTCTTCACTTATAAGCTCAGCCGGATCAACGTCAGGGGCATAAGTGTGCTTACGGATTGGAGGAACAAGGTTACGCACTTCGGAATGACAAACTCCACCGCTTTGTTGTTTGCATCATAGAAAGAGCGGTAAACCGCCAGTTAGCTTCGCTGCCGCTTGACTCCGCCAGAGGACGCACCTCCTTTGTTATTCGCTTGAGGCGTCATTATCAAAGGCTTCGCCGCTTTTCTTGAGCGCTGGGAATCCCTTTGGCTATGTCCCGGATCAAGGTCCGCTATCCATGCCTTAGCGAGTTAGAGCCAATAAAGTGCCAGCCCGGTCATGGATTGTTTCAACTCTTCAAGTTGTGCGGAATCATGGATAGCCGGGTCCGGTATCTTTGATCAAGGACGAGCTGTGTTATCATATGATGTAGCGATATGACTCATTGGGTGCCGGTATACAGCTGCTCAATCAACGTGTATGCAGCCTTGAGCTTCTTCCGCATATCGAGCCCGGATGAGCAATGCGCTTCCTCGCAGACCGGTTTAAGACAGCTCAAAGTTAAACTGGCAGAAATATCAAAACAGAATAGTAACCAGTGAAAAATCTCTTACCAAAGATCGCAGAGGTCATGGCATTAATTTGGCGCTTTAGTCCGGTGAGCTCTTCTGTCACCGGTTTAAGAGCCGCTTCAGCATCTTCCGCCCGTTTTAGCAAACCAACCTTCTCGGTGTCCCAGTTGGCCTGCTCGGATTTATACCACTCCTTGAGCTGCTCCATAGTGGTCAAGGCAGTTTTCAATTCATCCTTGGCTTTGGTGGCTTCTGCTTGTTGAGTCTTCAGATTGGCATGAAGGTCCTTGAGTTGTACGGTTTGCTGGTATATATCACTCTGATAAAAAATGGAGCACATTAGTTGTTTCATTATGAAGTCCCAAGCTTATTACAGGTATTCAACTTGGCACTTGGGGGCTAATGGCTAATTGATCTCATCTTGCTATGGTCATACATGTTAAAATCCCGGTTTAACTATGCTAAGTTGAACCGGCCCTTGGGGGCTACAACACTGAAGTTTGAGACGTATGAGTTTTATATTAAGTCCCGGTTTAACTATGCTCAATTGAACCGGCCCTTGGGGGCTACTACACAACAAAAGTACAAGAGAGGCATAACTCCTTACCTCATAGCGTTCCTTCATACGATTCACCGCATCAAGCTTCAAGTCACGACTTGTGTAGAGTCGGTTCAGAAAGCCAGAGTGAAGTTCTTGAGCAGAGAAGTTATGATAAGCTGACAAATCAGTTTTCCCCTTCTCTTTACTCATGGCAGTAGACTCTTCCTTGGCGCTGTGTTTTGATAAAGCGACCGGATTGCCAGGGGCGGTATAGGCGGTGCCCGTCACTACGACATCATCATCTTTGGCCGGCTGGCGATTGGCATTCTTCCTTGGGCTTGGTGTTTTCATACCCAGGCTCGGCGTTTGCCAAAGAATCGCTACTGCTCTGCTGCAAGACTCGGTGGAAGCAGGATGTGAGGTTTCCACTTGGGCATCCGGTTCAACCTCTCGCGGATTAGCATTGTTGTCTTGGTTCAACCCAGCAGAACTGTTTTTAGCAACTTCGGGCTTTTCGCCATGATGCTCTGGAGTCTTCTCGGATCAGCATCCACATGAGGGTCAAGGGTTTTCGCCTTCTTACTTAAGCGAGCCTTGGTGCTGCAATATTCAGAGTTAGAGTGTGATGAACCGACAAATGCGAAGAAAACAAAAAGAGCATTATGCTTACCCCGCAGCAACTTTAAGAGGAGGCGGTTGAGTGGTTGATGAACCGCCAGATGAGTTGGCAGAGGCACGATAATTCGGATCGAGCGGATTGAGAGGACATCGGAAGAAACCTTTCAAAGGATAACGCTTTGGGGAACAAATCACCTCGGACGACGCTTCCGGGTTGGGGTGTCAGTAAACCGGACGATGTAATTTTTTGACCGCTGTGCCGGGTCGTACGGCGCTCTTCAGCCTGCTGTGTCTTCAAAGAAAGGTTCGGATTCAAATGAGCACGGGAGTGAGATTTTTTCACTTTCCGGACTGTGCGGTGAATTCTTTTAACCGGCACAAGATCAGATTCGGAAGAAAGAAGGATTACCTCAACAGGATCGGCATGACTGGCTTCAGCATCATCCTGGGAATTGAAACTATCAATAGGATGAAGGATAAAAAGGGACAAAGTAAATCAAGCTTTACCTCAGCTTCTGAATCTTCTTCTTCCGGCGGATCAGAAGACTCGGCGGTTTTCCTCTTACCAGCTTTCTTGGTGGTCTTGGACTTTATACGAGGAACCCGGGCCGGTTTGGTTCGTTTCCAGAAGGAGCTGTTAGCACGAGAAATAACAAGGATTAATATATATCAATAAGGCATTAATATCCGAAGAGCGATGAGCGGAGCCTTACATGCAGCGGTTTGTTGGAAACAGAATGGGGCCAACCCGGTTTGGCTGCAAACGGAGATCGGCTCATCGAGCATCTTCTTCACTATCTCAGTGACTTCAAGCTCAGTTATTGGTAGTTCGTGACGTCTTTGAGGGTCTTTGACGCTACCAGTGTATTCGTGCATCAATCCGGGGTGGCGGCTTAATGGCAAGATGCCCCAAGAAACCCAACATCGAACAAGGTCAATACCAGTAAAGCCATTGGCCATTAGAGCCCGAAGTTTGATAATTTGAGGCGCAAAATTCTTCCGTTCTGTGGCGGTCAAGCGTAAAAGGCAATGGGTGATGGTTGCTAATTTGGTGAGGGCGGTAGCCCGACAAGGGGTTCTCGCTGTTAGGAGCGGTATTCGGCAGTAGAACCAGGTTTGGTTCCAATCTTTTGGATGGCTATGGTGTTTTGCGTGAGGAAAGTCTACTTCCTTCCTTTTACGGATTGAAACGCCACCCAGTTCCGTGTTAGGACCTTCGAAAACTCCGACGGGCGGTTCAAATGAAAGAAATCCGGAACAGCTCCACAGATGGTTCTTCTTGAAGATAGACTTCACAGAAAACTTGGAAATTGCATATATTGGACACAGAGTTCGGACCAATATCTTGTGGATGGAGTTGGAAACTTGCGAGGACATCCGGAAGAATTTTGATCCGGCGGGCTGAATCCCGGTCTAAGTGCTGCATAAATACAATTACTTCTCCTTCTTGAGGTTCAGGAGGGCATTCGGCATCCGGAACACGCCAATGGAGGACATTTTTGGAGGCTAAAGCGCCGGTGGTGACATATCCATTGAGTTGCATCTCAGTGATCTTGGACCAGACCCAATTGCAAGCTGAGAATTGTTTGGCCATTCCGGAAGAAGAAACTGCGAAAGGAAAAGTAAAAAAATGGTTCACCGTTAACGGTTCAGACATATTATACAATGCTAAACCGGCAATTTGGCAGTCAGTTCCAATTTCCGGTTTAACTGAGGACTAATGGAGTATGGCGGATTAGCTATCAAAAAATTAAACCGCCCTTAGGAGGAAGAGACAGAACTGGAAAATCTGCTAAGTGTGGACAGAAACAGGTTTCACATATGAATGGAATTAATTTGGATCTACCGAAGATTCAGTAAGGAAAAATTTCTGCGACCCATGCAAGCCTTATAAAGGGCAGGGAAGTTCGTATGCGTTCTAACAAGAGGATCTGAACAAAAGAAAGATGTGCAAAGTGCTAAATTGAAGGCGGAGCGATTACTACAGGATATATGCTACGGTTGGGATAAAAAGCCATGGCAGAGCAGGTATGAAGAGACTAGGGATGAACACCTATGAGCAGCGATATGAACAGGAGCCTCAAGATGCGGATCTAGGGCATGAGGAGGAGCCTTACCCGATGCACAGAACAGCGGAGGAGCGCCGAGAGTCTCTGGTACAACCATGTTGATGCAGCGGCCTTGCACTGACACGGCGTTCGGAGGTCGGAGGCGACGGCGGAGCTTCAGAGCTGGAGCGTCGCGAGGAAGAAGAAGCGCGGAAGGAGGAAGAAGAGAAAGGTCCTTCCGGTCTATTTATAATGGGACGGAGTAATTAACATGCGCGAGAATGGAGGAGTTAAAAGCGGCAGACGGCGCAGCGGTCGCCTCGATTTCCGGGATAATATTAAATGAAGGGAATCTTACTGTTTGGGCTTCTTTAATAAAGATGACTTCAAGATGCTCTGTTGTTGTGGTCGTAGGATGACGTCACGGCGGTTTAAGCAGATGGCGGTTTATGAAATATGAAGGAAGATATTCAGAGTTACCTAAGATGTTGAAGATTAACATGAACAGGTTCAAGTCAATCTGGGGCCTAATGTTGGGGATGTAACTACTAAATATAAACCGCCCTGAAGGGGCCGGTTTACCCTCGGCCATAATTGGGGCCCACGAAGACTCAGAAGATGGCGATTGCTGTAGAGGTTAGAGGCCCGGAGGCCGAGGCTAATTAGGGCCCATAATGGTAAAACCGCCATACCATGTAACTTGTGTTGTAAGATAAGAGAAAGAAGAGACCGAGCCGACACTTGTATGAGCCGGCCTCGAAACTCAGAGACCGGCCGGACGTCAACTTTGTGTATATAAGGGACGGCCCGTGGCGGTTTAGGGACAGAACAACAACAATTCGAGGCTTAGGTGAAGCTATTGCTCCCTAGTCGTCGAAATCACATCAATCCCATCACAACTAGACGTAGGCTTTTACCTTCATCGAAGGGGCCGAACTAGTATAAACTCTAGTGTCTTTGTGTCCGCTTTAACCCCTCTAAGTTAACCCGTACGATGGCCCCGCGACTAAGACCTTTCATGAGGACATCTGCCGTGATAATTCCACGACACCCGTCGGACCCGGTCAACGGCTCATCGCCGACGACGATAGAGACGGCGGAGGGCTGCGGGATTGCACCTCCGACCAACCAAACCAACGGCGGAGGCCATCTACGTGACGAGGAGGCCCAGCCGCATCGATTGGTGCCATCGGTTTCGCCGGAGGTGGCCTGGAACAACGGCGGCGTCCACTCCCGCGGCGGCCGGAGTTCGGCGAGGTTGGAAATGGGGCTGTGGGGCACGGCGGGGCGAACGCCTGGTTGCTACGGCTTCCTAGTGATATGCTGAGCACGGTGACATGCTCGGAATCAAGCCAACGTGGCTGTGGCCACGACGGCGATGTCTTGGTGGCGGCGCGGCGGTCGAGCTTCGGTGCGATGTTGTGGTGCTTGAGAGCAGGAACGGAAAGGGGGAGGAGGAAGAGGAGCTCACGGGGAGTCGGTTGAAGCAGACGGCGAGCTCGGGGAAGGCCGGAGCTGAGCGGGCTGGCGAGGTCGATCTCCGGTGGCTGAGGAGGGGAAAAGCATCGGTGGCGGCGTTGCAGCGCGTCCGGGGCCTCGTGGATCATCGAGGAGATCGGGGACGTCAAGACGGAGCCCGCAGACACGGCGAGGGGTCGAGGGGGAGGCAGTGGCCGCGACTATGGCGAATGGCGGCGGCGGACCCGCTCGGGCATGAGGGGGAGAGGACGAGGGGGAGAGCAGAGGAGGGGAGAGTGGTGTCCAGGGGTCGGGGAGGTGCCGTAGAGGCGCTTCGAGGCGTCATGTTGGCGCTGGGCGACGGCAGGCTGGGTGGTGGCGTGGCGGCGCGTGGCGGCTGTGTCGCTCCTACGCCTCTTGGCAGAGGTAGGCGATGATCGGCACGGCCAAAGACAAAGGTTGGGCTGGCGCTGGGCTGCCAGGTAGGCTGCGCCAGGTAAGTGGCTGGATCCTTTCTCTCTCTCCCTTTTCTAATTATTTCAGTTTTCTATTATTCTGTAAATTTTTAGGGATTTATTAAAAATACCTATGCATTTTCGAAAATCATGAGACTGCTTGTGGCCACTATTTGGATTATTTCCAATAACCAGAATTTCAGTTCATGAATATTTGGACATTTAATATAATATATAAAATTTAAATGCCCAAATGCAATAAAGGTATGATTTAAATCCAGAGCCCAATATGTCATGGAAAATGTGCATCACCTCTATTTATCAAGCTTTCCAAAGATTTTCCAAGAATGATGAACATTTTTGAAAGTCATTTGGATTTACTGGAAATAATTTGGTTGAACCTAGTGAATTCCTTTAATGCTAGGGTTTAGGCAATCCCCATTTCAGGTTTCTTAGAAATTTAAAAATGATGACATGATGAGCAAGCAAAGTCAAGCAAGGCCGAACTGGGGCTGTGACATCCGAGCTCGCTCTCGACCCCGCACACCTCCACCACCTCACCAGACCCCGCCCAGCCACTTGAAGAGCCTCGAGGGGCCCTTCTTCCTCAACTCCGGCCACCTCCGTCCGCTTCGGGCTCCGGCAGCATTCTCTCTGGTGAGAGCTCCTCCACCACCCTAGGCTTGCCCGTAGCCTCATGCCACCTCTAGGAGACTAACCCCCACTCCAATTTGACCCCAGCAGCTCTCGCCGACGAGACCCACGACTTCCAGAACCACCGTTCGCCGGAGCAAGGGCCGCCGTCGACGTGGTGCTCACCGCGATCACCACCACCACCCACCGACGCGGAAGGGTGCGCTATCACAGAGGTACCCTCGATCCCCACCACGTGGATCGCCGCCGGCGACCACCGCAGCTCTCGGGTGCCGACGAGCTCTGCCGCCTCCTTTTGAATATTCAAACCTGACGGGTGGGACCCGCCCGTAAGCCTCTCTATTCTTTTTTTTCCGAACCATTTCTGAAAGCGTATTCTGGCAAATGCGCTTTCTAATCCGAATTGTTTTCTGGACTTTTCTGCTTAGACCCCTGATAGTTTTCTGTTTCATTACAGAAAGGTCCTTGGACCAAAACTCTTATAACTTTTAAACAGAAAAAGGATTTTTGAGTGATTCTTTTTCTGTCCTCTTCAAAATTTTGTCTAGTTTGTTACCAGATTTATTCGAAAAATATTTGGAATAGTTTTGTGCACCCCATGGTATTTACGTTAGTGCGTGTATTTTTGTATACCGTAGATACCGATGGAGGTGACGGAACCGCGAACTTCACCGAGCTAGACCCCGACTACTCCGAACCAGGCAAGAATGTTTGAACTTTTGATATGATGAGTGTTTGGGCATGTTTTCATTAATTAGTCTCATGGCATGTTCATGAGCATCTCGATGAAAGTTATATCACATAAAAAGTTGAGGCAAGTGAGTTTCGGAAATCCATGAGTTGTTGGAAATGAGTTGCATGGCCATGAGTTGGCGTGAGAATGGGTAGGATGGCAGTGATGTAGCATGCCAGTCTTATGCCAGACCGTTGACCCAGTGTCAACATAAATCAGTCCGGTTCCCGTCCATCTCAACTTCCGTACTACCACATGTCTTCCGCAAGGGATACGGCTTAGTAAGTTGCAAACCACTTTCTGGTACACACCAAATCGAGAGGCCGGGATGAGGGTTCCATGGCCCTGGATTAAAGCCTATCATCCGGTCGGGGCATGGGTGTTTCAGTTGGGACCGAGATGGGGCACCTCTTAGAGCTGCCAGCGATATATAAATTTGATCCCATGCTATTCGAGATTGTGATCTCCCCGTCTCAAAGTTTTCTTTCTTGAACGTTGTCTAGGGTGATTCCTGGCAACGTAAGGTGGGATGGGTGTGTACTGGTTAGTTGTGTTTCCTCCCAAAATGCCGTAAACGGAACTAGTCCTTCGAGACTACGGAAATCCGTTGGCTGTGGATAATTTAGTACAAACTCTGCAGAGTCAATAATCCTTGAAATCATTTTATCCAGGTCAAGTGCTGTGTTCATCTTATCTTGTCAAATGTCAGTCCCGGTGACAGAAACTCCTGAGAACCACATGAGTGTTCAATGTTTATTTCATGTGGATGGACTAACCCGTTTACTGTCTTGTGATGAATACTTTCCGTGAGCACCATTTCTTGTAAGTTATGAATAATGAAGTATAAGCCCTTTCTGCGATGTCGCTGAGACATCCGATTGTGGCATTTTACTTACTTATTTTTGATATAAGCCATTTCTGCGATGTCGCTCAGACGTCCGACTGTGGCATTATTATTTACTTATTTTTTATATAAGCCCTTTCTGCGATGTCGCTCAGACATCCGACTGTGGCATTGTTATTTACTTATTTTGATATAATCCCTTTCTGCGATGTCACTCAGACGTCCGACTGTGGCATTGTTATTTACTTATTTTGATATAAGCCCTTTCTGCGATGTCGCTCAGACGTCCGACTGTGGCATTGTTATTTACCTATTTTTGATATAAGCCCTTTCTGCGATGTTGCTCAGACGTCCGATCGTGGCATTGTTATTTATTTACTTTTGACATAAGCCCTTTACGTGATGTCGCTCCGACATCCGATCGTGGCCCGCATGTCTTTTCTTTCAAAGATAAGCCCTTTATGAGGTGTCGCTTAGACGCCTCGATCGTGGCATACTTTACTTATTTGTTCGCCCTTCGAGGTGTCGCTCCAGACACCCGATTGGTTTTCAGTTTATTTTCTTTGGGTTTTTGAGCGGACTACCGCCGATTCCCTTTTCACATACCTTGTTATACTAATTTGATTGCGCATTGTTAAATTACTCATGACGCATTCATGCATACATTTGTTATATCTTTTGTCCGAACTGTCTTGCGAGTACTTTCAAAGTACTCACCTGGCTTGTTGATTTGGCCAGATGTTGGCGAAGGCGATCTCATGGATGAAGAGTTCGATAGCGAGTCCGACGCCTAGAGGAATCCCAGTCAGTCTCGTGCGACCCCAAGATTAGTCACTGTGTTATATCCGCTTCCGCTACCCAAATAAATTCACCGAGCCTCACCTCGACGCTCGATGAGCCGCCAGTGTAGGAGTCATATTATCCACTCCACTGTGTTATTCCACTACTTTACCTCGAGTCAGTATGCCACCACTCCACTATGTCATATCCGCCACTATGTATAATTATTGGCGTGCTTGTAATAATTTGTTGAGCAACCTCAGCTGGACCCTGTAATATATTAAATGCTACTGGCTTATTGTATCAAGGTTTTGTCTACCACTAAGGAGGATTTTCCTCACACTGGAATTAATAGATCGGTTTCTCAATAAATTTTTTTATTGGAAAACCGGTCGTGACACGAAGGAGGTGCTCGCTGTGCTTGTCCTCGTCGATGCTGGTGAAGACGACGTAGGTCGCGTTCTGGTCCGGGTAGGCGTCGTCGCGCATTGCGCCGCCGGCTGGAGGCGGCGGTGGAGGCGGATGCGGCTGCCCTATGCCTGGAGCCGGAGCCGGAGAAGGCGGGACGTCGCCCCTCATGATGCGCTTGGTGATGCAGCACTGCCGAAGCGTGTGCGTGGACGGCCTTGCGCCGCTGTGGTGCTTGCAGGGGGCATCGAGCATCTCTTCAAAGCTCATGGCGGGTTGCCATGCCGTCTTGTCAGTCTTCAAGTGCTTGGCTGCCAGGTCTGCCATGGACTTGGTGGCCGCGACGAGCCCGTTGTCGTAGCGCTGCGCCAGCTGGTCGGCCTTGCGCTTGTTGTTCTGGTGATGCTGCTGCCAGCTGCTCTCGCCGGCCGACTTCGGAGGAGGAACGGCTTTGCCTTGCCGGCTTCATCCAATGCCACCTGGATTTTCATGGCGGAGTCGGCGTTGGCGTATTTGTTCGCCGTCACCATGAGTGCGGCCATGGTGGCCGGCTTGGAGCGTAAGAGCTTGTGCTTGAGGAGGGTGTCGTCTCGGCACCCGTTGACGAAGTACTAGATTGCATGGACTTCATGGATGCCCTCGCATCTATTCCGGAGCTCGGTCCAGTGTGCGAGGTACTCGCGACCGATCTCCGTAGGCCCTTACACGCACATGGCATGCTGCCTAGGGCGGCCGGGTCGCTTGTAGGTCTCCGTGAAGTTGAGGACGAAGGCTTGCTACAAATCGACCCACGTGTTGATGCTGCCCATCAGCAGGCTATTCAACCAGGTGCGGGCCGACCCTTGGAGCATGAGCAGTGTGTAGCGCACGGCGAGTCGGCGATTGGCACTAGTGATGCCAGTGGCGATGGTGTAGTCGGTGAGCCAATCCTCTGACTTCATGGTCCCGTTGTACTTGGGGGTGTCACGGGGAATGATAACCCACAAGTGTAGGGGATCGCAACAACTTTCGAGCGTGAAGTACAACCCAAATTTATTGATTCGACACAAGGGGAGCCAAAGAATATTCTTGAGTATTAGCAGTTGAGTTGTCAATTCAACCACACCTGGATAACTTAGTATCTGCAGCAAAGTATTTAGTATAAAGACTGGTATGATAGTAATGGTAACAGTAGCAACAGAAAAGGTAATTTTTTTTTGGGGTTTTGTAGTAGTTGTAACAGTAGCAACGGAAAAGTAAATAAGCAAAGAACAATATATGAAAAGCTCGTAGGCAATGGATCAGTGATGGATAATTATGCCGGATGCGATTCCTCATGCAATAGTTATAATATAGGGTGATATAGAACTAGCTCCAATTCATCAATGTAATGTAGGCATGTATTCCGTAAATAGTCATACGTGCTTATGGAAAAGAACTTGCATGACATCTTTTGTCCTACCCTCCCATGGCAGCGGGGTCCTAGTGGAAACTAAGGGATATTATGGCTTCCTTTTAATAGAGAACCGGACCAAAGCATTAACACATAGTGAATACATGAACTCCTCAAAATACGGTCATCACCGAGAAGTATCCCGATTATTGTCACTTCGGGGTTGTCGGATCATGACACATAATAGGTGACAATAGACTTGCAAGATAGGATCAAGAACACACATATATTCATGAAAACATAATAGGTTCAGATCTCAAATCATGGCACTTGGGCCCTAGTGACAAGCATTAAGCATAGCAAAGTCATAGCAACATCAATCTCAGAACATAGTGGATACTAGGGATCGAACCCTAACAAAACTAGCTTGATTACATGGTAAATTTCATCCAACCCATCACCGTCCAGCAAGCCTACGATGGAATTTCTCACGCACGGCGGTGAGCATCTTGAAATTGGTGATGGAGGATGGTTGATGATGACGACGGCGATGAATCCCCCTCTCCGGAGCCCTGAACGGACTCCGTATCAGCCCTCCCGAGAGAGATTAGGGCTTGGTGATACGTCTTCAACGTATCTACTTTTCCAAACACTTTTTCCCTTATTTTGGACTCTAACTTGCATGATTTGAATGAAACTAACCTGCACTGACGCTGTTTTCAGCAGAACTACCATGATGTTGTTTTATGTGTAGAAAAGAAAAGTTCTCAGAATGTCCTGGAAATCCACGGAGGCACTTTTCAGAATAAATAAGAATTTTTGGCGAAAGAATCAAGGCCAGGGGGGCCCCGGACCTCCTCCGACCTCAACTCCAACTCCATATATACCATCTCGGGGAGAAAAAAATCAAGGAGAAAGTTTCATCGCGTTTCACGACACGGAGCCGCCGCCAAGCCCTAATCTCTCTCGGGAGGGCTGATCTGGAGTCTGTTCGGGGCTTCGGAGAGGGGGATTCGTCGTCGTCGTCATCATCAACCATCCTCCATCAACAATTTCATGATGCTCAACGCCGTGCGTGAGTAATTCCATCGTAGGCTTGCTGGACGGTGATGGGTTGGGTGAGATTTACCATGTAATCAAGTTAGTTTTGTTAGGGTTTGATCCCTAGTATCCACTATGTTCTGAGATTGATGTTACTTTGACTTTGCTATGCTTAATGCTTGTCACTAGGGCCCGAGTGCCATGATTTCAGATCTGAACCTATTATGTTTTCATGAATATATGTGTGTTCTGGATCCTATCTTGCAAGTCTATAGTCACCTATTATGTGTTATGATCCGACAACCCCGAAGTGACAATAATCGGGATACTTCTCGGTGATGACCGTAGTTTGAGGAGTTCATGTATTCACTATGTGTTAATGCTTTGGACCGGTTCTCTATTAAAAGGAGGCCTTAATATCCCTTAGTTTCCACTAGGACCCCGCTGCCACGGGAGGGTAGGACAAAAGATGTCGTGCAAGTTCTTTTCCATAAGCATGTGTGACTATTTACGGAATACATGCCTACATTACATTGATGAATTGGAGCTAGTTCTATATCACCCTATGTTATAACTATTGCATGAGGAATCACATCCGGCATAATTATCCATCACTGATCCATTGCCTACGAGCTTTTCACATATTGTTCTTCGCTTATTTACTTTTCAGTTGCTACTGTTACAACTACTACAAAAACCCAAAAAACATTTACCTTTTGTGTTGCTATTGTTACCATTACTATCATACCACTCTTGCTATTAAATACTTTGCTGCAGATACTAAGTTATCCAAGTGTGGTTGAATTGACAACTCAACTGCTAATACTCAAGAATATTCTTTGGCTCCCATTGTGTCGAATCAATAAATTTGGGTTGTACTTCACCTTGAAAGCTGTTGCGATCCCCTACACTTGTGGGTTATCAAGACTAATTTTTGGCGCCATTGCCGGGGATCATAGCTCTATTCTCTGAGTCACTTGGGATTTATATCTGTTGATCACTACGAAGAACTTGAAAGACGCTAAGACCAAGATTTTGCCCTCAACTACGAGGGGAGGTAAGGAACTGCCATCTAGCTCTACACTAGATTCTCCTTCCGTTATTAGTAAGCTTGCGTCACCTAAACCTGTCACTGCTATGAATTCTGATATGTTGCATGTTATCGATGATGCCACTTCTGCTTTGCATGATACTTATGATGAAACTACTTCTGTGCATGATACTACTTTTCCATTAGGTGAATTTTTAGATGAACAACTTGCTAGAGTTAGGGGATGAAAATATTGAAGATGCTATTGATGATAGTGATGATGAACGTTCCCCCAATGATTATGTTTTACCTGTTGTTCCTAAGGGTTATGTTATGAACAAAGAAGCTGTTGAAGCTATTCTTGCTTGCAATGATAGATCTGATCTTAAGAAATTATTAGCTAAATGGAAGCAGCAGTCTCTTAATGCTAGAATGAAACCCGATCCGCTACTTCACCTATCTGTGTTACTGATAAGGATTATGAATTCTCTGTTGATCCTGATATTATTACTTTAGTTGAATCTGATCCTTTTTATGGCCTTGAATCTGAAACTGTTGTGGCACATCTTACCAAGTTGAATGATATAGCCACCCTATTTACTCATGATGAGAAGTCTACGCTATTTATATATCCTTAAGATATTTCCGTTCTCATTAAAGGGTGATGCTAAGACTTGGTATAATTCTCTTGCTCCTAGTTGTGTGCGTAGTCCCCAGGATATGATTTATTACTTCTCTGCTAAATATTTCCCTGCTCATAAGAAACAAGCTACCTTGCGGGAAATATATAATTTGTGCAAATCAAAGAAGAGAGTCTCCCACAAGCTTGGGGGAGGCTTCTCCGGTTGCTTCATGCTTTGCCTGATCATCATCTTAAGAAAAATGAAATACTTGATATCTTTTATAATGGACTAACCGATGCTTCCAAGGACAACTTGGATAGTTGTGCTTTGGTTGTGTTTTCGAGGAAAGAACAATGATCGTGAAGCTGAAATACTATTGAATAATATGTTGACTAATGAAAATAATTGGACTCTTCTGAGCCAGTTCTGAAGTAATTCCTGGACCAATTGAGCCAACTCCTGAGCCTATTCCTAAACCCACTCCAAAGAAGAGAGGTGTTTTATTTCTCAGTCCTGAAGATTTGCAAGAGGCAAAGAAATCAATGAAAGAAAAAGGTATTAAAGCTAAAGATGTTAACAATTTACCTCCTATTGAAGAAATACATGGTCTGAATATACCGCCTGAAGAACTACATTGTCTTGATAACCCGACACAGGTAGTGAAGGTAAATTCTCTCTATAGATACGATAAAGTTGAAATACCCTCTACTAAATTTCATAGCCCATGCTTAGATGAATTTGATGACTTTATGGCTAGACAACAAAGTTTTAATGCTTATGTTGGTAGAGAGTTAAAGAATAATGCTTTCGAGATAGGATGCGTAGGTGATAATCTGGCTAGAGTTAAAGATGAACTTCACCGCGTTAGCAAATATGCTTCTATGGTTGCTACTCAAGCTGAGAATGTACTCAAAGTTCAAAACGATTTGCTTGATGAATTGAATAATAAAAATGACTTTGTTGTTAGAGTGGCTACTAGAACTGGTAGAATGACTCAGGAACCTTTGTATCCTGAAGGCCACCCTAAGAGAATCGAGCAAGATTCTCAGAGAAATAATCTAGATGTTCCTAGTTCTTCTAAGAGGAAGAAGAAAAAGAAGAATGATAGGACTTTGCAAACTTCTAGTGAACCTAATGTAGAAACACCTGAGAATCCCAATGATATTTCTATTTCTGATGCTGAAATGCAATCAGGTGATGAACATGAACCTAGTGATAATGTTAATGATAATGTTCATGTTGATGCTCAACCTAGAAAAGACAATGATGTAGAGATTGAACCTGTTGTTGATCTTGATAACCCACAATCAAAGAATCAACGTTATGATAAGAGAGATTTTGTTGCTAGGAAGCACGGTAAAGAAAGCAAACCATGGGTTCAGAAACTCATGCCCTTTCCTCCTAAACCATCCAAGTCAAAGGATGATGAGGATTTTGAGCGCTTTGCTGAAATGATTTGACCTATTTTCTGACGTATGCGCTTAACTGATATGCTTAAAGCAAATCTTATGCTAAATATATGAAGGATATCATCACAAATAAAAGAAAGATACCGGAAGCTGAAATTTCCACCATGCTTGCTAATTACACTTTTTAAGGGTGGAATACCAAAGAAACTTGGAGATCCGGGTGTACCAACTATACCTTGCTCCATTAAAATAAATTATGTTAGAAGTGCTTTATGTGATCTTGGAGCCGGTGTTAGTGTTATGCCTCTCTCTTTATATCGTAGACTTGAATTAAATAAGTTGACACCTACTGAAATATCTTTGCAAATGGATGATAAATCAATTGCTATACCTCTCGGTATTTGTGAGGATGTGCCTATTGTGGTTGCAAATGTCACTATTTTAACGGACTTTGATATTCTTGATATTCCCGAGGACGATATTATGTCTATTATCCTTGGTAGAACTTTTCTTAATACTGCAGGGGCTGTTATTGATTACAACAAAGGCAATGTCACTTTTCATGTTAATGGTAATGAGCATACAGTACACTTTCCGAGGAAACAATCTCAAGTTCATAGCATCAATTCTATTGAAGAAGTTCCAACTATCATTTTTGGAGGTTTTGAATTTCCTCTCCCTACTGTCAAGAAAAAGTATGATACTCTTATTGTTGGGGATTTTCATATCCCGTTGAGGTAACTTAGTGTTATTCGAAATTTCTCTGGTTCCGTGTTATTCGGAATGAGTTTGTTAACTAGACTTGATCAACCTTGTTAGTGGATTCATTTTGATGATCACGAGATGGATGAAACTAGAAGGCACAACCTTCTGTACCCTCTTTTTACTTTCTGTTTTTAGAATAAATAAAGAAAAAAATAGTATTATCTATCTGTTTTCTGATTTAACCGTGCAAAAATAAATAGTCTAAAAATAAAAGTGCTCCAAATGCCCTGCAAATTTAGTAGGATTTTTTCTGGAATATTTGGGGATTTTAGGCACTGAAAACCTTACGAGGGCCAAGCACTGTGCCACGAGAGAGGAGGGCGCCCACAGGGCGCGCCGCCTGTCTCGTGGGCCCCCGGTGACTCCCTCCACTTATGCCAGCACCCACACACTTCATCTTCTACCCAAAAAAATCCCCATCCAGCTCAAGCCCGAGTTCTAGCTCGTTTTGCTGCGAGTTTCGATCTCTTAGCTCAAAGCTCCATTCACAAAACTGCTACGGGAGATTGTTGTTTGGTATGTGACTCCTCCATTGGTCCAATTAGTTTTTGTTCTAGTTCTTTATGCATTGCAAATCCTTACTGCCTTGGTGACCCTGTTCTTGAGCTTGCATGTTAAATTTTTTAGGTCCCAAGCAATTCCAATGCTTGATATAGGCTCTAGGCACTTGTAAGAGTAGTTGCTATCAATCTTGTTTAGTTTATGCACTTTTACTTTGAAGTTACTAAAATTTCAGAATTTTTCAGAATATGTTAAGGAGGTTCTTTAAAGGCTTTTCTAGCCAAGCTCTAAGGAAAAACAAGACAAAGAGAAGGAAAAACCCAAGTATAATATTCCTCGCTTAGCGGAAGTACAGTCATGTGAATGGCCATGTGAGGATTTCTTATAGGAAGCCATAATTCATGAAGACTTTTATGCTTTAATCGAGACTGCAGGCCTCACCGGTTTCATGAACGACGTAATCGATCAGTATCTCTTACTCACCAATACTTTCGTGCAAAACTTTTATTATTATCCTAAGAAGTCACCGCCTACAGTATCATTTCATTTATATGACGAGTTCAAAGAAATGTCTTTACGTCAATTTTGTGCGGTATGTAGGATACCTTATGAGGGAGAATTAGAGGAACCCCATCATGAAGATGTGGCTGGCTTTGTTAATATTATTGCTGTAGAAAAGCCAAAGAAGGGTTCCGAAGCAAAAGTCTCTAGCATACACTTTCCTGTTTTATGCTACTTTTCCATATTCACTAGTAGATGCTTGATTGGTCGAGGGAATAGTGGAAACTTGAGTGTTCCTGATATTATCATGCTTCAACATGCTTTGCTTGGAGATAATAGTTTTAATATGGGTGCTGTCGTTGCTAAACGGCTAGCCCTGAATCGTACAAAAGGCCCCATATTTGGAGGTATCTATGTTGCACGTCTTGCTAGACATTTTCAGATACCCATTAGGCACCATGAGGAAAAGGAGACAATATTGCCTCCTCACATTCTAGATTACAAGAGCATGGTAGCGCATAAGTTTATTGTTGACAACGAAGATAGGATGCTATTGTATAAACTTTGATTCAATAAGAAACACTTTGAGATTATTATTTTGCCTGCGCCTCTGTTGTTTGATTTGCTTGCAGAAAAATTTCTCGTTACACCGGAGGCGGTGAACAATCATCTAGCTCAAGCTTTTACTCCAGAACCTGAACCTGAACCGGAACCGGGACTGGACCCTTATTGCGCATCATCTGTCCAGTGGGATCCGGAGATGACCAGCCAGTATTATCCTGATTATACCTCTCCTTACACTGGAGAGAGTAGCGGCGGTCCTTGTTATTAAACCAACTTAGGCCAAAAGCCTAAGCTTGGGGGAGTATGTATTTCTCGCCGACTTTACATTCATGTTCACACACTAGTCGTCGGTGCTCATACTCTTTCATTGTATTATCCATGTTAGTTTAAATCCCTTTTTCTAGTTTTCTTCTTGTGTGTTTCATAAACCTTAATAAAAAACCATAAAAATTAGTAGTTTAATTTCCTTGCTTGTAGTAGAAATTAAAATGAAAACCCAAAAAGATTTCTCGTTCTTCTTTTACTTGTTGGGAGCTTTCCCGTGTAAATAGTTTTATTTTCTTTTCTTTCTTCTGGGGGTCGAGAAGACCATATTGAAAGTGCTTAGTGGCTCTCATATGCATGATTGATTATTTATATTTAGAGCCCATATTACTTGTCTTCTCTCTTGATTTGAATGCTTGCATATTCCATCTTAGTCCAATGCACGTGCACTTTTATTATTATACACTTCGTTCGGTCGTGCAAGTGAAAGGCAATAATGACGATATATGATGGACTTATTGGGAAGAGAAAAGCTGGTATGAACTCGACCTCTCTTGTTTTTGTAAATATGATGATTCATCGTTCCTGAGTCAGCTATTATGAAATAAACATATTTGCAATGACACTTAGAGATTATAGTTGCTTGTGCCATGCTTGATTATCTATGAGTTATAATGGTTTACCTTGCGTGCCAACATGCTATTAGAATGATTATGATGTGATATGAGGGGATGGTATCCTCCTTTGAATGAATTGAGTGACTCGACTTGGCACATGTTCACGCATGTAGTTGAATCAAATCAACATAGCCTTCACGATATTTATGTTCATGGTGGATTATATCCTACTCATGCATGTATCCTGTATGAATTAATTTTAATGCATGCTTATGACTATTGTCGCTCTCTCAGTTGGTCGCTTCCCAGTCTTTTGCTAGCCTTCACCTGTACTAAGCGGGAATACTGCTTATGCATCCAAATTCCTTAAACCCCAAAGTTGTTCCATACGAGTCCACTATACCTTCCTATACGCGGTATCTACTTGCCGTCCCAAGTAAATTTGTATGTGCCAAACTCCAACCTTCAAATGAAATTCTGTTTTGCATGCTCGAGCAGCTCATGTTACAACTAGTGTTGCCTATATCTTCCATGCTGGGTGTGTTATTCTCAGAGGAGTGGACTCCGCTCCTCATTCACGAGAAAGGGCCGGTAACCGGGATGCCCAGTCCCATGATCCAAAAAGATCAAAGCAAATCAAAATAATTAAAAAATTCCCCCAGGGCTGTTGTATGTTGGAGGCACTCGTTGTTTCGAGCAAGCCATGGATTGATGCTTGTTGGTGGTTGGGGGAGTATAAACCTTTACCATTCTGTTTGGGAACTGCCTATAATGCATGTAGTATGGAATATACAGCCATCTCATAGGTGTTGCGTTGACAGCGAAAGTATGCCACTCAAAATGTTATTCAATCTCTATTTTAAAATCGAACTCTGGCACCTCTACAAATCACTGCTTCCCTCTGCGAAGGGCCTATCTATTTACTTTTATGTTGAGTCATCATCCTTCTTATTAAAAAGCACCCGCAGGAGAGCACACTGTCATTTGCATTCATTATTATTGGTTTATATTGGGTATGACTTGACGGGATCTCTTTTATCATGAATTACAATGTTTAGTCAGTCCTTGATCTTTAAAGGTGCTCTGCATTTATGTTTTGCGGTCCCAGAAAGGGCTAGCGAGATACCATTTTGTTATATCATGTTATGATTATTTTGAGAAAGTGTTGTCATCCGAGTTTTATTATTATGACTCGCTAGCTGATTATGCTATTGATATGAGTAATTGTGAGACCTATGTGTTATTGTGAGTATGGTTAGTTCATAATATTTGCTGAAACTTCAATGATGGGTTTTCATGTTTACAACAACAAGAGCAAACAGAGTTTGTAAAAGTTTTTCTTTATCACTTTCAATTTGTCAACTGAATTGCTTGCGGACAAGCAAAGGTTCAAGCTTGGGGTAGTTGATACGTCTTCGACGTATCTACTTTTCCAAACACTTTTGCCCTTGTTTTGGACTCTAACTTGCATGATTTGAATGAAACTAACCCGGACTAACGTTGTTTTCAGCAGAACTACAATGATGTTGTTTTATGTATAGAAAAGAAAAGTTCTCGGAATGTCCTGTAAATCCACGGAGGCACTTTTCAGAATAAATAAGAATTTTTGGCGAAATAATAAAGGCCAGGGGGCCCACGGGTTGTCCACAAGACAGGGGGGTGCCCCCCTAGGGGCGCGCCCTCCTATCTCGTGGGCCCCCGGACCTCCTCCGACCTCAACTCCAACTCCATATATACCGTCTCGGGGAGAAAAAAATCAAGGAGAAAGTTTGATCGCGTTTCACGACACGGAGCCGCCGCCAAGCCCTAATCTCTCTCGGGAGGGATGACCTGCAGTCCGTTCGGGCTTCGGAGAGGGGGATTCGTCGCCGTCGTCATCATCAACCATCCTCCATCACCAATTTCAAAAATCACCAAACTGTACATGCCCACTGTATAGAATATATCCAACATGGAACATTTTAGTTTAGGATTATTTGGGCATTTAAAATATTTACTAGGATTTAAATGCCCAAATTCAAATAAATATGATTTAATCCAGTGACCTTTGGATGACCTAGAAATTTGTGCACCATTTTTGTGAGAGGTTCTAGACTAAGGCAAAGATGATGAACATTTTAGAAGGGCATTTTGGGTTCACTCAAAATGATCTTAGTAAACCCTAGTTGGTTTAAGGGGGTGTTGGGGGTTCTGTCATCCCATTTCAAGTTTCTGAGGAATTTGAACATGATGCACACATGAAGTTAGCCTAGTGCAATGCCAGAAACTAGGGATGTGACAACTCTTTAAAGCTGTCAGGACCCCGATTCCAAGTCACATCGATCTAGCTGGTAACACCTCATATCACTTTGCGGCCTCATGCACGGTATTCCCAAGGGTGTCGCCTTACCATGGCCCGGGATCGTTTGCGCCTTTTGGCTCACGTATATGATAGTGTCGCTAGCATCCATATGACAGAGAACCCGGGCCGACATGGCTAGTCGTGAACCCAAAGCGGCACTAACCCATGGGGACAGGCATACATGAATCAACTTCGAGCATGTCGGTCAGCAGCGTGTGAATCCGGGCTGTAGCACTGGTCTAACAGGACTCCGGGAACCCGGGCTGTAGTAGGCTAGGAAGAACTCCCGATGTCACCGCGTGACATTTCCCCGAAGGGACAGACATATGAACGAAGTGAAACACATGCCGGCCAGTCAAGCGTCCCGAAAGCGGTAGTCTTTGGGCTAGCGAGGACTCAATTGAACCGGGTCAGAAAGGCAGACTACTATTGCTCAAGGAAGCACTAGACTACATTTCCCCATAAGAAAGGCTGCCAAGGATAAACAACTAAATTGTCGGATCCCACACATACCAAGCATTACAAACATACACACAATATGCTCGATATGTGTAAATACAACATGGCATCACAACATAACTCTACGACTCAAGTATTTATTCGTTAGGCTCGGAGGAGCGAGATATTACAAACATGGGTCTCATGACCCAACATTCAGAGCATACAAGTCAAAGCACAAGCGGAAGCTTAACATGTCTGAGTACAGACATCTACAAATGAAAACGGCTGAGAAGCCTGACTATCTACCAGATCCTGCCGAGGGCACAAGATCGTAGCTGAGGTATCCAGCTAAACGTCGAAGTCCGCACGGAACTATTAGCGAGACTGAAGTCTCTCTGCAAAACATAAATTAAGCAAGCGTGAGTACAAATGTACCCAGCAAGACATACATCAGAACTAACTACATATGCATCGGTATCAACAAAGGGGGTGGTGGAGTTTGACTGCAGCAAGCCAGCTTTGACTTGGTGGCTATCCTAACTATGACTGCAAGTAACTCTTTTGAGGTAGCGCACACGAGTCCACATATTCACCATATCAATACACCACTATGGACCCGCTCCCGTCTCCCTACGAGAACGCCATCCATAGCACTCACGCTATCTTGCGCATTTTAGAGTATCCACTTTCACTTGTCTATGAAATGTATAGGCAACCCAGAAGTCCTTTACCGTGGACAGGGCTATTCGAATAGATCATTTATAACCCTGCCGGGGTGTACTTCTTCACACACGCTCTCGCCACTTACCGCCATGTACACGTCATGTATCTCGGCAACCTTCAAGCGGAAGCCTGGCAAGGGTGTCGGCAACGGCCTACCTAAACACTCAAGTCTCTAGTCCAGGTTTATCGCCTATTCAGGTTCCATCCGCAGGGAGTCCGGCCGAGGTTTCCACATACGGCCCCGAACGATGTGAGCAGGGTTCCCGAGACACCAAACGGGCGCCCGGTACACCGTGCCACGGTGTATCTACCGCATCATAGCCCACCCCTAGGGTCAGCGCTATGCACGGCCTCCAACACATATCCTACAAACACCAGAAACTAGTTGCAACTCACAGACAGAGAAAACAAGGGTGGTTAAGAAGCCGAGAGAGTCAATTAAGGATCCCAATGTGTGGTAATAACTGTTCATGGATCACAAACACAGAACTTAGTTCCTGAGGACGGCTTCAATGAGACAACCCACCATGTACTCCTACATGGCCTCTCACCGCTACCTTTACCAAATCGTGTTCGCACACTTTGCTCTTAACAGTATGACATGTTCACACACCTCCGATTCATCCCCGATGAATCAGACCTGACACAACTCTAAGCAATAGCAGGCACAACAAACAAGCATGAATGAGTAGGCACAACAGGGCTCACACAACTCCTACTCATGCTAGTGGGTTTCATCTATTTACTGCGGAATGACAGGTCATGCAGAGGATAAAGGGGTTCAGCTACCGCAGCAAGTAATGTGATGAATCGTTGTTGTCCTAATGCAGTAAAAGAGAGCAGGAGCGAGAGAGTGGGATTGTATCGGAATGAACAAGGGGTTTTGCTTGCACAGCACTACGAAGCTAATATAGTTCTTCATCGGTGTCATCGATCTCATCGTCGGTATCACGTCTATCAGGAGGGGACAAATACCGGCAACACAGAAGGAAACACAATCAATGCAATGTACAATATGATGCATGATCATGACATGGCAAAATGAGTGTGTTGGGCTAATACAGCTATAACCAGATGGGTTTGAGCTATTTTGAACCAAACATTCAAAGTTCCAACTCATTTGTGATTTAAATAGTGATTTATCATGTTTTGCACTAAAGAGCAAGTTAACTTGTTTAAACATGCACGAAACTAGTACAGATGGATAGATTAGATTTTTCTGATCATTTTTCATATATAAATCTTTGCATTTGGAGCTCAGATTAATTTCTATGATTTTTGAAGTTTGTGGTATTTTTCTGGAATTTCCTGTGTAAGAATAATTCCAGTAAATAAATTACTGTGTCAGCATTACGTCAGGGTGACGTCAGTGGTCAACGGGACGGTCCAGGTCAAACCTGACAGTGGGTCCCGCGTGTCAGTGTAATTAGTTTAACTAAATTCAATTAGTACTAATGCTAATTAATTAACAGGGCCGGGCCCCACATGTCATTGACCCAGGGGGGTCAAACTGGGCTCACCCATGGTCAAACGGGGTCAGCGGGGTCAACTCGCCGACGTTTAGCCACCGGCGAGGCCAAACGCGGTGGTGCAGGTGCGGTTTCACCTACAGGGCACCGTTCGGGGCGCCGTTGGGCTCTATGGGTAGCTGGGAGCGAGCCGCGGCGGGTGGTGCAGGTGGTTGGGCTCGGGGTCGCCGGAAATGGCGCCGGCGGCGACGTGTTTGGCGGCCGGATCTCGGCGAGCTTCGATGGGCGCTCTTGGCGTCTCTGGGCGAGAGGTTGGTGTCGTGAGTTCTTTGAGGGCGTCTTGAGCATGGGAGCGTGCTCGGGCGCGACGAGCTTGAGCTCTAGCCACGGCGATGACATCATCGGCGGCGACCGAAGCTCGGTCTAGTGCAGGCGAGGGTGCTACGGCGCGGGAGCGAGACTATTGAAGGAGGGGAAATAGTCAGGGCCTCACAGAGATCTCTATGGCGTCGTCGGCGAGCTCGGGGAGGGGCTGAAGCGAGCGGGGCGGCGAGAGGGATCTCCGGCGGCCGGCGGCGAGGATGAGGATGATGGCGTCGCTTCGGGCGTCCCGCGAGCGCGTGCTTCATCTTGGGGCTCCGTGGCGTCGAGGTGGAGCCTCTGGACAGCACGGAGAGGCGAGGGAGAGGTGATGGCCGTGGTGGTGTTCGGCGGCGGCGATGACAGCGCTCGGTGGTTGCGTGCGAGAGAGCCAGAGGTGGAGAGGAGCTCTGGGAGATTGAGAGAGAGGTCGGGGGTGCGTGGCGTCTCCAGGGCGACGTCGGGGAGGCGGCAGCAAGCAGGAGGTGGCCAGGCCCGACGTTGGCGCTCGCCACCGAGCTGCCGTCTTGCTGGCATGGGGAAGAAGACAGGCATGCCCACAGTGGGCTGGGCCAGCCAATTTGGGCCGTCCAGTGGGCTGCACAAGAGGTAAGCCAGTGTAGGTATCCATTCTCTCTCTCTCTTCTTTTGTTTCAGTTTTCTATTTTACGTAATCTTTGTGGCTTTTCTAAAAATACCTAGACCCTTTCAAAAATCACCAAACTGTACATGCCCACTGTATAGAACATATCCAACATGGAACATTTCAGTTTAGGATTATTTGGGCATTTAAAATATTACTAGCATTTAAATGCCCAAATTCAACTAACATATGATTTAATCCAGTGACCTTTGGATGACCTAGAAATTTGTGCACCATTTTTGTCAGAGGTTCTAGACCAAGGCAAAGTTGATGAACATTTTAGAAGGGCATTTTGGGTTCACTGAAAATGATCTTAGTAAACCCTAGTTGGCTTAAGGGGGTGTTGGCGGTTCTGTCATCCCCATTTCAAGTTTCTAAGGAATTTGAACATGATGCACACATGAAGTTAGCCTAGTGCAATGCCAGAAACTAGGGATGTGACAACTCTTTAAAGCTGTCAGGACCCCGATTCCAAGTCACATCGATCTAGCTGGTAACACCTCATATCACTTTGCGGCCTCGAGCACGGTATTCCCAATGGTGTCGCCTTACCATGGCCCGGGATCATTTAAGCCTTTTGGCTCACGTATATGATAGTGTCGCTAGCATCCATATGACAAAGAACACAGGCCGACATGGCTAGTCGTGAGCATAAGCGGCACTAACCCATGGGGACAGGCATACATGAATCAACTTGAGCATGTCGATTGACAGGCGTGTGAATCCGGGCTGTAGCACTGGGCTAACAGGACTCCGGGAACCCGGGCTGTAGTAGGCTAGGAAGAACTCCGGATGTCACCGCGTGACATTTCCCCGAAGCGACAGACACAGGAACAAAGTGAAACACATGCCGGCTAGTCAAGCGTCCTGAGCAGTAGTTCTGGGCTAGCAGGACTCAATTGAACCGGGCTGTAGCAGACTACTACGGCTCAAGGAAACACTAGACTACATTTCCCCATAAGAAAGGCTGCCAAGGATAAACAACTAAATTGTCGGATCCCACACATACCAAGCATTACAAACATACACACAATATGCTCGATATGTGTAAATACAACATGGCATCACAACATAACTCTACGACTCAAGTATTTATTCATGAGGCTCGGAGGAGCGAGATATTACAAACATGGGTCTCATGAACCAACATTCAGAGCATACAAGTCAAAGCACAAGCGGAAGCTTAACATGTCTGAGTACAGACATCTACAAATGAAAATGGCTGAGAAGCCTGACTATCTACCAGATCCTGCCGAGGGCACAAGATCGTAGCTGAGGTATCAAGCTAAACGTCGAAGTCCACACGGAACTATTAGCGAGACTGAAGTCTCTCGGCAAAACATAAATTAAGCAATCGTGAGTACAAATGTACCCAGCAAGACTTACATCAGAACTAACTACATATGCATCGGTATCAACAAAGGGGGTGGTGGAGTTTGACTGCAGCAAGCCAGCTTTGAGTCGGTGGCTATCCTAACTATGACCGCAAGTAACTCTTTTCAGGTGGCGCACACGAGTCCACATATTCACCATATCAATACACCACTATGGACCCGCTCCCATCTCCCCATGAGAACGCCATCCATAGCACTCATGCTATCTTGCGCATTTTAGAGTATCCACTTTCACTTGTCTATGAACTGTACAGGCAACCCAGAAGTCCTTTACCATGGACACGGCTATTCGAATAGATCATTTATAACCCAGCAGGGGTGTACTTCTTCACACACGCTCTCGCCACTTACCGCCATGTACACGTCATGTATCTCGGCAACCTTCAAGCGGAAGCCTGGCGAGGGTGTCGGCCACGGCCTACCTAAACACTCAAGTCTCTAGTCCAGGTTTACCGCCTATTCAGGTTCCATCCACAGGGAGTCCGGCCGAGGTTTCCACATACGGCCCCGAACGATGTGAGCAGGGTCCCCGAGACACCAAACGGGTGCCCGGTACACCGTGCCACGGTGTATCTACCGC
This sequence comes from Aegilops bicornis, assembly GCA_021605145.1. Taxonomy (NCBI): domain Eukaryota; kingdom Viridiplantae; phylum Streptophyta; class Magnoliopsida; order Poales; family Poaceae; genus Aegilops; species Aegilops bicornis. Next base: position 606,003,090 of record CM038669.1, on the reverse strand, counting down.
ATCATAGCCCACCCCTAGGGTCAGCGCTACACATGGCCTCCAACACAAATCCTACAAACACCAGAAACTAGTTGCAACTCCTGGACAGAGAACAAGGGTGGTTAAGAAGCCGAGAGAGTCAATTAAGGATCCCAATGTGTGGTAGTAACTGTTCATGGATCACAAACACAAAACTCTGTTCCTGAGGACGGCTTCAATGAGACAACCAACCATGTACTCCTACATGGCCTCTCACCGCTACCTTTACCAAATCGTGTTCGCACACTTAGCTCTTAACAGTATGACATGTTCACACACCTCCGATTCATCCCCGATGAATCAGACCTAACACAACTCTAAGCAATAGTAGCCACGACAAACAAGCATGAATGACTAGGCACAACAGAGCTCACACAACTCCTACTCATGCTAGTGGGTTTCATCTATTTACTATGGAATGACAGGTCATGCAGAGGATAAAGGGGTTCAGCTACCGCAGCAAGTAACAGATGAATCGTTGTTCTCCTAATGCAGTAAAAGAGAGCAGGAGCGAGAGAGTGGGATTGTATAGGAATGAACTAGGGTGTTTTGCTTGCCTGGAACTTATGAAGATAATATAGTTCGTCATCGGTGTCATCGATCTCATCGTCGGTATCACGTCTATCGGGAGGGGACAAATACCGGCAACACAGAAGGAAACACAATCAATGCAATGTACAATATGATGCATGATCATGACATGGAAAAATGACTGTGTTGGGCTAATGCAGCTATAACCAGATGGGTTTGAGCTATTTTGAACCAAAGATTCAAAGTTCCAACTCATTTGTGATCTTAAATAGTGATTTATCATGTTTTGCACTAAACAGCAAGTTAACTTGTTTAAAGATGCATGAAACCAGTACAGCTGGATAGATTGGATTTTTCTGATCATTTTTCATATATAAATTTTTGCATTTGGAGCTACAGATTAATTTCTATGATTTTCGAAGTTTGTGGTATTTTACGGAATTTCATGTGTAAGAATAATTCCGATAAATAAATCTTGTGGCAGCATTACGTCAGGGTGACGTCAGTGGTCAACGGGACGGTCCAGGTCAAACCTTACAATGGGTCCCGCGTGTCAGTGTAATTAGTTTAACTAAATTCAATTAGTACTAATCCTAATTAATTAACAGGGTCGGGCCCCACCTGTCATTGACCCAGGGGGGGTCAAACTGGGCCCACCCATGGCCAAACGCGGCGGTGCAGGTGCGGGTTTCACATACATGGCACCGTTTGGGGCGCCGTTGGGCTCTATGGGTAGCTGGGAGTGAGCCGCGGCGGGTGGTGCAGGTGGTTGGGCTCGGGGTCGCCGGAAATGGCGTCGGCGACGTGTTTGGCGGCGGCCGGAGCTCGGGCGAGCTTGGTCTGGCGCTACTGGGCATCTCTGGGCGAGAGGTTGGTGTCAGCGGGTAGCTGGGGACGTGCTGAGCATGGGAGCGTGCTCGGGCAGGACGAGCGTGAACTCTAGCCACGGCGGCGACATCATCGGCGGCGACCGAAGCTCGGTCAAGTGCGGGCGAGGGTGCTACGGCGCGGGAGCGAGAAAATTGAAGGAGGGGAAACAGCCAGGGCCTCATAGAGATCTCTATGGCGTCGTCGGCGAGCTCGGGGAGGGGCTGAAGCGAGCGGGGCGGCGAGAGGGATCTCCGGCGGCCGGCGGCGAGGATGAGGATGATGGGGTCGCTTCGGACGTCCCGCGAGCGCGTGCTTCATCTTGGGGCTCCGTGGCGTCGAGGCGGAGCCTCTGGACAGCACGGAGAGGCGAGGGAGAGACGATGGCCGTGGTGGTGTTCGTCGGCGGCGACGACAGCGCTCGGTGGTTGCGTGCGAGAGAGCCAGAGGAGGAGAGGAGCTCGGGGAGATTGAGAGAGAGGTCGGGGGTGCGTGGCGTCTCCAGGGCGACATCGGGGAGGCGGCAGCAAGCAGGAGGTGGCCAGGCGCGACGTCGGCGCTCGCCATCGAGCTTCTTCGTGCGCTGGCATGGGGAAGAAGACAGGCATGCCCCTGGTGGGATGGGCCAGCCAGCTGGGCCGTCTTGGTGGGCTGCACAAGAGGTAAGCCCAGGTAGGTATCCATTCTCTCTTGTTTTGTTTCAGTTTTCTATTTTTCTGTAATCTTTGTGGCTTTTCTAAAAATACCTAGACCCTTTCAAAAATCACCAAACTGTACATGCCCACTGTATAGAATATATCCAACATGGAACATTTCAGTTTAGGATTATTTGGGCATTTAAAATATTTACTAGCATTTAAATGCCCAAATTCAAATAACATATGATTTAATCCGATTGACTGTGGATGACCTAGAAATTTGTGCACCATTTTTGTCAGAGGTTCTAGACCAAGGCAAAGATGATGAACATTTTAGAAGGGCATTTTGGGTTCACTGAAAATGATTTTAGTAAACCCTAGTTGGTTTAAGGGGGGGGGGGTGTTAGGGGTTCTGTCATCCCCATTTCAACTTTCTGAGGAATTTGAACATGATGCACACATGAAGTTAGCCTTGTGCAATGCCAGAAACTAGGGATGTGACATCATGGCAGTTCTGCTGAAAACAGCGTCAGTCCGGGTTAGTTTCATTCAAATCATGCAAGTTAGAGTCCAAAACAAGGGCAAAAGAGTTTGGAAATGTAGATACGTTGGAGACGTATCCGGGAAGCATGAACTCTTTGGGACAGGGCTCTTCCCGGATGCGTGGTCTGAAGCACGCCGGCCTGATAGCGCCGCTTTCCTCAACCTCCAGGGAGTGAGCAAGTTGGTCGAGGCGGTGGCGTTTCAGGAGTTTATTTCACCTCGGGCCGGCGTGAGGAGCGGAGTCCACTCCTCGTGAGAATAACCCACCTAGCATGGAAGATATAGGCAGCCCTAGTTGAAACATCAGCTGCTCGAGCATACAAAACAGAATTTGATTTGAAGGTTTGGAGTTTGGCACATACAAATTTACTTGGAGCAGCGGTAGATACCGCATATAGGAAGGTATAGTGGACTCATATGGAACAACTTTGGGGTTTAAGGAGTTTGGATGCACAAGCAGTACTCCCGCTTAGTACAGGTGAAGGCTAGCAAAAGACTGGGAAGCGACCAACTGAGAGAGCGACAACAGTCGTAAGCATGAATTAAAATTAATTCACACCGGATACAAGCATGAGTAGGATATAATCCACCATAAACATAAATATCATGAAGGCTATGTTGATTTGATTCAACTACATGCGTGAACATGTGCCAAGTCGAGTCACGCAATTCATTCAAAGGAGGATACCATCCCATCATATCACATCATAATCATTTTAATAGCATGTTGGCACGCAAGGTAAACCATTATAACTCATAGATAATCAAGCATGGCACAAGCAACTATAATCTCTAACTGTCATTGCAAATATGTTTATTTCATAATAGCTGACTCAGGAACGATGAATCATCATATTTACAAAAACAAGAGAGGTCGAGTTCATACCAGCTTTTCTCATCCCAATAAGTCCATCATATATCATCATTATTGCCTTTCACTTGCACGACCGAACGAAGTGTATAATAATAAAAGTGCACGTGCATCGGACTAAGCTGGAATCTGCAAGCATTCAACTCAAGAGAGAAGACAAGTAATATGGGCTCTAAATATAAATAATCAATCATGCATATGAGAGCCACTAAGCATTTTCAATATGGTCTTCTCGACCCCCAGAAGATAGAAAAGAAAATAAAACTATTTACACGGGAAAGCTCCCAACAAGTAAAAGAAGAACGAGAAATCTTTTTGGGTTTTCATTTTAATTTCTACTACAAGCAAGGAAATTAAACTAACTAATTTTTTGGTTTTTCTTAAGGTTTATGAAACACACAAGAAGAAAACTAGAAAAGAGATTTAAACTAACATGGATAATACAATGAAAGAGTATGAGCACCGACGACTAGTGTGTGAACATGAATGTAAAGTCGGTGAGAAATACGTACTCCCCCAAGCTTAGGCTTTTGGCCTAAGTTGGTTTAATACCAAGGACACTTTGGCTGATATCCATCGGTGAAACTGGGAATGTCTTGAGATGCAGATGCAATGACCTCACAGACAGCAGCGTGTTGGCGAGCTGCCTCCATTCCCCTCTCATATTCAGTGGCTTCTTCCCTGGTGATAACATATACTCCTCTTGCCTGATAATCAAAAAGGTAGGGGGCAGGAAGAGTGACAGGGACGACGTTGCGTCTATCATAGATTAGTCGATAATGGAGGAATTGTTCATTCCTCTCAAGAAATTGATGATCAAACATAGCTTCTTTATCTAAAAAAGTAGGAGGTACAATCATATCCCCCTCTTGTGGACCTATATTAAGAAAATTTGCCACACGGGTTGCATAAATTCCTCCAAAGAAATTTCCCTTTTTACTATTATTATGCAACCTACGTGCAACTATTGCCCCCAAGTTATAACCTCTGTAACCAGACATAGCACTCTTGAGGACACAAAGATCTGGAGCACACAAGTGACTTACTTCATCTTTACCATTAATGCATTTACCAACAAAGAGAGCAAAGTAATGTATAGCAGGAAAATGAATGCTCCCTATGGTAGCTTGTGCTACGTCCCTAGATTCTCCCATAATAATACTAGCAAGAAAATCTCTAAATTCAGATTTGCGAGGATCATTGATATTACCCCACTGAGGGATTTGCAAGAAGTTGTAAAATCCTCTAAATCCATGGTATAAGATGTATGATAAATATCAAACATAACACTAGGAGAATTACGCAAACAAATATATTTGAACCTCCGCACAAAGGAATCAGTCAAATGATAATATTGAGGACACTTATCTTGTAAGAAGTCCTCCAGCTCGGCATTATGCACATACGCGTCAAATTCCTCCTTGAAGCCTGCTTCTACCATAAAACCATCGGATGGCCACTCGCAAGCCCATACATTTGCGTCCCTTGGCAAATTAATATCTTGTTCACGTATAGCAATTCTGGGCCCTTTCTTTGCCGAGGAACCACCTTGGTACATTCTTCTAAGCATATTTCTTTTTCTGAAAATTTCTGAAATTGTAGTAACTTCAAAATAAAAGTGAATAAAACAAAGCAACATTGATAGAAACTACTCCTACAAGTGCCTAGAGCCTATATCATGCATTGGAATTGCTTGGGACCTCAAAAATTTAACATGCAAGCTCAAGAACAGGGTCACCAAGGCAGCAAGGATTTGTAGTGAATAAAGCACTAGAACAAAAACTAATTGGACCAATGGAGGAGTCACATACAAGGCAACAATCTCCCAAAGCAGTTTTGCGAATGGAGCTTTGAGCTAAGAGATCGAAAATCGCAGCAAAACGAGCTAGAACTCGGGCTTGAGCTGGATGAGGATTTTTTTGGGTAGAAGATGAAGTGTGTGGTTGCGGGCATAAGTGGAGGGGAGTCACCAGGGGCCCACGAGACAGGGGGCGCGCCCTACAGGGGGGGGCCTCCACTCTCGTGGCCTGGTGCTTGGCCCTCCTGCAGTGTTTTCAGTGCCTAAAATCCTCAAATATTCTAGAAAAAAATCATACTAAATTTGCAGGGCAATTGGAGCACTTTTATTTTCGGACTATTTTTTATTGCACGGATAAATCGAGAAAGCAGACAGATAATACTATTTTTCTTTATTTATTCTAAATAACAGAAAGTAAAAGGAGAATGCGAGAAGATTGTGCCTTCTAGTTTCATCCATCTCATGATCATCAAAATGAATCCACTAACAAGGTTGATCAAGTCTTGTTAACAAACTCATTCCGAATAACACGGAACCAGAGAAATTTTGAATAACACTAAGTTACCTCAACGGGGATATGAAAATCCCCAACAATAAGAATATCATACTTTTTCTTGACAGTAGGGAGAGGAAATTCAAAACCTCCAATAATGGTAGTTGGAACTTTTTAGATAGAATTGATGCTATGAACTTGAGATTGTTTCCTCGGAAAGTGTACCGTATGCTCATTACCATTAACATGAAAAGTGACATTGCCTTTGTTGCAATCAATAACAGCCCCTGCAGTATTAAGAAAAGGTCTACCAAGGATAATAGACATATTATCGTCCTCGGGAATATCAAGAATAACAAAGTTCGTTAAAATAGTGACATTTGCAACCTAGCAGGCACATCCTCACAAATCTTGGCGGTATAGCGGTTGATATATCAGCCATTTGCAAAGATATTTCAGTAGGTGTCAACTTATTCAATTCAAGTCTACGATATAAAGAGAGGCATAACACTAACACCGGCTCGAAGATCACATAAGCAGTTCTAACATAATTTCTTTTAATGGAGCATGGTATAGTTGGTACACCCGGATCTCCAAGTTTCTTTGGTATTCCACCCTTAAAAGTGTAATTAGCAAGCATGGTGGAAATTTCAGCTTCCGGTATCTTTCTTTTATTTGTGATGATATCCTTCATATACTTACCATAAGGATTTGCTTTAAGCATATCAGTTAAGCGCATACGTAAGAAAATAGGTCTAATCATTTCAGCAAAACGCTCAAAATCCTCATCATCCTTTAACTTGGATGGTTTAGGAGGAAATGGCATGGGTTTCTAAACCCATGGTTCTCATTCTTTACTGTGCTTCCTAGCAACAAAATCTCTCTTATCATAACGTTGATTCTTTGATTGTGGGTTATCAAGATCAACAGCAGGTTCAATCTCTACATCATTGTCTTTGCTAGGTTGAGCATTAACATGCACATTATCATTAGGTTCATGTTCATCACCTGATTGTGTTTCGGCATCAGAAATAGAAATATCATTGGGATTCTGAGGTGTGTCTACAGTAGGTTCACTAGAAGTTTGCAAATTGCTATCATTCTTCTTTTCTTCTTCTTAGAAGAACTAGGAACATCTAGATTATTATTCTATGAATCTTGTTCAATTCTCTTAGGGTGGCCTTCAGGATACAAAGGTTCCTGAGTCATTCTACCAGTTCTAGTAGCCACTCTAACAGCAAAGTCATTTTTATTATTCAATTCATCAAGCAAATCGTTTTGAGCTTTGAGTACTTGCTCAGCTTGAGTAGCAACCATAGAAGCATATTTGCTAACGCGGTGAAGTTCATCTTTAACTCTAGCCAGATTATCACCTACGTGTCCTATCTCGAAAGCATTATTCTTTAAATTTCTACCAACATAAGCATTAAAACTTTCTTGTCTAGCCATAAAGTCATCAAATTCATCTAAGCATGGGCTATGAAATTTAGTAGAGGGTATTTCAACTTTATCATATCTATAGAGAGAATTTACCTTTACTACCTGTGTCGGGTTATCAAGACAATGTAGTTCTTCAGGCGGTATATTCAGACCATGTATTTCTTCAATAGGAGGTAAATTCTTAACATCTACAGCTTTAATACCTTTTTCTTTCATTGATTTCTTTGCCTCTTGTATATCTTCAGGACTGAGAAATAAACACCTCTGTTCTTTGGAGTGGGTTTAGGAATAGGCTCAGGAGTTGGCTCAATTGGTTCAGGAATTACATCAGGAACTGGCTCGGGAAGAGTCCAATTATTTTCATTAGTCAACATATTATTCAATAGTATTTAAGCTTCGTCGACTGTTCTTTCCCTGAAAACAAAACCAGCACAACTATCCAAGTGGTCCTTGGAAGCATCGGTTAGTCCATTATAAAAGATATCAAGTATTTCATTTTTCTTAAGATGATGATCAGGCAAAGCATAAAGCAACCGGAGAAGCTTCCCCCAAGCTTGTGGGAGACTCTCTTCTTTGATTTGCACAAAATTTTATATTTCCATAAGGCAGCTTGTTTCTTATGAGCAGGGAAATATTTAGCAGAGAAGTAATAAATCATATCCTGGGGACTACGCACACAACCAGGAGCAAGAGAGTTATACCAAGTCTTAGCATCACCCTTTAATGAGAACGGATATATCTTAAGGATATATAAATAGCGAGACTTCTCATCATGAGTAAATAGAGTGGCTATATCATTCAACTTGGTAAGATGTGCCACAACAGTTTCAGATTCAAGGCCATAAAAAGGATCAGATTCAACTAAAGTAATAATATCAGGATCAATAGAGAATTCATAATCCTTATCAGTAACACAGATAGGTGAAGTAGCAAAAGTAGGATCGGGTTTCATTCTAGCATTGAGAGACTGCTGCTTCCATTTAGCTAATAATTTGTTCAGATCAGATCTATCATTGCAAGCAAGAATTTCCATAGCAGGTTTTTCATTCATAACATAACCCTTAGGGACAACAGGTAAAACATAATCATTGTTGGAACGTTCATCATCACTATCATCAATAGCATCTTCAATATTTTCATTCCCCCTAAATCTAGCAAGTTGTTCATCAAGAAATTCACCTAATGGCATAGTAGTATCATGCACAGAAGTAGTTTCACCATGCATAGCAGAAGTGGCATCATCAATAACATGTGACATATCAGAATTCATAACAGTAGTAGGTTTAGGTGTCGCAAGCCTACTAATAACGGAAGGAGAATCTAGTGCAGAGCTAGATGGCAGTTCCTTACCTCCCCTCGTAGTTGAGGGTAAAATCTTGGTCTTAGCGTCTTTCAAGTTCTTCATAGTGATCAACAGATATAAATCCCAAGTGACTTAGAGAATAGAGCTATGCTCCCGGCAAGCTAACGCCAAAAATTAGTCTTGATAACCCACAAGTGTAGGGGATCGCATAGCGACTTTCGAGGGTGAAGTACAACCCAAATTTATTGATTCGACACTAGGGGAGCCAAAGAATATTCTTGAGTATTAGTAGTTGAGTTGTCAATTCAACCACACCTGGATAACTTAGTATCTGCAGCAAAGTACTTAGTAGCAAGAGTGGTATGATAGTAAAGGTAACAGTAGCAACAGAAAAGGTAAAGGTTTTTGGGTTTTTGTAGTAGTTGTAACAGTAGCAACGGAAAAGTAAATAAGCGAAGAACAATATGTGAAAAGCTCGTAGGCATGGATAATTATGTCGGATGTGATTCCTCATGCAATAGTTATAATATAGGGTGATATAGAACTAGCTCCAATTCATCAATGTAATGTAGGCATGTATTCCGTAAATAGTCATACGTGCTTATGGAAAAGAACTTGCATGGCATCTTTTGTCCTACCCTCCCGTGGCAGCGGGTCCTAGTGGAAACTAAGGGATATTAAGGCCTCCTTTTAATAGAGAACCGGACCAAAGCATTAACACATAGTGAATACATGAACTCCTCAAACTACGGCCATCACCGAGAAGTATCCCGATTATTGTCACTTGGGGTTGTCGGATCATAACACATAATAGATGACTATAGACTTGCAAGATAGGATCAAGAACACACATATATTCATGAAAACATAATAGGTTCAGATCTGAAATCATGGCACTCGGGCCCTAGTGACAAGCATTAAGCATAGCAAAGTCATAGCAACATCAATCTCAGAACATAGTGGATACTAGGGATCAAACCCTAACAAAACTAACTTGATTACATGGTAAATCTCATCCAACCCATCAGCGTCCAGCAAGCCTACGATGGAATTACTCACGCACGGCGGTGAGCATCATGAAATTGGTGATGGAGGATGGTTGATGATGACGACGGCGACAAATCACCCTCTCTGGAGCCCCGAACGTACTCCAGATCAGCCCTCTCGAGAGAGATTAGGGCTTGGCGGCGGCTCCGTGTCGTGAAACGCGATGAAACTTTCTCCTCGATTTTTTTCTCCCCGAGAGGTATATATGGAGTTGGAGTTGAGGTCGGAGGAGGTCCGGGGGGCCCATGAGATAGGAGGGCGCGCCCCCCTGTCTCGTGGGCAGCCCGTGGGCCCCCTGGCCTTGATTCTTTCGCCAAAAATTCTTATTAATTCTGAAAAGTGCCTCCGTGGATTTCCAGGACATTCCGAGAACTTTTCTTTTCTACACATAAAACAACATCATGGCAGTTCTGCTGAAAACAGCGTCAGTCCGGGTTAGTTTCATTCAAATCATGCAAGTTAGAGTCCAAAACAAGGGCAAACGTGTTTGGAAAAGTAGATACGTTGGAGACGTATCAGGGAAGCATGAACCCTTTGGGAAAGGGCTCTTCCCGGATGCGTGGGCCGAAGCACGCCGGCCCGATAGCGCCGCTTTCCTCAACATCCAGGGAGTGAGCAAGCTGGTGGAGGCGGTGGCGAGCGTCGGCGTTGTCGATGGCGTGCGGGCCGTGTCGACTGGCGACCAGGCCACGGGGGTCCGGGTCAGTTGGAGTAGGACGTCGGCCATGCTCGCCGGGTCCGCAGGATCTCCGGGATGGGCTCGTCACCCAAGCCGCCGGAGGCCATGGGGGCCGGGTCCTGCCGAGTCCGTGCTCGGCTGGAGAGCGCCTCGCCGGGTGGCGAGGATGCTCTGTGCTGAAGTTCGCTGGGTCCACCGACGCGGGCGGAGCCGGATCCCGCCGGCTTGGTGAGCTGGTTGAGCGGTCCTGCTCGGCGTTGTCCGTGTTGAGGAGGTCACGCATCCGCCCGATGCGCTCCTTCAGTTCTTGACCCGTGAGCTGATCTAGGTCGACTGCGGCTGTCTGGGCAGCGCGCATGTTCTTCGCTGGGGTCTTGTAGACGATCGAGACGGCACCGAGAGCCCGGTCGATCGCTTCACGCTGGGCGCGCATGTCGGCGACCTAGCTCGACTCGGCCGCGGCTGGCGTGAATCCGTAGGCGGAATTGTGCTCCAGCTGAGCGGAATCCAGGCGACGCTGGGTGGCGGCGAGCGTCTCGGACAGGTCCAGCATCTGCTGGGCCTTTCCTCGAGCTGGGCTCGGGCCTCAGTGACGTTGGTGGCATCAACGTCGGTGCCGATGGGGACGCGGAGGCTCTGCGTCGTGGTGCGCAACAGATCGGACGGCTCGGTCCGTTCCGCTGCGGCCCTGGCTTCGGCAGCCTTCCTCATCTTGCTCGACGAGGAGGAGGCGCCGTCGCCAGTGACGAAGACCTCCACGTGGACGTCCATTGCCCCGGCAGAAATGCCACCGCCGAGGGAGAGGGGAGAGTCGGAGTGGCTGTGTACCTCGCTGGGGTACTCGTCGACCGTGGGCGCATCAGAGATGCGCAACGCAGCGAAGGAGGCGGCGAGTGTGTCGACGACATTGTCCGCCAGCATGATGGACTCGTCGGAGTAGGAGAAGGGCCCCGTCCGAAGCATGCTCCCGGCCAACTCCTCGAGCTGCCCCATGGTGGGCGCCAACTGTCGTGGTGGGTGCATGGTAGATGCCATGGGATGGCTAAAGAGAGGAGGAGGCTCGAGGGCACTGGTGTGCTCCAGAGGCGGGGTTGGCATGAGCGAGCGCGGGTTGCAAGACATACCCAAGTTCGGGGCTCTCTGGAGAGATAACACCCCTAGTCCTGTCGAGTGTAGTTTGATGTGCGACAGTACAAGGTTGCTCCTAGAGCTGTATGGAGGAGGAAGGAAGGCTGGCCAAGGCTTAGGCTGCTCCTTCTCCCCGGGTGGATGTTACTATTTGGTGGCTAGTTCCTCTATGCTTTCCTGCTTGCTTACTTCTCTACTTCTCTCTCTCTGTATGCGTGGGCTCCTGGGGGGTTTTATAGGCCAACCCCCAGGGATACAATGGTAATGTTACAAGTTGGTGTGTCCGGGTTGTCGGCATCTGAAGACCCGGGCTAGGGCCTGTGGTTCGCCAGGTTCCCCTAGGTGTCGGCCCCGCGTGCCTAGGGGGAATGTGTGTCGTCTTGTCGATCGTCAGGGCGTGGCCGAGTCGAGTCTTGTACAGTGGCGCTGCGTCAGCCACTGTCGGATTTCGGGTTCCGGCAGACCCTTAAGGTTCAAACACTGGGGTGCGCGCGGAGATCCAACCCTCCACCGTCTCGTACCTCGCCGAATAGCAGGGACCTAAACTACTAGAAAGAACAGCACAGGAGACACGAGATTTATACTAGTTCAGGCCACCTTTGTGGTGTAATACCCTACTCTAGTTTGTGGTGTGGTGGATTGCCTCTTGGGTTGATGAGGAACAGTACAGGGAAGAACAACCTCGCGAGGGTCTGTTCTTGGTGGGTGTGATGAACTGCTAGGTGGTGTTCCGTCGCTCTAGCTTGAGGATCGGGTCTCTATCTCTCTCTCTGGATTCCAAATATTAAGCGGGAAGGGCGCCAAATATTGTGGTGTGGTATTCCGCCGCCTCTACTATGGTGGCTAGCTCTACTTATATAGACGAAGGCCCTGGGCCTCTTCCCAAATATTGAGTGGGAAGGGCGCCAACAATTGGCCATTTTGAAACGGAACTGTGGGTACACTTATCCTGACTAAAGTTAGTCCTCGCCTGCCAAAGGCTCTGGTTATGACGCCTGCTTGGGCTCCACGATGACTCCCTTCCAGCCATTGGGGCTGGTCTTGGTCTTGTTGCACCAAAATGGATGCCTTTGCTTGATGCTCTCGCCTGCGCTTGCTCCCTTTGCACCAAAGAGGAAAGGAGGGGCGCTTGTGAGCTAGCTTCGGCCAGCTCCCTTGGTCGTCATGGCTTGTGTCATGGGCACCTCGCGAGGTACCACCTTGAACTCTCCGCCTCCTCATGAGCCAGCCCTAACGAGGCCGTGCACGAGGAAGCTCCTTGTCATCCGCCTCAATCTTGGCCCCTCGCGAGGTCTTGAGCTTGTGTTAATGAAGATAGGCTGTCACAGGCCTCCTTTGAGCCACGCCGCATGAGCAGGTAGGCAAGTCTGGGGACCCCGTTCCCAAAACACCGGCAGTAGCCCCGGGTCCACAGCGCGCCCGAACTTGGCCCGGCGGAGGCGAAAGGGTAAGTCTGGCGTCGCGGGCCCTAACAGCCTGCGGCCTTGGGCGCCGCGTGGCGGTTGATTGGACGTGTGCGCACTGCTTCCCCACGATGCCTCGGTAACCACCCGGATTCGACAAGTCCCTGCATGCAGAGTCGGTCATGATTATCGGTGATCATGGAGGCCGACGGTTGGACTCCGCCGGCTATAAGTACGGAACGGTGTGCGCCCTTCCAGTCTATCCTTTTGCTCCTTCTCTTCCTCGTCTCGTCTGGTTGCCATGGCTCCGATCCGCCGGTTCTCCAGGGAAGAGATGGGAAAGGCTCCTCAAGAGGATCCTGACCCGCTCCCCCCAAAGCAGCTTGCTCTCTGGTGTCGGCGGGGCGCCGCCAGAGGCGCCCATGCCCTGGTGTGCGCGGCCGCCTGTGGTTTCCTCTTCCCTTATACGCACAAATTGGTGGCCTGAAGCGAGGCGAGGCCGGGCTCCACGACGGCGCCGCCCGCAGCAGCCCGTGGTCACGAAGGTGTGTGTCTTCCCCCTGGAGTTCACGCCGAGGGCTCCTGCCAGGAGTTCGTGCTTCGCGTCTCCGCGCCTCCTAAGTCTTGGATTCGCCTTCCGTCTTTCTTCGCCTCCGTCGTTCGGCAGGGGGAGCCCCTGGGACTCTGGCTGCAGCACACCGGCTGCGGCACCCTTGCGACCGGGGCAGAGGTCGCGATGAGTTGCCCAGGCGAGGTCTTCATGACACGAGGCTGGGCGAGGTCGCCCGGTCTGCAGGATGAGGCGCCCTCATGATCCACCGAGTACAACCATGCTTGGTGATGTCCTTCAAGCTCTTGACGCGGAGGGTCGTCGGCTGGAGTGTTGCCCGGGAGGCGGTCGGGACCACGATGCGGTGAGGCGGAGGCCAACCGACCACTCCCTTGGCAGCTTCTCGAGGCGGCAAGCGCGGAGGATCCAGCGACTCCGCCCGAGCTCTTGGCGACGCGGAGGCGGCGGCAGCTCTGAGCCTCGAGCCTGCGCCCTTCCGGGCGAGGCGAAGCTCGTCAGTCGTCGCCGCCCTGATCTGGATGGGGTTGGCTCCGGACCGGGTGGCTTGTTGATGATGGCGTCTGCCGCGGTGGTCCCTGTAGATAGGACTCCTTAGGATTCGCGTCTTTTGTTCCTGCGAGGCGCCAAGAATGTACCCCACGGGGGCTTGTAAGATATTTGTAGCTTCGTTTTTCAGTATGATCCTTATCGTGAGGAAATACGGGATGCTCATTCCATTCTAGCTCAGTTTCTTCCTTTCGGACCTCGTGAGGGCTTGATGCTCTGCGCCGACAGGTCCCAGTCCCAAGGCGGCTTCAGTCGTCGCTGGTATGCCAGGTCACGATGCCGTGGTCAAGGCCAGGAGGTGAGCGGCCGAGGTCAGTAAGAGCCTCGAGTCGTGATGCTCGGGGGTCCCCTTAGCGCTCAGCGGCCATCATTCGTGAGAAAGGAGAGCGGCGTTGCTAACACGGGGTTGCATTGAGTGTGGGGGTGGTGTTGTGATAACTAGTGTGTCCAGAGGGTGACTTATCTCGAGGGTTAGGAAAATGCTTCACAGTGCGGTGCAGTGTCCGTGCCTTGGCCGACGAGAGATTGCGTGGCGAGGTCGTTCGTGCTCCTTGGAGAGACCTGCAGGTTCACCACAAAAGGAACAAGAGCTCGCCCGTGGCGATCGTTAGTCCTGCCGTTAATTGCTTGGGAGGGCACGAGAGGCCTCGCGAGGTGTGTTGGGGCACCCGTGAGCCAGTAGCAGGACTCACGAGGCCCTACCTCAAAGCGGGTTGTGCACGGCTCTGGGCCTTGTCTTGAGTGTGTTCCTGCAAATGTGGCGGATGCGGTGCTCTCGTCTTGGTCCGGCTCTCGAGCTGGTCTCGGCCGTCATTGGCAAGCCAGGTCGCGATGCCATGGACAAGAACAGAGGATGAGGGCGGAGAGCGGTAGGAGCCACGAGTCGCGATGCTCGGGCACCCCCTTTAACGCATAAGCTGGATTAGATGACGCAACTCTCGTCCTCGGGTCCGGCTCTCGGGCTGGTCTCGGTCGTCGGCTGGCAAGCCAGGTCGCGATGCCATGGACAAGACCAGAGGGTGAGGGCGGAGAGCCGGTAGGAGCCACTGGTCGCGATGCTCGGGCACCCCCTTCAACAGCGCAAGGCTGGGTTAGATGGCGAAACTCTCGTCCTCGGGTCCCGGCTCTCGGGCTGGTCTCGGCCGTCATTGGCAAGCCAGGTCGCGATGCCATGGACAAGACCAGAGGGTGAGGGCGGAGAGCGGTAGGAGCCACGAGTCGCGATGCTCAGGCACCCCCCCTTTAACGCGCAAGATTCCGCCACCCAGGAAAAGGCACCAAATAACAAGCATGGTGGAGAGAGAGCATAATCCTAGGGAAGAAGCAAGAAGGATACATGCCGCTGGGACTGGCCCGAGCGGCTTGGGGATGATGCAGCCCGAGGGGCGCCCCCAGCAGGATAAGCTATGACATGAAGTAAAAATGGATACATGCCGCAGGGACGGACCCACGCGGCCTGGGAATAATGCAACCCTGAAGGCGCTCCCAGCCGGAAATAAAACTTAAAGATGCCAACTGGTGATGTTGGGGATGAAGGGGTGTTGGTGTAGCAGACTCGGTGGGTTGCGGGAGCCGATCCTCACGAGCCCCTAGGCCCAGGGGCCTCGGGAGGCTCCGGAGTCGTTAAGCGGCTCCTCGGGGCCATCTCCATCTCCGCCAGGGCTGCGGCGTGCTTGACCTCTTGAGCCTCCAGGATGGTCCTCATGAGACGCTGGTGCGCAGCAGCCGCGTTTGGCAGGCCGTAAGGCATGCGTACATAGCTGTGGGGTGGACCCTTGCAACGTCCCACTCGCGAGGGCCAGAGGTGCTCTTGAGATGCGGCTCGGTTGAGCCCTGGTATGTCGATGCAGACGCGCAGCCCACCATCCTCGCCTGGATGGGGGCCACAGCGGGCGGGCGGCTGCCCCTCATGACCCTTGACTCCTGTGGCTCTTGAATGGCCTTGCCGACGAACTCTTGAGGGTTACGCCCTTGGTTTTGCTCACCGCATGGAAGCGTGCTTTGAAACACGCCTCACGTGGTGCCCAAGCGCCTCCCTCGAGACCTTGGCGAGGTCGGCGGCCCTCCAGGAGAGCCCCGAGCCCTGCTGAGGAGGGCGCCGGCGCGCTTCCTATGCGATGGAAGGAGGCTCCCCTGGCCCGATGTGGGGCCCTAAGGGCCTGTCTCTTGAGGAGTCGGGCGGCCGATGTCTTCTTCCTCTTGGGTGCGGCCGGAGGCGTCCTGTTGTGGTCTGCAGGTCTTCCAAATGATGCGGCTGAAAGGCTCGCTCAGGAGCACATCGCGTCTCTTTCTTCACAGGCACCATGATGACCCCGCCGCTTCTGGCATCTTGAGGACGTTGTAGCCATGGTGGAGTTCTGACCATGAATTTGGCCAACGCCGGGTACCCGAGGATGGCGTTATCTGGCAGGCGAATGTGGGGCGACGTCGAAGTCGATGAGCTTCGGTGTGGTAGTTGTCGCGGGCCCCAAAGGTGACAGGAAGGCTGACCTGCCCGGTCGGGACCGTGGAGCCGTCGGTGACTCGGAGAAAGGCTTGGTTGGTGAAGGTATTGTAAGGCACTTGAAGATTGTTGAATGTCTCCACGGACAGGACGTTGAGCCCTGCTCCGCCGTCGATGAGGGTCTTGGTCACTAGCACGTTGTTGATGATTGGGGAGAAAAGCATCGGGAGAACTCCGGATGTGGCTGCGCACTTGAGCTGATCCGCTGAGCTGAACGTGATGGCGCACGCCGACCACCTGAGAGGGCGTGTGGTCTCGAGCTTGGGGAGGACTGCTTTCACCTCGCGGGCGAACTGCTTGAAGATGCGCTGAGAGGTTGGGGCTTGAGCTCCACCCAGGATGCAGGCAATCGCACGCGCTTCCTGGAAGCCCCCAACCCCCTCGTCCTGATGACGGTCTTCAATTCTCCTTGGTGGCGGCGGCAGCGAAGGGAGGTCTGCGTTCCCTTGTGGGTGATCCTCACGAGGCTGATCCCTCCAGCCCCCCTCGCGAGGTGGGTCTTGCCAGTGGTCCTCGCGAGGTTGGTCGCACTGGCGCGGGCCGCGGTCTTCCCAGCGTCCTGCATTCCTTCCTCCTCCTCGGCCATAGCCCCGGTCGCTGCGCTCGGGGCGTCTGCCGACCCTTCCTTCCAGCGCGGCCGGAGCTCTTGACATTCATTGGTGTTGTGGGTGTGGAGGTCGTGGTACACGCATGACCGGCTGCCCTTGGAGGACTCGGGCTGATCTCGCCTCGCTTGGTGTATGGTTCGGCCATGAGCACGGCAGCCCCTTGCACTTCACGTCCTTGGCCTTGGACTTCTTCTTCGGGATCCGCGGCAAGCAGCTCGAGGAGGAGAGGCGCCCTCCTCAGCCCTGGCGCACTTGGTCGCCAAGTTGAACAGCTCCAGGGAGGTGCACAGATCTTCATGCATCGCCAGCTCCTCCTTCATCTTGACGTCGCGCACGCCGTCGAAGAAGGCAGAGATGATGGCCTCCTCTGTTACCCTGGGGATCTTGAGGCTCACGTTGTTGAAGCGCTGGATGTACTTTTGCAGGGTTTCCCCTGGCTGCTGCTTGATTGGGTGCATGTCGCTCACGGCGGGTGGCCGGTCGCGAGTACCCTGGAAGTTGGCGATGAAGCGGGTACGCATCTCGGCCCAGAAGAGATCGTGCACAGGGCCAGTTGAAGCAGTGCGGGCCCCTTCCTTGAGCGCCACGGGAAACCAGTTCGCCATGACCTTTTCATCCCCGTTGGCAGCCTCGATGCCCAGCTCATAGAGCTGGAGGAACTCCGTAGGATCAGCCGTGCCGTCGTAGCGTGGAGGCAGGTGCAGCTTGAACTTGGCGGGCCCACGCGACGCGCGCTGCTCGGAGGTGAAGGCGCGGCAGCAGCCCGCGTGGCTGAGGGCCTCGGACGGCAGAGGCTTGGTCTTGTGGGCCTCCCTGCGCCGCGGCTGGGGGCAGCGCAGGGTCTTGACGTGCTGGAGCGGGGACCGCTCGGGCGGCTTCTTGCGGGCGAGGGACTTCTTGACAGCTCTGCTCTCGCCGCGCCGGTGCCTGGCGGAACGGGTTCCGCCAGGGCAGCGTGCCTTGGGCCAGGGCGCCCGTCTTGAGGAGGAGGCGGTGGCGCCGGGAGCTTCATCGCCCGCTCGGGCGGGTGCGGTCTGTGAGGCGAGACGGCAGCGGGTCGCCTCTATGCCGCAGACGAGCTTCGGTGACTCGGTCGAGCCATTCTTCGTAAACGTCGTCGATGGGGCGGTAGCGCAGAGCTTCGTTAGCGTGATGAGTGCATCTCGGGCCTCCATAGCCTTGAGGCGTCGTGGCGAAAGAACCAGCGAGGGTGGCGAAAAGCGTGGCGGTGCGGCCGTCCCGCCTCATGGGCCAGTCTTGGGGCGGCGCTTGCTGCTCGTTCCCGCCGGGCAGTGGCGGCGTTGGCAGCGGTGGCGAGCAGCGAGACACCCGCCGATGGGAGCCGTCTGGGTGACATGGGAGGCGAGGGCGGCTCGGCGCTCGGCGAGGGCGGCTCGACGCTCGGCGCGGGCCCGACGAGCGTCAGACATGGTTGCGGTGGTCGGGGAAGAACGAGGCGACGAAAGGCAGATTCCGGCGCACCCCTACCTGGCGCGCCAAATGTCGGATTTCGGGTTCCGGCAGACCCTTAAGGTTCGAACTCCGGGGTGCGCGCGGAGATCCAACCCTCCACCGTCTCGTGCCTCGCCGAATCGCAGGGACCTAAACTACTAGAAAGAACAGCACAAGAGACACGACATTTATACTAGTTCGGACCACCGTTGTGGTGTAATACCCTACTCTAGTTTGTGGTGTGATGGATTCCCTCTTGGGCTGATGAGGAACAGTACAGGGAAGAACAGCCTCGTGAGGGTCTGTTCTTGGTGGGTGTGATGAACTTCTAGGTGGTGTTCCGTCGCTCTAGCTTGAGGATCGGGTCTCTATCTCTCTCTCTGGATTCCAAATGCCCGCCTCCTCTACTATGGTGGCTAGCTCTACTTATATAGACGAAGGCCCTGGGCCTCTTCCCAAATATTGAGCGGGAAGGGCGCCAACAATTGGCCATTTTGAAGGGGAACAGCGGGTACACTTATCCTGACTAAAGTTAGTCCTCGCCTGCCAAAGGCTCTGGTGATGACGCCTGCTTGGGCTCCACGATGACTCCCTTCCAGCCGTTGGGGCTGGTCTTGGTCTTGTTACAATCAAAGCGGATGCCTTTGCTTGATGCTCTGCTGCGCTTGCTCCCTTTGCACCAAAGAGGAAAGGAGGACGCTGCGCTGGCTGGGCGCCGGCCGGGCGCCCTTGGTCGTCATGGCTTGCGTCATGGGCACCTCATGAGGTACCCTGCCTTGAACTCTCTGCCTCCTCATGAGCCAGGCTGACGAGGCCGTGCACGAGGAAGCTCCTTGTCGTCCGCCCATGAGGCTTGGCCCCTCGCGAGGTCTTGAGCTTGTGTTGATGAAGATGGGCTGTCCTGGGCCTCCTTTGAGCCATGACGGGCCTTGAGCGAGCAAGTCTGGGGACCCCCTTTCCCGAGAACACCAGCACTTGCTGTCGTCGTGGTGATGATGTGATGTACTTTGTAGCTACGTCGGCCTGGTCGTGGTGGTAGGTAAGGGGCATTGTTGCCACGCTCCGGTTGACCAGAGGCATGGGTGGGGCACTGTTGCCTTGGTCATCAATGGTTGAAGACTCGTCCCATCGTACGGCCTGGATGGGGCGGGAGCTGACCTGTGGCTGGGTTGCGGAACACGCCACGGGTGAAGCTGGCTTGTTGAGGAAGCCTTGGTATCGCCGGGTTCGGCTGTCTTGTACTAGTTGTTGAGGCTGAGTCGACGTGTCTGGCCGGGTCGGAGAGTTTGGCCGGGTTGCGGGGTTTGGCCGGGTCGAGCGACCCGGCCAAGCGCATGCCGGCTTGAGGGGCGATGCCAGCCCCGTTGTTTTTGAAAAGGATTCGAGTTCCGTTGCCTGCTCGGGGTTCATCCCCAGACAGATAATGTTGTTTGGAAAAGATGCCATCGGTTAATATTTGATTCTTGTTGTGTATGGAAAGTATTATTTGGAAAGGTTAAATATATTGTTTGGAAAGGATGCCATCGGTTAATATTGTTCGGCCATTGTGGGGTTTATTTGGGGATTGTCTCTGTTAATAAAAAATCAAAAAAAGGTGGAAGTGGGATGGGGTCGAGGGGTGACCTCTCGTTCGATGGGAGGGGGATGGTACGAGCGAACGAAACGACGTACCTCTTCGCTAGGGCAGTGCCCTCCACCCAATTTGCAGTGACCTCTGATGATAGAGGTCTATTATACGTCCGTTTATCTAGTCTCTGGTCCGTGTTGAGGTCTATCCTATAATCGTCGAGGTTGTCCCTGTGGGCACCTGTTGGGGATATAACTACTAAGGGTAAACCGCCCAGGAGGGGCCGGTTCACCCTCAACTATATTGAAGCCCACGAAGACCCAGAAGATGGCGCTTTATTATGAAGCTTAGAGGCCCAGAGCCAAAAGGCGGATTAGGGCCCGTAGTGGTAAACCGCCATAATTGTATAACTTGTATTGTAAGATAGGAAAGGAGAGACCAAGCCGGACACTTGTATGAGCCGGCCTCGGAACTCCGGAGACCGGCCGGGCGTCAACCCGTGTATATAAGGGGACGACCCGGCGGCGGTTCAGGAACAAGAAACAACAACTCGAGAGCCAGGCATAGCTTGTTTAGCTCCCTGGTCATCGAATCCCCAATAATCCCAACACAACTAGACGTAGGCTTTCACCTTCATCGAAGGGGCCGAACTAGTATAAAAACCCTCATGCCCTTTGTCCGGTTTAACCCCTTTAAGCTAACCCGTTGTGATGGATCCATGACTAAGTCCTTTCACGAGGACATCTGACGTGATATTTCCACAACAGTTGGCGCCCACCATGGGGCTATCGCACGATGGTTTCGAGTTCTTGAAGGGCAACTTTGAAGGACTCAAAGGGTACTTGGTTGGCCGGATGACCAAGAGTCGTCGCGGCAAGCTCTACACCGATGACGCAGGATGGGGCCCCGAGGCCGGCTCAATTGAGTACGGGTACCGGGTCCCCTTTGGCAGAATTCATGTTTACATTGGCAAGATCGGCGAACCGGGCCCTGAGCCGGACACCTGCATCGACCTCATCGAGATGGCTCAGCGTGCAAGCCCCGCCCAGATTCAGCCCACCATGAAGTGTGCGTTCGTAGGATGTGTCCACGGGATCGGATCTGAACCGGTGTCTGAAGGTGAGACGGTCGCTGAGGGAGTCCTGGATAATGGGGTATCCGGGTAGCCGGACTGTATACGTCGTCCGGACTATAGAAGCGTCAAGATACAAGACTCAAGGCTTCGGCTCGTGTCCGGATGGGACTCTCCTTTGCGTGTAAGATAAGCTTGGCGATCCAGATATTATGTTTCCTTCCTTGTAACCGACTCCATGTAAACCCTAACTCTCCGGTGTCTATATAAACCGGAGAGGATGGTCCTTAGAAGGCCGATCACAATTACAATCATACCATCATAGGCTAGCTCTTAGGGTTTAGCCTCTACGATCTCGTGGTAGATCTACTCTTGTACTACACACATCTTCAATATTAATCAAGCAGGAAGTAGGGTTTTACCTCCATCGAGAGGGCCCGAACCTGGGTAAACATTATGTCCCTTGCTTCCTGTTACCAACAGCCTAAGACGCACAGATTTGGACCCCCTACCCGAGATCCGCCGGTTTTGACACCGACATTGGTGCTATCATTGAGAGTTCCTCTGTGTCGTCGCTTCGAGGCTTGATGGCGTCTTCAATCATCCACAACAAAGTCTAGGGTGAGACTTTTCTCCTCGGACAGATCTTTGTGTTTGGCGGCTTCGCACTGCGGGCCAATTCGCTTGGCCAGTTGAAGCAGATCGATAGCTTCGCCCCTGGCCACCAGATCAGGTTCGGAAACTTGAACTACACGGCAGATATCCGCGGAGACTTGATCTTCGACGGATTCGAGCATGTGCCAGGAGCGCCGGACAATCACGACGAGCATGGCCTAGACCTGCTGTTGGACAATGCTGGGGATATCACCCCCGCAGCAGCCCCGGATCTAAATCCGGGGCAGGTTGCGTTGCCTATGGACGGAGGGCTGGGCCCCGCCCCGCAGGCCGCACACTCATCGGCGGTGGAGCCGAACAGAGGTCTCACCTCTGTGGAGGCCTGTAACCCTGGGCCCCCAGACTCATATCCGGCTGTTGGTCCTGGTCCGCACACTCCCGAGCCAGTCGAGCCAGGTTGGGCTCCGGTAATGGAGTTTACCGCTGCGGACATCTCTCAGCACTCACCTTTTGGCGACATGCTGAAGTCATTAAAGTCTCTCTCTCTGTCAGGAGGCTCTGAGCCGAACTATGTCCAGCTTGAGTGGGAAGCAGGCGACGAAGGAATTTGCTTCCCACCGACCACCCACGTTGTCGCCACGATCGATGATTTAACCGACGTGCTCGACTTCGACCTCGAAGACATCGACGTTACGGACGATGATGTTGGAGATGTACAGGAGCCACCGCTCACAGGGCAGTGGACAGCCACCTCTTCAAACGATATACACATGTGGACACTCCGAAGGAAACCAATGGCGATGAGGCAGTGGATGACAACCCCTCGGGAGGAAAAGAAAAACATGGGCGTCTTCGGCGCCACTCCAAACCCCGCCACATCAATACCGGCCCCGGAAATGATCCGGATAGTGCCGAAGAGGAATACAGTCCTGATCAGCCTAACTTGAAGCAGGTCGGACAGGCCACGGTGGGATATTTGGAGAGGGACAACTATTCAACCCCTCCGAAGACGAGGTAAGCCTCGACAATGACGAATTCGGCATGCCTGAAGACCTAGTGGAACGAGTTCGCTTTAAGCGACGACTCATAGCCACGACAAAGAGTCTGCAAAGGAAGCAAGAGCAGCTCAAAGCCGACCAGGATTTGCTAATGGATAGGTGGATCAAGATCCTGGCCACCGAAAAGTACGGACTCGGCCGCCCTAACAAAGGGCACACGCGGCACACCTGGCTACCTCAACCTAAGCAGGAGAACCAAAGGCATACAATCCAACGTCCGCACACCACCACGGTCCAAGAAGGCAAGAAAGATACACGAAGAAGAAGCCTCAAGCCCTGGCGCAACGGTCATAAACGGCAAATCAGGGAAGCTGGTATCACGTTCAGCAAATCCCAGTCCGGTCCACAGACGAAGAACAGCCCAAGCCTATTCGGCCCAAGTCACAAACTCGATCAGCCGTGCGAAATTCACGGTACTCCCAAAAGAACGGCAAAACATACTAATAGAGAATGTCGTATCTCCAAATCAAAGCGAGCGGGCGTGTGCCGGAAACAATGAGGGGAGGCGTCTAGTCAAAAGCCCCCCCCCCCCCCGAGAGCACAAAAGTACGGCCGACCGCCCCCTACCATACAAGCCACAGCAATTCAATTGCGTACCCCCAGACCTAACAGTCCAGGGGCTCCTTAACACATAAAGCCCCCGTGGGTATGAATGTACAAATAGCACCTTCTACAAGGTGTTAGGCACAAAGGCCAGGTTCATTGGCCCGCCGCTCTAATGGTTGTTTTCCAATAACCAAATAAGGCCGCGCCATCGGCGCATTCCCCCATACGGTATCACACCGTATGCTAACAGGATGAACCACGTTGGCTAGATTCTACGTGGTAAATCATCAGGCCAGCACCGGTGATATACTCACGCCTGCATGCAGAGCCAAACCCCGCCCTTAGAAGTGTAAATCATACAGCTGCCAGAGCAGCAAGTTGTGCATGCCTGTCAATATTTTGGTATGATAGCCAACTATCCGGACACCAGCTAAGGAGTCCATGCTGCTTCCTGGTATAGCGGATGAGGTCACCAGAGTCCGATAAGGAACCTTTAGACCAACCATAGGAGGACGCTCAGTTGCCTCCAAACATTTACCTTTGCAAACCAACTTTTATGCACGACAGGATTGGCGGTGTGGCCTCGGCCCGGACACACAAGGATAGGACCATGCAGGTAGAAGGCAGTTCGGATTCACTTTCAATCCATTCACAGCCCCCTCCAAGTCCGGCCATCACAGGTTCTGCCAAAAAACCATCTCTTTTTCATAATCATAAATCGCATGCATATGCATAGACATATCATATTACCGCACTACGTAGACTTAAAAACATGCACCGGCCGTCGTTTTCATCGATGCCTCTTTGCCACAATACGGCAGCCATGCTTCGTGTTACGCCTGGTTATGCCAGGGGCTGGACAATATGGCAATAAAGTCCGACCACCTTTTCGGTCGCTCGGCACCCGAACTTATAGCACTATATGCATCAGCTCCGAATCATGTCTTGGGTCATTGGTTGTGTTTGCCCGGCTCCCATGTTTTGGTACCTTACGTTCCGTTCTGTCGGCTACGGTAGCGCTGGGAGAACTACTGTGATTGCGTCCCGGTTTAGCCGGACGAGCGCCTCAGTAGAGAAAGCTGAAAACCGACTGTCATGGTGCCGCGAGAGCGGGTCAGCTGTTTGAGAGGTTGTAAAATCCTTAAAGATTTATTCCGCATAACGCCACTATAAAATGCAGATTACGACGGATCGGTCTTCCGATCAGGTGCCAACAGAGCCCCTAGTCCGGCCTTTCGGACACTAGGGGCTGCGCCGACCATACTCAAATTCCTATGGCTAAGTGAGAGTAGTAAAGCCCTATAGTCTGATTGCCTGGTTCGTGGTGAGAAACACATCCTTATAAGGACCCAATAATGGGATAAAGAGTGTTCAGAAATACCCCGAACACCCCCGTACTTCTCACGTGGGGGCTGAAGCCGACGACTGGCCAACTCTCATATTTTACATACAATAAACACCTGCAAAGGAAGAACATATGTTCACACAAAACAGGCAACATATAAGTGCCATTATCCCATTTTACAAAAATTGTCAAAAATGCCCTCAGGGAAATATAATGTCTTTCGTGCATTTATCCGCCGTCTGGCGGGCACCCTTCATTACACCTTCATAATACAGTTCGGGCTTGTGATGCTCCTTACCCTCTGGCGGCCCCTCAGTTATCAGCTTCTCCGCATCAAGCTTCCCCCAATGCACTTTCGCATGGGCAAGCGCCATTCGTGCACCTTCTATACAGACTGATCGCTTGATAGTATCAAGCCAAGGACAGGCGCCCACAATCCACTTCACGAGTCCGAAGAAACTGCTTGGAATTGGCTCTGCAGGCCACAGCCGGATGACCAAGTCCTTCATGGCTAGTTTGGCCGCCTGGTGCAGTTCGACCAGCTGCTTCAGCTGATCGACAAAAGGCACCAGATAGTTCGGCGCCAGATACTGCGACCAGAAGTCCCTCCCTGCAGACTCCCTCTCCTTGGTCCGGTAAAATTGGGCAGCATCTGATATGTTGCGAGGCAGATCCGCAAACGCCCCTGTAAAAACAAGAATTCAGCTTGGCGCTTAGAGTTCTCCACACTATAACGTAATAATGGCCATAAATATAACAGGCCTTACCAGCCGCAACTTTTTGGGCCTCCTTAATGTCCTGTACAGCACCTCGGGCTTCTTCCCGAGCATCTTCCGCGGCTTGGAGAGCTTGGGCGAGTTCAGATTCTTTCCCTACTAGACTCTGCTCCAAGCTCTCGCTTCTCGTCACAGCATCCTGGAGCTCCCGCTCAGCTGTGATGATCCTGGCCTCGTATTTTTCACGTAGCACCTGTTTGGCGGCAGCCTTCTCTTGGGCATCAGCCGCTGCCTTCTTCAGCGCCTCATATTCGGCACTTGCTCCTAGGGCGTATAACATAAATGCTTTTCAATAGGCACACTTATTCATTTGTACCCAATGCAAGACAATGTTCAAACATACCTTGCTTATCCTCCAATTGTTTCTTCACACGGCCAAGTTCTTATTCGGCCCGTTCTAGGCTCTGCTTCAGTTCGGACACTTCCGCATCATGAGCGGCCGTCCTCTACGCAGAAGCCTGTTTTCAAACAAATGGGTATACATAATTAAATAAAGGTTCCCATTACAATAGAGGGTTTGATCCCCTGCCCGGCTTACTTTCGCCGGATAGTGTATCAGGGGCTACTCCTCATATCATGATAATTCTTCAAAGGTTCCTTAGAAACCATACCTCAAAAGCCTTTATAAGGCCAAGACAGGACTCATTCAGCCCGCTTTCGGCAGCCTGAATCTTTCCAATGACCGCACCTATAAGGATCCGATGTTCATCGACGACGGACGCGTTCTTTAACGTTGTCAACAGACCGCCCAGTAGCTCGGCGTAGACTGAGGTTGCCGGCGGAGTAGGCAAACCTCCCTCCATGGAGGATGGCCGCTCGCCCAATCCTGGAGCCTTAGAGGCCTCCAGGACCTTATCCGGCTCTAAGTCTCTCTGAGACGACACCTCGGTGTCGCGCCTGGACTGCGGAAAAGGAGCCTTCGGAGGCGTCTCGCTCGCCACGGCATCCGAGCTCAACGAATCCGCCGATGAGGATTGTCCAACAGGAGACCTTGCCGCGCTACACGAGATGTGGTGTCAGTTAAATTTACTATGCCCAGACGACCCTGGATACATAGGTGTATTCAGATGTCGGTCACTTACGATTTTCCCAGGGGCTGAGCCTCGGGATCCCACTCCGGGTTGTCATCGGCAGACGGGGTGGATGCCTCTGGAGGGGAACCTCGCCCCCTCTTGGGCGATTCGGCCCCCAGGGAAGGGGAAGCCGTACGCTTCTTCCCCGCCTACAGAGCGAGGCTCGTCCGCCTCTGCTTCCTCCTCTTCGTCTTTGGAAGAAGGAGCGTCGCTGGAGCCTTCGGATTTGGCATCTGAAGCCCCGCGGCAACGGAGGCCACTCCGGGTCTTCTTGACCTTCTTGGAGGCCTCCTTCTTTGGCGCCATGTAAGGCGCAGGGACCAGCATCTTCGTCAGAAGAGGTCCGGCCGGTTCCTCCGGCAGCGGGGCCGGACATTGTATCCGCTCCACCTTTTTTATCCATCCCTAAAGCCACAATGAAGCATGATTAAAACGTCCCCCTCATGATATGCCAGCTGAAGCCTAGAGGGACAGGGCGTGGCTATAACTTACTGGGCTTGCAGAATGGGATAATTGATACCCCCGGTCCTCGGAAGAGTCCGGCCATGATTTGCTGGACCTAAAGATCACCTTCCAGATATCCTCGTGGAAGGAATCATAGAGCTCCCGGAGGGTTTGGCGCTCGGTTGGGTCGAATTCCCATAAAGTACAGGCTCGACGCTGGCAAGGGAGAACCAGGCGAACTAGCATCACCTGGACCACGTCAACAAGCTTGACGTCCTTGTCGACCATACTCCGAACACGCGTCTGGAGTAGTGACAGCTCATCAGACGAGCACCAGTTCGGGCCTTCTTGGGCCAGGATGTAAGCCACATTGGATCTCCGGATCTGAACTAAGGAGCTGCTGCCCATTTTTCGCCGCGTGGTTCGGTGATATTAAACCACTGGTGCTGCCACTCCTTGACGGAGTCGTTAAAAGTGCCCTTTGGCCAGACAACCTTGGGCATCTTGCTCACCATGGCGCCGCCGCATTCGGCGTGTTCGCCACTCACCACCTTGGGCTTCACATTGAAAATCTTCAGCCACAGGCCGAACTGAGGCGGAATCCGGAGGAAGGCCTCGCACACGACGATGAACGTCGAGATATTGAGAAAAGAATTGGGGGAAAGATCGTGAAAGTCAATCCCGTAGTAATACATGACTCCTTGAACAAATGGGTGGAGGGGAAACCTTAGCCCGCGAACAAAATGGGGAAGGAACACGACTCTCTCGTGGGGCTCCAGAGTAGGGACAACCTGTCCCGCCGGTGGGAGACGGTGGCCAATCTTCTTGGCCAGATACCCGGCTTCTCGGAGCCTCTTGATATCCTTCTCCCGGATAGTAGAGGCCATCCATTTGCCTCCTGCTCTGGATCCGGACATCTTAGAAAAACCTCTCTTCGAAGGAGAAGAAGAGCGCTTGGGCGTTGGGGATCGAGCAGAGGGGAATGAGTTAGCGGAAGGAGAAGGTGTGGGTAAAAGACGAAGATGCCATATCTCTTTATATGACAAGGTAAGAGCTTTTTTGCACCTCCCCACTTGCCTAGTGGAACCCGATCGTCTCCCACTCGCCGAGATTAGTGGTACGGTTGTATTACCCATACCCGTATTGATGAGAATCCCGTGATAAGGGGACACGATCTTAGCTTCGACAAGACATGCTAAGGAAACCGCCTCGCGGTATACGCTGTGGCTGGTAGTGGAAAAACGGTTCGATCTGACCGAAAGGGCATATCACGTCATCTAAAAAGTTGTCAGCTGAAGTATAATTCTCTCTACGGTGGTATGTGAAGATCGTTTTGCAGATCCGGACACGGTCTACGTGTTCGATAACCATCTTGGAGTATTCGGAGGAGGAACCCGCCTTGCAATGCCGAAGACAAGACTGCGCACCGGACTCATTGTCATTGAAGCCTGGTTCAGGGGCTACTGAGGGAGTCCTAGATAAGGGGGTATCCGGGCAACCAGACTGTATACGTCGTCCGGACTATAGAAGCGTCAAGATACAAGACTCAAGACTTCGGCTCGTGTCCGGATGGGACTCTCCTTTGCATGGAAGACAACCTTGGTGATCCAGATATTATGTTTCTTTCCTTGTAACCGACTCCATGTAAACCCTAGCTCTCCGGTGTTTATATAAACCGGAGAGGATGGTCCTTAAAAGGCCGATCACAATTACAATCATACCATCATAGGCTAGCTCTTAGGGTTTAGCCTCTACGATCTCGTGGTAGATATACTCTTGTACTACACATATCTTCAATATTAATCAAGCAGGAAGTAGGGTTTTACCTCCATCGAGAGGGCGAACACAGGTAAACATTGTGTCCCTTGCTTGCTGTTACCATCAGCCTAAGACGCACAGATCGGGACCCCCTACCCGAGATCCGCCGGTTTTGACACCGACAGTCGCCTATTCCGACGGCGAGTCATCCGCTGGGGAAACTGAATCCCTATACCAAGTTCAGGACAGTGTGTTCGAAGGGTATTCCAACGGCACTAGTATTCCAGAATTTCTTGAACCGCCAAACCGAGTCGGAATCTTCATGGTCGGAACACAGCCAACTTTGCAACACTCTACTGCGGTGGCATCCGGACCGGTAGCAGGGGCAGGAGGCTCCGCGCGCCTGCCGGCTCAAGTTCTCTCCGGTTTGATGGATGCCTGGGCAACCTTGTTGACCACGGCAGTCACTCCGGCAACGCAGGATCAGCACAATGCGGACATTGCGAGGCTAAAGGATCAGATAACACAGGCCAAGGAAGACTTAGCGGCTGAGGAGATCAGGATGGCTGAGGAATGGGCCGCTTTAGATGCCCAGGCGCAGAGGATTCAAGCCGAGAATTATCGACTTCTGATGGATCAGAACGCTTCGAATGAAGTATTCAGGAGGAGACACCAATCTCGCTTGCCGGCGGATTACAATGCGTGAACCCCTTTGATACGCCAGGAGCAGGGAGTAGCAATCCGGCAGCAGTGAACGGACTACTGTGCCAAGGAACGGAGTGCCGGATCAGCCTTAGTTGATGGGTCCACCTCGACGAACGGACAACCCACCATGGTATACCACACCCCCGCTGGGTCACTTCTCTACCCCTTTGGACAATATGATAGCAGCAGCGTCTCGGCTGGCAGCTATTCCGATAGAGGGTGAATCGCCAGTGGTGGTTGAGACACGGCGGGCCAGGGATCTTCTTCAAACGGCTATGACACAGCAGCAAGCTTACTCATATAGCTGAGACAGGGTTCACTCAAACCCACGTCCGAGCAAAAGCTATAGCATGCATATAGATGAACCGGAGGTGTCCAGCACTGCGCGGCGCCGTATTGTCCCTCAAGGACCCAATCCGGCGCGTGGTGAGGTGAACACTCAGGATGTGGTGGATAATGGTAGAGCATGAAGGGAGGCCGCTTCAGCGGCACAACATACGGGTCCTTATCAACCCGCCCCAGTTCAACCAGCAGCGTCAGTAGATCGAGGCACCGGGCTTGCCTTCGGTTCCTGGGGAGTGCCATGTCTCATTCCGGCTCTCTGTAACGTGCGGCTGCCTAAAGATTTCAAGGGTCCACGTAAGGTGCCTAATTACACCGCTGATCAACCGCCCGAGGCATGGGTGGAAAGTTATAAGATGGCAATGGAGATGTTGGACGTGGATGAAGTGGCTTGTGCAAAGTACTTCACGATGATGCTGGAGGGAACAGCCCGTACATGGTTGAAGAACTTACCAGCTAACTCCGTCGAGTCATGGGATCAGTTGAAGGCCCGGTTTATAGCCAATTTCAAGGACACATGTAAACACCCTATGTCCATTGTGGATCTGGATGCCTGTGTTCAAGGGGAGAACGAGTCAACAACTCATTGGGTGCGCGGAGTTTTAGAAGTTTTGCATTCCTCAGACCGGATTAATGCTGGCCAAGCAATCATCACACTGGAACGTAATTGCCGGTTTAAGTCACTGAAGATGAAGTTGGTACGGCTCAAGCGCCACTGCAATGATATGGGCACCCTTATGGCCGCCTTGGTCAAATATGCCGATTCTCATAATACCAAGGATCCCGATTCTGATGAGGAGAAACCGGAGAAGGGAAAGAAGAACGGCGGTGCAAAGGGACAGCAGCACAACCAAGGAGGCCATGGGAATAATGGTAAGCGCAAAGCAGATTCAGATTTTGTGGCTAATGCTAATGTGCAGCGTCGTAAGGGTAAACCGTCCCAGCGTGGCGGCGGAATGAATCTGAAGCGTTTATTGAACCAGCCCTGCCCAAAGCATGGGACCAAGGAGGTTCCTGCAACACATCTCTGGAAAGATTGTCACATTATGAATTAGTTCAAAAACTCTGATCTTTTCCGGTATGATCAGGGTCCATCGGGCGGTTCAGGTCCAGGTTTTCATGGTGGCGGCGGTTCAAGCTCTGGATTTCAGAATAATCAGGGCAACCAGAACAACCAAGGTGGTAATAACCAAAAGAATAATCAAGGAAATCAGCAGAAGTCAGGTTATCAGAGTCAACCAAAGCAGTTGAATGGTGCGCAGTATCATGTGTTCACCACTAGTTTGTGCAAGCGAGACCAGAAGCTTCACAAGAGGGCAGTTAATGCTGTTGAACCGGCAGTACCATGCTACTTGCGGTGGTCCGAGCAACCCATTGTGTGGAGCAGAGAGGATCATCCGCCCCGGGTTGACAATCCGGGTCACCTGGCTTTAGTGGTGGCACCTCTGGTGGGAGGTTATAAGTTCACCAAAGTGCTTATGGATGGAGGAAGCAGCATCAATATTCTGTATTATGAGACCTTCCGTCGCATGGAGTTGACAGACAAGAGTCTTAAACCGTCAAACACTGTTTTTCATGGTGTAGTACCAGGTAAATCGACATATCCTGTTGGCAAGATTGCTTTGGAGGTTGTGTTTGGTGATGGGCGTGACTCCCGGTCTGAAACATTGACCTTTCAGGTGGTGAGGATACAGAGCCCGTACCACACACTGTTTGGACGGCCGACTTATGCAAAGTTCATGGCAAGGCCCTGTTATATTTATCTGCAGCTCAAGATGCCGGTTCACAAGGGGACCATCACGGTTCACGGAAGTCATAAGATCTCTTTGGATTGCGAGGAAGGTGATGCGGCTTATGCTAAGTCAGTTTGTGCTACAGAGGAATTGAAACACTACAGGGACAATGTTGATCCGGGAAACATGACCCCTCTGAAGAAGCCCACCACTGAGCATGACCCGAGCCTGAAATTCAAACCGGCTGAGGAGACTAAACTTGTTGACTTTGTTCCTGGCGATTCGTCTAAACAGTTTAGCATCAGCACAAATCTGGATCCGAAATAGGAAAGCGCGCTCATCGAGTTCATCCGTGAGAACCGGGACATTTTTGCATGGAAGCCTTCTAACATGCCATGTGTACTGAGGGAACTCGCTGAGCACACTCTCAATATTGATCCCAAGTTTAAACCGGTCAAGCAGTTTCTTCGCCGCTTTAACGAGGAGAGAGCAAGGCAATTGGTGAGGAGGTAGCCCATCTGTTGGCTGCTGGGTTTATCGTTGAAGTGTTTCACCCTGAGTGGTTGGCTAATCCGGTGCTTGTTCTTAAGAAAAACGGCACTTGGCGTATGTGTGTGGACTACACAGATTTGAACAAAGCTTGTCCGGCCGATCCTTTTGCTCTCCCGCGTATTGATCAGATCATTGATGTGACGGTGGGTTGTGAGCGCTTGAGTTTCTTGGATGCTTATTAAGGCTATCATCAAATCAATATGGCAGTTAAGGACCAGGAGAAGACCGCCTTCATCACTCCCTTTGGAGCCTTCTGCTATGTTTCTATGCCCTTTGGGCTCAAGAGTGCCCAGGCAACTTATCAGCGCTGTGTGCAAAATTGTCTTCACACTCAGAATGGGCGCAATGTTCATGCATATGTTGATGACATTGTGGTAAAGTCTAGGAAGAAGGAGACATTGATAAAGGATCTCAAGGAAACCTTTGACAATCTGCGTGTTTACAAGGTGATGCTGAATCCGGACAAGTGTGTTTTTGGTGTTCCGGCAGGCAAGCTCTTAGGTTTTCTGGTGTCCAACAGAGGCATTGAGGCTAATCCGGAGAAGATCAAAGCGATTACATCTTTGGCTAAACCGGCATGCATCAATGATGTTCAGCGTCTGGCCATGCCGAATTGCAGCCCTAAGCCGGTTTATTAGCTTCTTGGGAGAAAAGGCGATCCCTCTATACCAGATGTTGAAGAAAACAGACACCTTTGTTTGGAGTGATGTGGCTAATGCGGCGTTTGAAGACTTAAGCGACAGTTGGCTGAACCGCCGGTCCTTGCTGCTCCGGTTGACAAAGAGCCCTTGTTATTGTACGTGGCTGCTAATGCCCGAGCTATCAGTGTGGTAATTGTGGTGGAGCGCAAGGAGGCTGGCAAGGAATATCCGGTTCAACGACCGGTTTACTATATCAGTGAGGTGCTCGTCGAGTCAAAGCAGCGATATCCGCATTGGCAGAAGCTGGTATATGGCGTTTTTATGGCAAGTCGAAAGCTCTAACAATACTTTCAAGGCCATCCCATTACAGTGGTCAGTTCCGCTCCCTTGGGCGATATAATTCAGAATAGGGAGGCAACTGGCCGGGTTGCAAAGTGGGCAATTGAGCTTGGTCCCCATGGGTTGAAGTATATGCCTTGGACAGCCATCAAATCTCAAGCACTCGTTGACTTCATCAATGATTGGACCGAGTTACAAGCACCAGAGGACAAACCGGATAATACATACTGGACTATTCACTTTGATGGATCCAGGCAATTGGAGGGCTCGGGGGCTGGAGTCGTCCTTACTTCCCCTCGAGGTGATAAAATTTGTTATGTCCTCCATTTAATGTTCCCTTGTACTAACAATGAGGATGAGTACGAGGCTTTACTCCACGGGATCCGTGTGGCCAAGGAGATGAATTTAAACTGGGTACGATGCTTTGGAGACTCTGATCTAGTGGCTCAGCAAGTTTCTGGCACTTGGGTTTCTAAGGATCCACTCATGGCGGCTTACAGACGCGAGGTGGATATTGTGGCGGGTCACTTCAAAGGGTATCAGGTTGATCATATTGATCGGCGTAAAAACGAAGCGGTAGACGCTTTGAGCCGGCTGGGATCTCAGCATAAACCGGTACCCCCCCCCAATACCTTTTTAGATATCTTGCATAACCCGTCTGTTAAGTTGCCTACAGAGGAGGATCTAGTTGTTCCTGATCCGGAGGCCCAAAGGCCGCTTTACATGTTGTGCCGAATTGGACGGTTCCATATCTGGCGTATATGAACCAGGGCGAGTTACCAAACGATGAAGTTCTGGCCCGGCAGATAGTCCGGCGATCCAAGTCCATGGTTATTCACAATGGCGAGTTACACCGCTGCAGCATTTCAGGCGTATTTCAGCGTTGTGTTTCTCCTGAAGAAGGCCAAGAGATCCTATGGGAAATTCATGAAGGGGATTGTGGTCATCATGCCGGTTCAAAGTCCTTGGTTGCTAAAGCTTTTCGTCATAGGTTCTACTGGTTGACCTCTCATGCTGATGCGGAGGATCTAGTAAAGTGGTGTGATGCTTGTGAGAAGTTTTCACGCCGAGCTCATGTTCCGGCTCAAGAATTAAGGATGATTCCTATCACTTGGCCGTTTGCCACTTGGGGGCTTGATATGGTGGGACCCTTTAAGCGCTCCAAGGATAAGAAGACCCACCTGCTGGTGGCGGTTGACAAATTCACTAAAAGGATTGAAGCGGAGCCTGTCAGCAAGTGTGATGCGGCTACGGCGGTTCAATTTCTTAAAAATATTATCTTCCGCTTTGGCTTTCCACACAGCATCATCACGGATAATGACACAAACCTTTCTAAAGGTGATATGGAGGATTTCTGTCAGAGAGAGCACATCCGGCTTGACTTAGCATCCGTGGCGCACCCCCAGTCCAATGGTCAAGCGGAGAGAGCCAATCAAGAAATCTTGAAGGGTATCATACCCCGGCTCAGGGTTCCTTTAAAGCGGACGCCGGGTTGTTGGGTGGAGGAATTGCCTTCTGTGTTATGGAGCATCAACACCACCCCCAACAGATCGACGGGTTACACACCTTTCTTCATGGTATACGGGGCAGAGGCGGTCCTCCCAAGTGATATTAGTCATGATTCGCCCTGAGTTGCCAATTATGTTCAAGCGGACAATGAGCAAGCACGCCAAGAGGCGTTGGACCTGTTAGATGAGAAACGGGATATGGCTTTGGCTCGTTCGGCGGTTTATCAGCAAGACCTGCGGCATTATCCACGGCCGCTGGTTAAAGACAAGAACCTTTCAAGAAGGCGACTTAGTGCTCCGGCTCATCTAGGATCAGACCGATATGCACAAGTTATCCCCACCTTGGGAAGGGCCCTTTGTGGTCAGCAAAAATCTGCACAACAGATCATACTACCTCATTGACGTTCGAGACAACTCACGCAGTTCTGAGGAGGAGACCTGGTGGCCGTGGAACATAGCTCTCCTTCGGCCTTACTATACTTGAGCCATAGGCTACTCTTATGTACATATTTTGAAAATGTATATATTATGATCAATAAAATAGACCAGCATCCTTGCAATAAGCAGGGCCTCTGCTATTTTTTCTCAAATATATTTTGAGTTACATGGGGGCTTCAGCTGACAAAGCGGAGTACTACCTGTTAAACCGGCTATCATGCCACAATACAGCTCGGGAGCTTCACACCCAAGGGGCCAAAGAGAGTCTGGATGCTATGCACAGCTCAAACATAGGCACCTAATGAGCACATCTCAGAAAGTTACTTGGGGGCTCTTTGTGTAAAGTAACAAAGAGTTTGAAAGGACCCTTCTCGCTGGGTATCGACCCACGGCTTGGAAGCCTGGTATATTTACCTAAAACCCCGAATTAACCTGCCTTCATCAAGTAAGCCACTCCTATCCAGGTAATCCTGGCATGACCCTTAACGTTTGTGATTACTCTCATTTGAGACCCTGAACTTGTCAAATTTAAAACGACGATTGGTTAGTTGGAGGCCCATCTTAAAAGGCTTTGTCAAATGGTTTAACTCAGCGGCCTGGCAGCCCACGAAAAGCCTCGAATTTGGGCCTGGCGGCCCTCGAAAAGCCCCGACTACACGGTTTTATTTACCTCTGTCAAGATTTTTCTCTTTGAATGAAGTTTTATGTTGAACCGGTATCTTTTTGATCCGGTCTGGCTCTTTAGTCATCATATTGGCCCGATGTTTGTTAACCCGGCTTGGCTATCAACTAAGTTGTCAGACTTTATTATAAAACCGGCGTTTGTTAACCCGGTCTGGCTTTGACTATATGTCGCCAGTTTGATCATCTGGTGTTCATCGTAACCCGGCATGACGTATTACACCATCACTGCATGATGAGAGTTATAGCAACTCAAGATTTGGGTCTTCACCCTTACTACAATCAAAGTTGGTAAACCAACTACGTGATGTCATATTACAAGTATGAATTATTTCATATTTTATTCAAGTTTGATTATCAATCAGGCTTTATCTTGGGCATTATGACCCGTCCGGCGGTAAACCGCCAGGACAAAAAAATTTATATGCAGACATCAGGATCGCATGATATTATCAAATGATAAGCAAACATAACACGTATCATGGCGGATCAACAAAGTCATGCATCAATACCACAGAACAAGGAGTTTTAACTAGCCTATTACAAGGCGCTTTAAGGCCCAAAGTGCTGATTGTTTTTACATGACAAAATCTGTCCAAATAACTCGAAAGCCGGGTTAAGACTCATTGCTTGGACGACGTGAAGTTGATGGATCTTCTGGAGCCGGTTCAACCTCCTCCTCTCCACCCAAAGGCTGGAAGTCAATGGTGGTCCAGTCAATCTGGGTTAGAGCCTGAAATACAGCTTCTTCACTTATCAGATTGGATGGTTCAACATCAGGGGCGTAAGTGTGCTTACGGATTGGCAGGATAAGGTTTTGCACTTCTTTCACAGTCGTATCAACCCGCTGATTCCTTTCATCGTAAAAGGACCGATGCACAGTCAAGTTAGCCTCTGCAGCCAGTTGACTTGATAGCGGACGCATCTCCTTTGTCAGAGCTTTGAGGGCTTGATTGTCAAATGCTGACCCATCTGTTTGTTCATCCGGAAATCCCTTGGCGAGATCAACTGGATCCAAGTCAGATATCCATGCTTTGGCCCGAGTCAGTGCCAGCAACGCGCCCGCCCTAGCAGCCGATCGCTTCACCTCCTCTATCTGAGCAGGAGTCATTGAGAGTCTGGACAAAGTATCCTTGATCAAGGTAGGTTCCGGTTTGTTATATGAAGCTGCAGAGATAACCCGTTGTGCACCAGTATACAGTTGCTCAATCAGCGTATAAGCCGCCTTCAACTTCATCCGCATATCCGCTCCAAGATGAGCAATGCGATTGCTTGGGACGGTTTAAGAAGTCAATGATAAACCGGCAAAGTTGATAGTACTGCAGAAGCAAGTTATTATAACAATACTTACCAAAAACTGCAGCTGTCATGGAATTTACTTGATGTTTCAAACTCATCAGCTCATCCTCCACCGGTTTAAGAGCTGCTTCGGTGTCTTCAGCCCGTTTCAACAAAGCAGCTCTTTCCGTTTCCCAACTGGTGCGTTCAGTTTTGAAGCTCTCTTTTAGCTGTTCCATGCCAGTCAAAGCGCCCCTTAGCTCCTCTTTGGCCTTAGAGGTCTCTTCTTGCTGTGATTTTATGCTTTCTTGAAGATCGGTGGTTTGGGACTCTTTGGTCTTTATATCAGCCTGCAATGTCAGATGATAAAGCAGTTAATATCTCTTAAAGTCCCAAGTACATAAAAAGTTATACACTTGGCACTTAGGGGCTAATGTGGATTGCTTTTTTAAGTGAGTATTTTTTTAAGTCCCAAGGCTCAATCCAGGTATTAAGCTTGGCACTTGGGGGCTAATGCACAATTGATCAGTTATAAGTGAAGGCAATTAACAAGGACAGACAGTCCCGATTTGTCTTCAAGAGACAAATCGGCCCTTGGGGGCTACACAGCTAAAGTGTTCTTTATGTCAAAGTCCCGGTTTATCTTCAAGAGATAACCCGGCCCTTGGGGGCTACAATGGAAAGGATATACAGAATAGAGTAAATTTTCAAAAGTATTTATGAAGAGTACCTCATAACGCTCGTTCATCAGGTTCACCAAACCGGCTTCAAAGTCACGGCTGGTGTAAAGGCGGTTTAAAAACCCGGAATGAAGTTCCTCAGCGCTAAGGTTGATGAAGTTGGATAAATCAGTCTTCCCTTTCCCTTTGCCCATAGCAGTGAATTCCTCTTTGGCAGTATGTTTGGCCAAGACAACCGGATTACCAGGACTAGTATGAGTTGTGCCAGTAATAACCACATCATCATCATCACCTCTTGGTGGACTTGGCGGATTGACGGTACCTCTGGCTGGACTTGGCGGATTTGTAGATGGGCTCGGCGGATCAGCAGCCGGGCTTGGAGGAGTAGCATGAGGGCTTGACGGATCAATATGAGTGGCCGGGTCAGCTTCCGGCGGATTAGCTTTAGTGTTCTTGCCTTGTGGGGCGGAATCATCCATAACATCAGTATTTCTACTGATACCCTCAGGAGCCTTCTCCGGTTCAGCATCACCGATAGGGCACTGGTTTTAGCCTTCTTGCTCATACGGGCTTTGGCACTGTGACATCAAAACAAAGATTAGCACGGTAAACCGAATTATGAAGGAAAATATGAAGGACAATATACTTACCCAGGGACAGTTTTAAGGGGAGGCAACTGAGTGGTAGATGAACCGCCCGACGAATTGGAAGGCGCCTGGTAATTCGGATCAGACGGATTAAGTGGGTATCTGAAGAAACCCTTCAAAGGATAAAGTTTTTCGGGAGAACAAGTAACCTCTGGACGATGTTTCTGGGTTGGTGTATCCGGTAAACTGGAAGAGGTGATTTGCTGGCCACTATGACGGGTTGTGCGATGCTCTTCAGCTTGCTGTGTCTTCAAAGAAAATTTTGGATCCAAATAAGCAAGAGGGTGAGAGTATTTTACTTTCCGAACTGCACGGCGAAATCTTTGAACCGGCACAAGATCTGAATCGGAAGAAAGAGAGATTACCTCAACATGGTCCGCACGGCTGGCCTCCATATCATCCTGGGAATAGTCATTGTCAATAAGGTGTACGAAAAAGGAACCAAGCGAGTCAAGTTCTACCTCTGGATCCGATTCTTCAACATCTTCTGGTGGATCAGAAGACTCGGTGGTTTTCTTCTTGGCAGCTTTCTTGGTGACCTTGCTCTTCGCACGAGGAGCCCTAGCTGGTTTGTTCCGCTTCCAGAAGGAGCTATTGGCCTGTGAAATTAAAGCAAAGGAGGGTTAGCACGTTATTAAAGTGGAGGCGAATACTTAAGCATTAAGTTAAACTTTACCGTTGGCGGTTTGTTGGAGGCGCAAAAAGGTGGCAACCCGATTTGGCTGCATGCGGCGATCGGTTCGTCAAGCATCTTCTTCACAGATTCAGTAACTGCAATGTCTGTCATTACTATTTAATGATATCGTTGAGGATCCTTGATTTTGTCAGTATATTCATGCATTAATCCGGGGCGGCAACTTAAAGGTAGAATACCCCAAGAAACCCAGCAGCGGACGAGATCAATACCAGTCAAACCGTTGGCCAGGAGAGCCCGGAGCTTGGCGAGTTGAGGCGCATAAGTTTTCCGTTCTGCGGCAGTTAAGCGTAGAGGTAATGGGTGGCCATTGCTAAGCCGGTGAGGGCGGTAACCCGGCAAAGGATTTTCTCCAGCAGGGGCAGTGTTCTGGCAATAAAACCAAGTTTGGTTCCAATCTTTGGGATGGCTATGATGTCTTGCATGAGGGAAATCACTTCTTTTCTCTTCTGGATTGATACCCCACCAAGTTCTGTGTTGGGACCATCAGAGAACTCCGTGCGGCGGTTTAAATGGAAAACATCCCGGAAAAGCTCCACAGATGGTTCTTCTTGAAGGTAAACTTCACATAACACTTGAAAGTTGCATATATTGGACACGGAATTCGGTCCAATATCTTGTGGGTGGTGTTGAAAGCTCGCAAGGACATCCCGGAAATTTTTTGATCCGGGCGGGCTGAATCCCCGGTCTAAGTGTTGCATAAATACAATCACCTCTCCATCTTGAGGTTCAGGAGGACACTCAGAGCCCGGGACTCGCCAATTAAGGACCCTTTTTGAGGTTAAAGCGCCAGTGGTGACATATCCGTTGATTTGTGTCTCCGTGATCCGGGACGGAACCCTGTTGCAAGCAGAGAATTGTTTGGTCATCTTGGAAAGCAAACTGAAAAAGAAAAATAAGGGTTGGTTTACGATTAACGGTTCAAGTGCAATAATCGGTGTTAAACCGAGAAGTTGATCAAATCATACATGTAAGGTGAACTGGCAGTTACTATTCAAGTCAAGATGACGGTTTAAGTGAGGGCTAATGGCATATGGCGGATTGTCAACTATTAAAGGTTAAACCGCCCTTAGGCAGAAGAGCCAGAGTTGAAAATCTACTAAGTGCTTACAGAAACAGGTTTCACAATATGGTAGTATAATTTTGGATCTACCGTGGTTAAATAAAGAAAACTTTCCTGAGCCCTACAATGGCGCTAAGAGGAACAGAGAAGATCCAGATGGAGTCTGTCCATGAACAACAAGACGCTATGGTATGGTGAACTAAAACTATGGATCTAGCCGCGGATCAAAGCTATCAGGCGTATTTGAACTCAGTAAAAAGGCTAAGAGAAGGGCGGAGAAGCACTGATGAACGGCGATGAACACAAATGAACTTGAAGCCCTAATGGAGATATAGGGTTACAGGAAAGAAAACTTACCACGGCCACTCAGCGGCGGAGGAGCGTTGCAGGGTTTTTGGTACGAACAGGGTGATGCAGCGGCCTTGGTCGGTGCAGATTAGAAGGTCGACGATGGCGGCGGCGCTGGGGTTCTTCGGGTCGCGAGGAGGAAGATGATAAGAAAGGGGAGAAAATGGAAGGACCCTTCGGGCTTATTTATAACGGGGTAGGAAGATAAGCGACAGGCGCGAGACTCAAGGAGCCTGAAGCGGCAAAAGTGGGCGTTGCTGACGCCTCAATTTTCGGGATACCATTAATGAAGGAATCTTTTTAATCATTTTTTACAGAGATGACATCATGATGATCCATTGCTGTGTCCAGAGGATGACGTCACGGCGGTTTAATGAAGTTTATAAGAGAAGACATCATGGAGGTTTATGAGAAATGAAGGAAGATGTTCACAGGATTTTTTAAGTACTGAAGATTGACATGAACAGGTTCAAATCAATCTGGGGCCTAATGTTGGGGATATAACTACTGAGGGTAAACTGCCCAGGAGGGGCCGGTTCACCCTCAACTATATTGAGGCCCACGAAGACCCAGAAGATGGCGCTTTACTATGAAGCTTAGAGGCCCGGAGCCCAAAGGCGGATTAGGGCCCATAGTGGTAAACCGCCATAATCGTATAACTTGTATTGTAAGATAGGAAAGGAGAGACCAAGCCCGACACTTGTATGAGCCGGCCTCGGAACTCTGGAGACCGGCCGGGTGTCAACCCGTGTATATAAGGGGACGACCCGGCGGCGGTTCAGGAACAAGAAACAACAAATCGAGAGCCAGGCATAGCTTGTTTAGCTCCCTGGTCATTGAAACCCAAATAATCCCAACACAACTAGACGTAGGCTTTCACCTTCATCGAAGGGGCCGAACTAGTATAAAAACCCTCGTGCCCTTTGTCCAGTTTAACCCCTTTAAGCTAACCCGTCGCGATGGCTCCATGACTAAGTCCTTTCACGAGGACATCTGACATGATATTTCCATGACAGCACCCAAACTCCTAAACTGCTGGGAGTACGGGTTTTCCTTGAGAATGTCCACTAACTTTTTGACGACATTCTGATGTAATTGCTTGGTGGCAGGCTGGCAATGGGTTAGGCCTGGGTCATCGCCGTAGAAGTACAACTGTAGATGATCTGGATGGGATGTTGTCCCGAAGGAATGAACATTGTGGTAGATGGTGTTGTGCGCCCGGAAGGTGTACACCCCAGACTTCATGTTTGTGTAGCTTTCATCCAAACTGACGCTGAGCATTGTGAAGGAGAAGTGTCCGTTAAAGAACCGTAGGTTCTCCCGAAAATGCCTAGAGTGTGCATCCTGGCTAGACCAGAGCCTCATTAGCTCCGGGATGGGCTCCGGTTGCTTTAGCTCGATCTGCCCATTGCGACAGCAGAATCCCGGGGCCTCGGACACAAACTTCTTGGCCTTGCAGTGGTTGCA
The DNA here is from genome assembly GCA_021605145.1 of Aegilops bicornis. Classification (NCBI taxonomy): domain Eukaryota; kingdom Viridiplantae; phylum Streptophyta; class Magnoliopsida; order Poales; family Poaceae; genus Aegilops; species Aegilops bicornis. The sequence goes on along the minus strand of CM038669.1, from coordinate 605,961,281 downwards.
GTTGGCGGCGTGCTTGAGGATGTTTGTACCATCGGAGAGGTTTGAGTACACATAGTCCAAGGGATCATGGTCGACATAGGTATTGTGACTTGATTTTTCCAATTCGTCGTGCTCCATGTCATCAGCAACCGAGCCTGCAAACAATGTTCCTAGTTAATGCGATACTCCCAACATGTGGATCTTGCTCAAGCTGGTGTACATACCTTCACCAGCAAACAGGTAATACTCATCGTCGAAGAGGTTGTCAGGGTTTGCATTATCATTCATGAGACCACTAAGGTAAGCGTCCATGTCGTCTGCGTGGGTGCCGAATCAATAACTGAGAGTTAAGTGTCAAGGGACGCAAGGAGAGTAAGGACGGGAGTGTTACCTTCACTACTGATCGTGTACTCTGGCGTGCTAGACGAGGTTGAGGCATCGTGTGCTTCAAGTATGGTTGGTTGTCCTGTTGAGCTCATTTTCGGTATGAAGATGGTCCTGGCGGTTGGGGTCTTCACCCTACTTCCAAAGCTTGCATTACGACGATTTAGCAGAGCCTTCCTCTCACCACGTGGCACCTGCGTACATGATTTCCGCTTGCCAATTTTCTCCTGAAGCTTCTTCGCCGCCATACCTACCTTGCAAGCTTGTTCTCTCGTCCTAAGCTGAGCTCTCGACTCATGCCTCTGCTCGTCCGCTGCACTATCCGCTATTGTTAGTGGATCACTGGTTTGCTGGTCGACACTTTTTAGATGATCATCGTTTTAGATGAGGTGGCGATCTACAGCACCGTCACCAAAGGTTCTACTTAGGTATGCGCCTGCAAAATTTTTGAATTACCATAAATAAATGTTGAATGATTAAAAAATAAAAGCGGATTGCTGATGGGATAACTACCATTGGTTTCGATGTTGCGAATGTATGTGGGGGACGACGTGATGGTAGGAGCATAATCTATTAGTTCACCCTGGGATTGTTGCGCAGGATCCAACATGACGATATTATCGTCCATTGTACTGCAACTGTAGGCGGTTGCACCGATACGGAGCAAGTAAATATTTGTTTAATGCATACGAACAAAAGATGTGGAGTACACATGTAAGAAATACCGTAAGTTTTGAAGGTGTGACCGCATGTGCTTGCCACAGCGGAGGTTGCTAAATCAGGATGAGGCATCGCAATGGATTCAGCACAAGGGGTGTTCTGCATAGCTTTCTCCCGTTGTCAGCGCTGAGCACTCATCTCCCCTTTCTGCTCTGGTGTCAAGCTATCTCGATGTTTCTGATCTGTCTCACGCCTTTGCGTGTTTATATGTTCCTTCTTCTCCTTGTAAGTGGCTCGCCTCTTTGCATTTATAATATCTCTTTGCATGTTGTGATAAGACATGACCAGTGTTCGTGTCGTCTTGTGTCTTCTTCTGATAAGCTGCTCGCCTCTGTGCATTTATATTTTCTCTTTGTTCTCTTGTGTCCCTTTGTTTCTTCTTCTGGTAAGATTCCCGTCTGCGTGTGTTCAACTTGTCGATATGTTCTTGGTACCCTTAGTCTTATTTTTTCTTTTTATAAGCTGCTCTTCTCCCTGCGTTTTGGCATCCCGGGCCCTTGTAGCTGGATCTGTTATTGTACACATATATATACACATTAGCATACGAACCAGAACATTCAAGATAAATGATCTCACGGTTGACTGGAGCTACAGGTTAATCGTATTTACCGCTACAATCATGCACCATGAGGGCTACAATATATCAATGATAAAACAAACCAGATTACGAGCAAGTGGACCGTGAGATATACCTGGACTCCCTTTGGGGAGTTCTATGGTTTCAGTAGAGGGGATTGTAGCTTCATGTATAACCAGGCCGCTCGACGGTTGTGGGTCAGATGCAATGGTATCTGAAATATTATTCAAATTAGTAAAAACCAATATCAGAGGCATTTAAACCTTGCTGATGAGTTATACATGGACTCCCTTTGGGGAGTTCAATGGTTGAGGGAGATGGTATTGTTGCTTCACGAATAAACAAGACGCTCGATGGTTGTGGGGCACATCCCATGGCTTGCGAAAAGGATTTTTCAAATTAGTAGAAACCAATCTTGAAATAAATTTACTAAAAACAATATTGTTCAAATTCCATATACCTGGACCCTCGCTCGGGAGTATATCAACATTGGTGATATCGCCAAGAGTGCGTCGGAGGTTATCTGTTGCCTCCATTTGTCGCTGTCGGTGTTACTTATAAAGATTCACCCTTTCCCACCAAGAACCAAACGGGGTCAAGTCATTCGAGGACATCACTGTCACAGACAACTGTCATTGAAAAAACAGATCAACAAGTACCGTCTACTATATTTAACATACTTTAACGTACAATATCTCAGACCCATTAACATCAACTATTTGGAAAGCCCATGACTCAGCACTAAGTAAGCGCCAGAGATTAAACCCTCACTATTTGTGATAACTAAACATATATATGCAACAAATGTTGGATTTATTCCTTCCTGCTTTTAAATAGTTTTTAGTTTTGCCGATTTTCCTCTGGTACTGAAGTGATTGATGTTGTAGAATGCACTCATCAGATTATAAAACATGCAGAGAACCGATCACATGCTCACCAATACTCCAGCGAGGCACCACTACCTGGGTTCCTAGTTCATTGAAGAGACAAACATCAAAGTCTGGAGGATATTTTAGAAATGATGAAGTCGACGTCCAGCAAGAAGCTCAAGGAGTTTTAATGGGCCACATTAAAAATTTGTGAGCTATGGGAACGGGGCAGTAAGCTTTTCATCCCCTTGCATACTATTTGAGGAAAGAGTTCTTAGAAAACAGTTGAGAACTACTGTATATCTCCAAATGGCATTGTAGAACTAAAAAAGTTATTTACTAAAAAGTGATTTACATAATTTGAGAACCACTGTAACTAAAAAGTGATTTACGCCCTCTCTACGCCATCTATAAAAACTGTGACAATGGAAGCTTGCATTTGATTTATTGGTTCCTGCTTTTAAATAGTATGTAGTAACAGTTGAGAAATTCCGTATAAAAACTGTAGAACAAAACCGGTGAGCACCTAAAAAGTGATTTACACCCTCTCTCTGCCACCTATAAAAATTGTGACAATGGAATCGAGACCTGAAAGATTGGTTTGCCATCGGAGCAGGAGGTTATTCGTTGCCTCCATTTGCCTGTATAAAAACTGTGACAATGGAAGCTTGCATTTGATTTATTGCTTCCTGCTTTCAAAGAGTTCTTAGTGACAGTTGAGAACTTCCATATATCTCCATATGGCCTTGTAGAACAAAACCGGTTATTTACTAAAAAGTGATTTACACCCTCTCTCTGCCACCTATAAAAATTGTACCAATGGAAGGTTGCATTTCTCCATATCAAGAACGGGAGTATAGATTCTAATCGCAGAGATTTACCTCTTTTACAGCGATTCTAATACCATTTTCTTCCTTTAATCTAATAGCTCGATGCCTCGCTCGTACATAAGAAGGCCATGTGCGCATCACTGAAGCTATAATGAACAGTTGGGGCTACTACATAAGAACAGTTGCGGCACACACGAACAAAGGTAAAGTTGCAAATTGTGAAGCGTGCACAGCTTACTGCCATGTGGAACAAACTCGGTCGAACAGCAAGAGATGCTAACCTGTTGCTCGCAGCCGCGGCGGCACCGATGCCTCCTGCTCCGATGGCAAACTTTGAAAGAAACAGGCCTCGCCCAGCCGCTCCAATGGCAAACTGGTAGGATCCCAAACCGAGAACTGGAAGCATGGAGAAACAAAGGCCGTCATTCCGCTCGTAAACGCTTTTGAAAATTGGTTTGTTGTTGTATATGGAAGGCGTGAGATGGACAGACTATGATTGGTCGCTTTATTTTTGGGCTTTGGAGGTGTAAGATGGAAAGAACAAAAAGATTGATTGGCGTTGTATATCTGTTTTCGATTGCAATGCAATTTGATTCCTATTATGTATGGAAAGTATTCTTTGGAAAGGATAATATTGTTTGGAAAGGATGCCATCGGTTAATATTTGATTCCTTTTTTTTGAAAGCTAATATTTGATTCCTGTTGTGTATGGAAAGTATTATTTGGAAAGGTTAAATATATTGTTAGGAAAGGATGCCATCGGTTAATATTGTTTGGCCATTGTGGGGTTTATTTGGGGATTGTCTCGGTTAATAAAAAACTCAAAAAAGAGGTGGAAGTGGGATGGGGTCGAGGGGTGGCCTCTCGTTCGATGGGAGGGTGAGGGTACGAGCGAACGAAACGACGTACGGACTGAGACATTAGGAGTAGAGCATGTGGTTGCCACAGCTGAGGTTGCTAAATCAGGATGAGGCATCGCAATGGATTCAGCACAAGGGGTGTTCTGCATAGCTTTCTCCCGTTGTCGGCGCTGAGCACTCATCTCCCCTTTCTGCTCTGGTATCAAGCTATCTCGATGTTTCTGATCTTTCTCACGTCTTTGTGTGTTTATATGTTCCTTCTTCTCCTTGTAAGTGGCTCGCCTCTTTGCATTTATAATATCTCTTTGCTGTTGTGATAAGACATGACCAGGGTTTGTGTCGTCTTGTGTCTTCTTCTGATAAGCTGCTCGCCTCTGTGCATTTATATTTTCTCTTTGTTCTCTTGTGTCCCTTTGTTTCTTCTTCTGGTAAGATTCCCGTCTGCCTGTGTTCAACTTGTCGATATGTTCTTGGTACCCTTCGTCTTCTTTTTCTTTTTATAAGCTGCTCTTCTCCGTGCGTTTTTGGCATCCCGGGCCCTTGTAGTTGGATCTGTTATTATACACATATATATACACATTAGCATACGAACCAGAACATTCAAGATAAATGATCTCACGGTTGACTGGAGCTACAGGTTAATCGTATTTACCGCTACAATCATGCACCATGAGGGCTACAATATATCAATGATAAAACAAACCAGAATACGAGCAAGTGGACCGTGAGATATACCTGGACTCCCTTTGGGGAGTTCTATGGTTTCAGCAGAGGGGATTGTAGCTTCATGTATAACCAGGCCGCTCGACGGTTGTGGGTCAGATGCAATGGTATCTGAAATATTATTCAAATTAGTAAAAACCAATATCAGAGGCATTTAAACCTTGCTGATGAGTTATACATGGACTCCCTTTGGGGAGTTCAATGGTTGAGGGAGATGGTATTGTTGCTTCACGAATAAACAAGACGCTCCATGGTTGTGGGGCACATCCCATGGCTTGCGAAAAGGATTTTTCAAATTAGTAGAAACCAATCTTGAAATAAATTTACTAAAAACAATATTGTTCAAATTCCATATACCTGGACCCTCGCTCGGGAGTATATCAACATTGGTGATATCGCCAAGAGGGCGTCGGAGGTTATCTGTTGCCTCCATTTGTCGCTGTCGGTGTTACTTATAAAGATTCACCCTTTCCCACCGAGAACCAAACGGGGTCAAGTCATTCCAGGACATCACTGTCACAGACAACTGTCATCGAAAAAACAGATCAACAAGTACCGTATACTATATTTAACATACTTTAACCTACAATATCTCAGACCCATTAACATCAACTATTTGGAAAGCCCATGACTCAGCATTAAGTAAGCGCCAGAGATTAAACCCTCACTATTTGTGATAACTAAACATATATATGCAACAAATGTTGGGTTTATTCCTTCCTGCTTTTAAATAGTTTTTAGTTTTGCCGATTTTCCTCTGGTACTGAAGTGATTTATGTTGTAGAATGCACTCATCAGGTTATAAAACATGCAGAGAACCGATCACATGCTCACCAATACTCCAGCGAGGCACCACTACCTGGGTTCCTAGTTCATTGAAGAGACAAACATCAAAGTCTGGAGGATATTTTAGAAATGATGAAGTCGACGTCCAACAAGAAGCTCAAGGAGTTTTAATGGTCCACATTAAAAATTTGTGAGCTAATGGGAACGGGGCAGTAAGCTTTTCATCCCCTTGCATACTATTTGAGGAAAGAGTTCTTAGAAAACAGTTGAGAACTACTGTATATCTCCATATGGCATTGTAGAACTAAAAAAGTTATTTACTAAAAAGTGATTTACATAATTTGAGAACCACTGTAACTAAAAAGTGATTTACGCCCTCTCTCTGCCATCTATAAAAACTGTGACAATGGAAGCTTGCATTTGATTTATTGGTTCCTGCTTTTAAATAGTATGTAGTAACAGTTGAGAAATTCCGTATAAAAATTGTAGAACAAAACCGGTGAGCACCTAAAAAGTGATTTACACCCTCTCTCTGCCACCTATAAAAATTGTGACAATGGAAGCGAGACCTGGAAGATTGGTTTGCCATCGGAGCAGGAGTTTATTCGTTGCCTCCATTTGCCTGTATAAAAACTGTGACAATGGAAGCTTGCATTTGATTTATGGCTTCCTGCTTTCAAAGAGTTCTTAGTGACAGTTGAGAACTTCCATATATCTCCATATGGCCTTGTAGAACAAAACCGGTGATTTACTAAAAAGTGATTTACACCCTCTCTCTGCCACCTATAAAAATTGTGACAATGGAAGGTTGCATTTCTCCATATCAAGAACGTGAGTATAGATTCTAATCGCAGAGATTTACCTCTTTTACAGCGATTCTAATACCATTTTCTTCCTTTAATCTAATAGCTCGATGCCTCGCTCGTACATAAGAAGGCCATGTGCGCATCGCTGGAGCTATAATGAACAGTTGGGGCTACTACATAAGAACAGTTGCGGCACTCACGAACAAAGGTAAAGTTGCAAATTGTGAAGCGTGCACAGCTTACTGCCATGTGGTTTAAACTCGGTCGAACAGCAGTAGGTGCTAACCTGTTGCTCGCAGCCGCGGCGGCACCGATGCCTCCTGCTCCGATGGCAAACTTTGAAAGAAACAGGCCTCGCCCAGCCGCTCCAATGGCAAACTGGTAGGATCCCAAACCGAGAACTGGAAGCATGGAGAAACAGGCGTCGCCCGTCCCGCTCAGAAACGTTTTGAAAATTGGTTTGTTGTTGTATATGGAAGGCGTGAGATGGACAGACTATGATTGATCGCTTTATTTTTGGGCATTGGAGGTGTAAGATGGAAAGAACAAAAAGATTGATTGGCGTTGTATATCTGTTTTCGATTGCGATGCGATTTGATTCCTGTTATGTATGGAAAGTATTCTTTGGAAAGGATAATATTGTTTGGAAAGGATGCCATCGGTTAATATTTGATTCCTTTTTTCTGAAAGCTAATATTTGATTCCTGTTGTGTATGGAAAGTATTATTTGGAAAGGTTAAATATATTGTTAGGAAAGGATGCCATCGGTTAATATTGTTTGGTCATTGTGGGGTTTATTTGGGGATTGTCTCGGTTAATGAAAAACTCAAAAAAGAGGTGGAAGTGGGATGGGGTCGAGGGGTGGCCTCTCGTTCGATGGGAGGGTGAGGGTACGAGCGAACGGAACGACGTACGGACTGAGACATTAGGAGTAGAGATAGTTTCTAACTTTCCTTCTTTATTTTACACTAGGTAGTACTATAACATCAATGATATTTCTTCTCTATGTTCTATGTTAGAGGATCCGCTTCCGGAGAATGAGGAACGCAAGTGACTACTGGTAGAGGAGAACAACAAGGGGATGGGGATGAATTGGCACAAAAGGTGTGCCTGTGTGTCGTTTTCTGAAAGAAAAAAACTAATTATAGCGCCTCTCTATCGATCCCATCGAACGGCCCACCCACAGCCGCTCGAGAGCGCCTAATCGCGCGCGCTCTATGCAGCGTTTGGGGGTCTCGCAAACCAGAGAGTTGATGATCCGCTGGCTGACAGCACGTACGAGTCCATTGCTAAAACAAATCGGACCTTGAAACTGGAACGAACTCTAACCCACTACCCACCCACCATTGGCCCTGGCTATATATATCTTCCCTTGTTGGTAGCCGAGGTAGAAGCAAAGCATCAGACTATCGAGACCCCCACCTACCTGCCTGCCTGTTCCTTTGCACCGCGCGCGCACCGCGCAGTCGCCAGACATCATGGATCCGGCGGGTCTGCTACCTGGCGACATGCTCACGGACGTCTTCCGGCGCCTGATGCCGCGCAGCCTCGCCGCCTGCCGCTCCGTGTGCAAGGCGTGGTGTGCCGTCGTCGACGCCCACGGCCTGCTGCGCAAGGACCTCCTGCCGCTCTCCCTGGCCGGCATCTTCGTCGTCTACCGCTTCGTTGACGGCGAGCACTTCCCCCCGGCGTTCCTCTCGCGCCCATCTGTCGTGGGCAAGATCCAGGGTAACCTCGGCTACCTCGACGACGTCCGCGATGACTGGTCCCACATGACGGGCCACTGCAACGGCCTCCTCCTCCTCTGGGGAGGCGTGGCCAATCCGGCCACGCGGCAGTGGGCGTGTCTACCGTGTCACCCTGATCGGACGCCGACCAAAGGCTTCATCAAACACGACTTCCTCGCGTACGATCCTATGCTCTCGCCACACTTTGAGGTGTTCTTCATGCAGTGTGTTCGCCGCCGGTCCGAGAACGACGCCGCATTGGACGCCGCGAACCCGAACTCAGAGTGGCCTCCGTCGCCCTACACCATGAGCGCATTCTCGTCAAAGACATGGCAGTGGGAGGAGAGATCTTTTACCAGGGAAGGGATGGCTCCGCGGTCGATCGACCCTAACCTACTACTACTCATGAAACACGTGTTCTCTCATGACTTTGTGTATTGGCGGGGACGTCTCTATGTGTTCAACATATATTTTGTTATCAGGTATGTTTTGTTTCCCTATTTTTTCCTAGAAAAGGTCACCCAATACCATGCACGGTGGCTAGCTAGCTAACGTTGTGCAGTAAATAACGAATTTATTTATTTGTGCAGATTGGATTTAGAGGATAATAAGTACCGAGTAATTGAACTCCCCCCGATTAATGAAGCACGCGGCGATATTAATTTGGGAAAATCGGAGAAGGGCGTTTACTATGGATTCGCCGGTGGTTGGTGCAAACTTCAGATTTGGTTTCTCAATGAATCAATTGATCACACCGAATGGATGTTGAAGCATGAGATTGGCCTCAAGCCGTTGCTAGACAAATTTCCTTGGGAACACAGTCATGGCTCTTGGTTCGTGCAAGGTTTGAGGGATAAACATGATGAAACACTTGACAGAGAGAAACTGGAATGGGATTCAGACAACGATGATGCCACTACTGCTCCTGCCACTGAAGTTGGTGTTCAGAAAAAGTTCCATAAATACATTTCGAGGATACTTGGATTTCATCCTTACAAGGAGATTATCTTTTTGCACATATCAGACACAAGAGTAGTGGCCTACCATCTTAAGAACTCCAAGGTTGAGGATTTGGGGTGCTTACCTGTAGATGGTGATGATTGGATACGATTGTCCTGTGTATACACGCCTTGCTGGATAGAGAGCTGCTTGAGAGCAAATAGTGTAGAACCCAATAGTGAGCTCTAGAATGTATTTACGTTGGATTCCTTGACTTCCGTATGCAAGCATATTAAAAGATAATCTCTATTCCTGAGCGGAGCTTACAGGCCGGAAGCGAGTGGCGCGGCACAATTGGAGGCGGTCCATGCAGCCGATTGGGTCTCTGCAGAAGCAGGTTCGATGACATCTGGAGAGGCACCGAAAGCATCGATCCCTCAGCCAAGCATCGATCCCTGATGTTTCTCAACATCATCATTCTCATTGCTCGTTGACACCCCTACTATCTTGTTAACAGTATGCATCGTGACCAATTTTGTACGGCTACTTGGCTTTGGAATACATAGTGTTTGGTTTTGGCATTGTAGCCGTTGAATTCTAGTATCATATTCTATTGTAGTTGGCTTGTTGCATTAAACAAAATGGCATTATTTGGAAGCAAAATTTCAGATTGTTGGAAATAAAATTCCTTTTTCGTTGGAGCCAAACATGTGATCGCTAGAGTGAATTTGTTTTATGGAAACAAACAACAGTTGATTGAAGCAATATTGTGATTCTCATAACATGCAGTTTACTGAATCGCAAAAAAAAGTGGTTTGTTGGACACTTTTTCTTGGTTAGGTTGAAGCAAATTTTAATCAACATGGAAGCAAAATTACACTGTCGATGGAAACATATTGAACTACATAGTAATGCAAACGATTACACTACGAGCTTTGCTTCGGTAGACCCCTCTTCACAAACCGTATAAAAATAGTATGATCATTTGACCATAGGGTATACGAATCTCGTATGTCGTGCGTACACAGCAGATCCTCCGCTGCATCCTGGGCCTGGCCCATTTTTCCTCTTCTGTTAACCTTCATAATATAATGTGAGAGGTATGATTCAAACTACCAACTTTTTGGTTTTCTTTCATGTCACATCCTAGCAAGTCCATGCGTTACTGTGTTGCATCATGTTTAACTTTCATCAGAAATTTGAAATGGGGAAGACAGAACCCCCAGAACCCCTTTTAATCCAACTAGGGCTTACTAAAATTATTTTCAATGAACCTGAAATGCCCTTCTAAAATGCTCATCACCTTTGCTTTGGATCAGAGCCTCTGCCAAAGTGGTGCACAATTTTCTAGGTCATCCTAAGGTTGTTGAATTAAATCATAAGTATTTGAGTTTGGGCATTTAAATTATAAAATATTTCAAATGCCCAAATAACCCCAAACTAAAATGTTCCATGCTGCAAATATTCCAACTAAGGACCAGGTGCAGTTTGGTGAATTTTGGAGTTGTTTAAGTATTTTTAGAAAGTCCACAAAGTTACAGAAAATAGAAAAAGAAAACAGAAATGGAAAACATTACCTGGCGCCACCCAACCGGCCCACCTGCCGGCCCAGCCCAGCTGCCGCGCCAGCGAGCTGCTTGGCCAGGCAGGCAGGCAGGTGCTCGACGGCGAGCACAGCATGCGTGCCACGCAGCTGGCCGCCGCCTCGCCGCTTCCCTCACCGAGCTGCCGACGCGAAACGCCCACTCTCTCTCCCCCCGAGCCCTCAGACACCTCTCCTCCTCCCCAGCTCCTGCCCCTCGCTCTCCCATGCCATGGCCGACGCCACCGTAGCCGCACCGTCGTCGTAGTCGCGCTCTCCGTCGTCCTTGCGTCATCCCATCGTGTCTAGGAGCTCCGCCGCCCTCCTCTTCCTCGAGCTAGCCGAGCCCCGCTTCAGCGTGGCCCGAGTCCTCTGCCGACCTCGCTTGACTCATGTCAGCGGAGATCCCCATCGACGTCACCGCCGCACCAGCCCGTCCCCGACCGCACCGTGTGCTTCTTTGAGTTCTCCGTGAGCCTAGCTACCTCCCCCTCCTTTCCTTTCTCGCTCCCGAGCCTCGTAGCGACTGCACGAAGCTCACCCGCACGCGCCGCCGCGGAGCTCGTCGCCGACGTGCTCCCGGCCATCCACCGGTCACCCCTCGGTGTCTAACATGCTCACCGCACCGCGTAGCGTCTAACCCACCACTTCACGCACCTCACCGCACACCGTAGCCACGAGTTCGTCATCACCCGAACTCCGGCGGCCGCCAAGGTCGTCGCCGGCGCCGTTTCCGGCCACCCCGAGCCCAGCCAACGCCACCAAGAGCTGCGGGTTGTTCCCAGCTACACATAGACACCCTCCGCGGTTCATTTGATTGCCGGAACGACCAAACTCACTCTCGCCGCCGCGTTCGGCCTCGCCGGCGGCTAAACGCCGGCGAGTTGACCCCGCTAACCGCTCGTTTGACCACGGGTGGGCCCAGATTGACCCCCTGGGTCAATGACAGGTGGGGCCCAGCCCTATAACTAATCAGGATTAGTTTTAATTAAGATTTAGTTAAACTAATTACACTGACACACGGGACCCACCAGTCGAGTTGACTGACGTCCTCGTTGACCACAGCGTCATCTGACGCATTCTTGACGATAAATGAATTACTGGAATTATTCTGTTATAGGAAATTCCAGAAAATAGTTCAAACTTCAAAAATTCATAGAAATTAATCTGTAACTCCAAATGCAAAGATTTATATATGAAAAATGATCAGAAAAATCCATTCTATCCATCGGTAAAGGTTTCATGCATGATAGAACAAGTTAACCTTGCTGTTTAAGCAGATTAAGATAATGCACCTTTATGGCTATGTTAAATGAGCTAACATTTGAATCTTTGATTCAAATGAGTTCATCCCTTCCTGTTCCAGCTTGCATTAGGCCAACACACATTCATATTGCCATGTCATAGCATGCATCATATTGTTGCATATTGTCATGTGTGTTTATTTTCGGTGTGTCTTTCGTGAGAGGTTCTGCCTCCGAGGATAATCCCGAATATCCGTGCGAAGGCGATATCCTACCACCACTACATCGAGCAAGCAACCCATTGATCATTCCGATACAAACCCATGTTCTCGCTTACGCTCTTGTTTCTGCATTAAGACAACGCGATTCAAACTGTTGTGTGTCTTGCGGTAGTTGAACCCACTTCCTTTGCATGACTGTCATTGCCACGATAACTAGATGAAACCCACTAGTATGTGTAGGAGTTGATTGAGCCATGTTTGTGATTCCTACCATGCTATGCTTGCTATGCTTAGAGTTGTGTCAGTCCGGCTCATCGGGATGATGAACTGGAGTGAAAGGTTGTGTCGGGTTCGAGAGTGAAAGTGTTGAACACGTTTTGGTAAAGGTATCGATGAGAGGCCATGTAGGAGTACATGGTGGGTTGTTTCATTGAAGCCGTCCCTAAGAACCGAGATCTGTGTGTGTGATTTAAGACTTAGCTACTACCACGCATTGGGCCCGAAACCAATGGACCCTCTCGACTTATTAACCACTCTTGTCCACAGTCCGGGAGTTGCAAGTAGTTTACGGTGTTTGTAGCATCTTTGGGGGCATACGCTTGTGACCTTAGGGGTGGGCTGTGTTGCGGTAGACACGTGGCCCGGTGTACCGATTCGACCGTTTGGTGTCTCGGGAACCCTGCACACATCGTTCGGGGCCGTTAGTGGAAACCTCGACCGGACTCCATGCGGATGGAACCCGAATAGGCAATAAACCTAAACTCAGGACTCGTGTGTTTAGTCAGGTCATGGCCGACACCCACGTTGGGCTTCCGCTTGAAGGTTGCCGAGTACATGTCGTGTAAACGGTGGTAAGTGGTGGGAGCGTGTGTGAAGAAGTACACCCCTGCAGGGTATAAAACTATTCGAATAGCTGCGTCCGCGGTAAAGGACTACTTGGTCACCTATACAGTTCATAGACAAGTAAATGGATACTACTAAAAGCCTCAAGATAAGTGTGAGTACCGCGGATGGCCCTCTCGTGGGTTGACGAGAGAGGATCCACAGTGGAGTATTGTGATGGTGATTAGTGGACTCGTGTGCGACAAATGCTTTTCAAGTGGTGTCACGTAGGATAGCTTAGCCAAGAGTCAAAGCTGGCTTGCTGCAAATAACTCCACCACCTTCTTGAGAATATGCATGTATGATATGATTCTGTTGTAAGACTTGCTGAGTACCTCCGTACTCATGTTTGTTTTATTAATATTTTCAGACGACAACACTGCCCCCTCCGATGGGTTTTATGTAGACCTTGACATCGACGAGTGAACTAGCCACCCAGGTGGTGATCCAAGGCTTGTGAAGGGCCACTGTAGATAGAAGGGCTTCAACAAGCTTTCTTTCTTTTTAGAGTCTGTACTCAGACTAGTTTGCTTCCGCATGTGCTTGTATGTTTGTATGACTTGAGTGTTGGGTCATGTGACCCCTATCTGTATGGATATGTTATGTATGGCTCCTCGGAGCCACTTAAATAAAGTACTTTGAGTTTGTAGAGTTTTGTTGTGATGCCATGTTGTATGTACTCATATCAGGCATATTGCGTGTATGATTGAAATGCTTGGTATGGGTGGGATCCGACAAACTAGTTGTTTATCCTTGGCAGCCTCTCATTTGGAGAAATGTAGTCTCGTGCTTCTGAGCGATAGTAGTCCGCTACAGCCCGGTTCACCGGAGTCCTGCTAGCCCAGCACTACTGCTTGGACACTTGACTGGCCGTCATGTGTTTCACTTCGTTCCTATATACATCACTTCGGGAAATGTCACGCGGTGATATTCGAGTCCTTCCTAGCACTGCTACAGCCGGGATACGGAGTTACATTAGCCAGTGCTACAGCCAATTCACGTTGATAACCGACATGCTCGATGTGATTCATGTATGCTGTCCCCATGGGTTAAGCGCCGCTTTGGGTTCACGACTAGCCATGTCGGTCCGGGTTCTTTGTCATATGGATGCTAGCGACACTATCATATCGTGAGCCAAAAGCGCCAACGGTCCCGGGCCATGGTAAGGCGACACCGTGGGAATACCGTGCGTGAGGCCGCAAAAGTGATATGAGGTGTTACCGGCTAGGTCGATGTGACTTGGAATCGGGGTCTGACAGCGTTGGCATCGAGCCGGACTGCACAGAGGTTCGCTAAGCCAAAGCGGTCGATGTTGAGTCTAGAAATGCTTTAGTTATATGTAGGGGAATTGATTGTGGGAGGAGCGTAAGGCTCTTTTTACTCCTTTACCTTATGCCCTCTAATCTGAGTCATCCTCTTCTCATTCTACGTGGAGTACAGGACTAGGCTCTCTTCTCTCTATCGAGGTTCACGTGTTACTAATCCGTAGTAACTTATAGGATTGTTGGTTCTGATCTTAGTTCAGTTTCTACTACTTTTTAGTATGCTACCAGTTGAACGGAACCTTGATATGATGTTGTTGAGGGTTTTGCAATCTGATTTTGAATGTCTCAAATCTGTTTTTGAGCATTCTGAGATGTTATGCTGCCCGATTTTCCCTAGAAATTCTAATGTCTTTGCATTGTGGTTGTGCTTTCAGATGGCCACCCGTTCCCAGAACCAAGTGGTTCGTCTGACCCGCTGCATTGATGTGTGTGGTCACACGACCATGTTGGTTCGGGTGATGGTCGAGACCGGTTAGCGATGGTATCCCGAATATACCGTCGAGGAGTAGTTTAGAGATTTTAATCAAAGCCAATATCTGTACGCAGTCGGGATATATCCATCTTAGCCAGAGCTCTTGAACCGCTCCACTGTTCTTATGGACTTGGGATCACTATTGGGATGTCCGTGCAGGATGCAGCCTACTCAATGATGACTATTATTCGAGCCAGAACTGCCTTGTTGTGCAACACCGATTTTCGCTACATGCCAGCATCCCTCCCTGGGGCGCATGGTTACCTTCAGGGTATGTACAGCGACGCATCCCATGAGGACTCACTCCTTCGCACCACTACTGAGACGCTGGAAGACAAGGACCGTGAAAACTGGGCCTTGCGTATGGAGCTCTTTAATGCCCGCTCTGATCACTGGGCCACTCTAACTCGGTTTGCACCTGTCGTGCAAGCCGGATACATGGACATGAGGGACTTGTACCCTGTGCGGGCTGGTCTTCCAGACTTTATGGAGTGGCGTGAGGTAGGAGGCATCACCCCTCCTCGTGGACCTCGTCTGCCGCCGTTTGTTGGACCACGGCCACATCCGAGTCCCTATGGTCCGCAAGCTCCACAGGACCATCTGTTCCCGAATGATCATGTTCCGCTTCCAGGCTTGGGTGGTGACTTTTATGAGGACTACTACGGAGCTGTCTGAGTTACTAGTAGTATCCCTAGTATTGTAATAGTTGTATTTCCACCGTCCTGCGTGACCTGTTGAATATGACTTAGTGTGTATCATTCCGGAAGTGTAGAAAAATAATGTATAGGAGTTGGAATGCTTCCGATGAGATGTAACACCTTTCACTATAGTTGTACTCCGTCGGGCTTGTACTAAACTATGAATGGTGTGTATGACCGTTGGTATATATATGGCAGTTTTATATTACCATGTCATACGGATGAACATCTCTGCATTCCGTGTTATCCATTACATTCCGCACTTCCTTGCTAAATTCTGCCATCCTGGTTTAAACCGTTGTTTTGTTTCCTAGGATGGTCAACACCGCATAACAATCCTGCTTTGCTCAAGGCGGGGAGAAGCCAGCGCAGCTAGGAATGTAAATCTGCCTCAACCGCCTTCTTTGGCCGAGGTTATGTTGGAGGCGTAACGCAACAAGCGTGAGACCAATCGCTTCTTTGGAGCGGATTGAGCAGAATACCGCACGCCCGACCAAGGAATTATCTCGTGTCACTCAATGACTTTGTCAAGCTGTATCCACGAAGTTCAAACATTCCGTTGAGCCTCTCGATGCGGATGGTAGCTCCATGACATCACCCACAAGCTACGTTCTGCCAACGTGGCTGAAGCTGATAAGGTTACCTTTGCCGCCTATCACCTCGAAGGTCCTGCTAGCCTTTGGTGGGAG
This sequence comes from Aegilops bicornis, assembly GCA_021605145.1. Taxonomy (NCBI): domain Eukaryota; kingdom Viridiplantae; phylum Streptophyta; class Magnoliopsida; order Poales; family Poaceae; genus Aegilops; species Aegilops bicornis. Next base: position 605,944,968 of record CM038669.1, on the reverse strand, counting down.
AATTATGAGGCTATGCGCCCGGTTGGCCAAATCACTACTTGGGCTGAATTCAGTGTCGCTTTCCGTGAGCATCACATCCCGGAAGGTCTCATGGATCGTAAGAGGGACGAATTCTGCAATTTCACCTGAGGTAGATCGGTATTTGTGGATGCATACGGCCGTGAGTTTGGAAATCTAGCACGTTATGCTCTGAAGAGGTTTCCACCGACGCCAAGAAGCGAGCAAGGTTCCGCAAGGACTTAGCCCGAGCTTCGCCGTGATCTTCGTCTGACGCAGTGCACTTCCTTCAAGTTAGTCAACAAGGCTATCGGTCTTTGGCCAGACGATCGACTTTGAAGCTTCACGCAAGCACTCCGTGACTTTGGTTCTTCATCCGGCTCTGGATCTCGGAAGCGCGGGTTTGGATTCCAAACTTTGCTCGCCACCCGAGTTCACTCCGAGGCCATCCTTTGAGGCGCCTCGCCCCAATAACAGTATGTACCGCCCAAGACTTATGGTGGCCCCGCTGCTAATGCTGCTCCACGCCCCAATATGATAACCTGTTTCAAGTGTGGAGAGATGGGCCACTACATCCGTGAGTGTCCCCAGAACAACCCCAGTCAGATCGGAAGTCTCATTGGCCGTGGTAAGCCAGCAGGAAAGGTGCTCTACGCCAAACCAGCTACCACTGCTCGTGGCCACGTCAACTATGTTTCAGCTGAGGAAACCCATGAGGATCCCAACGTCGTTCTCGGTACGCTCCTTGTTAATTGTCATCCGGCAACTGTTCTTTTTGATACTGGAGCATCTCATTCATTTATTTCTGAGAGCTATGCTCGATTGCACAACACCACATTCTGTGACATGCACAAATCCATGGAAATTCAGACTCCACGGTTCTAGATGGCAAACCTCTAGAATAAGTCATGGGAATGAAATTCTTGTCGACAGATTAGTCTTTCTTGCATCTTTAATAGCTCTCAAGTCCTCGGACATAAACATCATCTTGGGTATGGGTGGATGTCGACCCATTATGCTAAGATTGATTGCTCTACTAGAACTGTTCAACTCACCCATCCTTGGGCAAGACAGTTAATGTTTTAACCCGAGTGTCTAAGCGTCGCCTATACTCCTTAAATGCCAACCCCTTCTAGACCTCGAAGATATTCCGGTAGTCCGTGATTTTACGGATGTCTTTCGGAAGAAGCTGCCGGTGTTCCACACAGCGGGGATGTCGAGTTCGTGATAGATCTTGTTCCCGGAACCATCCCAATCTCTAGAAGACCTTATAAGATGGCACCCCTAGAACTAGCCGAGCTTAAGAAACAACTCGATGAGTCCTTGCAAAAGGGTTTCATCCGTCCTAGTTCATCTCCATGGGCTTGCCCCGTCCTCTTCGTCAAGAAGAAGGATGGAATGGATCGGATGGTTGTGGATTATCGACCTGTCAATTTGGTCACTATCAAGAACAAGTATCCGCTCCCCAGGATCAACGACCTGTATGATCAGCTAGCTGGATCCTCAGTCTTTTCCAAGATGGATTTGAGGTTGGGATACCATCAAATCAAAATTAAGAACGGGGACATTCCTAAAACGGCCTTAGTTACTCGTTAAGGCCAATACGAGTACACCGTCATGTCCTTCGGGTTAACCAATGCTCCAGCCACCTTCTCTCGGTTAATAAACTCAATCTTCATGGAGTATTTGGATAAATTCGTCGTGGTATACCTCGACGATATACTCATCTACTCCAAGAATGAGGAAGAACATGCCGAACATCTAAGGCTAGTATTGATGAAACTTGAGAGCACCGCCTTTATGCCAAATTCTCTAAGTGTGAATTCTGGTTACGGAAGTGACCTATCTAGGCCATGTAATCTACGGTAAGGGCATTCTTTGTCAATCCGGCGAGTTCAAGCTGTCCTTATTTGGACTCCACCTGAATCGGTCAAGCAAGTTCGGAGTTTCCTCGGTCTAGCGAGCTATTGCCGCCGCTTCGTCGAGAATTTCTCCAAAGTTGCTAAGCCTCTAACTGAACTCCTCAAGAAAGATAAAAAGTTCGAATGGACGCCACAGTGCGAGTTCAGCTTTCAGGAACTGAAAAGACGCCTGACATCTGCTCCCGTACTTGTTCCACCAGATTTTTCTAAGGACTTTATTATCTATTGCGGCCTCACGACAAGGACTAGGTTGCATACTCATGCAAGATCGTCATGTGATTGCCTCACGCTTCTCGGCGATTGCGTCCACATGAGGATAACTATCCCACATACGATCTAGAGCTTGCAGCAGTGGTCCATGCACTAAAAACCTGGCGACATTACCTTCTTGGTAATCGTTGCGAAATTTACACTGATCACCAAAGTCTGAAATATATCTTCACCCAACCAGATTTGAATCTCAGGCAAAGGCGTTGGGTCGAGTTGATCTGATTACGACTTAGGAATATCTTACACCCCAGGCAAAGCCAATGTCATGGCTGACGCACTAAGTCGCAAATCCTATTGTAACAATCTGAGGTTACAACAAAGTCAACCATTTCTCCACGAGGAATTTCTTAAGCTTAACCTTCACATCGTTCCTCGAGGATTCCTTTCCACCCTGGTGGCGAAACCTACCCTTACGGATCAGATCAGCAAGGCACAGAAGGTAGATCCGGGAATTTCCCGCATCAAGAGAAACATCAAGAAAGGAGTCGCATATTGTTTCTCCATCGATGAACAAGGTGTCGTGTTCTTTGGAGACCGTCTAGTGGTTCCCAAGGTGCGCAACTTTGAGGCGATTGATCCTCAAGGAAGCTCATGAATCTCCTCTCACCATTCATCCCGGTAGTACTAAAATGTATCAAGGCGACGCGAGAGGTTTTGGTGGACTAGGATGAAGAGAGAAATCGCTCAATACATTGCTAAGCTGCGACGTCATCATCGAGTTAAAGCAGAGCATCAACGGCCTGCTTTGGTACCCTTCAACCTTTGGCTATTCGAATGGAAATGGGATAAAATCGGTATGGATTTCATTACCGGGTTTCCCAGGACCAAGAGAGGGAATAATGCTATCTTCGTTATCGTCGATCGTCTTTCCAAAGTAGCTCACTTCCTACCCGTTCGTGAGAGTATAACCGCTAGCCAGCTAGCTGATTTGTACATCTCTCGAATAGTGTCTCTTCATGGTGTTCCATTGGAGATTAACTCAGACCGTGGAAGTCTCTTCACCTCTCGATTTTGGGAAAGTTTCCAAAATGCTATGGGAACTTCGTCTCTCCTTTAGTACCGCATTCCATCCTCAATCAAGTGGTCAAGTAGAACGAGTCAATCAAATCCTAGAGGATATGCTTGAGCTTACATCATCTCTTCGGCATGAATTGGGAGAAATGCCTTCCATTCGCCGAGTTCGCTTATAACAATAGTTATCAAGCTAGCTTGGGCAAAGCTCCTTTCAAGTTCTTTATGGGCGGAAATGTCGAGCGCCTCTTAAGCGGTCGAAACCGGGAGAGACAACTCTTTGGCGGATATGATCCAGGAAGCGAGAAAAGCGAGTTCGCGTTATTCGTGAGAAATTGAAAACAGCCTAATCTCGTCAAAAGAGCCAATATGACCGCAAGCATAAGCCTATGGCCTATGAAATTGGCGAGAAGGCTTACCTTCGGGTTACTCCTTTGAAGGGAACCCATCGATTCGGTATCAAAGGCAAGTTGGCTCCTCGTTACATTGGACCCTTTCGCATTCTTGCCAAACGAGGAGAAGTTGCCTACCAATTGGAACTACCCTTGCATCTTTCCAGAGTCCATGATGTCTTCCACGTTTCCCAACTCAGGCGTTGCTTCTCGGATCCTATCCGTGGAGTGGACCACGAAACGCTTGATCTCCAAGATAACCTTACTTATCGAGAATATCCCGTTCGTGTTCTTGATCAAGCCGAGCGTACCACTCGACGTCAGAATATCAAGTTTCTAAAGGTTCAATGGTCAAACCATTCCGAGCAAGAAGCAACTTGGGAAAGGTAGGATCGTCTTCGACTTGAGTATCCCACCTTTTTCGTGACGGATCCTAAATCTCGGGACGAGATTCTTTTGAGTGGGGGTGAGTTGTCACATCCTAGAAAGTCCATGCATTAGTGTGTTGCATCATGTTTAACTTTCATCAGAAATTTGAAATGGGGAAGACAGAACCCCCAGAACCCCTTTTGAATCCAACTAGGGCTTACTAAAATTATTTTCAATGAACCTGAAATGCCCTTCTAAAATGCTCATCACCTTTGCTTTGGATCAGAGCCTCTGCCAAAAGTGGTGCACAATTTTCTAGGTCATCCTAAGGTTGTTGAATTAAATCATAAGTATTTGAGTTTGGGCATTTAAATTATATAAAATATTTCAAATGCCCAAATAATCTAAACTAAAATGTTCCATCTTTGGAAATATTCCAACTAAAGACCAGGTGCAGTTTGGTGAATTTTGGAGTTGTTTAAGTATTTTTAGAAAGTCCACAAAGTTACAGAAAATAGAAAAAGAAAACAGAAATGGAAAACATTACCTGACGCCACCCAACCGGCCCACCTGCCGTGTAACACCCCGGATGTAACTTTCCATATTTGTAACTCCAACTCTTGCCATTTTCGGCATTGTGATATGATATTCCCTCCGTGGTTGGGTTTTTCTTCATTTTTCTTTTTGTCTATGTCATGCATTTTATATCATGTCATCATGTGCATCGCATTTGCATACGTGTTCGTCTCATGATTCCGAGCATTTTTCCCGTTGTCCGTTTTGCAATCCGGCACTCCTATCTCCCCCGGCGGCCCCTTTTACGTTTTTCCGTGTGCGGGTACTAAACCTTCTCGAAATGGACCAAGGTTTATCTAGTGGCCTTGGTATACCACCCGTAGACCACCGGTCAAGTTTCGGGTCATTTGAAGCTCGTATGGTACTCCAACGGTTAACCGCACTCTCGCAAAGGCCTCTTTTAAGTTGCAGCCCAACACCCATTCAAAACAGCCCAATAACCCATCTAAGTCACTTCCATGCTCTCCGTCGTTCGATCACGATCGTGTGGGTGAAAACTACACCTCATTTGGACTCTCCTAGCTCCCTCTATGCCTATTTAAACATCTCCCCCGTCCAAATCCCGGATCATCCCCCCGAAACCCTAATTTTTTCCCTCCGCGCCACCGGACGTGTCCGATTCGCGCCGGACACGTCCGCCCGCCGCCGCAACGGGCATGCCACGTGGCAGCGCCGGTCCCGATTCGCCCGCCGCCGGCCATGAGCCCAGCAAACCCTCCGGCGATCGCCGCGCTCCGCGCCCGCCGCCTCTCCGCCGCCCGCCCGCCGTCGAGCCGTCGCGCCGCCACCGGCCTTCGCCGCCGCCCGGCGCTCCAGCCACCCTTCGCCGCCGCCTCTCCGCCCGCGCCCGCGCCAGGCCGCCGCCCGCCGCGCCGGCCCGTGACCTCTCCGCCACCCGACCGCCGCGCCTCCACCTCGCCCGGGCTCCGGCGAGCCCGAGCCGCTGCCTCCCTCGACCGATCCGGCCGGCCCGATCCGGCCTCGGTTCGCGCGCCCGCGCCCGTTGACTTCTTCCCTTCTCCTTTTTTTTTCTTCTAAGTTATTTTGCATCCAATGATATTTTGTATCATTTTCAAAGTGGTATATCTCTGTCATCGTAGCTCCATTTGGCGCATATAATATATCAGAATGTTCGACTCGAAGAGTAGATCATTTTATCTCATTGCATCATGTTCATTTGAGCTCATCTTGACGCCCGAAATGCTGTTGGAAGAGTGCTATGTGTTGTTAGTTTCTGTTTTCTTAACAGAACTTGCACTTTTGTTATTTTTGCCATGATTAATGTGTGCACCCTATGAATTTAAGTCCTACATGTGTTTTGTTATATGCCATGCCATCTTTCCAGGGGTGTATGCCATGTATTTTTGTGATCTATGTGGTGACTAGCACAAGCATGCAAAGTAGGTGTCCTGATGTTGCTGTTTTCAGCTCTGTTTAGCTGATATTTTGATGCCATGTTAACTTGATGCTACCGAGAGATCCATGCATATTTTGGGATACTTCAGTAAGGATGTTTTGTTAAACATGTCTTGCTCTATCAATCCATGCCCTTGTTTGCAATTATGGAGTACCATAGCTTGAGTCAATCGAGCTCTACTTTTGCTACAAAATGTTTCCTGGCAGATTGTTTACATGTTATTCAGTTTTTCCAAGGTTGTTGTGGTTGATCCATGTATGCTATGTTATTTTACTTGCAATGTATGTCTTCTATGCCATATCTTCTTGATGTATGTATGCTTAGTTTATCATTTAAGGCTCTGTAGTGAGTGCATTGAGCTTGTAAACATGCCTACTTGTTATCAGTTTTTGACATGCCATGTTGCTGAATCTGTTAACGAAACTTTCGATATTAACATGGATGTTACTATATTTTCTGATCCTTTTTGGCTTATGGTCAGTAAGGGACTTTTGTTCTATGCTTTGATTAGATTCATGCCACGCCATGTTTTGCTATTTTAAGTTCCTGTAGCATGTAGTTTTGCTGCTCCGAACATTGCAACCTGATACTGTTTTGCTATGCCCAGTCTGATATTTTGTGCACTTTTGCCATGCTTGTTTGAACCTGTTATGATGTGATTTAGCCGAAGCTCAGTGCTCATCTTTTGTCAAGCATCTTGTGTAGATCATTGCCATATACTTTGTTGGTACGGTTGGGTGCAGTAGCTTAATTTCTTGTTGCTTGCTAAGTGGCATCATGCTGTTAATGGCAGATTTGTGCCATTCTTGTTTTGCTTGTCATTTCCAAACCGTGCATCCGATTCCGGTGATCTTTATATCGATTTCAACGAAATCATCTCATCTTTACAGTGGCATACTTGGTTTGCCAAGTTGATGCCTGGTTCATCATTTTCCTTCGGGCCTTTGCTCGCATTGCATATCACATCTCGCATATCATGTCATGTTTTGCATCATGTTGTTTGTGCATTGCACCGTGATTTATTGTGGTTCCTTTGTTTGTGTTCTTGCTTTGGGTAGAGCCGGGAGACGAGTACGTGAATGAGGAACCCGTTGAGAACGCTTACGAGGATCAAGCTTTCGACAACTCTGAGAACATTGCAGGCAAGATGACCATACCCTCGAAATCACTTCTATCTTTGCTATGCTAGTTGCTCGCTCTTTTTCTATGCCTATGCTGCGATGCCTACCACTTGCTATATCATGCCACCCATATTGCCATGTCAACCCTAACCATCCTTTCCTAGCAAACCGTTGATTGGCTATGTTACCGCTTTGCTCAGCCCCTCTTATAAGCGTTGCTAGTTGCGGTGAAGTTGAAGTTTGTTCCTTGTTGGAACATGGAGATGTTGTTCCTTATCGGAACATGTTTACTTGTTGGGGATATCACAATATATATCTGCTATAATTAATACATCTATATACTTGGTAAAGGGTGGAAGGCTCGGCCTTATGCCCGGTGTTTTGTTCCACTCTTGCCACCCTAGTTTCCGTCATACGGTGTTATGTTCCTTGATTTCGCGTTCCTTACGGTTGGGTGATTTATGGGACCCCCTTGACAGTTCGCTTTGAATAAGACTCGTCCAGCAAGGCCCAACATTGGTTTTACCATTTGCCACCTAAGCCTTTTTCCCCCGGGGTTTCGCGAGCCCGAGGGTCATCTTTATTTTAACCCCACCGGCCAGTTCTCCTTCGAGGGCTGGTCCAACTTGAGCGATTTCCGGCGCCCTTGGGCAATCAGGGTTTATGCCAACCCGACGTCTGGCTCATCCGGTGTGCCACGAGAACGAGATATGTGCAGCTCCTATCGGGATTTGTCGGCACATTCGGCGCTTCTTTGGTCTTGTTTTATTTACGTCGAAATGTCTTGTAGTCCGGGATTCCGAGATTGATCGGGTCTTCCCGGTAGAATGAATAACCTTCGTTGACCGAGAGAGCTTATAATGGGCTAAGTTGGGACACCCTGCAGGTAATATCTTTCGAAAGCCGTGCCCGGTTATGAGGCGAGATGGGAATTTGTTAATGTCGGTTGTAGAAAACCCGAAGTTGACCTCAAATAAAATACACATCAATCGGCGTGTGTAACGTGATGGTCTCTTCTCGTGAGTCCGGAAGTGAACACGTGTTGGAGTTATGTCGGCGTAAGTAGTTCAGGATCACTTCTTGATCGCTACTAGCTTCACGTCAGCGCTTTGCTTCTCTTCTCGCTCTCTTTTGCAAAGTAGCCACCATATATGCTAGTCGCACTGCAGCTCCACTATACTACTCTGTCCTTCCTATAAGCTCAAATAGTCTTGATCTCGGGGTGTGAGATTGCCGAGTCCCCGTGACTCACAGATACTTCAAAACAGTTGCAGTGCCGGCGATGCTAGTGCGGGTGACTCAACCGAGCTCAAGTGGGAGTTCGACGAGGAACGTGGTCGTTACTATGTGTCTTTTCACGATGATCAGTAGTGGTGCCCAATTGGGACGATCGGGGATGCATGTAGCATTTGGGGTATCTTCTTTTATTTTGGTTCCGTTAGCCGGACCTTGAGTGTACTACGAATGATGGATGTTTATTTATGTATTGTGTGAAGTGGCATTTGTAAGCCAACTATGTAACTCTTTCCCTTATGTATTACATGGGTTGTGTGAAGATTACCTCACTTGCGACATTGCTTTCAATGCGGTTATGCCTCTAAGTCGTGCCTCGACACGTGGGAGATATAGCCGCATCGAGGGCGTTACAAGTTGGTAATCAGAGCCTTCCCCGACTTAGGAGCCCCCTACTTGATTGTTTGCTGGCGTTGTTGAGTCTAGAATGGAAAATGTTTGAGTCTTAGGATTATATATATCAGAGAGTAGGATTCTTTTTACTCTCCAGTCCCTTCGTCGCTCTGGTGAGGTCTCCTGACGTAGAGTTTTGACTCTTCTCTTCTCAATTTTCACTAAAAATTTTTTTTAGGATCACGTGGGATTCTTGGAATCGTTCCGATGGTTTTGTGACGAGAACATTGTTCTTGGTGCCTCCTGACATTTAGGGGTTGTGGCAGTGTCCCGGGGAGTTGAGCTCCGAGGTGTTGTCGTCACAATTTTATCGTTGCAATTCTGGAATACCTGAGTTTTGCCGACATCGAAATCTCTTTTGTGCGGTTGTTGGTGAGACAACCCCGATAGCCCAAAGATCGAGGCGAGTGGAGTATTGCCATGACTTGTATAACGGATGTTTTTCAAGGTCGAGGTACCACGATTTTGAGGATTTCTTGGTTATGTGTTGACGGATGGATACAATTTGGATCTAGGTATTGTTAGTTTGGGTGATATATTTTGTGTCCCCTGTATCCCCAACACCAGATTGCATAACCAGAAAGTTTCGGGAGTTTATAGGTGGGAATTCTAGTAGCTTACAGGATTTCTTTCCGACAGATGTATGATTTGAGATTGGGGTTCAACGTCTAGTGGTCCGCCCATTCACGGTCGATTCTGATGGTCGCGAGGCGTCTTAAAGAATCCTTGGCTATGCTGATTCGGGACGTCTTGTTTGTCATTCGTGACGGCCGCTATCTCGTCGTGTCCGTGTGGGCCCCACCACGAACACTTTGGGCGAAATCTCTATCATGTGTTTGTTCGGCTCATTCTAGAAGCCAATCTTTTGTTTTCAGTTGTGATATTCGATTTGTTTCTAAGGCGGATGTTGTTTCCATATCTTTATCTAAGTGGCTTCTCACCTTAATGGGCGTGTGATGATTAACTTTGGAATTCATTCGTTCATTCTTGTTCGAATGTTATTGTGAAGACTATATGTTGCAATTTCTATCCGTTGATTCTACTTATCTCTTGTCTATCAAAGGACTAACGGATGTCACCCTCTTCAGGATGGCTCCGCCAACGCGTCTGAATCCGGATCGCAATGATGGGGATTAGTCGAACCCTCCACCTCCACCTCCGCCTCTAGAGGCCTGGCAAGCTATCATGGCAGCCACCAATGCCAATGCTCAGATGATTTTGCAGCTCTTGCAAGAACGTACTCAGGGGCAAGGCAATCAAGGAAATCAAGGTCAAGGCAACAATCAGCCGCACTTTGCTACTCTCAGTCAGTTCCTCGCTAATCAGTCGAAGTCTTTCAGTTTCTGTGTCGAGGCCACAGACGCTGATGATTGGTTAGTGGACATCTGCAAGCACTTTGATTGTAGCAATGTCAGACCTGAGGACTTTGTCAAGTTTGCATTGTTTCAACTCAAGGATCAAGGCTTTGAGTGGTACCGACAATACAAAGATTCGAGAGGAGGTCGTGTCATTACAGGATGAGTTCCGCCGTGATTTGAGCTCATCACATTCCGAGAAGTGTTGTTGAGAGCAAGTGTGAGGAGTTCCGCAATCTCAAGCAGGGCAACATGTACGTCTATCAATACAATATCCAGTTCGTAAGCTCGCTCGTTTTGCTAAGCAAGGCGTGCACGATGAAAAGAGTATGATCTATCAATTGAGAGGTGGTGCGAGAGAAGATCTGCAATTAGCTCTTGTGCTTTTGAGCGAGATAAGTATGATGATTTCTACAACATGGCCTTTGAAGCAAGAAGCTGCCTAGCTCAAATGTGAGGCTTCTAAGAAGAGAATCAGGGATGCAGTTCAGTCTTCTTCTTCCTCTCAAATGGCAGCTAAGCAGCAGAAGTTTTACCTTCCTCCTCCTCCGTTCCGTCAGCCTTATCGCCAGAAGAACTCAGGTGGCCGTGGATCTTCCCACCCACCCAACCACAGCTATCGAACAAGTCTAATTCTCAAGCTCCAAGGTCAAGTGCTCCTTACCACCGTCCGCTCTACGAGGTGACTTGCAACAAATGTCGTGAGAAAGGTCACTATGCGAACAAGTGCTTCAACCAGAGGCGCCTTCCGCCTCCTCCTCCTGTGAAATCTTCAAGCAATGCACGTGGTCAAGCATAATCCAAAGCATGCCAAGGTGAATATGATGAATGCAGCTCAAGCGGAGGATTCTTACGATGTGATAATGGGTAATCTCTCGATTATTGATATTCTGCAAAAGTCTTATTTCATCTTGGTGCATCGCATTCTTTCATCTCAAGACCTTTTGTGGCTATGCATGATTTGGTTACTCAAGCATTGCGAGACCTTTGTCTATTGTTTCTCCGGCTAAGCAGATGACTTCTCGAGTTTTGGTTCCGAATGTCGGTATCAAGATGGGCGATTATAGATTTCTAGCTAAACCATTTGTTCTTGGTGACTCGGATATTGATCTTATTCTCGGAATGGACTGGCTTTCTCAGCACAAAGCTCAGCTTGATTGTGCTGCCAGGGAAATTCAATTGACTCACTCTTCTAATGATGTGATCATCTATGCCGCTCGTGATGAAACCATTCGGTTGTTTTCTCTCAATGAGAAGGGTGAATTGGATGCTATCTCTCAGATTCGATCGTTTGTGAGTACCAAGATGTCTTTCGGAAAGAGCTTCAGGAATGCCTCCTCACCGGCCCGATTGAGTTCGTTATTGGTCTTGAGCACGGCCTTGAACCCGTTTGCAAGCGTCCATACAAGCTTGGAACTAATGAGCTAAAGGAATTGAAGAAGCAGCTCGATGAACAAGAGCGTGCGGGTTTGATCGGACGAGTTCATCTCCTTGGGGTTGTGGTGTTCTTTTGTCCGGAAGAAGGATGGCACGGACCGACTTTGCGTCGATTACCGTCCATTGAATAAGAAGACAATCAAGAACAAATATCCACTTCCCAACATCAATGAGCTTTTCGAGCAACTCAAAGGTGCTAAAGTGTTCTCCAAGCTTGACCTTCGTATGGGTTATCATCGATTCGCATTCGTGAACAAGATATTCCCAAGACAGCATTGAACAAGCTTTGGTTCTTATGAATATCTTGTCATGTCTTTCGGCCTTGTCAATGCTCCTCCAACATTCTCTCGGATGATGAACTTCATATTCAACCCCTACACCAATGAATTCGTCTTGGTCTATCTTGATGATATTTTGGTCTTCTCCAAGAATAAGAAGGATCATGCCAAACATTTGCGATTGGTGCTAGACAAGCTCAGAGAGTATCAATTCTATGCGAAGTTCTCCAAATGTGAATTTTGGCTTGATGAAGTGCTTTATCTTGGTCATATCATCTCCGCCAAGGGCATCGCTGTTAATCCTGAGAAGGTGTCCGCAATTGTGAATTGGGAACCCCTCGGAATGTCAAGCAGCTCCGCAGCTTTCTTGGTCTTACAAGCTATTGCCGAAGATTCGTTGAGAACTTCTCCAAGATTGCAAAGCCTCTTTCCAACCTCCTCGAAGCATGTGAAGTATGTATGGTCTCTGAGTGTGGCGTTGCTTTCAATACTCTCAAAAAGAAGCTCGTCACAGCTCCTGTCTTGACTCCTCTGATGAATCCAAGCCATTTGAAGTTTTCTGTGATGCTTCTCTTCAAGGTCTCGGTCTGTGTTAATGCAAGAGAAGAGAGTTGTGGCTTATACCTCTACTTGATTGAAGCCCAACGAAAAGAACTACCCCACTCACGATCTTGAGTTGGCGGCGATTGTCCATGCTTTGATTACATGGAGACATCTCTTGTTGGGAAGGAAAGTGGACATTTTCACCGATCACAAGAGTCTCAAGTACATTTTCACTCAGCCCAACCTCAACCTCGAGGCAGACTCGATGGGTGAAATGATTCAAGAGTACAACCCAAGTATTGAATATACTCGGGCAAGGCCAATGTCATTGCAGATGCTTTGAGCAGGAAGGCTTACTGCAACAATCTAATCCTCAAGCCCTTTCGGCGGATCTCTGTGAAGCTTTCCATAGCTGAATCTTCAAGTTGTTCCTCAAGGCCTTCTTGCCAACCTCATAGTCTCTCCTACTTTGGAAGATCAGATTCGTGAGGCTCAACTTACGGATACCATGGTGAAGAAGGTGAAGCGATGGTATCGACAAGGGCATTTCCAAGTACAAGTGCTTCCACGTTGATGACAAAGATACTCTTTTCTTTGAGGACGGATTGTGGTTCCTAAGGGTGATCGAGAAAAGTCATTATGAACGAGGCTCACAATTCGCTTCTATCCATTCATCACGGAAATGCGAAGATGTACCATGATCTCAAGCAGTCATATTGGTGGACTCGAATGAAGCGAGAAATTGCTCAATTCGTGAATGAGTGTGATGTCTGCAGAAGAGTGAAAGCAGAACACCAAAGACCAGCTGGTCTCCTTCAACCTCTTGCTATTCCGAATGGAAGTTTGATCATATTGAAATGGACTTATGACTGGTTTTCCTAAGTCCAAGCGTGGAAATGATGCTATCTTCGTTGTCATTGACAAGCTTACTAAAGTGGCTCATTTTCTTCCTATCAAAGAATCCATCACAGCAGCTCAGTTGGCAGAGCTATACACCTCCAGGATTGTCTCTTTGCACGGCATTCCACAAGTGATCTCTTCAGACCGTGGCAGCATCTTCACCTCCAAGTTTTGGGATTCTTTTCAGAAGGCCATGGGCACCAACATTCGCTTCAGCACGGCTTTCCACCCTCAAACAAGTGGCCAAGTCGAGCGAGTCAATCAAATCCTTGAAGATATGCTCAGGGCTTGTGTCATCTCTTTCGGTATGAAGTGGGAAGATTGTCTTCCATATGCCGAGTTCTCCTACAACAACAGCTTCCAAGCGAGTTCGGGCAAGGCCCCATTTGAAATTCTCTATGGCAGAAAGTGCCGTACTCCTCTCAATTGGTCCGAGACAGGTGAACGCCAACTTCTTGGCAATGACTTGATCACGAACAAGAAATGTGCCAAGTCATTCGTGAGAATCTCAAAGCCGCATAATCGCGCGGAAGAGCTATTATGATGATAAGCACCGTGATGTGGCTTTTGAAATCGGAGACCATGTCTACCTGCGTCTCTCCAATGAAAGGCACTTTCGTTAAACCCGGTATCAAAGAGAAGCTTGCCCCTAGATACGTGGGTCCTTTCAAGATAATTGGCAAAAGAGGCGATCTCGCCTATCAACGAGCTTCCATCCAACTTTACAAGCGTGCACGATGTGTTTCACGTGTCACAACCTTCGCAAGTGCTTCAAGACTCCTGAACGCACTATCAACTTCAAGAGATTGACCTTCAAGAAGATCTCTCTTATCCACGAGCACCCGTTGCTATTCTTGAAGAAACCGAGCGCAAGACTCGCAACAAGTCAATCAAATTCACGAAAGTGAAGTGGTCACACCATTCCGACCGAGAGAAGCTACACGGGGCGCGAGGATCACCTCCGTTCGAATATCCGGAGTTCTTTCAGGTCCTAGATCTCGGACGAGATCCTCTTGTAGTGGTGGAGTGTTGTAACACCCGGATGTAACTTTCCATATTTGTAACTCCAACTCTTGCCATTTCGGCATTGTGATATGATATTCCCTCCGTGGTTGGGTTTTCTTCATTTTGCTTTTTTCCATGTCATGCATTTTATATCATGTCATCATGTGCATCGCATTTGCATACGTGTTCGTCTCATGATTAGAGCATTTTTCCGTTGTCCGTTTTGCAATCCGGCACTCCTATCTCCCCGGCGGCCCTTTTACGTTTTTCCGTGTGCGGGTACTAAACCTTCTCGAAATGGACCGAGGTTTCTCTAGTGGCCTTGGTATACCACCCGTAGACCACGGTCAAGTTTCGGTCATTTGAAGCTCGTTTGGTACTCAGCGGTTAACATACTCTTGCAAAGGCCTCTTTTAAGTTGCAGCCCAACACCCCTTCAAAACAGCCCAATAACCCATCTAAGTCACTTCCATGCTCTCCGTCGTTCGATCACGATCGTGTGGGCGAAAACTACACCTCATTTGGACTCTCCTATCTCCCTCTATGCCTATTTAAACATCTCCCCCGTCCAAATCCCGGATCATCCCCACGAAACCCTAATTTTTCCCTCCATGGCGCGGGCGTATCCGGTCGCGCGGACAAATCCGCCCCGCCGCCGCCCGTAACGGGCGTGCCACGTGGCGCCCGGTCCCGATTCGCCCGCCGCGCGCCGCGAACCCAATGGCAAACCCTCGGCTGATCGCGCGCCGCGCCCGCCGCCTCTCCGCCTCCACGCCCGTCGCGCCTCACCGGCCCGGCCTTCGCCGCCGCCCGGCGCTCCAGCCACCCTTCGCCGCCGCCTCTCGCCCGGCGCCGCGCGCCCGGCGGCCGCCGCCCATCCGGCGGCCTCTCCCCGCCCGGCCGCCGCGCCTCCACCTCGCCCGGGCTCCGCGAGGCGAGCCGCCGCCGCCCTCGACCGATCCGGCGGCCCGATCCGGCCTCGGTTCGCGCGCCCGCGCCCGTTGACTTCTTTCCTTCTCCTTTTTTTTTCTTCCAAGTTATTTTGCATCCAATGATATTTTGTAGCATTTTCAAAGTGGTATATCTCTGTCATCGTAGCTCCATTTTGCGCATATAATATATCAAAATGTTCGACTCGAAGAGTAGATAATTTTATCTCATTGCATCATTTTCATTTGAGCTCATCTTGACGCCCGAAATGCTGTTGGAAGAGTGCTATGTGTTGTTAGTTTCTGTTTCTTAACAGAACTTGCACTTTTGTTATTTTTGCCATGATTAATGTGTGCACCCTATTAATTTGAGTCCTACATATGTTTTGTTATATGCCATGCCATCTTTCCAGGGGTGTATGCCATATATTTTTGTGATCTATGTGGTGACTAGCACAAGCATGCAAAGTAGGTGTCCTGATGTTGCTGTTTTCAGCTCTGTTTAGCTGATATTTTGATGCCATGTTAACTTGATGCTACCGAGAGATCCATGCATATTTTGGGATACTTCAGTAAGGATGTTTTGTTAAACATGTCTTGCTCTATCCATCCATGCCCTTGTTTGCAATTATGGAGTACCATAGCTTGAGTCAATCGAGCTCTACTTTTGCTACAAAATGTTTCCTGGCAGATTGTTTACATGTTATTCAGTTTTGCCAAGGTTGTTGTGGTTGATCCATGTATGCTATGTTATTGTACTTGCCATGTATGTCTTCTATGCCATGTCTTCTTGATGTATGTATGCTTAGTTTATCATTTAAGGCTCTGTAATGAGTGCATTGAGCTTGTAAACATGCCTACTTGTTATCAGTTTTTGACATGCCATGTTGCTGAATCTGTTAACGAAACTTTCGATATTAACATGGATGTTACTATATTTTGTGATCCTTTTTGGCTTATGGTCAGTAAGGGACTTTTGTTCTATGCTTTGAGTAGATTCATGCCATGCCAAGTTTTGCTATTTTAAGTTCCTGTAGCATGTAGTTTTGCTGCTCTGAACATTGCAACCTGATGCTGTTTTGCTATGTCCAGCCTGATATTTTGTGCACTTTTGCCATGCTTGTTTGAACCTGTTATGATGTGATTTAGCCGAAGCTCACTGCTCATCTTTTGTCAAGCATCTTGTGTAGATCATTGCCATATACTTTGTTGGTACATTTGGGTGCAGTAGCTTAATTTCTTGTTGCTTGCTAAGTGGCATCATGCTGTTAATGGCAGATTTGTGCCATTCTTGTTTTGCTTGTCATTTCCAAACCGTGCATCCGATTCCGGTGATCTTTATATCGATTTCAACCGAAATCATCTCATATTTCCAGTGGCATACTTGGTTTGCCAAGTTGATGCCTGGTTCATCATTTTCCTTCCGGAGCGCACATACGCATTGCATATCGCATCTCGCATATCATGTCATGTTTTGCATCATGTTGTTTGTGCATTGCACCGTGATTTATTGTGGTTCCTTTGTTTGTGTTCTTGCTTTGGGTAGAGCCGGGAGACGAGTACGTGAACGAGGAACCCGTTGAGAACGCTTACGAGGATCAAGCTTTCGACAACTCCGAGAACATTGCAGGCAAGATGACCATACCCTCGAAATCACTTCTATCTTTGCTATGCTAGATGCTCGCTCTTTTGCTATGCCTATGCTGCGATGCCTACCACTTGCTATGTCATGCCATCCATATTGCCATGTCAGCCCCTAACCATCCTTTCCTAGCAAACCGTTCATTGCCTATGTTACCGCTTTGCTCAGCCCCTCTTATAGCGTTGCTAGTTGCAGGTGAAGTTGAAGTTTGTTCCTTGTTGGAACATGGAGATGTTGTTCCTTATCGGAACATGTTTACTTGTTGGGGATATCACAATATATATCTGCTATAATTAATACATCTATATACTTGGTAAAGGGTGGAAGGCTCGGCATTATTCCTGGTGTTTTGTTCCACTCTAGCCCACCCTAGTTTCCGTCATACCGGTGTTATGTTCCTTGATTTCGCGTTCCTTACACGGTTGGGTGATTTATGGGACCCCCTTGACAGTTCTCTTTGAATAAGACTCGTCCAGCAAGGCCCAACATTGGTTTTACCATTTGCCACCTAAGCCTTTTCCCCCGGGTTTTCGCGAGCCCGAGGGTCATCTTTATTTTAACCCCCGGGCCAGTTCTCCTTCGAGTGCTGGTCCAACTTGAGCGATGTCCGGCGCCCTTTGGGCAATCAGGGTTTATGCCAACCCGATGTCTGGCTCATCCGATGTGCCCTGAGAACGAGATATGTGCAGCTCCTATCGGGATTTGTCGGCACAATCGGGCGGCTTTGCTGGTCTTGTTTTATTCTTTGTCGAAATGTCTTGTAGTCCGGGATTCGAGATTGATCGGGTCTTCGGTAGAAGGAATATCCTTCGTTGACCGTGAGAGCTTATAATGGGCTAAGTTGGGACACCCTGCAGGGTAATATCTTCGAAAGCCGTGCCCATGTTATGAGGCGATGGGAATTTGTTAATGTCGGTTGTAGAAAACCCGAAGTTGACCTCAAATAAAATACACATCAATCGCGTGTGTAACCGTGATGGTCTCTTCTCGGTGAGTCCGGGAAGTGAACACGGTGTTGGAGTTATGTCTGACGTAAGTAGTTCAGGATCACTTCTTGATTGCTACTAGCTTCACGTCCGCGCTTTGCTTCTCTTCTCGCTCTCTTTTGCGAAGTAGCCACCATATATGCTAGTCGCTTGCTGCAGCTCCACTATACTACTCTGTCCTTCCTATAAGCTCAAATAGTCTTGATCTCGCGGGTGTGAGATTGCTGAGTCCCCGTGACTCACAGATACTTCCAAAACAGTTGCAGGTGCCGACGATGCGGTCTGGTGACTCAACCGAGCTCAAGTGGGAGTTCGACGAGGAACGTGGTCGTTACTATGTGTCTTTCACGATGATCGGTAGTGGTGCCCAGTTGGGACGATCGGGGATCTGTAGCATTTGGGGTATCTTCTTTTATTTTGGTTCCGTAGTCGGACCTTGAGTGTACTCTGAATGATGGATGTTTATTTATGTATTGTGTGAAGTGACGACTGTAAGCCAACTATGTAACTCTTTCCCTTATGTATTACATGGGTTGTGTGAAGATTACCTCACTTGCGACATTGCTTTCAATGCGGTTATGCCTCTAAGTCGTGCCTCGACACGTGGGAGATATAGCCGCATCGAGGGCGTTACATGCCGGCCCAGCCCAGCTGCCCAGCCAATTTTGTAACAGCAGCGAGGCTGACGGCAGTGCTCGACGGCGAGCACAGCATGCGTGCCCTTGGCCGCCGCCGCCTCGCCGCTTCCCTCACCGAGCTGCCGATCTGGCGCCCACTCTCTCTCCCCGAGCCCTCAGACACCTCTCCTCCTCCCCAGCTCCTCCCCCTCGCTCTCCCATGCCATGGCCGACGCCACCGTAGCCGCACCGTCGCCGTAGTCGCGCTCTCCGTCGTCCTTGAGCCATCCCATCATGTCTAGGAGCTCCGCCGCCCTCCTCTTCCTCGAGCTAGCCGAGCCCCGAGCACTCGCGTGGCCCGAGTCCTCTGCACCGACCTCGCCCGACTCCGCCGTCGCCGGAGATCCCCATCGACGTCACGCCCGCTGACCTGTCCCCGACCGCACCGTGTGCTTCTTCGAGTTCTCCGTGAGCCTAGCTACCTCCCCCTCCTTTCCTTTCTTGCTCCCGAGCCTCGTAGCGACTGCACGGAGCTCACCCGCACGCGCCACCGCGGAGCTCGTCGCCGATGTGCTCCCGGCCATCCACCGGTCACCCCTCGGTGTCTAACATGCTCACCGCACCGCGTAGCGTCTAACCCACCACTTCACGCACCTCACCGCACACCGTAGCCACGAGTTCGTCATCACCCGAACTCCGGCGGCCACCAAGGTCGTCACCGGCGCCGTTTCCGGCCACCCCGAGCCCAGCCAACGCCACCAAGAGCTGCGGGTTGTTCCCAGCTACACATAGACACCCTCCGCGGTTCATTTGGTTGCCGGAACGGCCAAACCCACTCTCGCCGGCGGCTAAACGCCGGCGAGTTGACCCTGCTAACCCCTTGTTTGACCACGGGTGGGCCCACTTTGACCCCCTGGGTCAATGACAGGTGGGGCCCAGCCGTGTTAACTAATCAGGATTAGTTTTAATTAAGATTTAGTTAAACTAATTACACTGACACACGGGACCCACCAGTCAGGGTTGACCTGGACGTCCTCGTTGACCCTGACGTCATCCTGACGCATTGCTGACGCAGTAAATGAATTACTGGAATTATTCTGTTATAGGAAATTCCAGAAAATAGTTCAAACTTCAAAAATTCATAGAAATTAATCTGTAACTCCAAATGCAAAGATTTATATATGAAAAATGATCATAAAAATCCATTCTATCCATTGGTAAAGGATTCATGCATGATAGAACAAGTTAACCTTGCTGTTTAAGCAGATTAAGATAATGCACCTTTATGGCTATGTTAAATGAGCTAACATTTGAATCTTTGATTCAAATGAGTTCATCCTTCTGTTCCACTTGCATTAGGCCAACACACATTCATATTGCCATGTCATAGCATGCATCATATTGTTGCATATTGTCATGTGTGTTTATTTTCGGTGTGTCTTTCGTGAGAGGTTCTGCCTCCGAGGATAATCCCGAATATCCGTATGAAGGGCAGTATCCTACCACCACTACGTCAGGCAAGCAACCCATTGATCATTCCGATACAAACCCATGTTCTCGCTTCTGCTCTTGTTTACTGCATTAAGACAACGCGATTCAAACTGTTGTGTGCTGCGGTAGTTGAACCCACTTCCTTTGCATGACTGTCATTGCCACGATAACTAGATGAAACCCACTAGTATGTGTAGGAGTTGATTGAGCCATGTTTGTGATTCCTACCATGCTATGCCTGCTATGCTTAGAGTTGTGTCAGTCCGGCTCATCGGGATGATGAACTGGAGTGAAAGGTTGTGTCGGGTTCGAGAGTGAAAGTGTTGAACACGTTTTGGTAAAGGTATCGATGAGAGGCCATGTAGGAGTACATGGTGGGTTGTTTCATTGAAGCCGTCCCTAAGAACTGAGATCTGTATGTGTGATTTAAGACTTAGCTACTACCACGCATTGGGCGAAACCAATGGACCCTCTCGGCTTATTAACCACTCTTGTCCTCGGTCCGGGAGTTGCAAGTAGTTTCGGTGTTTGTAGCATGTTGGGGCGACGCAGCGCCTGACCTTAGGGGTGGGCTGTGTTCTTTGTAGTAGCGTGGCCGGTCTGTACCGATTCGCCCGTTTGGTGTCTCGGGAACCCAGCACACATCGTTCGGGGCCGTTAGTGGAAACCTCGGCTGGACTCCTGCGGATGGAACCCGAATAGGCGATAAACACGGACTCGGGACTCGTGTGTTTAGTCAGGTCGTGGCCGACACCCACGTTGGGCTTCCGCTTGAAGGTTGCCGAGTACATGTCGTGTAAACGGCGGTAAGTGGTGGGAGCGTGTGTGAAGAAGTACACCCCTGCAGGGTATAAAACTATTCGAATAGCCGCGTCATGATAAAGGACTACTTGGTCACCTATACGGATCATAGACAAGTAAATGGATACTACTAAAAGCCTCAAGATAAGTGTGAGTACAGCTGATGGCCCTCTCGTGGGTTGACGAGAGAGGATCCATGGTGGAGTATTGTGTTGGTGATTAGTGGACTCGTAATGCGACAAATGCTTTTCAAGTGGTGTCACGTGGGATAGCTTAGCCAAGAGTCAAAGCTGGCTTGCTTGCAAATAACTCCACCACCTTCTTGAGAATATGCATGTATGATATGATTACATTGTAAGACTTCTTTGAGTACCTCCGTACTCATGTTTGCTTAATTAATGTTTTCAGACGACAACACTGCCCCTCCGATGGGTTTTATGTAGACCTTGACATCGACGAGTGAACTAGCCACGGTGGTGATCCAAGGCTTGTGAAGGGCCACTTGTAGATAGAATGGCTTCAACAAGCTTTCTTTCTTTTTAGAGTACGTACTCGAGACTAGTTTGCTTCCGCATGTGCTTGTATGTTTGTATGACTTGAGTGTTGGGTCATGTGACCCCTATCTGTATGGATATGTTATGTATGGCTCATCGGAGCCTCTTAAATAAAGTACTTTGAGTTGTAGAGTTTTGTTGTGATGCCATGTTGTGTGTACTCATATCGGGCATATTGCGTGTATGATTGAAATGCTTGGTATGGGTGGGATCCGACAAACTAGTTGTTTATCCTTGGCAGCCTCTCATATGGGGAAATGTAGTCTCGTGCTTACGGCGATAGTAGTCCACTCTGGCCCGGTTCACCGGAGTCCTGCTAGCCCAAGACACTCTGCTTGGACATTGATCGCCGGCATGTGTTTCACTTTGTTCCTATATACATCCCTTGGGGAAATGTCACGCGGTGATATTCGAGTCTGCCTTAGCTGCTACAGCCGGGGTACCGGAGTCCTGATAGCCAGTGCTTACTGACCCGAATTCACACGTTGATGACCGACATGCTCGATGTGATTCATGTATACCTGTCCCCATGGGTTAGCGCCGCTTTGGGTTCACGACTAGCCATGTCGGCCCGGGTTCTTTGTCATATGGATGCTAGCGACACTATCATATACGTGAGCCAAAAGGCGCAAACGGTCCCGGGCCATAGTAAGGCGACACCCGTGGGAATACCGTGCGTGAGGCCGCAAAGTGATATGAGGTGTTACCGGCTAGGTCGATGTGACTTGGAATCGGGGTCCTGACATTTCACCCACCATAACCAATGGGGACTATCCACTTATTGTGTCTAGTTACTTTTTTTACTATTCTTATTATTGTGCATCTTGTCAGTCTAGTTTTCCTTTTTGAAGAATCAAATTAGGGGCACAGCACACCGTCCGTCCCGTGCGGCTGCTGCGCGATGGACCAAGTAGTGCTACACGCGCCCCGCACGCTACAGTAGGAGTTCTATAGCACCACAACTGCGGGCATGTTGGGGCTGCGCTACAGTACATTTGTGTTTTGCTACAGCAGCTATGCAACGGAGCTAAACTACTAGTACTCCGTTATAATGTATTTTGCTTTCGAACAATCAAATTGGCCATGCATTTACTACAGGATAATGACAAATTGCTTTCTCATGCTATAGTGACCGGTGGTAGGTGTTAGTACATGTTTCTTTTATCAAGCCTCATGCTAGCTTAACACAATTAAACGTGTAGGCAGGCACAACAAATAATCATGGCAATTGGGTGGTCTTATATGATCAATTAAAGGCCCCATACCAAGTTGTTTGTGTTTTCAATAAATTTTGCATTTTTGGAGATTTTTCGGTCAAAACAGGCGGATAAATGGCCAAACGTGGCACAACTGCTAGACGGTGTCAGAAATCATTCAGACCTGACACGGATGCCTATCATGGACATGCCCACCTACTTGCAAAAGCTGCGGACATTTGAAAGATGTATGAACATAGACCATGTGTCAACAAAGGGTGTTTGGGTAGGCCAGAAGACTCTGTCTGAGAACATGTTGTATCCTTACATCCTTGAAATGGTCCCAATTTTTTCTCCCATGGCTTTGTATGAACAATTCAACGCACCATGCCACGTTGTTTTGGTTTTCGACAAATTTTGCATTTTCTGGAGTTTTCTCTGTCAAACTGTTCAAACCGGCCATTCATGACTACCATAGGCATGCCCACCTGCTTGAAAAGGTTGGGGTTATTTTAAAAATGTCCAGAACTAGACCATGTTCAATTGAGGATGTTCGGGTTGGCGAGAAGGCTCCCTCTGAGAGCACGTTGTTTTTCCCGACATCCTTCAAATGCCCCAATTTTTTCCCACCAGTTTCTGTGACAAATTCAATGCACCATGCAAAGTTGATTGATTTTTCGACAATTCTTGCATTTACTGGAGTTTACTTGGTGAAAAATAGTTGATAATTAGCCGAACGTGGCGTAACTTGCATACGGTGTTGGAATTCATTCAAACAAGGCATGGATGACTACCATGGTATGCCCAACTAATGAAAAAAGTTGGGGTTATTTCATGCATGTCCAAAAATAGACCATGTTCAACAGAGGATTCCGGGTAGGCCATAAGGGTCCATTGGAGAGCACATTTTTTTGCAGGATCTATCAAACGACCCAAATTAATTCCATAAGCTTATATGACCAATTAAAGGTATCGTGCCCAGTTGTTTTGTTTTTCCACAATTTTTGCATTTTTTGGAGTTTTCTCAATCAAAAAAGGCTGATAAATGGCCGGACGTGTCGCAACTTGCATACAATGTCGGAAATTGTTCAAACCTGACATGAATACCTACCATGGCAATGCCCACCTGCTTGCAAAATTTAAGGCCATCTCAAAAATGTCCAGAATTAGACCTTGTTTAATGGAGGGTGTCTGATGGGCTAGAAGGCTCCATGTGATAGTACATTTTTTCTCGATATCCTTGAAACAACCCAAACTTTGTGCATGGCCTTGTATGACCAAATTAAGGCACTATGTTAGGTTGTTTTGGTTTTCGATAAAATTTTACATTTAATGGAGTTTTCTCGGTCAAAAAAGACAGGTAGATGGCCAGACATGTCACAAGTTACATACGGTTTCGGAAACCATTCAAACCTGACATGGATATCTAGCATGGGCACTCCCACCTGCCTACGAAAGGTTGGGTCATTTCAAGAATGTCCAAAACTAGATCATGTTCAACGGAGAATGTCCGGGTATGAAGGCTCCATCCAGGATCACGTTGTTTCTCGACGTCCTTGAAACGACCCCATTTTCATGGTCTTGTATGCCCAATTCAAGGCACCATGCCACATTGATTTAGTTTTGAAACTTTTTTGCATTTTCTGGTGTTTTCTCGGTCAAAAAATGGTTGATAAATGGTCGGATGTGGCAACTTGCATACAATGTGGGAAATCATTCAGACCTGGCATGGATTACTGATATGTCTATGTCAGGCTGCTGCAAGAAGTTGGGATCATCTATCCATAGTCCGAAAAAAATACCGGTTGAGAGGAGTGTGCTAGACTAGGCCAGACGAATGCATTCGTGAGCATGTAGCTTTTTCTAATTATAAAGTTCAAAAAAGAGAAAAATGAATCAACAGAAAAAGAAAAAAAAGAAAAAAATACGCTTAGGCCTTGGTTTAACTTTTTTTGGGGTTGGCCTTGGTTTAACTAGGCAATGACATCGCTCGCATCGGGTACTTGTTCGCCTGACCCAAGTGTTCGTGGATTTAAAAAAAATCAACAATTTTCAAAACAAATGTTCATAATTTTGAAAAACAAATGCAAGCTTCGACAAATGTTCGTAAAAGTTGAAAGGAATTTTTGGACTTCGGAAAAAGTCCGTTTAAGAAAATATTCACAAATTTGAATCACGGATTCCAAAAAAGGTTCATGATTTAAACATAGTTTATGAATTTTAATAAAGAAGAAGTAAAGAGAAAAAAAGAAGGAAAACAAGACAAACAATAACCAAAAAATAAAACCACAAATTTTAAAAAATCATGTTTTGAATTTTTTTTCAAATTTAAAAAAATGTTAACTCAAATTCTGTTCATAAATTCAATAACTATTCGGCATTTCAAAATTGTTCACATATTTTTCAATTAAAGTTTCAATTTTTTTCAGAAAATATTTCTTATATGTGAACACTATTGTGTTTTCTTATACAGTTCACGCTATAAGAGAGTGCAATCGGTTGTGTGGTCATGTGGCTAGCCGCACAGCCCTCTTAAATGTTAGGTCTTGAGTTCAATTCCTGGTGAGGTATCTTTTTTCTTAGTATTTTTACATCGCTTATATTGGACATGGCTTAATGTCTGGCCCGTGCATTTTGTATACGAGATCTCATGACGTACTTCTGGAAAGGACCATCTTGCCCTTAATTATGAAAGGGTATGGAATAATCTGAACCATCAATGTGTTTAGAGGGGTCTCTCAAAGCAGAAGTGTTACACTAAAACAAATAATTTTTCAGATCTAGTCAAAATTGTCCGATGTCCGGTGCTTGCCGCAGCATGTCTGGGTCCTCGATGCGAAGTGAAGGGGATTTGGAAAGCTCACATCCCGGCAAAGATAAAAAACGTTGGCAAATGGCCAAGAACAGTATTTTTTCCAAGTGAGGACCAAGTGCTCAATCGGCATGGCCTGGGTGATGGCAATTGGCAAATGTGTTTGGTTGGCGTGGTGAAGATGAAGATAGCGATCTTATAAATCTTAAAAAAAAAATAGCGATCTTATATTGTTGGATGCGACTCGCTAGCACCCGTTGGCCAGATAGTTGATCGCGGTACACACCCTTTAAAGAAACCCAAATTCTAATAAGTGCAGCTGCACTTTTTAACATTCCCAAGCACATCCTGTGAGGTATATCTGGTCGGGGGGAAACGTCTAGCGCGTGGTGGGGCCCGCCATTATCTGTGTCTTCTCCACCTCTCGCAACGACACTCTCCCCCATTCGGCGGTGTGGGCGGTTTCTCCTTCCTCCTTGCCCAAATCGACGCAAATCGACGACGCGCCTGCCCAAATTCACCTCGCGGCAGTCCAAATCGGTGCTCTCGGGAGTGGTTCGGCGTCGCGGGGTGGTCGGCGCTTCGAGTTGCTCTCCCGCGCGGCTCGTCGGCCGTGGGCGGGCTACTCTCGCAAGCGAGATCGCCGGCCGCGTAGAGCGGCAGTTACGGCGAAGGAGGCGAAGTGAGACGGGAGTCGTTCTGTGTGGGCGGTGGCGAAGGAAAGAGGTGGTTCATCGGCGTGAAGGTAAATCCCGCTCGGATCTCTCCATTGCTGGTGGCGTGGAGTTTTACTAGGTTCATCATGCGCTGGTTAGGGCTCGCAGCGGTGCTCGTTTGTCGACCTGGTCAGCGTTTTCACTTGCGCTAGTCCCCTGCTACTGTTTTTGGGTAGCCTCGGGGGTGGTTAGGTTAGGTACTTGGTATGAGTGGGTTCTAGATATCCATGGATGTATGTTCTCCCCCGCGTCTGGTTCGTGTGATTTCTTGGTCGAAATAGGGTTGGAGGTGTGTGTGTCCCCGCTGCAGATTGCGGAGTAATTTTGCTCGACATTTTTTTCCAGCAGGCAAGTTTATGCCAAACGTCAGGCAAGTTTGGCCATGTTTATTTCCAGCAGGCAAGTTTATGCCAAACGCGAGGCAAGTTTATGCCAAACGCCAGGCAAGTTTGGCCCTGTTTTTTTGGTTCGGGTAGGAGTCCGTGTTTTTATCTAGGCACCACGCAAGTTCATGTTCGCTATCAGGCAAGTTATGGTCATCATTTTGGGCGTTTTTT
The DNA here is from genome assembly GCA_021605145.1 of Aegilops bicornis. NCBI lineage: Eukaryota > Viridiplantae > Streptophyta > Magnoliopsida > Poales > Poaceae > Aegilops > Aegilops bicornis. Next base: position 605,918,388 of record CM038669.1, on the reverse strand, counting down.
TAGTTATCCACTAGTCCTTAGTGTAGCAGGCAAGTCTTGGGCAGGTTTGGGGTTGGGGTTGGTAGTTGCCAGGCAGAGGCATTTTGTAGCAGACAAGTTCATTATGCCCAATCAGACAAGTTTTTGGTGTTGGGCAAGTTAATTTTTGTAGCAGGCAAGTTCATTACCTAAATTTAATGACATAACGAACTTGCCTGCTACCAAAAAATGTTCGCTATCAGGTAGGCTGTGGGACGTGCTTATGCTAATTGTTAGTAGTCTTTTTTGTCCCTTATTCGCGTTCAATTTTCATGTAGTTTTCTGCATAACAACAATACGATCTTGAAATGAATGTCGTGTTTCGTTGCTACTTCCATGAGCACCGCAACATGTGAAGAGTTTAATCCTTTGCTAATTTTCGATTATTTTTCAGCAAACATGTCCGGTCCGTCGAAGCAAAAAGCATGATCAACTAGAGTCAACATCGTCATAAAGACGACAGGTCCCATCTCCTGCATCCCGAAGTCCAAGTGGAGGTTTAACCATTTCACCCCACCCCCCATACCTCGTTCTACCCCCTTCTTTTCATAAGTGCATCTTAGTTTTTATCTTTCTTGCTTTTTTGGCAGGCACCTGTATCAGAAGAGCAATCTATTGACCAAACAATTGTTTACGAGCGGAAGCGGCAAAAGCGTGTAATAAACAGAGGGAAGCGGCCTGCTAGCACCAGCAGTAATGAGGTTGCTCCAGTCGAAGGTGTGAATGAGGGGGGTGTTTTTCAAGAGCAACAACCAAAGAAGAAGCGTCGTAAAGTTCCTGACACTGAGGTATTATAGAATCCTTGTAAACTACACTTCAAATCCCTTAATCAGAAACTTTTTATGTGCCAAAGCAGATGCGATGTTTTTTTTCTATTGCTATATAATGTTTGCTTATGTGCCCACCCATACAAAAAATGGATTATAATCATGTTTTAATAGGAAAAAAAGGAGGGGAGGTGAGGCAACTCATGTGCCTCACCCACACATAAGTTGCCCCCCCCCCCACGTGTCCCTGGATCATGTTTTCCCTAGCATAACACACACCCAGAGGGGGGGGGGGGCATCCCATGCGCCTTACCCACGCACAAGTTAGTTTTTTGTTGCATCTTTTTATGCCGTTTTCATATTGGCTATTCAAGGTAATTTTATATCTGTACAACCTTTCTTAGGGTCGAGAACAGTGTCATCGCTGCAAGGCTTTTCTTGTTAAACAAGGACCTTGTCGATGACCAAAAGATTGCTATCAAAGACATAGAGTTTGGTGGCTTGTTGGATATAAAAGCCAGTAGCATGCCAGGGGATCTCAGTGAGTGGATCATGAAACACTATGATCCAGAGATGTCTCAAATAGTTATACCCGATAGGGGCAAGATCACGGTTGATGTAGAAAATGTTCACATGATATGGGGCTTGCCAAACAAAGGGAGGAAAGTCTGCTTCGAAATGAATCCCGATGTCATAAGGGAATTAAACAGCATCTACAAGGTTGAGGGCAAAAACTCCCCTACGCTGACATCGTGGTGCAAAATGATTGAAAATATGAATGGGGCTGCTGATGACAATTTTCTCCGTGCTTGGCTGGCAGTTGCCTTTTCTTGTTTCCTCGCTCCAACAACAAGCTTGAGCATTTCGCCAAGGTGCTTCCACACTATCTTGAAAACAAATGTCATAAAAAACTCGAAGATATGCGACTTTGTTGTTTATCAACTAAGGCTAGCATTCATGGGGTTTGGGGAGAAGAATAAAGCGGTTTGCTGCTGTGTCTTCCACCTAGTAGTAAGTACAAATACAATATTAACAATTTTCTGTTTCTTCATTCCTTTTTTCCTAATTCATATATACTATGGGAATGAAGTTTGATGCTTCTTTAACTCAAACAATGCAGATACTTTACCTTGATTCATTGGAGGTTAATGAGCCAATTCCTAGCACGCTGCCCAGGGCGGCCATTTGGAATGATGATCTCATAACCAAAGTCATGAAGAAAGACAAGAAAGGGCAAGGCCTGTATGGAAACTTGTGTGTAAGTTTTTTCCTTTGCTTTTTTACATAAATAGCATGACAGCATGACAACAACCTTTTTCAAATAGACACTAATGAAGGTGCCGTTAATTGGATAACGAGAGGAGGGGGTGTCTATTTTTTGTCTCCTTTATGTGTGTTTACAAATTTGCGTTATGTTCTGGCAATTGATGGTACAAACACCAACAACTCCCACTTGTTTTCTGTTATTTAGGGTTTTTCCAGCAGGCAAAAAGAGGTTGCCAGGCAGGCAAGTTATGTGCCCCACATACACATAAGTTGCCCCAAGTTACTATCTATTTTTCTATAGCACCAAGGAAAACTTACTGTTCTTCATCCCTCTCCCTAGTCATATCCAGATATGGGTGTGAAGTTAGCTTGTGATTCAAAAATCAGGCAAATGATGCTAGAAACACCGGCCACTGTCTCTCTATTGTCAGTTTTCTAACAAGCCAACTACATTTATTCGAAAACTAGCTGAATTAACCTTTTTTTAGGTGTTATTTTTTACCCCTTCCCCCGTACAGTCGTTAGTGTTTTTCCAGCAGGCCAAAAGAGGTTGCCAGGCAGGAAAGTTATGTGCCCCACATACACATAAGTTGTCCCAAGTTACTATCTATTTTCTATAGCACCAAGGGAAACTTACTGTTCCTCATCCTTCACCCTAGTCATATCCAGATATGGGTGTGAAGTAAGCTTGTGATTCAAAAATCAGGCAAATGATGCTAGAATCATCGGCAATTGTCTCTGTGTTGTCAGTTTTCTAACAAGCAAACTACATTTATTCGAAAACTAGCCGAAGTAACCTTTTTTTAGGTGTTGTTTTCACCCCCACCCCCTGTACAGTCGTGGACACTTTCTGTTTTTTTACAAAACATGCTTCTATTGCTGACTCAAGATGTAATTTTCCTGCATAAAAAGACTTTTGTTTGGCAGCATGGATCACATCACAAAATTTGTTGCAGCCAGGCTCCCCAAAAGCTACAACATAACTGTAAGTATGCAAACCATCTATCTTCTCAGGAAAGTATTTTTGCCACTTCAAATTTTGTGACATGTAGTTGAGATGTTGAAACAAAAGAGGCTGGCAGAGATGGTTCATGAGACGTGCAATGAAATGTCACATGATGTCGGGAAGCTGGTAGTTGGAGTAGGCAAGCTTGATGACGGGGAAGCAACGACAAGCACAGATGCACACTGTACAATGGGGGCATTGTCTCAAAGGGGCAGTAAGAAGGAGAAATCCACCCCAAAGTGATTTAGCACAGCTCTACCGAGGATGAAGAGTCGTACAGATCTAATAGCGAGAGTGATGAGGAAGAACCGGCTAAAGACAACGAAACCGAATTGGAAAATGATGACCCAGGTGGCAGCGAAGATGATGATCTGGACAATGATGATGAGGACCCACAGACATGCAATACTAACACCAATACAACTGAAGAAGATGATGATCTGGATGAGGACCAGGGAGCGGGTGACAAAAAACAAGTTGATGAGGATCGGGTGAGGAGTCTGGATTAGGGGTCCTCGGACGGTAGGACTATATACTTTGGCCGGAATTTGTTGGACTATGAGGATGCAAGATAGAAGACTTCGTCCCGTATGCAGGTGGGACTCTCCTTTGCGTGGAAGGGAAGCTTGGCGATTCGGATATGTAGATTTCCTTCTCTGTAACCGACTATGGTAACCCTAGCCCCCTCCGATGTCTATATAAACCGGAGGGTTTAGTCCGTAGGACAAGGACAATCATAATCATAGGCTAGTTTCTAGGGTTAGCCTCTTCGATCTCGTGGTAGATCAACTCTTGTAATACTCATATCATCAAGATCAATCAATCAGGAAGTAGGGTATTACCTCCATAGAGAGGGTCCAAATCTGGGTAAACATCGTGTCCCCCATCTCCTGTTACCATTAGCCATAGACGCACAGTTTGGGACCCCCTACCCGAGATCCGCCGGTTTTGACACCGACATTGGTGCTTTCATTGAGAGTTCCACTGTGACGTCGAAGATAAGGTTGATGGCTCGCCTTGTTATCAAGGACAACATCATCTCCGGGGGGGTCTTGGCCTCGGGCCAAACCCTCTGGCTGGGCGGTTACGTCATGACCGCACGCTCGGCCGTTGAGCCCACGATGACCTCCCGGGTCATCAAGAATTGTCTCCACGTCAGCTCGGAACATGCCGAGTAGATGGATCCGACGGAGCTATCGTCTTTGAATGAGCTCTTAGAGCGCATCGCCGCCCTGGGAGTCGCTACGGACTACAACCAGATTGGGCTTAAATCCGATCAGAGGGAGATTAATTCTCCATCGGTCACCCATCGGATAGCGGTGGTGGAGGAGCAAAGCGATAACTCTCCTCCCATACTGAAGATGGACTATGTCCGGATTACCGAGCTCACTGAGCCGGATACCCGTTCCGGACATAGAACCGGACTCTGGGCCTGAAAAGTTGGGTAACATCCCGGAAGCCGGATTGTTAAATTCGGAAGACCTTCAAGATCTGGGTCTCAGACCAAGTCAGGATTCGGATTTAATTCCACCCACCCGCCCAGATACAGGCGATCTTTCCCATATCAGACAACAACCCCAAGAGACAGTACATCACTTTTGGGCCAGATTCCTCCTTGTAATGAACAAGGTTAAGGACTGTCGCGAGTAAGACGCAATCTCGTTCTTTTGCAGAAATTGCACGGACAAGGGAATCCTTAACTCCATCACATATCACACTTTGCTGACTTGGCGGCCGTAGTCCAGAAGTACTTTGCAATGGAAAGCGCCTGGAAAACCCAGTCAGCCTTTTGAGACCCACTGGCTCTCACTAAACCCCTCGTCCGAACAAAAAGGGTGTACCCTCATCGGTCACCCGATCCAATCATGAAGAAGCCGAAGCCCACTACAGGGCATGGAACTGTATTGGAGGGATGGCTCAATAGGCCATGCAAAATTCACACCACAACAGATACAGTACCAACACATAGCCTCAGAGCATGTTGGATACTTCGGCAGGTGTCCAAGAGCGGCGAGGATCTCCTCATAAATAATCCCGCAGAAAACAACAATACAGTGTTGACTGTCTTTGAGACTTTTGCCTCGAATAACAGGCGTAAGCGAACACTGCAAAGATTGCGAAGTTTGTCAAATTGCAGCAGTAAACCCTTGGAACGACACGGCCATAACTTTCAAATCAAGTGACGAACCGCAATTCAGAACAGTCCGGGCACCAGCCGCTTTGGTCCTTAGTCCAATCATGGACGGCTTCCAGCTTACCAAAGTGCTCATGGACGGTGGCAGCGGATTAAACCTCATTTATGAGGAAACCCTCAACAAAATGGAAATAGACAAGAGCCGCATTGAGCAAAGTAGCAAAACCTTACGAGGAATTATTCCCGGACAGGAGGCACGATGTGCGGGAAAAATCACACTAGATGTGGTATTCGGCACGCCGGAGAATTGCAGGTCCGAAGAGATAACATTCCAAGTGGTCCCCTTCAGCAGTGGATACCACGCCCTCTTGGGGCGAAACGCATTCGCGAGCTTCCAAGCTATACCCCATTATGGGTACATGAAGGTTAAGATGCCCGGGTCCAATGGAATCATCACCCTTGCCAGTGATCCGGACATAACACTCTACGCCGAAAATAAAACCGCCGCCCTAGCCCTTGAGGCACTATCTGAAGCCCTTGCTGCCGAAGAATTAACTGCATTACGCTCCATAGTGGATAGGGACGACGTGATAATCAATAAACGACCCAAGTCCACCTCCTTTAAACCAGCGGATGAAATAGTCAAATTCCAAGTCCATCCGACGGACTCCACAAAGACAAAGATCCATCGGGCAATTTGGACCTCAATAATCGACGCCAGATCGCGAATGTTTCTACGCGAGAATTGGGACATCTTCGCCTGGCACCCCTCAGACATGCCAGGAATCCCACGCAGGCTGGCTGAGCATAGCCTCAACATATTAAAGGGATATAAACCGGTCAAGCAGACAGTTAGACGCTTTTCCTAACCCAAATGACAAGCCATGGGAGAGGATCTAGCCAAGCTAGTCGAAGCCGGATTCATCAGAGAAATAAAACACCCGGATTGGCTAACAAACCTAGTGATGGTACCAAAGAAGGACAAATCCTGACGCCTGTATGTCGATTTCAAAGACCTCAACAAGGCCTACCCTAAGGATCCCTTCCCTCTCCCCGCATTGATAAGATCATCGACGCTACCGCAGGACACGACGCACCGTGTTTCCTCAACGCATACTCCGGATACCATCAAATCAAGATGGCGGAGTCGGATCAAGCCGCAACGACATTCATCACTCCATACGGTCCTTTTTGCTTCAACACTATGCCTTTCGGGCATAAAAACGCCGGGGCAACCTACCAACGCATGATTCAAACATGCCTGGAGAAACAAATCGGCAAAAAAGTTGAAGCATATATATGTGGACGACATGGTCATTAAGACCAGACACGTCGAGTCTTTAATAGACGATTTGAGGCTCACATTCGACAACCTCCGAAAATATGACATCAAGCTCGATCTGGAAAATGTGTTTTCGGCGTTCTCGCGGGAACGCTGCTAGGCTTCATCGTTTCCCATAGAGGAATTGAAGCAAACCCCGTCAAAATCCGAGCTTTGTCACAGTTGGCTACCCCAATAGATCTTAAACAAATCCAGAAACTAACTGGATGCGTGGCAGCCTTAAGCCGCTTGATCTCCAGATTGGGAGAAAAGGCACTGCCACTCTATCGCCTTCTTCGACGCATCGAACACTTCGAGTGGACGGACGCAGCGACGGCCGGACTGGAAGAAATAAAAGCTCTTTTAGTAAGCAACCCAATCCTGGTTGCACCAAGCGTAGGCGAACCCATGTTGCTATACATAGCCGCAACACACCAAGTTGTGAGCGCAGCGCTCGTCGTCGACGAGAGGAGCGAGAGGAGGACGGACACAAGTTCCCGCTTCAAAAGCCGGTATACTACGTATCCACTGTCCTCACACCATGCAAATCTCGGTACCCCCATTATCAAAAAATAGCATACGCGGTCTTCATGGCATCCCGTAAACTACAACACTACTTTCAAGAGTGTTCAATCAAGGTGGCCTCCGAAGTCCCACTCAATGACATAATAAACAACTGCGATGCAACGGGCCGGATTGCTAAGTGGGCCATCGAGCTCCTCCCATTCGACAGCAGATATAAACCACGGCGGGCCATTAAATCACAAGTACTGGCCGACTCTGTTGCCGAATGGACAGAGGCGAACTCCCTAAAGAGTACAAACGCATACTCCAATTGGATCATGCACTTGACGGCTCTAAAATGCTTGCAGTGCAGGAGCAGTGTTGTCCTAACATCCCCCACCGGAGATACTGTCCAATACGTACTCCAAATATTATATACAGACTCCAACAATGCAGCCGAATATGAGGCTCTGTTGCATGGTCTTTGGATGGCTGTCTCCATGGGCATTAAACGCCTGGAAGTGCGTGGTGATTCAAACCTCGCAATATCTCAAATAAATGGAGACTTCGACGCCAAAGATCCGAAAATGGCTGCTTATCGAAATGCCGTCCTCAAAATGTCAGCTCGATTCGAGGGGCTCGAATTTCAACACGTGGTTCAAGAAAACAATCAAGCAGCAGATGTTCTCACCCGCATTGGCGCTAAGCGTGACCCAGTCCCACCTAACATCTTTCTGGAAAGGCTTTTCAAGCCATCCGTGGTGTGGCAAGGGGAGACAGGCAATACTAGCCCGGATCCGAACACAACCCCAGATACCGAAGACACTGGCATAGTCGGGGGCTCCGCCACCGAAATAACACCCTCGGCCCATCTAATCATGGCTGTCATCACCCCATGGACCAAACCCTTCTTAGCCTACCTTAACAGGCAAGAACTCCCCGAGGACCGAAACGAGGCACGCTGCATAGTTCGGCACTCTAAAGCCTATAAAGTCCACGAGGGAGAAATCTATAAGAGAAGCGCTACCGGAGTACTTCAAAGATGTATCTCCAAGGAGGAAGGGCGACAACTCTTGGCTAAAATTCATGCCGGAATCGGCGGTCACCACGCCGCAGCTTGGGCCCTTGTAAGCAAGGCCTTCCGTACAGGTTTCTATTGGCCGACGGCCTGGGCAGACGCACAGGACCTCGTCCAACATTGCGTCGGATGTCAGCTTTTCGCCAACCAAAGCAATATGCCGCCTACCGCCCTCCAAACAATCCCCATAACTTGGCCTTTTGCGGTGTGGGGGCTAGATATGGTCGGACCTCTTAAAGGGGGAAGCCATAAGAAAAAATATTTGTTGGTCATGGTGGATAAATTCACCAAATGGATAGAAGCCAAACCTGTTAAAACGGCCGAATCCGGACCAGTGATAGACTTTATATCGGTGTCGCATACAATCGTTATGGTGTCCCCCACAACATCATCACCGATAATGGCTCCAATTTTACAGCCGATGAAGTGAAAACTTGGTGCGCCAACTTGGGCATTAAGCGCGATTACGCCTCTATCTATCACCCTCAAACAAACGGTCAAGTCGAACGCGCCAACGGTCTTATTATGAGTGGCATTAGACCCAAACTTGTGCGATCCTTAAAAGAATAAGACACGCACTGGGTCGAGGAGCTCGACTCCGTACTCTGGGGGCTGCGGACCACGCCGAACCGCACTACCGGATATACACCCTTCTTCATGGTGTACGGCGCAGTGGTTGTCTTGCCTTGCGATATTATTCATGACTCACCTCGAGTGCGCATGTATGAAGAGAGAGAGGCCGAGTTGGACCGGCAGGATAATTTAGATGCCTTGGAGGAGGAGCGCGATGTCGGAAAAGCCCGTTCTGCATTCCATCAACAACAGGCTCGCAGGAATCAAAGCAGAGAAGTATGGGCCAAAACTTATAATATTGGCGAACTCGTTCTACGCCTAACAGAGAAGAAAAAGGACAAGCTCAAGCCCAAGTGGGAGGCTCCCTTCATCATTGATAAAGTTCTCACCGGAGGAGCGTACCGCCTGCGTGATGCAGCAGATAATCGACTCGAGCCAAACCCATGGAACGCGGCCAAACTCCGACGATTCTACGCCTAGCACCGAACTCCTTGTTCGTCTCCTTCCCTCTGTTCCTTTTTACTTCCTTTTCAATTATATACTCTCCCTTCTATTTTTTAGTCCTAAAGCTCTAGTGTGACTCAATTACACACTCGTGACGCACCAACTTTCAAGTATGTGCGCCTGCTATACCTGGGGGCTTCTTATACAGAAGCTTAATATAATTATCTTCCGGGCATCGTGCCCATTGCATACGTGTCTTTTTTTCGTATGCTCCTTTTCTTTGCCATTATATGCATCGATATGACTTAAGTTTTGGCCAAGCTAGGTTGCCTGGCTCATTTGTTTATGCCCTACGTTCCCGTTAATTCGGCTAGGGCATAAGGGAGCACCTCTGCGATTGTTACTGTCGAGTCCTCCGGATGTGTACCTCGGACTGGGTGAAGCCGAAAGCTAGCATTCTTAAGGGAATATTCGGCCGGTGAACTAAAGATGTGTTTTTACCTATCATAATAGAAACCCCCAGATGTTTTCACATACTGCACTCTCAACCGTAGTTCGGACATGCACATTAATGCATGCGTACCCAAGGAAAGGAACCCTTAACGAAACTACTCTCTCTGGAAGATGTTTCTTACTACCCATGTAATATAACATAACTAGTTGGGTACTTGTCTATTCAAGCAACTATGACCCCTACGCCTGGTTTCCACGCGTACCCCGGTTTCTATAATCAAGCGGGTACTCGGAAACACTCCGGACTGTTGAGTCAGGAGGTCGAAGCGAAAAGGTCCGCCATGACAAATGATTTACAATTCAGCTAGGGAAAAATATGTCCATTGAAGTACATAGTCACTTTGACTCAAACACTTCTTATATGCCCGCCAACAGGCTGTCTAGTCTACAGTCCTGTTGGGAATATTTTGCGGCTAATTCTACCTGGTCATATACCAGGCTAACGGGGATTTCATTCCCATCTGACCCTACAGGTCCGACCCGGGCCATATGATTTGGATCAAGCTTGGTGTACCGCGTCTTTACCATCGCCCAAGCTTATCTCGCACCTTGTCGACAAGCAGATATCTTCCACAATCGGAAGCGCCGTTGTGCTCCCTTAAGTAGTTGTACAAGCTCCCCCATGCCTCCTGAGAGGGAGACGGAAGGCCACAAGGCTTTGGCGACACCGTGCATAACCTGCCGAACTTGTTCGTGCAGTTGCGAAAGCTCTTGCAGCAGATCGCCTGAGGATCCGGGCATCTCCTCTTCGGGACGACCAGTGAGCATATCTACATACATAATGTTGTTAGACCGTTTCTTCGCCGAACTATATATATATATAAGTTCGTTTGAGCACATACTGAAAATGCCGTGTTGAAGCCTTTTATTCTCCTTCACGGAGTCAGCAGCACGAACATCTTTTAATTCTACGCTAAGCCGGGTATTAGCATCCAGGAGATCATTTTTCTCCTGCCTGACCCGTGTAAGTATACGCTCGCCAGCATCTTGATGCCTTTGAGCTCTCTGTTCATCCTCTTGTAGAATATCCGGATTTACTCTAGGATTATCTGCGGAATCTGTCATCAGATCGACAACTTGTCAAAACTACTGGTATACGTGATTACGTTTTTTCTCGATAGAGAAACGTATTACCAGTTGAGGCCTTCTTGGATCCCTCTAGTTCGGCAGTTTTTGCCCTTAGATGGGTTTGACACCTCTCTATCTCTTGAGATAGCAGGTTATTCTTCTCTGAAAGAACCTGTTCATACAATGATCCTTAAATCAATTGTACCAACTGTTTCAAGTCTCAGGGGCTATTGATATACATAATTATCAGACTTTACTTACCCGTACATCTTTGAAATACTGGTCTGTGGCTCTAGCAAGCCCATCTTGAGCAGCTCGGATGTACGCATCACCCGAACTGAAGGCATTGAAATCTTCTTCGGAGAAACCAGGGTCACAGAGTGCGGCCCGCCGACGCCGATGGTTCATGGCGCTATCTACTTCGGAGTTTGTAGCGGATATTCTATCTGAATCCTCTATACGAGGGTTGTCCGGTGTCGCCCCCGTATTAACCTCCACCCTCGAGGCCGGCTCTGGAGCCCGGCTAGTGGAGGCGTGGCGAGTTGGATCCCCGGATATAGTCCGGTAGATGTTCTTCCTGCCAAGACACAATGGACAGTGTCATAATTTAAGATGACTGTCGCGGAGCATGTTTAAAACCATACCTCTTTGATAATGGTTCAGCCGCATTTTCGCTCGCCTTCCTTTTTGGAAGCCTACCCGGCGTAGGCACTCCCCGTTGGTGAGTTGCCTCGGGTTCAGCATGGCGCGCCGATTGCCTTCCCTTTAAAAAAACATAAGCATTGTGCTGTGGGTAAGGCGGAAAGAGTGAATCCTTTTTGGAAATATGTCTCCTATTCACTAAAATGTGATACAGGGAGGAGGCCAGGATAGTCAGCAATGATGGCCACTTCGGTGCCGTCATAGCTTGCCTGGTAGAACACCTTTTCGACAAGCTCCACAAATATATCCGGATCCACTTTGAATCCGGGGTCAAGGGCTCGGTTGCGGTCCTCTAGCTATGGAGTCGGGCTGTTGATCCCCTTGGTAAACTTCCGCCATTCCTGTTATGAATGGGCGGAGTAAAAATTCATGCTAAAGGACTGGGAGAATGGATAGAGTTGAGTAAGGGATAGAAACTCACCCAGCTGGGAGGGTTGTACATGGAAAATCCATCCCGTGGCTTAATCCGGATGAACTCCTCTTCTTCTCCTTTGTATAACTTGGACATTATTTTCACTAGAGCATTGGTGGAGTCCGGGCCTTTCCTACCGTAGCGGGTAGCGTCGTCTTCACCATTGAAGTGCCACATGGGACGCCCTCGGTACTGGAGTGGCTGTACCCCCCGCATTATGCCTACGGCCATAACCTCGATTATTGTTAATCCGGATGTAGCAAGCGTTCGTATCTTGCTCATCAACCGAGGAACCTCTCTGCTATCTTCCTCCTTGGGGCTCCGGGGACGCCAGTTGCGGCGATTCACCGATGGATTATTTGTGAACTCAGGAAGACCCATTCGAACTGGGTCAGGAAGGGAGACGTCCTCTATATAGAACCACTCGGAAGGCCATACTTCGGATAACTTCTTGGTGTGCCGGATAGGTATCCGATCCCGGCGATGCGCCATATCTCGGCTCCGCCAACTTGGAATATTGATCCCTCTTAATTACGAGGGACGAGGAAGAACAACCTCTTCCATAGCTCGAAATGAGCTTCGCAACCCAGAAATAACTCGCAAAGGGCCACATAGCCTGCGATATGCAGGATGGAGGCTGGGGTGAAATTATGCAGCTGGAGGCCATAGTACTCCAAGAGCCTGCGGAGGAATGGATGGATTGGAAATCCGATGCCCCTCAGCAGATAAGGGACAAGGCATACTCGCTCCCCCCAGATGGATTGGGGAAATTCTCTGCTTGCTCCCCGACGTCAAAAGTAGCTAATCCGGCTCTGACGGGGACTAGGTATGCAGGTGGGAGGAACCCCTGGGTTTGTAACTTCACTAATTGAGCATGGGATATCGTGCACTTCTCCCAATCACCCGGCTTGACGCTGTGAGGGCAGGAGGAAGAGCTGCGGGGACCAGCCATGTTGGGATGGTTTTTTCGGACGCGCTCTGATGATTCTTCGCTTGGGGAGGATGGTGTGGATTAGATCTGAAGATCCCCGTCTCTTTAAATAGACGATTTACTTACGTGGTTAGGGTGGCAAGTGTAAAAATGCCCCGACTCCTCACATTCGCTTGACATGTGGAAGCTGGAAATTATTGGAGTACAAAAGCCGAGGAAGCGTAAGATTAAATGAGGAGCCGGGTACTGCTCTTTACAACAGGTGCTTTGGAAGAATTCGGAGGAGGAAACCGCCTTTCAATGCCGAAGACAATCTGCGTGCTGGACTCATCGACATTGAAGCCTGGTTCGGGGGCTACTGAGGGAGTCCTGGATTAGGGGGTCCTCGGACAGCCGGACTATATACTTTGGCCGGACCGTTGGACTATGAAGATGCAAGATAGAAGACTTCGTCCCGTGTCCGGGTGGGACCCTCCGTTACATGGAAGGCAAGCTTGGCGATTCGGATATGTAGATTTCCTTCTACGTAACCGACACTGGGTAACCCTAGCCCCCTCCGGTGTCTATATAAACCGAAGGGTTTAGTCCGTAGGACAAGGACAATCTAATCATAGGATAGCTTTTAGGGTTAGCCTCTTCGATCTCGTGGCAGATCAACTTTTGTAATACTCATATCATCAAGATCAATCAAGGAGGAAGTACGGTATTACCTCCATAGAGAGGGCCCGAACCTGGGTAAACATCGTGTCCCCCACCTCCTGTTACCATTAGCCTTAGGCGCACAGTTCGGGACCCCCTACCCGAGATCCGCCGGTTTTGGAACCGACACAAGGGAAGGGGGATGACGAGACCAGCTCAGATGGAGGTAATGGAAGCCATCCCACTGAAGAGGTGCACAGAGAGGAGGGATCTGAAAAGGCTGGAACGGAGAAGGATGATCAAGAACACCCGAATGAAGATGAGAATCAGGACGAGGACGATGACCAAACAAGAGAAAAGAGAGAGGGTAATAGGAACGGGAATGATGAAGATGATGAGGACCAGGGTGGAGGTCACAACACCAGAGCAGGTACCTGGGGCAGTAATTCTGCAGAAGATGAGCCAGCAGCAAGTTCAGATAGCACCAACACAGGCGATTGCTCTACAGACTTCTTCATTCAAGAACATGGCAGCAGAGCAAAGGGGGCAGATGACCCAAAAAGTATATCTCTCAGAGACATTGTTATGATGGAGTTCAACAAGCAATGGAAACCGCTAGAAGTCCAGAAGCTTGATCTTCCGAAAGTTTATGACGGGAGAACACCTGCTTCATATAGCAACATCCTATTCCAAAGGATTCTGGATGACGAGAACATGCAAATGGCCTGCACTTTCAACATGGAAGAGTTATGCCCACTATACACAGGAGGAGCTTATGCAAGAAATTTGTGGATTACATGCCCCGCTAGCAAAAAGAAAAGAAGAACCAAACAACCATATGCCCCTACTACCACCAATGAAGCAAAAGAGGGTATCGTTCAACTTGGCACCAACTAAAGCTGGAGCATTCGAGCCAAGACATAAACCAGGCTGCTTGTTTCATCACTCAAGCATAAAGAGCAAACTGAAAAAGTTCACCACCGCGTCGAGCTGAAAGATGGACCAAGTGAGCTGAAAGTTGGGGCAACTTGTATGGGAGCTGAGGAAGTACGAAGAACAACCGAAGCACCAATTGCTGACGCTTCAATTTTTAGAGAAAAGGGAACAGTGCAACCCTTAGGCACCACATGTAAGCAAGGATCAGCTTATGAACCGCTTACGAAGGAACTAAATGATAAAACCAAGGGAGCAGAGGCTGGTACAATCTCTACTAGAGAGAATAACAAGCAAGCACATTTTTGTGCAAAGTTGCCCACAGTTGATCTCAAGTTGCCTGCAGCCTACCCAAAAAACACCTGCGTACCATTTACTGATTTCAGAGAAGCAAGCTCACATGCAACCTTTGTACAGAATGATCCCAAGCCCTCTGGCAAGTTGAGGCACAATGACAACAAGCTGGCTGCAACATTGCCAAATTTCGTGAGTTAGGCAAATAATGCAGTGAGGCAGGCAAGTCCACTTGAAAAGTTGCCACAGACTGATGACAAGCTACCTATACCAGTACTACCTTTTGTCAAACAGCCATTCACTGCAATTAGTCAAGGGAGCTACCCTGAGTTGATCACCAAGGATGCCAAGTTACATGTAACAAGCCCCCAACTTGATAGACAGCCTACAACTCATCTCAAACCATCCAAGTCAGTCGCAAATTTGCTCAAGATTAATCTCATGATGCCTACAGGGAGCCTTCAAGTTGTTGGGAATCCAAACACCAACATGAAACAACCAGCTCCAGTACCAGAGTCGCCCAAGGTTGATACCAAGTTGCCTGTGAGGAGCTCCAAATTCAGCAGATCTGCTACAAAGGACGCAAACAAGGAGAACTGTCCACCGGAGACACGCCAGGAGCACTCCGATGGCACACTAAACATAGATGAGATATTAGCAAAATGTGTTGTTCCAACTAATAAAGAAATCAACCTTCCAGCAGCAAACACAGGTGAAGAGCCAGTCGATGAACCCCCCAAGCAAAAGTTGAAAGGGATATGGGACGAATGCTATCCAGCACCGAACTTTGGGATTATCTTAGATGATTTTATTCCAAGTCCTAAAGAAGCAACCAATACCAGCAGTTAATCTGCATGGACAATGAGTTTGGAACAACCAGTCCGCAATGAAGATGATGTGAATATGAGTTCGAAACAACCGTTTCTTGACGAAGATGAGGTGAATGAAGTTATCAATATAGAAGATTATGATCGGGATGCTATAGAAGAAGAATGTGTAGCAGTAGAGCGAAGGCGAAAAGAACCAGTTGGTGGGCAAGACGCTGGTAGCTTGTCACCAAATAGAAGAAGAATGTGTAGCAGTAGAGCGAAGACTGAAACAGATTTATGTTCGGGCAGCAAGTATTATAGTAGTAGTAGTTCAGGCGAGCCAGTCACATTTCAACATGAGAGGAGGCTCATCAAGATGCCTCCATGCCTTAGATCACCATTCATGATTCCTGGGAACAAGAAAGAGTTCTATTGCAAACCTGAAGCAAACCGTTTATATGCTTCAATGATTTTGCATGTAAGGATCAGTGTAGACAAATCAAAAGATACAGACATCAAGTACCAAACTTGTCTAATCAAAGCAGTGAACAATATTTGCTCTAGACATCTTAATGCGTTTGGGTTACTTTTTTGCTTGTTCATTTTTGTTTGCCTTGCTTTTTTCTGTTTCCAGCCCAAAAATCATTGATTACAATGTATATGACGTCACCCTGAGGGCACTTGCAGACTAAATGAAGGTTGAGGGTGTCGTTCTTTCACACGTGTTCGAAGTTGGCATCGAGTCTATAATGCTGAATTTGCCTGCGGACTCAAACAAGGTCGTCATGCCTCTTCGATTCTCGGTGAAAGTTTTGCCTTCAAGCTTTTCTATTTACATGTATTTTTTGCATTTTCTTCTTCTTGTGCAATATGGTCATCATGTGTTGATGGTTTTCCTTTTTCTTTTTCAGATCAGGCTACAACAGATGGAATGGAACACACAAGAAATGAATGGCAGATTCAACAATTCTAATCATTTGGACCGAAAAGACATGGTGAGTCATTTTCTTGATGTCTACACAAAATTTCTTCCAACATTTGTGTTCACTTTTTTTTGGAGACATAAGTTGCCTGCAAATGAGGACTCCATTTTTTTGTACATTTTGATAAGGCATTCATTTGATTTTTCGTTAACCATTTTTTTGCAACAAAACAGATTGTATTTCCTATTTTGGAGAACCTTAATCCAGCAAAGAAGAAAACATCGAACCATTATTGGGTATTTAATCTGAATATAAGAGACCGAAGGTTTGAGGTGCTTGACTCCTGGAGGACGCTCGATGATGTAGATTTGGATACTCATGCAAGGAAAATAGCAGCAACTGTTCGTAGCATGTGGGACCACCACTACAACAATTCTCACATTGTGCTGGATGACTTCAGTCTTGTAAACATCGACGTTCCAAAACAAAATAATGAGTAAGAAAGTCCCGTTTTCTTCTTTTTTTGTGTGTATATTTTTGTTTCTTTTTCCCCCTTTGTTAATGTTCCTCGACGAGTAAGCAAGTAGAAAGGGTGGGTGGGGGAGGCAACTTGTGTGCCCAAATCACACTTAAGTTGCCTATGTGTTTAGGAAACTTGTGTGCCCAGATCACACTTAAAAGGAAACCCACCCCTGGCAGCTGTCTCACACACCATTAAAAGTAAACCCACCCCTTTTAAGGGTGTGTGCCGCGATCAACTATCTGGCCAACGGGTGCCAGCGAGTCGCATCCTAAAAGGAAACCACCCCTTCTTACACACCCTTAGGGGTTGGTTTCCTTTTAAGTGTGTTCTGGGCACACAAGTTTCCTAAACACATAGGCAACTCAAGTGTGATCTGGGCACACAAGTTGCCTCCCCCACCCACCCTTTCTGCTTGCTTACTCGTCGAGGAACATTAAACAAAGGGGAAAAAGCAACAGAAAATATACACACACAAAAAAAGAAGAAAACATGACTTGCTTACTCATTATTTTGTTTTGGAACGTCGATGTTTACAAGACTGAAGTCATCCAGCACAATGTGAGACTTGTTGTAGTGGTGGTCCCACATGCTACTTAATTCTTGTCGCTATTTTCCTTGCATTAGTGTCCAAATCTACATCATCGAGCGTCCTCCAGGAGTCAAGCATCTCAAATCTTCGGTCTCTTATATTTAGATTAAATAGCCAATAATGCTTCGATGTTTTCTTCTTTGCTGGATTATGGTTCTCCAAAATAGGAAACATAATCTATTTTGTTGCAAAAAAAAATTGGTTAACGAAAAATCAAACGAATGCCTTATCAAAATGTACAAATAAAATGGAGTCCCTTCATTTGTAGGCAACTTGTGCCTCCAAAAAAAGTGAACACAAATGTTGCAAGAAATTTTGTGTGGACATCAAGAAAATGACTCACCATGTCTTTTCGATAAAAATGATTAGACTTGTTGAATCTGTCATTCATTTCTTGTGTGTTCCATTCCATCTGTTGTAGCCTGATCTGAAAAAGAAAAAAAGGAAAACCATCAACACATGATGACCATATTGGGCAGGAAGAAGAAAATGCAAAAAAAATACATATAAATAGAAAAGCTTGAAGGCAAAACTTTTACCGAGAATCGAAGAGGCATGACGACCTTCTTTGAGTCCGCAGGCAAATTCAACATTATAGACTCGATGCCAACTTCGAACATGTGTGAAAGAACGACACCCTCAACCTTCATTGAGTCTGCAAGTTCCCTCAGGGTGATGTCATATCCATTGTAATCAATGATTTTTTTGGCTGGAAACAGAAAAAAGCAAGGCGATTAAAAATGAACAAGCAAAAAAGTAACCCAAACGCAATAAGATGCATGGAGCAAATATTGGTCACTGCTGTGATTAGACAAGTTTTGTACCTGATGTCTGTATCTTTTGATTCGTCTGCACTGATCCTTGCATGCAAAATCATTGAAGCATATAAACGGGTTGCTTCAAGTTTGCAATAGAACTCTTTCTTGTTCCTAGGAATCATGAATGGTGATCTCAGGCATGGAGGCAGCTTGATGAGCCTCCTCTCATGTTGAAATGTGATTGCCTCGCCTGAACTACTACTACTATAATACTTGCTTCCCGAACATAAATCTGTTTCAGTCATACCTTGGGTATTTTTAATAGGTGTGTGCAAGTTACTTGGTGACAAGCTACCGACGTCTTGCCCACCAACTGGTTCTTTTCGCCTTCGCTCTGCTGCTACAAATGCTTCTTCTATAGCATCCCAATCATAATCTTCTATATTAATAACTTCATTCACATCATCTTCGTCAAGAAACGGTTGTTTCAAACTCATATTCACATCATCTTCATTGCGGACTGGTTGTTCCAAACTCATTGTCCATGCAGATTGACTGCTGGTATTGGTTGCTTCTTTAGGACTTGGAATAAAAACATCTAAGATAATCCCAAAGTTGGGTGCTGGACATTATTCGTCCCATATCCCTTTCAACTTTTGCTTGGGGTTTTCATCGACTGGCTCTTCACCTGTATTTGTTGCTGGAAGGTTGATTTCTTTATTGGTTGGAACAACACATTTTGCTAATATCTCATCTATGTTTAGTGTGCCATCGGAGTGCTCCTGCTGTGTCTCCGGTGGACAGTTCTCCTTGTTTGCATCCTTTGTAGTAGATCTGCTGAATTTGGAGCTCCTCGCAGGCAACTTGGTATCAACCTTGAGCGACTCTGGTACTGGAGCTAGTTGTTTCATGTCGGTGTTTGGATTCGCAACAACTTGATGGCTCCCTGTAGGCAGCATGAGATTAGTCTTGAGCAAATTTGCGACTGACTTGGATGGTTTGAGATGAGTTGTAGGCTGTCTATCAAGTTGGGGGCTTGTTACATGGAACTTGGCATCCTTGGTGATCATCTTAGGGTAGCTCCCTTGACTAATTGCAGTGAATGGTTGTCTGACAAAAGGTAGTACTGGTACAGGTAGCTTGTCATCAGTCTGTGGCAAGTTGCAAGGAGCTAAGGTATTTTCCCCCCGATGATGAGTTCGATGACACAGATGAAGAGCTATACTATATTCAGAAGTGACGGGCAAGCAAAACCCCCTTGTTCATTCCGATACAATCCCACTCTCTCGCTCCTGCTCTCTTTTACTGCATTAGGACAACAAATGATTCATCTCATTACTTTGCTGCGGTAGCTGAACCCCTTTATCCTCTCGTGATGACCTGTCATTCCACAAGAAATAGATGAAACCCACTAGCATGAGTAGGAGTTGTTTGAGCCCTAATGTGCCTACTCATTCATGCTTGTTTATCATGCCTGCTACTGCTTAGAGTTGAGTCGGGTCTGATTCATCGAGGATGAATCAGAGGTGTGTGAACATGTTCTACTATTGAGAGCTAAGTGTGTGAACACGATTTGGTAAAGGTAGCGTTGAGAGGCCATGTAGGAGTACATGGTGGGTTGTCTCATTGCAGCCGTCCACAGGAACTGAGTTCTGTGTTTGTGATCCATGAAACAGTTACTACCACGCATTGGGCCCGAAACAAATGGACCCTCTCGGTTCTTAACCACCCTTGTTCTCTGTCCAGGAGTTGCAACTAGTTTCTGGTGGTTGTAGGATATGTGTTGGAGGCCGTGCGTAGCGCTGACCCTAGGGGTGGGCTATGATGCGGTAGATACACGTGGCCGGTCTGCAGAATGCTCGCTTGGTATCTCGGGAACCTGCACACATCGCTCGGTGTCAGTATGTGGAAACCTCGGCCGGACACCCTCATGGATGGAACCTGAATAGGCGATAAACCCGGACTAGAGTCTTGAGTGTTTAGGTAGGCTGTGGGTGACACCCACGTTGGGCTTCCGCTTGAAGGTTGCTTAAGTACATGTCGTGTAAATGACGGTAAGTGGTGAGAGCGTGTGTGAAGAAGTACACCCCTGCAGGGTTAACATCATCTATTCGAATAGCCGCGTCCACGGTAAAGGACTTCTGGGTTGCCTATAACAGAAAGTGGATACCCTAAAATACGCAAGATAAGCGTGAGTGCTATGGATGGCGTTCACGGAGGGAGACGGGAGCGGATCCATAGTGGTGTATTGCTATGGTAAATATGTGGACTCGTGTGCGCCACCTCAATAGAGTTACTTGCAGTCGTAGTTCAGGATAGCCACCCAGTCAAAGCTGGCTTGCTGCAGTCAAACTCCACCACCCCCTTTGTTGATAATGATGCATGTGTAGTTAGTTACGATGTAAGTCTTATCGTGTACAATTGTACTCACGTTTGCCTATTTTATGTTTTTAGAGAGACTTGATCGCTTAGTAGTTCCTCGTGGACTTGACGTTTAGCTTGTTACCTCATTTACGATCTTATGCCCTCGGCAGATCTCGTGGATAGTCACCTTCTCAAATTTTTTCATTTATAGTTATGCGTACTCGGACATGTTAAGCTTCCGCATGTGTTGACTTGTATGTTTCACGAATGCCGGGTCGAGAGACCCATGTTTGTAATATCTCGCCTCCTTGGAGCCTAATGAATAAATACTTGAGTCAGAGAGTTATGTTGTGATGCCATGTTGTATTTACACATATCGAGCATATTGTGTGTATGTTTGAAATGCTTGGTATGTGTGGGATCCGACAATCTAGTTGTTTATCCTTGGCAGCCTCTCATATGGGGAAATGTAGTCTAGTGCTTCTCGAGCGATAGTAGTCCGCTACACTGCCGGTTCACCGGAGTCCTCGCTAGCCCAACACTACTACTCTGGACACTTGATCGGCCGGCATGTGTTTCACTTCGTTCTTGTATACGTCCCTTCGGGAAATGTCACGTGGTGACATCCGGAGTCTGCCTAGCTCGCCATGCCCGGGTTACCGGAGTCCTGTTAGCCCAGCGCTACAGCCCGGATTCACACGTTGATGACCGACATGCTCGATGTGATTCATGTATGCCTGTCCCCATGGGTTAGTGCTGCTTTGGGTTCACGACTAGCCATGTCGGCCCGAGTTCTCTCATTACACGGATGCTAGCGACACAATCATATACATGAGCCAAAAAGGCTTAAACGGTCCCGGGCCATGGTAAGGCGACACCTGTGGAATACCGTGCGTGAGGCCGCAAAGTGATATGAGGTGTTACCGGCTAGATCGATGTGACACGGAATCGGGTCCCGACGAGGTTTACATAATTATGTCCATAATAGTGTCAAATGAAGGTGGATTAGGTTCAAGTGGAGGCAATATGTGGTGCATGTCAAAAGTATACTACTAATCCAAACTTGATCTAGTTTGGACTAGTAGTACTTTCGATGTGCACCACATGTTGCCTCCACATGAATCTAATCCGCCAGCACAAGATATTTAATCATCATCCTGGTCATTACCACCAACAGTATTTATTTAATCACCACTAACAGTAGCTAATAATAATCATCATAGTCATTACCACCAACACTAGCTATTTTATCATCATAGTAATAGTGTAGCACATCATCATCCTGAAACTCATTTCTAGCTAGCTAATCACTCCTGCTGCTCTCTCTTAGGTAAAACAACATAAAACATGTGTAGCTCTCCTCCATGATCAAGTTGGAGCATGCAGATGAACCTGTCTCCTAATCGTGGAAAGCGCCTGCTTGCTGCCCCTAGTACTTCTGCGCTCCCCCCAACACATATTTGGTCCAGTCTTGCACTATTAAGCATCCGTCGCTAATCTTGAATGCACTAAAGTAATCTGTAGGATATCTTGGTCGAAGTCGATAATACTCATGGTACCTTTAGTCTCGATCCCATAAGGCACAACATTCATCGGGAGTCCCTGTTGAAGAACATTGTATGGTAACATACTTAGCAATGAAGTTTAGCTTCAAAAATAATGTATGGAAAAGATGCAATGAGGACAAATAGTAAAAATCTTACCATCCTTCCTAAGTGGATGTGACCGTAGTTCATTACGAACACTATTGGTCGCACGTTTTCAAGACTAACATTTCTAAATCCAGAAGAAAATTTGTCTTGACAGTATCAAGATCCTCAAGCCATGAAACATAATGACTTAGCTCCTCGCAGTTTAGTTCAAAGCATCGGGACAAGAGTAGGTCCTGTCTACCAAGTTACCGGACATGTTTGCTTGCACCGAAATAAGTCGACAATACAAATTAGTTGTCAACTATTTTTGAATAAACAATATCAAAGACATAAATATGGTTGAGAAACTTACATAATGGTATAACCGAGGCGCCTCAGACATCGACCCAGATGTCGGTATTACCTTCAATATCATCTTCCGGACGGATATCAAAGGTGATAACCATATTAGGCTCAAATGCATAAGTCTTGCATAGTGCTCGCCATGTTTTGCATCCAAAATAGGTGTAGTCGTCTGAATTGTATAATTTTGCATGGAAAATATAACCATGCTCGGTCTTCAAATAAACTTTCTTTACCTCCGCAAAGATGATCAAAACCTATCTTATCCAATACAAAAACTCTTGCATGGCAGGGATACGCTAGTAGAATAGGAAAAAATATAAGTTCAAGCAAATGAAGCAGATGTCATGCTTAGCTACGAAAAAAAGACTTGTCGTTATGACTTCATCGTATCCACTTGAAGTTCTCGCCCACTTTGATGTCAAGCGCCTATCATCATCTAGGAAGATTGCGTCATACAGGCCGCCATTCGCCTTCGCAAGATTTGCAAATACGAAATCCTTTTAGGTAAATCGAGACATTTCCTATGTTCATAGTTATAACATTAATTGAAAATCGATCAAGACAACTACCGGGATACTCAACACACAAATCCGGGCACTCGATATTTCCTACATATTACGGCACAAGTCATGCCAAAATTCACGGAAAAATTCGCATGACCTTTGCTAAAATAGGACATATCGAGAGCCTGAAATTCTTTAACGGAAATGAATCAACACTTCGCAAAACATAGGCCACTCGGAGGTGTAACATGCAAACATGACCGGCCACTTGGATATTAAGCAACACAAGATATACATTTCAAAATATCTTATAGGACTCAAATTAGCATGCATTCAATAAGTAAAAGTAAATCATCTCATGCGTCCCTACATCGTCGAATATTATCACTAATACATCAAGAATAGTGTCATACATATAACATCACTAATACAACTAAAACCCTAGCACACGACGGGTATCGGCGCGGGCGGTGGGCACCCACAGAGAAGGAACCATCATGGGATCATAGCTCCAGTGAGATCCCTGGAGAACCTGCCAGGTATTGAAGAACGACTTGTGCTCCAACGCAAACAAGTAGCAACGGACGTGCGCGTCCTCCTCACTGACACGGTGATGCACCACCTCCGCGGAGTCCTCGAGCCTCTGGATCATCACTGGCCCACGCGACCGCCACCAAAGAAGGTTCGGGTCAACGACAGGCTGGCTCCTCACCAACCTGCGCCCCCGGTAGGTAGTGCCTCCCTGTACCACCCCGGTGGAGCCCAGTCCCGGACATGGCCGATCTGGTCAAGTAGGTGTTGTCCTCCGCCGACTTGACGACGAGGATGCGGGATAGGCATCGTCCACGTCGAGGCGGGAAAAATTGCTTTAACTAAAAAATAGCAACAAGTTCTTACTAACTAGTTCTATTAATTCAACTAGTTCTTACTAAAAATAAACTTAGTATAAATAAAAATATTCTAGTACCTAATTAGTACCCAGTTCTTACTAACTAATTAGTACCTAGGAACTACTGCCCTAATTACTATCTAATTTGATGAACCTATAGGGGTGGAAAGTGGTAGCAGATATTTCAATTATACAACTATAAAGTGAAATAAGTGGTCAAAATTTACTCGTTTTATGATTCATCTTAGAAATTTGATTCGTTTTCACCCTTACCTGAACCCTAACTCATTTGAGCCGCATCCGCATCCGATTTGTTTCCACTCGTACATGAACCCTAACTAATTTGATGCAACTAAAATATAAACAAACCCTAGGCAGAGGTAGGGGAGAGGAGGAGCGGGCGTGCTCACCTCGGGTGCTACTGACGAGGGAGGGCAGGCGGCGTCGAGGTCGTGGTCGGGCTCGGCGCAAGGGCGGATGGCGGCCGCGTCAAGGTCGGGTCGGGGCAGCATCCGGGCGTTGAGGTCGAAGGCGGCGTTGAATCTGGGGTCGAGGCGTAGAGGGTGCGGGAGGCTGGCATGGCCGACGGCGGCAAGGCGGCCGACGGGTGAAGGCGGCGGTGACAATGGAGAGAGTTGGATTTGGGGGAAGTGGCCGCGTGGGGAAGGACGAACCCCGTGGTTAAGTCAGCAGTAGCAGTAGTGCGTTCTAGGAAAAGCGCTGCTGCAATCTTAGCTACAGCGCGTTCCGTGATACACGCTACTGCTACTCCTTTCTCTTTCCCCCCTTTTTCATTTAGTTTTCTTCACATTTTATTTTTTTCCTTTCACCTTATTATATTTCTTTCATTTTCAATTACCTTTCTATTTTCGTTCCATTTAATTTTATAACCTTTACCAGTAGCGAGTTTTTATTAAAATGCGCCGCTACAAATGAAGTAGCGGTAGCGCGGTTTGTCATAGGTCGCTACTACTATGTGTATCCTATCGGCTAAGCCGTGTGAATTTTAGTAGCAACGTGTTTAAAGACAGACGCGCTACTGCTAGATCTTTATCTGCATCAGCGGTTATGCTGGCGCTTATCGCTACTTAGCACCAGCGTGCTTTTTGACCCACGCTACTGCTAAAGTTCTGTGTATAAGGTTTTCCCTAGTAGTGTCCATTGCCATTCTGAGATATATTGCGATGCAACTTTTCACCGTTCCGTTCATCATGACACGCATCATCATTGTCATATTGCCTTGCATGATCATGTAGTTGACATCGTATTTGTGGCAAAGCCACCATGCATAATTTTTCATACATGTCACTATTGATTCATTTCCCATCCCGGTACACTGCCGGAGGCATTCATATAGAGTCATATCTTGTTCTTGTTTTGAGTTGTAATTCATGAGTTGTAAATAAATAGAAGTGTGATGATCATCATTATTAGAGCATTGTCCCAAAAAAAGAAAAGCTCAAAAAAAAAGAAAGGCTAAATAAAAAAAAGGCCCAAAAAAGGAAATAAAAGGAATAAAAAGGGGGCAATGTTACTATCCTTTTCCACACTTGTGCTTCAAAGTATGTCGGGGGTTGGGTGCGACATATGCCAAGGGATGGCTTATCATGGTGGGGGCGAGTAGAACGTCGCCGGTACCTGGAAACGGGATGAGGCGAAGACATGCACGCCGGCGGATCTTACCCGGCTTGTGGCTCTCCGTGGAGATAACACCCTCTTGCTCCTCTGCGGGGTCTGCGCATGATCACTATGGCAAAATGGGTACAAGGTTGCTCCTTGAGCTGTTCGGGTGAGGAAGGAGAAGGGCACTGACTAGCTCTCCTCTTCCCTCTATGTGGGTCTAAAACTATCGCCCAACCCTTTCCATGGGTGCCCAGGGGGTTTATGTAGGCGCATTTCCGGGGTACAATCGTAATCCGCCGGCGCGGGTCCCAGCCATCTGTCTCAAAGCCGCCTTTCTCCGCCGACCGCTAGGGCCCGCCGATCGGTGGGCCCACGACGGCCCGACATGGAGATGAGCGGGACTTGTCCGCTTGTGAGCTGGTCTTGCCGGGCCGCGGATTCTGATAGTCGCGTGCCTCTAATGACGCTGCTTGGTCATGGGGTCATGGCAACAAGGCCCGCCACCGTCGGCGATCACTATTGCCATTCCCCGTCTTGTCTGGTTAATGCCTTACGGGGCCCGTGGGAGGGGCTAGCCGACTCCTGGGGGCCGACTCCCAAAGGGTCCGTCTGGTGGCGCTCTCGCCGTCTTACACTCCACGCCGACAGCGGTCCCGCTGCCTGGGTCATACAGACAGCCGTCGTCAGGCCTGGCGCCGCCCACTTGATGTCGTGGCCGGCATGGCATGGCAACAAAGGCCACGGATGGAGATCTCCGTTGATGCGGCGCAGACTGTGGCCATGCTCGCCCTTCGTGGAACGGGCAGGAATGGGCCACGCGGTGGCCGTACTTTCTGCCCCATCCATTATTGCAAAGGTAGGAGGTGGTCGAGGTCGCTGGTCCGACTCCCCATAGCCGGCTTCGGGAAGCCGCCAGTTAGGAGTCGGCTTATCTCGAAGTCGTCCCTGGGACTCGGCCATGAGGGGCAGTCGGAGGCCTTGCCTCCGACTCTCAAAAAGCGGCTCTTCATCTTGCGGTCTTGAGGGGCTCAGCCTGCACCGATGTCTTGAAAGGTTCGGGGGGTCGGGTTAGCCTACCCGTGGCCCATTACTCCGACAGTAGTCCCCGAAGCTGGTGAGGCGCCGAGGGTGACATGTCGAGGAGCCTCAACAGTTTCATCCTCCTGGTGGTGGAATCTGGGCCTTGCTCGCCGTCTTCCTCTAGGCCGACTAGCTGGAGCCGGACTCGCAGAAGGCCGTCTTGCCCCTTAAAGACTTTGAAAGTCGTGGCGGGATCGAGCAGCGTGCTGATAAGCTTCGTGAAGCTGCCTGCCAGTGGACCCGTCGTGTGGCGCAACGCGGCAGGCTCGATCTACCCACCCACGCCAGACCGATAGGCCATCGGCGGGACCCGCCACTACTACGCGCCTCGCACGCGAACGGATCCGCTGCGGCCGCGTGACGGTTAGTTCCCACGTCAGAATCGCTGCGCAAGAACTTCGTGTGGTAAATCATGGGGGGCGTGGGGTCCTGGGCGCAGTTAATCCCACGCCCGCCCCATTGGCTTCTCAGCCCACGAGCCTATAAGTGGGCGGGAGGAGGGGGGCGGCGAGGCACGCGCGCCCATCTTCCCTACTCCCTCCGCTTCCTCTTGCTTCTTCTTCCTCTCGTCGCCGCCGCGCCGAACCACGACACGCCGCGGCGATGAGCTCTTCCTCCGCCGCCGCACTCTCCCGCCGTGCGCTCGGCGTGGGGACGCACCGAGGTGGACGAAGACCACATCGAGTTCCTTCGCAAGACGCGTCGTCTCCCCGGCCAGAACCTAGTGCGGGCCCGCGCCGCGCCGGCGAGGGAAGTATCACCGGCGCCGGAGGAGGGCGAGTGGGTTGTATTCCGCTCGCACCTCATGCGCGGCCTAGGGCTGCCAGCGAGCGGTTTCTTCCGCTCCTTCTTGGAGTTCCATGGGCTCCAGCCGCACCACCTTACTCCGAACATGGTGGTGCTGCTGGCTGCCTTCGCCACCTTGTGCGAAGGCTACCTCGGCGTTCTCCCCACCATCGAGCTATGGGGGGAGTTCTTCCAGGCCAAGCTCGCACGCCGCCGCGGGCGTGCCAGCCCTGTGCGGTGCCTTCATCGCGATGCGGAGATCGGTGGCCGACAAACTGTTTCCCACCATCCCGCTGATTAAGTCGGTGAAGATGTGGCAGCGGTCTTATTTTTATGTGAAGAACGTCGCCCCAGAAGGCCACTGGGTCAATCTGCCGCCTTTACGAAGCCGGGCGACCTTGGTGGGAGGCTCCTGCTGGTCCCACTCGGCCTGACGCCGACCGGCTATTGCCGCCCGCCGTCATTGTGACTCCAGTCGACGGCGATCGGAGGGTTTGACCGGGCCGACACGGTGGCCGCCGTGGTGCACCGAGTCCTCCGCTCCAAGGCCGACCTCATCCGATCCGCCGGATGAGCGGCCACCGGGACCCAAGTCGTATGTGCTCCAAGGACATGCCCCACGCGGAGGTGGTGAACACGGTGAACTACATCGCGAACTGCAATCTCACGGCGGATTGGCGGTTCGGCAAGGAGCCGTACTCACGCACCAACCACCCGCCTGTTGTAAGTCGTCTCTCTTCTTCTTCTGTTTTCTTTTTCAGCCGAATCAGAATTCTGATCTTTTTTGGTTTTTCGAGTCAGAACCCCCTCATCCAGCCTTCAGTCGGCACCACGGGACCGGCCCGTAGGTTCGTCCCCGACCGAGCGGAGAGCGACGTCGACGACCCCGACTTGGGGGCGGCGGCGATGGAGGCCGACGCCGAAGGAGGAGGATGAGAAGCAGGCGGCTTCCGGCCCTCGGCCACCTTTGCCGACTGGCCTGATGACGACGCCGAGGGGAAGTTGCCGCCACTGGGGCCAAAGGTCGGCCAGCCGAGCGCGAAGTTCCTCCGCCGCTTGGGTTGTCAAGGCGGCGCGAAGAACCGCCGCCGGGCCGAGCTTGCTTGGCGGCGGTCGAAGAAGTTCAAGGGGCGGCCACGCGATAAGCGGGAAGAGGCGGTCGCAAAGGCCAACCGCTTCCGCAAGGAAGTGAAAAAGCCGCCATCGGTCTCTCGCGTAAGTGCTTCCGCCTTTTGTCTTGTTTTCTTCTGGTGAATCTTGTCCAAATCTTTACATGCCTTCCTCGCCAGGCTCCCTTACTTTAGAGAGGGTCGCCGCCTCCATCATGGGGTCGGCAGAGACGTCCGCCACTACTCATCGGATTGACCCCGCCGCCAACCTTCGGGAGGTGACGGAGCGGTACGCGCAGGAGAAGCGCGACGAGGAAGAAGCCGCCCGCCTGGAAAAGGCGGAGGCCGAGAAGGCGGCGGCCTCCGCCCAGAAGAAGACGGATGAGGCCGAAGCAGCTGTCGCGGCAAAGCGGCGAGCTGAGGAGGCCACGCACCGCCAATCGGTGTTGCTCGTCATCCTGCTGAGGTCCGCGCCGCCGCCCCCGGAGTTCACGGGGCAGACTGAGGGAGCCGGCGGCGAGTACCCCATCAATGAGAGGGAAGGCGGTGAGACCTCCATGTCGGACACGGCCGTGCCGCCTCCGCCGCCGTCTGGGAGCGTGCAAGGTAAACAGACGGCGGACCCACCAGTGCCGCCGACTGAAGACGAGGCCGTGGCGAAGATGCTCCTTCAAGTCGCCTCGCTAGTGCGCCGCCGCCTTGAGAAGGAGATTTCGGCGCCACGCCTTTGAGACCGGCGCCGCCAGCTTCGGCTATCGAGACGCCGAGGCGGCAGCGCGCGCCCGTTAGGTGGTGCGAGGAGGCGGCACAGCCCGTTGAACCAGCGCTTCGACGGGCGTTCAGCGGTTGAGCCGAGGGCGACGCCATCCAGAACTGCACCAAGGCGCATCTGGCGTCGCGAGCAGCCGTCCGGGTATGCTTTCTCTTTTGACTTGGTTTTCTTTTTCTTCTCTGTGGGGGCGCGCCAGCGCACCCACTTGGTATAGTCCCCGAGTTTCGGGCCGGGTGCTGAGCAGGAGGCTCGTAACTCCATCTGGTGAGTTCCAAATACTTATCACAGGAGTATCACAACCTCCGCGTCACTGCCTTCAACCGCAATGTTGAGGAGCTGGGCAAGTGGACTGCTGACTTGTCAGAGAGCCGGAGTGAGTCCTCCTTCTTCACAAGGGCGCTGGCACACCAGCGGGTCGTAGTCCCAGATTCGGCCGGCTGGCTGAGCGGTCGGGCGGATCTTCCAGCGACCTTCTTTGTTGATGATTTAACGTCCTTTTTCTTTTTATTATTCAGAGGCCAACGCCACTCTTCAGCAGCAGCTGGGCGAAGCCAACACCGCCTTGCGTGCCAAGGGGGAGGAGTGCAGCAAGCTCGCCGCAGAGCGCGACCATTGCTACGCACCAAGTGGAGCAAAGGGAGCCGCTTAAGAAGGCACAAGACAAGGCGGAGAAGAAAGAGACCGCTCTTCCGGCTGAGTTCGAAAGCGGCGCCTCCTCTGGACCGACAAGGAGGCACGCTGACCTCCCGGCTTCCATGAGATCGCGGACATCGTCGACGGTGAGTTTCTTTACTTTCTTTCTTTGAGCCGCTGACTATAGGTCGGGCTGACTCTTGATTTTTTGACTTGCTTCTTTTTCGCCTTGGCAGACTTCTTCCCTGGCCACAGGCAGGCGGCCACTCAAGCCATCGAGGCTGATCGCGAGGCGTGGAGGGCAAATGGTGCGGAGATTGCCGCCAACACCCCCCGGACCCTCGGATGTTGCGCCGGCTTTAACTTGTCGGCGCCCAGGCGATTGCTGCCCTGTGGCCAGACATACCGGTTCTGCGCACTCCTAGTCGGACTGCCAACTGGCTGGAGGTTGCGGTTGGCCGTCTTGAGGCCTGGAGGGGTTCCTCGGCCCGGGCTAGAGCGCGCCGGGCCTTGGAATTCGTCAATTCGTGGTATCCAGGGCTGGACCTGGACCGGCTGACCGCGTTCCGGTCAGAGGCCCAGGCAGAGCTGATAGCTGTGGAATACGCCCTCGTCAGCGTATGGGAAGCGATCGCCGAAACACAGACACCAGCGTCTTCGCCCCTCGAGCGGCTGAAGACGGCGGGAGGCACCGCCGGAGTGGTTCGGGATGAACCTGGATTATGACGAGGACTCGGCGGAGGTGATCGGCTCTAGCGCCGAGGAGGAAGGCGAGGCGGAGGACGGCGGTGAGACGGAGGCACCAGAAGACGGAGCGGGCGACCAACCTCAGCTCGACCGCGCCTCCAGCAATGAGCCGCGCCCGACCGAGGCGGCTGCCACCGGATACGATCAAGCCGAGATCGCCAGCCGGCAGCCCCAAGACTCGACACCGCCGCCTCTCTTCCGACCCTCGAACCTGCCTCGCCGCTTCCCTAGGCTGTCGTCTTGCCTTTATTTTATCTGCTTTAGTAGTCTTTGAAGAACTTGTTAATTCGCACAATTCCACCCGCGGGGTGTATTTTGAACTTGTGCTTGAAGATTCGGCCAAGGGCCTATGTTATGTAAATATTTATCCGAA
The DNA here is from genome assembly GCA_021605145.1 of Aegilops bicornis. Taxonomy (NCBI): domain Eukaryota; kingdom Viridiplantae; phylum Streptophyta; class Magnoliopsida; order Poales; family Poaceae; genus Aegilops; species Aegilops bicornis. The sequence continues at coordinate 605,887,307 of CM038669.1, read as the reverse complement.
TTCTATCTTTCCTTGCTGATTGCTCCTTTGGCTTTTTCCTTTGCCGCCTTCCCTTAGTCGCCACCTTGCTAGTCGGACAACCGTTCTGCGGACTGCCGCTGGATCAAATGCTTGGCTACTTTTGAGAAGGCAAGTACTTGGCCATTTTTAGAGTCTTCTTAACAAGTTGGATAGAAAGCGGCAAGCCGACTACTCAAGATTCGGCTTCACGAAGAGAGGCTGGAAGCCAGCTTAAGCTATGTTTATGCTTTGAGTCCTTAGCCATTTTTCGTGTGGGCGCCCATTCTTCCTTACTCCTGCCCACCAAACAGTCGCTCTGCGAGCTGATGCTTCTGACTGGAGACGGCTTAGACACCACACACTACTTGTCCGACTGCAGGAAGCATTCCATAGCGCGAGGCGGCGAGTCCCCGGGCCGACTAGTCGAACCCGGTGCCAAGCGGCATAACAAAGAGTAGCATACTGAAGGCATAATTCTTATCATATAGATAACAAAAAAGGGCGGGTCCTCGAGCTCGCCTCGGGGCCCAAGTCTTGGTACTTTAATACAAAGGGTAGCGTGGTACATACTCGTCATGAAAATCTTGGAGAAGATTTGCATTCCATGGCCGTTCCATCTCTTTGCGAGTCGTCCCTCTTGCGTGTTCGGGCTTACGAGCATCGATCGTAGTAGGAGTCGTTGCTCAAAGACTTTGTCGATAATGAAGGGCCTTCCCAAAGGCGCCGACGGCTTATCTTTGGCGGCTGTCGCTTTGAATCAGTCGGAGCACAAGGTCGCCCTCTTGGAAAGATCTCGACCTGACCTTCCTGTTGTAGTATCGACGCAGGCTCTGCTGGTAGATGCCGGAATGGCTGAGTGCCAACAGCCGGCCCTCTTCCAGCAGATCGACACCATCTTGACGTGCTTCTTCTGCTTCCTCCTCGGTGTACATGGTGACTCGCGGGGAGTCGAACTCTATGTCCGTTGGGATGACGGCTTCAGCACCGTAGACGAGGAAGAAAGGTGTGAAGCCGGTTGACTTGTTTGGAGTCGTATGCGCAGACTCCAGAGGATTTGGCAATTCATCAAGCCAATAGCGGCTTAACGCTCCAGTGGTTCGACCCGAGGCTTGATGCCGACAGATGAGGCCGTTTGCTCGCTCCACTTGGCCGTTTGATCATGGATGGGCAATGGACGCTAAGTCGATCGGATGCCCTGTCGCGCAGAAACGGGCCAAGGCGCCTTTGGCAAAATTTGTGCCATTGTCGGTGATGATGCTGTGTGGTATGCCGTACCGAGTCGTGATGTCGGAGATGAAAGTCACTGCAGTCGGACCATTCAACTTCTAGACGGGCTTTACTTCTATCCACTTGGTGAACTTGTCCACCGCGACAAGTAAGTGAGTTAGGCCGCCTCGTGCTGTTTTGAATGGTCCCACCATGTCCAAGCCCCAAACCGCAAAGGGCCAGGCGATGGGGATAGTATTGAGTGCGGAAGCCGGCTGATGCGTTTTGGAGCGGAACTTTTGGCACCCCTTGCATTTTTGGACTAATTCCTTGGCCTCTTCTAGGGCAGTTGGCCAGAAGTGTCGGGTTTCGGGTTCCGGCAGACTCTTGAGGTTCGAACACTGGAGTGCGGGCGGAGATCCAACCCTCCACCGTCTCGCACCACGCTGAATCGCTGGGACCTAAACTACAAAATGGAACATCACAAGATACACAAGATTTATACTGTTTCAGGCCACCATTGTGGTGTAATACCCTACTCCAGTGTGTGGTGTGGTGGACTGCCTCTGGGGCTGATGAGGAACAATACAAGGAAGAACAGCCTCGCGAGGATCTGTTCTTGGCAGGTGCGATGAACTGCTAGGTGGTGTTCGGTCGCTCTAGCTATTGGTTTCTTGATGAGGATTCGGCTCTCTCCGCCCTGGGGGTGGCTACTCCTATTTGTAGGCGAAGGCCCTGGGCCTCTTCCCAAATATTGAGCGGGAAGGGCGAAAACAATTGGCCATTTTGAAGGGGAACAGCGGGTACACTTATCCTGACTAAAGTTGGTCCTCGCCTGCCAAAGGCTCTGGTGATGACGCCTGCTTGTGCTCCACGATGACTCCCTTCCAGCCGTTGGGCTGGTCTTGGTCTTGTTGCACCGAAATGGATGCCCTTGCTTGATACTCTCGCCTGCGCTTGCTCCCTTTGCACCAAAGGGGAAAGGAGGACATCATACAAGGCCGGGCGCCTGATCGGGCGCCCTTGGTCGTCATGGCTTGCGTCATGGGCACCTCGCGAGGTACCCTGCCTTGAACTCTCCGCCTCCTCATGGGCCAACTTGACGAGGCCGTGCCTGAGGAAGCTCCTTGTCGTCCGCCCCGCGAGGCTTGGCCCCTCGCGAGGGTCTTGAGCTTGCGTTGATGAAGATGGGCCGTGCTGGGCCTCCTTCGAGCCATGCCGCAGGCCGCAGGCAGGCAAGTCTGGGGACCCCCGTTCCCAGAACGCCGACAGTAGCCCCCGGGCCCACGGCGCGCCCGAACTTGGCCGAGCAGAGAGGCGAAAGGGCAAGTGCGAAGCGTCGCGGGCCCTAACAGCCTGCGGCCTTGGGCGACGTGGCGGTTGATTGGACAGCGTGCACACTGCTTCCCTTGATGCCTCGGTAACCACCCGGATTCGACAAGTCCCTCGCATGCAGAGCCGGGTCATGATTACCGGTGATCGTGGAGGCCAACGGTTGGCCTTCACCGCGGCTATAAGTCTGGAACAGCATGGCGCCCTTCCAGTCTATCCTTTCTTTTCTCTCCTTCTTCTCCATGGCTCCACCAAGGAAGTTCCCGGCCGCAGAGAAGGGGAAGGGCCGTCAGGTCGAGTCTTCCTGTCCTCTGCCTAAGCGTGGTCGAGGTCGCCCTCGCAAGCATCCTGTGGCCTCCATGGCGGTTCCCCGCGGTCGTGGGGGAGGCTCCCAGCATGGCGACGAGCGGCTGGCCATGGTCGGAGGGTGTGCCCCGGCCGCGCGTCCCCCGAGGCCGCGCCTCCATGCTGCTGAAGCACTGCCGGAGTTTATGGTGAGGGCGGAGGAGCCGTCCGGCCGTCGGCTTCAGCTCCGCTTCCTCTGGGTGAGCTCCCAGCTGGCGCCTGGGTGGCCTCGCCCCAAGCGGATGGCTGCTGCAATGGGCTTCCTGGCTTCTCGAGGTCTCTGTATAGGAACCTGTTCGACCCGCTGGCCGCAGACGTTCGCTCATGGCTGTGGTCTTCGCCGCCGGTGCTCCCTGCACTTCAAGTACGATGGAGACGCCACCTCTCACGTGAGGGTGTTCGGGAAGACGGTCGCCGCATGGGTGCTGCCACGAAGACGACGCATCATGGCCGAGGACTCAGCCCCGGCGTGGATGGAGAGGGCAAGGCGTGGCGGCCGGGCGATGCCCGTGACTCCTCACGCTTCACCGTGTCTTCTTCGGGTGGTGATTCTTACAGCGGCCGGCGCCAGCCTGACGACGCTACCGCTTGGGGGGTGGCAGCGGGTCCGCTTGCCGCCGCGCCCCGGTGAAGCGAGAGAGGGAGTCCGCTTGAGCTCCGGAGATGGCTCGAGCCTTCCAAGAGGGCCGGCACGGGGCGTGCTTAACCTGCTTTTGTCCTTTTCCTTTCTTTTCTCCTGCGCAAAAAGGCAACAATGTGTGGCCCCGTGAGGGCGCGTTTAGGTTAACGCCGTTAATTACTGTACTGCTTTTGTTATCCCGACATCGTTCCCTTCTGTATGCGCCCATTCGCAAGTGAACTCCAGCCGTGGCATGGGGCGACCGATCCAGGCCTCGTGTTCGCGTTGTGCTGCCCGTGAGGCATGGTCAGGAGGGGTGCTCCAGCTGTGGACCAGGGCCATGAAAACTTGAGCGACAGGGGCAGGAACGCTCGCGGGGGCTCCCGAGGCTTCTGCCTAGCGAGTCCCCACGCAAGAGAAATCGAGGCACGAGAGCGAAAAAGATCGAAGAACCACGGACCAAAAGATGGCGATAGTTTCGATAAAAACTCCAAATGGGAATAACTAGTCAACTGCAGAAAGCAAATGAAAAAGCCGCGTCCGGCACCTAGTCTAGTCTTCGACGTCTTCTCACCAAGGAGCTAAGTGTCGCCCTTTGGGCGTGGGAGGGAGCCCCAGGGGCCCGAGGCCGCACTCCGAGACTCCGGGCGTACAGCCCCAACTCATTATTACGTGAGAGTGTCACGGGCGGCGAAGCTTCACGTGCGTTGGCCCTCTTCATAGGCTCCACAGCCTTTCTTCGAAGCGAGCTTCACGCAGGCGTTAGCCCTCTTCACGGGCTCGGCCCTTTCCGAGCAGCGACAGCTTCACAGAGCGTTCGCCTTCTTCATTGTGGGTCTCTCGGTTGGCTTGGTTGCGGTTGTGCGGATGGACCACAACACGGATGAGCTCGTCATACCAGCCTCTGCCGCAGGCCTCCAGTTTCTTCTTGAACGTCCTGGTCTTGAGGCCTCTCAGGACCTCTGCGTTGGCCCGCTCGGCCTGTCCATTGCTACGGGGGTGCGCCACCGAAGCGTAGCATATCTGCGTCCCAAGGTTAGCGCAGTACATTTTAAAAAGGTTACTGGTGAACTGCGAACCGTTGTCGGTGATGATGCGGTTCGGCACTCCGAACCGGCTCACGATGCCCTTGATGAACTTGACCGCAGAACCAGCGGGGATGGTGCGGACGGCCTCGACTTCAGCCCACTTGGTGAATTTGTCCACGGCGACGTAGAGGTAGCGATAGCCCCCTGGCGCCCAAGGAAAAGGGCCCAGGATGTCCAGCCCCCAGACCGCGAACGGCCAAGTGAGGGGGATGGATTGCAGACCTCACGCTAATGGTGGATCTGCTTGGCATGGAATTGGCAAGCCTCGCAAGCCTTCACGAAGTTCAACAGCGTCATTGAGCGCAGTGGGACAATAGAAACCGGCTGAACGCATACTTGCCGATGAGGGCCCGTGACGACGAATGGTGCCTACAATCTCCATCATGTATATCTCGCCAGGTTCCTTCCCCTGTTCGGGTGATGCGGCGCAGAGGATACGCTGCTCGGTCGTTTCCGGTAGAGCTCTCCATCCATGATGCTGTATGTCGTTGCTTGCCGCGCCACACGCTGTGCCTCCTCCTCCTTCTCCGGCAAAGTTCCATGCATTAAGTAACTCTTGAGCTCAGTGATCTAGCACCCCTCTTGAGGTTCCATCGTTAGCAGCAGGCGTGCTCCTGAGGCTGGGCCACAGGCTGGGGCTCCCGAGGCAGGTGGTTGAGGGAGCTCCACCCGAGGTCAGGCTGTGCTTGATAACGGCGGCAGGCCGAGGGCTTGAAGAGCCATTCCTCAAAGACGCCCGACTCTGGGGTAACCTCCTGGAGGCTCGTTTGGCGATGTCGTCATCGGCGTCTTGATTGGTGCCATGAGGCACGTCTTTGCAGCTCCAACCCCGAACTGTTTTTCCATCTTGCGGACCTCCGCAAGGTAGGCCTCCATGTGTTCATCTCTTGGCTCGTACACCTTGTTGGAGAAATTGACGAGGAGCTGCGAATCGCCCTTGATGGTAAGGCGCTTCACCCCCAGGGCAGCGGCAGCCTTCAGACCCGCTATCAGCCCCTCGTATTCTGCTATATTGTTGGAGACCTTCTCGCCCTGCTGGAAACACACTAGTAGAAAACAGGGCTTTCGCCGAGGCCAGTTCAGCCCATTAGTCCCGGTTCAATCCAGAACCGGGACCAATGGAAACTATTTGCCTTAAGTGAGCCCAAGGCCGGCCGGGCCACATGGGCCATTGGTCCCGGTTCGTCCAGGACCTTTTGGTCCCGGTTGGTGGGACGAACCGGGACCAATGGTCTCGCTTCGGCCCACCACTATTGGTCGGTTGGTGGCATGAACCGGGACCAAAGGCTTCCCTTGTCCCGGGTTCATGCCACCAACCGGGGCTAATGGTGATGCCTATATATAGCCCCTCATGAAGAGCAGAGCACACCGCCTGCTTTTTTCCGCCGAGGGGAGAGGGCTTGGTGGTGCTCTAGCTCACCTCCTATGCACACAAGGTGTTCGATGGAATGCCCGAGCCACACTACTTAAGGTTTCTCCTCTCCAAGCTCGACCGCCAAGCTCCATTTTCCTCAATATTTATCTAGGTTTTGCAGTCCGTCACGCCCCGTCCCCGTCTTCATGGCCGTCGATCACCCGCGCCGATCTCATCGCTGCACCACCGTGGTGAGCCTCTTGTTCTTATCTTCTTCTCGAAAGAAAAATATTATTACTTGTTTGTTTAGATAGATACTTGTATTATTTTCTTAATTTTATTATTGCATCTTATATAGTGCGATGGTTTTGGTATCCGCCCCATTCGGCCCTAAATCCTGTCTATGATTCGGATGTGGTATATATTATCTTTTCATAACTATTGGTTCATTTATTGTTTATGAAAATTATGCCGACCAACATGACATAGATTTTATTTATCTAGGAGGTTGTTGAACCGGAAATTCCAATGGACCCTATTGTCGAGAGGTTAAATTTAGTTGAAGAAGAAAACAATTTCTTGAAGGAAAAAATAAAAAAACTTGAGGAGGAGAAGATGATATGGAGTTGCATGTTGCGGATGTCGTCGATGATCACAAGATCAAGATGGATGCAATGCGCTTGAAGATGAGAAAGATTAGAAAATATGCCATTCATACCGAGGCTTGGTATCATTATGCCGTTGGATCAATCGTTACCTTGGTTGCGATTATGATCGCATTGTTTAGCTGCATTGAAATGTTTTACATAGTTTCAATGTATGGTTTAATTAATTTAGATGCTCTGCAGAGCTTTATGTTGTTAGATGAGAACTATGTATGTACTTTGGTTTTATGTGATGATGAACTTCTATTAATTTGGTCACTTAATTATCTATTCATGATGTTCTGTAATGATTTTTGACACACTTAATTATATATAATGCACGCAGATGAACCGCAATGGATGTACGGTGATGCATACACACCTCCGAGTACGTTAAGGGCGTGCATGATTTTCTCAAGTGGTCGAGGCAAACAAGCAGAATGGTTTTATGTGTTGTCCATGCCCTATATGTGGGAATACGAAGTCTTACTCGACCAGAAAATCCTTCACACCCACCGCTTTTCAAGGGTTTCATGCCACACTATAGTGTTTGGACGAGGTACGGAGAAATAGGGGTTATGATGGAAGACGGCGAGGAAGAAGAGTACGATGACAACTATGTGCCCCTGAATACGGTGATGCTCTTGAACATCAAGATGCACCAGACGATGTGCATGATGGTGTCAGAGCGAAGCTGCCAAGATCAAGAGGAACCGCAGACGATGTCTGATGATGATGATCTCCGCCGGTCATTGTTGATGCAAGGACACAATGCGAAAGTTAAAAGGAGAAGCTGAAGTTCGATCGCATGTTAGAGGATCACAAAAGGGTTGTACCCCAATTGCGAAGATGGCAACACAAAGCTCGATACCGTACTCAATTGCTGCAGTGGAAGGCAGAGAATGTTGTGCTCGATAAAGGATTTGAGAAGCTACTTAAAATAATGAAGAAGAAGCTTCCAAAGGATAACGAATTGCCCGACAAAGACATACGCAGCAAAGAAGGTCAGATGCCCTCTAGGATTGGAGGTGGAGAAGATACATGCATGCCCTAATGACTGCATATTCTACCGTGGTGCCTACAAGGATCTGAATGCATGCCCGGTATGCGGTGCATTGCGGTATAAGATCAGATGAGATGACCCTGGTGATGTTGACGGCGAGCCTCCCAGGAAGAGGGTTCCTGCGAAGGTGATGTGGTATGCTCCTATAATACCACGGTTGAAACGTCTGTTCAGAAACGGAGAGCAAGCCAATTTGATGCGATGGCACAGTGAGGACCTAAGAAAGACGGGAAGTTGAGAGCACCCGCTGACGGGTCGCAGTGGAGAAAAATTGAGAGAAAGTACTGGGATGAGTTTGCAAAGGACCCAAGGAACGTATGGTTTGCTTTAAGCGCGGATGGCATTAATCCTTTCGGGGAGCAGAGCAGCAATCGCAGCACCTGGCCCGTGACTCTATCTATGTATAACCTTCCTCCTTGGATGTGCATGAAGCGGAAGTTCATTATGATGCCAGTTCTCATCCAAGGCCCTAAGCAACCCGACAACGACATTGATGTGTACCTAAGGCCATTAGTTGAAGAACTTTTACAACTATGGAATGGAAACGGTGTACTTACGTGGGATGAGCACAAAAAGGAGGAATTTGACCTAAAGGCGTTGCTATTCGTGACCATCAACGATTGGCCGGCTCTCAGTAACCTTTCAGGACAGACAAACAAGGGATACCACGCATGCACACACTGTTTACTGGACACCAATAGTATATACCTGGGAAGCTGCAGGAAGAATGTGTACCTGGGCCATCGTCGATTTCTTCCGACCAACCATTAATGTCGAAAGAAAGGCAAGCATTTCAAAGGCGAGGCAGATCACCGGAAGAAGCCCGCCATGCATACCGGTGATCCCGTACTTGCTATGGTCAATGATTTACACGTAATCTTTGGAAAGGGTCCCGCGGACTAGCTGTTCCGAATGACGCCGAGAATCACGCACCCATGTGGAAGAAGAAATCTATATTTTGGGACCTACCCTCCGGAAAGACCTAGAGGTCCGCTCTTCGATCGATGTGATGCACGTGACGAAGAACCTTTATGCGTGAACCTGCTAGGCTTCTTGGGCGTGTATGGGAAGACAAAAGATACACACGAGGCACGAGAGGACCTCGCAACGCTTGTAAAAAAAAGAGGGCATGCCTCAAGCAAGATATGAAGGTCCCGCTACCACGCTCTTTAAAGAAGAGAAAGAAATTTTATTTCAATGCCTGCTCAGTATGAATGTCACGACTGGCTTCTCGTAGAATATATATGAAATAATAAATATGCCAGAGAAAAAGTTCGAGAACATTAAGTCTATTGTCTGCCACGTGATTATGACGCAACTGCTTCCGGTTGCATTGAGGGGGCTTCTACCGGAAAATGTCCGATTAGCCATTGTGAAGCTATGTGCATTCCTCAATGCAATATCTTAGAAGGTGATCGATTCAGAAATCGTACCAACGCTAAGGAGTGATGTGGCGCAATGTCTTGTCAGTTTCGAGCTGGTGTTCCCACCATCCTTCTTCAATATCATGACGCACACCCTAGTTCATCCAGTCGACGAGATTGTCACTCTGGGGCCCGTATTTCTACACAATATGTACCCCTTTGAGAGGTTCATGGGAGTCCTAAAGAATATGTTCGTAACCGCGCTAGGCCAGAAGGAAGCATCTCCATGGGCCATCAAACAGAGGATGTCATCGAGTTTTGTGTTGACTTCATTCCTGGCCTTAAGAAGATAGGTCTCCCTAAATCGCGTGGTATGAGGGGAGGCCTGATTTGGAAAAAGGCACGCTTGGAAGGGACTCAATAATATGTAGGGACGGATATTCTTGGTCTCAAGCACACCACACAGCTTCTACGTAACTCTACCTTGGTGACCCCTGTATGTCGATGAACACAAGAACAGTCTGCGCTCCAAACACCGGAGTAAAGGCGACGTATCGGATTACATGTGAACACATCAGGACTTTCAATAGCTTGGTTGGAAACACGTCTCGTAGGTGACAACACTGTTTGTGATGAGTTGTACTTGTTGTCCAGGACCATCTTCGATTGTAATGATTTGGAAAGGATACGAGATAAATGGGAATACATTTTACATGATTGACCAAGATGAAAAGAGCACCAACCAAAACAGCTGTGTCCGCTTTGATGCAGCAACCGACAAGGGAAATGACACATATTATGGTTACATAGTAGACATATGGGAACTTGACTACGGAGTAGATTTCAAGGTCCCTTTGTTTAAGTGCAAGTGGGTCAACTGTCAGAGGCGGGTATGTGTAGACCCACAAAGACGGAATGACAACAATGGATCTGAAAAATCTTGGGTACACTGACGAACAGTTAAGTCCTAGCCAATGATGTGGCACAGGTTATCTATGTGAAGGACATGTCTACGGACCGAGGAAAAGAAAAGATAAGGAAGCGAATACATCATACAATGAGCCAAAGTGCCACATAGTTCTTTCAGTGAAAAAGGGACATCCCGGGAGTGGAGGGCAAGATGACATGTCTCAAGAGTATGAAAAGTTTCATGAAATTCCCCACTTCAAAGTCAAGGCTGACCCAAGCATCCCGATAAACGATGAAGATTATCGATGGTTACGGGCCAATAAGCAAACGACACAAGCAAAGAAAAAGTGAAGACTTTCTCCATAACTATTACGATGATACCATGCCAACTTTGTAATGCATTTAGTATGATATCATTGTCCGTTTTGTACATGCACATGCTATGCCAACTTTTTTCGTAGTTCATTTGAAAACTATGAATTTGAAAACCTCGCCAACGAAGGGCGCTCACACCGTTTATAAGCCCGCCCTCTACACACCGTTTTGTTGTAAGCAGAAACAAAATAAAATAAATAAAGCAACAAAGAAAACAAAAAGAGTTTTCAAATTTGAAAACTAATGGCACTAACAGAAAGTTTATAATTTTTCTAAAACTAAAAGCAAAAAGAATTAAAAAATAAAGCAAAAACAACAAAAAACTAAATAATGCAGAAAACAGAACAAAAAACTGAAATAAAATAAAATAGCAACAATAAGTATTTTGTTGTAAGTAGAAACAAAATAAAATAAATAAAGCAACAAAGAAAACAAAAAAAGAGTTTTCAAATTTGAAAACTAATGGCACTAACAGAAAGTTTATAATTTTTCTAAAACTAAAAGCAAAAAGAATTAAAAAATAAAGCAAAACTGGAAAAAAATGGTGCCGCCTACTGGGCCCCCACGGCCTGAATACGACTAGAAACCCTACATGGGCCAGGATTCAGGCCCGCAGGAGGCCAAGTAGGCCCACAGGCACATAGCTAGTGATGATTAGGGCCGAAAGCCTGTAGTTGAGAGGAGTTTGAGAGGGTGGGCGCAGCAGCGCTTATAAACCACTCTCGAGCTCTCTCAACTAGCAAGGTGGGACTAAACTTTGGCCGCGACGCGGGCAGCACAGGGCCTTTGGTCTCGGTTGGTGGCACCAACCGGGACTAAAGGGGGGCATTGGTCCCGGTTGGTGCGACGACCGGGACTAATGCCTTTAGTCCCGGTTGGTGCCTCAACCGGGTCCAAAGGCCGCCGCTTCACGCCCTTTGGGCTGCTTAAAATTGGCCTTTGGTCGGTTGGTGGCACCAACCTGGGACTAAAGGGCATTAGTCCCGGTCGTGCCATGAACAGGGGACGAAAGCCTTTTCTATATAAGAAAAGACTTGGCATTTTTTCAGATTTCATCGCCATTCCCTTGACGACGCCGCTGCCAGGCTTCGCCCGCAGCCTTCGACGCTGGCTGCCCGTGCTTCGCCGTCGCCGTCGCCCGGCGCCCTGCCCTGCTCGCCGTCGCTGGCCGTCGCCCAGCGCCCACCCGTGCTCGCCGTCGCCCTGCCCCTGCCCGTCCCGCCTCACATGCCGGGCGCCCTCGCCCGCCCCGCCGAGCCTCGAGCTCCCACGGGCTCGCCGTCGCCGCCTCGCCTCATCGCCGTCGCCCTGCCCCCCCCCGTCCGCCCAGCCTCTCGCCTTTGCCTCACATGAGTGAGCCGCCTCTTTTTTATTTCTTTAATTTTTTCATATATATATATAATGTTTAAGCTCTTTTTATTTTTATGCTCTATTTTTTATGTTTTAATTTTTTGTTCATATGTGATGTATATGTGTATGTGGCTATAATGTATATGTGTATGTGAACAATGCAAAGGATAGTTTTTAGAAAATTAGGATTTTTTCTGTTCATAGATTTTTTTGGTGATATTAATTATTGTAAATATGCAAATGTTTGTATATTCATATGAACAATGAATTAGGAAATACTACTTCATGTATTTTTAAGAAGGAAGAAGAAGAAAAAGAATGAGAGGAAAAAGGAAATAAGAAGAGGAAGAAATGAGAAGAAGAGGGGAGAGGAAGAAGAGGAGAAATAAACAAGAAGAAAAAAAAAGAAGAAAAAGAGGAGGAGAAGAAGAAAGGGATAGAGGAGAAGAAGAAAAAATAGAAAAAAAAATTCTATTTTTTCTTCTTCTCCTCTATTCTTTTCTTCTTCTCCTCTTTTTTTTTCTTCTTCTTTTTCTTCTTCTTCTTCCTTCTTCCTTCTTCCTCTTTTCTTCCTTTTCCTTATTTTCCTTTCTCGAGGGATAAGAAGAAAAAGAAGAGGAGAAGAAGAAAGAAAGGAATAGAGGAGAAAGAAGAAACTTTGACACGAGGGGGGGTACCGATACCCCCTCCCCGATAACATTATTTTCCCATGTATATGTATGTTGCGTCGTTGTCGATATAACGAGGGTGTCGAGGATCGCCAAGGGGTCGGGGGTCGGGAACTGGGGTTGAGGGTCGAGGTCGTTAAGGGGTCAAGGGTCGAAGGTTTCAGGGTCGAGGGTTCCTATAGTGTCAAAGTATTGAAGAAATCCATGGCTTCACCATTAGCCGTAAGTAACCATGGCATGATGGTACGAAGTCCTCCAAAGTTATTCTGGAATGGAGTCCTGGATAGGATAATTTGCCTATTTGTGCGAATCTCAGCAAAGGCCTTTCAAATAACGATATTCGGAAGGTTCTTGCTGAACTTTGTACCAAAAAGCGAATTATCCTATCTGGGACTCCGTTCCAAATTAACTTTGGAGAGCTTGCACCATCATGCACCTCACATTACTTAATGATGAAGACATGGTTTTGTTGAATCCTTTGACACTAGGCAACCTCCCGACCCTCGGCGATCCTCGACCCTTGACCTCGACCGCTCGGCGATCCACGACCCTCTACCCTATCGGCGGGCCGATGCCCACGTCACTTGTGGGACATAGATGTAGTGTTCAACGCCAACCCCTCCCGATAGCTTCAACACGTGTGGGGGGTCGATATTACCCTCCTTGAAGCGTTCTCGAGGCCACCCCTAACCCTTGAAGCGTTGTCGAGGCCACCCCAAACCCTAGAGAAGCAGCCACGAGGCCGGTAATATGATTCCTTATTGTGATTAGCTAGCTAGTTCTCGCTTGCCACTAATATATCCATATCTGTCATGTTTGAATAATAATTGTCATGTTGTAAATATTTGTAGAAACTATGGACACCCCCGAGACGAAGCACAAGAAGCGTTGTTGAGGGACATAATCGCACAAGGAAGTGATGCCGTCGCTTCGTTGATGTTTCTCAACGACAATGATGGTCTGGAAGGAGAGGGTGAAGAAGCTGCTGGCTATGATTTACATGGCTCCAATGACCCAATGCCGGTGCAAGAAGGAGAGGGTGAAGAAGTAGACCGTGAGGACGGCTCCGGTGATCACCAAACCGAGTCCGGCCAGGTATATATATTAGTTAAGCCTGTCTTGACTAGCTCTCGCCTTTTGTTTTGGTATGTACACATATTAATTAACTCTCGTCTTTGTTCTTTTTTCTAGCCCTCCGGATCGAGCACAACTTCGGTAAAGAGACGAGGCCCGAAGAAAAAGTTGAGCTCGGATGAAAAGTTTGAGATCATACAAATCGCGCGGACGGCCAACCGATTGAACCCTCCCCGACAAAGAAGGTATTTGTTGCTTAGTGCGGGGTTCTGGTTAGGGACAAGATCCCGATCAGCATCCACCAATGGTATAAGCCTAAGAACGAAGACCCTGAGGCGTCTTATGTCAATGATATGCAGAAAAATGATCTTTGGACTGAGCTGAAGTCAAATTTTACCCTACCGCTAGAGGATGATCCGGAGAAGCCAGTAATAGAGCCATTAATCAAGTCTTTTGCTCTTAAGAAGATGGCAGAACTATTCAGGAATTGGAAGAAAGAACTCAATACGTATGTCGAAAAAAATGAGACACCAGAATTCAAGGGCAAATATGAGAAGATTAGAGATGACTGGCCCGCATTTGTGGCCTACAAGACATCGGAAAAGAGTAAAAAGATGTCGCTGACAAACAAGAGAAATGCTGCAAATAAGAAGCTTCACCATCGCACGGGGTCAGGTGGCTACCTCGTAGCCCGACCTAAGTGGGCCAAGGCTGAGAATGATCTGCTTGATAAAGGGATCGAACCAGAGACAATGAACTGGCCAGACCGTTGCTGGACTTGGTTCTTCGGGGCCGGCGGATCCTTGGACCCTATAACAGGGAAGTGCATTTGGACGGACGAACAATTGGACATACCAGTCAAGAGGCTTCAGCAATATATCGAAGCAAAGGCAGCAAGGGAAGTTCGTTCCGCATGTAGAAGGATCGAGCTCACAATGGCCCTCGGGAATCTCGAGGCACCACAGGACGGACACGAGGCACGCCTGCTCGCTTTCGTGGAAGGCTGGATTTCCGGACGCAGGGGGTTACAAAACCCATGAGAGGAGGAAGAAACTAGAGCAGAGCCAAATGCAGGAGCTGCACGAAAGGGTAATGGGGCTAGAGGAACGAGTAGAGGAACGAGAAGCAGCAGATCGCAGCAAACGACCTGCCGAAGCTTCCCCCGAAGCTACCCCGCCATCTCAGCGGAGACGCAGCGTGGCGTCCACCGAGCTGCGTCAGCCAGAGCAGCATGCTTTGATCGGCTCCTCGCCAGCTATCCCGTGGATGCTATCACGGATGCTGAAAATTGCCACCTTATGGCGCAATGGAGCAATTTGAAGGTCAAGGCGGTTGTTGGCTCTGTTTATCCTACTAAACCCGACTCAACTTTTCACCGCCGGCCGATTCTGGAAGGATATGCTAAGGTGATGGTCGATGAAATAACGGAGGATTTGAGGACCTCGGCTTGACCACCCTACCGGTGAAGGGGAGTATCGGCTGGGTTCTCGCTCAAGACTCCATGCCTATGGCGGAAGCATGTCATCAACCTTCCGAACTGACGCCTCCGCCTCCTCCTCCTCCTCCGGCGAAGTCAGGGCACTCCGCCTCCTCCACCGCCTCCTCCGGGCGAGTGACGATCGTGGCACTCGGCCGGCTCCTTCTTCGGCGCTGCGTGGCGGCACTCCGCCTCCTTCTCCGCTGCACCGGCGCGCCGAGCAGCCAACCTCCTCCTTCTCCGCCTCGCCAGAAGGGCGGAAGAGACCCGCCCGCCGCTCGGCTGCTCCGGTAGCGTCGTAGTCCTTCTCCTCCGGCTCGTAAGCAAGGAAAGAAGACATCCGCTCCGTCTACTCTGCCGGGCGTCTAGCGTACAGCCAAAGGCGGGAGGAGATACAGATTCGGTCCTTCTCTCAAGACTCGGAGAAGTTACTGCATCTGAGAGGAGCGAGGAGGAAAACGCGAAGATCGCCAGACCGAAGTGGATGAATGGTTTCAAGGGTTGAAAGCAAAGAGACATCCACCTCCGAAGGAGAAGGGAGATCTGGTGAAAGCGAAGCGCACTCTGGCTGCCCTGGCAAAACCACCCAAGTCTCCGCCGAAAGGCAACTATGAGCACATTATTGGAAAGGCATTTGCCAAAGCGGAGAGGTCGGGAAGTACTGTCAGTGATCAAAGGATGAAAGAACCACGAGCTGGGAAACAAATTGCCCAGCTCGGTGAACAAGCGAAGTAATCGTGCCCCCCGCTCAAGGTGCCTGCTAGCGACATCGTCGATCCGAGGATGGTGCCCGGTTATGGCAATCCTGCAGATTACCTGCCCGACGATGTACATCATGATTTTTTGGAGGTGCAGATACAAAGATACGAGTACGGGAAGCCTCTCACAAAGATGAAAGTTCTCTATCAACGATGATGCGAAGATTGCATGATTGGTACATGGAAACCTGCAAAGAGTCCGAGGGGAGGAGTACTTTGTATGTGAGAGTTAAAATGGAGCATGACCTACTTGGAATTGATCTGTTGCCTATTCCATTTGAGGAGTTCTTTAATTTTTTCAATCTTTTGGCCCTCGATAAAGCTACGGTCACCTCCTACTGTCTGTAAGTAGTACTACTCCTGTCATTAAGTCTCTATATAACTCAGCCCTTTCATTGCATGTATTTATAATTATCCTCACTATATTAGGAAGATTGAAGATCGCCGAATTGAAGAAAAGACAAGTGGGTGATATTGGGTTCATTAACACATATCTCATAGATAAATCTGAGGTCGAATTTCGTAAAGAAAATACCAAGGCCAACTTGCTACAATCGTTGGTAATAAATGAACACAAAGATATAATACTCTTTCCTTACAACTTCAAGTAAGTGTTACTGTCTTGTGGCATATTCGGTTTCCTTATTAGTCCAGAGTTATAGTAATGTAATATTGATGAGTTATGCATGTGTGCGCAGCTACCACTATATTCTCCTAGAGATTGAGCTTGAGAAGGAGTAGTAACTGTCTTAGACTCCAAGCTTAAAAGATCCCAAGGAGTATGCGGACATGACTGAAATGCTCGAGAAGTAAGTTAAATCGATCATTATCCACCATATCAGCAACTTTGTTCGTTTATGATATCAAGTAATTGTTTTCTTTGTATGGCAGGGCTTGGAGAAAATTCACCAAAAGCTCCGGACTACCTAAGAAGCTGCAATTTAGACACCAAAGTAAGTACTATATAGTAGCATATTCCACGCATCTCCTAGTGATTCAAGCGCTTAGTTTCATCAATACCATTTAGCATGCTTGCTAATTATCAGTTTGATTGACCTCTATTTCTTGTAAAGTGGTTGTGGCAGGAACAAGGGAATGATTTCGTGGATACTACGCTTATGCAGTCCATCCAACACGACACTGTGAGCGGGCTACTCCGACAAACAATATGAAGTGCGTAAATAAAAATATTCACAATTTTATTTTATTACCATCATTTGTGTTGAGTTTCATTCATTCATATATATATATATATATGTATTGACCCCTTTCTTAAAATTAGATGTTTCGTTGCGGGATGAACTCCTAGCACCAGATCGCATGCGAGCAATTCAAGAGGAATTAGCGGCATTCTTTCTTGACTACGTGATCGCTGAAGACGGAGAATACTGTGTGGACCACGCGTCCGTATGTTAGGAGATTATATATTTGTAAAAGATAATTATTGTATATATGTAGCAGTGCGCCGAGAACTTGTTGTTCGACCAATCTCTCGGAGAAGGAGAGGTGGTCGATATCACTTCTCTCTCTGTATGCATATATTTTCATGACGATCTTCTGTTTGCTTAATTACTAGCTAGCTAGCGTGTCTAGCTAGTCCTCTCTATACGTATGTATAGTACGTAGCGTCGACCAAGCACGGACAAAAGAGAGGACACTTTTCTCTATTAATTAGCTAGCTATAGCACAATATATGAAACACCCCAAAACCCCCCAAACCCGGCCCCCTTTAAAAAAAACAAAAACCACAGCCATAGAAATGCTGACGCGTGGATGCCTATTGGTCCCGGTTGGTGCCACCAACCGGGACCAAAGGCCCTCCTGCCTGGGCTCGGCGGACAGGCCACGTGGAGGCCCATCAGTCCCGGTTCTGGATTGAACCGGGACTAAAGGGTCAGGGCATTAGTACCGACCCTTTAGTCCCGGTTCATGAACCGGGACTAAAGGCCCTCACCAACCGGGACTATAGGCCCTTTTTCTACTAGTGACAGAGCTGCACGGCATAGTAGAGCTTGTCCTGAGCGGGAGATATGAGCACTGCCCCAGCCCCAGCGCCCTATCTGGAGAACGCTCCATCAAAGTACATGACCCAACCTTCTGTCGCTTCGCTTCCTTGGGAGAGGGATCGATCCTCGCCGGCCCTGAGGCCCGGTGCTTCTGTCCATGCGGCCACGAAATCTGCCAGCGAGGCCCCCTTGATGACTCTGGTCGTGCTGAACTCGAGTTGGAATGCTTGCAGCTCAATGTTCCACTCGGCGACCCTTCCGGCCGAGTTGGGGCTCCTGAGCACCCTCTCCAGGGGGTATGCTGAGACAACCTTGATTGGATGACCCTGGAAGTAGTGCCGCAGCTTGCGCGAAGCCACCAACAGCGCGAGGAGGAGCTTCTGCGGCATGGGGTACCGTGCCCTCACATCCCGTAACACTGTGCTGACGAAGTACACCGGGTCCTTGACAAGGCTAGGGGCATCGGTGCTGGTGGCGTCTTCCGGAAGTTGTGGTGCCTCCCGAGGTGACGGCGCCTCCGGAAGCTGGGTGCTTGGATGGAGGCCTCTCCCGCCCTTGGTGTGCTCTGCTGCGACGGCTGATCTTCTTCCGTTGTGGTGCTAGTTTCCGCGAGTTCCTTCTGATTCGGCCTTGCCTTAGCTCGGGTGGCCGCCGTGGTTTTGGCCTGTCGCTCCTCCCTAACTGCCACCAGGGCTGCGCTAGCGGAGTAGGGAGTGGCGGCGAGGTAGAGTACCAAGGGCTCCTGAGGGCGCGGGGCCACCATCACTGGAGGGCTGGTCAGGTACCTCTTGAGGTCTTGGAACGCTTTGTCGGCCTCTTCAGTCCATTCGAAGGGCCCCTTTTTCTTCATCAGCTGGAAGAAAGGCAGCGCCCGCTCCCCCAATCGGGAGATGAACGGCCCAGCGTCGTGACGCGCCCCGTGAGATTCTGCATTTCCCTGAGGGTCTTTGGTGGGCTCATGTCCTCAACTGCCTTGACCTTTTCTGGGTTGGCCTCGATGCCTCGGTGGGACACGAGGAAGCCCAGGAGCTTGCCCGAGGGAACTCCAAACACACACTTCTCCAGGTTGAGTCACAGGCTCACTGCGTTGAGGCTCGCAAAGGTTTCTTCCAGGTCTTGTATCAAGGTCTTGGCCTTGCGAGACTTCACCATGATGTCGTCGACGTAAGCCTCCACATTCTTCCCGAGCTGTGGGCCCAAGGTGATGTGCACGAGCCGCTGGAAGGTTGCCCCCGCGTTGCGCAGCCCGAATGACATGCATGTATAGTAGTACACTCCACACGGGGTTAAGAAGGCCGTCTTTTCCACGTCTTCCTCCGCCATCTTGATTTGGTGATACCCGGAAAAGGCTTCCAAGAAGCATAACAGGTCACACTCGGCGGTGTAATCGACGATCTGGTCGATGCGAGGGAGCGGGAACGGATCCTGCGGGCATGCTTTGTTGAGGTTGGTGAAGTCGACACACATGCGCCTTTTCCTCCCTTCTTTGGCACCACCACGGGGTTGGCCAGCCAACTGGGTATCGGACCTCGCGAATAACCCCCGGCTTCTAGCCATGGGTCTCTTGGATGATGAAGGCTTGCTTTTCAGTGGACTTTCTTCTCGCCTTCTGCTTCACAGGACGCACGTTGGGGCACACGTTGAGGTGGTGCTCGATTACGCCCCGTGGGATCCCCGCCAGCTGATCGGGCTCCCAGGCGAACACCTTCTTGTTCGCAC
This sequence comes from Aegilops bicornis, assembly GCA_021605145.1. Classification (NCBI taxonomy): domain Eukaryota; kingdom Viridiplantae; phylum Streptophyta; class Magnoliopsida; order Poales; family Poaceae; genus Aegilops; species Aegilops bicornis. The sequence goes on along the minus strand of CM038669.1, from coordinate 605,867,956 downwards.
ACAGGAAAATGACCAGGGCTTCCTCCTGTCCGGGCTCGAGGTTGGCGCCTATGGTGAAGGTGGCGTTTGTGGACCCGTCCTCATCGACAAGTATCTGCTTGGTCTCCGCCTTGTCTTGAGTGAACAACTGCTTCTTCTTGGTCGGCACAGCCCCTTGGCCTTGAGGGCTTCAGACGGGCGGGCTGCGCTGCGGCCGCCGTCTTGAGGGTGAGCCTGAGCGCTCGCAGCACACCTTCAGTATCCCCGGGCACGGTGAGGACGCCGCTGCTCCCAGGCATCTTCATGAGGTTGTACCCCGGGTGGGTTGCGGCCATGAATTTGGCCAATGCTGGATAGCCAAGGATGGCATTGTAGGGGAGGCCGATGGGGGCGATGTCGAAGTCAACCAGTTCCGTGCGGAAGTTGTCGTAGGTGCCGAAGGTCACCGGGAGCCGGATTTGCCCCAAGGAGCTGGATGACCCTCCCCACGCCTAAAACGGCCGGTTGGGCTGCAGCAGCTCTGGAGTCTGTGAGAGGAGGTTGAAGGCCTCGGCCGAGAGTACGTTGAGGTCGGCGCCGCCCGTCGAGGGTCTGTGACGGCAACTGGCAGATGGTGGGTGTGCGAGCATGGGGAGCGCACCCGAGCCGGCCGAGTTGGTGGGGTGGTCCCGAGGTCGAAGGTCAGCCCGCCGACGCGGCCGTCGCCCGAGGGAGCCCTCGCCGCGTGGAGGCGGCGCCGACCCGGCAGACGTAATGTCTTGACATGGCGGCTGGAAGGCGGCGCCGCGAGCCGCCAGAGGGCCGCGACGACCGGAGGAACCGGCGCGACGGGGCGGGTGATGAGGAAGCTGCGCGGCTCCTCCCCAGAGGTCGCCAAGGAGCGCAGGAACGATGCTTGCTGCCCATTCCCCGCCGGGCCGGTGGCGGTGTTGACAGCGGGCGGTGAGGAACGACGAGGGCGCCCGCCGTCGGAAGCCGTCTGGGCGACATGGGAGGCGAGGGTGGCTCGGCGCTCGGCGCGAGCCCGACGAGCGTCAGACATGGTTGCGGCGGTCGGGGAAGAACGAGGCGACGGAAGGCAGATTCCGGCGCACCCCTACCTGGCGCCAAATGTCGGATTTCGGGTCCCGGCAGACCCTTGAGATTCGAACACTGGGGTGCGCCCGCAGATCCAACCCTCCACCCTCTCGCACCTCGCCGAATCGCTGGGACCTAAACTACTAAATGGAACAGCACTAGAGACACGAGATTTATACTGGTTCAAGCCACCATTGTGGTGTAATACCCTACTCCAGTGTGTGGTGTGGTGGACTGCCTCTTGGGCTGATGAGGAACAATACAAGGAAGAACAGCCTCGCGAGGATCTGTTCTTGGCGGGTGCGATGAACTGCTAGGTGGTGTTCAGTCGCTCTAGCTATTGGTTTCTTGATGAGGATTCGGCTCTCTCCGCCCTGGGGGTGGCTAATCCTATTTATAGGCAAAGGCCCAGGGCCTCTTCCCAAATATTGAGCGGGAAGGGCGCCAACAATTGGCCATTTTGAAGGGGAACAGCAGGTACACTTATCCTGACTAAAGTTGGGCCTCGCCTGCAAAAGGCTCTGGTGATGACGCCTGCTTGGGCTCCACGATGACTCCCTTCCAGCCGTTGGGCTGGGATTGGTCTTGTTGCACCGAAATGGATGCCCTTGCTTGATACTCTCGCCTGCGCTTGCTCCCTTTGCACCAAAGGGGAAAGGAGGACACTACGCGGGCTGGCGCCCGACTGGCGCCCTTGGTCGTTATGGCTTGCGTCATGGGCACCTCACGAGGTACCCTGCCTTGAACTCTCCACCTCCTCATGAGCCAGCCTGACGAGGCCATGCCTGAGGAAGCTCCTTGTCGTCCGCCCCGCGAGGCTTGGCCCCTCGCAAGGGTCTTGAGCTTGCATTGATGAAGATGGGCCGTGCTGGGCCTCCTTCGAGCCACGCCGCAGGCCACAGGCAGACAAGTCTGGGGACCACCATTCCCAGAACGCCGACAAGAAGAAACCGTGTCGAAAGGCTTTGGCGACGAGTGCTCTTGAGGCCGCATGGTGGCCGCACTCGCCTTGATGTATGTCTTTGAGAATTGCCTGGCCTTGCTCTGGCTCGACGCAATGCTGGTAGACACCAGTGACGCTGCGCCTGACTAGCTCTCTGTTGACTATGGTGTAGGCTGTCGCTCGGTGTTGTACTTGCCGAGCCAAGATTTCATCGGTTGGCAGCTCTTTGCTCACTAGGAACTTGAGGATGGGCTGGGCCCATGAGGGTGCTGCTATTTCTTCAACTGCCAGTACTGCGACTTGGACGAGGGCGGCTGGGCTGGGAGGCGGCGGGCTGGAGTCCGCGACCGCTTGCTGGATTGATGAATTCCCCGGGCCGACTGGTGCAGTCCCCGGGCCGAGCTCTGGAGTCTTCAGACTGGTCGCCGCAGTCCCCGGGCCGGGTTCTGAAGTCCCCGGGCCGGCTTCGACTGCGGCATTCTTGGAGCCATCTGTAAAAATTCTCGTGCCGTCTGCTGGGGCCCTTGAGTCGGACCCGACTTCTTCGGGGGGAGCCAGCACAAAGATGGAGTCTGATTCTGGTGAAGGCTTGACAGACGGCTTGAGGAGACGCTGAAGGGCGACGCCGGATGGTATTGCTTGGCGGGTGGAGCCGATTCGTGCCAGGGTGTCTGCTTGGTCGTTGTCATTTCTTGGCACGTGAAGGAACTCGCACCCTCGAAATATCCGCTGAGTTCTGTACAAGGAAACGGTAGCTTCGCCATGTTTGCATCTTTGGCGCCCCAATCGCTGATGACTATCGGACCACTAAATCGAGTCGCCATAACACGTGATCCGCGAATGCCAAGTTCTTTGCCAAGCCGGAGCCCATGAATGAGCGCCAGATTCGGGCGACGTTGTTGGAGGCGGCGAAATGGATCTGCAGCGCATATTTGAGCTTGTCGCCTTTGGTGGAAGTGAGGACAACGCCGGCTCCCAAGCCGGTGCGCATCTTGGAGCCATCGAAATGCATCCGCCAATGGGTGGAGTCGGGCGCTGGCGGCAGGTACTGGGTCTCGGCCCAGTCGACGAGGAAGTCGGCCAGCATTGCGACTTGATGGCGAAAAGGGGCTGGTAGTAGATGGTGTAGGGAGCCAGCTCTATGGCCCATTTGGCCACTCGGCCAGAAGCATCTCGGCTTCCGATGATCTCGGCTAGTGGGGTTGTGCAAACCACAGTGATTGGATGCTCTTGAAAGTAAGGCTTCAACTTCTTGGCGGCAAAGTGCACGCCGTAGCACATCTTCTGGTAGTGGGGGTAGTTCTGCTTGGAGGTCGACAATACTTCGCTCAGGTAATATACCGGTCTCTGGACAGGTAGCGCCTTGCCTTCCTCCTTGCGTTCAACTACAATGACTGTGCTGACTACCCGGCTGGTGGTGGCAATGTACAGGAGCATGGGCTCTTTAGGAGTCGGGGCCGCCAGCACAGGGGGAGTAGTCAACTTTTTCCTCAACTGGAGAAAAGCTTCGTCCGCCTTGTGACAGGCGGCGCAAGGGCTGCCTGACGGGCTTCACATCAGATCGGACATGTAACTTGTGCTCGGCGAATTCCGTCGGTACACCTGGCATGTCTTTAGGGGACCATGCGAAAATGTCTCGATTCTCACGGAGGAAATCGACGAGCTCGCCTTCCTATTTGCTGTCAAGGTTTGCACCTATGACAGCGTACCTCTCTGGGTGCTCCGGGTCCAAGGGCATCTTCTTCGTTTCTTTGGCTGGCTTGAACGAACCCTCAGCTTCCGACTCCTTGGGGTTGGGCGATGTCTCGGGCTGCTTGCCAGCCATCGCCACAACCCGATCAAGAGGCCGCTTCTCAGCTGCGATCACCAGGGACTCGGCTGGCCGACTGCTTTCAGCCGTGCAAGCGGACGACTTTCTGTAGTCGTCGGCTATGGTCAGAATCCCCTTGGAACTCGGCATCTTCATCTTGAGGTAGGCGTAGTGGGGGACCGCCATGAACTTGGCCAAACAGGTCGGCCAAGCAACGCATGGTACGGACTTTCGAGGTCCACCACTTCAAACCAAACTGGCTCTCGGCGGAAATGATCTTTGTCTCCAAAGAGGACATCTATCAGGATCTTGCCGATTGGTGAGCACGAAAGGCCAGGTACAATGCCGTGGAACACAGTCCGACTGTTCTGAAGCTGTCTTTGCTTGATTCCTAACTTCTCCATGGTATCCTTGTACAGGATGTTGATGCTACTGCCTCCGTCTACCAGCACTCGCGAGGAGCGAGCGGCCCGCCTATCTGTGGCAAAGGTTGCACCCAAGACCAGGGCGTAGGAGCCCGGACTCGGCATCACCTCTGGGTGATCAGCTCTACTCCAACTAATAGGCTTCTCGGACCAGTGCATGAACTCTGGAGTATCTGATGCTACTGCATTCACCTCTTACTACTGCAGCCGCCTGCTGCGTTGACCGTCAGCCACACTGGTGAACACCACATAGGCTCCGTGCTCTTCTGGGTACTCATCTTGTATCGCTAAGGCCGACCGGCTCGACAGCCGCTGGGCGACGGTGGAGGCGGCGGCCCAAAGAAAGGGGGAGGCAGGAGGCCGTCTCCCTTGGCGATCTGGTGAGCGGTGGCACTTCCGGTGGTGTGGTTTGACGGCCAAGGCCGCTGTGGAACTTGAGGGGCCATCTAGAGTCTGCTTGTAAGAGAAGGCCGGCAACCAGTTGGACTTTCCGCCTTTACAGCCGCTTGGTCGGGGCTGCCCTCCCGGCTGTCGGTTCGATCACCGCAACCTGCCGCTGTGGGGCCTTGCGCCATGATCGCTTACATTGTTGTCGCGGGCTGGCGTCTCCAGCCGGGCTTCCTAGAAGCCTGAGGGGTCACTTTGTCGGTCGCACTAACTTGAATCTCCGCCTTCATGGAGGAGTCGGCTGTGGCGTACTTGTCTGCTATGATCAGCAGCTCGTCGAGGGTCTCCGGCTCGTCGCAGAGGAGCTTGTGCTTGAGGAGGGTGCCTTCTCTGCACCCGGCAGTGAAGTACTCGATAGCCTGCACCTCGTGCACGCCCTCGCAGGAGTTCCGAAGCTCGGCCCAGCGCGTGAGGTAGTCGCGAGTTGCCTCGTTGGGGCCTTGCACGCACAAGGAAAGCTGGAAAGGTTTGGGAGGTCGCTTGTACGTGCTTGTGAAGTTGCGGACGAAGGCTACGGTGAAGTCGACCCAGCTGTTGATGCTGCGGGGCTTCAGGCTGTTCAACCATGTCCGGGCCGTGCCCTGGAGCATGAGTGGAACATACTTTACGGCAACACGCTTGTTGCCGTTCGCTATGTTGACAGCCGTGGAGTAGTCAACCAGCCAGTCTTCCGGCTTTATGGAGCCAGTGTACTTGGTCGTATCTCGGGGGAGAGTGAACCCTTTGGGAAAGGGCTCGTCTCGGATGCGAGGTCCGAAACAGGGCTGACCCAACTCATCTTCTTCTTCCAGCGCCAGGGATCGGTGGAGTCGATCGATCCGGTGGCGGGCGTCATTTTCTCCGACTCCCTCTCAGCGGCCAAGGAGGTCGCCGAGAGTCGGATGCTCGACGGGTGGCGGGGAGACTCTCCTTTCTTTGCAAGGAGGAGGGGGCAGATAGTCGTCCCGCTGTTCCACTACTCTTGGGTGGCCGTCTTGGTCGCGCTCGAAGGTGATGTGAGTCCGACTATGGCTGACAGCCGGATCCTTGTTTTTTCTTCCGCGGACACCGCCAGTCGGTGTCTGAGACGTCGCGCCTTGATCTCGGCGGGGAGGCAGGTCGTCGTTTCGTTGTTGCGGCGCCTCCGTGCAGCAGCCGGCTTCGTTCTGTGCGGCAGCCGCGTCGAGGAGCTGCTGGACTCACTCCGTCATCAGGCGGTGTTCTTCACCCTCGAAGTTGTCTAGCTCGTCCGCCGCCGCCTGGGCGGCGCGGATGTTCTCCGCAGGCGTGGTGTACACAGGGCGATTGGCCCTGAACAGGTTGGCGATGGCCACGCCGCGCTGCTGGACCGCGCCTAGGCGGCTAGGCCTGTGGGCCGGGCGAGCCGCCCACGCGCGATCCATCTCACGCTGGTAGGCTTCTGACAAGCGTCTCATGCTTGCCAGCTTCTTCGCGCCTTGGACGAGATGAAGGTGGCGCGCCTCCAGCGTCTCGGCGTCAGCGTCTTCCGGAATAGGCGCGGTCAGGTCTTGCAGAGCCACGTCGAGTGGGTCATGATCTCCTTCGTCGGAATGCTCGCCATGACCGATGACGAGCACCTCTGTGACGGTGCTTCTGCCGCTCTCCGCGCGAGGGAGCGGCTCGTCGTAGACCACCACGTTGGTGGGGAACGCGTCGAGCCTACGGACTCCAAGTCCGCGGCAGGCTCACCGGCGATGTGGAGTTGGTCAAGGAGGCCCGCGAGGAGGCTCTCGGGGGCGCCCGTGCCTGCATCGGATGTAGGCTCGTCGGAGAGGCGAACCTCACCGACAAGTTCGGCGAGGCGGCTGGCTGCGCAAGCGATCTCAGCGCCGTGCAGTGCGTCGGCGCAGACTCCGTGTGGCGTGCCGGGCTGGCTACGCTCGCCAGGGAGAAAAAGTGTTCCTGTCCAGAGCAGGTCTCCGGACGACGGTGCACCTCACCCCACGGTGGGCGCCAAATGTCGAGGGTTGGGTGCGACATATGCCAAGGGATGGCTTATCATGGTGGGGGCGAGTAGAACGTCGTCGGTGCCTAGAAATGGGATAAGGCAAAGACATGCACGCCGGCGGATCTTACCCAGCTTTAGGGCTCTCCGTGGAGATAACACCCCTGCTACTGCTCTGCGGGGTCTCCGCATGATCACTATGGCAAAGTGGGTACAAGGTTGCTCCTTGAGCTGTTCGGGGTGAGGAAGGAGAAGGGCATGGCTAGCTCTCCTCTTCCCTCTATGTGTGTCTAAAACTATCAGCGTCCAACCCTTTGCATTGGTGCCCCGGGGGGTTTATATAGGCCTACCCCCCGGGGGTACAATGGTAATCCGGCTGGGCGCGGGTCCCGGCCGTCTGTCTCTCAGGCCGCCGTCTTCTCCGGCGACATTGGGGCCCGCCGGCCCAGTGCGCTTGACGGGCCCGGCATGGAGCCGACAGGCCTTGTCCGCCGCCGGCAGGTCTTGCCGGCTACGGATTACTGTAGCCGTGCCTCTAATGACGCTGGCTTGGTCATGGGGTCAACAGCGTTGCCGCCCTTGCCGAAGCGATCACCGTTGCCATTCCCCGCCTTGTCTGGTTAATGGCGACGGGGCCCGTGGGAGGGCTAGCGGACTTCGGGGCCGACTCCCAACGGGTCCGTCTTGTGGCGCTCTCGCCGTCTTCGTACTTCGCCGACAGCGGGTCCCGCTATCTCGGCTCGCATGACAGACAGGCCGTCGTGGGCACAGGGCGCCGCCCACGGGGGCTGATGTCAGGGCTGGCATGGCAACAGTGCTGCGCCGGATGGAGATCTCCGTTGGTACTGCGCACTGTGGCCATGCCTGCCCTTCATGAACGGGGCAGGAATGGGCCACACGGTGGCCGTACCCCGTCCCGTCCATTATTGCGAAGGCAGGAGGTGGTCGGAGTCGCGGGCCGACTCCCCATAGGCGGCTTCTCTGGAAGCCGTCAGTTAGGAGTCGCCTTATCTCGAAGTCGTCCCTGGGACTTGGCCGTGAGGGGAAGTCGGCGGCCTTGCCGCTGGCTCTCGAAAAGCTGCTCTTCATCTTGGGGTCTTAAGGGGCGCAGCCTGCCCCGATGTCTTGAAAGGTTCGGGGGCTCTAGTTAGCCTACCCGTGGCCCATTACTCCGACAAAGTAGCACCATGTTCTTCATATAGAGAGTCTCATTTGTTGTCACTTTCATATACTAGTGGGAATTTTTCATTATAGAACTTGGCTTGTATATTCCAATGATGGGCTTCCTCAAAATTCGCTAGGTCTTCATGAGCAAGCAAGTTGGATGCACACCCACTAGTTTATTTTGTTGAGATTTCATACATTTATAGCTCTAGTGCATCCGTTGCATGGCAATCCCTACTCCTCATGTTGACATCAATTGATGGGCATGTCCACATCCTGTTGATTAGCCTTGTTAACATGAGACTTTATTCTTTTTTGTCTTCTCCACACAACCTCCATCATCATATTCTATTCCACCGATAGTGCTATATCCGTGGCTCACGCTCATGTATTATGTGAAAATTGAAAAAGTTTGAGATTGCTAAAGTATGAAACAATTGCTTGGCTTGTCATCGGGGGTGTGCAAGATGAGAGCATTCTTGTGTGACGAAAATGGAGCATGACCAAACTATATCATTTAGTAGGGATAAACTTTCTTTAGCCATGTTATTTTGAGAAGACATTATTGCTTTGATTAGTATGCTTGAAGTACTACTATTTCTTATGTCAATATGAAATTTTATTTTGAATCATTTGGATCTGAACATTCATGCCACAATAAAGAAAATTACATTGAGAATTATGCTATATAGCATTCCACATCAAAAATTATGTTTTTATTATTTACCTACTCGAGGACGAGCATGAATTAAGCTTGGGGATGCTTGATACATCTCCAATGTATCTATAATTTTTGATTGTTCCATGCTATTATATTACCTTTTTTGGATGTTTACGGGCTTTACTTTACACTTTTATATCATTTTTGGGACTAACCTACTAACCGGAGGCCCAGCCCGAATTGCTGTTTTTTTGCCTATTTCTGTGTTTCGAAGAAACTGAATATCAAACGGAGTCCAAACGGAATGAAACCTTCGAGCGATCTTTTTAGAACAAACGTAATCCAGGCGACTTGGATTGGAAGTCAAGCAACAACGGAGGAGGCCACGAGGGTGCCCGACGCGCCCCCCACCCTCGTGAGCCCCTAGAGCGTCCACCGACCTACTTCTTCCTCCTATATATACCCACGTACCCCGAAAACATCCAGGAGCACCACAAAAAAGTATTTCCACCGCCGCAACCTTCTGTATCCGCGAGAACCCATCTTGGAGCCTTCGCCAGCGCTCGCCGGAGGGGGAATCGACCATGGAGGGCCTCTACATCATCTCCAAGGCCTCTCAGATGAGTTTTGAGTAGTTTACCACAGACCTTCGGGTCCATAGTTATTAGCTAGATGGCTTCTCTCTCTTTGAATCTCAATACAAAGTTCTGCTTGATCTTCTTAGAGATCTATTCGATATAAATCTTTTTGCGGTGTGTTTGTCGAGATCCGATGAATTGTGGGTTTATGATCAAGTTTATCTATGAGAAATATTTGAATCTTCTTTGAATTCTTTATTTGTCATTAAGTTATCTTTGCAAGTCTCTTCGAATTATCAGTTTGGTTTGGCCTACTAGATTGATTTTTCTTGGAATGGGAGAAGTGCTTAGCTTTGGGTTCAGCCTTGCGGTGTCCTTTCCCAAAGGATGTAGGGCAAAAGGCACGTATTGTATTGTTGCCATCGAGGATAAAAAGATGGGGTTTATATCGTATTGCATGAGTTTATCCCTCTACATCATGTCATCTTTCTTAATGCGTTACTCTGTTCTTATGAACTTAATACTCTAGATGCGAGGTGAGTCGGTCGATGTGTGGAGTAATAGTAGTAGATGAAGAATCGTTTTGGTCTACTTGTCACGGACGTGATCCTATATACATGATCATGCCTAGATAATCTCATAACTATGCGCTTTTCTATCAATTGCTCGAGAGTAATTCGTTCACCCACCGTAATACTAATGCTATCTTGAGAGAAGCCACTAGTGAAACCTATGGCCCCTGGATCTATCCTTTATCATATAAGTTTTCATCTATCTTTTATTTGCATCTTTTACTTTTCAATCAATATCACTAAAATACTAAAAATATTTATCTTATCATATTATCTCTATCAGATCTCACTTTCGCAAGTGGCCGTGAAGGGATTGACAACCCCTTTATTGCGTTGGTTGCGAGGTTCTTGTTTGTTTGTGTAGGTGCGTAGGACTTCTGAGGATCCTCCTACTGGATTGATACCTTGGTTCTCAAAAACCGAAGGAAATAGTTATGCTACTTTGCTGCATCACCCTTTCCTCTTCAAGGAAAACCAACGCAATCTCAAGACGTAGCAGGGATCCATGTGTGAGAACAAAGTGTGGACTTTGGTGGACTAGCCCGATGATCGGCAAGCCATATAAAATAATAGGATCTTTAAGAAGAAGACCAACGCAGACGGTAATGTTACTATTTTACAAAGCTCGACTTGTTGCAAAAGGTTTTCGACAAGTTCATGGCGTTGACTACGATGAGACTTTCTCACCCGTAGTGATGCTTAAGTTTGTCCAAATCATGTTAGCAATTGCTGCATTTTATGATTATGAAATTTCGCAAATGGATGTCAAAACTGCATTCCTGAGTGGATTTATGGAAGAAGAGTTGTATACGATGTTGTTGGAAATATGCCCTAGAGGCAATAATAAAAGGATTATTATTATATTTCTTTGTTCATGATAATTGTCTTTTATTCATGCTATAATTGTATTATTCGGAAATCGTAATACACATGTGAATACATACACCACAACATGTCCCTAGTGAGCCTCTAGTTGACTAGCTCGTTGATCAACAGATAGTCATGGTTTCGACTATGGACCTTTGGATGTCATTGATAACGGGATCACATCATTAGGAGAATGATGTGATGGACAAGACCCAATCCTAAGCATAGCACAAGATCGTGTAGTTCGTTTTGCTAGATCTTTTCCAATGTCAAGTATTTTTTCCTTAGACCATGAGATCGTGTAACTCCCGAATACCGTAGGAGTGCTTTGGGTGTACCAAACGTCCACAACGAATCGGGTGACTATAAAGGTATACTACGGGTATCTCTGAAAGTGTCTGTTGGGTTGACACGGATCAAGATTGGGATTTGTCACTCCGTATGACGGAGAGGTATCACTGGGCCCAATCGGTAATGCATCATCATAATGAGATCAAAGTGACCAAGTGTCTGGTCACGGGATCATGCATTACGGTACGAGTAAAGTGACTTGCCGGTAACAAGATTGAACAAGGTATTGGGATACCGACGATCGAATCTCGGGCAAGTAACATACCGATTGACAAAGGGAATTGTATACAGGGTTGCTTGAATCCTCGACATCGTGGTTCATCCGATGAGATCATCGAGCAGCATATGGGAGCCAACATGGGTATCCAGATCCCGCTTTTGGTTATTGACCGGAGAGCCGTCTCGGTCATGTCTACGTGTCTCCCGAACCCGTAGGGTCCACACATTAAGGTTCGGTGACGCTAGGGTTGTAGAGATATGAGTATGCAGCAAACCAAAAGTTGTTCAGAGTCCCAGATGAGATCCCGGACGTCACGAGGATTTCCGGAATGGTCCGGAGATAAAGAATTATATATGGGAAGTCGAGTTTCGGCCACCGGGAAAGTTTCGGGGTTCACCGGTATTGTACCGGGACCACCGGAAGGGTCCCGGGGGTCCATCGGGTGGGGCCACCTATCCCGGAGGGCCCCATGGGCTGAAGTGGGAGGGGAACCAGCCCCTGGTGGGCTGGTGCGCCACCCTGGCCCCCCTCTGCGCCTAGGGTTGGGAACCCTAGGGGAGGGGGCGCCTCCACTTGCCTTGGGGGGCAAGTTTCCCCCCTTGGCCGCCGCCCCCCGTTAGAGATTCAATCTCCTAGGGCCGGCGCCCGCCTGAGGACCCTATATATAGAGGAGGGGAGGGAGGGCAGCCGCACCCTTGCATTTGGCGCCTCCCTTCCCCCTTGCTACACCTCTCCTTCCCGCAGACGCCTTGGCGAAGCCCCGCCGATCCTGCTGCATCCACCACCACGCCGTCGTGCTGCTGGATCTTCATCAACCTCTCCTTCTCCCTTGCTGGATCAAGAAGGAGGAGATGTCACGCTGACCGTACGTGTGTTGAATGCGGAGGTGCCGTCTGTTCGGCGTTAGGATCTCCGGTGATTTGGATCACGACGAGCACGACTCCCTCAACCCCGTTCTCTTGAACGCTTCCGCTCGCGATCTACAAGGGTATGTAGATGCACTCCTCTCTCTCGTTGCTAGATGAACTCATAGATAGATCTTGGTGAAACCGTATAATTTTTTTTATTTTCTGCAACATTCCCCAACAGTGGCATCATGACCTAGGTCTATGCGTAGTTCTCTATTGCACGAGTAGAACACAAATCTGTTGTGGGCGTAGATGTTGTCAACTTTCTTGCCACTACTAGTATTATTTTGCTTCAGAGGTATTGTGGGATGAAGCGGCCCGGACCGACCTTACACATACGCTTACGTGAGACAGGTTCCACCGACTGACATGCACTAGTTGCATAAGGTGGCTAGCGGGTGTCTGTCTCTCGCACTTTAGTAGGAGCGGATTCGATGAAAAGGGTCCTTATGAAGGGTAAATTGAAGTTGACAAATCACGTTGTGGTTTTTCATAGGTAAGAAAACATTCTTGCTAGAACCCTATTGCAGCCACGTAAAAGATGCAACAACAATTAGAGGACGTCTAACTTGTTTTTGCAGCAATTGCTTTGTGATGTGATATGGCCAAAAGTTGTGATGAATGATGAATGATATATTGTGATTTATGAGATCATGTTCTTGTAATAGGAATCACGACTTGCATGTCAATGAGTATGACAACCGGCAGGAGCCATAGGAGTTGTCTTAATTATTGTATGACCTGCGTGTCAATGAATTAACGCCATGTAATTACTTTACTTCATTGCTAAACCGTTAGCCATAGTAGTAGAAGTAATATTTGTCGAGCAACTTCATGGAGACACGATGATGGAGATCATGATGATGGAGATCATGGTGTCATGCCGGTGACAAAGATGATCATGGAGCCTCAAGATGCAGATCAAAGGAGCTATATGATATGTCACTACTATTTAATTGCATGTGATGTTTATTATGTTTACGCATCTTGTTTACTTAGAACAACGGTAGTAAATAAGATGATCCCTCATAATAATTTCAAGAAGGTGTTCCCCCTAACTATGCGCCGTTGCTAAAGTTCGTCGGTTCGAAGCACCACGTGATGATCGGGTGTGATAGATTCCTACGTTCACATACAACGGGTGTAAGATAGTTTTACACATGCAAAAACACTTAGGTTAACTTGACGAGCCTAGCATGTACAGACATGGCCTCGGAACACAGAAACCAAAAGGTCGAACATGAGTCGTATGGAAGATACGATCAACATGGAGATGTTCACCGATGATGACTAGTCCGTCTCACATGATGATCGGGCATGGCCTAGTCGACTCGGATCATGTAACACTTAGATGACTAGAGGGATGTCAAATCTGAGTGGGAGTTCATTAAATAATTTGATTAGATGAACTTAATTGTCATGAACTTAGTCTAAAATCTTTGCAAAAATGTCTTGTAGATCAAATGGCCAACGCTCATGTCAACATGAACTTCAACACGTTCCTAGAGAAAACCAAGCTGAAAGATGATGGCAGCAACTATACGCACTGGGTCCGAAACCTGACGATCATCCTCATAGCTGCCAAGAAAGCATATGTCCTAGAAGGACCGCTAGGTGAAGCACCCATCCCAGAGAACCAAGACGTTATGAACGCTTGGCAGTCACGTCTTGATGATTACTCCCTCGCTCGGCGACATGCTTTACAGCTTAGAACCGGGGCTCCAAAAGTGTTTTGAGCAACACGGAGCATATGAGATGTTCGAGGAGCTGAAAATGGTTTTCCAAGCTCATTCCCGGGTTGAGAGATATGAAGTCTCCGCATGATCACTATGGCAAAGTGGGTACAAGGTTGCTCCTTGAGCTGTTCGGGGTGAGGAAGGAGAAGGGCATGGCTAGCTCTCCTCTTCCCTCTATGTGTGTCTAAAACTATCAGCGTCCAACCCTTTGCATTGGTGCCCTGGGAGTTTATAGGCCTACTTCGGGGTACAATGGTAATTGGGCGCGGGTCCCGGCCGTCTGTCTCTCAGGCCGCCGTCTTCTCCGGCGACTGCTGGGGCCCGCCGACTGGTGCGCCCCGCCGACGGGCCCGGCATGGAGCCGACAGGCCTTGTCCGCCGCGGGCGAGTCTTGCCGGCTGCGGATTACTGTAGCCGTGCCTCTAATGACGCTGGCTTGGTCATGGGGTCATGGCAACAAGCCGCTTTGTCGGCGATCATCGCCATTCCCCGCCTTGTCTGGTTAATGGCGACGGGGCCCGTGGGAGGGGCTAAGCGGACTCGGGGCCGACTCCCAACGGGTCCGTCTTGTGGCGCTCGCCGTCTTCTGTACCCCGGCCGAGCGGGTCCCGCTATCTCGGCTCCGTGCAGACAGGGCCGTCAGGCATGGCGCCGCCACGGGCTGATGTCAGGGCTGGCATGGCAACAGTGCTGCGCCGGATGGAGATCTCCGTTGGTATCAAGCAGATCGTGGCTATGCCTGCCCTTCATGAACGGGGCAGGAATGGGCCACACGGTGGCCGTACCCCATCCCGTCCATTATTGCGAAGGCAGGAGGTGGTCGGAGTCGCGGGCCGACTCCCCATAGGCGGCTTCTCTGGAAGCCGTCAGTTAGGAGTCGCCTTATCTCGAAGTCGTCCCTGGGACTTGGCCGTGAGGGGAAGTCGGCGGCCTTGCCGCTGGCTCTCGAAAAGCTGCTCTTCATCTTGGGGTCTTAAGAGGCTCAGCCTGCCCCGATGTCTTGAAAGGTTCGTGGGCTCTAGTTAGCCTACCCGTGGCCCATTACTCCGACAAAGTAGCACCATGTTCTTCATATAGAGAGTCTCATTTGTTGTCACTTTCATATACTAGTGGGAATTTTTCATTATAGAACTTGGCTTGTATATTCCAATGATGGGCTTCCTCAAAATTCGCTAGGTCTTCATGAGCAAGCAAGTTGGATGCACACCCACTAGTTTATTTTGTTGAGATTTCATACATTTATAGCTCTAGTGCATCCGTTGCATGGCAATCCCTACTCCTCATGTTGACATCAATTGATGGGCATGTCCACATCCTGTTGATTAGCCTTGTTAACATGAGACTTTATTCTTTTTTGTCTTCTCCACACAACCTCCATCATCATATTCTATTCCACCGATAGTGCTATATCCGTGGCTCACGCTCATGTATTGCGTGAAAATTGAAAAAAGTTTGAGATTGCTAAAGTATGAAACAATTGCTTGGCTTGTCATCGGGGGTGTGCAAGATGAGAGCATTCTTGTGTGACGAAAATGGAGCATGACCAAACTATATCATTTAGTAGGGATAAACTTTCTTTAGCCATGTTATTTTGAGAAGACATTATTGCTTTGATTAGTATGCTTGAAGTACTACTATTTCTTATGTCAATATGAAATTTTATTTTGAATCATTTGGATCTGAACATTCATGCCACAATAAAGAAAATTACATTGAGAATTATGCTATATAGCATTCCACATCAAAAATTATGTTTTTATTATTTACCTACTCGAGGACGAGCATGAATTAAGCTTGGGGATGCTTGATACATCTCCAATGTATCTATAATTTTTGATTGTTCCATGCTATTATATTACCTTTTTTGGATGTTTACGGGCTTTACTTTACACTTTTATATCATTTTTGGGACTAACCTACTAACCGGAGGCCCAGCCCGAATTGCTGTTTTTTTGCCTATTTCTGTGTTTCGAAGAAACTGAATATCAAACGGAGTCCAAACGGAATGAAACCTTCGGGAGCGATCTTTTTAGAACAAACGTAATCCAGGCGACTTGGATTGGAAGTCAAGCAACAACGGAGGAGGCCACGAGGGTGCCCGACGCGCCCCCCACCCTCGTGAGCCCCTAGAGCGTCCACCGACCTACTTCTTCCTCCTATATATACCCAATGCACCCGAAAACATCCAGGAGCACCACAAAAAGTATTTCCACCGCCGCAACCTTCTCAGATCCATGAGAACCCATCTTGGAGCCTTTCGCCCGGCGCTTCGGGGGGGAATCGACCATGGAGGGCCTCTACATCATCTCCAAGGCCTCTCGAGATGAGTTTTGAGTAGTTTACCTGCACCTTCGGGTCCATAGTTATTAGCTAGATGGCTTCTCTCTCTTTGAATCTCAATACAAAGTTCTGCTTGATCTTCTTAGAGATCTATTCGATATAAATCTTTTGCGGTGTGTTTGTCGAGATCCGATGAATTGTGGGTTTATGATCAAGTTTATCTATGAGAAATATTTGAATCTTCTTTGAATTCTTTATTTGTCATTAAGTTATCTTTGCAAGTCTCTTCGAATTATCAGTTTGGTTTGGCCTACTAGATTGATTTTTCTTGGAATGGGAGAAGTGCTTAGCTTTGGGTTCAGCCTTGCGGTGTCCTTTCCCAGTGACAGCAGGGGCAAAAAGGCACGTATTGTATTGTTGCCATCGAGGATAAAAAGATGGGGTTTATATCGTATTGCATGAGTTTATCCCTCTACATCATGTCATCTTTCTTAATGCGTTACTCTGTTCTTATGAACTTAATACTCTAGATGCAGGCAGGAGTCGGTCGATGTGTGGAGTAATAGTAGTAGATGAAGAATCGTTTTGGTCTACTTGTCACGGACGTGATCCTATATACATGATCATGCCTAGATAATCTCATAACTATGCGCTTTTCTATCAATTGCTCGAGAGTAATTCGTTCACCCACCGTAATACTAATGCTATCTTGAGAGAAGCCACTAGTGAAACCTATGGCCCCTGGATCTATCCTTTATCATATAAGTTTTCATCTATCTTTTATTTGCATCTTTTACTTTTCAATCAATATCACTAAAATACTAAAAATATTTATCTTATCATATTATCTCTATCAGATCTCACTTTCGCAAGTGGCCGTGAAGGGATTGACAACCCCTTTATTGCGTTGGTTGCGAGGTTCTTGTTTGGTTGTGTAGGTGCGTAGGACTTACGAGGATCCTCCCATTGGATTGATACCTTGGTTCTCAAAACCGAAGGAAATAGTTATGCTACTTTGCTGCATCACCCTTTCCTCTTCAAGGAAAACCAACGCAATCTCAAGACGTAGCAGGGATCCATGTGTGAGAACAAAGTGTGGACTTTGGTGGACTAGCCCGATGATCGGCAAGCCATATAAAATAATAGGATCTTTAAGAAGAAGACCAACGCAGACGGTAATGTTACTATTTTACAAAGCTCGACTTGTTGCAAAAGGTTTTCGACAAGTTCATGGCGTTGACTACGATGAGACTTTCTCACCCGTAGTAGTGATGCTTAAGTTTGTCCAAATCATGTTAGCAATTGCTGCATTTTATGATTATGAAATTTCGCAAATGGATGTCAAAACTGCATTCCTGAGTGGATTTATGGAAGAAGAGTTGTATACGATGTTGTTGGAAATATGCCCTAGAGGCAATAATAAAAGGATTATTATTATATTTCTTTGTTCATGATAATTGTCTTTTATTCATGCTATAATTGTATTATTCGGAAATCGTAATACACATGTGAATACATACACCACAACATGTCCCTAGTGAGCCTCTAGTTGACTAGCTCGTTGATCAACAGATAGTCATGGTTTCCTGACTATGGACACTGGATGTCATTGATAACGGGATCACATCATTAGGAGAATGATGTGATGGACAAGACCCAATCCTAAGCATAGCACAAGATCGTGTAGTTCGTTTTGCTAGATCTTTTCCAATGTCAAGTATTTTTTCCTTAGACCATGAGATCGTGTAACTCCCGGATACCGTAGGGAGTGCTTTGGGTGTACCAAACGTCACAACGTGAATCGGGTGACTATAAAGGTATACTACGGGTATCTACGAAAGTGTGCATTGGGTAGACACGGATCAAGATTGGGATTTGTCACTCCGTATGACGGAGAGGAATCACTGGGCACAAACGGTAATTCATCATCATAATCAGATCAAAGATACCAAGTGTCTGGTCACGGGATCAAGCATTACTGATGCGAGTAAAGTGACTTGCCGGTAACAAGATTGAACAAGGTATTGGGATACCGACGATCGAATCTCGGGCAAGTAACATACCGATTGACAAAGGGAATTGTATCTGAGGTTGCTTGAATCCTCGACATCGTGGTTCATCCGATGAGATCATCGAGCAGCATATGGGAGCCAACATGGGTATCCAGATCCCGCTTTTGGTTATTGACCGGAGAGCCGTCTCGGTCATGTCTACGTGTCTCCCGAACCCGTAGGGTCCACACATTAAGGTTCGGTGGCGCTTAGGGTTGTAGAGATATGAGTATGCAGCAAACCAAAAGTTGTTCAGAGTCCCAGATGAGATCCCGGACGTCCACGAGGATTTCCGGAATGGTCCGGAGATAAAGAATTATATATGGGAAGTCGAGTTTCGCCACCGGGAAAGTTTCGGGGTTCACGGTATTGTACCGACCACCGGAAGGGTCCCGAGGGTCCATCGGTGGGGCCACCTATCCCGGAGGGCCCCATGGGCTGAAGTGGGAGGGAACCAGCCTGGTGGGCTGGTGCGCCACCTGGCCCCTCTGCGCCTAGGGTTGGGAACCCTAGGGAGGCGCCTCCACTTGCCTTGGGGGCAAGTTTCCCCCTTAACGCCGCCCCGTTAGAGATTCAATCTCCTAGGGCCGGCGCCCGCCTGAGGACCCTATATATAGAGGAGGGGAGGGAGGGCAGCCGCACCCTTGCATTTGGCGCCTCCCTTCCCCCTTGCTACACCTCTCCTTCCCGCAGACGCTTGGCGAAGCCCTGCCGGGATCCCTGCTGCATCCACCACCACGCCGTCGTGCTGCTGGATCTTCATCAACCTCTCCTTCTCCCTTGCTGGATCAAGAAGGAGGAGATGTCACGCTGACCGTACGTGTGTTGAATGCGGAGGTGCCGTCTGTTCGGCGTTAGGATCTCCGTGATTTGGATCACGACGAGTAAGACTCCCTCAACACCGTTCTCTTGAACGCTTCCGCTCGCGATCTACAAGGGTATGTAGATGCACTCCTCTCTCTCGTTGCTAGATGAACTCATAGATAGATCTTGGTGAAACCGTATAAATTTTTTTATTTTCTCGCAACATTCCCCAACGGTGGCATCATGACCTAGGTCTATCGTAGTTCTCTATTGCACGAGTAGAACACAAATCTGTTGTGGGCGTAGATGTTGTCAACTTTCTTGCCACTACTAGTATTATTTTGCTTCAGAGGTATTGTGGGATGAAGCGGCCCGGACCGACCTTACACATACGCTTACGTGAGACAGGTTCCACCGACTGACATGCACTAGTTGCATAAGGTGGCTAGCGGGTGTCATCTCTCGCACTTTAGTAGGAGCGGATTCGATGAAAAGGGTCCTTATGAAGGGTAAATTGAAGTTGACAAATCACGTTGTGGTTTTTCATAGGTAAGAAAACATTCTTGCTAGAACCCTATTGCAGCCACGTAAAAGATGCAACAACAATTAGAGGACGTCTAACTTGTTTTTGCAGCAATTGCTTTAATGATGTGATATGGCCAAAAGTTGTGATGAATGATGAATGATATATTGTGATTTATGAGATCATGTTCTTGTAATAGGAATCACGACTTGCATGTCAATGAGTATGACAACGGCAGGAGCCATAGGAGTTGTCTTAATTATTGTATGACCTGCGTGTCAATGAATTAACGCCATGTAATTACTTTACTTCATTGCTAAACCGTTAGCCATAGTAGTAGAAGTAATATTTGTCGAGCAACTTCATGGAGACACGATGATGGAGATCATGATGATGGAGATCATGGTGTCATGCCGGTGACAAAGATGATCATGGAGCCCCGAAGATGCAGATCAAAGGAGCTATATGATATGTCACTACTATTTAATTGCATGTGATGTTTATTATGTTTACGCATCTTGTTTACTTAGAACAACGGTAGTAAATAAGATGATCCCTCATAATAATTTCAAGAAGGTGTTCCCCTAACTATGCGCCCGTTGCTAAAGTTAAATCGGTTCAAGCACCACGTGATGATCGGGTGTGATAGATTCCACGCTCACATACAACGGGTGTAAGATAGTTTTACACATGCAAAAACACTTAGGTTAACTTGACGAGCCTAGCATGTACAGACATGGCCTCGGAACACGTAAACCAAAAGGTCGAACATGAGTCGTATGGAAGATACGATCAACATGGAGATGTTCACCGATGATGACTAGTCCGTCTCACATGATGATCGGGCATGGCCTAGTCGACTCGGATCATGTAACACTTAGATGACTAGAGGGATGTCAAATCTGAGTGGGAGTTCATTAAATAATTTGATTAGATGAACTTAATTGTCATGAACTTAGTCTAAAATCTTTGCAAAAATGTCTTGTAGATCAAATGGCCAACGCTCATGTCAACATGAACTTCAACACGTTCCTAGAGAAAACCAAGCTGAAAGATGATGGCAGCAACTATACGGACTGGGTCCGGAACCTGAGGATCATCCTCATAGCTGCCAAGAAAGCATATGTCCTAGAAGGACCGCTAGGTGAAGCACCCATCGAGAGAACCAAGGCGTTATGAACGCTTGGCGATCACGTCTTGATGATTACTCCCTCGTTCAGTGCGACATGCTTTACAGCTTAGAACCGGGGCTCCAAAAGTGTTTTGAGCAACACGGAGCATATGAGATGTTCGAGGAGCTGAAAATGGTTTTCCAAGCTCATTCCCGGGTTGAGAGATATGAAGTCTCCGACAAGTTCTATAGTTGTAAGATGGAGGAAAATAGTTCTGTCAGTGAGCACATACTCAAAATGTCTGGGTTGCACAACCGCCTGTCCCAGCTGGACATTAGCCTCCCGGACGAGGCGGTCATTGACAGAATCCTTGATCGCTCCCACCGAGCTACAAGAGCTTTGTGATGAACTAGAATATGCAGGATGGTGAAAACTATTCCTGAAGTATTTTCAATGTTGAAGTCAGCAGAGGTAGAAATCAAGAAGGAACATCAAGTGTTGATGGTCAATAAAACCACTAAGTTCAAGAAGGGCAAGGGTAAGAAGAACTTCAAGAAGGACGCCAAAGATGTTGCCGCGCCCGGTAAGCCAGTTGTCGGGAAGAAGTCAAAGAATGGACACAAGCCTGAGACTGAGTTCTTTTATTGCAAAGGGAAGGATCACTGGAAGCGGAATTGCCCCAAATACTTAGCGGACAAGAAGGCCGGCAACACTAAAGGTATATGTGATATACATGTAATTTATGTGTACCTTACCAGTACTCATAGTAACTCCTGGGTATTTGATACCGGTGCCGTTGCTCATATTTGTAACTCACAGCAGGAGCTGCGGAATAAGCGGAGACTGGCGAAGGACGAGGTGACGATGCGCGTCGGGAATGGTTCCAAGGTCGATGTGATCGCCGTCGGCACGCTACCTCTACATTTACCCACAGTATTAGTATTAAACCTCAATAATTGTTATTTAGTGCCAAGTTTGAGCATGAACATTGTATCTGGATCTCGTTTAATACGAGATGGCTACTCATTTAAATCCGAGAATAATGGTTGTTCTATTTATATGAGAGATATGTTTTATGGTCATGCCCCGATGGTCAATGGTTTATTCTTAATGAATCTCGAACGTAATGTTACACATATTCATAGTGTGAATACCAAAAGATGTAAAGTTGATAACGATAGTCCCACATACTTGTGGCACTGCCGCCTCGGTCACATTGGTGTCAAGCGCATGAAGAAGCTCGATGCTGATGGACTTTTAGAGTCTCTCGATTATGAATCATTTGACACATGCGAACCATGCCTCATGGGCAAAATGACCAAGACTCCATTCTCCGGAACAATGGAGCGAGCAACCAACTTATTGGAAATCATACATATTGATGTGTGTGGTCCAATGAGCGTTGAGGCTCACGGAGGATATCGTTATGTTCTCACTCTCACTGATGACTTAAGTAGATATGGGTATGTCTACTTGATGAAACACAAGTTTGAGACCTTTGAAAAGTTCAAGGAATTTCAGAATGAGGTAGAGAATCAACGTGACCGAAAGATAAAGTTCTTACGATCAGATCATGGAGGAGAATATTTAAGTCACGAATTTGGTACGCACTTAAGGAAATGTGGAATCGTTTCACAACTCATGCCGCCTGGAACACCTCAGCGTAACGGTGTGTCTGAACGTCGTAATCGCACTCTATTGGATATGATGCGATCTATGATGTCTCTTACCGATTTACCGCTATCATTTTGGGGATACACTCTAGAGACAGCTACATTCACTTTAAATAGGGCTCCGTCTAAATCCATTGAGACGACACCGTATGAATTATGGTTTGGGAAGAAACCTAAGCTGTCGTTTCTAAAAGTTTGGGGATGCGATGCTTATGTCAAGAAACTTCAACCTGAAAAGCTCGAACCCAAGTCGGAAAAATGCGTCTTCATAGGATACCCTAAGGAAACCATTGTGTATACCTTCTACCTTAGATCCGAAGGCAAGATCTTTGTTGCCAAAAACGGATCCTTTCTAGAAAAAGAGTTTCTCTCGAAAGGAGTAAGTGGGAGGAAAGTAGAACTCGATGAAGTACTACCTCTTGAACCGGAAAGTAGTGCAGATCAGGAAAATGTTCCTGTGGTGTCTACACCGAATGGAGAGGAAATTAATGATGATGATCAAGGTACTTCGGATCAAGTTACTACTGAACTTCATAGGTCCACAAGGACACGTTCCACACCAGAGTGTTATGGCAACCCTGTCCTGGAAATCATGTTGTTAGACAACGGTGAACCTTCGAACTATGAAGAAGCGATGGCGGGCCCAGATTCCACCAAATGGCTTGAAGCCATGCAATCCGAGATAGAATCCATGTATGAAAACAAAGTATGGACTTTGACAGACTTGCCCGATGATCGGCGAGCGATAGAAAACAAATGGATCTTTAAGAAGAAGACGGACGCAGATGGTAATGTTACCATCTATAAAGCTCGACTTGTCGCTAAGGGTTATCGGCAAGTTCAAGGGGTTGACTACGATGAGACTTTCTCTCCGTAGCGAAGGCTGAAGTCCGTCCGAATCATGTTAGCAATTGCCGCATACTATGATTATGAGATATGGCAGATGGACGTCAAACGGCATTCCTTAACGGCTATCTTAAGGAAGAACTGTATATGATGCAGCCGGAAGGTTTTGTCGATCCTAAGAATGCTAACAAGGTATGCAAGCTCCAGCGATCCATTTATGGGCTGGTGCAAGCATCTCGGAGTTGGAACATTCGCTTTGATGAGATGATCAAAGCGCTTGGGTTTATGCAGACTTATGGAGAAGCCTGCGTTTACAAGAAAGTGAGTGGGAGCTCTGTAGCATTTCTCATATTATATGTAGATGACATACTTTTGATGGGAAATGATGTAGAACTTTTGGACAGCATTAACGCCTACTTGAATAAGTGTTTTTCAATGAAGGACCTTGGAGAAGCTGCTTACATATTAGGCATCAAGATCTATAGGGATAGATCAAGACGCCTCATAGGTCTTTCACAAAGCACATACCTTGATAAGATATTGAAGAAGTTAAATATGGATCAGTCCAAGAAGGGGTTCTTGCTTGTATTGCAAGGTGTGAGATTGAGCTCGGCTCAATGCCCGGCCACAGCAGAAGATAAAGAAGAGATGAGTGTCATCCCCTATGCCTCGGCCATAGGATCTATTATGTATGCCATGCTGTGTACCAGACCTGATGTAAACCTTGTCGTAAGTTTGGTAGGAAGATACCAAAGTAATCCCGGCAAGGAACACTGGACAGCGGTCAAGAATATCCTTAAGTACCTGAAAAGGACAAAGGACATGTTTCTCGTCTATGGAGGTGACGAAGAGCTCATCGTAAAGGGTTACGTCGACGCTAGCTTCGACACAGATCTGGATGACTCTAAATTACAAACCGGATACGTGTATATGTTGAATCGTGGAGCGAGAAGTGCGATTGCAAGTAGAGCGTCGTATGGCGGGATCTACATGTGAAGTGGAATACATGGCAGCCTCGGAGGCAGCGATGAAGCAATATGGATGAAGGAGTTCATCACCAACCTAGGAGTCATACCCAATGCGTCGGGGCCGATCACTCTCTTCTGTGACAACACTAGAGCTATTGCCCTTGCCAAGGAGCCCAGGTTTCACAAGAAGACCAGGCACATCAAGCGTCATTTCAACTGCATCCGTGAAAATGTTCAAGATGGAGACATAGAAATTTGCAAAGTGCATACGGATCTGAATGTCGCAGATCCGTTGACTAAACCTCTTCCGCGAGCAAAACATGATCAACACCAGAACTCTATGGGTGTTCGATTCATCACAATGTAACTAGATTATTGACTAGTGCAAGTGGGAGACTGTTGGAAATATGCCCTAGAGGCAATAATAAAAGGATTATTATTATATTTATTTGTTAATGATAATTGTCTTTTATTCATGCTATAATTGTATTATCCGGAAATCGTAATACACGTGTGAATACATAGACCACAACATGTCCCTAGTGAGCCTCTAGTTGACTAGCTCGTTGATCAACAAATAGTCATGGTTTCCTGACTACGGACACTGGACGTCATTGATAACGAGATGTCAGGACCCCGAGTCCAAATCACATTGACCTAGCCGGTAACACCTCATATCACTTTGCGGCCTCACGCACGGTATTCCCACGGGTGTCGCCTTACCATGGCCCGGGACCGTTTGCATCTTTTGGCTCACGTATATGGCAGTGTCGCTAGCATCCACATGATAAAGAACCCGGGCCGACATGGCTAGTCGTGAACCCAAAGCGGCGCTAACCTATGGGGACAGGCATACATGAATCACATCGAGCATGTCGGTCATCAACGTATAAATTCGGGCTGTAGCACTGGCTAACAGGACTCGGTATCCCGGGCTGTAGCAGAGCTAGGCAGGACTCGAATAACACCTCGTGACATTTCCCGAAGGAACGGACATATAGGAACGAAGTGAAACACATGCCGGCCAGTCAAGTGTCCAAGCAGTAGTGCTTTGGGCTAGCAGGACTCCGGTGAACTGGCTGTAGCGGACTACTATCGCTGAGAAGCACGATACTACATTTCGCCATCTGAGAGGCTGCCAAGGATAAACAACTAGTTTGTCGGATCCCACACATACCAAGCATTTCAAACATACACACAATATGCTCAACATGCATAGATACAACATGGCATCACAACATAACTCTACGACTCAAATATTTATTCATTAGGCTCCGAGGAGCGAGATATTACAAACATGGGTCTCATGACCCAACACTTAGAGCATACAAGTCAAAGCACAAGCGGAAGCTAAACATGTCTGAGTACGCATAATCTGTAAATGAAAAAGGCTGAGAAGCTCGACTATCTACGAGATCTCGCCGAGGGCACAAGATCGTAGCTGAGGTAACAAGCTAACCGTCAAGTCCAAGCGGAACTACTAGCAAGACCAAGTCTCTCGCAAAACATAAAATAAGCAAACGTGAGTACAAACATACTCAAAGAAGGCTTACATCGAACTAGCTACATATGCATCATTATCAAAAGGGGTGGTGGAGTTTGACTGCAGCAAGCCAGCTTTGACTTCGGTGGCTATCCTGAACTACGAACGCAAGTAACTCTTTTGAGGTGGCGCTGCGAGTCCACATAGTCACCATATCAATACACCACTAGGGACCCGCTCCCGTCTCCCTACGAGAACGCCATCCATAGCACTCACGCTTATCTTGCACATTTTAGGGTATCCACTTTCACTTGTCTATGAACTGATATAGGCAACCCAGAAGTCCTTCTCCGTGGACACGGCTATTCGAATAGATCATATTAAACCTGCAGGGGTGTACTTCTTCACACACGCTCTCACCACTTACCGCCGTTTACACGACATGTACTCGGCAACCTTCAAGCGGAAGCCCAACGTGGGTGTCGGCCACAACCTACCTCAAGTCCCTAGTCCAGGTTTATCGCCTATTCGGGTTCCATCCGCAGGGAGTCCGGCCGAGGTTTCCCATACAGCCCCGAACGATGTGTGCAGGGTTTCCGAGACACCAAACGGGCGAATCGGTACACCGGGCCACGGTGCCTACCGCAACACAACCCACCCCTACGATCAGCGTTGCGTGCAGCCCCCAGCATACTACAAACACCAGAAACTACTTGCAACTCCTGGACTGAGGACAAGGGTGGTTAAGAAGCCGAGAGGGTCAATTAAGGATCCCAATGCATGGTAGTAACTGTTTCATGGATCACAAACATAGAACTCAGTTCCTGAGGACGGCTGCAATGAGACAACCCACCATGTACTCCTACATGGCCTCTCACCGCTACCTTTACCAAATCGTGTTCACACACTTAGCTCACACACATAGTAGGACATGTTCACACATCTCCGATTCATTCCCGATGAATCAGACCTGACTCAACTCTAAGCAGTAGCAGGCATGACAAACAAGCATGAATGAGTAGGCACAACATGGCTCAAGCAACTCCTACTCATGCTAGTGGGTTTCATCTAATTACTGTGGAATGACAGGTCATGCAGAGGATAAAGGGGTTCAGCTACCGCAGCAAGTAACACATGAATCGTTGTTGTCCTAATGCAGTAAAATAGAGCAGGAGCGAGAGAGTGGGATTATATCGGAATGAACAAGGGGGTTTTGCTTGCCTGGCACTTCTACTGAGAGGGGACAATTACCGGCAAACAAGAGAGAATACAATCAATGCAATGCACATTCACATGAATGACATGTCATGTTAAGGTACTGAATTCACCTAATGCAATGTCTAGCTAGGTTAATTGAAGTGGAATTCAAACAAGGTTAAACTCCAACTCCAAATGCTAGTTCATAATTTACCCTAATCATGATTCATCCTATTCAGTGAGGTTAACTTGTTCAAACATGCATGATCATGGCATAAACAGATTCTTCATATTTTTCTGATCATTTTCCATATATAAATTATTTCATTCTGAGCTACGGTTGAATTTCTATGAATTTTAGAAGTTTGGGGTATTTTCTGAAATTTCCTGAATTATAATAAATCCAGAAAATCAATTACGGCGTCGACTGGCGTCGATGTGACGTCGATGGTCAATGGGACATGGTCCGGGTCAAACTGACGATTGGGTCCCGCATGTCAAGATAATTAGTTTAACTAAAATTAATTAAAACTAATCCTAAATAGTTAATGTGGTTGGGCCCCACACATCATTGACTCGGGAGAGTCAACCAGGGCTCACCCGTGGTCAAAGTCAAGTCGGCTGCCGGCGTTTAGCCGCCGGCGAGCCCGACGCGGCGGCGAGAGTGGTTTTGGCCACTCCGGTGACCAAATGGGCCGCGGAGGGCATCTAGGAGGAGCTGGGGACGAGCCGAAGCTCGGGGTGGAGTTAGCCGGGTCGGGTGGCGGAATCGGCGCCGGCGACGACCTAGGTGGCCGCCGGAGTTCGGCCGAGGTCGAACACGGCGCTAGGGAGCACGGCGAGGCGCGTGGGGTGGCGTTTTGTGCTCCTGCGAGTGCGGTGAGGGCGGTGGTGGGCTCGGAAGCGAGCGTGCGCGGTTGTGGCCACGGCTACGCCATGGCCGGCGGCGAGGAGCAATCGGCTCCGGTGGAATTTGGCGTTAGCGAGAGGAAAGGAGCCAGGGGAGAGAGGGGTTCGACGCAGCGGCTCACAGCGCGTCCGATGGCGTCGTCGGCGAGGTCGGGGACGGTCCGAGCCGATTTAATCGGGCGACGGCGCATCAGCGGTCCGCGGAGGGGAAAAGCGTTGGGGCGGCGCTTCGGGGCTTCTCCGGTCGCGTGTGATGGCGGGGAGGGCGAGGGCGGCGCGGCGGAGCTCTTGAGCTGGTCGGGGAGGCAAGGGGAAGGCGGTGGCCGCGGCGAACGGCGACGGTGGCGACGGGGCCGCTCGGGTGCGGGCGGGAGAGAGGGAGCAGAGGAGAGGGAGCGGTCCAGAGGGAGTGGGGAGAACGGGGGGAGGCTCTGGGTGCCTCCGTGGCGTCGCGAGGTGTCGGGGAGGCTGCCACCGCGAAGCAGGAGGTGGCCGGGGCTCTCGGACGCGCGCCACGCCTCGCCTCTGCCTACTGGCAGAGGAAGACGATGAGCGGCGGGGTAGGTGGGCCGGGCCGCTGGAGTTGGGCCAGGTGGGCTGAGAGGTGAGCACCAGGTAGTCCCTCTCTCTCTCTCTTTATTATTTGTTTTGGTTTTCTAATTTTCTGTAAACTGTTGGGCTTTGTTAAAAATACTAAATCAATCCCAAAATTCATGCCACTGCTCATGACCACTGTTGGAAATATATCCCACAGTAAACATTTCAGTTTGGGATTATTTGAGCATTTAAATTATTTATTAGCATTTAAATTCCCAAAT
Organism: Aegilops bicornis; assembly: GCA_021605145.1. Classification (NCBI taxonomy): domain Eukaryota; kingdom Viridiplantae; phylum Streptophyta; class Magnoliopsida; order Poales; family Poaceae; genus Aegilops; species Aegilops bicornis. Next base: position 605,839,609 of record CM038669.1, on the reverse strand, counting down.
GCAATTACTTAATGAATTAATCCAGTGACCAAATATGTCATGAAAAATGTGCAACACCTCTGGTTATGGATTAAAACATTTTTCCAGAAATGATGAACATTTTTGAAGGCCATTTGGATTACTGAAAATATTTTGAAGTTGAACCTATTTGCATTATTTTGGTGCTAGGGGTTTAGGCAATCCCCATTTCAATTTTCTTAGAAATTTAAACATGATGCATGGATGCAATGCCACTAGCTACAAGCAAGCTCTAGGGCTGTGACAACTCACCCCAACTAAACAAGAATCTCGCCCCGAGATTCAAGACGTGAAGTAAGAGGAAAAGGGGAGTCACAAAACTATCACAAATTTCATGATCCATTTGCCCTTCTCGAAGATGTTGATTCATTCCATCATCTTGGTCTTGACGTCTTGCTTTGAGATCTTCACTCGACACGACAATGGAAAGAGAGGGAGGTCCTACATGATTCGATCTTCACGAAGATCAAGTAAACATGATCGACTCACAGAATGAGATTTAAAAACATCTCGAGTTGAGACACAAAACACATCGAGAGGGATGGAAGAACAAACAACGGTGTGTGGTTGGTGGGCAACAATTCCACGCTTAGAAAGATGGTAGATGGTGTCAAGGTGGCGAGGAAAAAATTGCCACGACTCAATAACGGGCACCCTGTGGAGGTGACGCGAGGAACTATTCCCTTAAGTGGCAAAAGAATTATTTTGATATAACATCATTGAAACTCTTTATACCAGCCTAAGGCATTCGCAAACGATCGTTTGATGGAGTGCAAAGGAATGGCATACCCAGACTAGAATGGATGATGTGGACTACCTTGTTGAAGACAACGCAATGGATGACTTTTGCTTATCACCGGAAATGGATGGGACCCATGGTAAGTCCACTTTTGAAGATAATATTGGACAGCAACTACCGAGAAAGGCAGCCCATGGGGAGTTGGCACAATAGGGTGCAAGCTGGGAACAAAATGCAAATGCTGGGAATGTTCCAACCATCATATCTGCCTGAGATTCAAATCTGGTTGGTGTTAGGATATTCCAGACTCATCGAGTCTAGAAAGAAAAATGAAAGTTTTCAACACAAATCGACGGAAAGATGTTGCGAGATTCTCGGGAATGAACTACGATAGCAAGCTCCAAAACATGAGCTGGTTCTGCATCGACAAGTGAACACGTTGTCCTAGACAAGCATTACCACCTAGTAGTCTTATAATAAAAACACTACCGAGTTCAGGTTGGGCACCATCAACAAGGATATCGAAGTCGTGTGCATGAACTAGTAGTCGCACATCAACTCCTTTTCCTTGAACAATTCAACCAGTGGCTTGGTGTGCTATGGAATTCATATGGAATGAAGATGATCAGTATATCAGACCATAGAATACTTCGCACATGCATGACTGAATTGGAATGATTCCAGAGGAAACAAAACAAACCCTTCTCAAATTCATGGCGGCAACTTACACCTAAAGCACAAGAATTCGAGGAAGTCACTACTTCCATCCAAACATATGCTTCATGAACGAAACACGAAGACATTGCTTATAAAGTTTCCAACACTAGATTGATGTTCAACATGACTCATGGGGGAGACAACATGCTGCTGATGGGCTCAACAACAACTCATCGAAATTTCCATATCACAGGACTTCCACCATCATGTGAACACGGTGATAGCATTTGTCAGACCAAAAGATGTAATGGTATATGCTCGAGGGATCAACCACGAGTAAGACAACATTACGAGCATCGTTGGTACTGATTTGATTTGACGATAGCCCATACTCAAATCCAAGGACTGATGAGACAATAGGTCCAGTAACTGATCACAGGGACCAATCGATGAAGATATCATATTTCTTCAACACACACTACACAAGAATATCCCTTTGGAACGAACTGAGTTAGGCAAGCTTTTATCTTCCAACTCTCCAAGTTGTTGTCTAGCTTAACCAACTAGCTCAGGGATATCCAACACAGATTCTTGGAGAAAGGGTGGTTCACAAGAAACCAACTTGATCACGAGCTCAACATAACAATCAGGAAACAACCCGGTAACACTTCCAAGAAGATATTTGGAAAGTCACGAACCACCGGTATGTTACTAAGCTCGAGATCAATCTTACTTTTGAGGGCAAGGCGATATGATCAAATAAGCAAGGGATTGAATAATCCTATCTCATTGATCGAAGGGTGCACCAGAAATAAGAACTAGGTAGCACGATCAATCTTAGTATGATGATTTAATGACCAACACGCTAAGAGTGAAAATATTGTCCATTAACTACCAAGCAACGAGGTTGCTAGGAGTATCGATTTCACACATCACAATTCACTTGTCGACATTCCGGTTGCATCAACATGGGACCTAGGAATGAATAATGATAGCGAGAAGTATCACTACGTAAAGAATTCATAAGAGAAGGTGCGATTCTCATGACATTCCTGACATAAAGTGGGTAATACTTCAGGGTAGAACAGAACAAAAGCTGAATTGACATTTTGATCTGCGGAATACAACTACTTAGACCCAATCCTAGAAATGGATGAGGTACTGGAGTTTGTTTCTCCTAGTCATTCCAGAACAGAATGGCTTGACGGACCACAAGTATAATAGGCATCGATAAACGAATGCATACATACTCCTGGCTATCAATTGACAGACGGGGTCGGAATACAACTAAAAAGAACAACTCAAAGGAACATATGTTTTCTGAGTTGTGGATGCATAGATTAGTGTGTCGAGTGAAGCTCAACATTTCTTCCGGATAACCCATGCGGAAAGGTAGAATTGGCAGATTCACAATTATGAATGGAGAACTCCTCAAGAGCACTCTTATTGTGATGTTTTGGTTCAACAAGGAACTTCTGCCATAAGCGGTCGTAGTATTTGGAAGAAGGAAATACCACGGACCTCGAGGACTATCGCAAAGTTACTAATATCCTAAAGGAACTAGCAAATACTAACAACATGAAGTAGGGTGAATCTCGGGTTCAAGAGCCCAGGAATAGAATACCTACTACTAAGTGGCATCACGGAATGCTTTCGAGAATGATGGCCGGAATCATCACACTGGGGAACACAAAACATGGCTAGTTTACTAGGTGACTTCCTAAACACCTAGGGTCATAATAATAACTCCAACATATATGTTGAGGCAGCGGAGTACCTCAACATACTAATTTGTGTGATTATTCTGGTCAAAAGGACATCGGAATGGAAGGAAAGGATTTGCAAATGCATCGGACTATTCAGGGACCTGGGATGACTCGGACAGCATAACGGCCGTAAATGCTCAAAATGATTTGAGACGTCCTGCAAAAATGGTGGCATAACCACTCAACATCACAATGCCAAGGTTCCGAGATCAACAATTATCATACAGTAGTAGTAGGAACTGAACTGAGTCTTAAAACCAACAATCTTAAAAGTCTGTGGATTAGTAACACGTCATCCTATTAGATAGATGAGAAGCCTAGTTCTTAACCCGTAGAAGAGAAGAGGTTGACTCAGATCGAAGGCCATGAGGTATAAGGAGTAAAAAGAGCCTTACGTTCCTTCCACAATCAATTCCCTTACATAACTAAAGCATTTCTAGACACAAGTTCGACCCGGTTTGGCTTGGTAATCCCACAGCAGTCGGGGCTCGATACCAAAGCTGTCGGGACCCGATTCCAAATCACATTGACCTAGCCGGTAACACCTCATATCACTTTGCGGCCTCACGACGGTATTCTACGGTGTCGCCTTACCATGGCCCGGGACCGCTTATGCGTCTTTTGGCTCACGTATATATGACAGTGTCGCTAGCATCCACATGATAAAGAACCCGGGCCGACATGGCTAGTCGTGAACCGAAGCGGCGCTAACCTATGGGGACAGGCATACATGAATCACATCGAGCATGTCGGTCACCAACGTATAAATTCGGGCTGTAACCTTTGGGCTAACAGGACTACGGTATCCCGGCTGTAGCAGGCTAGGCAGGACTCGAATAACACCTCGTGACATTTCCCGAAGACGGACATAAGGCGAAGTGAAACACATGCCGGCCAGTCAAGTGTCCAAGCAGTAGTGCTTTGGGCTAGCAGGACTCCGGTGAACCGGTCAGAAGCGGACTACTATCGCTCAGAAGCACGAGACTACATTTCCCCATACGAGAGGCTGCCAAGGATAAACAACTAGTTTGTCGGATCCCACACATACCAAGCATTTCAAACATACACACAATATGCTCAACATGCATAGATACAACATGGCATCACAACATAACTCTACGACTCAAATATTTATTCATTAGGCTCGAGGAGCGAGATATTACAAACATGGGTCTCATGACCCAACACTTAGAAACATACAAGTCAAAGCACAAGCGGAAGCTAAACATGTCTCGAGTACGGACAACTGTAAATGAAAAAGGCTGAGAAGCCCGACTATCTACCAGATCTGCCGAGGGCACAAGATCGTAAATGAGGTAACAAGCTAACCGTCAAGTCCAAGCGGAACTACTAGCGAGACCAAGTCTCTCAGCAAAACATAAAATAAGCAAACGTGAGTACAAACGTACTCAGCAAGACTTACATCAGAACTAGCTACATATGCATCATTATCAAAAGGGGGTGGTGGAGTTTGACTGCAGCAAGCCAGCTTTGACTCGGTGGCTATCCTGAACTACGACTGCAAGTAACTCTTTTGAGGTGGCGCACATGAGTGCACATAGTCACCATATCAATACACCACTAGGGACCCGCTCCCGTCTCCCTACGAGAACGCCATCCATAGCACTCACGCTTATCTTGCACATTTTAGGGTATCCACTTTCACTTGTCTATGAACTGATATAGGCAACCCAGAAGTCCTTCTCCGTGGACACGGCTATTCGAATAGATCATATTAACCTGCAGGGTGTACTTCTTCACACACGCTCTCACCACTTACCGCCGTTTACGACATGTACTCGGCAACCTTCAAGCGGAAGCCCAACGTGCGTGTCGGCCACGACCTACCTAAACACTCAAGTCCCTAGTCCAGGTTTATCGCCTATTCGGGTTCCATCCGCAGGAGTCCGCCGAGGTTTCCCATACAGCCCGAACGATGTGTGCAGGGTTCCCGAGACACCAAGCAGGCGAATCGGTACACACCCACGGTGCCTACCGCAACACAACCCACCCCTACGATCAGCGTTGCGTGCCCCAAAGACATACTACAAACCCGAAACTACTTGCAACTCTGGGTGAGGACAAGGGTGGTTAAGAAGCCGAGAGGGTCAATTAAGGATCCCAATGCGTGGTAGTAACTGTTTCATGGATCACAAACACAGAACTTCAGTTCCTGAGGACGGCTGCAATGAGACAACCCACCATGTACTCCTACATGGCCTCTCACCGCTACCTTTACCAAATCGTGTTCACACACTTAGCTCACACACACAGTAGGACATGTTCACACACCTCTGATTCATTCCCGATGAATCAGACCTGACTCAACTCTAAGCAGTAGCAGGCATGACAAACAAGCATGAATGAGTAGGCACAACATGGCTCAAGCAACTCCTACTCATGCTAGTGGGTTTCATCTAATTACTGTGGAATGACAGGTCATGCAGAGGATAAAGGGGTTCAGCTACCGTAGCAAGTAACACATTAATCGTTGTTGTCCTAATGCAGTAAAATAGAGCAGGAGCGAGAGTGGGATTATATCGGAATGAACAAGGGGTTTTGCTTGCCCGGCACTTGAAGATAATATAGTTCTTCATTGGTGTCATTGAATTCATCGTCAGACGCTGCTCACGAGAGGGACAATTACCGGCAAACAAGAGAGAACACAATCAATGCAATGCACATTCACATGAATGACATGTCATGTTAAGGTACTGAATTCACCTAATGCAATGTCTAGCCAGCTTAATTGAAGTGGAATTCAAACAAGGTTAAACTCCAACTCCAAATGCTAGTTCATAATTTACCCTAATCATGATTCATCCTATTCAGTGAGATTAACTTGTTCAAACATGCATGATCATGGCATAAACAGATTCTTCATATTTTTCTGATCATTTTCCATATATAAATTATTTCATTCTGAGCTACGGTTGAATTTCTATGAATTTTAGAAGTTTGGGGTATTTTCTGAAATTTCCTGAATTATAATAAATCCAGAAAATCAATTACTGCGTCAGCCTGGCGTCAGTGTGACGTCAGTGGTCAACGGGACATGGTCCGGGTCAAACCTGACAGTGGGTCCCGCGTGTCAGAGTAATTAGTTTAACTAAAATTAATTAAAACTAATCCTAAATAGTTAACAGTGCTGGGCCCCACCTGTCATTGACTCAGGAGAGTGAACCAGGGCTCACCCGTGGTCAAAGTCAAGTCACCTGCCGGCGTTTAGCTTGGCGAAACCCGGCAGCGGCGGCGAGTGGTTTAGCCACTCCGGCGACCAAATGGGCCGCGGAGGGCATCTAGGAGGAGCTGGGACGAGCCAAGCTCTTGGTGGAGTTAGCCGGGTCGGGTGGCCGGAATCGTCGCGGCGACGACCTAAGGCGGCCGCCGGAGTTAGGCCGAGTCGAACACGGCGCTAGGGAGCACGGCGAGGCGCGTGGGTGGCGTTTTGCGCTCCTGCGAGTGCGGTGAGGGCGGCGGTGGGCTCGGAAGCGAGCGTGCGCGGTTGTGGCCACGGCTACGCCATGGCCGGCGGCGAGGAGCAATCGGCTCCGGTGGAATTTGGCGTTAGCGAGAGGAAAGGAGCCAGGGGAGAGAGGGGTTCGACGCAGCGGCTCACAGCGCGTCCGATGGCGTCGTCGGCGAGGTCGGGGACGGTCCGTAGCCGACGAATCGGGGGACGGTGACCGGCGGGTCCGCGGAGGGGAAAAGCGTCGGGGCGGCGCTTCGGGGCTTCTCGATGCGCGTGTGGCGGGAGGGCGAGGCGGCACGGCGGAGCTCTTGAGCTGGTCGGGAGGCAAGGGAAGGCGGTGGCGCGCGAACGGCGACGGTGGCGACGGGCGCTTCAGTGCGGGCGGGAGAGAGGGAGCGAGAGAGGGAGCGGTCCAGGAGGGAGTGGGGAGAACGGGGAGGCTCTGGGTGCCTCCGTGGCGTCGCGAGGTGTCGGGGAGGCTCCCACCATGAGCAGGAGGTGGCAGGGCTCTCGGCCGCGCCACGCCTCGCCTCGCCCTCTTGGCAGAGGAAGGCCAGTGTGGCGGGGTAGGTGGGCTGGGCCGCTGGAGTTGGGCCAGGTGGGCTGAGAGGTGAGCGCCAGGTTATCCCTCTCTCTCTCTATCTCTCTTTATTATTTGTTTTGGTTTTCTAATTTTCTGTAAACTGTTGGGCTTTGTTAAAAATACTAAATCAATCCCAAAATTCATGCCACTGCTCATGACCACTGTTGGAAATATATCCCACAGTAAACATTTCAGTTTGGGATTATTTGAGCATTTAAATTATTTATTAGCATTTAAATGCCCAAATGCAATTTCTTAATGAATTAATCCAGTGACCAAATATGTCATGAAAAATGTGCAACACCTCTGGTTATGGATTAAAAAAATTTTCCAGAAATGATGAACATTTTTGAAGGCCATTTGGATTACTGAAAATATTTTGAAGTTGAACCTATTTGCATTATTTTGGTGCTAGGGGTTTAGGCAATCCCCATTTCAATTTTCTTAGAAATTTAAACATGATGCATGGATGCAATGCCACTAGCTACAAGCAAGCTCTAGGGCTGTGACACGGGATCACATCATTAGGAGAATGATGTGATGGACAAGACTCAATCCTAAGCATAGCACAAGATCGTGTAGTTCATTTTGCTAGAGCTTTTCCAATGTCAAGTATTTTTTTCCTTAGACCATGAGATCGTGTAACTCCCGGATACCGTAGGAGTGCTTTGGGTGTACCAAACGTCACAACGTAACTGGGTGACTATAAAGGTATACTACAGGTATCTCCGAAAGTGTCTGTTGGGTTGACACGGATCGGGATTGGGATTTGTCACTCCGTATGATGGAGAGGTATCACTGGGCCCACTCTGTAATGCATCATCATAATGAGCTCAAACTGACCAAGTGTCTGGTCACGGGATCATGCATTACGGTACGAGTAAAGTGACTTGCCGGTAACGAGATTGAACGAGGTATTGGGATTACGACGATTGAATCTCGGGCAAGTAACATACCGATTGACAAAGGGAATTGTACATGGGGTTGCTTGAATCCTCGAAATCGTGGTTCATCCGATGAGATCATCGAGGAGCATCTGGGAGCCAACATGGGTATCCAGATCCCGCTGTTGGTTATTGACCGGAGAGCCATCTCGGTCATGCCTACGTGCCTCCCGAACCCGTAGGGTCTACACACTTAAGGTTCGGTGACGCTAGGGTTGTAGAGATGTGAGTATGCAGCAAACCGAAAGTTGTTCGGAGTCCCAGATGAGATCCTGGACGTCACAAGGAGTTCTGGAATGGTCCGGAGGTAAATAATTATATATGGGAAGTCGATTTTCGGCCACCGGGAAAGTTTCGGGGTTCACCGGTATTGTATCGGGACCATCGGAAGGGTCCCGGGGGTCCACCGGGTGGGGCCACCTATCCCGGAGGGCCCCATGGGCTGAAGTGGGAGGGGAACCAGCCCCTGGTGGGCTGGTGCGCCCCCTGGGCCCCCCTCTGCGCCTAGGGTTGGGAACCCTAGGGGAGGGGGCGCCTCCACTTGCCTTGGGGGGCAAGTTTCCCCCCTTGGCCGTCGTCCCCCCTTGGAGATTCAATCTCCTAGTGCCGGCACCCCCCCTGGGGACCCTATATATAGAGGGGGGAGGGAGGGCAGCCGCACCCTTGCACTCGGCGCCTCCCTTCCCCCTTGCTACACCTCTTCGTGCTGCTGGATCTTCATCAACCTCTCCTTCTCCCTTGCTGGATCAAGAAGGAGACGTCACGCTGACCATTACGTGTATTGAACGCGGAGGTGCCATCTGTTCGGAGCTAGGTTCTCCTGTGATTTGGATCACGACGAGTACGACTCCCTCAACCCCATTCTCTTGAACGCTTCCGCTCGCGATCTACAAGGGTATGTAGATGCACTCCTCTCTGTCGTTGCTAGATGAACTCATAGATAGATCTTGGTGAAACCGTAGAATTTTTTTTATTTTCTACAACGTTCCCCAACAGATGCAACCGGAAGGTTTTGTCGATCCAAAGGGTGCTAACAAAGTGTGCAAGCTCCAGTGATCCATTTATGGACTGGTGCAAGCCTCTCGGAGTTGGAATAAACGGTTTGATAGTGTGATCAAATCATATGGTTTTATACACACTTTTGGAGAAGCCTGTATTTACAAGAAAGTGGGTGGGAGCTCTGTAGCATTTCTAATCTTATATGTAGATGACATATTGTTGATTGGAAATGATATAGAATTTCCGGATAGCATAAAGGGATACCTGAATAAGAGTTTTTCTATGAAAGACCTTGGAGAAGCTGCTTACATATTGGGCATCAAGATCTATAGAGATAGATCAAGACACTTAATTGGACTTTCACAAAGCACATACCTTGATAAAGTTTTGAAGAAGTTCAAAATGAACCAGTCAAAGAAAGGGTTCTTGCCTGTGTTACAAGGCTGTGAAGTTGAGTCAGACTCAAAGCCCGACCACTGCAGAGATAGAGAGAAAATAAAATTCATTCCCTATGCTTCAGCCATATGTTCTATCATGTATGTAATGTTGTGTACCAGACCTGATGTATGTCTTACTAGATGCATAGCAGGGAGGTACCAAAGTTATTCCGGAGTGGAGCACTGGACAGCGGTCAAGAACATCCTGAAATACCTGAAAAGGACTAAGGATATGTTCCTCGTTTATGGATGTGAAAAAGAGCTCGTCGTAAATGGTTATGTCAATGCAAGCTTTGACAGTGATCCGGATGACTCTAAGTCGCAAACCGGATACGTATTTTTATTGAATGGAGGAGCTGTCAGTTCGTGCAGTTCCAAGTAGAGCGTCATGGCGGGATCTACGTGTGAAGCGGAGTACATAGCTGCTTCGGAAGCAGCAAATGAAGGAGATTGTATGAAGGAGTTCATATCCGATCTAGGTGTCATACCTAGTGCATCGGGTCCAATGAAAATCTTTTATTACAATACTGGTGCAATGGCCTTGGCAAAGGAATCCAGATTTCACAAGTGAACCAAGCACATCAAGAGACGCTTCAATTCCATCCGGCATCAAGTGTCGGAAGGGGACATAGAGATTTGCAAGCTATACACGGATCTGAATGTTGCAGACCCGTTGACTAAGCCTCTTCCACGAGCAAAACATGATCAGCACCAAAGCTCCATGGGTGTTAGAATCATTACTATGTAATCTAGATTATTGACTCTAGTGCAAGTGGGAGACTGAAGGAAATATGCCCTAAAGGGAATAATAAAGTTATTATTTATTTCCTTAATTCATGATAAATGTTTTTTATTCATGCTAGAATTGTATTAACTGGAAACTTAGTAGATGTGTGAATACATAGACAAAACATATAATCCCTAGTATGCCTCTACTTGACTAGATCGTTAATCAAAGATGGTTATGTTTCCTAACCATAGACATGTGTTGTCATTTGATGAACGGGATCACATCATTAGGAGAATGATGTGATGGACACGACCCATCCATTAGCTTAGCATCATGATCGTGTTAGTTTCATTGCTACTGCTTTCTACATGACTTAGACAAGCTCCTCAGACTACGAGATTATGCAACTCCCGAATACCGGAGGAACACATTGTGTGCTACCAAATGTCACAACGTAAATGGGTGATTATAAATGTGCTATACAAGTGTCTCCGAAGGTGTTTGTTGGGTTGGCATAGATCGAGATTAGGATTTGTCACTCCGTGTTTCGGAGAGGTATCACTGGGCCCTCTTGGTAATACTCATCACTAAGCCTTGCAAGCATTGTGACTAATGAGTTAGTTGCTGGATGAAGTATTACGGAACGAGTAAATAGACTTGCCGGTAACGAGATTGAACTAGGTATTGAGATACCGACGATCAAATCTCGGGCAAGTAACATACCGATGACAAAGGGAACAACGTATATTGTTATGTGATTTGAACGATAAAGATCTTCGTAGAATATGTAGGAACCAATATGAGCATCCAGGCTCCGCTATTGGTTATTGACCGGAGACGTATCTCCGTCATGTCTACATGGTTCTCGAACCCATTGGGTCCGCACACTTAACGTTCGATGACGATTAGTATTATGAGTTTATGTGATATGACGTACCGAAGATTGTTCGGAGTCCCGGATGTGATCACGGACATGACGAGGAGTCTCGAAATGGTCGAGACATAAAGATTGATATATTGAACGACTATATTTAGACAGAAGTTTCGAATAAAACCGGAGTACCGGAGGGTTACCGGAACCCCCCGGGGGAACTTGTGGGACTTGATGGGCCTTAGTGGAGAGAGAGGTTGGCCGCAGGAGGGCTGCCCCCCCTGTTGAGTTCGAATAGGACAAGGGAAGGGGGGCGCCCCCCCCGCCTTTCCTTCTCCTTCTCTCCCTCTCCTTCCTTCCCCCTCTCTTCCCTTGTTGGAAACCTACTAGGAATAGGATTCATAGTAGGAATACTATTTGGGGTGCGCCCCATGAGGGCCGCCGACCTTCCCCCTTGCTCCTTTATATACGGGGGCAGGGGGCACCCTAGAACACACAAGTTGACAATTGCTTTAGCCGTGTGCGGTGCCCCCCTCCACAGTTACACACCTCGGTCATATCGTCGTAGTGCTTAGGTGAAGCCCTGCGCCGGTAACTTCATCATCACCGTCACCATGCTGTCATGCTGACGAAAGTCTCCCTCGAACTTAGCTGGATATAGAGTTTGTGGGACGTCACCGAGCTAAACGTGTGCAGATTGCGGAGGTGCCGTACCTTCGGTGCTAGGATCGATCGGATCGTGAAGACGTATGACTACATCAAGCGCATTGTCATAACGCTTCTGCTTTCGGTCTACGAGGGTACGTGGGCACACTCTCCCCTCTTGTTGCTATGCATCACCTAGATAGATCTTGCATGATCGTAGTAAATTTTTTGAAATTACCGTGTTCTCCAACACATGGAAGTAGATCTGAGGCGGTGAAAGACGGTCAGGAGTTGTGATGTCTGGTTTGGTGGATGCTTCTGTCGATGGAGCAGCTCAGGTGAGGTGGACAATATCACGGCAGGAGCAGGACAAACCACACAAAGTTTTCTTTGACACCTACCTGTAACTGAAGTAATTCTATAAGGGCTCCTTTGGCTTGCAGGATTCTAAAAACGCAGGGATTGGAAAAACACCGGAATAGGATAGGAATGCACGTGGGAAACAGAGCATTTGTAAACACAGGATTTCTGTCAACTTGGGTGTTTGGTTCATCGGAATTGGAAGAGCAGAGGAATGCAAAGAAACATGGCCAAATTAAAGTAAAACGATATGAAAGCGTGTACAGTTAGAATGATATTCTGCAACTAATGCACTTGGTCTTGTTTTCATGCATAGGATTTTGAAAAGTAGGTCCAGATGGATGTTTTGCTCCATTCCTTTCAACAAAATGCATTAATAATTGAATAGTAGAGTGCCGTAGGAAAATTTCCTATTGCTATGTTTTTTCTGCACTTTTTACTTTGAACCAAAATAGCCCTAATGGATCGACATGAATGTAGAGTAATAAGTGATGCGACAAGTGCACAACCTCTTTGGCGTAGCTGTCGGATTTCGGGTTCCGCAAACCCTTGAGAGGTTCGAGTGCATGCGGAGATCTCAACCTCCCCAGCCTGTCTGCTTGCAACTCTCACGACCTAGCTCGACGAACTCAAAGGAAAAGGGACACAGTAGTTTACCCAGGTTCGGGCCACCTTGCGGTGTAAAACCCTACTCCTTCTTTGTGCTGGATATGCCTCGAGGGGCTGAGGATGAACTAGTACAGTGGAGAAAACCTCGGGAGGTGTGTTCTTGAGCTCAAGCAAGCTAGTGAGGGTGGACTGGATTCAATCGACTTGATTTGTCGTCCCCTTCCATGGTGGTGGCTAGGTCCTATTCATAGTGGCCTTGGTCCTCTTCCCAAATGAAGGCGGGGAGGGATCCCACAACGGCCAAATTTAAAGGGAGACAACTAGTACATCTTATCCCGATGAAAGTGGTCTTCGCTTGCAAAAGCCTCTGGTCATGACACCGCGGTGGGCTCGGTGACGACCTCCGTCCTGCCGTCCTGGCGGTCTTGGTCTTGTTACACGTGAATGGAAACCTTTGGCTGCTTCTTCGGGACTCCGTGCCTGCTGCTTGCCTCCTTAGGACCAAAGAGGAAACTGGTACACTGCGCCCGCTGGCGCCCACCTGGCCTTATTCGTCATGGCTCACGTACCCGATCCTCACACTACAAAAAAAGACACATCCGTGACATTTTGGGCCGAACGAAAAAAAATTCTGTCATACTTATGATACTTCTATGACGATAATTGTGACAAAACCCTGTATCATCATAGATGTGGTGGGATCCTACTTATATGACAAAAAATCATGACAGAAAATGGGCTTTTCGTCCTGGGCGGGCTAGAGACGCAGCTGCATGATATTCTTTGGGCCGTCCATGACGTTAAAAACCGTGGTACAAGCGAGAGCGAGGAAAATTTCGGTGAGTTCCCAGTTACGGTGGGTGGTTGGGGGCCAAGCAATGCGTGTTTCACTCGTACACGTACATGCGTGTGTGCGAGGCATTGGCTCTAACTGAACCCAAGCGAGGCGCTGGGCTCTAACTGAACCCGAGCGATTGCACTGCAGGCTACGCGTTACTGGACCCGAGCGATTGATCGATGGCTGTTAATTGAACCCGATCGAGCAATTCCTCCGCTACTTCTACTAACTGGAGCCGATCGATGCTGCCTCTGGATGAACAGTGAGTGTTATGGGGGGTGGTTGAACAGGGAGCGGTGGGGGTGGATGAACAGGACCCCGTGGTGTTGCCTCTGGATGAACAGGACCCCAATCGATCCAGCCGGTTGGGGCTGGATGAACAGGACCTCGTGGAGGGCTGGATGAACAGGACGACCCCGTGGAGGGCTGGATGAACAGTAGATGGTGGAGGGGTGGATGAACAGTAGTCCGTGGAGGGGTGGTTGAACAGGAGCCCGTGGAGAGGGATGGTTGAACAGTAGCTGGTGGAGTAGCGCACGGTGGAGGCTGGATTAACAGGAGCCCGTGGATGAACAGTCGCATGTGGAGGCTGGAGGAGGTCTACGGTGGATGAACAGTAGCCTGTGGAGGCTGCAGGAGGTCGACGGTGGAGATGAACAGTATCCTGTGGAGTCCCATTTTGCGGTACGCCACACCCCTCCTGATGAACAGGACCCCCGTTTTGACCATAGCGCTCCAACACAAGTCCGTTTCCTCCATTTTGCGGTACGCCACACCCCTCCCGATCAATAGGACCCCGTCTCAACCGTAGGAGGTCCAACACAAGTCCGTTTCCTCTGTTTTGCGGTACGCCAGACCCCTCCCGATGAACAGGATCCCGTTTCGAACGTGACCGGTCGAACACAAGGCCGTTTCCTCCATTCTGTGGTACGTCAGGCCTCGTTTCCACCGCCTATTCCATCCAAGCCGGTTGGCTCCCACGCGTCCCGTTGCCTCCAGATGAACACAATGAACATGATGATGACGCAGTTTCTCCGTTCTGACCCAGCCATGTACACGAGCCCTGGCCGTACGTATGCGCGAGTAGGCGTTCGAGACCCCGCCCATATGTACGTATGTGGCTGTATTTTCTTTCTTGCACATTGGCCGCTGTACGTACGTGTACATGCTACGTGTGCGCCTCTACTACGACATGTGCGCGCCTCTACATCCACCAGTATGTACGTACACGTTCGCAACCAGAATGACAATGCTACGTACGCTTCGACTAGGTGGGTCCCGATTGTCAAGTACTTCCTTGCGTGCGAAGATGTAGCTGGTGGGTCCCAGCAGTCAGGGGGGCGAATCATTTTTTTTGCCCGGATGCACTTCTTTGCGTGCGAAGATGTAGTTGGTGGGTCCCAGCAGTTAGGGGGAAACATTTTTTTGTGAAATACAGTGGCATGTCCGGTGGGTCCCTGCTGTCAGGTGGAGGAATCATTATTTTCCATGTAATAAGGAGGCACTTCCTTGCCGCGGCCGTGGACCCAGCTGTCAGCCTCTCCATGTACAGTCCACGTCCGATGGAAGTCGTTCCTTGACCACGTTGACCACGCCGCGCCAAGAGCACCATGGCGGTGGACGACGGCGAGGCCTAGGAAGGGGATGACGCGGAGCCGGAGAAGACGTGGCAATGGATGCCTATGCGTAGAGGAGTACGAGGGTTCACCGGTTCGGCTGCGGTGTGAGGCTGCCGTCGCCACAGAATAACAGGGGGTGTGGGTGAGTGGAGGGATGGCCTGGCCCGTGGTGGGAGTAGTAGGGGCGGTGAGGCCTCCAGCGGCAAAGACAGCCGGCCACGAGAGGCAGGAGCAGGCGGCACGACCGATGCTGCTTTCGGCGGCTGGAGCAAGAAGACCAGAGGTTGAAGAAGCACGATGGCCGTTGGATGGACATCGTACGGTCACTGCAGCTAGAATCGTTTATATTGACTAAGTTGACAAAGCCATTGGTACGCGTCAAGTTAGTAGGCCCACTAGTCAGCTTCCTTAACGGTGTGCCCCAGATGTCAGGGGGAGGAATCATTTTCTGGGCGGGTGAAGCTAGAATATCCAAGATTGAAGAAGAAGCACGGCATCCGTTGGATGGACATCCAACGGCCACAGCTGCTAGAACCGTGTGTTGACAATAAGTTGACAAAGCTTTCCATACGCGTAAACTCTTTTTTTTAAGGCAACGCGTCAACTTAGTAAGGCCACAAGTGTGTGGCAGAGAACTTATAGCCCATTTGAGATTTGTAAGAATGTGCAGCCCATTTTTGAATTCTAATGGAATTTACTATAGCCCATTTACAGTTTATTAAAAGTACAGCTCATTGCAACCAACCATTCAAAACAGAATTCAATAAAATTTCCCACATTTTGATGGGATCCGAAATATTTTTATCTCGAAATTTCTAGTTAGATTAAATACAATTTCAATATAAATTTATATTACGTAAAAATCCAACGAAACATTGCGCTCACAACAATTAATTGAAATTAAAATTTTCAATATCCAAAAATAATATTTTATGAAGTAATTACGTGTTTGGTGCATTTTTTATAGTTACTGCCCAGTTTTTATAATTACATCCCATTTATTATTTCTTAAAGCCCATTTTTTTAAGCCTAATGCATCCCTTCTAGGAAAGATTTGCAGCCTAGTGGGGCGGAGAATAACTTGACCTTGCCTGGGTATTCCTAAAAAAAGTATAGCTGGGCTAGCCATTTTCAGCTTGAAAAAATTAATATCTGGGCTGAATATCTAGCCTGGGCTAGAAGGGCCATAGCCCACCCAGTTAATACCCACAACGATGTTTTCGTTGTTGTACAGAGGAGAAAAAAATAATATCTGGGCTAAACATCGCTCAAGAAAAACTCTGTAGTGCTCACACCTCAAAAACACAAATACTGCTCGAGCTGCTTGGTCCCAGCTGTCGGCCGCTTCTTGTGCAATTCTCTCGTTGATTGACTACATAGGTTGACAATAGTGTGGGACCGTGATGTCAGGAAATCAGGAGGAAGAAAACAAAATTATAGTTTTATATAATAAGGCGGCACTTGCGTACGTGAGGCTATGGCCCTGGTTGGTCCCCATTGTCATCCTCTCCAAGTAAAGTCATCTCCTTGCCCGCGCGCGCTTTCCGCCCGAAACAGTCAGTGCCGCTCGCCCCGCTTCCCGGTGCAGGCAATTGCTCCGCCTTGAAATGACACAAGTGCCATCCGTCCGTCCATCTCCCACCCACATTAATTATATGCGGTTGCCGAGGCGGATACTCCGGCGCCACACGTCCGTCCCTCTGCCACCCAACATTCCTATATAAACTGCTGCGCCGGCCATAGCCGCAGTCATCCGCATCCGTTCCCTTTCTCCTATCCACACCACCACTGCCCACCATGGCTTCCTCGCGCTCCATCTCTCTTTCCGACGGGCGGACGACGGACCACAAGGAGATGGCAGCCATTGCTGCCGACTGGCTGGCCGGCAGGCAGCCGGAGGATGACGACGTCCCAATGGAGAACATGCTAATAAACGATCTGGCGCCAACCCCCACCTCCGCGCCATCCTCGCCGGTGCATTACATCGTGACCATCGGCGAGGCCCGTGTCCAATATATGGACACGGTGAGGCAGAAGCGTGAGGAGTAGTTCCGGGGAGGCGCAGACCGACGCCACCTACAACCACCATCTCCTCTAGGAGCACCTGCAGGCGGAGGAGCAGATCGCCGCGGAGCGGCCGGAGATGGAGGCGCTGCTCGACTCGTACCGCTTCGCCAGCGAGGGCCGCCTCGAGCGCTGGCGGTACCGCATGCAGGTGGCGGAGGCTGCGGCCGCCTACAAAGAGGGCGATGAAGCGGGCCAGGCGCTGTTTGGCGAGACCGAGGATGAGGCAGAGGACAATTCCGTCTCCGACGAGTCCCCGCTCCGCTGGCATCGACGAGGCCCTGCTCCGCCGAGGCCTCATGGTGCTAACAATGAGGCAGAGGACACCATCGGCTCCACTGAGGTCCCGCCCCGCCAACAACGAGGAAGAGGACATCGCCGGCTCAGCCGAGGCCCCACCCTGTCGGCAACGAGGAGGAGGATTTCCACCACTCCGCCGAGGCGCCTCCCGCTAGCAACGAGATAGAGGACATCGCCAGCTCCGCCGAGGCCCCGCCTCGTTGCCAATGAGGTCGTGCCACACAGAAAATGAGGAAGAGTAGAACATGGTAGGTCGCCGCCGCTCGGGTCCAAGTAAGGCCACCGCTGCTACCCTCCGGTTGAAGCCAAGCTAGGCGGGTTGACCATTGATGGTCGGTTAGCTTCTTGGCGGCAACGTGGAGTCGGAGAGTTGTGTTGGAGAAGGACGCTGCTTCTACTTAACTGCTGGTGTAGTTGGCTGACTGACACGCGGGCCCAACAGGCCACATGTCAGTTACGCAACTGCACCTGCAGTTAAGTCACTGAAGCTTCTGTTCGGCTCAGGTGGACACATGTGGGCAGCTTCGGTTAATTAATTATACCTCCAGTGCACCCCTTTTTAGTTGAAGAATGTATGAAATGTAATGAAATCCGGCATGTTTATATGAAATCCGACCGTGTATGAATGAATTTATTTCCATTAGTTCGAATTCTTGTATCACTGGCATTGGATGAACATGCAAACCAATACGTACTAGCATTATTCTGAGGGTGATAACCTCATTTGCAGCGGTTTCACATGTATTGTCTGCAGTCAAAGTATCTCTACTTTGACCAATCTTATAGAAAAAAGTATGCACTTTCACAATGTGCGAAGTAAAAAGGAACAAAAGGAGTACAAAGAGTTTGAGCAGCTTTTTAGCGTTTATGTACATTGCAATAAGACACACAGGCCTGGCAATTCATAGAGAACATTCAAAACAATCGATGATTATGCATCTCAGTGATTCACATGTCAGAGCCAACATTTACTTCATAACTAAAGATTAAAGAAAAAATTGATCGACGCTGCTGACAACAAAGGGCATCCCATTTGAAAATATCAAACACATGTCTTCTTGCTAAAATCAATGAGCAAAATTTGACAAGGTTGTCCCATTCCCAAATGGGCAAGGGCAGGGTTTGCCATCAGTTCGGACATTGACATGGCACCTCGTGCTAAATAAACCAGCTGTTATTTTTGTGTAGTTCCACCAAAATCAACCAAATTTGCGCATAGCTTGTACGATTTCGCCCTTATATGTTGCAACGCCTTGAACTTATCGGCACCTCCATTCTTGTGGTGGAAATGAATGATTCGATGTATTCATGAACATTTTGTGCAGTTCCCATTGAAATCAAGATAAGCACCCCTGTTTGCACAAATACAAAAAAAATGATTACTATAAAGCAAACTGTACTATGAATTGACAGTTCAATGAGGCACCTACATGGTCCATGTAGAGCACACTTTTTGAAAAGGGATAATTGTTTTTATGCCCCTAGTTGGGTCACACTCGGCAGGTCTACCCCTAGTTTCCGAAAACACTTGTTTCTGCCCAAACCACTTTGCTGCTCTTATGCTTTTGCCCTTTTACCATTTGACCATCACTTTGAAAACCTCATAAAAATTCATTCGAGCTCAGAAAAATTTAAATAATATATCAAAATATTCACAAAATCATCACCTATATGTGCATGTCATTTGCATTCATGAAAAAACTGTTGGCCAGTCCCCATCTCAGTTTTAGTCATATGATCTTAGCATGAATAGTAAAATTTAAAAAATTCTAAAAATTCTAAAAAAATTGGAGGCAAACTTTGACCAATGTTTTGAGTGCTTGCCAAGTTTCATAAGGGAATGATATTCGTGGAAGTCGTGGCAAAAAAAACAAAAATCAATGCTCCAAAATTTCATTTTTTGCCATGACTTCCACGAATGTCAGTCCCTTATGAAACTTGGCAAGCACTCAAAACATTGGTCAAAGTTTGCCACCCAATTTTTTTAGAATTTTTAGATTTTTTTAAAATTTTACTATTCATGCTAAGATCGTATGAGCTAAAACTGAGATGCGGACTGGAAAACACTTTTTCATGAATGCAAATGACATGCACATATAGGTGATGCTTTTCTGAACATTTTGATATCTTATTTGAATTTTTCTGAGTTAGTATGAATTTTTTAATGAATTTTTCAAAGTTATGGTCAAACGGTCAAAGGGCAAAAGCATAAGAGGAGCAAAGTGGTTTGGGCAGGAACAAGTGTTTTCGGAAACTAGGGGTAAACCTGCCGAGTGGGACACAACTAAGGGCACCAAATTAATTATCCCTTTAGAAAAATGGAACCCACTGGAAAGAATCCTAGAACAACATTGTACTCGTGCATCACAGGAAGAAAATGGAGATTTGTCAGTCCTTCCGAGCTGGAGTTAGTTTGGTCTTGTGGGGAGTAATGTAACCATCCTGCAACTGCTCCTTTTGGTGAGAAGATAGACAGGGCTTCTTCATCCTGGCATAATCGGAACTAGTCACTTCACGTACTCCATATTCTTCTTCAGAGGAGGATGATCCTGCTGTGCAAAGACAACAGGACAACTAAATGCTATCATTCCTGTTTGCTCGAAAAAAAGGAAAGGAAATATTTAAAACAACACAGATGAAGAACTTCTCAAGGACAATAGCACTTTTTCATGACAGTATCTAAACAGTAGCACAACACCAATAGAGATGAAAAAGCTCAATCATATGGATGAAATCAGTGGGCGAGTACCAACCATTATCAGGAGGCTTATTGTGTAGAGCATACAGATGAAGCACTTCTCCGGAACCATCTGTTGCTATCTACTATGGTGGCCATGCTTACTATATACTCCTCGATTAGTGTAATGTTTCCAACATCTTGTTGTGTAGTTCCACTAAAATATATGGTATCTTCAAAGAAGCTCCCTGTTTGCACAAGTAGAGATAATTACGTATTACATTAAGAGTCGCATCAAATCAGTGGCAATACAATTGCTCGTTCCAGCCATAGCAATAAATTAAGGTGTAAAACTATATCATTACTTGTGTCATCACATTTTCAGTGCTTCATTACAGCACCAGGAGTTGATTTTTATTTTTCTTCCGCTTGCTCTTCCCCTTCATCACTTGGTTCAATAACAGACAAGCTTCGCATTCAATGTAAGAATTGGCATGTCAATTCGGGAGCACAAGTATAGCACTAAACAATGACACTAATTTTCTGATGAAAGTGGCAAAATACAGGCCAATAGTTGTGAAATGTCCTTATCTTACCTCAATGGGATATTATGGTGCACATACAGATTGGAAGTCTTGTCTCCATTTGTGCAGTTCACTAAAATCAAGCAAAATTACCGAAGAAGTAGCACAACATATGAAAGCACACTGCAGAATCATGTGAAAGAAGGCTAGTACTGACCTCTCATGACGCGGAATTCAAACAACTCACAAGAAGAAGATCTGAACCAAATTTTCCAACACGGATAGGAAGTAAGATCTCCTCTTGTGCAGTTCCACAAAGATCAAGCAATCAAGCAACATTGTCGGTGTGACATTTTGGTTGAACTGCACAAAACACTCTTAAAACAAAAGTGTCTTGTGCAGTGCAACAAAAGGTCACAATGGCAACGAGGTGAAGTAGATAACCCTGTTTACACAGAGGTGCAAAGGAAACAACTAGTGGTCAATAACGGTGGATGACACAGAAGCCAACAAAAAGAAGCATCTACCTTAGCTAAATGGGAAAGAAAGCAAGACAGTAGCATTTCTCAAACGCTGGCATTGATTAATATTAACATAGAGATTATATTAACAATAAAATTTGTTAAACATGTAATTTGCTTTTTACTGTGGCATTGCATCAATTTTCCAGTGGCATTATTGGAGGGTGTTTGTTTACAAGGACATTTTGGTGTAGGGACTAAAAAAAATCCGTGTCAGTCCCATGTAAACCAAACATGATGGACTTTTAGGGACTAAAAGTGGGCATTTGGTACTAAAGAAAGAACACCCCGAGGGAGAGTCTTTTTAGGACTTTTTCCAAAAGTTTCCCCTGCCACGCATCGCACCTTGTCTCTATTAGTTCATTGCTAGGGGTAACATGGTCTTTTAGCATGTCATTTAATAACCTCTAGTCCATGTTTAGTACCTAGAACCAAGCAGGTAGGGACTAAGGAGTTTTTAACCAAACATGGCCTTAGATTAACAACGGCTAAAGAGTTGCACGGGACAGTGAATGCACAAGCACCATGTGCATCTACCGATGTATTGTGGTGATGCATAGTCTGTTGCAACAAAGAACAAACAACCAAGGAGCATATTTTTGTTGGTCCTAGTTTTGTTATCTTTAGACACCTTTCCCTATGTGAGCGCAGCAAATCTAGTCCTGCTCAAACTCTACAGCCTTGTCCCCCAAAACAAAAGATCAGTTATTTACAGATATGCGTACTGCGTTTGTCATTGTTTTCCCTTTTCTACCAACGTAGGTGCTGGATAGCCAGTCTGTACTAGTACTTTCGCCCATTCCTTTCCTATTTGAACCACGTCCTAGATTTATGCTATACAACTTTCCCCACTACTTTACCCCATTTCTTTCATCTTTGAACCACGTCTTAGATTCATGCGATACAACTTTCCCCACTACTTTCCCCCTTCCTTTCCTTTTTGAACCACGTCCAAGATTCATGCTATACAATATTTCCCACTACTTTATCCCACTCCTTTCCTATTTGAACCACGTCCTAGATTCATGGTATACAACTTTCCCCACTACTTTCCTGTTTGATCCAACACCTAGATTCGAGTTCAGAAGCGGAAAAAGCCCACATGCAGCTATAGCAATGCCTGTCGAATAAGTAAATTATACCTTAAGGTTCTTGGGCGTGGGCGAAGAAGAAGGGGTCGGAGGCCCTCCCGCACCGCTGCTGGGTGAAAGTGAACAGTTGTGCCGGTAGTGGATTCCCTCCCAAGCCGACAACGACATCATTAAGCCTCCTTCCCTTCCCGGCGGACGAATCCAGCTGGCTCTTTGACCAGCAGTTAGGGGAGAGAGAGAGGCCAACGAAGTCTTGTTTAGATCTGGAGAGGGTGAGAGAGTATGAAGAGAGAAACTACAAGCACTGAGAGAGAGAGGCCAACGAAGTCTTGTTTAGATATGGAGAGGGTGAGAGAGTGTGAAGAGAGTAACTACAAGCGTTGAGGCTCCATCGTGCATATATATACTGGAGAGAGTGTGAAGAGTGAAAACCCTAGAAAACAAGCGCCGAGGCTGCAGCTTATACGTGATGAGGTGATTATATGGTCACTACGAGATCGTATAGCTCCATATCCATCCATTTTGACCAGTCAAAGAATCCTCCCAGCACCTAATTATGCTCAAGTGTAGTTATCGAACCCGAGACCTCAAGTTTGATGAGCGAACAGGCTAACCAGCTACACAACCTCCTCTGTTATGTTCAACGAGAGGAAAATAACCTTTTATACATTCCTGCATTCATGTGACAAGCATGCCGTGTTTTTTGTGTGTGTGGGAGTCATTGGGATTTAAATCATAATCGTGTCATGTGGCTTTGGTGGTAAGACTATCTACAGTGGTGCAGAAATAATGCAGCCTTAGTCACCTTACCTATCTCCACGTAGTACATTGGGTCCCACCAGTTAGAGGGTGAAACAGACAAATTAATTAGAAAAATTAAAAGCGCCAGCAGTGTATCTTACCTCACACATCTCGCCACTGCTCGGGAACACTGTCCAATTGATCCCTCTGTTCGCTCACGTACTATTTTAAGTGAATCCTTATTATAACATGCACACAATTTTGGGCACTTGTATTCGACCTAAATTAGTGTGCCACCATATCTCGTACTACTCCCTCCATCTAGGTGTAATAAGTCACGTTAGAAGGTGCAGCGGGACCAAGGTGCAAGCATATTGGAGGAGAAGGAGAAACTTGACCGGTCATTCTTCCAATCAAAGCCCTGATTTCTGTCTCTAAACACAACAATTAATCCAAACAACTAAGAGATGCCATTTTAGATACCATGCAGGGCCACGTATTAACTCGCATGCAAGCCAACTTTGATTTCTTGACTGATCAATGCGTAGTTGCACTCCATGCATTGGGTTTCTGGGGGAGATAACAAGGCAGAGTAAGGAGAGTTTGGTTACATTGCTTAGGCTGGTCATAGTGGTGAGTAACTTGGACTAGTAACATGCATATGTTACTAGTCTATGTTACTACTAGGAGAAGTTTGCCGTCGGAGGTGAGCCGATCTGGCTCTCCTGAGCTAGGAAGGTTTTTCTAGCCCACCCAAGCTAGCTGGCCTACAAAAGCTAACATATTTTAACAGTTCCAAACGCCTAACCTTGCCCGGCTATGCTATAAGCTGTTCTTGCTAAGGATCCAAACACTCCCTAAGTAACAACGCTCGATAGCAACGAGGCCAGGAGTGGATTGAGATGTGAAGTTAATGGACGACGCCTAAACATTTTGGGAATATCTGATTTCCGGAAGATGACTTAACACCTAGACGGAGGGAGTACTACTCCTCAGTCCAGGTTTGATGGAATATTCGTCACCTCTTCTCTTCTTGTATGTACTCCATTTGTATCTCACTTCCTGTGGCTTCTCACTCGCACAATTTTCCTATTCTATGAACCCGTGTGTGCGTGTGCGTGTGTGTGTGTGTTTAACAACATGTGTGTGTTAGAGAGATCGACAGATCGACCTACTCCTACAGAGAGATGGTGTGTAGTATATGATTTAGCCGCAAGAGTCGGTGCATCCTCTCGTTTCCGAGCGTCCGGTAGGGACAGGCGGACATCTGCCATGCCCACTCCTGACCAGCCTGGCCCACCCAAAGCCCCTCCATCGCCCGCGCGCGCTTCCCTCCCGAAATGGTCAGTGCCTCTCCAAAGAATCGGTACCGCATTCATGCCCGGGCAGAGCGGACGCGACCTCTCACTGGCGCATGTGTTGAAGGGAGAAGCGGATTCAAGAGTGATGGTTGCTTCGTCCGTCCAACTTACTGCCGGGTCTATGTGATTTTACGACTCATTGGTCTTTATTACTGAGGTGGTAGGACTGCTGGATGTCCCACGCTTTCGGGAAAGGAGGTACTACTAGATTACAATTTTCTCCATTTTTACAGCAGAGCAGTGCAAGAGCAGTGAAAACACGCAGGCTCAGTGATTACATGGCCCACCTCACACTATCAGCATATTTTCTGGACACCATGCGACACCTAACTCTTTACATAGTACTCCCTCCGTTCGTAAACACTAGATGAGTCCCCGCGCGTTGCCGCAGAACAGCCGTATATCTCTCTGCGTAAAATTATCGATTTCATAGAACTAAGAAAACTCTATAACCGCATGACAAATGTGGTAGCCAAACTAAAAAAATTCCCATCATCATTTAGGTCATCCCACGTAAGGAAAAAAGCCCACTTACATGCATGCTACCGGTGCATGCTTGCATGCACACATGTTGATGTGATTTAAAACCCACTCACATGCATTCCACGATATTTCTGCATGCTTGCATGTGGCTTAGTGCGGAGCCTCTCAACGTCTAGATCAGACGGCTATTATTGACTGATTTAGTTCATCTAACGGCTACATTAATTTTTATGATGTGGCTCAAGGAGAGGATAGAGAATTCCAAGTAGTGGGGGCTAGCTATTACTAGTAGATACTCCCTCCATCCCAAAATAAGTGTGTCAACTTTGTACTAGCTCTAGTACAAATTTGTACTAAGCTCAAGACACTAATTTTGGGACGGAGGGAGTAAATCTTTGTAGAGATTCCACTAGGTGGACTACATACGGAACAAAATGAATGAATCTACACTTAAAATGCATCTATATACATCCGCATGTGGTTCATGGTGAAATCTCTACAAAGACTTATATTTAGGAACAGAGGAAGTACTAGTATAGTACGTACTGTAATTTATCAGCGAAATAAATTTGTACAATGCTATGAAGCTTCCAGCTTCTGTTACATGTATCTTGCGTCCAAGGTTGCCCGTTGCAACATTTCATCAAATACAAGAGACTAACATGCATGCTATTTCATCTCAATGATTGATAGATCATAGCAAATATGTACTCCCTCCGTTTCAAAATAAGTGTCTCAACTTTATGCAAACTTTAGTA
This sequence comes from Aegilops bicornis, assembly GCA_021605145.1. Lineage (NCBI taxonomy): Eukaryota > Viridiplantae > Streptophyta > Magnoliopsida > Poales > Poaceae > Aegilops > Aegilops bicornis. The sequence continues at coordinate 605,813,802 of CM038669.1, read as the reverse complement.
CAAAGTTGTACTACTACTAAAGTTGACACTTATTTTAGAATAGAGGCAGCTAAAGAAAAAAACGATCCATGCAGTCCCTAGCCCTTGAACCGTGAACCCTAACCAGGCTTCAATTTGCTGGCAACGTTCGAGCTTCCTAACAAATGAAGTTTGAAACCTTTTAACCATCTGATCATTTTGTGCAATTTCACCAAAATCGAGATGAGCATCCTTGTGGCAAAGAAATTGAAGACGCGTGATTTGAATAAGATTACTGGGACTAGTTGATGAGACATAAACTCATCACAAATACAGTACGTAGAAGCCAGTAGAGGTATGTGCGGGGCAAAGAAGTAGAGAAATATCCACGTGGACTGATGTGGGCAGCTGGAGCAGTGGTGCAAGCCGACTGTAATGGGAGTTGTACCTGAGGGATGTCGGGACATAGCTCAACCTTGAGGAGGGTTGCGGGAGGCGACAGCTTCCCACATCGCGGCAGTGAGCAAGGGCGAAGGCAACCTCACCGGATTTGTGAGAGAGAACGGCGGGGACCCCTGATCAGGATGTGCCGACAGTGGGTTTTCGCCGTCAGCGATGGCGACCGCATCTACACTAAGTATCCACCCCTTCCCCCGGTGGACGTGATCCGCCGGGATGTTAGATATGTGGCCACAGTTGTTTTGTGCGAGAGTGTGTGAAGAGAGCAACCCAGCAAGCAACCGTGTATGCTGGCCCGTCCTGACTATGTATATAGTGGAGCAGTTTCCTTTTCTCTCCATATTAACCTATCATATTGTGTACGTGCCACTGAAGAAAAAAACTTTATTTATAAATGACGTGGCACCTACTACTCGTTCTCCTATAACCTTGCACTTGGCATCTCCAAAATATTAACCTTGTGATTGGCTCTTCGCCTCTTCGGGAAGTCGAGCAAAATTGGTACTGCAGTATATATCGTTGTGGATATATGAGACCAAATGAATTGATGCACGTCCACCGCGTGGGCGAGGGTCAAGGGGCGAAGGAGAGTGCATACTATTATGTCCGTTTTAGGGGGTGTTTGTTTCCATGGACTTTTTAGTGTAGGGACTAGAAAAAGTCCCTCTTAGAGACTTTTTAACCAAGCAGGAGGGACTACTAGGGACTAAAACTTGCTTTTTGGGACTTCATGAAGAAGACTCTATGAACCTGTGTGTGCGTGTGCATGTGGGTGTGTGTGAGAGATACAAACCGCGTTCGTGAGTGTTTTTTGTTTTGGGGGGTGGGGATGGGGGGTGCGGTTGATTTCGTGAATGTATTTGTGGGAATATGTGTCGATGACATCTCAAACAAAATTTTGCATGCAATGTGTGTGAAATGGAGGCCTATCCATATCATATATAGAGGGTCGGCCGATCCACAAGAAGAGAGGGAGGGGTCATAGATATCGATAGAGTCAAAGAGAGGATCAAGTGGGTGGGTGCGAGATTGATAAAGGGAGTCATCAAAATTGTGTGTGTGTGCAAGTCAAAGATATAGGGCGACTGACCTACCGGAACGTCAGAGGGCACAGGTTAAGTTTGTGTCTGGCAGGGAGACGTGACAAGAGCGCTCGATGTATCGGTGTGTGTGGGGGGAGGGGGGTGGGGGGAGGGGTAGGCAGAGTTCTAACTATAGAGGTAGAACGACTCGTATATGTGTTGAGAAGGAGAGACCCAGCTATGTCTTGAGGGAGATGGGTCGACATCCATACATAACTGAAGGAAGGGAAATAGGATGGGACAAAGAGAGAGAGAGAGGAGAGAGAGAGAGAGGGAGGGAGAGGGGTAGAGTGCTGGATGTGTGATGGAGTTGCTTCTTGAAGATGGTGGGAGCGGCCTACTAAACAAACTGAGGGTGGAACTGCAATATTATCAATAAGAGTGGGGATGTGTTTCTGTGTGTGCCTGTGCGTGATAAATCTGTCGGGACACATCCATGGATGATGAAGGGGAACCATGTGTTTGGTAAGCAAATCTAACTAGATCGGTAGATCAATTGTTGTTTGTCGGAGGAAGGGAGAGACATAACTAATGAGGTAGATCGATCGACGCGTGGGGGAAAACGAGTTATAAGGACCTAGCTAGCTATATGTATAGCGGGAGATCGGTTCGTGTACGTCCATTTGTTAGAAGCAAATAAGGCCCAGCGAGACGGATAGACAAAGAGAATGGAGCTAGGAGGTGGTGCGAGAGGCCTAGCTACTAGCTAGATAGGGGGAGGAGTGTGCGGTTGTGAGATCGATGAAAGGAGGGGTGAGAGTTTACACGTGTGTGGGACCGTATGAGAGACACGACCCAACGACACATAAAGGAGGAGATTGAAGGTGCATGTGTATGTTGTAGGCTGTCGGAGTAAATGACCACGGGTAGCCTAACCGGCCCCCTGGCTCTTCAAAAAATATCGGGCCGACTGGGCCCTAAAACATGCAAGACGCAGGGCCGCCTTCTCCTGGCCGGCTGTCCCACCGGCCGGCTGCTGGAAGGCGGCAAGGCTCTAAGAGTTCTCTCGAAGAGGGCCGACTCCTAGTAGGCGGCCTGACCCATACCCTCAAAGTTTGCACCCACATAATGGCGGTAAGACGGGGTGTGGCTACAGTGAAGCCTACCACCCCCGAATCCTAGAGCAAGCGTGGCCACAGTGCGCCGTACGGGGCGGCCACTCCCCATCCGGCGCGGCACTGTTGCCATGTTGACCATGATATCACCCACGACAGGCTGTCAGTACGGCCCGCAGCCGGCGGGCCCCTCCTGCCAGAGAGATACCAGAAGGCGGCTGAGCTCGACCAGTCTGCTTGGGGGGAGGCCTGCACCCAGCACCCGGCCTACCCCTACCCTGGAAATTTTTGCACCATTAAACAGATAAGATGGGGTAAGGCTACAGTGAACGCCCGCCAGGCGGCGGCACTGTAGCCATGCTTACCCCGACAAACCATCGTCACCAAGATTAAGGCTACATTAACTAGCAGCCGACAAGACCACCAGGCGATGGGCCCAGCCTGTCGGCCAAGAGGCCAGCAGCCGGCGGGACCTACCAATCAGCGGGCCCCAGCGGCCGGCGGAGAAGCCGGCGACTACAGACACTGACGGCCTGGACCCACATCCAGCCGGATTACCATTGTACCCCTGGGGGTAGGCCTATATAAACCCCCCAGGGCACCCATGCAAAGGGTTGATCTCTTAGAGTTTTAGACACTACATAGACAGAAGAGGAGAGCTGGCCTTGCCCTTCTTCTTCCTCTAGCTAAACAGCTCAAGGAGCTTCTTGTAGCTACTTGTCGATCTAGTGATCATGCGGAAACCCCACAGAGCAGGACTAGGGGTGTTATCTGCTAGGAGAGGCCAAAACCTGGGTAAGATTCCCCCGCGTGCTTGTCTTCGCCTTATCCCGTTTCCAGGCACTGACAATGTCATACTGGCTCCCACAATGATAAGCCACCCATTGGCATATGTCGCACCTATCACCCGACATTTGGCACCCACCATGGGGCCAGGTGCATCGTCATCCGGAGACCTGCTCTGTATGGGAACCCTCTTCCTCCCCAGCAAGCGTAGCCAGCCCAGCACGCCCGATGGCGCTTGCCCCGACGTGCTGCATGGCATCGACGACGCCTGCGCAGCGAGCTACCTCACCGATCTCCTCGGCGAGGTCCACCTCTCCGACGAGCCCGCGCCAGTCGAGGGTGCCACCAGCTCCGAGAGCTGCCTCGTCGACTTCCTTGGCAAGCTTGACATCGCCAAGGAGCGCACCTCCGACCTGGAATCGATCGGCTCCACCGACCCGATGCTTGTCGACTCCGATACGGCATCGCTTGACGCCTTCCCCACCAACGTGGTGGTCATCGACGACCCTCTTCCTCGAGCCGACAGCAGCAGCAGCACCGTCACTGAGGTGTTGGTCGTTAGTCACGGCGCCGCCTCCGGCGGAAACATCCATGACACCCTGCAGACGGTGCTGCATGACCTGTCCACCCCCATCCTGGACGACACCGACGCCGACACGCTGGAGGCACACCGCCTTGCCCTCATCGAGAACGGCAAAAAGATAGCCTCCATGAGACGCCTCACCAAAGCTTACCAGCTCGAGGTTTATCGTGCCACCTCTGGCACGCCGCCTGCTGGCGGACCCAGCCGGATTGGCGCTATCAAGAAGCGCGGCACGGCCATCACCAAAGATGTCGGGTGCTGACCGCCACCACGCCACGCCACTCGAGAACTGCGTACGCCCAGCGTCAGAGATTTAGATCTACGGGCTGGAGGCCGATGAGCTTCACTTCATGACCAGACGCGTCCAGCAGCTGATCAATGCGGCCACAGAGCGGCATGAAGCCGGCGCCCGCGCTGAGAGTCCTCCCCCATGCCGAGAGCATGGCGTGACATCCCGGACGCTGACTGCAGGCGGCGCCCATGAGCGAAAAGACAAGGAGCCGACTACTAGCCACGGTCGGACGCGCCTCACCATCGAGTGTGACACAGAAGTCTGCCCCTGGGCTGTGGAGCGACGAGGCAACCCGCCTCCTCCTCCGCCTCGCGGGGAGAGATATCCCACTCTGCCGCCTGTCACGCACCCGACGCTCAGCGGCCGATGCTACGTCTTGAGCTTGCGTTGGTTTTCCTTGAAGAGAAAAGGGTGATGCAGCAAAGTAGCGTAAGTATTTCCCTCAGTTTTTGAGAACCAAGGTATAAATCCAGTAGGAGGCTCCTCAAAAGTCCCACACACCTACCCAAACAAACAAGAACCTCGCAACCAACGCAATAAAGGGGTTGTCAATCCCTTCACGGCCACTTGCGAAAGTGAGATCTGATCGAGATAATAAGATAAATATTTTTGGTATTTTTATGATATAGATTGGAAAAGTAAAGATGCAAATAAAAGTAGATGGTAAATTTATATGATAAAAGATAGACCCGGGGGGCCATAGGTTTCACTAGTGGCTTCTCTCAAGATAGCATAAGTATTATGGTGGGTGAACAAATTACTGTCGAGCAATTGATAGAAAAGCGAATAATTATGAGATTGTCTATGCATGATCATGTATATAGGCATCACGTCCTTGACAAGTAGACCGACTCCTGCCTGCATCTACTACTATTACTCCACACATCAACCGCTATCCAGCATGCATCTAGAGTATTAAGTTCATAAAGAAAAGAGTAACGCATTAAGAAAGATGACATGATGTAGAGGGATAAACTCATGCAATATGATATAAACCCCATCTTTTTATCCTCGATGGCAAAAATACAATACGTGCCTTGCTGCCCCTGTTGTCACTGGGAAAGGACACCGCAAGATTGAACCCAAAGCTAAGCACTTCTCCCATTGCAAGAAATATCAATCTAGTAGGCCAAACCAAACTGATAATCCAAAGAGACTTGCAAAGATAACTTAATCACACATAAAAGAATTCAGAGGAGATTCAAATATTTCTCATAGATAAACTTGATCATAAATTCACAATTCATCGGATCTCGACAAACACACCGCAAAAAGAGTTACATCGAATAGATCTCCAAGAAGATCGAGGAGAAATTTGTATTGAGATTCGAAGAGAGAGAAGAAGCCATCTAGCTAATAACTATGGACCCGAAGGTCTGTGGTAAACTACTCACAACTCATCAGAGAGGCCATGGAGATGATGTAGAGGCCCTCCATGGTCGATTTCCCCTCCGGTGAAGCGCCGGCGAAGGATCCAAGATGGGATCTCGCGGATACAGAAGTTTGCGGCGGTGGAATTAGGTTTTCGTGGTGCTCCCCGATGGTTTCAGGGTGCATGGGTATAAATAGGAGGAAGAAGTAGGTCGGTGGACGCTCGAGGGGCCCGCGAGGGTGGGGGGCGCACCCACCTATAGGGGGCGCGCCGGGCACCCTCGTGGCCGCCTCCTATGTTGCTTGACGTCCACTCCAAGTCCCCTAGATCACGTTTGTTCCAAAAAGATCGCTCCCGAAGGTTTCATTCCGTTTGTACTCCGTTTGATATTCCTTTTCTTCGAAACACTGGAATAGGCAAAAACTAGCAATTTGGTATGGGCCTCCGGTTAGTAGGTTAGTCCCAAAAATGATATAAAAGTGTAAAGTAAAGCCCATAAACATCCAAAATAGGTAATATTATGGCATGGAACAATCAAAAATTATAGATACGTTGGAGACGTATCAAGCATCCCCAAGCTTAATTCCTGCTCGTCCTCGAGTAGGTAAATGATAAAAACATAATTTTTTATGTGGAATACTACCTAGCATAATTCTCAATGTAATTTTCTTTATTGTGGCATGAATGTTCAGATCCAAATGATTCAAAATAAAAGTTCATATTGACATAAGAAATACTAATACTTCAAGCATACTAATCAAGCAATCATGTCTTCCCAAAATAACATGGCTAAAGAAAGTTCATCCCTACAAAATCATATAGTTTGGTCATGCTTCCATTTTCGTCACACAAGAATGCTCTCATCTTGCACACCCCCGATGATAAGACAAGCAATTGTTTCATACTTTAGTAATCTCAAACTTTTTTCAACTTTCACGCAATACGTGAGCGTGAGCCATGGATATAGCACTATGGGTGGAATAGAATATGATGATGGAGGTTGTGTGGAGAAGACAAATAGGAAGAAAGTCTCACATTGACGAGGATAATCAACAGGCTATGGAGATGCCCATTGTTGGTGTCAAAATCAGCGGATCTCGGGTAGGGGGACCCGATCTATGCGTCTTAGGCTGATGGTAACATGAAGCAAGGGACACAATCTTTACCCAGGTTCGGGCCCTCTCGATGGAGGTAAAACCCTACTTCCAGCTTGATTGATATTGAAGATATGAGTAGTACAAGAGTAGATCTACCACGATATCGTAGAGGCTAAACCCTAAGAGCTAGCCTATGATGGTATGATTGTAATTGTGATCGGCCATCTAAGGACCATCCTCTCAGGTTTATATAGACATCGGAGAGGGCTAGGGTTTACATGGAGTCGGTTACAAGGAAAGAAATATAATATCCAGATCGCCAAGCTTGTCTTCCACGCAAAGGAGAGTCCCATCCGGACACGGGCCGAAGTCTTGAGTCTTGTATCTTCACGCTTCGATAGTCCGGACGATGAATACAGTCCGGCTGTCCGGATACCCCCTTATCCAGGACTGCCTCAGTAGCCCCTGAACCAGGTTTCAATGACGATGAGTCTGGCGCGCAGTCTTGTCTTCGGCATTGCAAGGCGGGTTCCTTGTTCCGAATACTCCAAGGTTATTATCGAACACGTAGACCGTGTCCGGATCTGCAAAATGATCTTCACATACCACCGTAGAGAGAATTATACTTCAACTGACAACTTTTAGACGACATGACATGCCATTACAACCAGGTCATTATTCGAACCGTTTTTCCACAACCAGCCACAGCGCGTATTGCGAGGCGGTTTCCTTGACACGTCTTGTCAAAGCAGAGCTCATGTCCCCTTATCACGGGATTCTCATCAATACAGGTATGGGTAATCCCCCCGTGCCATCAATCGTGGCGCTTGGGAAGTAAGCGATTCTCAACAGGCTAGTGGGGAGGCGCACCGCTTTCGTCGCCTCTATAAAGGGATAAGAGTTCCCCATTCTTACCCACGCCTTCTTCCTCCTCTGCCCACTCTTGCCTCCTCGAGCTCCAACGCCCTAGTCCAAGTCTTCTCCGCACAACTAAACATGTCTGGAGCAGGGGGCAAATGGGTGGCTTCCACCGTGAAGGAGAAGAACATCGTAAGTCTTCGGGCGGCCGGATACTTGGCCGCAGACATAGCGCACCAGCTACCAGACGGCGGGCAGGTCATTCCAACCCCAGGACCCCATGAGAGGGTCGTGTTTCTTGCCCACTTCGTTCGTGGACTAGGGTTTGCACTCCACCCCTTCGTCCGCGGGCTCATGTTCTACTACGGGCTAGACTTCCATGATCTAGCCCCGAACTTCATCCTCAACATCTCTGCGTTCATCGTCGTATGCGAGGCTTTCCTCCGCATCAAGCCTCATTTCGGCTTATGGCTGCCAACCTTCTGCATGAAGTGAGTGGCCAGAAAGCGGAGTGCGGAGGAGCCATGGTGGGCAAAATGCCTAACGTCACCTGGCTTGACGGCTCCTTTGCGGAAACCGTGAAGGGGTGGTAGTCGGGTTGATTCTACATCATTGAGCCGCGCAACGCCAACTAGGTGGTGGCCCCCGAGTTCCGATCTAGAACCCCTATGCGGCTCACCTCCTGGGAACAGAAAGGCCTGTTATGGGGCGAATCTGCAGAGTTGATCGAACTCATCAACTACATCAAGGTCATGAAGGACAAGAACATCAAGCTTGTCAATGTGATCCAGGTCATGCTCGTTCGCCGGATTCTGCCTTGCTAAAGGCGGGCATTTAATCTGTGGGAGTTCGTCCCGGCCGAACACCAGACGCTCCTGAGGCTTTACGGCATGAAGCACAAGAACGCGTGGAAGGTGTTGTTCAAGGCCACCGAAGTACCTCCTCTCATATCCGAGGACCGCGAGCTCCACGCTGCACGGCACCCTACCCAAGTGAGTTCACAGGCTGCCACCGGGTCCGGTTCTTCCCAATGCATTCATGGGGAATCCTTAAGTGATTGTGTGTATTTGTTCAGGAGTATGTGGAGACAGCGGAGCGGATTAACTGTCTGGCTCCGCTGCCAGAAAGCCCATCTATTGATCTTCTGACGAAGATGCTGGTCCCGGCGCCCTATAAGGGGCCGGAGAAGAAGGCCGACAAGAAGGCCCCGGGGACCCGAAAGGGTCTCCAACGTAAGGTTGCTCAAGCCTCGTCCGAAGACGACAAGGCGCACTCCTTCCGTGAAAGGAAACAAAAGGCCGCCCCATCCGGAAAGGATGGGGGGCCGGAGACGGCGGACCAGGGGACCAGGAGAGGCCCCCGGCGTAAGGCCGTCATACCCTTGTCGTCTGATGATGATGAGGCAGATTCCTCCCGCGGAAGTGGGGGGAAACAAGAAGAAACTCCACCTCCCCATACTGGGGGGGAGAAAAAGAGGAAGGCCGCCCCGGTGGGGGAGGCTGGGACGTCCAAGAAGGGAAAGGTCTCCCTTCCGGACTACTCTGCCACCGCTGCCGATAGCGAGGAAGGGTGGCTACCAAGGAAGAAGCCCCTGGTGCAATCGTCAGTATCCGCACTCCATCGTAATTTCGCTTCATAGTTTTGTTGTAATGCCGAACTTGTATGCAGTCCGGCTAGGGCCCATCCCGAAGTGTCATTTTCAGATGGGTCCTTGAGTGAGTCAGCAATGAACTCACTCCCGACGGCCACTTCTCCTCGGCCTGCGGACGACACGGAGGTGTTGTCCCAAAGGCTCCCAAAGATGGGGGAGGTGGCCATGGAGGCGCCTCAAGGCGGCGTCCCAGACGTCGGACTGGCGGGGTTCAAGATCCCCACGGATCGTGTCGATGAGAGCCACGGTAAGCCGGGCTCGCAGCCGAACACTGTTTCGGAGCCTTCAGTGGTTCCGGACTCAGTCGGGCAGCCCCTCATTAGGGAGGGAGGTCCGTCTGTATCAAGGACTTGCCTTGCGCCCGAGGCGCCGAATTGTCTGCTGGAAGCGCTTCGCGGCGCTTCCCTAGATGAAGAGCACCGTACTCTTATGAGTGCGGTGATTCAGGGTTTCGTCCGCCAAGAGTGGACTAACCGAAGCCTGCACCAGCCTCCTGACAGGCTTTGAGGTCAGTAAAAATATGTGAAATTACCACCCGATAGGTAGTAGCCCCTGATACTCTGTTTGGTGTTCAGAAGGAAAAACCAAATGGAGGGTCAATTATAATATGCATGAGTCTAACAATAAGTTTGAATATAAATAAACAGGCTGTGCTGCTGGCCACTGCTGTCCGTACGGCTGAAATCGCCGGCCTAAAGGAGGACTTAGAGCGGGCACAGGGAGAGCTCGGCCTCACGAGGGGGCAGCTCGAGGAGAGCAAAGGTGAATGATTCCCCTCTCTCATATAGTAAAGTATAAATAAAATTTGATTATGCTAACAACGAAACATCGTGATGTGATAACAGAGGCCACCACCGAAGTGGCATTTCTCAAGAAGGCGTTGTCCGAGGCCGAACACAAAGCGGCCTTGGAGCGCAAGGAGCGCAAAAAGCAAGAAACCCGAGTGGGCGAAGTAGAAGAAGAGCTCCAGGAGCTCGGCAAGAAGCTCGAGTCCGCGGAGCATGAGCTTAAAGCAAAAGAGGCCGAGCTTGTGAAGGCCTTTACAAATATAAAAGACGCCAAGGCCGAAGCCGATAGGGCACAGCGGGAGATCCAGGAGGCCAAAAAGATAACGGCAGGTAAGAAATTCTTTATGCAAAGCAAACATGTGGAGGAGGCGTTTCTTTTACTTACCCGAGTCCGGAGCTCTCCAGGGGCATTCGCAGATCTGCCATGCAGCGTATCAGATGTCGCGGAGTTTTATCGTGCCCAGGAGGGGAGCTCAACAGAGAAGCTGTTCTGGTCCCAGTATGCTGGGGCCGAACATTCAACGCCTCTGAGTGACCAACTGAAGTAGTTGGTCGAACTCCACAAGGCGGCCGAAGTGGCTATGAAGGATCTCATAGTCCAGATATAGCCGGGTAAGCTTCTGCCCACCAGCTACTTCGGCCTGATCAAGCGGATGGTGGATGCCTGTCTGCGACTGGAAGTCATCAAGCGATCCGTTTGCATTGAGGGTGCCCGCCGGGCCCTTGCCCGTGCAAAGGTGCATTGGGGCAAGCTGGATGCGGAGAAGCTGGTGAAGGACGGGCCGCCAGAGGGCAAGCCGCATCGCGTCCCCGAGAAGTATTATGATGGCGTTATGAAGGGTGCTTGCCTCGTGGCCGATGAATGTACCAAAGACATAATTTTTGAATGAATTCACCTCTGTCATGTTTTTAATTTAAAGACGAAGTTACTTGCGCTATGCAGGGCTTTTGTTATTTAAAATATTACCTTCTGTGCGGCTGTTTATCAAATTCTGAAAGTAGGCCAGTCGTCGGCTTCCGCCCCAGTGTAACTAGTACCGGGCTGTTCGTGGAAAACCCGGACACTCTTTATCCAAATTTTTGGTCCCTTAAGGAGATGTCCAGCACAGGGAACAAGGAAATTGGACTATATGGCTTTATAACCTTCACTTAGACATAGAAGTCTACAATTTTAGATTTCGGCGAAGCCCCTAGAATCCGGAAGGCCGAATTGGGGCGCTATAGACGCCTATATCGGACAAAGCCGAATTATCGCCTAAAGCGGAAAAATCTTTAAGGATTTGAAGACCTCTCGAACAGCGACCAGCTCTCGCCACATCATGCCGGTCAGTTTTGTGCTTTCCCTACTGAGGTGCTCGTCCGGAAGAACCAGGGCACAATCGCAGTAGTTCTCCCTGCGCTACCTTAGCCGAATTAACGGAACGTAAGGCACCAAAACAAGGGAGCCGGGAAATCCCAACTGTAGACCCAAGACATGATTCGGAGCTGATGCATATAATGCTATAAGTTCGGGGTGCCACACTAATGAAAGTGTTCGGACTTGCCTTGCCGTATTATGGGGCGTCATAAGAAGCCCCTGGCAAAGTAAACGTACCAAAGTGTACGGATGCAAAATCAAATAGACATTTGTTAAAAAATGCTCAAATAAGAATAATAAGCTGACGCTATATATGGTCTCCCATTGAGCAATAATACGTTTAAGCGTATGTTTACAATGAATGCATTAAGCGGAGATAAATAGGATTATTTGACATATCCTATCCAGGGGCAGGCTACGTACAAATAGATAAAGCAGAAACAGCGATCATAAATAGATTCCACCTGGGTGTTTCCTGCTGTGCCCAAAGCATGTTGCCTCCTGGGTTTCCTATCCTATGTAAGTCCGACAATCCAGCTCTTCTGGAGAAGCTGCACTAAAGAAATGTCCTTAAGGTAAATGGAAAGGTTACGAAGTGATACCGTACTGTTGACGGAGCCACTGCTACGCCTCCGTCTGTGCCCATGGTATTTTGAGTGCGTAATTGTGTACATGTGGCACAGATGCAGCTTTGATGGGATTTGAGCTGAGGCCGGACTGCTAGTCGTGCTCTTGGCGTGCCTTTTCCGATCCTGCTATGGGTGTTCCATCCTCGCTGATGAGCTTGAGGTTGTCGTCGCCGGATTGATGGTTTGCCGGAGGAGGCCGCATTGTACTTCTGCCGCAAGGGCTGCAGTGTGTTCTTCTGTACGGAGAGAGCGGTCCATATTTCCGTTGACTGTTATGACCCCGCGTGGGCCTGGCATCTTGAGCTTGAGGTATGCATAGTGCGGTACCGCATTGAATCTAGCGAATGCGGTTCGTCCGAGCAGTGCGTGGTAGCCACTGCGGAAAGGGACTGTCGGTGTACTAAAGTAGGGGTCCCTTAGTACCCCGAACTTGTGCACGGGCAGTCGCAGCGTCCCCGTGGCAAGCCTCGCCGGGCGTCCGCCAAGACCCTCTGCAGCCATTCAGAGGACAAGACCCCGGCAAGAGGAGCTTGCCGGGAAGGCCTCTCTAGGCATGCACAAGGCCCCGACAAGAAGAGCCCGGAAGGCCGCCTGTGCACGCCGAAGACAAGGCCCCGGCAAGAGCAGCTTGCCGGGAAGGCTCGGAGCGCGACAAGTCTCCGAGCGCGACAAGGATTCGGCCGCGGCAAGGCGCTTGCCGCGGCATGCAACCTCTCTTCGTCTCCACTCCAGCTCACCCAGCGACGTGTCGCCATGGGACCGTTCCATGGGCGCGTGTCGAGCGGCTGTGCAGCCAGCGGAGAGCAGCGATAAGCGGCGCTGACAGGCTCGCCATCGTGGCGAAGCGGAGGCGCACTGACGGTCTCTGTTGTAATCGCTTTGGGGCGACAACGACGGGCATTTATTGCTTTTGTCCCTTGCCGTCGAAAGTTAGGTATTTTGCAATCGCATACACGTTCAAGTAGGTGTACCAACCCCTGTTTTTACATTTGTACCCCCGTCTATGTTGCCACCTGTCGGAGACCCCTTGAGCATATAAAAGGAGGCCTGAGTGCAACGTAGCGGAGGTTCGCATTTTTGGCAAGGTTCGGCTAGTTCGGTCCGTTCGACTGGCCATAGTCTAGATACACTCACGCTAGGTTTTGTAGCTCGCATTGCTCCCTAGCAAGAACAGAATAGATCAAACAAGCAGCAGTAGGAGTTTTATCTCTCAGGAGAGCTCCGAAGCTGGGTAAACCGCCGTGTGCATCGCCTCGATCCGCTCTTCGTGCGACCTCCCCCCCTCCGAACCACAAGGGGCCTGCTCCCGCCGCCCCATAGGTGTCCGTGGGTACGATCAGCCTCCCCGACATCTTCGGGCGCGCTGTAGGGGCATCGAGGCCGTGTGAATCTGATCCGGCGTTCACACGAGCAACGTCATCAACATCTTCCTCAACATGCCACCGAAGAAGAAGGCTTCGGCGGCAGCGGAGCCGTCCGCGTCGTATCCACCCTCACCGCAGCAAACGGGTGGTGGGGCAGACGCTGGCGGAGGAACGGGCGCCGACGAAGGTGCTCGCCACGTTGCCAAGTCCAAGGATAAGGCACCGCAAACCTCGGCGTCCGCGCATCCCCCGCGCCCATCTCAGGAGACGCGGGACCAACAACGTCATGGCGCTCACAACGCCATACGTTCGTTGGATCGAGACCCTCAAGACCAGCACGCGCGCCAACGTGCTGGCGCAAGTGAGATACGGTCGCCCGGACGGGGCGCTGCTCCTTCTAACGCAGTTAGAAGTCCGAGCGTGTCCCGCCTCCTCGCACCGTTCCCCAATGCCGCCTACTACTCCAGCGAGAAGCTTCGCGAGAGCCCAGCTGCTCCTCGACTACCCTCCAACGGCCGACAAGGTCGACGAGTGGAGGGCCACTATCCGTAGCCTCATCGGCTTTGCCAACGGCGACGCTCCGCGGCAGCCAACGCCATCGTTGCCGCGGCGTGACGACAAGGCACGAGCCGGTGGCGACGAGACTGTCGGAGGTGCAACCACCGTGCACTCTCCGCCAAGAAGGCCAAGATCGCCGACTCACGGGATCCACCTCGACAGCGACTCCACTGCGTCGTCGGATCCGCGAGCTCGCTGCGATCAGCACCAAGTTCTTCACGAGCGACAACAAGAGGACGCTCGAACTCGCATCGAGCGCCCGAAGAGAAGCGCGACGTCGATCCGACAAGCGCGACTGGGCCTTCGCTGACACGACGCGCCCGGAGGGGCCAGGTGACTTACCAGACTGTAGGTTGCCCTGCGTTCACTCGTGAGCTGCGGAAAGTCCAGTGGCCCAGCCAGAAAAACTTCAAACCAGACGTGCCGGAGAAGTATGACGGCGGGACGCATCCGTCGGAGTTCCTTAGCATCTACACCATCGTAGTGCAGGCTGCGGGGGGACGGGACGACAAGATCCTCGCCAACTACTTCCCGCTCGTGCTCAAGCCCAACGTCAGATCTTGGCTCATGCACTTGCCGGACAGCTCCATATCCTCTTGGGCAGATCTGTGCCATCGCTTTGTTGGCGCCTTCAAAGGTGGCCACAAACCTCATGGCCAAGAGAGTGACCTTCACTTGCTCGCCCAGAAGGAAGGAGAATCCCTTCGCAAGTTCATTCAGAGATTCAGCCGTGTGCACTACAACATCCCAGACGTCCACCCTGCCGCGGTGATCAGCGCATTTCATCAGAATGTGCGGAACCGCAGGATGAGGGAGGAGATGGCGATGTGCAAAGTCAAGGACGTCAGTGGGCCGACAAGTGTGCACGCGCTGAGGAAGGGAGGAGACTCCCAGGAGAGAATGCAGAAGCAGGATCTGACAGTGATGACACCGCCCCGGCAAAGAAGGGCCGGCGGCGAGGCAACAGGAAGAAGAAAAGCAGAGAGGTGCTAGCTGTCGAGCAGTCCGGCAACAGAGGCGGCGACAGGAACACCAAGGGTGGTGGCTCCGGCAAGGAGGTTGCCGCTGACGCCAACCACCAGTCGGTGGCGGCCGCCGACAAGCAGGACGGCTCCGGCAGGCAGTACTGCAAGATCCACCGCACCAAGGGCCACGATCTCCAGAGCTGCAAGAAGGTCGAGCAGCTCGTCGAACAGCAGAGAGCTGAGTACGAGCGGCAAGACAAGGAGAAGGCCCAGGAAGGTGCTGGGGGAGCAAGCAAGAAACGTCCCGGCCGGGGAGGACGCCGCGGCAAGGTCAAGCAGTGACAAGGAGATCGACCTCCCAGCGCCGCGACAAGGATGAAGATGATGACGACGACGAAGATATGGAAGACGCACGACGCCGACGAGCAGGAGTTTTAGAAAGCCACAGAGGTTCTGCGTTGACGGAGGTGCTTCCTGCATACCTCCCACCGCCAACTCAAGCAATGGATGCGGAGGTCAATGCAGCGGAACCATCCGTGAGAGTCACGCAAGCCTACGAAGTGGTCCAAGACGCCTATCATTTTTGATATTGAGGACCACCCTGATCGCATAATCATGCGGTCGGGTGCTTGCCGATGTTGGTCTCTCCAACCATCCGCAACCTCAAGGTCACAAAATGTTAGTTGACAGCGGGCCGGCTTAAATCTGATCTCCTCCGCGGTACTCCGTAAGCTTCAAATCCTCGACAATGAGCTCGAAGAGACCGGAACCTTCCAAGGAATCAATCCGGGAAGGAGCAAGTCAAGGGAAGATTACGTTGCGGTCACATTTGGCAGCGAGCTGAACTTCAGGACTGAGAGGGTTACGTTTGACGTCGCCGATTTCCCGTTGCCTTACAATGGGATACTTGTCCGTCCATCACTCGCCAAGTTCATGGCAGCCTCTCACTACGCCTACAACCTACTCAAGATGCCAGGCCCGATAAGCGTCATCTCTGTCCATGGCGACAAGAAGGATGCCCTTATCTGTGCCGACAAGATCTTCCGGGATGCAGCATCCGCGACAGATTGCCAGACACTTGCCGCTGAAGCTCCCGGGGGGAAGAAGACCAAGTCCAAGTCCGGCAAGGGCTCTGATGCTCACTCCGGCAAGCGCACCTCTTCGGAGTGCTGCGCTACCATCGAGGACGCACCATCGAGCTCCACCGGCAAGTGCGAGAAGATGGTGGCTCTACCAAGACCAAGAAGGTGCCCGCCAAGGAGGACGGCGCTGGTGGTACCTTCACCATCGATGCCTCTCTCGACCCCAAATAGGAAGGCGCTTCGTTGCTTTCTGCGGCGAATGTCGGCGTGTTTGCATGGCAACCGCCCGATATCCCCGTGTTCCCAGGAGAGTGATTGAGCACCGCCCGCCGCTTTGTCCTCATGCGCGCCCGGCCAAGCAAAAAAGTCAGGAAGCAAGCAGTGGAGCGCCAAGAATTCATAGTCAAGAGATCAAGAACCGGAAGCGGCAGGCCTTGTCGAGGAGTGCTCCATCCCACGTGGTTGGCCAATCTCAGTAATGCGCAAGGCAAATGGGAAATGGAGACTTTGTATTGACTTCACGGATGTTAATAAAGCTTGTCCCAAAGATCCATTTCCCTTGCCGCGCATTGACCAGATTGTTGACTCCATTGGATGTGATTTGCTTTCGTTTCTTGATGCCTACTCAGGATACCATCAGATCTTCATGGCTGAAGAAGATGAGGAGAAGACCGCATTCATCACACCATGAGGCACATACTGTTTCATACGGATGCCTTTCGGTTTGAAGAATGCTGGTTCAACATTTGCAAGGGTAGTCCATGACGCTTTTGAGCCGCAAATGCACAGAAATGTAGAAGCCTACATGGATGACATAGTGGTCAAGAGCAAGGACAAAGCAACTCTGGTCCAAGATTTGGACGAGACCTTTGCAAATCTCCGCAAGATCAACCTCAAGCTCAACCCCGAGAAGTGCGTGTTTGGATTCCCTTCCGGCAAGCTTCTCGGTTCTTCGTGGTCTCGGCGAGGAATTGAAGCTAATCCCGACAAGATCAAGGCCATTGAGCAGATTGAAGCACCAAAGCGCGTCAAGGATGTACGAAGACTTGCCGGTTGCGTGGCTGCTCTCAGCAGGTTTATTTCTAGGTCTGCTGAGCGCGCCCTGCCATTTTTCAAGATTTTGAAAAAGGCAGGTCCAGTAAAATGGACTCCCGAAGCGGAGGCTGCGCTGCAGGACTTAAAGAGATACCTGTCCTCCACTCCAACACTTGTCGCACCTAGGCCACAAGCGAAGTTGCTGCTATATATAGCGGCAACCAATCAAGTGGTTAGTGCTCCGTTAGTGGCGGAGAGGGAGGCGGATGATGAGCCATCAACCACGGCGAACACATCCAGCGACAAGCAGGGGGCTTCGCCGACAAGCTCTGGTCCCGACAAGGATGAGTCCGCGCAGACACGTGAACAGATACAAAAAAGGATGGTGCAGCGCCCAGTCTATTTTGCCAGCTCCCTCCTGCAAGGGGCTAGGTCAAGGTATTCTGGTGTGCAGAAATTGCTTTTCGGCCTCCTCATGGCCTCGAGAAAGTTGCGCCATTACTTCCAAGCACATGAGATCACAGTTGTCACTCGCTTTCCCCTAAAGAGGATACTGCAGAATCCAGAAGCGACAGTCAGGATTGTCGAGTGGGCACTGGAGCTGTCAAGCTTTGGTCTTAAGTTTGAAATCACATCAACTATCCAAAGCAAGAGCATTGGCAGAATTCATAGCGTAATGGACGCCAACGCCAGATGAAGAGACTCGAGACGAGCATCCCCGCCAAAGAAGCCAAAGAAAGAGTGGCTGATGTACTTTGATGGTGCCTTCTCGCTGCAAAGCGCCCGGTGCCGGGCGTTTCGCTTATCGCACCCACCGGAGAGCACCTCAAGGCACGTCGTCCAGATGCACTTTCCCAAGGAGCAAGCGACAAACAATACTGCAGAGTATAAAGGTTTGCTTGCCGGTCTCGTGGATCGCATGGACCTTGGGATCAAGAAGCTTATTGTCGGGGTGACTCGCAACTCGTCCGTCCGCCAAGTCAACAAAGATTACCAGAGTCCATTGATGGAAGCTTACGTCGATGAAGTGAGGAAGCTGGAAGAGCACTTTGACGGCTCGCAAATGGAACATGTTCCAAGAGCTCGTAATGATATTGCCGACGGCTGTCAGCGCGCCGCACTCAAGCTACCGTGGAACCAGGGATCTTTGTGCTCAAGCTGACTCAACCAACCGTAACACCATCAACATGGCTGAATAAGAAGAGGAAGTTGGCCTCTGGTGACTATTTTCCGGCTGAGCTCCCGAAGCCGCTGCTGCAAAGGTCCCCAAAATCAACACCAACAGTGTTGAGGAGCGATCTGTCTGGCTGCACCCTGTGGTTTGTTTCGTTGAAGCAGACGCTCCCGACAAGTCTTGTTCCGGCAAACTTGTCGGGGAGCATCTAGCTCCGGCAGGGCCGCAGGCTCTTGCCGTGGAAGCTGATGTTCCCGCAGCAGCAGATGTGCCTTTAGTCCTTGTTGTCGAGCCACAAGCTCCAACATGGGCGCAGCAGATTGTCCATTTCCTTCAGACAGGAGAACTTCCCGAAGAGCAGGAAGAAGCGGAAAGAGTAGCCCGGCAGTCAAGTATGTACCAGTTCGTCGACAAAGATATTGTATGTAAGAAGACTCAACGGTGTGAAATTGAAGTGTATTCCTGTGGAAGATGGATGAAGCTGTTGGCAGAGATACATGGAGGCATATGTGGTCACCACATTGGCGCAAGAAGAGCACTTGCCGCAAAGCTTTCCGGCAAGGTTTCTTCCGCCGACAGCCTCCGTGATGCAAATCGCACAAGTAACCAAGTGTGAAGCGTGCGGTTCCATTCCAAGCAGATACACCAGCCACCGAAGCTCTTTCAGACGATCCCTTTATCCTGGCCCTTTTCGGTCTGGGGGCTCGATATCCTCGGCCCCTTCCCCCGAGCTGTCGGGGGCTTTGAGTACTTGTACGTCGCGATCGACAAGTTCACAAAGTGGCCGGAAGTGGAAGCAGTGAGGAAGGTGACAAGACAAATACCGTCAAGTTCTTCAGGTCGATTGTTTGCCGTTTCGGAATCCCTAACCGGATCATCACCGACAACGGCACGCAATTTACGAGTCGCACCTTCATGCAGTACGTCCAAGACCTTGGCGCCAAGGTCTGCTTTGCTTCTGTTGCTCACCCGAGAAGCAACGGTCAAGCAGAGAGGGCAAACGCTGAAGCGCTGCACGGACTCAAGACCAGAACTTTCGACAGGCTGCACAAGTGCGGAAGAAACAGGATCGAGGAGCTGCCGGTGGTTCTTTGGTCGATCAGGACGACGCCAAATCGAGCCACTGGCCAGGCACCCTTTGCTATAGTCTATGGAGCAGAGGCAGTTCTCCCCATGGAACTCATATACGAATCGCCTCGAGTACTCGCTTATGATGAGCTTGAGCAAGAGCAGCTGCGACAAGATGACGCGCTGCTCCTCGAGGAGGATCGTCTTCAGGCCGCCAGGCGAGCCGCTCGCATTGACAAGCCTGCGCCGCTACCATAGCCGCAGGGTTAGTGCCAGAAGTCTCGAGGAAGGCGACCTTGTTCTTCGCTGCTCAGTCCGCCAAGAATTCCAACAAGTTGACGCCGAAGTGGGAAGGCCCTTATCGGGTGAAACGAGTCACTAGGCCCGGCGCTGTCCGCCTTGAGACCGTAGATGGCATTCCGGTGAGCAACTCTTGGAACATAGAGCATCTTCGCAAGTTTTACCCATATATGCGCGGTTGTCGGAACCTGTTCCGGCAACCACCTTTTGTACAAGTCTTGCCGCTGTTGCATGTAATCCTTCGTACAAAGCCGGGCGCAGACCCCGTGCATCAGTAAAGCTCATGTGTTGCGCACAGCTTGTCAAGTTCATGCTTTCATTGTTTTATTGCATGTTTTGGCTAACACTTTGTGCAGCAACCATACCCGGTAAGCAGAATCGAGCCGCTAGGCTCCATAATGTTATTTCCTCTTCTTTTTCGTTTCTCAAAGGAAAGAAGGCTCCCTCGCGCACAAGTTAACCAGGGGGGAGGAAGAGATAATACTATGGACCAGGCACCGCTCGAGGAAGTTTCGCCTCATCGAGAAGCAAGAGATGTAAAAGCTTAGTTGCCAAAGTTTGAGCAATCAATTTTTAAAAATTTTAAGTTATCTTCCTCGAACGATAGTACTTTGTATGGAAAACCTGTGCGCAGAGGAACCAAATCACGACTGCTCGCACCCTTACTTTGTTTCGAGTCCGCTCAACAACTTAAGTGAGCTGTGGCTAGTCCGCGACAAGGTTGCTTGTCGGTAGCGACCCCACCAGCAGGCTGCTGAAGTTCCAAGACTCGGCGCCATGGCACAAGGGTGCTCGCACCGCAAGTTTCCCTGAAATGCGTAAGGCAGAAACGTACAAAGGAAGGAATCAAGTAGAGGTAATAACATTGCATTGACCGCTTAAGTAATAAAATTTTAAAGTTATCTTCCTAGAACGACCGCGCTTTGTATGAAAAACCCGTGCGCGGAGGGACCAAATCGTGACTAGTCGCGCCCTTACTTTGTTTCGAGTCCGCTCAACAACTTAAGTGAGCTGCGGCTGGTCCGCGACAAGGTTGCTTGTCGGTAGCGACCCCGCCAGCAGGCTGCTGAAGTTCCTTTTCGGCGACTCAAGGCCATGCAAGGGTGCCTGACCGCAAGTTTCGAAAAGCGAGGGGTAATAACATACAAAGCCAAGAGTCGAGTAAAGGAAGTAACATAGCAAATGTTGCCCAGAATAAAGTTATATTACAAAAATAACTTATTGCGGCACTGGCTAAATCGTTCTCAGAACTGAAATAACAGCGAAGAGGAGAAGAAGGGCGCGCTGGTACCCAAGCCCCGGCAAGCCAGAGCTGCCGGGGGCTGCGGCAAGCCAGAGTTGCCGGGGGCTGCGGCAAGCCAGAGTTGCCGGGAGCTGCGGCAAGCCGTAGTTCCGGGGCTGAGATATCGATAAGCCCTTCGTCCTTTTTCAAGCATCCTTTTTCATTAAAAACATTCTACTCGGATACGATCCGTGGGGAATGAAAAACATGAAAGGGAAGATTACAAGTATTAAATGCGGATAAGGCCGAAGGATTACAAATTAAAAAGATAAGATGCCCGTAATCCCTTTTCTTGTCCCTCTTTTCAGGAGGTAGGTCAAGGAGGCGAGAAGGGCAAAATAAACGCCTAGGCGAGCTACAGGTGCCTGAAGGAACCAAGGGAACATCCCGGGAGCTCCTCGAGGGCTTGACGGAGATGGCAGCGCCGGAAGCGGGGCTCGAAGACGGGGCGGCAGGACGTCAGCACGCTGTCGAGGGCACTACGCCTCAGACTCCGACTTCTGACGGCCTTTGTCGCCATCCTCTTCTGTCGGGACCCGATCCTAAGTCACACCGACCTAGCATGTAACACATCATATCACTTTGCGGCCTCACGCACGGTATTCCCACGGTGTCGCCTTACCATGTCCCGGACCGCTTGCGTCTTTTGGCTCACGTATATGATAGTGTCGCTAGCATCCATATGACAAAGAACCGGCCGACATGGCTAGTCGTGAACCCAAAGCGGCGCTAACCTATGGGGACAGGCATACATGAATCACATCGAGCATGTCGGTCAACAACGTATGTATTCGGGCTGTAGCACTGGGCTAACAGGACTCCGGTATCCCGGGCTGTAGCAGGCTAGGCAGGACTCCGAATAACACCGCGTGACATTTCGAAGGCGACGGACATAGGAACGAAGTGAAACACATGCCGCCAGTCAAGTGTCCAAGCAGTAGTCTGGGCTAGCAGGACTCCGTGAACCGGGCTGTAGCGGACTACTAACGCCGTAATCACGAGACTACATTTCCCCATAAGAGAGGCCGGCAAGGATAAACAACTAGTTTGTCGGATCCCACACATACCAAGCATTTCAAACATACACACATTATGCTCAATATGCGAGATACAACATGGCATCACAACATAACTCTACGACTCAATATATTATTCATTAGGCTCAAGAGCGAGATATTACAAACATGGGTCTCATGACCCAACACTCAGAGCATACAAGTCAAAGCACAAGCGGAAGCTAATCATGTCTCGAAAGTACAGACATAACTATAAATGAAAAGGCTGAGAAGCCCGACTATCTACCAGATCCCGCCAAGGCACAAGATCGTAGCTGAGGTAACAAGCTAACCGTCAAGTCCAAGCGGAACTACTAGCGAGACTAAAGTCTCTCGCAAAACATAAAATAGGCAAACGTGAGTACAAACGCATCAAAGCAAGACTTACATCGTAACTAACTACATATGCATCATTATCAAAAGGGGTGGTGGAGTTTGACCGCAGCAAGCCAGCTTTGACTCGGTGGCTATCCTGAACTACGCATCGCAAGTAACTCTTTTGAAGTGGCGCACACGAGTCCACATATTCACCATATCAATACACCACTATGGACCCGCCTCCTGCCTCCCTACGAGAACGCCATCCATAGCACTCACGCTTATCTTGGCGCATTTTAGAGTATCCACTTTCACTTGTCTATGAACCGATATAGGCAACCCAGAAGTCCTTTTTCCGTGGACACGGGTATTCGAATAGATCATATTAAACCTGCAGGGTGTACTTCTTCACACACGCTCACCACTTACCGCCGTTTACACGACATGTACTCGGCAACCTTCAAGCGGAAGCCCAACGTGGGTGTCGGCCACGGCCTACCTAAACACTCAAGTCCCTAGTCCAGGTTTATCGCCTATTCGGGTTCCATCCATGAGGAGTCCGCCGAGGTTTCCCATACGGCCCCGAACGATGTGTACAGGTTCCCGAGACACCAAACGGGCGACCGGTACACCGGGCCACGGTGCCTACCGCAACACAACCCACCCCTAAGGTCAGCGTTGCGTGCGGCCCCAAAGATACTACAAACACCGTAAACTACTTGCAACTCCGGACCAGGAACAAGGGTGGTTAAGAAGCCGAGAGGGTCCATTGGTTTCGGGCCCAATGCGTGGTAGTAGCTAGTTCATGGATCACAAATACAGATCTCAGTTCCTGAGGACGGTTTCAATGAGACAACCCACCATGTACTCCTACATGGCCTCTCATCGCTACCTTTACCAAATCGTGTTCACACACTTAGCTCACACACGAGGGACATGTTCACACACCCATTCCAATTCATTCCCGATGAATCAGACCTGACTCAAACTCTAAGCAAAGAGCAGGCATGACAAACAAGCGTGAATGAGTAGGCACAACATGGCTCAAACAATTCCTACTCATGCTAGTGGGTTTCATCTAATTACTGTGGAATGACAGGTCATGCAAAGGATCAAGGGGTTCAGCTACCGCAGCAAGTAACACATGATTCGTTGTTGTCCTAATGCAAGAAAATAGAGCAGGAGCGAGAGAGTGGGATTGTATCGGAATGAACAAGGGGTTTTGCTTGCTGGCACTTCGAAGATAATAGTTCTTCATCGGTGTCATCGAATAATCATCGCTTTCGGTACATCGCTCTGGGAGGGAACAATTACCGGCAAACAAGAGAGAGCACAATCAATGCAATGCACATATATGATGCATGATCATGTGAAGGTACTGAATTCACCTAATGCAATAATAATCCAAGTTAGTTGAAGTGGAATTCAAACAAGGTTGAATTCCAACTCCAAATGCTATTTCATAAATTACCCTAATCATGATTCATCCTATTCAGTGATGTTAAATTGTTCAAACATGCATGATCATGGCATAAACAGATTCTTCATATTTTTCTGATCATTTTTCATATATAAATTATTTCAATCCGAGTTACGGTTGAATTTCTATGATTTATTAAAGTTTAGGGCATTTTCTGAAATTTCCTGAATTAAAATAATTCCAGAAAACTAGTTATTGCGTCAGCCTGACGTCAATGTGACGTCAGCGGGTCAACAGGGCCGCTGTCCAGGTCAACTCTGACGCTGGGACCCCCTGGTCAGTGTCTAACTAACTAACCTAACTTAGTTAACACTAATCTAACTTGATTAATGCGGGGCCCGCATGTCGATGAGGGAGAGGGGAGGTCAAACCGGCAAGGTCAACCCACGCCGGTCATGGAGTCAATGGGCGCCGCGTTAGTCGGCGAGCCGACGCGGCGGCGCAAGTGCATTTTGCCATTCCGGCCACCAAAAGGGTCGGGGAGGGTACCTACGGGGAGCTGGGGATGAGCTGAGGCTCTTGGTGAAGTGGGTTGAGCTCGGGGCGGTCGGAATCGACGCCGGCGGCGTGTTTGGCGGCGGCCGGAGCTCGGGCGAGCTCGGGCTCGACGCTGCGGCGCACTAGAGGGGAAACGGAGGGGCGCTACGGGTCCCTGGTGCTGCGGTGAGGGCGGTGGTGAGGTTGGCTTCGGGTCATTGGGGCTCTAGCCACGCCGGCGACGAGGCACGGCGGCGGCGAGCTTCGGCCGTAGTGGAGACGGTGGCTAGAGGGGGGGAACGAGTCGGGGAAAAGGGGGAAACGATAGAGGAGCTCACGGCGGGTGCGGTGATGGCATCGGCGAGCTCGGGGAGGCACCGGAGCAGCATTTAATTCGACGGGCGGCGAGGCGGGTCCGAGAAGGGGAAAACGGCGGGGCGGCGCCGGGCGCCCAAGGCCGGGAGGCTTCAGTGAGGAGGGCGAGGATGGAATGGCGGGCTTGGGGGCATGTCGGGAGGTAAGGAGGCGGTGGTCACAAGGGCGTGAACGGGCGACGGTGGCGACGAGGCCGCTCGGTCCCAAGCGAGAGGGAGGGAGCAGAGGAGAGGGAGGGTCGGGAGAGAGTGAGAGAGCCAGGCACGTGGCTCTCCGTGGCGCTCGTCTAGGAGGGGCCGGGAAGCAGGAGGTGGCCGGGAAGCAGGAGGTGGCGCGCCGGGCGCTGTCCGCCAGAAACCTCCTCCGCCACCGGGCAGAGGTAGGCGACGAGCAGCGCTCGGTTGGTGGGCTGGGCCACCAACCGGCCAGCGAGGGAGGGAAAGAAGGTTGGGCGGGTGGCTGCGCAGTGAGGCCAGTACAGTTCTCTCTGTTTTCCTATTTAACTCTGTTTTCCTATTTTACGTAGTTTGTTTTGATTTAGTTTTAGACACCAAATCATTTTTTATAACTCCTGAGATAAATTGGGGCATTATTTGGATTATTCCAAAAGCCCACAATTGAAACCAGAATTTTTGGAGCATTCAAAATATTTGTAGTATTTAAATGCCCCAATTCAAATACAATATGGTTTATTCAAAAATCCAAAATGCCTTGGAAAAATATCCATCACCTCTGGATATGGTTTTCACCTTTTTCCATTAATCATGAACATTTTTGCAAACCACTTTGGGTTTTTGAAAATAATTTTGAATTTAAACCTATTTGAATTGCTTTAGTGCTAGGGCTTGATCATCCCCATTTCAAATTTCATGGAAATTAAACATGATGCATGGATGCAATGCTACTAGTTACAAGCAAGATCTAGAGTTGATCTGGGGCTGTGACACTTCCCCTTCCGCAGCCTCCCTACGCCAGTTGCCCAAGGAGACGACCCCGGGGAGTTCAAGGAGCCGGAGACGCGGATGATGGGGTCGCCGGTGACGCACGAAGCGGCGCCCGACAACTAATCGGGCCGGCTACCCTCGTCGTCGCTGTCGCTCTCCTCCTCTTCACTCTCGCTCGAGGGGGAATCTTCGCTGTCGGAGGAGCTATCCACGCAGCATTTCGCCCGAGTACCGAGATCCCCGAAGACCTTGACGGAGAGGAGATCACCCTCCATTAACTTAAAATGGAGGGTAAATCCCGCCCTCAGGCGGTGGATGCGAGTGAACGTCTTCCACCGACGATCAAGATACATCACATTAGGGGCTGGGAATACAACACGGACTCGCATGCCGCTGATTCCACAGCCCCTCATGTGCAGTCTTAGTGTCTCGGGCGGATCCGACTCCATCGCGCTCGCGAACGGAGCTGGAAGCCGGAGGCGACGACGAGGCGCCCGGCGCAGCCTGACGAAGAACTCGCAAGGGTCGTCCCCTGTATGGACCTCCACAGGGAGGGGAACCGCCATGGAAGCGGAGACGGCGCGCCGCCCCGTCCGCCTCTTCCCCGAGCGCCTCGACCTCGTCCACGACCTCGCCCCTCCCTCTTCCTCTTGGGGCTGGCTCTGCCGCCCCGGGCGTGGGGTTGGGAGGGGAGCGCTGCCTAGCGGCGACCCTTGCCGCCACCGATGAAGAACCAAGATTCCTTTTCTCCATGGCGAATGACGGAAAGAGGAGCAGAAACTGAGGAAAGAAGGAGATGGTATAGTGCGGGCTTCTGCGCTCCCCTTCCGCTCTTTTTAAGGAAGCAAGGTGGGGGCTCGACCGCCCCACTCGACAAATCAGGGCATAGGAAGAGCAGGAATCGGGCCGACCTGCTGCCTCTGCGTCAGAACGGCCCAGCTTTTCCACTTCCACCGTCTGCGACCCCAAGAGCATGGGAACCACGTGGCGGGATGCAGAATCGAGGCGACGGGTGAAGCGACCAAGACGCCGCCCACTTCCCCCACGACGCCGCAATTGACGTGTGCCATTACGGGGGAACGCGGCGGATGCGGAGTGGGTTTGGTATGGACCCAGGCCGCGCGTGCCCGTGCCCTGTTTTGGGCCTGGCCCAACAGCGCTCGGCACCGTGTATGGCCTGCACTGGGGCTCTGTCGATGTACTAAAGTAGGGGTACCTTAGTACCGAACTTGTGCACGGGCAGTCGAAGGCCCCCGTGGCAAGCCTCGCTGCAGGCCCACCAAGACCCTCTGCAGCCATTCAGAAGACAAGACCCCGGCAAGAGGAGCTTGCCGGGAAGGCCTCTCTAGGCACAGACAAGGCCCCGACAAGAAGAGCTTGTCGGGAAGGCCGCTCCAGGCACGCCGAAGACAAGGCCCTGGCAAGAGGAGCTTGCCGGGAAGGCTCGGAGCGCGACAAGTCTCCGAGCGCGACAAGGATTCGGCCGCGGCAAGGCGCTTGCCGCGGCATGAAACCTCTCTCCGTCTCCACTCCAGCTCACCCAGCGACGTGTCGCCATGGGACCGTTCCATGGGCGCGTGTCGAGCGGCTGTGCAGCCAGCGGAGAGCAGCGATAAGCGGCGCTGACAGGCTCGCCATCGTGGCGAGCGGAGGCGCACCTGACGGTCTCTCGGTAATTGCTTTGGGCGACAACGACGGGCATTTATTGCTTTTGTCCCTTGCCGTCGAGTTAGGTATTTTGCACTGCATAATCGCTCAAGTAGGTGTACCAACCCATGTTTTTACATTTGTACCCCCGTCTATGTTGCCACCTGTCGGAGACCCCTTGAGCATATAAAAGGAGGCCCGAGTGCAACGTAGCGGAGGTTCGCATTTTTGGCAAGGTTCGGCTAGTTCGGTCCGTTCGACTGGCCATAGTCTAGATACACTCACGCTAGGTTTTGTAGCTCGCATTGCTCCTTAGCAAGAAGAGAATAGATCAAACAAGCAGCAGTAGGAGTTTTATCTCTCCGGAGAGCTCCGAAGCTGGGTAAACCGCTCGTGTGCATCGCCTCGATCCGCTCTTCGTGCGACCTCCGCCCCCCTCCGAACCACAAGGGGCCTGCTCCGCCGGCCCCATAGGTGTCCGTGGGTACGATCAGCCTCCCCCGACAGGGACGATATCAAAGATTAGCTCTTCGCTTCGGAAGTTATCCGGAGATCCGGAGACCACTTCCAATGTTACAGAGCTCGTACAGCGGGCCTCTACTACAGGAATGACACCTTTAAAGGTGGTTTTCGTGGGCTTAATCCTTGAAGGATCGATGCCCATTTTGCGCACTGTGTCTTGATAAAGCAGGTCCAAGCTGCTGCCTCCGTCCATAAGGACTCTTGTGAGGTGAAATCCGTCTATGATTGGGTCTAGAACCAATGTGGCTGAGCCGCCGTGACGGATGCTAGTACGATGATCCCTACGATCAAAGGTGATCAGACAAGCTGGCCATGGGTTGAATTTGGGGACGACTGGCTCCATCGCGTAGACGTCCCGTAGTGCTCGCCTGCTCCGTTCGCTTTGGGATGTGGGTGGCGTAGATCATGTTGACTGTTTTCACCTCGGGGAAATTTCTTGTCCCCCATGTTCGGACGCTGGGATCCTCGCCATCGTCATTGCAGCCCCTTGTCCTTGTTTTCGGCGCTTATTTTGCCGGCCTGTTTAAATACCCAACGGTATCTATTGGTGTGGTTGGCTGGCTTGTCCGGGTGCCATAAATTTGGCACGAAGCGCCCAAAGATCTGATCTAGACTGGACGGTCCCTGATTGTTGCGTTTGAATGGCTTCTTCCGCTGACCGGATTTGGATCCGCTGAATCCGGCATTGACCGCCGTGTCTTCGGTGTTGTCGCCGTTGTTCTGTCGCTTGTGTCTGTTGCGCCGTAGCTTGCCATTGTTGTCACGGATGTCTGACGTGCCAGAATGTGGCGTAGTGCTGCTGCGAGCCAACCAACTGTCCTCGCCTGCACAAAAGTGGGTCATTAGTATCGTGAGAGCTGCCATAGACTTGGTTTTCTCCTGGCCGAGGTGTAGGGCGAGCCACTCGTCACGGATATTATGCTTGAAGGCCGCCAGGGCTTCGGTGTCCAGACAGTCAACTATTTGGTTCTTTTTAGTTAGGAACCTAGTCTAGAATTTCCTTTCTGATTCTCCGGGCTGTTGAGTAACGTAGCTCAAGTCATCGGCATCCGGAGGTCGCACATATGTGCCTTGGAAGTTATCAAGAAATGCGTCTTCCAGGTTTTCCCAACTACCAATGGAATTTGCAGGCATGTTGTTTAGCCAGTGCCGTGCGGGTCCTTTCAGCTTAAGGGGAAGATACTTGATGGCATGTAGATCGTCTCCGCGGGCCATGTGAATGTGGAAGGAAATCTTCGATCCAAACCGCGGGGTCCGTTGTGCCATCGTATGATTCGATGTTTACGGGTTTGAACCCTTCTGGGAATTCATGATCCATCACTTCATCGGTGAAGCAGAGGGGGTGTGCGGCGCCTCTATGCCGGGCTATGTCGCGACGCAGTCCGGCTGTGTCTGACTGGTTATATTCGGCCCCGCCGGATTTGCTGGTAGTGTATCCGGTATGACGGTCATCGTCATGTGCTGCAGTGCGCCCTCGTGATCCGTAGATCGATCTTGGTTGTCCTGCAGCGTTAACCAGTTTATCACGCAGGTCCTGAGTATTGCCCCGGGCCGTGCTAAACCGGCGCGGGGGTAGGGGCTGGTATTTGGTCTGATATGCCGATTTATCCCGACCTCGAGGCGGCCGGTCAGCCGTGTGGCGCTCGAGTCGATATTCCTTGGCTGCCAGGACTTCTGCCCATCTATCTGTGAGCAGATCTTGATCAACTTGAAGTTGCTGCTGCTTCTTCTTCAGGCTTCTCGCAGTGGCAATAAGCCGGGGCTTGCGCTCCTGCTCTGCGGGGTCTTCGGGTACGCCGAACTCGTCGTCGCCGAGGCTAATCTCGTCTTCGGAGCGGGGCATGTAGTTGTCCTCCACCGGATCCCCGTTCATCGCCTGTTCATCTGGGCTGTCGTGCCCATCTTCCTGTTCGGCCTGCTCGAAGGCGGGCTGTTCGAGGTTGTATTCATCATCGGCACCGTCCAGATTGTTTTCGTCTCTAGTGCCGGTATTGCCTTGGTAGGGCTTGGAGTGGCGCGGGCAATGCCTATGCTTTGCTTTCTTCTTGGAGGGGTTCTCCTCCGTTGCCTCATCGCCATTGGTTTCTTTCGGAGTGTCCACCATGTATATATCGTATGAAGAGGTAGTTGTCCACCATCCTGTGAGCGGTGGCTCCTGTACTTCTCCTGCATCGTCATCCATACCGTCGATGTCGTCGAAGTCAAAGTCGAGCAAGTCGGTTAAATCATCGATCGTGGCGACAAAGTGGGTGGTGGGTGTGCAGCGAATTCCTTCGTCGCCTGCTTCCCACTCAAGCCTGACATAGTTCGGCCCAGAGCCTCCTGACAAAGAGAGAGACTTTAATGAGTTCAGCATGTCGCCAAAGGGCGAGTGCTGAAAGATATCCGCATCGGTAAACTTCATTACTGGAGCCCAACCTGGCTCGACTGGCTCGAGAGTGTGCGGACCGGGACCAACGACCGGATACGAGTCCGGGGACCTGGGAATACAGGCCTCCACCAAGATGCGACCTGTGTTCGGCTCCACTGCCGATGAGTGTGCGGCCTGCGGGGCAGGGTCCACCCCTCCGTCCTTGGGCAACGCAACCTACTACGGATTTAGATCCGAGGCTATTGCAGGGATGATGTTCCGAGCATTGTCCGACAGCAGGTCTAGGCCATGCTCATCGTGACTGTCCGGCGCTCCTCGCACAGGGCCGAATCCGTCGAATATCAAGTCTCCGCGAATATCTGCCATATAGTTCAAGTTTCCCGAACTGATCTGGTGGCCAGGGGCGTAGCTGTCGATCTGCTCCAGATGGCCAAGCGAATTGGCCCGCAGCAGGAAGCCGCCGAACACAAAGATCTGTCCGGGGAGAAAAGTCTCACCCTGGACTGTGTTGTTGACGATTGAAGATGCCATCGAGCCTTGAAGCGATGACACAGAGGAACTCTCAATGAAAGCACTAATGTCGGTGTCAAAACCGGCGGATCTCGGGTAGGGGGTCCCGATCTGTGTGTCTTAGTCTGTTGGTAACATGAAGCAAGGGACACAATGTTTACCCAGGTTCGGGCCCTCTCGATGGAGGTAAAACCATACTTCCTGCTTGATTAATATTGAAGATATGAGTAGTACAAGAGTAGATCTACCACGTGATCGTAGAGGCTAAACCCTAAGCGCTAGCCTATGATGGTATGATTGTAATTGTGATCAGCCTTCTAAGGACCATCCTCTCCGGTTTATATAGACATCGGAGAGGGCTAGGGTTTACATGGAGTCGGTTACAAGGAAGGAAATATAATATCCGGATCGCCAAGCTTGGCTTCCACGCAAAGGCGAGTGCCATCCGGACACGGGCAGAAGTCTTGAGTCTTGTATCTTCACGCTTCGATAGTCCGGACGATGTATACAGTCCAGCTGTCTGGATACCCCCTTATCCAGGACTCCCTCACCCATGAATTGATGTCAACATGAGGAGTAGGGATTGCCATGCAACAGATGCACTAGAGCTATAAATGTATGAAAGCTCAACAAAAGAAACTAGTGGGTGTGCATCCAACTTGCTTGCTCACGAAGACCAAGGGCATTTGAGGAAGCCCATCGTAGGAATATACAAGTCAACTTCTATAATGAAAAATTCCCACTAGTATATGAAAGTGACAACATATTAGACTCTCTATATGAAGAACATGGTGCTACTTTGAAGCACAAGTGTGGAAAAAGATAGTAACATTGCCCCCTTTTTATTTTCTCTTTATTTTCTTTTTTTTCGTTTTTTGGGCCTTTCTTTTTTTCTTTTGGCCTTTCTTTTTTTTTTCTTTTTTCTTTGGCCTTTTTTTTTCTCTTTTCGGCCTTTTTTTATTTGGGGACAATGCTCTAATAATGATGATCATCCCACTTCTATTTATTTACAACTCATGAATTACAACTCAAAACTAGAACTAGATATGACTCTATATGAATGCCTCCGACTGTGTACCGGGATGGGCAATGAATCAAGATTGACATGTATGAAAAATTTAGCATGGTGGCTTTTCCACAAATATGATATCAACTACATGATCATGCAAGGCAATATGACAATGATGATGCGTGTCATGATGATGAACGGAACGGTGGAAAGTTGCATGGCAATATATCTCGGAATGGCTATGGGAATGCCATAATAGGTAGGTATGGTGGCTGTTTTAAGGAAGATATAAGGAGGTTTATCTGTGATAGAGCGTATCGTATCATGGGGTTTGGATGCACCGGCAAATTTTGCACCAACTTTCAAGGTGAGAAAGGGTGATGCACGGCACCGAAGAGGCTAGCAATGATGGAAGGGTGAGAGTGCGTATAATCCATGGAATCAACATTAGTCATAAAGAACTCATATACTTATTGCAAAAATCTACAAGTCATCAAAAACCAAGGACTACGCACATGCTCCTAGGGGGTAGATTGGTAGGAAAAGACCATCGCTCGTCCCCGACCGCCACTCATAAGGATGACAATCTAAGAACACCTCATATTTCAAATTTGTTACACAACTTTTACCATACGTGCATGCTATGGGACTAGCCAACTTCAACACAAGCATTCTTTAAATTCACAATTACCCAACTAGCATGACTCTAATATCATCACCTGCATATCTCAAAACAATTATCAAGTATCAAATTGATCATAGCATCCAATTCACTTCCTATGATAGTTTTTATTATACCCAACTTGGATGCCCATCATTCTAGGACCAATTTTATAACCATATCAAATACCATGCTGTTCTAAAAGACTCTCAAAATAATATAAGTGAAGCATGTGAGATCAACAATTTCTTCAAAATTAAGCCACCGCCGTGCTCCAAAAGATATAAGTGAAGTACTAGAGCAAAACTATCTAGCTCAAAAGATATAAGTGAAGCACATAGAGTATTCTAATAAATTCTAATCAAGTGGGTTTCTCCCAAAAGGTGTTTACAGCAAGGATGATTGTGGTAAACTAAAAAGCAAAGACTAATATCATACAAGACGCTCCAAGCAAAACACATATCATGTGGCGAATAAAAATATACCTCCAAGTAAAGTTACCGATAGACGAAGACGAAAGAGGGGATGCCTTCCGAGGCATCCCCAAGCTTATACTTTTGGTTATCCTTGAATATCTTGGGGTGCCATGGGCATCCCAAGCTTAGGCTCTTGCCACTCCTTATTCCATAGTCCATCAAATCCTTACCCAAAACTTTTAGAAGGGAGAGAGGGATTTCGTGGAATAGTCGTTGTATTGCTTGAGCCTCGTGGGCATATATATAGGAGTACATGATCTACTTGGAGTACAAGGCAAGCCAGAATATTTGCTAGTCTAACCTATGTTTCCTAATACAATCACGTTACTCAACATCCCCCCGCAGTCACAACGGTAGTGACGCAGACAGTGAGACTGGAGAAGAATCCGACGGCAAGCCGACAGACACCCCCCCCCCCCACACAGTCGTAACGGTCGAAGCATCGCGGAGTCGTGGCTGGAGTGGAAACCAACGATGTTGCTCAAGCACGAGGTATCCCTTTGTGCCGTTTGTCGATTTAGCAAAGAGCATGGGTGGTGGAGCCATGGTTGAGGTAGCCGTGCGAAGAATGTCGTGTCGATGTCGATTCGGGGTGGCCGGTGTCGAGGAAGTCGCCGTGAAGCTGCGGGCGCAAGGAGGCACCGAGTTAGTCATGGGCGTAGTGGTGACCAGGTAGTGGTGCGCCAGAAGGATGATGGTGTTGACGACGCGTCGCGGCGGGTTTGCAAAGCCCGGGGACACATAATGGATGAAGGCACACACCAGGGTTGCCGGCGCCGGGCATGTGTAGACAGACGAAGACGAAGTTGACGAAGCGCCGACCAGGCTTGCCAGGCCCGGGGACACATCCTGGATGATGGCACGCATCAGTGTTGCCAACACCGGGCATGCATAGATGAGGGACCTGCACGAGCTGTACGCCATGTCGGAGAAGTCGGAGGGGCCAGCAGAGAAGAACTTGACAACGATTTTGGCGTCCATCGGCGCGGGGCCGATGTCACTAACGGTGGTCAGAGTAGACGAAGTGGTTGGGGTAGATGACGGCGATGCTGGCGACGGGCTGGTTCTTGGACGAAGACGAAGGGGGTGGACGGGCGGCAGCGGCGGCTGTGAAGGTAGCGGTGGCGGCGGCCAAAGAAGAGCGGAGGCGGCGGCTTGACGGCTAGGTTAGGAGGGCGGCGGCGGTGCTCGAAGTAGGCGAAGAACCCTGACAGCATGACGAAGATAGCCGACTGGGCCGCCATGAAGGAATCGACGAGAATGATGCCCGCCATCGGATCGACCGCCTGGCGTGATCCCTGGCGCTTGAAAAAGAAGACGATGTCGGCCTTCCCTGTTTCGGCTCCCGCATTCACGACGAGCCTTTCCCCAAAGGGTTCTCGCTCCCAAGAGACACGCCAAAATATAACGGTTCGGTGAAGCCGGAAGACTGGTTGATAGATTACTCCACTGCAGTCAGCATAGCAAACGGCAACAGGCGCGTTGTCGTGAAGTACGTCCCCCTCATGCTTCAGGGCACGACACGCACCTGGCCGAACAGCCTCAAGCCCTATAGCGTCAACAGCTCGCTAGACTTCACAAAAGTCTTCGTTTGCAACTTCACCAGCACGTACAAGCGGGCACCCAAGCCATGTCTGTCGGGGGTTGGGTGCGACATATGCCAAAGATGGCTTATCATGGTGGGAGCGAGTAGAACGTCGCTGGTGCCTGGAAGTTGGATAAGGCGTAGACACGAACGCCAGCGCACTTTACCCAGGTTCGGGGCTCTCCTAGGAGATAACACCCCTAGTCCTACTTTGGGGGGTCTCCGCATGATCACTAAGGCACTAGTGAGTACAATGTGCTCCTTGAGCTGTGTGCTAGAGGTTGAAGGAGGCAGGGCTAGCTCTCTTCTTCCTCTAGGCATGAGTCTAGTTCTAACAGGTTGGGAACCCTTTGCATGGGTGCCCTGGGGGGTTTATATAGGCCTACCCCCCAGGGGTACAATGGTAACTTGGCTGGGTGTAGGACCCTGCTGTCAGCGCCCTTGGTCGTTGGCTTCTTCGCCGGTAGCTGTGGCCCGCCGCCTGGTGGCCCCCTCCGACTGGTCTAGTACGGAGCCGACAGGCCGCTTCCGCCACTGGCGGGTCTGGTTGGTGGCTGATCACTATAGTCGTGATGCCAATGACGCAGGCTTGGTTGGGCAAGGCATGGCTACAGTCCCGCCGCCTGGCGAGAGATCACTGTAGCCAAGCCGTTTCTTGTCTGGTTATTGGCGCTCAGGGCTCGAGGAAGGATCCGGCTGCCCGCCAGGAGCCGGATCCCCTTGGATCCGACTGGCCGGGCTTGGCCGCCCTCCGGGCCTCGCTGCCTGGTAGGGCCCGCCGCCTGTGAGCCGTACCGATAGGCCGTCGTGGGAGCAGGCCCTGCCTGACAGGGATGACGTCGAGGGTGGGATGGCAACAGTGTCGCGTCGTGCGGAGATCTCCGCCCGTACGGGGCACTGTGGCCATGCCAAACCCGGGATTCGGGGGTGATGGACTACGCTATAGCCTCACCCTGTCTTGTCCTCTTGATGAGGGGCGCAGACTCTAAGGGCGCCGGGTGGCCGCCTGCTAGAAGACGGCCTCTACGGAGGTCCTCTGCTAGGAGTCGGCCTGTCTTGGTGTCGTCTGCTGGTGCTCGGCCGTCTTCGGGTAGCCGGCCGTCGAGCCAGCCGGCCACCCGAAGGCGGCGCTTCATTCTGGAGTCTCGTGGGGCGAAGCCGGCCCAAAGTCTTGAAAGGCTCAGGGACTCGGGTTAGGCTACCCGTGGCCGGTTACTCCGATAATAGTCCCCGAAGCTGGTGAGGCGTCACGGTTGACAGGCCATAAAGCCTCAGCGGCTTCCTTCCTTGCCGTGCTCTGATCGAACACTCGGTCCGCCTTGTGATCCGTCGGCTGCCAGAGCCGATTTGATAAGGTGGGCTCAGCCGCTGATTTCGAACGCCAAGTCAGGAAACAAATGGCGTGCCTGCTAAGCTTCCCTAGGCCTGCCGCTCGCCACGAGCACGCCATGCGGCACGCGCCAGCCCAGCCAGCCTGCCATCCCACGCTCTTGATGGGACGTGACAGCAGGCCGGGCCCGCCCCCACTGGGCCTTGGGACACGGGCGGATCCGTTGCGGCCGAGGCGGGCGGTTGCGATTCCCGTGGGAGTTACTGCGTAGTAACTCTGCATAGTAATCGGCGGGTCGTGGGGTCGAGGGTGCAGTTAATCCCACGATCCCACACCCCGCCCCCTCGGCTTTGCAGCCCGAGGGCTACAAGTAGGGGAGGCAGGGGAGCGGCGGAGCACGTGCGCCCTCCTCCCCGCTCTTTCTTCCTCCTCTCTCTGCTGCTGCTGCTGCTTCGTGCCCGCCGTAGCGCTGCCGCAGCTCGCCGTCGCCAAGCTTCTTCTCCCCACGCAGCCCCGGTCGGATGCCATGGCGCGCGAGAAGGGAGGAGACTGGGATGGCTCGGTGGTGATCGAGGATCACCTCACCTTTCTCCAGGCCACGCGCCAGATGCCCAACGCAGCCTTCGTCAAGGTTCGGGTGCCGCCGCGGGAGGAGATCTCGTCGGCGCTGCAGGGGAACGAGCGGGTCGTCTTCCACTCGCATTTCCTCTGTGGCTTCGACCTCCCTGTGAGCAGGTTCCTCCACTCATTCATGCAGTTTTGCCATCTCCAGCCGCACCACTTGATGCCCAACACTATGACGCTGCTGTCCGCCTTCGTCACGGCTTGTGAGGGCTACCTCGGCATCCTCCCCACCATCGACCTGTGGGGAGCTTTCTTCTACGCCAAGCTGGGCACCTCCGCCAAGGAGACGACAGCTGAGTGCGGTGCCTTCGTCACCGTGCGCCGGCCGTCGAAGAAGAACGCCTTCCCGATTATCAAGTTGTCATAGTCGGTGAAGCTGTGGCAGCAATCGTACTTTTACATGGAGAACGTCGACCCGGCGGTCGACTTCATCAACCTGCCGCCTTACGAGGCTGGCCCCCCTGTTGGGCCTTGGGCCAACTAGGGCTACAAGCCGAAGCCCGTATAGGCCGACACGGCGGCCGCCATAACCGGCTCTGGGTGCTAACGGAGGCGGAGGGTCTCGTGGCGTCCAACTTGCTGATCGCCTTTGTCAAGCGCCGGGTTCTCCCACTCCAAGGCCGTCCCCATCAGATCTGTCGGATAAGCGGGCACCATGACCCGAGCCGGGTGTGCACAAAGGACATGCCGACTGCTGAGGTGGCCCGAACGGTGAACGAGATCACCGACCTCAAGGTGTCGGAGGAGTCCTGGCGGTTCGGCACGCGGCCCTACTCCCGCAACAACCCGCCGCCTGCCGTAAGTCTCTTAGCTTTCCCGTTTTAGTTCTTGCCTTGGTCGTGGTCCTGGATTTGGTATTGAATGGTCCTTCTTTGGAGCTCAGATCTACATGTCTTCGGTGACGACCGCCATCGTGGGGGCGGGTGGTAACTACCAGCCGGACCGGGAGGTGAGCGACGTGGACGACCCCGACTTGAGGGCGGCCGACTTGGAGGACGACGCCGTAGGCGGCGGCGACGGAGCAGGCGGCTCCGAAGAAGGGGGCGGTGTGGAGACCTGGCCCGACAACAACGACGAGGAAGACAAGCCGCACCCTGCTCGGGGCGCCGTTAATACAGGCGCAGGCCCCTCCACCGGGCCATCCGCTCGAGGCGGCAAGCGCAAGCAAAAACAGGGTGCCGCCCTATTTGGCAGCGTGCCGAAGAGGCCCAAGAACCAGGCCGCCGCGACCAGGCGAAAAGAGTCCGCGGCAAAGGTGGCCAAGTTCCAGAAGCTGCCAAAGGCGCCAACCATGGTGTCGGCGTAATTACCTCCCTTGCGCATTCCCTTGGGTTCTTCCTTGCTGATCCGGCCTGAAATTTCTTTGCTTTACTTTTTTGTCTCAGGGCCCCGCTTTCCCTCAACAAGTTGACCGCCGCCTCTATCATCAGTTCGGTGGAGACCTCCACAACCACCCGACGAATCAATCCGCCCGCCGACCTCCAGGAGGTGCAGGAGCGAAACGCGCGAGAGGTGCACGAGGAGCAGGAAGCCGCCCGCCTGGAGAATGCAGAGGTTGACAAGGCGGAGGCATCCGCGCTGAAGAAGCTGGCGGAAGCGGAAGCTGATGCTGCGGCGAAGGAGAGGCTCGCAGAGGCCGCACGCCGCCAGGAGCCGCTGCTCGTCGTTCCCCAAAACTCCGCGCCACCTCCACCAGAGTAAGTGGCGTCGACCGGGGGAGCCGGCGACGAGCAGCAGGTCATGGAGAGGGAGGGCGGCGATGTCGCCATGCCGGACGTTGTCGTGCCTCCGCCACCGCCGACTGGCGGAGTGCAAGACAAGCAGCCGACCGCCCCGCCGGTGCCACCAGCTGGGAATGAGGTGGTGACGGGCCCAACTCCTGAGGCCCGCACATCCGTGTGTCGTCGTCTCGGGAAGGCGGTCTCGGAACCGCGAACGCTGGAGGCAGGCGCCGCGAGCTCGTCAGTTCCGGACACCGAGGCGACCAGCGCCGCGCCCTTCGGCTGGGTGCGCGGAGGCGGGATGGGGGCCTCGAACCAGGCGGCCCTTGACGTCCAGGCCAAGCTCCGGGCTGAAGCCGACACCCTCAAGCAGTGCAATGAGGCATTCCTGAACTCGCGAGCAGCCATTCGGGTATGCTTCTCACTTCTTTGTTTTTGATCTTTTTATTTCTTGGTGGGGCACGCTGGCGCACCCACTGGTTGTAGTCCCCAAGTTTCGGGCCACGAAAGCAAAGCGGTCCGAACTTTAACTTGCAAGCACCAGGTGCCACTACTAGGGAAAACCCTAGTAGTAGCGCAGGTTTAAAGCCCACTAGTAGCGCGTGCTGCCGCGCTACTAATAGGGCGATACACCTATTACTTAGCAGTAGCGCGTGTGACACGCGCTACTGCTAAGACACATAGCGGCAGGGCTTCTTCTCGCCCACGCTGCTGCTAATCTAGCTAGTTGCAGCGTGTTTACTATCAATCGCTAAAAGTATTCTTTTTTATTTTTTATTTTTATTTTTAGTGTATTTATCCGCCGTTATACAAATTTTGGTAGAGTACCAATTATGAGGTTTATATCATTATGTCCATAACAGTGTGTCAAATGAAGGTGGATTAGGTTCAAGTGGAGGCAATATGTGCTGCATGTCAAAAGTATACTACTAATCCAAACTTGATCTAGGTTGGACTAGTAGTACTTTCGATGTGCACCACATGTTACCTCCACTTGAATCTAATCCGCCAGCACAAGCTATTTAATCATCATCATAGTCATTACCACCAACAGTATTTATTTAATCACTGCTAACACTAGCTAATAATAATCATCATAGTAATTACCACCAACACTAGCTATTTAATCATCATAGTAATAGTGTAGCACATCATCATCTTCAAACTCATTTCTAGCTAGCTAATCACTCCAGATGCTCTCTCTTAGGTAAAATAACATAAAACATGTGTAGCTCTCCTCCTTAATCAAGTTGAAGCATGCAGATGAACCTGTCTCCTAATCGTGGGCTGCGCTTCTGTTTGCTGCTCCCTAGTACTTCTCTACGCTCCTCCATCACAAATTTGGTCCATTCTTTCACTATTAAGAATCCGTCGGTAATCCTGAATGCACTAAAGTGATCTGTAGGATATCTTGGACGTAAGCAAATAATACTCATGGTACCTTTAGTCTCGATCCCATGAGGCACAACATTCATCAGGAGTCCCTGTTGAAGAACATCGTATGGTAACATACTTAGCAATGAAGTTTAGCTTAAAAATTGATGTATGGAAAAGATGCACTGAGGACAAATAGTAAAAATCTTTCCATCCTTCCTAAATAGATGTGACCGTAGTTCATTACGAACACTATTGGTCGGACGTTTTCAGTACTAACATTTCTAAATGCAGGAAGAAAATTTGTCCTGACAATATCAAGATCCGCAAGCCATGAAACATAATGACTTAGCTCCTCGTAGTTTAGTTCAGCCCTGGCACAGTAGTAGGTCCTGTCTACCAAGCGCTGGACATGTTTGCTTGAACCGAAATAAGCAGACAATAGAAACTAGTTGTCAACTATTTTTGAGTAAACAATATCAAAGACATAAATATGGTTGAGAAACTCACATAATGGTATAACTGGAGGCGTATGCACATCGGCCCAGATGTCGGTATTACCTTCAATCTTCCGGACGAATATCAAAGGTGATAACCATATCAGGCTCAAATGCATAAGTCTTGCATAGTGCTCGCCATGTTTTGCATCCAAAATAGGTGTAGTCGTCTGAATTGTATAATTTTGCATGGAAAATATAACCATGCTCGGTCTTCAAGTAAACTTTCTTTAACTCCATAGTACGACTGAAACCTATCTTATCCAATACAAAAACTCTTGCATGGCAGGGGATACGTTAGTAGAATAGTAAACAAAAATATAAGTTGAAGCAAATGAAGCAGATGTCATGCTTAATTACAAAAAAAGACTTGTCGTTGTGACTTACTGTATCCGCTTCGAAGTTCTCGTCCAGCTTGATGCTGAAGCGCCTATCATCATCTAGGAAGATTCCGCCGCATAGGTCGCGCTCGTCTTTGCAGTATTTGAAAATACCAAAAAATTTCGTCGTCAGAAATTTCCTATGTTCATTGTTGAAACATTAATTGAAAATCGGTCGAAGACAACTACCAGGATACTCAACACACAAATCCAGGGCACTCGATATTTCCTACATATTCTGGCACAAGTCACGCCAAAATTCACGGAAAAATCGAGCATGACCTTTGCTAAAATAGGACATATCGAGCGCCTGAAATTTGCCGGAACGGAAATGAATCAACACTCCAGCAAAACATAGGGCACTTGGAGTTGTAACCTACAAACATGACCGGCCACTTGGGCAAGCACATATCCTATTTGAGCAACACAAGATATACAACAAGTTCTTACTAACTAGTTCCATTAATTCAACTAGTTCTTACGAAAAATAAAATTACTATAAATAAAAATAAACTAGTACCTAATTAGTACCTAATTCTTACTAACTAATTAGTACCTAGGAACTATAAATAAATATTTTATTCAGTTTATGATTCATCTTAGAAATTTGATTCATTTCCAGCCTTACATGAACCCTAACTAATTTGAGCCGCATCCACATCCAATTTGTTTACACCCTTACATGAACCCTAACTAATTTGATGCAACTAAAATATGAAGAAACCCTAGGAAGAGATATGGGAGAGGGAGGAGCAGGTGTTCTCACCTTGGGGGCAGGCGGCGTCGAGGTCGGGGCCGGGGCTCGGGCGCGTGGCGGAGGCGGCGTCGAGGTCGGGGGTGGGGTTGGCATCCGGTGCGGCGTTGAGGTCGGGGGCGGGGGATGCGTTGATTCCGGGGTCGGTGGCGGGATAGAGGGTGTGCGGAGAGCGCGCGGCGGCCGACGGGCGACGACGTCGCTGAGAGCGGAGGAGTTAGATTTGGGGAAGTGGCCGTGGGGAAGGACGAACCCCGTGGTTAAGTCAGAAGTAGCAGTAGCACGTTCCGGAAAGCGCCCTGCTGCTACATTAGCTACAACGCGTTCTGTGATACACGCTACTGCTACTCATTTCTCTTTTTTTTCCTTTTTCATTTATTTTTCTGCACATTTTATTTTTCTCCTTTCACCTTACTCTATTTCTTTCATTTTCAATTACCTTCCTATCTGCTTTCCATTTAATTTTAGATCCTTTAGCAGTAGCGAGTTTAGAGGAAAACACGCTGCTACAAAGAAAGTAGCGGTAGCGCTGTTCGATGTAGATCGCTAGTACTATGTGTAGCCTATGGTATAAGCCGTGGGAATTTTAGTAGTAACATGTTTAGAACAAGGCCTGCTACTGCTAGAACTTTATCTGTAGCGTGGTTTGCGCAGGCGCGCTACTGCTACTTAGCACCAGCGTGCTTTTGTGACCCACGCTACTGCTAAAGTTATGTGTATAAGGTTTTCCCTAGTAGTGTGCTAACTCCTTCTGGCATCTCTATTGCAGGATTACCACAACCTTTGCGCGGCCACCTTCAACTCCGGAGTCCGGGAGCTGGAGAGGCAGACCGCCAACTTGTCAGAGAGCCGGAGTAAGTCTTGGCTTTTCTTTTCTGAGGGGGTGTGCTGGCGCCCCCGCGGGCTGTAGTCCCCGAGATTCGGGCCGACTGCTGAGCAGTCGGGCCGGATCTCCCCAGCAACTGTATTTCTTTGGTTGATCATTGATAACTTCTTTCTTCTGCGGGGGCGCGATGGCGCACCCGCGAGCTGTAGTCCTCGAGATTCAGGCCGACTGAGGGAGTCTTGGATTAGGGGGTACTCAGACAGCCAGACTATATACTTTGGCCGTACTGTTGGACTATGAAGATACAAGATTGAAGACTTTGTCCCGTTTCCGGATGGGACTCATCTTTGCGTGGAAGGCAAGCTTGGCGATTCGGATGTGTAGATCTCCTTCTCTGTAACCGACTATGTGTAACCCTATCCCCCTTCGGTGTCTATATAAACCGGTGGGTTTAGTCCGTAGGACAAGATCAACAATCATAATCATAGTCTAGCTTCTAGGGTTAGCTTCTACGATCTCGTGGTAGA
The DNA here is from genome assembly GCA_021605145.1 of Aegilops bicornis. Classification (NCBI taxonomy): domain Eukaryota; kingdom Viridiplantae; phylum Streptophyta; class Magnoliopsida; order Poales; family Poaceae; genus Aegilops; species Aegilops bicornis. The sequence continues at coordinate 605,771,544 of CM038669.1, read as the reverse complement.
TCAACCCTTGTAATACTCATATCATCAAGATCAATCAAGTAGGAAGAAGGGTATTACCTCCATCGAGACGCACAGTTCGGGACCCCCTACCCGAGATCCGCCGGTTTTGACACCTACATTGGTGCTTTCATTGAGAGTTCCTGTGTGTCGTCGCCACGAGGCTTGATGGCTCCTTCAATCATAAGCAACGATGCAGTCCAAGGTGAGACTTTTCTCCCCAAACAGATCTACGTATTCAGCGGCTTCGCACTGCGGGCCAACTCGCTTGGCCATCTGGAGCAGATCGACAGCTGCGCCCCTGGCAATCAGGTCAGATTTGGAAACTTGAACTACACGGCTAGCATTCGCGGAGACTTGATATTCGACGGGTTCGAGCCTGTGTTAGGAGCGTCGAATAGTCACGACACGCATGACTTAGATCTGCCATCGGACGGTATTCGGGATATCACACCTATGGCTGCCCCGGCCCATAATGTGGAGCAGATCACGCCATCCGAGGACGGGAGGATGGACCTGGCCACGGAGGCCGCACACTCATCTGTGATGGAGCCGAACACAGACTCCACCTCTAAGGAAATCTGTGTCACTGGACCTCCGGACTTGTATCGGGTCTTAGGTTACGGACCGCATGCATTCGTGCCTATCGAATCTAATTGGGCACCGATCATGGAGTTTACTTCCGCGGATATCTTTCACAACTCACCCTTGGGTGACGTGCTAAATTCATTGAGCTCTCTCTCTCTATCAGGAGACTCTTGGCCGAACTATGTCCAGCTTGAGTGGGATGCAGACGATGAAGAAATTCGCTGCCCACCCACCACCCACTTAATAGCCACTGCTGATGACTTAACCGACAAGCTGGACTTCGACACCGAAGACATCGACGGTATGGACGTTGATGCTGGAGATGATCGGGAACCACCGCCCATGGGGCGCTGGACAGCCACCTCATCATATGATATATACATGGTGGACACACCCAAGGAGAACAATGGCGACAAAAAGGACACCACGGAGGATAATCCCCCCGGGCAGAAACCAAAGCGACGGCGCAGGCGCCGCCCTAAGTCCAGCCACAGTAAAAATAACGATAACAGTGCAAGAAAAATTGACACCCCGGTCGACTCCAAAGGAAACGACAACCCCATGGACTCAGTGATGGAGCAGGATGAGCCAGGGCACGCCGAACATAGTCCGGAGCAGACGCCCGATCACGGCGACCCCGAGGTTAAAACTCATCAACCTGCCTCCGGAGAGGAGGACAGCCCGGACGACGATGCATTCATCCTGGAAAACACTTGGAACAAGAGAACCTCCACAGAAGGCTTATGGCCACCGCGAGGAGCCTGATAAAGCAGAAGCAAAGGCTTAAGGCCGCGCAGGATACACTCAACCGCAGATGGAATAAAGTGCTAGACAATGAAGAAAAATATGGCGACGATTGCCACACAAAGAGCCAACCAAAGCGTAAGCTGCTGCCTGAATTCGTCTACGAGGCCATAGAGCCCATTCCGCCGAAGAAAAATACGGCTGACCAGCCGGACCGACCACCTCATAGCCACGATAGAGCGGCTACTGATGCTGCACACAAGCCATCACATGATTTACGAGAGCTCCTGGACAAAAAGGCCAGTGCGACCAGGTCCATCTATGGATCTAGAGGACGTGCTCCGATGCAAGATCATAGCCAAGAAAACAATCATAACGATCGAATACAAGTTTGGAATCAACCCTGAACACAACAACCATCGACAGCATGGCCTGACACATCCAATTACAGGGGCGCCACACACCCCCTGTGCTTCACCGATGAAGTGCTGGATCATGAATTTCCACAGGGATTCAAACCCATGAACTTAGAGGCATATGATTTGAACGATGCACTTCGGGTGCGGATTGAGGACTTTATCCTTCATATCCACATGGCTCGTGGAGATGATCTCCACGCCATTAAATATCTTCCCTTCAAGTTGAAAGGACCAGCTCGGCATTGGTTGAAAAGCCTCCCTGAAAACTCAATTGAGGATGCTTTCAGGGCCAATTTTCAGGGGACCTATGTCCGACCTCCGGACGGAGATGATTTAAGTCACATAATCCAACAACCCGGAGAGTCAACCCGTAAGCTTTGGAACAGATTTCTCACTAAAAAGAATCAAATCGTTGATTGTCCGGATGCCGAAGCCTTAGCGGCCTTCAAGCATAGTATCTGAGACGAATGGCTCGCCAGACACCTCGGCCAAGAAAAGCCAAGGACAATGGCGGCCCTAATAAGCCTTATGACCCGCTTTTGCGTGGGTGAGGATAGCTGGTTGGCCCGTAGAGCCACCAGGGACCCAGGCACATCCGAAATTAGGGATGGCAACGGGAAGCCACGACGCACCAAAAACAAGCGTTGAAACAAGGAAGAGAGTCCGAACAACACGGCGATCAATGCCGGATTCAGAGGCTCTCGACCCGGTCAACGGAAAAAGCCATTTAAAGGCAGCAGAGATGGACCGTCCAGCCTAAACAAGGTTCTAGACAGATTATGTCAAATTCATGGCACCCCCAAAAAACCTGCAAACCACACCCACAGAGAATGTTGGGTCTTCAAGAAGACCGGCAAGCTAAACGCCGAACACAAAGGAAGGGAGACGCCAAGTGAGGACGAGGATGAGCCTCGCCAGCTGAACACTGGGGGATAGAAAAAACTCCCACCAGAAGTCAAAACAGTGAGCATGATTTACACAACTCACATACCGAAGAGAAGCCGCAAACGCACACTCAGAAATGTATACGCTGTAGAGTCGGTCGCCCCCAAATTCAACCCTTGGTCGGCCTGCCAGATCACTTTCGATCGCAGGGATCATCCGACTAGTATCCGGCACGGAGGATCGGCTGCCTTGGTGCTCGACCCAATATTTGATGGATACCATCTCACTCGAGTCCTTATGGACGGTGGCAGTAGTCTTAATCTGATATATCAGGACACTGTCCGCAAGATGGGGATAGACTCGTCAAGAATCAACCAAAGTAACACTACCTTTAAAGGAGTAGTACCAGGCGTTGAGGCCCGCTGCACGGGCTCTCTCGTATTTGAGGATATATTCGGTTCTCCGACAACTTCAGAAGCGAAGAATTAATCTTCGACATCGCTCCATTCCGAAGCGGCTATCATGCACTACTCGGACGAGCGGCCTTCGCTCGCTTCAACGCAGTACCACACTATGCCTACCTTAAACTCAAGTTGCCCGGTCCACGTGCCGTCATTATAGTTAGCGGAAACACAAAGCGTTCCTTACGAGCAGAAGAATATGTGGCGGCTCTAGCAGCCAAACACTGAGCGGCCTCTCCAACTAGAACACATGATCGGTCGTCAAGACCACGGACACAATTAGACGAGTCCGGTGCACCGCCGGTGGTAATAGGACAGATAAACCTGAGCTGGGGTCTATAGATATACCCCCATAGACGGTGCTAGGGGCTGTGAACATGTAACAAAGCCCACAGTTCGGCTTGATCCTATTAATATAATAATATATTACATTTTAATGATTCATTGAGAATAACCAACTCCTCGCACGATTAAACCAGACTCTTTTACCTGGGTTTTTCCTCTTTACAGATGACCATCATGCTACACCCTTCCAGGATACGGCGCAATGGACACAAAGGCACAGACGTGCAGCAGGGCCCCGCTCAAAGGTTTCTCTTTAGATTAAGCCCCTGTGTAAACCTTCTTTAATGTCTCTGGTTGTTTGATATCCCCTGCGTACTTAATACACCCACGAAGGATACTGGCGTTATTGGTATTTCGCCACGTCAGATTAATGCGCTGCACAGTAATTCGGGGTTCATTATCGAGGGCGCATTTCAGCCCAAAGATATGTTACAAATTCCGATTACCTTCGAGAGTGTTCGGCGTCGCGAGTTCGGCCTTATATGCATCAGCTCCGAATCATGTCTTTGGTCAAATGTTGGGTTTGCCCGGCTCCTGGGTTTGCTACCTTACATTCAGATTTATCGGCTAAGGCGGCCAAAGGAGAACTACTGCGATTGTGCCCTGGTTATTCGAGACGAGCACCTCAGTAGAGAAAGCCGAAAACTGACTGTCATGATACAGCGAGAGACTGGTCAACCACTCGATGACTCATCAGAATCTTCGGGATTCCTCCGCATTAACAAGGACCGGTTTCCCGGTCATGTACGTACGCGCACCGAATTCGGATGAACGTGGAAGTACCAGGGGCTATATAGTAGCCCCACTGTCAAACTCCTATGCCTAAGTGAAAGTATTAAAGCAATATAGACCGATTGCCTAGTTCTACGTGCGAACACCTTTTTAATGGACCAAGATGTTGGATCAAGTGTGATTACGTGCCTTTTTCGAACATCCCCGCATTGTATGTGTGGGGGCTGAAGCCGACAACTGCAAACTTTTAGGTTATTTACATACATAAATGGACGCACAGGATGCACTACAATACTTTCAGGCAAAAGTATAAATACGGCCTTTATAATCAAAATACCATTGTTTTTACAATTGAGATATATGTCACTCGAACATAATACTCTTCGGGCACTGAGCCTCTATTAAACGGGCGCCTCCTAGGACTTGCTCAAAATAGTGCTCGGCCGGGTCCTGGCCTCCCGCCGGATCCCAGGCTGCAATATCGGTGGCCTCCATCCCTGTCCAATATGTTTTAACACGGGCAAGAGCCATCCGCGCACCTTCTATGCACGCCGACCTCTTCATGGCGTCGATATGCGACACAGCGCCAAGGAATTGTTGCACTAAACCAAAATAACTGTCCGGCCTTAGTCCCTTCGGCCAAAGATGGTCTATGACAGACATCATGACAAGTCTGGACAACCTATGGAGCTCGGCCCATGCGGCCATCCTTTCATTCAACGGCAGCGGACGCGTCGGGGAACTAAACTGCGACCAGAATAACCTTTCCACCTCATTATCTTTCTGATCTTTGAAAAACTTGGTTGCATCAGCAGTACTTTCTGCCAGGTTCGCATACGCGTCTGCAGCACTCCATAGCTGATCCAGAGGGCATACTTCGGATCTCCAAACATCATCCGCAACAAGAAGGGCCTCCCAGCCGTGATATCTCCGTCTTGTCGAAGCTCCTCCCGAGCAGCTCTGATTTCAGAGCGCATTTCCTTGGCCGCTTCCAAGGCCTTCTTCAGGTCAGCCGCTATCGATTGGCTCTCCTTTTCAAGGAGCTCATATCGGTCGGCGGCATCTTTCAGCTCAACATCCATCTTGGCTATTTTGTCTTCACTCTGGCGATGAGCAGTCTGCTCGGCTCTTAACTCTTCGGTCGCCTTTAGGGCGGCTGCATCACTTCTCCTGGCTTGTTCCTTGGCTAGGGCAAGTTCCGCCCGAAGGGCCTCCACAGCAGTAGCTCCATCTGCAGCCACAACATATTATAGATACTAGCATAATGCTCCTCTTAAAATATTTGCTGAAAATTTACAAAATAATCACATACCCTGTGCCTCGTCAAGCCGCTTGTTCACAAGCGCGATCTCGGCATCCGCCACATCAAGTTGTCGCCTCAGTTCGGCGAACTCAGCAGTCCGGTCAACCGCCGGACACTTAGCTGTCTACACATAACGCAGCCCGATCATTACTTGGGAGTATTATCCTCCGTTTGCCGCCTCGGGCTAGCAACCAGAGTCTTTGGGGCTACTATCTACACAGAGCACACTAGCGTGTGCGGTACAGCTGAAAGTTTACATATTTCTTTGCGTACCTTAAAGCCTTTGAGCAGGCTTGTAAAAGCTTCATTCAACCCGCTTTTGGCGGATGGAATCCTCTCAAACACCATACTCATTAAAGTATGGTGCGCCTCTGATATAGTCGCTCGCTCCAGAAGGTCCGTTAGAATGTCCGGCTCGGTGCCGGACAATCCCGGACTCTTCTCGTTGCTCTCCCTAGGAGCTTAATACTACAGGCTTCAGGCGGCCAAAGCATTAACTTCTGGCCTTAGTGGATCAGGAGAAATCCTCCGTGACGACACCTCGGGGTGGTCTGCCCCATGGGGTGGGGAGGCAAGAGGAGGCGTTTCGCTATCCATCATCTCCAGAAGAAGGTCCCCAGAAGACGAACTATGTTGAGAAGGACTATGATCCGGACTGGAAGATAAGTCTCGGTTATTATTCTCAAAGATAAAGTAGGACATATTCTATCACAGTTCCTTTTTACTTATAGCTCGGTGGAGGGCTGACCCGTTTGCGGGCGCTATGCGGTGAGGACGCCCTCTGGGGCAGGACTCCCAGGCGAGGGTTTCTTCCCTTGTTTGGGCACCTCCGTTTCCAGGTCTTCGGAGGCGGCCCCGATTATCCTCCTTTGTGGAGACATTAATTCCACTGGTTTGGATGGGCAATGTATGAAGCTCACTTTCGGCTTCTCTACTCTTCCCTTCATCCTTCCCCGATGGCACTTCCTATGGTACGCGTTTAAGCATGCTGGTTAATGCAGGATTCTGACAGCCTTCGTGGAGTGGGGCCGGACACCTGATCCTCTCCGGCTTACTTAGCCAATCCTGGCCGCGAATAGTTTTTAGAATAGTGTTATGATAAACATGAACAGCGTGTTCGGTTGCAGAGTTACTTACTTGGGTATCTGGACGATTGCAGTTCAGTCCCACATCCTCGGTGGTGTTCGGACACTTTATTCATGATCCGAAGAATAACCAATACATCCCTTCGAGCGTCATGCCGAAGAAGTGACGAATAGTTCGCGGTCCTTCTGGGTTGAACTCCCACATCCGGAGAGGCCGACGTTTGCACGGCAGTACCCGACAGGCTAGCATTACTTGAATTATTTTGATGAGGCTGACATCTCTCTCAAGAAGATCCCGAATGCGGCTCTGCAATGTCGGTACGTCATTAGCAGGCCCCCAGTCCAGTCCCTTGTTGACCCATGACTCCAGTTGAGGCGGAGGGCCCGAGCGGAAGGCAGGGGCAGCCGCCCACTTTGTGCCTCGGGGAGCTGTGATATAGAACCACCTCTGTTGCCATAAATCGGACTTCTCCGGGAAAGAACCTTCTGGCCATGGGGCATCGACGCTTTGGCTTATTATAGCGCCCCCGCACTCCACATGTCGCCCGTCGATCACCTTCGGCTTTACATTGAAGGTCTTGAGCCATAGACCAAAGTGTGGGTGACGTGGAGGAGGGCTTCGCACACGATGATAAATGACGAGATGTGAAGGATGGAATCTGGAGCCAAATCGTGAAAATCTAGCCCATAATAGAACATGAACCCCCTCACAAAGGGGTCAAGACTAAAGCCTAAGCCTCGAAGGAACTGGGAAACAAATACGACGCTCTCATTGGGTTCGGGAGTGGGGATGACCTGCCCTTGGGCAGGAAGCCTGTGCTGGATTTTGGCTATCAGATACCTGGCCTCCCTGAGCTTCTCGATGTCCTCCTCTGTGACAAAGGAGGCCATCCACCGACCTTGAAGGTTGGATCCGGACATGATCGAAGGTCTGAAGCGCTTAAGCCTGAGCTTTGGGTGTTGGAACTTGAGGTGGGGGAAGGAGCAAGCGTGGGAAGAAAGGGACATGCCTCGGTCCCTCTATAATGGGGGTGAATATCAAGCGTCCTCGGCGTGATCGTTTGGGACTTGCCTAAAATCGAGGAGTCATACCAACAGGCGTAGTTGGGTTACCCACGCCCGTATTGATGATAATCCCGCGACAAGGGGAACACGATCTCTGCTTCGATAAGACGTGCCAATAAAACCGCCTCGCAACACGTGTGGTGGAAGGCTGGAAAAATGGTTCGTAATGACCGGGCCGGTGCGTGATGTCACACTAGGAAAAATTGTCAGCAGATTAGATTTGTTGAATATTATGCTCTCTACACTGGTATGTGGAATTTATTTTGCAGAGCCGGGCACGATTCATGTGTTCAAAATTTTCCTTGGAGTATTCAGAGATCGAACCCGCCTTGGAATGCCGAAGACAATCTACGCGCCAGACTCATCATCATTGAAGCCTGGTTCAGGGGCTACCGAGGGAGTCCTGGATTAGGGGGTACTCGTATAGCCGGACTATATACTTTGGCCGGACTATTGGACTATGAAGATACAAGATTAGAGACTTCGTCCCGTGTTCGGATGAGACTCTCCTTTGCGTGGAAGGCAAGCTTGGCGATTCGGATGTGTAGATCTCCTTCTCTGTAACCGACTCTGTGTAACCCTAGCCCCCTCCGATGTCTATATAAACCAGAGGGTTTAGTCCGTAGGACAAGATCAACAATCATAATCAGTGGCTAGCTTCTAGGGTTAGCCTCTACGATCTCATGGTAGATAACTCTTGTAATACTCATATCATCAAGATCAATCAAGCATGAAGTAGGGTATTACCTCCATCGAGAGGGCCCGAACCTGGGTAAACATCGTGTCCCCAGCCTCCTATTACCATTAGCCTTAGACGCATAGTTCAGGACCCCCTACCCGAGATCTGCCGGTTTTGACACCAACAATGACTGCTGAGTAGTCGGGCCGGATCTCCCCGGCAACTGCATCCCTTCCTTGTCAAATGTTGACGTCATTTCCCTTTCTCTCTTGGCAGAGGCCAACACCGCCTTGTAGCAGCAGCTGGGTGAAACCAACACTGCACTGCACGCTAAGGAGGCGGAGTGCAGTAAACTGGCCGAGGAGCATGACCGACTGGTCACGCAGCTGGCGGAGTAGACGGGGCATCTCTAGACGGCTCAAAAGGAGGCGAAGGTGAAAGAGACCGACCTCCTTGCTAAGTTTGAGACCGAGCACTCCGTCTGGGCCAGCAAGGAGGCGCAGCTGACTGCCGGCTTCGGTAGCATCGAGGACATGGTCGACGGTAAGCTTCCTCTTTTTTCTTTCTTTGAGCTGTCGGCCTTTGCTTAGGCCAACCGTTTGCTTTTAACTTCTACCTTCTTCGCTTTTTCACCCAAGCAGACTTCTACCCGGGACGCTCCGTTGCCGCGAACCAGGCCATTGAGGCTTCTCACGAGAAGCGGAGGGCAGAAGGCGTGCAGATTGCTGCCGACGCTTCCCGGACCCTTAGCGAGCAGCTTCTCAGCATCCAGGCCCGCCTTCAGCCGGCTCACCAAATGCTGCGTCGTCTTCAAAGCGTTGGGGCCAAGGTGATTTCCTCCCTCTGGCCAGGCATGCTGGCTCCATGCACACGCAGTTGGACTGCCGACTGGCTGGAGGTGGCGGCCGGTCGCCTGGAGGCCTGGAAGGGCTCTTCGGCCCAGGCTGGAGCGTGTCGGGCTCTGGAATTTGTCAAGGTGTGGTACCCTGGGCTAGATCTAGCACAGCTGACCATGTTCCGGCAGGAGGCGCAGGAGGAGCTAGTGGCAGTGGAGGACGACCTTGTCAAGCGGCCGGCGCCGATCGCTGGCTACACCGACACCAGCATCTTCATCCCAGAGCTGGTTGATGAAGGCTCCGAGGCGCCACCGGAGTGGTTCGAACTGAATCCGGAGGACAACGAGGACTCGGCCGAGGTGATTGATTCCAGCGACGAAGGGGGGGACGCGGAGGACGAGGACAGCAAAGAGGACACGCCGGAGGTCGGAGCGGACAGCCAGCCTCAGCACGACCATGCCTCGAGCAACGATCCACGCTCAAGCGCGCCGACTTCTGCTGAAGGCGACCAGGCAGGGACCAACTAGCCGTCTGTTCCACCAACCGGCGCCGCCGACTCTACCGTCTAGCCATCCGCTGCTCCAACCGATGCCGGCGACTCCATCGACCCGCCGGAAACCTCTGCTGCTCCTTAGGTCGTCGCCTTTGTTTTCCCTGTTTATCGGTCTCGACAAACTTTGTTAAATTTGCACAATTCCACCCGCGGGGTGTATTTCCAACTCTGTTGAATGCTGGCCAATGGGCCTTTTGCTATGTAAATATTCTTTGTCACAAATTATCTTTAATTGCCAATTTCCAACTTTTCTTACTTTCTGCCCCTTGCTTTTTTACTTTGCCACCCTCCCTTTGCTAGCCTTTGGCCAGCCGAACAGCCGCTCTGCAGACTGCGGCTAGGCCAAGTGCTTAGCTACTTTTGGGAGGGCAAGTACTTAGCCGGTTGGAGCGTTGGCATGGTAAATAGAAGCCGTCCGGCCGGCTGCTCAGTAGCCGGTCGAGTAGGCGGGATGACGGCCTCGGCTATGTGCGCCTTTTTTCCTTAGCCGTTTTTCGTATGGGCACCATTTTTGCAACTCCTGTCCGCCGTACAGTCGCTTTGCAAGTTGCGGCTTCTGACAGGAGAAGTTTTCTGGTGCTGACACACTACTTGCCCGATTGCAGGAGACGACACATAGTAGAAGGCGGCGAGCCCCCCCACCCCCCCCCTCCGGGTCGACTAGTCGAGCCCGGTGCCAGGCGGAATAAAACGACACATTCATGGGCATAATTCTTATCATATAGATAAAAGAGGGTAGTCCCCGAGTTCTTCTCAGGGGACCCGGAGTCTTTGTACTTAATACAAAAGGTAGCATGGTACATACTGCTTTTAACTGTAAAATCTTTGGAGGAGGTTTGCATTACATGGCCTCTCCGTATCCTTGCTTGCGTCATCTCTTTTGCGTGCTCTGGGCTTCTGAGCGTCAATAAGGTAGTAGGAACCGTTGCCCAGCACTTTGCTGACGATGAAAGGGCCTTCCCAAGGTGCCGAGAGCTTGTGCTGGCCGGCTGTTCGCTGTATCAGCCGGAGCACAAGGTCTCCCTCTTGGAAGGATCTTGGTTTGACCTTGCGATTGTAGTACCGTCGTAGACTCTGCTGGTAGATGGCGGACCGGCTGAGTGCCAACAGCCGGCCCTCTTCCAGCAGGTTGACGTCGTCTGCTTGTGCTTCTTTGGCTTCCTCCTCGGTGTACATGGTGACTCGAGGGGAGTCAAATTCTATGTCCGCCGGGATGACGGCTTCGGCACCGTAGACGAGGAAGAAGGGCGTGAAGCCGGTTGACTTGTTCGGAGTTGTGCGCAAGCTCCAAATGACAGCCAGCAACTCATCGAGCCTGCAGTCGGCCGAACGCTCTAGAGGCTCGACCAGTCGGGGTTTGATGCCAGACAAAATGAGGCTGTTTGCTCGCTCCACTTGGTCGTTTGACTGCGGATGGGCAACGGACGCTAAGTCCAGTCGGATGCCCTGTGTCGCGCAGAAACGAGCCAAGGCTCCTTTGGCAAAGTTTGTGCCGTTGTCGGTGATGATGCTGTGTGGTATGCCGTACCGAGTGGTGATGTTGGCGATGAAAGTCACAGCAGTCGGCACATTCAATTTCTTGATTGGCTTTGCTTCTATCCACTTCGTGAACTTGTCCACAGCGATAAGCAAATGATTCATGCCGCCGCGAGCCGTCTTGAATGGCCCTACCATGTCCAGCCCCCAGACGGCAAAGGGCCAGGTGATGGGAATGGTCATGAGTGCGGAAGCCGGCATATGTGGCTTGGAACGGAACTTCTGGCACCCTTTGCACTTCTGGACCAAGCCTTTGGCGTCTTCTAGAGCAGTCGGCCAGAAAAAACCATGGCGGAAAGCTTTGGAAACAAGTGATCTTGAAGTCGTGTGGTGACCGCATTCACCTTGGTGGATATCCTTAGGATTGTGTGGCCCTGGTCCGGCCCCACGCAGCGCTGGTACACACAAGTGACATTGCGCTGTACCAGTTCTCTATTGACGATGGTGTATGCTACTGCCCGTCATTGCACTTGTCGGGCTGAGATCTCATCAGTCGGCACTTCTTTGTTCACCAGAAAGTTGAGGATGGGTTGAGCCCATGATGGTGCTGCTATTTCTTCGACTACCACGGCTGCAACTTGTACAAGGGCGGTTGGGTCGGGAGGCGGCCGGTTGGAGTTGGCTGCCACCTGTTGAGTTGGAGAAGTCCTCAGCCGACTACTGCAGTCCCCGGGCCAGGTGCGACCGCTGCAGTCCCCGGGCCACCTACCGAAGTTCTCGTGCCGGCTTCTGGGGCCCTCAAGTCAGATCCGACTGCTTCGGGAGGGGCCGACACGAAGATGGAGTCCAATTCTGGCGACAACTTGACAGCCGGCTTGAGGAGGCGCCGTAGGGAGACGCCGGTTGGTATTGCTTGTCGGGTGGAGCCGATCCGTGCGAGGGCATCTGCTTGCTCGTTGTCATTTCTTGGCACATGGAGGAACTCGCACCCCTCAAAGTATCCACTGAGTTGATGTACGAGGAAGCGGTAGCTTGCCATATTTGCATCCTTGGCGTCCAAGTCGCTTGACGACTGCTGGACCACCAAGTCAGAGTCACCATAGCACAGGATCCGGCAAATTCCGAGTTCCTTGGCAAGCCGGAGCCCGTGTATGAGTGCTTCGTATTCAACTACGTTGTTGGAGGCGGCAAAGTAGATTTGTAGCGCATATCTGAGCTTGTAGCCTTTGGGAGAGGTGAGGACGATGCCGGCTCCCAGACCGGTGCCCATTTTTTATCCATCAAAGTGCATCCGCCAATGGGTTGTAACGCCCCGAGACCAACGCTCCAGATGCCTTCCTTGTATTCCGAGATTCGTCGTGTGATTTGTTTTGTTCATTGCATTCATCCTTGTATCATGTGCATTGCATCATGTCATCATGCCATCATGTCATTAACCTTTGCATCTCAACTCAACTAATAAATTGCATAGATGGTTGATCTATTTAAATCGAGGGAAGGGTGACTTCTCTTTATAACATATCCTCCCAATATTAGGGAGCTATTATAAAATATTCCATTGATGTGGAATTACCTTTGGCACACTTGCAAAATAATTCCCCATGCCTTTGTTATCTCACTTCTTGGCCTCAAACTTTGTCCAATAAATTATTTCGTCATTTTCTGGAGCCCCACCGAAATCCTCAACATTTTTGGACCTTCCTTTTATCAAGTCCTAGTTCAAACCCATTCAAATGAGTTTGAATTTACATCTTTCAATCATGGTTTTTTCTATTTTCTCGGAACAAGCATATTTTTGTGAGTCCGGGAAAATAATCCCCATGCCCAAACTCTTTGTCTAACCTTTTCTTTTCTTCCCTTTCCTTTCTTTTTCTTTGTTTTAAGAGAAGAGAGGAGAGAGGAGCCATCCCAGCCGGCCTCTTGGGCCTGACCAACCAGACCGGCCCGTTCCACCAGCCCAGTCGGCGCCCCCACCAGCTCTAACCCTAGCCCGCACCCTGCTCTCCTCCCTTGCGCCTTCACTCCCTCCTCTCGATCTCTCCCTCTCCCTCGCTCGTGCCCCCATCCACAAAGAAAGAGAGAGGAGCAAGACCCCTCCGACCGCCTTGCTACCTTCCCCACGCCCGTTCGCCTCCTCCTCTGCTCCGCCCCTCCTATGCATCAAGGGCGAGCCAGACGCCTCGTTTTGACTGGATCGGGTCGAGTTCGACTCCGTTGCTTCGGATCCCGGTGACCCCAGTTCACCGTCGCATCGCCAAGTCCCCTGCTAAGTCATGGACGCGAGCTTCTCTGCCTCCCCCTGCGTTCGTTCTCGCTCCAGCACCGCCACCATCACCAGAGATGGGCTCCCGCCGCCCAGATCTGCGTCTCGTCTTCGTCCACACGGTTCCCCTCGCAGCTTCTCCCCGAGCAGGACCTCCGCCTCCCCTGCTTCACGCCAAGGCCGATGCCGGCCACTTCGTCCTTCGCCGCCCCATGGAGGCCTAAGCCGCCGACCTCGCTGGGCCTCCAACTCCATCCCTCGGCCGCATCCATGCTCTGGGTCGAGAGGAGCTCGATCCCGAGCGCTTTCTGCCCGTTCATGCCGCCCATGAGCCCCGGCGGCCCCTTTGCTCTGTTGCACGCCCATGGCATTCCCATCGCTCAAGCTTTGCCTCGCACCCTGCTGCCTTCGGTCGCTATTGGTTTGTTTGGCCATCATGGACAAGTTGCTGCGGACACCTTGTACAACTACACCTGCTGATGCGTCAAGTACCTTGGAACGTCTACGACTACGCGGACTCGACAAGTACCACGATGACCGTGTACCACAACCGTCGACCCCGGAGACATCGGATGCGTCAAGTCCCTCTTCGAGACGTGTACCACTACTTCCACTACTTCCACTACCGTCGCCCCGAAGATGTTGGATTCGTCAAGTGCCTCTTCGAAACGAACGTGTACAACTACTACCACTACGACCGTTGCGAGAACGTCTACTTCCTCTTCATTGCACCGAACTCGTTCCGCCCCGAAAATGCACGCTTCAAAGGTATAACGCCGAGACGATGCCCGTGAACGAATGCATGTTGTATAAGATGAACCGTATGTTTGCCTCGTGCCCGTTTGTTCCGTGCACGTTCCTCCTCGTTTGCCATGCCGTCAACCCGTGGGAACCCGGTAACCGGGAGCACCCCACCATCTTGCATGACTCGCTCACGCTCACTTCCTTTTGCACCGGTATCTCCGTGAGCTACCGGAACCGATGTGTTGCCGTGGCATCATTTTCGGATTCGTTGCCGTGGCACCCGTTTTGTTCCGCCATGGTGACCAAATGCTTCATAACATGCTCATGTCAACATTTTCATAAAATTACATAAGATTTGCATATGTCATCCGCATCATGATAACAACATTTAAAATGTTTAAAATTTTTGTTTTCTTAAAAATTGCTAAATGACATGAGGATTTTTCGGAATTACCGTTTGTTGTTTCCGGCCTCATTTAAACTTGCCTAAATAGGTAGTTTAATTATGCTTCACCCCTTGCCATGTTTAATAACATTTAATATTGTTGGGTAAATAACCGAGAGAGAAACTAAATAATTGATGTGGTGTTCCGTCAATATGCAACTCGTTGCATATTGAGCTCCACTTAATTTGTAGTATTGTTTGTTGCACTTTGCCATGCCATTCCTCTTTAAATCGGACATGCATCATACTTGATTGTGCATCATGCCATGTTTATGCTTGTGTGTTTACCATGTTGTATGCTTCTTTCCAGTTTGCTTCTCTCGTTAGCTTCGGTTTCTTTCCGGAGTTGTGAGGTGTCACGCCCAAGATGCGACCCTATCCTAAAGGAACTCGATGGTCCCACCAAGGATAGAAGCGCATCTTGAAGACGCTTTTGCAAGGTGGATATCATTACATCAACATTACATAAAATATGGGGATACATACATAAGGCACAAATGCCACAAGAGTACATCAACATCATATACAAGAGATCAACATCCGACTACGGATGAATCATAAACAGAAACACAAACGACATCCACCCTGCTAGCCCATGCTGCCGACCTGGAACCTATCCCCTGATCGAAGAAGAAGCAGAAGAAGAACTCAACGCAAGCAAGCATCGCTCTCGCGTCATGTCCATCGCATAACCTGTACCTGCAACTGGTGGTGTAGTAATCTGTGAGCCACCAGGACTCAGCAATCCCATTACCATTGGTATCAAGACTAGCAAAGCTTAAAGGGAAAGGAAGGGGTAAAGTGGTGAGGTTGCAGCAGCGACTAAGCATATATGGTGGCTAACATACGAAATGAGAGCGAGAAGAGAAACAAAGGAACGGTGCGTCAACTAGCAATGATCAAGAAGTGATCCTGAACTCCTACTTACGCCGACATAACCCGAAACCGTGTTCTCCTCTCGATCAACCCGAAAAGAGACACTCACGGTTACGCATACGGTTGGTGTATTTTAGAAGAGTTTGCTTCAAGTTTACTAGAACCGGATATTAACAAATTCCCATACGCCACATAACCGCTGGCACGGCTCTCAAAAGTTTATACCCTGAGGGGTGTCCCAACTTAGCCCATGATAAGCTCTCGGGATCAACGAAGGATATTCCTTCTCCCGGGAAGACCCGATCAGTCTCGGAATCCGGCTACAAGACATTTCGACAGCAATAAAACAAGACCAGCAAAGCCGCCGGATGTGCCGACAAATCCCGATAGGAGCTGCACATATCTCGTTCTCGGGGCACACCGGATGGCGAAGCGTCTGAGGAACCGACGTAACCCAAGTTGCCAAGGAATGGTCCCACGGTGCTCTAGTTTGGACCAACACTCGGAGGAGCACTGGCGGGGTGTAAAATAAAGATGACCCTCGGGCTCGAAACCCAAGGAAAAAAGGGCTAGGTGAGGCAAATGGTAAAACCAATGTTGGGCCTTCTTTGGAGGAGTCTTATTCAAAGCGAACTGTCAAGGGGGTCCCATAAATCACCCACCCGCGTTAGGGACGCAAAATCCGGGAACATAATACCGATATGACGGTTGGGTGTTCCTTCCGCGGTTGGGTGATTTATGGGACCCCCTTGACATTTCGCTTTGAATGAAACACCTCCAAAGAAGGCCCAACATTGGTTTTAACATTTGCCACCTAAGCCTTTTTCCCTTGCGGTCTGCAGACTCAAGTGTCATCTTTATTTTACCACCCCCCCCGGGCCAGTGCTCCTCCGAGTGTTGGTCCAAACTAGAGCAGCGTTCGGGACCAGTCCATGGCAACTTGGATTACGCTTGCACTGTGACGCTTAGCTTATCCGGTGCCCTCGAGAACGAGATATGTGCAGCTCCTACCGGATTTGTCGACAAATGGGTGGTCTTGCTGGTCTTGTTTTACCATTGTCGAAATGTCTTGTAAACCGATTCCGAGTTTGATCGGTGTTCTGGGAGAAGGAATATCCTTCGTTGACCGTGAGAGCTTATGATGGGTTAAGTTGGGACACCCTCGCAGGGTTTAAACTTTCGAAAGTCGTGCTCATGGGTTATGTGGCGTATGGGAATTTGTTAATGTCCAGTGGTAGATAACTTGACACCAGATACGAATTAAAACGCATCAACCGTGTGTGTAGCCGTGATGGTCTCTTTTCGGCGGAGTCCGGGAAGTGAACACGGTTTTGGGTTATGTATGACGTAAGTAGGAGTTCAGGATCACTTCTTGATCATTGCTAGCTTCTCGACCGTTCCGTTTGCTCTCTTCTCGCTCTTATTTGCGTATGTTAGCCACCATATTTGCTTAGTGCTTGCTGCAACTCCACCTCATTACCACTTCCTACCCATAAGCTTAAATAGTCTTGATCTCACTGGTTTCGAGATTGCTGAGTCCTCGTGACTCACCAGATACTATCACAACAGTTGCAGGTGTCGATGATACCAGTGCAGGTGATGCAACCGAGCTCATATGGGAGCTCAACGAAGATATTGGTCGTTGCTATGTTTCGTTTCATGTTGATCAGTAGTGGAGCCCAGTTGGGATGATCGGGGATCTATCAGTTGGGTTATCTTCTTTTCTTTTGGCTTCGTCCGTAGTCGGACTATGTGTGTACTCTGAATGATGTATGAATTATATGTTCATTGTGTGAAGTGGTGATTGTAAGCCAACTCTTTATCACAGTCTTGTTCCTTACATGGGATTGTGTGAAGATGACCCTTCTTGCAACAAAACCACAATGCGGTTATGCCTCTAAGTCGTGCTTCGACACGTGGGAGATATAGCCGCATCATGGGTGTTACAAGTTGGTAATCAGAGCCATCCCCGACTTAGGAGCCCCCTGCTTGATCGAATCGTTGGCGTTGTTGAGTCTAGAACAAAAATGTTTTGAATCTTAGGATTATATATATCGGAGAGTAGGATTATTTTTACTCCTCAGTCCCTTCGTCTCTCTGGTGAGGTCTCCTGACGTAGATGTTTTGTCTTTCCTCGCCTGGAATTTCACTAATTTTTTTAGGATCACGCGAGTATCTTGGGATCGTTCCGATATGCTTATGACAAGAACATTGTTCTTGGTGCCTCTTGACATTTAGGGGTTGTGGCAGTGTCCCGGGGAGTTAAGCTCCGAGGTGTTGTCGTCATAATTTTATCGTTGCAGTTCTGGAATACCTGAGTTTTGCCGACATCGAACATCTCGTTGATGCAGTGGTTGGTGAGATAACCTCGCCGCCACCCAAAGATCTTGGGCGGGAGTTCGGGAGTATTGCCATAGCTCGTATAACGGATGCTTTTCGAAGGTTGAGGTACACGATTTCCGAAGGTTTCTTGGTTATGTGTTGACGGATGGATAAAGCTTGGATGTAGGTATTGTTAGTTTTGAGTGAGATATATATTGCTTCCCCTGTATCCCCAACACCAGATTGCATAACCAGAAAGTTTTGGGAGTTTTATATGTGGGAATCAAGTAGCTCTAGTTTTTTTTTTCCGACAGATGCATGATATGATATTGGGGTTCGACGTCTAGTGGTCCGCCTATCCATGGTCGTTTTTACAGTGGTCTCGTTGTGTCTTAAAGAATCCTTGGCTATGCCGATTCGGGGACACTTCGTATGTCATGTGCACTCCCTTGTACATGATGGTGTTGTATGATCGAGCCTGTGTGGGCCCCACCACGAAAACTTCGGACGAAATCTCTGTCATATGTTTGTTCCGGCTTATTCTGCAAGCCAAATCCTTTGTTTTATTTTATTTGTGGTATTCGAGTTGCTTCGATGTCTGAGTGTTGATCCATACCTTTCCTAAACGGTGCTCTCATATTGCTATGTGAATACTAATCCTTCTTGATAATCGAGGTCGTCATGTTATTTCTTTTCCAACCGGCGTGTTTCTCTTCAAGTGGATCCGATCATTTCAACATCCGCAAGATCAATTCTAAGTTTTCTCAATGGTATCCATTCCATCTGCCCCAAGTTGCCTTTGTTTTCCCACCCTCCCACCTTTTTCCCTCTTCAAGGACTCAGATTTCTTAATCAAGTATCCTTTTATTGATGTGAAGTCTCTCCATTCTTTTCCGTCAATGCTCTTATCCGGTGATTCTCAAGAAGATACTAACGGAGCTACAAGTTTATTATTCTTCGTCTCTTAACTTCTCCGGTGGTTTAATTTCAAGTTTAGGTGTTGATCATATCTCTTCCTTTTGGTTCACAAATCTTCCCATGTGAATTTCTTATCCAAGGCTCTCTTATTTATTCAACTTGCCCAGTTCATATCAGGAGTCCTCAGGATATCTCAGAAGGCTCATCTTTTCATTCAAGATCCGTTCAAGCTATTTGGAGATTATTATCTCATTCAAGTCATTTAATTCAACCGGTTCAATCTCTCTTCATAATCGTTCAACGGTGTTTTCTTTTGAGTGGGCCCTAACCCACAGGTCTTTTCCCAGGATCTTACCTGACTCTTCTAATTATCAGGAGCTATTCTCAAATTCATTTCCAAGTTTGATGTAAGAATGAATTTTCATCAGTCACATGCCTTCTCCAAGGTCGTTTTCAAATTCTTTTCATCTTTGGCTCAACTTTTTCTTTTTCTTTTTCTTTTAATCCTTCCGGAGTGTCTCAGCAATTCATGGTGGTGTTTCTCGTCGTCATTCTCGAATTTCGAAGGGACCGGAGAAGAGTTCCTCTTAAATCCTTACCCGTTCTTCCAAAGATGCGTAGTTCAAGATTGATGCCATCCTCATAATTGTTTTTGATTGTGACAATTCTTTTCTTACCATCCGGAGCATTTCATGAGTTGTTTCCATTTCTTTCCTCCGAAGGACATCATGTCATAATTATTCAATCCAGCTTTCAGCTCTCATTCTCCAAATCTTACCGGTGCATAGTCCAAATACCCTCTAATCAGCTCACGATCTCTTGTTCTCTTGTATCTAAATTACGTCAAGTATCTTCATTCATTTTCCAATTCTTCCCGGTGAATTGTGCCTTTGCTACTTTATTTTTCAATTCTTACTATGGTTCATTCAAGATTTCTCTTCCTTCGTTATCATATCAATTCATTCGTTGTTTCAATCCTACCGGTGGTTCATTGAAGACCGTCCTCAAGTTTGCAATATATCTCTATCTTTAATCATTTTTCAATGAGAATAAGTAGTATGCCAAATCCGTTGCTTGTCATCAATTTAAATTGGTGAAGGATAGGCATAACATAATTCTTATTCTTGTTTCATCCAAGTGATCTAGTTTCTTCTTTCCAGAGTTGTTCATCATGTCACATTTCTCGGTTCGAGATGCTTCATCTTTTCTTTTCCGGAGTTCCAAGTTTTCTTGGTTATATCATCGCGAACTTCCATCTAAATCATTGCAAGGCTTCACCTTGTGTTTTCAACTTCTCTTTCTTTTTATCATTCTTTTATTGCCAGAGTTCTTCATGGAGGTTCTATATGGTGGTTCATCAAATAGTTCATTCATTCGTGAAGCTTTCTTCAAGATTTTGTTGGAGGAGCTCAACCATTCTTCTTCTTGCATTTCGAAGAGCAATTCTTTCTACCTTATCTTTTGAGGTGGTGTTATATCATTCTTGACAATTTCCATTCATGTTTCATGATTCACATGTTGTCAAGAATGAGGTATTTTAAATCCATATCTCTTCGTTGGAGTTATCTTGTGTCATATTTCACCTAAACCCTTCCCTAAGGAATGTTGTTATTTGTGGTGCTTATCAATGATCCGAGTTTTCTCCTATCTTGTTGGCGAAACAAGTTTTCATCTCTTCTTTGATCTCAAGCAAGCAATTGTTTTTCGTTAGTGGTAGAATTTCACCTCAAGTTTTGAGAAGTTTTCCATAAGCCCACTACAAGCTTATTCGCTTCTTGGAAGGGTGCTTTCCAAGCTCATTTGTGGCAGAAATTGGCATTTCCTTCTCCATTTTTTTATTCCAATGATCTATCTTCTATTCTTTCTTACGGAGGCATTGTGATGTTGCTCTTTTCACTCATCATCTCGATTGTGAGAATCGTCTTTTTTTTCGTACTTATCAATTTAACCAGAGTGTTGTGTTCTCATTCAAGTTCTTTCATCTTATCAA
Source organism: Aegilops bicornis (assembly GCA_021605145.1). Lineage (NCBI taxonomy): Eukaryota > Viridiplantae > Streptophyta > Magnoliopsida > Poales > Poaceae > Aegilops > Aegilops bicornis. Next base: position 605,750,818 of record CM038669.1, on the reverse strand, counting down.
GTTTTGCCACTCTTTTCAACCTTAGTGCTATCTGAAATCCTTCTTAACCATTGTGCCATTCTTTCAATAGTTTCGGAGGCAGTGTGTTGTTGATTTCATCAAGTATCATCCCATCTTCTCAAGTTCATGTTCTATTCCTTCAATGTTCAACCGGAATGCTACCCGAATTCTTCCTCTCTCATCTTATTTTAACCAGAGTGGTTCCCATTCCTTCTTGTCCATTGTACTCGTCATTCATAGCTTTGCAACCCCCAATGTTCACATGGTGTTCCTTGTTTCTATTTTCTACTGGAATGCTCTCAATTTTGTTCAACTCTATTGTGTTATTCTTTCAAGTTTTCAACCTCTCGAGGTTCATTGGTTTCACTCGTTGGTCGAAGAAGCAACTTTGTCTTACCTCTTTCTCTTCCGCTTCTCTCCGGCGCCATCCTAGATCTCGGGACGAGATCCTCTTGTAGTGGTGGAGTGTTGTAACACCCCGAGACCGACGCTCCGGATGCCTTCCTTGTATTCCGAGATTCGTCGTGTAATTTGTTTTGTTCGTTGCATTCATCCTTGCATCATGTGCATTGCATCATGTCATCATGCCATCATGTCATTAACCTTTGCATCTCAACTCAACTAATAAATTGCATAGATGGTTGATCTATTTAAATCAAGGGAAGGGTGACTTCTCTTTATAACGTATCCTCCCAATATTAGGGAGCTATTATAAAATATTCTATTGATGTGGAATTCCCTTTGACACACTTGCAAAATAATTCCCCATGCCTTTGTTATCTCACTTCTTGACCTCAAACTTTGTCCAATAAATTATTTCGTCATTTTACGAAGCCCCACCGAAATCCTCAACATTTTTGGACCTTCCTTTCACTACTAGGGAAAACCCTATACACAGAACTTTAGCAGCAGCGTGGGTCAAGAAAGCACGCTGGTGCTAATTAGCAGTAGCGCGGCTGAGGTAACCGCTGCAGATAAAGATATAGCAGCGCCTCTTGCTGTCGTAATACACGTTACTACTAAAATTCCCACGGCTTAGCCCATAAGCTACACATAGTAGTAGCGATCTATGAAGAACCGCGCTACCGCTATGCTGTTTGTAGCAGCGTGTTTTAATGTAAACTCGTTGCTGCTAAAGGTCATAAAATTAAATGGAAAGAAAATGGAAAGGTAATTGAAAATGAAAGAAATAGAATAAGGTGAAAGGAAACAAATAAAATTTGAAGGAAACTAAATGAAAAAGGGAAAAAAGAGAAAGGAGTAGCAGTAGCGTGTATCAGCGAACGCGCTGTAGCTAATGTAGTAGAAGCGCTTTTCTCGTAACGCGCTACTGCTACTTCTGACTTAACAACGGGCCAGGTTCGTCCTCCCCACGCCACACTTTCCCCCAAATCTCTCTACTCTCTCCGCATTGCCGCCCGTCGGCCAAGGCCTCCGTGACCCCACGCTCTCGCCTCGACCCCCGACCTCCACGCCGCCTCGCCCGACCTCAACGCCGCCTCGGACGCCGCCCGACCCCGCCCGATCCCGACCTCGACACCGCGCTGCCCCTCCTCGTCGCAGGCACCCGAGGTGAGCACGCCTGGCCTCCCTCTCCCCTACCTGATCTGCCTAGGGTTTCTTTATATTTTAGTTGCATATTAAGTTTATTTTTATTTGCAGTAAGTTTATTTTAGCTGCATATTAAGAACTAGGTACTAATAGTGTCCCACTACTCAGTTTTGCTATTAGAAGTTACAACTGCTCAAAAATGCCATCGATCTGTGAGATGCTTGCTCAAAAATGCCATTAGATATCTAAAAAATGCCACCATCCCGTTAGATGTTTGCTCAGAAATGCCATTAGACATTATTATTTTCATGTCAAACCCGTTGACCATGTTATATGACAAAAATAAGTCTAGACCCATATGTCAGTTCCTAAGTGTATTCCTACTTGTCAGGAGTAACCAAGCGAATAATTTTACAAGAAAATAAGAACGTTGTTAGGATTAAGTGGGCCCCACACTTTATTGTAGTGAGATAGAGAGAGAGCTGGCATGTTGGTTCATAGGTATTTATGTCACTATAACATAGCGAAAGAGTTTTGAGATCACAATAATGGTATCCAGTGGCATTTTTGAGCATGTACCTAAGGAAGTGATGGCAATTTTTAGCAGTTGAAATTCCTAGTGGCAAAATTGAGTAGTGAGACACAACCGGTGGCATAAGTGATAAAAACCCTTTTATTTATAGTAAGTTTATTTTTAGTAAGAACTCGTTGAATTAATAGAACTAGTTAGTAAGAACTTGTTGCTATTTTTTAGTTAAAGCATTTTTTTTCCGCATCCTCGTCGTCGAGTCGGCGGAGGACGACACCTGCTTGACCAGATCGTCCATGTCCGGGACTGGGCTCCGCCGGGGTGGTACTGGGAGGCGCTACCTACCGGGGGGTGCAGGTGGGTGAGGAGCCAACCTGTCGTTAACCCGAACCTTCTTTGGTGGCGGTCGCATGGGCCATTGACGATCCAGAGGCTTGAGGACTCCGCGGAGGTGGTGCGTCACCGTGTGAGTGAGGAGGACGCGCACGTCCGTCACTACTTGTTTGCGTTGGAGCACAGGTCGTTCTCCAATACCTGGCAGGTTCTCCAGGGATCTCACTGGAGCTATGATCCCGTGATGATTCCTTCTCTGTGGGTGTCCACCGCCCGCGCCGATACCCGACGTGTGCTAGGGTTTTAGTTGTATTAGTGATGTTATATGTATGACACTATTCGTGATGTAGTAGTGATAATATTCGATGATGTAGGGACGCATGAGATGATTTACTTTTGCTGATTGAATGCATGCTAATTTGAGTCCTATGAGATATTTTGAAATGTATATCTTGTGTTTCTCAATATCCAAGTGGCCGGTCATGTTTGCATGTTACACCTCCGAGTGGCCTATGTTTTGCCGGAGTGTTGATTCATTTCTGTTCTGGCAAATTTCAGGCGCTCGATATGGCCTATTTTAGAAAAGGTCATGCCGGATTTTTCCGTGAATTTTGGCATGACTTGTGCCAGAATATGCAGGAAATATCGAGTGCCCAGGATTTGTGTGTTGAGTATCCTGGTAGTTGTCTTCGATCGATTTTCAATTAATGTTTTAACTATGAACATAGGAAATGTCCGGCATTTAAAAAAGGATTTCGGTATTTGAAAATACTGCGAAGACGAGCGTGGCTCGTATGACGGAATCTTCCTAAATGATGATAGGCGCTTGACATCAAGCTGGACGAGAACTTCAAGTGGATATGAAGTCATAACGACAAGTCTTTTTTCGTAGCTAAGCATGACATCTCGCTTCATTTGCTTGAACTTATATTTTTTTACTATTCTACAAGCGTATCCCTTCCATGCAAGAGTTTTTGTATTGGATAAGATAGGTTTCACCATCTTGCGGAGGTAAAGAAAGTTTATTTGAAGACCGAGCATGGATATATTTTCCATGCAAAATTATACAATTCAGACGACTACACCTATTTTGGATGCAAAACATGGCGAGCACAATGCAAGACTTATGCATTTGAGCCTGATATGGTTATCACCTTTGATATTCGTCCGGAAGATGATATTGAAGGTAATATCGACATCTGGGTCGATGTGCAGACGCCTCCAGTTATACCATTATGTAAGTTTCTCAACCATATTTATGTCTTTGATATTGTTTATTCAAAAATAGTTGACAACTAATTTGTATTGTCACCTTATTTCGGTGCAAGCAAACTTGTCCAACGCTTGTTAGATAGGACCTACTACTGTCCCGAGGCTGAACTAAACTGCGAGGAGCTAAGTCATTATGTTTCATGGCTTGAGGATCTTGATACTGTCAAGGCAAATTTTCTTCCTGGATTTATAAATGTTAGTACTGAAACGCGTCGACCAATAGTGTTCGTAATTAACTACGGTCACATCCATTTAGGAAGGATGGTAAGATTTTTACTATTTGTCCTCATTGCATCTTTTCCATACATTATTTTTGAAGCTAAACTTCATTGCTAAGTATGTTACCATACGATGTTCTTCAACAGTGACTCCAGATGAATGTTGTGCCTTATGGGATCGAGACTAAAGGTACCATGAGTATTATCACCACGGGCAAGATATCCTACAGATTACTCTAGTGCATTCAAGATTAGCGACGGATGCTTAATAGTGCAAGACTGGACCAAATATGTGTTGGGGGAGCGCAGAGAAGTACTAGGGCCATCAAACAGAGGCGCTTTCCACGATTAGGAGACAGGTTCATCTGCATCATCCAACTTGATCAAGGAGGAGAGCTACACATGTTTTATGTTGTTTTACCTAAGAGAGAGCAGCAGGAGTGATTAGCTAGCTAGAAATGAGTTTCGGGGATGATGATGTGCTACACTATTACTATGATGATAAAATAGCTAGTGTTGGTGGTAATGACTATGATGATTATTATTAGCTAGTGTTAGTGGTGATTAAATAAATACTGTTGGTGGTAATGACCATGATGATGATTAGATATCTCGTGCTGGCGGATTAGATTCAAGTGGAGGAAACATGTGGTGCACATCGAAAGTACTACTAGTCCAAACTAGATCAAGTTTGGATTAGTAGTATACTTTTGACATGCACCACATATTGCCTCCACTTGAACCTAATCCACCTTCATTTGACACCTTGTTATGGACATAATGATGTAAACCTCATAACTAGTATTGTCCCAATATTTGTATGATGGCGCATAAATACAATAAAAATAAAAAAATAAAAAAAGTACTAGTAGCGATGGGCAGAAAACACGCTGCAAGTAGTTACCTTAGCAGCAGCGTGGTAACGAACAAACATTGTAGCTATTTGTCCTAGCGATGGCGCGAGGCACGCTACCTGCTGCTAAGCAATAGCTGCAGCGCCTATACCCGCGCTACTGATACATCTAAAACCCGCGCTGCTGCTAGCCTTTTTCCTAGTAGTGTTTTATCAAGTCCTAGTTCAAACCCATTCAAATGAGTTTGAATTTACATCTTTCAACCATGGTTTTTTCTATTTTCTCGGAACAAGCATATTTTTGTGAGTCCGGGAAAATAATCCCCATGCCCAAACTCTTTCTCTAACCTTTTCTTTTCTTCCCTTTCCTTTCTTTTCTCTGCTTTTAAGAGAAGAGAGGAGAGAGGAGCCAGCCAGCCGGCCTCTTGGGCCTGACCAACCAGACCGGCCCGTTCCACCAGCCCAGTCGGCGCTCCCACCAGCTCTAACCCTAGCCTGCACCCTGCTCTCCTCCCTTGCGACGCCACTCCCTCCTCTCGATCTCTCCCTCTCCCTCGCTCGTGCCCCCATCCACACAGAAAGAGAGAGGAGCGAGACCCCTCTGACCGCCTTGCTGCCTTCCACACGCCCGTTCACCTCCTCCTCTGCTCCGCCCCTCCTCTGCATCAAGGACGAGCCAGGCGCCTCGTTTTGACTGGATCGGGTCGAGTTCGACTCCGTTGCTTCGGATCCCGGTGACCCCAGTTTGCCGTCGCCGCGCCAAGTCCCCTGCGAAGTCATGGACGCGAGCATCTCTGCCTCCCCCTGCGTTCGTTCTCGCTCCAGCACCGCCACCATTGTCGGAGATGGGCTCCCGCCGCTCACATCTGCGTCTCGTCTTCATCCACATGGTTCCCCTCGCAGCTTCTCCCCGAGCAGGAGCTCCGTCTCCCCTGCTTCGTGCCAAGGCCGATGCCGGCCACTTCGTCGTTCGCCGCCCCATGGAGGCCTAAGCTGCCGACCTCGCTGGGCCTCCACCTCCGTCCCTCGGCCACATCCATGCTCTGGGTCGAGAGGAGCTCGATCCGGCGTTGGCCCGGCCCATGCCGCCCATGAGCCCCGGGCGCCCCTTTGCTCTATTGCACGCCCATGGCATTCCCACCGCTCAAGCTTTGCCTAGAACTCTGCTGCCTTCGGTCGCTATTGGTTTGTTTGGCCATCATGGACATGTTGCTGTGGACACCATGTACGACTACACCTGCTGATGCGTCAAGTACCTTGGAACGTCTACGACTACGCGGACTCGCCAAGTACCACGACGACCGTGTACCACAACATCGACCCCGGAGACATCGGATGCGTCAAGTCCCTCTTCGAGACGTGTACCACTACTTCCACTACCGTCGCCCCGAAGATGTTGGATTCGTCAAGTGCCTCTTCGAAACGAACGTGTACAACTACTAACACTACGACCGTTGCGAGAACGTCTACTTCCTCTTCATTGCACCGAACTCGTTCCGCCCCGAAAATGCACGCATCGAAGGTATAACGCCGAGACGATGCCCGTGAACGAATGCATGTTGTATAAGATGAACTGTATGTTTGCCTCGTGCCCGTTTGTTTCGTGCACGTTCCTCCTCGTTTGCCATGCGGTCGACCCGTGGGAACCCGGTAACCGGGAGCACCCCACCATCTTGCATGACTCGCTCACGCTCACTTCCTTTTGCACCGGTATCTCCTTGAGCTACCGGAACCGATATGTTGCCGTGGCATCATTTTCGGATTCGTTGCCGTGGCACCCGTTTTGTTCCGCCATGGTGACCAAATGCTTCATAACATGCTCATGTCAACATTTTCATAAAATTGCATAAGATTTGCATATGTCATCCGCATCATGATAACAACATTTAAAATGTTTAAAATTGTTGTTTTCTTAAAAATTGCTAAATGACATGAGGATTTTCTGGAATTATCGTTTGTTGTTTCCGGCCTCATTTAAACTTGCCAAAATAGGTAGTTTTATGCTTCACCCCTTGCCATGTTTAATAACATTTAATATTGTTGGGTACATAACCGAGAGAGAAACTAAATAATTGATGTGCTGTTCCGTCAATATGCAACTCGTTGCATATTGAGCTCCACTTAATTTGTAGTATTTTTTGTTGCACTTTGCCATGCCATGCCTCTTTAAACCGTACATGCATCATACTTGATTGTGCATCATGCCATGTTTATGCTTGTGTGTTTACCATGTGGTATGCTTCTTTTCGGTTTGCTTCTCTCGTTAGCTTTGGTTTCGTTTCGGAGTTGTGAGGATTCGTTCGACTACGTCTGTTTGTCTTCTTCATGGACTCGTTCTTCTTCCTTGCGGGATCTCAGGCAAGATGACCATTACCCTCGATATCACTTCTATCTTTGCTTGCTAGTTGCTTCGTTCTATCGCTATGCTGCGCTACCTATCACTTGTTTACCATGCCTCCCATATTGCCATGTTAGCCTCTAAACTTTTCACCCTTCCTAGCAAATCGTTGCTTGGCTATGTTACCGCTTTGCTCAGCCCCTCTTATAGCGTTGTCAGTTGCAGGTGAAGTTGAAGATTGCTCCATGTTGAATCCGGATTATGTTGGGATATCACAATATCTCTTATATTTTATTAATGCATCTATATACTTGGTAAAGGGTGGAAGGCTCGGCCTTATGCCTTGTGTTTTGTTCCACTCTTGCCGCCCTAGTTTCCGTCACACCGGTGTTATGTTCCTTGATTTTGTGTTCCTTATGCGGTTGGGTGATTTATGGGACCCCCTTGACATTTCTCTTTGAATAAAAATCCTCCAGCAAGGCCCAATATTGGTTTTAACATTTGCCACCTAAGCCTTTTTCCCTTGGGTTCTGCAGACTCAAGGGTCATCTTTATTTTACCCCCCCGGGCCAGTGCTCCTCCGAGTGTTGGTCCAAACTAGAGCACCGTCTTGGGACCATTCCTTGGCAACTTGGATTACGCCGGTACACATGACGCTTAGCTTATCCGGTGTGCCCTGAGAACGAGATATGTGCAGCTCCTATCGGGATTTGTCGGCACAGTCAGGTGGTCTTGCTGGTCTTGTTTTACCATTGTCGAATTTTTTTGTAAACCGGGATTCCGAGTTTGATCGGGTGTTCCTGGGAGAAGGAACATCCTTCGTTGACCGTGAGAGCTTATGATGGGCTAAGTTGGGACACCCCTGCAGGGTTTAAACTTTCGAAAGCCATGCCCGCGGTTATGTGGCAGATGAGAATTTGTTAATGTCCGGTTGTAGATAACTTGACACCAGATACGAATTAAAACGCATCAACTGTGTGTGTAGACGTGATGGTCTCTTTTCGGTGGAGTCCGGGAAGTGAACACAGTTTTGGGTTATGTTTGACGTAAGTAGGAGTTCAGGATCACTTCTTGATCATTGCTAGCTTCTCGACCGTTTCATTTGCTCTCTTCTCGCTCTTATTTGCGTATGTTAGCCACCATATTTGCTTAGTGCTTGCTGCAACTCCACCTCATTACCACTTCCTACCCATAAGCTTAAATAGTCTTGATCTCGCTGGTTTTGAGATTGCTGAGTCCTCGTGACTCACTAGATACTATCACAACAGTTCCAGGTGCCGATGATACCAGTGCAGGTGATGCAACCGAGCTCAGATGGGAGCTCAATGAAGATATTGGTCGTTGCTATGTTTCATTTCATGTTGATCAGTAGTGGAGCCCAGTTGGGATGATCGGGGATCTAGCAGTTGGGTTATCTTCTTTTCTTTTGGCTTCGTCCGTAGTCGGACTATGTGTGTACTCTGAATGATGTATGAATTATATGTTCATTATGTGAAGTGGCGATTGTAAGCCAACTCTTTATCACAGTCTTGTTCATTACATGGGATTGTGTGAAGATGACCCTTCTTGCGACAAAACCACAATGCGGTTATGCCTCTAAGTCGTGCTTCGACACGTGGGAGATATAGCCGCATCGTGGGTGTTACATGGGTGGATTCTGGCGCTGGCGGCAGGTACTGGGTCTCGGCCCAGTCTATGAGGAAGTCGGCCAGTGCTTGTGACTTCATGGCGGTCCGAGGATGGTAGTAGATGGTGTAGGGGGCCAGATCTATGGCCCATTTGGCCACTCGGCCTGAAGCATCTCGGCTTCCAATGATCTCAGCAAGCGGAGCGGTGTAGACAACAGTAATTGCGTGCTCTTCAAAGTAAGGCTTCAGTTTCTTGGCGGCAAAGTGCACACCATAGAACATCTTCTGATAGTGGGGATAGTTCTGCTTGTAGGCAGACAACATTTCACTCAGGTAATATACTGGCCTTTGGAATGGCAGTGCTCTCCCTTCCTCCTTGCGCTCCACCACTATGACTGTGCTGACCACCCGACTGGTGGTGGCGATGTAGAGGAGCATGGGCTCCTTATCAGTGTGGGCCGCCATGATAGGCGGGGTAGTCAACATCTTCTTGAGCTGGCGGGAAGCTTCGTCCTCCTTATCGTTCCATTCGAAAAAAGTGGTTTTCTTCATGAGCTGGTACAGGGGGAGAGCCTTCTCGCCCAGCCGACTGATGAATCGGCTGATAGATGCCAGGTAGCTGGTGAACTTTTCCACGTCCAGCAGTCGGGTGGGCACCTCCATCTTCTCGATGGCCTTGATCTTCACAGGGTTGCACTCTATGCCGCGCTCTGAGACTAGGAAGCCAAGAAGTTGGCCGGCTGGTACTCCAAAGACGCATTTCTCTGGGTTGAGCTTGATTTGAAATAGGTGCAAGTTCTCAAATGTCTCTTTGAGGTCTTCTAGCAGCGTGTCATGCTTCTCCATTTTCACCACCACATCATCCACGTAAACGTGGGCGTTTCTGCCGAGTTGCTTGAGGAGACGCTTCTTCATGCAATGCTGAAACGTGGCACCGACATTCCTCAAGCCATATGTCATGGTCAGGTAGAAGAAGGCTCCGAATGGCGTGATGAAGGCGTTCTTCAGCCTATCGGCCGGGTTCAGCTTGATCTGATGGTATCCTGAGTACGCATCCAAAAAACTCAACAGCTCACATCCGACCGTGGAGTCTATCACTTGGTCGATTCTTGGCAAAGCAAAGGGATCTTTGGGGCAAGCTTTGTTGAGGCTGTTATAATCGATACACATGTGCCATTGTTTATTCTTCTACAGCACAAAAACTGGGTTGGCCAACCATTCTGGGAAGAATACTTCCATGATGAAGTCGGCTGCTAGAAGCAGGGCTATATCTTCTCCAACAACTCTTCTCTTCTCTTCTGACAGGCCGCGCAAGGGCTACCTGACCGGCTTGACGTCAGGTCGGACATGTAGCTTGTGCTCGGAGAAATCTGTAGGAACACCCGGCATGTCTTTGGGAGACCATGAAAAGATGTCCCGATTCTCACGGAGGAAATCGACGAGCTCGCTTTCCTATTTACTGTCAAGGTTTGCCCCAATGACAGCGTGCCACTCCGGGTGCTCCGGGTCCAAGGGTATGTTCTTTGTTTCCTTTGCCGGCTTGAACGAGCCCTCAACTTCTGACTCCTTGGGGGTGGGTGACATTTCCTGCTGCTTGCCTGCCATCGCCACAACCCGGTCAAGGAGCCGCTTTTCAGCTGCAATCACAAGGGACTCGGGCAGCCGGCTGGTGTCTGTAGCGCAGGCGGACGACTTCTTGTAGTCTCCGACTATGGTCAGGATTCCCTTGGTAGTCGGCATCTTCATCTTGAGGTAAGCATAGTGGGGGACCGCCATGAACTTGGCCAGGGTAGGCCGGCCAAGTAGCGCATGATAAGGGCTCTCAAGGTCCACCACCTCAAACCAAATAGACTCACGGCGGAAGTGATTTTTGTTCCCGAAGAGAACATCGATCTGGGTCTTGCCGATTGGTGAGCAGGAAAGGCCAGGAACTATGTCATGGAATACAGTCCGACTGGGATGAAGTTGCTTCTGCTTGATTCCCAACTTCTCCATTGTGTCACGGTACAGGATGTTGATGCTGCTGCCGCCATCTATCAGGACTTGGGCGAAATGAGCTGCCCGCCTCTCTGTTGCGAAGGTAGCGTCTAAGACCAGGGCATAACACTACAAAAAAAAGACACATCCGTGCCATTTTGGGCCGAACGAAAAAAATTGTTGTCATACATATGACACTTCTATAACGATAATTGTGACAAAACCCGGTATCATCATAGATGTGGTGGGCTCCTACTTCTATGACAAAAAATCATGACAAAAAATGGGCTTTTCGTCCTGGGCGGGCCGGAGACGCAGCTGCATGACATTCTTTGGGCCGTCCATGACGGAAAAACCGTGGTAGAAGCGAGGGCGAGGAAAATTTCAAGGAGTTCCCGGTTACGGTGGGAGGTCGGGGGCCGAGCGATGCACGTTTCTCTCGTACACGTACGCGCGTGTGTGCGAGGCGTTGGCTCTAACTAAACCCAAGCGAGGCGTTGGGCTCTAACTGAACCCGAGAGATTGCACTGCAGGCTACGCGTTACTGAACCCGAGCGATCGATCGATGGCTGTTAACTGAACCTGATCGAGCGATTCCTTCGCTACTGCTGCTAACTGAAGCCGATCGATTGGATGAACAGTGAGCGTTGCGGGGGGGGGGGGGGTTGGATGAACAGTGAGCGGTGGCGTTGCCTCTGGATGAACAGGACCCCGTGGTGTGGAGGGCTGGATGAGCGATGAGACGGTGGAGGGTGCCCGTGGAGGGTGGATGAACATGACCCGTGGTGTGGAGGGCTGGATGAACAGGAAACGGTGGAGGGGTGCCCGTGGAGGGGTGGTTGAGCGATGGCGGTGGAGTAAGCGCCGCGGTGGAGGCTAGATGAACAGGAGCCCGTGGAGGCTGGAGGAGGTCAACGGTGGAGATGAACAGAATCCCGTGGAGTCCCGTTTTGCGGTACGCCACACCCGTCCCGATGAACAGGACCCCCGTTTCGACCGTCGCGCTCCAACACAAATCCGTTTCGTCCGTTTTGCGGTACGCCACACCTCTCCCGATCAACAGGACCGCCGTTTCGACCGTAGGAGGTCCGTTTTGTCCGTTTTGCGGTACGACACACCCCTCCCGATCAACAGGACCCCCGCTTTGACCGTAGGAGGTCCGTTTCCTCCGTTTTGCGGTACGCCACACCCCTCCCGATCAACAGGACCCCGTTCCAAACATAGGAGGTCTGTTTCCTCCATTCTGCGGTACGCTAGGCCTCGTTTCCATCGCCTGTTCCGTCCAAGCCCTCCCGATGAACACGACCATGCATTCCGTTCGAACCCAGCCGGTTGGCTCCCCATGAACACGATGATGATGTTTTTTCTCCGTTCCGACCCACCCATGTACACGATCCCTGGCCGTACGTACGCGCGAGTAGGCGTTCGAGACCCTGCCCGTATGTACATACGTGGCCGTATTTTTTTTCTTGCACCCTGGCCGTTGTACGTACATGTGCATGCTACGTGCGCGCCTCTACTACGACACGTGCGCGCCTCTACATCCACTAGTATATATGTACGTACACGTTCGCGACCAGAATGACAACGCTACGTACGCTTCGACCAGGTGGGTCCCGACTGTCAGGCACTTCCTTGCCTGCGAAGATGTAGCTGGTGGGTCCCAGCAGTCAGGGGGGGCGATTTTTTTTTGCCCGGACGCACTTCCTTGCGTGCGAAGATGTAGCTGGTGGGTCCCAACAGTCAGGGGACGAATCGTTTTTTTTGCCCGAACGCACTTCCTTGCGTGCGAAGGTGTAGCTGGTGGGTCCCAACAGTCAGGGGGAAACGTTTTTTTCATGAAATACGGTGGCCCGTCCGGCGGGTGCCTGCTATCAGGTGGAGGAATCATTATTTTCCGCATAATAAGGAGGCACTTCCTTGCTGCGGCCATGGACCCAGCTGTCAGCCTCTCCACTTACAGTCCACATCCAATGAAAGTCGTTTCTTGACCACGTTGACCACGCCGCGCCGAGAGCACCAGGGCGGTGGACGACGACGAGGCCTAGGAAGGGGACGACGCGGAGCCAGTGAAGACGCGACACTGGATGCCCACGCGGAGAGGAGTATGAGGGTTTACCCGTTCGGCTGCGATGTGAGGCTGCCGTCACCGTAGGGCCTGGCCAACGGTAGGAATAGTAGGGGGCGGTGAGGCCTCCGCGGCAGCACAGCCAGCCATTGGAGGCAGGAGCAGGCGGCACGATCGACGCTGCTTTTGGCGGCTAGAGCAAGAAGACTAGAGGTTGAAGAAGCACTACGGCCGTTGTATGGACATCGTATGGTCACTGTATCTAGAATCGTTCATATTGACTAAGTTGACAAATCCCTCCGCCCCGTCAACTTAGTAGGCCCACAAGTCAGCCTCCCACAAAGGTGGGTCCTATCTAGCAGGGGGAGTATTCATTTTTTTGTGCGTAATAAGGAGGCACTTCCGGTAGGTCCGACCTGACAGCGGGGGGAACATTTTTTCGCGAAATAAGGTGGCCAGTCCGATGGGTGCCTGCTGTCAGGTGGAGGAATAATTATTTTGCGCTTAATAAGGAGGCACTTCCTTGCGGCCGCCGTGGACCCAGCTGTCAGCCTCTCCACATACAGTACTCTTCCGATGGGAGTCGGTCGTTGACCATGTTGACCACGCCGCACCGAGAGCACCAGGGCGGTGCACGACGGCGAGGCCTAGGAAGGGGACGACGCGGAGCCGGGGAAGACGCAGCAGTGGAAGCCCGCACAGAGAGGAGTACGAGGGTTCACTGGTTCGGCTGCGGTGTGAGGCTGCCATCGCCGTAGAATAACAGGGGGTGTGGGTGAGTGGAGGGATGGCCTGGACAGCGGTGGGAGTAGTATGGGGGCGGTGAGGCCTCTGCGGCAGCACAACCAGCCACGGGAGGGAGGAGCAGGCGGCATGACCGACGCTGCTGTGGGCGGCTGGACCAAGAAGACCAGAGGTTGAAGAAGCACTACGGCCGTTGGATGGACATCATACGGTCATTGAAGCTAGAATCGTTTATTATTGACTAAGTTGACAAATCCCTTGGTACGCTCCAACTTAGTAGGCCCACTGGTCAGCCACTGAAACGGTGCGCCCCAGATGTCAGCAGGAGGAATCATTTTTTGGGCGGCCGAAGCTAAGAATATCCGAGATTGAAGAAGAAGCACGACATGTGTTGGATAGACATCCAACGGCCACTGCTGCTAGAACCGTGTGTTGACTATAATAAGTTGACAAAGCCTTGCATACGCATCAACTTATTTTTTTAGGGCACGCGTCACTTAGTAGGCCCACAAGTGTGTGGCAGAGAACTTATAGCCCATTTGCGTTTTGTAAGAATGTACAACCCATTTTTTGAATTCTAATGGAATTTACAACAGCCCATTTATAGTTTGTTAAAAGTACAACCCATTTTCTAGCAAGGACAACGATTAATAATTTCAACCAACCGTTGAAGACAGAATTCAATAAAATTTCCCACATTTTGATGGATCCGGAATATTTTTATCCCGAAACATTGCGCGTGCAACAATGAAAATTTAAGATTTTCAAAATCCATAAATAATATTTATAAACTAATTTCATGTTTGGTGCTTTTTTTATAGTTACTACCCAGTTTTTATAATTACATGCCCTTTATTATTAGTTAAAGCCCATTTTCCTGTTAAGCCTAATGCATCCCTCCTAGGAAAAATTTATAGCCCAGCGGGGCGGAGAATAACAAGTTAACCTTGCCTGGGTATTCCTCAAAAAGATGTATAGCTGGGCTAGCCATTTTCATCTGGAAAAAAAAATTAGTATCAGGGCTGCATATCTGGCCTGCGCTAGACGGGCCACAGCCCGCCCAGTTAATACCCTGCTCTCCTCTGAACAACAACAAAATCATCACCAAGAAAAACTCTACAGTGCTCACGCCTCAAAAACACAAATATTGCTCGAGCTGCTTGGTCCCAGCTGTCGGCCGCACGTTGTGCAATTCTCTTGTTTATATTGACTACATATGTTGACAATGGTGTGGGACCGTGATGTCAGGAAAACAGGAGAAAGCAAAAAAAATAGTTGTACATAATAAGGAGGCACTTGCGTACGTACGGCTATGGCCCTAGTGGGTCCCTAGTGTCATCCAGTCAAAATAAAGTCATCTCCTGAATCCTCATGTTCGTTGACGATGTTAACAATGCTCGGCGCCACGGCGAGCACAACAACTCGAAGGACAACGGAGAGGGCCTCGCGGGCCCTACGGATGGTCTGATACATCACCCGCTGCTCATTCAGGAAGCCAAGATCATCGGACACCTATGAGCACCTTCGAGAAACTGAGACGGCATGAAACGGTAACACAGCGCTTGGGAGCTCTTGTTTATTTCAAACATGTATTAACATACACAAGTGTAATTTACTCTTCATCGGAAACAACGCGTAAAATACAGGCGTAATGAAACCGAGGGCCCGAGGTGTGTAAGTAAAACCGGCGGGTTACGCGTGTAATTTGAGAGACCAGTGTATATTTTACGAGCACTACTATATGGACGACATTACCAGACGATACATGCACGACGTGCGTATCATGCCATCCATAGGCAAGGCTGAAACAACAGCTAACGGCTGGATTAGCAATCGTCCGAGTGTCATTCAGCGTTTTTATCGTGTGTGAAGTACTTCGGATATTTTACTAGTCGAAATCGACCAACCAAGCGCCTTCGCCCAAGACCATCTGCTTAAATTTAGAAGCGTCAGTTTTACAAGCGGTTTTGGTTGGAAAACGACGATCCAATCACGGCCTAATATCACGAGTTGGTCGGAAAATCATATGGTTTCACGTCTAAACTACCCGACTTGTCGTATAGGCTATGAATGAAACATGAGACGATGAACTTCTTAAACACGGAAACAACGGAAGAGGATGATCTTCTTAACAAGCAAATCACTGGCATTAGATCGACATGCAAAACAATACGAAGCATTCTTCTCAGGAGGCACGGTGAACAGCTCCTGATGCCGCATGCCACAACATTCCAAGCTCAACTTTGCAATCAAACACAAGGCCTGGCATTACATAGACAATATTCAGAACAAACTCTTAACACAGGAATATCTCAGCAGAGTAACTATTTACTTATAAATTGAACACAAGAATAGGAAAAACACTTGACGCTGCTCACAGCAAGGGCGTCCCACTCAAAATATCAAATGCATGTCTTCTGGCTAATATCAATGAGCAAATTTTGACAAGGTTTTCCAATTCCAATATATTAAACTAACGTCTTCTTGCTAACATCAATGATTAAACTTTGACAAGCTTTTCCCATTCAAAATATGTAATCCCTATGATCATGGAGTCCTGTCGTAGCTTCTTAAATTGCCAATGTTCTCTGCAGACTAGTCATGTCACTGGTGTCTAATAATACTCTGTAAAGCTTCTCAGTCATTCCTTCTGCAATGTGGCACAAACAAAGGATCGCTTCTTTACGCAAAGTGGAATGACCAATCTGGACCCAAAGATCGCAGCAGTTTGCCTTGGATACATTGGCTCCTTTTGTGCAGTTCAACTAAAATCAAAGTCGAGAATAAAACCAAGCTTTAATTTTGATATCCCCGTAAGCAACAATAGGTATAAGGGAAACAATTATCGAGAAATAACGGTTGATGACTTGAACTCCCGTAAGAAAAGCATCTCTTGATCTACTTTATCTTAATGGGAAACAAAGCAGAGAGTAGCAATTCTCCATCAGTGTGATTCATTCATATTGATTGAGACATTAACTTAACAATGCCTTGTTTCAACATGTATAAAGAACGACAAAGCAGAAAAGTACCATTCCTAAAACAATGCAACTGGTTCATTTTAACAGAGACATTATCTTAACAATACCTTGGTTAAACATGTAAAAAGAACTACAAAGCAGGATAGTACCATTCCTAAAAAGTGTTGCAGCTTTGAACTAAGATTTAGGAGTTAATTAATTCTGAGAGTGGCATTGCTTAATTTTACCAGCGGCATTAGATTAACGAAAAGCATAAACAGTTCAAGGGGAGAGTGGGCGCAACAATAGTATGTGCTTCCATCTACTTATAAAGGGGGTGATGCAGAGTTTGTTGTAACAAAGCAACAATCATCATGTCTGGGTTGGTCCCATTTTTGTTCACCTTAATGGGCAAAGACAGTAATACAATAGCTTCAATTCAACATTTATTTAAAACAATACCAATACAAGTAACACAACATATCAAAGCACACTGCACAATCATGTGGATGAAGGCCTGTACTGACCTTTCATGAGATGGACAAGATAAAATACGAATCTGCCAACACGAATAGGAAATCCAATCTCGTTATGTGGAGTTGCACTGAAATCAAGCAAAGTGTTTCGCGTAGCGAAGCAAAATGTCGCAATAGCAACAAGTTGAATAGATATCCATGTTTAACCAGAGGCAAAAAAAGGAATCAATTACTGGCTAATAAAGGAGGATGAAACATGCGGCCACAAAAATGGTAATTCCGCCAATCCCTAACAAGTGTTGCATTTTTGAAATAAGATTCAGTAGTTAATTCTTAGAGTGGCATCAATTACTGGATTATAAAGGGGTGGTGCTGAATTTGTTGTAAGAAAGCAACAAGCATGATGTCTAGGTTGGTCCCATTTTTGTTCACTACTTAATGGGAAAAGACAGCAATACAATAGCTTCAATTCAACATTTATTTAAAACAAGACAAAACAAGTAGCACAACATCTCAAAGCACACTGCACATCATGTGGATGAGACCAAGATTTGAAACAACTCGCCACGAAGACTGGAAACAAATCTCGATCTCCTTTCGTGCAGTTCCACCAAAATTAAGCAAAGTCACCGGTGTGACATTCAAGTTGAACTGCACAAAACACTCTTAAAACATAAGTGTTTCGAGTAGCGAAGCAAAATGTCGCAATAGCAACAAGCTGAATCGATACCCCTGTTTTAACAGAGGCAAAAAGGAAACAATTACTTGCCGATAAAGGAGGATGAAACAAATGTTGACAGAAAGAAGCATCTGACTTATCTTGGATGGAAAACAAAGTAGGATAGTAGCATTTCTAAAACGGCTGCAATGATTCATATTAACAGAGACATTCTCTTGAAACAACATTCGTTGAAAATGTAATTTACTTTTAATAGTGGCATTCCTTCAATTTTCCGGCGGCATTCTTAGATTAACAACAGCAATATAGTTGTATGGTACATGCCAGCACCATGTGCATCCACACGTGTAAATGGGTGATGCAGAGTATGTAGCCAAGAAGCATATATGCGTTGGTCCCATATTTGTTCTCTTTGAACCTTTTTCCTATGTGAGGGCAGCAAATCTAGTCCTGCACAAACTACCTGACCCCCCCCCCCCCCGTTTTTTCCCTTTTCAACAAAGAGATCGGTTCCTGACAGATGTGTGTACTGGGTTACCCCTTTTTTCCCTTTTCGACCTACAAGCGGCTGGATAGCCAGTCTGTACTACTCTCTGCCACTCCTTTCCTCATTGAACCACGTCCTAGATTCTTGCTCCAGCCCACCGCACCCTTCTTTCCTCTTTGAACCAAGACCTAGATTCGACTACAGATCGAAAAAGATCCACATGTAGTTAGAGCAACGACGGTTTCAAAGAAACTTATATATTAGGGTCGTCGGGATGTGGCAAGGCGTGCGGCGGGAGGCCGGATCTGCCCACACTATGTACGAAAGCAAGGAATAAGGGGCCGGTGGCCCTCCCGCACATGAACTGGGTGAAAGAGAACAGCGCAGCCGGCAGTGGATTGCCTCCCTCGCCGAAGGCGATAGAGTGAACGCTGCACCTCCTCCCCTTCCCGGTGCGACGGGATACGGACGCCTCCTTCACCAGCTGTGAGGGGGGAGAGAGAGACAAGAGGCCAACACAGTCTTGTTTAGATCTGGTGAAGATAGGGTGAGTGACTATGAATATAGCAAACCCTAGCAAATGAACAATGAGCCTCCAGCGTGTAACATATATGTAGTGCGGTGAGCGTGTGGAGAGTGCAAACCCTACCGAACAAGCGCTGAGGCTCCTGCTTATATATATACTACTGTAGTACGTACTGAGCTCCGATGCCTTCACTGCTCCTGCTTTTGGCTGTATGATAGGTGAGCTAGCCACATTTTGGGCCCACCTATCATAAACCCAAAGGCAGGTGCAATAAGTCAATGAAGCTGCGTCCATATAGTATTTTCGTGTATACGACTAATATATAGTGGAGTGGTTTTCTTATTCTCTCCATAACAATCGTTTTAAATTGTGTAATTACGAAACAAAACTCTTTATTTAATGTACAATGAAGAAAACTAGTACTACTACTTCCGATGAACTAACGATCCACGCCCACGCGTCCTGGTCGCACTTCCTGTCCTTCACGTGTGGTACACTGCCCTCCCTTAAGTGAACAACCACACATGCGCCAAATTATCGGAAACGTGTTAGAGTGTGTACAAATAAAGAATTTTAATTTCAATTATCGGAAAGGTTTGAGAGTATTACAAAGTTTGACTTCATCAAATCTAATATGCGGAGTAAATAAAAATGGAGGGCTACTACGTCCATCCGGTTTTTAGTCCACGCCATTTCTTAAATCAAAGTTAATAGCTGGACAAATAAAATTACAGGGAGCTGGAGACAAAGTTGTGAGAAGGCTTAGAAATCAATACAAAACTTATGCTCTTAGTACCAACGTCGATCCTTCTTCGAGGAAACATTTGGTTCATAGCCAATTGTGTGATAAAATTGCACCAACGTGAAAGGCATTTGTGTCTCCAACGCAACCAAGGTGAACTGACGAAGGATATCATCTTTGTGCGTAACAAGCAAAGAGCACTGATGGAAGACAGCTTGTTTTTCATTGAAAATCGATCAGCTTCACTAGCCGATGCAACCATGAGGCGCAACCATGAGCATCGATAGGTGATCATGGTGATGCGTCATCCATTTGGCATCAAGTTTTTGTGAGGCACCTATGAAGTTCGACAAATCCTCACTGTGGTCTGTTTCTTCTCAGTAATCAAGCTCGAGGAAGGAAGAACCACCTGGCAGAGGACAGTGAGGCGGAACAACAATGGCCATCCAATTTTGTGCAGTTCCACTAAAATTGAGGAAGACATGCCCGGGTATGGAGACATGCATCGCTGTTTCGAAAAATATAAAAAAGGGTTAGCAACGACATCTCAATTGTCAGTAAGAATTAATGAAAAGTACACCAACAAACAGAAGCATCATAATTATCTTGATGGGAACTAAACAAGGATACCCGAGAAAAAAAGCATTTCTTCATTTAACCAGTGATAGTACTACCACCATATGGACAATGACCGCACAACCACCATGTACTTTTTTTGGAAACAACATGTATACCTCCATCGAGGCATAAATCATGACAACTTTTCGAGTGGCATTTCCCCTACTATAATAGTACTAGTAGGTGACGTTGGAACAGCTGACGAACCCTTGCTACTATGCATGGGGAGCTAGGGAGTAGTCGCATAGAAGAAAACCCGCACGCAGCAACCTGGGAGCTGGACCAATTATACCTCAGGTGGGCGAGATGTCGTTTAGGCGGGCGGGCGAGATCTGCCCACATGACGGCAGCGAACAAGGGCGCGGAGGATCTTCGTCCGTGCCAGCGCCGGGTCCGAGAGGACGGTGCGCATCGGCTTCCTCCGTCACCGACGGCGACAACGTCAATGCTGCACCTCCTCACCTCCCGCAGCGGACGGGATTCGGCCGGATCTGTGACCACCTGTGAGGAGAGAGATAGACTGGACACTGTCATCTTGTTTTGATATGGATAGGGTGAGAGAGTGAGACGCGAGAAACTCTTTCATACAAGAGGCTATAATGGAGTAAAAAAAATCTCTCCATAGCAGTGGTTTTAAATAGAATACGCTGCTCTGTGAAAAAAGAAACGAAAACTGGCAGACAATTTTTTAAGGGTCTGTCTAGGACACATCTAGATGTGACATAGTTATGTCACATCTAAGTTGATGTCCACTCTGTTTGTGGTCTATTTTGTTTGTCCTAGTTTTTTTTTTCTTGTTGCTACTTCCTCCGTCGAGGTGTGTAGGGCAGCGTGATTCCCTCAAAAAAAGGAAGGTCAGCGTGATCTAGGCGCGAGTGGAGTGCGCGAAGGGAAAATTTAAACCAGGAAAATAGCCAGTTACCTAGCAAGTTTAGCCCTTAATTCTCGCTGGTAAATCTCGCTAGACACGCCAATTTATGGCCTGGCCTTTCCCTTCCTCAACGAGCTGCGCATGCATGCAACAATACTCGCGCTAGTTAATTGCCTTCCGATTTTTTCGCTCGGGCTGACCAATAATCAACTAACTAACTGTACATGCATTGGCCTAACACATATCGCGGGTCATCAGTTTTGATTAACACGACATTTAAAAATGGCTGCATGGGGAGCTAGAACAAGAGACTGTAAAACGAGGCTGGTTTAACTACCTATATGCGACTAAAACTTTTGGAAAAAATGGACTCTCTTAGACGCCCTACACACCTGGACGGAGGGAGTACGCTATATACTTGTGGGACCTTAGATGTGATATTCTTAAATAACATCTAGATGTGAATTAGACAAACTGATTTTCTAACGTACCAAGAAAGAAAACTCGATAAAAAACACGCCCCCGCTTGCAGGTCGCGAGAGTCATCGCGCACACACACACCTAGACATAGACATGCATATCCATGTTTACAAATTCCATTTCCATCTCCATCTCCAATCATATTTGTCCAACTGGCACATTATTTACGTTGTTAATTATATACGCAACAATATTAACGTATAGCATCTCTTGTTTGCGCATGTCCGGACCGCTGCCATGGCCGGTCCTGACCAACCCGATCCCTCTTCATCACCCGCGCGTGCTTCCTACGCGAAATAGTCAGTGCTGCATTCATGCCCGGCCAGAGCGGACGCGACCTCTCACTGGCACCGGCATTGAAGCGGCACGCCGGCAAGAGAGCGTCGCCTCCGCCGCTTCCGGGTGCATGCGGCAGCTCCGCGTTCAAAGGTCGCAATAGCCGGCTATAACATGCATGTAAAAAGTTCTTGGGAGTCTGTGCTACAGCTAGCTATCCTCCCCCAACTCGTCAATCTCTTCCAGTAGTGCTAGTACTCCATGGCGTGGTCCATCGGCTGCTAAAAGCGGAAAGTTATCGTATACTACTCGGTTTGCGGTGAGTGGCATGCCGAGCGACTGTGTGGGGTCGAGCCATGGAGGAGGGTGAGACACGAACATGACAGACGTGATTTAAATGTTGGTTTTGCTCGATGGCGCGATCCAACAAAACGAAACGTTGGTTTCTCTCCGTTTCCTTTTTTCTCCAGAAAATGGAAACTTTCCAGTCAATTTTCATTCCTATTCCAAGGTTGCCCCGTTACAACATTCCATCAAATACAAAGGAAAACTAACACGCATGCTGATGCATCTCAATGATTCACAGATCATAGCCAATATTTACTTCACAACTAAAGAAATAAGTTGGGAGAGCGTGTATGAAAGAAAAACTACTGATGGGGTCACTACGACTTAAACCCTAACCTAAACATGATTTAATTTCCTGGCCAGGTAGAACATGTCAAAGGAAAGACGGCTGGCACCCTCGGATCTTACGATGCTTTTGTGCAGTTCCACTAAAATCGACCTGAGCATCCCTGATGGCAAAGATATTGAAGAAGTGTGATTAGAATAATAGTACTGGCACTAGTTCATGGGACATAAACTCATCACAAGTAGAAGCTGGTAGAAGTAGAGAAAGATCAACATGGAGATGGAGCTACGGTAGTGGACCAAGCCGGCTCCAAAAGGAAGATGGACTATACCTGGGACGTCGGGTTGTAGCTAGAAGGGCGGTTGGGACGCGGCATCGGCCCATACCGCGGTGACCCTCGATTGGGACGCACCGACTGTGGGTTTTCTCCCTCGCCGATGTCGACCCCGTCTACACAGAACATTGTTCCCTTCCCCCAGCTACGGGATCAGGCCCGTCGTTCTATGCTTGTGAAGAGAGCAACTTAAGCAAGCAGGCTTGTATCTTAGGCTCCTGCTAGTGTATATATAGTGGTTTTCTTTTTCTCTCCGTATCAACAATTTTATATTGCGTACGTGTCATTCAAGAGTGAAATGATGGTTGCTTCTTCCGACTAACTTACTACGTGATTTGACTGCTCGTTAGTGGCCCCCACACGTACTCCCCCTACGTGTATGGAACAGTCACACGTACACACGGACGCAAAAACGCACGCGACGCCCTAATGCATGCATGTCCGAGCACACGACGGGACACACATGGTCACGCTCAAGTGCTCAACCTACACATGCATGCACACACATACTCAGTCAGGGTGAGCTAGTGACCGTATAAACACCGGAAAATATATATATTGAGCGCAATGAGCGTATTATGAAGTCCAACAACCAATGTCTTGGCTGATCGTCCTAAGAATGCTTATTTATATGAATAAAGCTCTCTCATTTACCGGAAAGGAGGGAGTATGGACTGGCACTACTTTTTGTTGTGTCCCGTCAACTCGCAGAACGAGAAGAAGCTTGTAGGACAAGGTGAAGTTGGCTTACGCCTTTTTACTAATGCAACCTACCCTCGGTGGACATGCATCAGTCCATTCGGTGTCAGATTGTCAGAGGCATACACTATAGTACCCAACATGCGGAGTACCATCAATTGTTCGACTTCACGAAGAGGCGAAGAGCCAAGCGCAGTAGTACGAGTAGTACTACTACTAGAACCGCATGGTGGAGCGTCTGTACTCTTATTTATTTTTATCTCTCATAAAGTACACGTTTATTCCAGAGAAGGGCGGAAAACGGCAGCCCAACATGTAATGAATGATATCGATCAACCAACCATGGTCGAATATATCTTGGCCTCCGCGCGAGCCTGTCTGTGTGTTCTCGCTCCTCATCTCTCTCAAGGAACGACGGGTTGGCTCTTTGCCATCAATTGAGATCGGTTTGCTCACACTCCTGTCCCACATGTCAGTGATATGCCAAGAGGAGGTGCGTTGGCCGACTGGCCATACGCGTACTTTGTTTTGTACCTTCATACTACTCCTCCCTCCATCACAGTTTACTGGGCGCGCTTCATTATGATGCATTTCTCTCAATGCATTTCCACCACCAGAGAGACTTTAGATGCGTTTGGTTTAATGCTCAATTAATTAGGGGATGGTAACCGCAATCAAGTCCACAATTTTCTCTCCATGTACTCTTTACTACTCCCTCCGTTCCTAAATATAAGTCTTTGTAGAGATTTTACTATGAACTACATACAGATGAATATAGATGCATTCTAAGTATAGATTTATTCATTTTGCTCCGTATGTAGTCCATCTAGTGGAATCTCTACAAAGACTTACATTTAGGAACGGAGGAAGTACTACGGAGTGGAGTAAGTGCATGCATGTGTGTACCCGGGGTGGAAGCACTGCATGCATGTGTGTACGCATTATTCCCTCTTGTAATAGATACCGTGCTATAACTACCAATGCTATTTTTAGGCCGATCGCTAGTCACCTTGGTCCCACAGATTTTTTTCTTTTTTCTGAACCGCGCTGTATAAACAGTGACGGATGGAGTAGTATGAGCGAATTCAAAGAAGACCGTATTGATGGTTGCTTCTTCAGAGCAACTTACAGTGGGAAAGGTGGGGCTTATGATTTGACTTCTCATTACTCACTATTAATGCGGCGCAACGACAGGGCTGAGTCTCCCATGCGGTTGTGCACTACCCCCTCGGTACTTAAATATACTCCGGAGTATTTGTCTTTCTAGAGATTTCAACGAGTGACTACTCAAATATTTGTCTTTTTAGAGATTTCAAATGGACTGGCACATACGGACGTATAGAGACATATTTTAGAGTGTAGATTCACTCATTTTGCTCCGTATGTAGTCACTTGTTGAAATCTCTAGAAAGACGAATAGAATATTTAGGAACGGAGGTAGTACACGTACGAAGCAAAATGAGCGAATCTACACTCTAAAATATGCCCGTTTGAAATTTGTAAAAAGACAAATAATTAGGAACGAAGAAGTATAATTTTGTGCATGGCACATGGACCCGGATGATGAAGAGGCTTCTGGCAATGCTATCAAGCTTCCATCATTTGTTTACATAATTGACGTACTATGTCACGACCGGTTTTTCAATAAAAATATTATTGAGCAACCGACCTATGAAGTCCAATATGAGGAAAATCCTCCATACTGGTAGACAAAACTTGGATACAATAAGCCAGTAGCATTACAATATTACAGGGTCCGACTGAAGATGCCCAACCAATTATTACAAACACACCGATAACTATACATGATGGCGGATATGACACAATGGTGTGGGGTGGAAATACTACTTACTCAAGATATGAGTGGTTGGTGGAATAACACAGTGTGGTGGTTAATAAGACTACTGCACTGGCGGCTCATCGAGCGTCGAGGTGAGGCTCGATGGATTTATTTGGGGTAGCGGAAGCGGATATATCAGAATGACTAATCCAGGGGTCGCACGAGACTGACTGGGATTCCTCTAGGCGTCGGACTCGCTATCGAACTCTACATCCATGAGATCGCCTTCGTCAGCATCTGGCCAAATCAACAAGCCAGGTGAGTACTTTGAAAGTACTCGCAAGACTGTTCAGAAAAATGATATAACAAATGAATGTATGAATACGACATGATTAATTTTAGTATGCCCAATTTAATCAGTATAGCGAAGAAAAATAAGAAGGGAATCGGCGGTAGTCCGCTCGAAAACCCAAAGATAAACTCAAAACCGATCGGGTGTCTGAAGCGACGCCTCGAAGGGTGAATAAATACGTAAAACATGCCACAGTCGGGCGTCTAAGCGACACCTCATAAAGGGCTTATATTGAAAGGAAAATACATGCGTGCCGCAGTCGGACGACGGAGCGACATCACAGAAAGGGCTTATAATGAAAGTAAATAACAATGCCGCAGTCGGACGTCTGAGCGACATCGCAGAAAGGGCTTATAATGAAAATAAATAATAACAATGCCGCAGTCGGACGTCTGAGCGACATCGCAGAAAGGGCTTATAATGAAAATAAATAATAACAATGCCGCGTCTGAGCGACATCGCAGAAAGGGCTCATAATGAAAATAAATAATAACAATGCCGCAGTCGGACGTCTGAGCGACATCGCAGAAAGGGCTCATAATGAAAATAAATAATAACAATGTCGCAGTCGGATGTCTGAGCGACATCGCAGAAAGGGCTTATAATTCATTATTCATAGCTGACAAGATATAGTGCTCACGGAAAATATTCATCACAAGACAATAAGCGGGTTAGTCCCTTCACAGGAAATGAACATTTAACACTCAAGTAGTTATCGGGAGTCTCTGTCGCCGAGACTGATATTTGACAAGATAAGGTGAACACGGTACTCGGACATGAATAAGATGAATTCAAGGATTTTGACTCTGCAGAGTTTGTACCAAAATTGTCCACAGCCAACGGATTTCCGTAGTCACGAAGGATTAGTTCCGTTTACGGTATTTCGGAAGAAACACAACTAGCTAGTACACACCCATCATACCTCACGTTGCCAGTAATCACCCTAGACAGCGTTTAAGAAAAACTTTGAGACGGGGACATCACAAGCTCGAATAGCATGGGATCAAATTTATATACACGCGCTCTAAGGTGTGCCCCCCTCTCGGTCCCAACCGGAAACACCCATGCCCCCTGACCGGATGAAAGGCTTTAATCCAGGGCCATGGAACCTTCATCCCGCCTCTCGATTTGGTGTGTACCAGGAAGTGGTTTGCAACTTATTGTCAGTATCCCTTGCGGGAAACAGGTGGTAGTACGAAAGGGAAGACGGACAGGAATCTGAATGATTTATGTTGACACTGGGTCAACGATATGGCATAAGCCTGGCATGCTACAACACTTCCATATTACCCATACTCTTGCCAACTCATGGCCATGCAACAAGTTTCCAACAACTCATGTAATTTACCGAGCTCATTTGTGTCAACTCTTACGAGATAAACTATCATCGAAATGCTCATGAACGTGTCATGATACAAAATAATGCAAACATGCCCAGACACTCATCATATCAAAAGTTCAAACATTGCTTGCCTGGTTCGGAGTAGTCGGGGTCTAGCTCGGCGAAGTTGGCGGTTCCGTCACCTTCTTCGGTATCTACGTTACACAAAATACACGCGCTAACATAAATACCGTGGGTCACAGAAAGTTAATCCAAATATTTTTCAAATAAATATGATAAAAAAACTAGACAAAAATGTGAAGAGGACAGAAAAAGAGTCACTCAAAAATTCCTTTTTGTTAAAAAGTTATAAGGGTTTTGGTCCAAGGACCCATCTGTAATGAAACAGAAAACTTCCAGGGGGCTTTGCAGAAAAGTCTAGAAAACGGTTTGTTTAAAAGAAACGACTGAGAGGCTGACAGGCGGGCTACACCTGTCGGGTTTGAAAATTTAAAAGAGGGAAACAGGGCGCGACGGCGCCCGAGAGGTGCGGTGGTCGCCGGCGGCGATCCACGGCGAGGCAGAGTGATCGGACGGTACCTTCATGATCAGCACGTCCTTCCGCGTCTGTGGGAGGTGGAAGTGGTCATTGGCGAGTACCACGTCGATGGTGATGCTTACTCCGGCGGACGGCGATTCGGGTGGTCGTGGACCTCGTCGGAGAGAGCTGTGAAGATCAAATTGGAGTGGGGGTTAGACTCTTAGTTGCCTGAGAGGGTTGCTGACGAGGTTAGGGCGCCGGAGACGACCTCACCGGAGTGGATCGAGGTGGAGGCCGAGGCGGAACGAGGTGGCCGGAGTCGGGGAAGAAGAGCCCCTCGAGGCCCTTCCAGGGGCTTGGCGAGGTCTGGAGAGGTGCTGGAGGCGTGCGGGGGCAAGAGCGCGCTCGGGGGTGCTATATATAGCCGGCCTGAGGCGGTTGCCGAGAATGGGGTTCTCCGCCGAGGTGATTACGGCGGCGCTGTGGCTGCACGGTCGGCTTAGGAGTTTGAGCATCGACTAGACGAAGAACTGGTGCCATCCCCGTGTCCAACTCAGCAAGGTGGGTGAGGTTACGCCTACATCCTCGACGGAACGGCCGCGACGCCCGTCGGGCGGCAGAGAATGCGCTCGCGTGCGCGTGCCACGGCGACGGTGTTGCTGCTGCGTCTGGCAAGG
Source organism: Aegilops bicornis (assembly GCA_021605145.1). NCBI lineage: Eukaryota > Viridiplantae > Streptophyta > Magnoliopsida > Poales > Poaceae > Aegilops > Aegilops bicornis. The sequence continues at coordinate 605,722,854 of CM038669.1, read as the reverse complement.
AAATGGCCACGCGGGCGCTACCATGAGGTTTGGGCGGCGCCAACGGCGTTATGCCGCGATTCTGCTCCTGCCGGCCGCCACGGTGGTTCTCGCCGCAAGACATGCCGGCGCAGGCGGGCCAGGGTGCCACCGACGCCAGGAACGCACCAAGCACGCGTGTGGAGCTCCGGACAAGCAGGCTAGGCTGCGAGCAACGTGCCAAGTGCACTGTGAGCATGTGACTAAAACTCTGATGGAGATCGACACTAAATTCTGAACTTAACTGAAGATGAGCAGAAACAGTGCATGCAAGGTGTTCGACAGGATGATTTAGGCATGTAGGGATTTTTCCTTGAGCTGGTTTTTGGTGGAGGGGCCTCTCATTGCATCTAGAGGCTGCCTGAATATTTGTGGAATTTTTGGAGAAGTGTAGATATGAATTTCACCAAATTTGGCAAATCTGGTCCAAACTTGCAGAGACTATAATTTGAAATCTTTGAACAGAAGAGGAGTGGATCTTGATTGTTCTAGGCTGTGGGTACCAAGGACTATCCAAGGGAGTTGGTTTGAGGTCAAAACTCAAATGCATTTAGGTACTTGCTTTGCAAATTACCTAGGCTCAAAATAATGGACAAAAAAGATTTGGGGGGGAGAATTAAATGAAATAAAATTCAGAAAATGGTTGAACTTGTTGAGACAGAATGCTTGGATTGCCCAAAGTAGAAGGAGAGGTTTTAGGGAAGATTTTTACCATGTGGTGTATGGAAAAATCATGAGGGGTTTCAAATATTGGAAAGGATGCAGAACTCCTAGAGTTTCTTTTTGAAAGAAAAATAAACTCCAAAGATTTTTCTTGAAGTTTTGAGAAGAGGGCAATCAGAAGAAAAATTTAAAAACCAAACACCAAAGTTGAAGGAGATGCAAAAATAAAATATTTGCTAAAGGGAGAAAAGCTTTTGAGAGAGATTTTTTTGGAAGGGTTTAGAATACCTTCTTCAAATCCAACAAAACTTTGAAGAAAACCAAAAGAATATTTTGGAGTGTCACAACACCTACCCCCTTAGGAAAAATCTCGTCCCCGAGATTCCAGCTGATCCTCAAATAATTATGGGTGCTCTGTCTGAAGGAAATCCTCTCTTTCCCAAGTGGCTTCACTCTCGGCGTGGTTACTCCACTGAACTTTGAAGAATTTGATGGTTTTCTGTCAGGTTCTCCTTTCAGACTCCTCTAAGATTTTTATCGGATGCTCCCGATATGTAAGGTCTGGCTGCATGTCAATGTTTTTATGGGGTACTTGTTTCTCTGGATTGCTTACGCACTTTCTCAATTGGGAGACGTGGAATACGTCGTGGATGTCGGATAATTCTTCGGGTAAGTCTAGCTGGTAGGCCACCGTGCCTCTTCGTGCTACTATGCAGAATGGTCCGATGAATCTTGGTGCTAGCTTCCCTTTAATCTTGAATCGGTGCAGGCCTCTCATAGGGGATACTCGTAGGTACACAAATTCTCCGGGTTCAAAATTGACTCCACGATGCTTCTGATCGTAATAACTCTTTTGTCGACTTTGGGCTGTCTTGAGTCGGTCCTTAATCACCTTGACCTTATCTTCAGCTTCTTTGAGCAGGTCCGGGCGAAGATATGACTATCTCCGGTTTCGAGCAATTTAGTGGGTACGACATCTTCGCCCGTCTGAGCTTCAAATGGTGCCATTTGCAGGCTGGGTGATAGCTGTTGTTATATGCGAATTCTGTATGGTAAACTCTCTTCCCAAGCTGGTCCCATAGGTGAGGACACATGCTCTCAAAGATATCTTCTAGAATCTGGTTCACCCGCTCAGTCTGCCCATCTGTCTAGGGATGGTATGCGGTACTGAATGCCAGCTGAGTTCCCAGAGCTTGTTGTAAGTGATCCCAAAATCGGGAGATGAATTGACTGTCTCTGTCCGAGATTATTTTCTTTGGGACTCCATGTAAACAAAACTATACGGGAAAGGTAGAGCCTAGCAAGCTTCTGAGTGGTGTGTGTTGTCTTCACGGGGATGAAGTGTGCTACTTTAGTCAGTCTATCAGTGATGACCCATATGGCATCATGTCCGTGTCGTGACCGAGGTAGTCCAACAATAAAATCCATTCCAATCTCGTCCCATTTCCACTCGGGTATCTTATTTGGTTACAATAGCCCGGCCGGTTTCTGGTGCTCGGCCTTGATGCGTTGACAAGAGTCACAACATGCAATAAACGTGGCTATGTCTCTTTTTATACCATGCCACCAAAATGTTTCCTGAAGATCTTTGTACATTTTTGTTCCTCCAGGATGGATTGAATATGGAGCGGTGTGGCCTTTAGCCAGGATTTGCTGTTTAAGGTCATGGATATTCGGTACACAAAGCCTATTTCCATACCACAATATTCCTTGCTCATCAATAACGAATTCTGAGGCCTTGCCCAACTTCATCTTCCGTTTTATGCCTTCAATGCTGGGGTGTCCATGTTGAGCCTCTTTAACCTTCTCTATGAGGTAGGTTGTAACTCTAAGTTCGACACACTGCCTTCGGTGACTACCATCAGATTGAGCTTAGCAAATTCCTGCTGGAATTCAGGTCTCAAGTTTGGCATGCTGTCATTGTTCGGACTGGGGTTCCGACTCAGAGCATCTGCTACAACATTTGCTTTGCCTGGGTGGTAGTGGATTCCAACATCATAATCCTTTACTAATTCCAACCAGCGTCGCTGCCGTAAATTCAGTTCTGGTTGTGTGAAAATATACTTGAGGCTCTTGTGGTCCGTGTATATTTCACAACGATTACCAAGTAAGAAGTGTCTCCATTCCTTGAGTGCATGAATGACTGCTGCTAATTCCAGGTCATGAGTAGGATAATTTTCCTCATGCTTGCGAAGTTGTCTGGAAACATATGCGACAACCTTGCCTTCTTGCATCCATACGCACCCGAGGCCCTTTCGAGATGCGTCACAAAATACCTCAAATTTTTTGTGTATATATGGCACAATTAGTACTGGTGCTGTCGTCAGTTTCCTCTTTAGTTCTTGGAAACTTTTCCCGCAAGCTTCCGTCCATTCAAACTTCCTGTCTTTCTTGAGTAGTTGCGTCATTGGCTTTGCTATGGTGGAGAATCCTTCAATAAATCTCGGTAGTATCCTGCCATACCCAAGAAACTTCGTACATCCGTCACCGGCTGGTGGCTTCCAGCCACCACGGCCTTAACTTTTTCCGGGTCTCTGGCGATACCTTCTTGGGTCAAGACGCCCGGAAAACCTACTTGTTTTAGCCAAAATTCACACTTGCTGAATTTAGCGTACAACCGATGTTTCTGAAGTTCTCCTAGTACAATTCGGAGATGTTCAGCGTGCTCTTCCGGTGTTTTGGAGTATACCAGAATATCATCGATAAATACCACAACAAACTTATCCATAAACTTCATGTATACTTTGTTCATGAGGTGAGCAGAATATCTTGAGGCGTTTGTTAGTCCGAATGGCATTACGGTGAACTCATACAATCCGTATCTGGAGGTGAAAGTTGTCTTGGGAATATCTTCGGTTTGCACTTTCAGTTGGTGGTATCCCGATCTCAAATCAATCTTTGAGAACACCTTGGCCTGAGCGAGTTGATCGAATAAATCATTTATTCGTGGCATCGGATATTTGTTCTTGATTGTGACCATGTTTAGTGCTCGATAGTCTATGCACAATCTCAGCGTTCCATCCTTCTTTTTGGCAAACAAAATTGGTGAACCCCAAGGTGAGGAACTGGCTCGTATGTACCCTTTTTCCAATAATTCCTTTATTTGCTTCTTTAGTTCTACCAATTCTGATGGTGCCATTCTGTATGGTTTCTTGTATATGGGAGCGGTTCCGGGTGCTAGCTCAATGCTGAATTCTATCTCTCGATCTGGTGGCATACCTGGTAGCTCTTCGGGAAATACATCTGTAAATTCACACACTACTGGAACCTTGCTCAATTCAGAATTATCCACCTTATTCAATCTCGGTTGCCGGGATATTTTTCTTTCCTTGGCTGAAACTTTTATGGTCTTCCCGTGGTGATGGGTGAGAATTACGGTCCTGTTGAAGCAGTCAATCAAACCTTTTTTGGTGGTTAACCAATCCATCCCTAAGATGACATCCAATCCTTTATTTTCCAAGACGATAAGATTTGCATGAAACTTTAACCCTTCAAACTCGATAACCACACCCTGGCAATAATTCTGGGTAACTTGCTTAATTCCAGGGGACTTGACGATCATAGATTTTCCCAAGGGAAGCATCGAAAAATTATTTTGCAAGGCAAAACTTTTCGAAACGAATGAGTGAGAAGCTCCAGAATCAAACAAAACCATGGCAGGTATTGTGTTGACAGGAAACGTACCGAGTACGATATCTGGGGCATTTTGTGCTTCCTCTTTGGTCACGTGGTTCAGATGACCCTTCTTGTGGTTGTTATTCGGGTTGAAATTGTTGCGCTTTGGCGCCGAATTATTTCTTCCGTTGTTCGGCTTTGGGGTCGAGTTCCTTGGCTTGGGGCACTGCTTAGCATAGTGCCCTTCTTCTCCACAAGCGTAACAGGCAACGCCTGGGCGGTATGTGAACTCCTTGTCCCTTGCATGGAAATTCTTGATTGGGCGTGAGACGTTTGTCGTGGGTTTGGGTGTCCAGTTTTTTTTAACATCTGTCTTGCTGCGGTGGTTGTGGGTGTGTTTAGTCTGGTCCCTCTTCCGCTTGCGGAAATCTTCTAAGCTGCGTCTCTCATTTTCCAAGGTAATGGCCTTATCCACCAGCGTCTTAAAATCTGGAAAGGTGTGTACGACCAATTGGCATTTGAGCGCGGGTGTCAGACCGTGTAGGAATTTCTCCATCTTTTAGTTTTCTGACATACGCTCCTCGTTGGCGTAGCGAGACAGCAGGGTAAACTGACTGTTGTATTCTGACACCGTCATTGTCCTCTGCTTGAGGTCATCAAATTCCCTCTTTTTGATCTTCATAAGACTCTTAGGAATATGTGCCCCACGAAAACCTTCTTTAAATTCCTCCCATGTTCTATTATTTTCATTGGGGTGCATGTGTAGGAAATTTTCCCACCACGATGCGGCTGCTCCAAAGGAGATAGTGCGGAGCATAAAGCACTTTCTCAAGATCTGAACACCGGGCAATAATTAACTTTCTCTCCATGTCTCAAGCCAGTCCTCGGCTTCAAGAGGCTTGTCGGTGTGAGAAAATGTTTGGGGACGTGTCTTCTGTAGCTTTCAGATAATTTTGATTGCTTTGATACTGCCCACGGTGATTTCCCATATTGATGACTTGGTTCGGTATTTCCTGATGTTGCTGTTGACTTTCTTCATAAAGACGGCACATTTGGGAAAGTGTCGTTTCAACGTCCTATTGACTTGTCCGCCTCGTGTGAAATTGTTGCTGAGGGGTGTGCCATAATTTTCCTCTGTTGGAGTCGGCATGGAGCGCGTCCAAGGACGAGACATAGTTCACTCTGGGGATATATTTTGTAACACTCATAAGAAAAGAAATTGAGCCGCAAAATCAATAAATTCAAGAAGATGCAAAAAGTTGCAAAATGCTCCAAGATTTTTCAAGAGAAAATACGTTTGCGCACGGAGGAGGACTGTTCATTACATATCTTACACGCAAGCAGTAATTATACAATACATCACTCAGGATATGCGTACATAATCCTGACATGTTATTTAGTCTAGTGCACTCCTCCAGATCCTACATGATGCGCAAACAAGCTACTTCTCACAGCCTATTTACATATAAACATATCGTAGAAATCGGTACATCGCATGGCGGCTAAGCGATTTTAGTCGGAGATGGTAAGGATTTCCCTTGGCCTGCCAAGGGTGAGGCGTAGTGAGGCTGGGGACTCAACCTCCTCTTTGGAGATAGGCTCCAGACGTGAGGTGCTGCGCTGAGTTGGTGGAGAAGGTGCCCTGTGCGGGACAACTCGAACATGAGCGGGCACGAGAGGTGGTGCAGAACGAACCGGAGTAGGCGCAATGACATGGTTGAACTCCTCCGTGGTAGGCAGGCGACGAGTAGCGGTGCGAGCAGTAGGAGCGAACGATGCTGATGACGAGACGAAAGTCAGTGGCGGTCGGCGCAGGAGCTCCCTCCTGTTGGCCGCACAGCCGTGGACTGAGTCCATGCGGGCAGCTACAAAGTCGTCCACCAGGTTGTCGAAGGCTGCCTCCATAGCCCGGAGATACTCGATAAGCATCTCAAAAGCTTTGTCCCGTTCTCCTCTGGGGCAAGAGAACGCGTAGTGGCAGGTATATGGCACGTGACATGGTAGGTAGCGGTAGCGACGAGTCTTCATTGAAGGAAGGATATCCCTGAGACGAGCTATCGCCTCACGGGCTGATCTGCAGTGCATGCTTCTCTGTGAGCACGGCTCTCCCTACGAACCGGTAACGCTCAACTCGCCCTCTCTTGAATTCCACCGCGGCTTGGTGCATGGTTAGACGGTCATTAACCTTATGCTGAGAGAGAGAGAAGACTGGGCGCACATCTGGCCCCATCGCGACTTGGACGATGAAGGAGAGAAGCTTGACGAACCCATCGGGCATGTTGGCGAACATCTGCGACTCGCAGTCGTTGCCAGCCATCTACGAATGTAGCAAAAATCCTGAGTAGTCAAATCATAAATTTAGGCTGACTGTCAGAAATTGACTACATTTGTGAATATAATAAATAGCTCTATTATGCTAATAACCGATTAGCGATCGCACCTAGTGGCTTCCTACAGTCAGCCTGGCTCTGGTACCAAGCTTGTCACGACCGGTTTTTCAATAAAAATATTTATTGAGCAACCGACCTATGAAGTCCAATACGAGGAAAATCCTCCATACCGGTAGACAAAACTTGGATACAATAAGCCAGTAGCATTACAATATTACAGGGTCGGACTGAAGATGCCAAACCAATTATTACAAACACGCCGATAACTATACATGATGGCGGATATGACACAATGGTGTGGGGTGGAAATACTACTCAAAAGAGATATGAGTGGTTGGTGGAATAACACGGTGGGGTGGTTAATAAGACTATCTGATCGGGCGGCTCATCGGCCGAGGTGAGGCTCGATGGATTTATTTGGGGTAGCGGAAGCGGATATATCGTAATGACTAATCCAGGGTCGCACGAGACCGACCGGATTCCTCTAGGCGTCGGACTCGCTATCGAACTCTACATCCATGAGATCGCCTTCGTCAGCATCTGGCCAAATCAACAAGCCAAGTGAGTACTTTTAAAGTACTCGCAAGACAGTTCGGACAAATGATATAACAAATGAATGTATGAATGCGACATGATTAATTTTAGTAATGCCAATTTAATCAGTATAGCGAAGAAAAATAAGAAGGGAATCGGCGGTAGTCCGCTCGAAAACCCAAAGAAGATAAACTCAAAACCGATCGGGTGTCTGAAGCGACACCTCGAAGGGTGAATAAATAAGTAAAACATGCCACAGTCGGGCATCTAAGCGACACCTCATAAAGGGCTTATATTGAAAGGAAAATACATGCGTGCCGCAGTCGGACGTCGGAGCGACATCACAGAAAGGGCTTATAATGAAAGTAAATAACAATGCCGCAGTCGGACGTCTGAGTGACATCGCAGAAAGGGCTTATAATGAAAATAAATAATAACAATGCTGCAGTCAGACGTCTGAGCGACATCGCAAAAAGGGCTTATAATGTAAATAAATAATAACAATGCCGCAGTCGGATGTCTGAGCGACATCGCAGAAAGGGCTCATAATGAAAATAAATCATAACATTGCCGCAGTCGGACGTCTGAGCGACATCGCAGAAAGGGCTCATAATGAAAATAAATAATAACAATGCCACAGTCGGACGTCTGAGCGACATCGCAGAAAGGGCTTATAATTCATTATTCATAGCTGACAAGATATAGTGCTCAAGGAAAATATTCATCACAAGACAATAAGCGGGTTAGTCCATTCACAGGAAATAAACATTTAACACTCAAGTAGTTATCGGGAGTCTCTGTCACCGAGACTGATATTTGACAAGATAAGGTGAACACGGTACTCGGACATGAATAAGATGAATTCCAGGATTTTGACTCTGCAGAGTTTGTACCAAAATTGTCCACAGCCAACGGATTTCCGTAGTAACGAAGGACTAGTTCCGTTTACGGTATTTCGGAAGAAACACAACTAGCTAGTACACACCCGTCATACCTCAGGTTGCCAGGAATCACCCTAGACAGCATTTAAGAAAAACTTTGAGACGGGGAGATCAAAATCTCGAATAGCATGGGATCAAATTTATATCTGGCAGCGCTCTAAGGGGTGCCTCCTCTCGGTCCCAACCGGAAACACCCATGCCTGACCGGTTGAAAGGCTTTAATCCAGGGCCATGGAACCTTCATCCCGCCTCTCGATTTGGTGTGTACCAGAAGTGGTTTGCAACTTACTAAGCCGTATCCCTTACGGAAACAGTGATAGTACGAAGGGAAGACGGACGGAATCGGTGATTTTTGTTGACACTGGGTCAACGATATGGCATAAGCCTGGCATGCTACAACACTGCCATCTTACCCATAGTCATGCCAACTCATGTCCATGCAACAAGTTTCCAACAACTCATGGAATTTACCGAGCTCATTTGTCTCAACTCTTACGAGATAAACTATCATCGAAATGCTCATGAACGTGCCATGATACAATATAATGCAAACATGCCCAGACACTCATCATATCAAAAGTTCAAACATTGCTTGCCTGGTTCGGAGTAGTCGGGGTCTAGCTCGGCGAAGTTCTCGGTTCCGTCACCTTCTTCGGTATCTACGGTACACAAAATACACGCGCTAACGTAAATAGCGTGGGTCACGAAAAGTTAATCCAAATATTTTTCAAATAAATATGATAAAAAACTAGATAAAAATCTGAAGAGGACAGAAAAATAATCACTCATAAATTCCTTTCTGTTAAAAATTTATAAGGGTTTTGGTCCAAGGACCCATCTGTAATGAAACAGAAAACTTCCAGGGGTCTTTGCAGAAAAGTCCAGAAAACGGTTCGTTTAAAAGAAACAACTGAGAGGCTGACAGGCGGGCTCCACCTGTCTGGTTTGAAAATTTAAAAGAGGGAAACAGGGCGCGACAATACCGAGAGGTCTTGGTCGCCGGCGGCGATCCACGGCGAGGCAGAGTGATCGGACGGTACCTTCGTGATCAGCACGTCCTTCCGCGTCTGTAGGAGGTGGAAGTGGTCGTCGGTGAGTACCACGTCGACGGCAGCGCTTGCTCCGGCGGACGGCGATTCGGGTGGTCGTGGACCTCGTCGGAGAGAGCTGTGAAGATCAAATTGGAGTGGGGGTTAGACTCTTAGTTGCTCGAGAGGGTTCTTGTGAGGTTAGGGCGCCGGAGACAACCTCACCTTAGTGGATCGAGGTGGAGGCCGAGGCGGAACGAGGTGGCCGGAGTCGGGGAAGAAGAGCCCCTCGAGGCCCTTCCAGGGGCTTGGCGAGGTCTGAAGAGGTGGTGGAGGCATGCGGGGGCGAGAGCGCGCTCGGGGGTGCTATATATAGCCGGCCCGAGGAGGTTGCCGAGAACGGGGTTCTCCGCCGAGGTGATTACGGTGGCGCTGTGGCTGCACAGTCGGCTTAGGAGTTTGAGCATCGACTAGACGAAGAACTGGTGCCATCCCCGTGTCCAACTCAGCAAGGTGGGTGAGGTTACGCCCTGTCCTCGACGGAACGGCCGCACGGCCCGTCGGCGGCAGAGAATGCGCTCTGCGCGTGCCAGGCCACGGCGACGGTGCTGCTTGCGTGCGCTGGCAAGGAAATGGCCACGCGGCGCTACCATGAGGTTTGGGCGGCGCCGAACGGCGTTATGCCGCAGTTCTGCTCCCTGTCGGCCGCTACGGTGGTTCTGCCGCCGCAAGACACGCCAGCGCAGGCGGGCCAGGGTGCCACCGACGCCAGGTACATGCCAAGCACGCGTGTGGAGCTCCGGACAAGCAGGCTAGGCTGCGAGCAACGTGCCAAGTGCACAGTAAGCATGTGACAGAAACTCTGACGGAGATCGACACTGAATTCTGAACTTAACTGAAGATGAGCAGAAACAGTGCATGCAAGTTGTTCGACAGAATGATTTAGGCATGTAGGGATTTTTCCTTGATCTGGTTTTTGGTGGAGTGGCCTCTCATTGCATCTAGAGGCTGCCTGAATATTTGTGGAATTTTTGGAGAAGTGTAGATATGAATTTCACCAAATTTGGCAAATCTGGTCCAAACTTGCAGAGACTATAATTTGAAATCTTTGAACAGAAGAGGAGTGGATCTTGATTGTTCTAGGTTGTGGGTACCAAGGACTATCCAAGTGAGTTGGTTTGAGGTCAAAACTCAAATGTATTTAGGTACTTGCTTTGCAAATTACCTAGGCTCAAAATAATGGACAGAAAAGATTTGGGGGGAGAATTAAATGAAATAAAATTCAGAAAAGGGTTGAACTTGTTGAGACAGAATGCTTGGATTGCCCAAAGTAGAAGGAGAGGTTTTAGGGAAGATTTTTACCATGTGGTGTATGGAAAAATCATGAGGGGTTTCAAACATTGGAAAGGATGCAGAACTCCTTGAGTTTCTTCTTGCAAGAAAAAGAAACTCCAAAGATTTTTCTTGAAGTTTTGAGAAGAGGGCAATCAGAAGAAAAATTTAAAAACCAAACACCAGAGTTGAAGGAGATGCAAAAATAAAATATTTGCTAAAGGGAGAAAAGCTTTTGAGAGAGATTTTTTTGGAATGGTTTAGAAGACCTTCGAATCCAACAAAATTTTGAAGAAAACCAAAAGAATATTTTTGGAGTGTCACATACTATACAAATAATTTTCCAGCGACATGAAATTGTACAATGGTTTGAGCTTTCAGCTTTTGTTTCGCGTGTCTTGCCATCGATGCTCTTTCGGAAACAATAAAAAACTAACTTCCTTGCTAATGCATGTCAATTATTAGCAGATCAGAGCTAATAATTACATCACAACTGAAAACAGAGTCGTAAGACGGTGTTAAATTAAAATTGATCCATGCTTTCATTGGCACCAACGTCCCCCCCAGCTCTGTGTAAATCAACAAGGCATGGTGGCAAAAAAGTAGCTGTCTGGAGCATGCAACATTCCGATCATTTTGTGCAGTTCCACTAAAATAGAGCGGAGTGTCCCTATTCCAAAGATATTAAGTGTGATTACGATAATAGAGGACTGCTGATGAAACAATAAACACACAAATAGAAGTCGGTTACCTTTGCAGTCTCTCTTAAGACTAACTAACTGGAGAAGATTAGGCTCGGAGTTGGATGAGGAGGATAGAGCAAAACCAATCTCCCTTTGTGCAACAAGACTTTGAAATGTAGAGACGTTGCCCGTGTGACATTTTAGTACAACTGCACAACACTCTTAAGAAAAAAGTGATTTGTGCAGTTCACCAAAAGGTCGCAATAGCAACGAGGTGAAATGGATAGCCTTGTTCGCAAAAAAGAGGTAGAAAGGAAACAATTACTGGCCAATAACAGTTGATGACACATGCGACGACAAAAAAGAAGCATATTCCTTGTCCTAAGGGAAGATAACAACACGGTTGTGTTTGTCTAAAACGGTGTGAGGACGAGAATGCAATATGGAAAGTACGCCGGACGAGCTAGGTTTTGGGCAAAGAACTATGGAAGATCCACATGCAGCGATGTGGGAAGACGGGCAGTGGAGCAAGGCCGGAGGGGATACTTGGAGGTCGTCGGGATGTAACTAGGTGAGCAGTGGCGGGCGGAATCTGCGAGCAGGTGGCGTAGGCCCTGCCACGCTGGACCTTGGTCAGAGAGAACGACGTGTACCGCAGGTCGGGATGTGCTGCCTCGGCGCCGTCGAACAGAGAAACGATGCACTTCCTCCCTTTACCCCGGCGGAGGGGATGCGGCCGGATCAATGACCAACAGTGAGAGAGAGAGAGGCCACCGCACTCCCTTTCCCCCAGCGGACGGGATGCGGCCGGATCAGTGACCAACAGTGAGTGAGAGAGAGGCTACGGCAGCCTTGTGTGAGATACTCTGAAGAGCGACAAACCAGGCAGGCAGGCTCCACTTTATATAGTGAGTGGATTACCTTTTTCTCCATAAAAATCGTTTGATATTATGTGTACGTGCCATTGAGCGCTATAACTTCCTTTAAAAATAACGCGGCAACGCGTCAAGTCGAACTTTGTTTCGTGCACGCGTGGTACACGACCTCCCTAGGTAAACAACCGCTACAGGCGTTCAAATTAGCACGTGGGCTGCCATTTCATAAAGAAATGAGCTCCACCGTGTACCCGCTGGGTGGTGTGGCTGGGCACGGCGTGAGTACGTGCATGGTGCACCTATTCTCTTCTTGTATACGTACACCACCTACGTGGGGTTGTGTGAGAGAGATACAAACCTAGAGAGATATAGTGTGTGGGTTCTTGAGAGTTTTTTTTGGGGGGGGTGGGGGTCAATCAAAAAATGTAACAAATGAAATGTGTGAAATAGAGTCCTGGATATAACATGTATATAGAGGGGGCGATCCACGAGAAGAGAGTGGAGGTATCGTCGGCTTGAGGTGTCCATAGAATCGAAGAGAGGGATGATGATGTGTGTGTGTGCGCGCGCGATCGATAAAGAGTTTCATCGAATTTGTGTGTGCCCACGTCAAAGATATAGAGTGGCTAGCCTACTGGAACGTGAGAGGGGGCATGTGCAGTTTGTCTCTATGGCATGGATACCTACCTGTAGCGCTCGACTATCGGTGTGTGGTAGGGGAAGAGGGAGGCCCAATTAACTATAGAGGTACAATGGCTGGTATATGTGTGAAGGAGGAGAGAGGCCTACCTCATGTATTAAGGAGATCAATCTGCCTCATGTATTAAGTGAGATCGATCGGCATCCATGCATATGTGCAGGAGAGGAATAAGGTTGGGAGAGAGACAGAGCTAGAGTGTTGGAGGGGGTGGTAGTGGAGTTGCTTCCACTACTAGGAAAAGGCCTACTAATGGCGCACCTAATTTGGCCATTAATGGCGCATTATTGGTGCGTCATTAGTGCCACGCCATTAGTATATTTTACTAATGGCGCACCACTGGTGCGCCATTAGTATCTGGTGTACTAATGGCGCATCAGTGGATGCGCCAGTAGTATATACATCAGTGCGCCATTAGTATGCCTCCTGTGGGGCCATGTATACCAGTGCTTTGGCATACTAATGGCGCACAACGGCAAGATGCGCCATTAGTAACCCGGCATACTAATGGCGCACTCTTTAGTGATGCGCCATTAGTATCCTTTGGCATACGAATGGCTTAATCGTGATGTGATGCGCCATTAGTATGAATATTAGGTTTTTTATTTTTTATTTTCTGTTTTTGCACAGGTTACAAAATGTATAATTGGACAAAATATAGACAGCACAACAACAACAGATTCATCGAATACAATAGAAGATTAGTCTCTGAATACAATTCATCATATTAGTCTCTGAATACAATTCATCATATTAGTCTCCGAATTGAAAAGACCGAACAAAGATAGAACATTATATTACAAGTCTCGAGACCGCGAGTAGCGAGTTTGTCTTCACATTACAAGTCGATATCGATCATCTAAACTACCATCACATAGAAGAGAGCTGCGGTCAACACGATGAGCATCATCACGATGAAACTCGCCTTCATCCGGTTCCTCCAACGCTCCTCCCTCTCCCGCTAGATAGCGGGCGTATCTAGATTCGGCCTCGGCCCTAGTGGTGTACCCTTTGTAACTGTTACCGCTGAATCGGTGAACCTGTCTCCGACACTCCTCCTGAGTAAATCGTAGACTCCGGGAACCTTACCCTTGTACACACGACATACGACGGCATCGCTATGCACTAGCCAAACAAAACGTTAGTACCAATTCACAAACAATACATAAGCAATATATAAGTATGCAACAGAACGATCGGAAGAGAAAAGCAAGACATTAATAGCATCGATTACATCTAAGTTGAACGACTCTCGAAACCAAAGAGACATACTACAAGTTCATTAAAGTTTAATTACGACATGAGCCAATCGATGTTTCAGAACTAGACACAAAGATCACCGCTTTCGACTCGACTCAAGGGACCGGAGCGTGGATGAAGCCGCGGTCTATCGTGGGAGTCATGAAAGAACGGGCGTTGTCAGCCTGCATTTGTAGCATTGTGTCGATGTCACCGTTGGACGGTTGATTTCGAGGTAGAACTGCCCCGAGGTACGAAGGACATCTTGATGGATGATTTCCGCAAACTCATCGGATGCGAAAGAATTCTTGTCCGATGTCCGCGTCTGGATTGCCGACACGCCGCGCCCAATCTTTGAGTTTACTCGGTAGCAGAAGTTGATGATGGTCCCGCACGATCGCTCGCATGTGATGGATGGCGTAGTAGGCACCCTTCTCGACCGCAAAGCGGCTGCTTGACGCAGCGTAACGTCAGATTGTGGGAGAACACGTGCTTGCCGTGATTTCACGAATAGGCCTGGTGAAGGTGCCTCCAGATTGGGCGTGAGCCGGGAGAACATCATCAAGAACCTTCTTGACATTTGTGTAGTCTACCTTCGATCGACGGTCGGGTCGAAATACGTGGCCATGGAATATTTGGGGCTTAGGAGGATGAGCGTGCAATGTGTGTCACTGCAGAAAACACAGAATGTTAAAAGAAAACGATCAAATCTAAGAATTCATATGTTACGGGCGGTTGAGGGAGGACTTACTCGGGAAAGTAAGGCACGAGGAAGTTATCCTTATCTTGGTTTGCCGTAATGACGCCTTCGAGGTAAGAACTCGCGACTTGCCGGGTCCCCGCGCTGCCCAAGATCTTTGCACGCATGTAGAAGGGGTCGACTATCACGATGTCCGGGTCTTGTCGCGAATGATCCGCATCTCCATACTCAGCGAAAATAGCCGAACGAAGGTGTAGTGCAGCGGATGAAGGTTCAACATAAGCGTGGATGTCATCAAACTGCAGGACGATCGCACGCCCGATGGAGTTATCCACAAAGCCCTTGCCCTCCGGCACCTTGGCCACGAAAACCGGTATGCCACATCCTTCTCTCGAGACGCCGCTTCTCCAAAGAAAGAACACTGTCATGCAGACTCCGCATAGCACCGGTTGCAGCATTGAGCATATTTGTCGGTAGCATCGCCTCTACCCGCCACATGCACCCTCCTCGAGATATCCTCGTGTGAAGGTGGCCCGCCCCGAGCACGGATCGTGACGGTGCCGGCTGGCCCGCACCCTTGTTAGTCTTTCTTTTGCGTGCCTTCTTCTTCTCATGTAATGGGACCGAAGTTCTGCTCACCGACCGCCTTCTTGAGTGTGTTGGGGCTGATAATATTTCGCACCTCGCCTATCTGAGGCTCGGTGAAGTCGGCAGATGGAGGCGTCTCCTGAGAGTTGAACGGCAGACGACGCCTGTTGCAACTTGGCTTCTCCGCAGTACCAGCTAGATCGCGCGACGCGTCTTTTGTTGGGTTGGGTTCTTGAGAAGGAGGCCCCATGAAGTCGCCACCGCACTCCATGATCGGCAAAGTAATCGATCGACATTGGCAAATGTATCGTCGTCGTCGTTGCTCGATCCCGTGCCATATGCATGTTTGGATCCAGCGGCATAGGGATGTCCGGCATCGTTATGGGCGGTCTTGCCATGGGGCCGACTTGGCGGCAACACGACTGGCAGTGTTGTCTTTGGGGTGGTGTCCCCCGCCCCCAAACGAATCTGGCTCTTCGGCCAAAGCAGGGGCCAGCTCAGGCAGGCGCTGAGGGTCATCACATCATCATCGTCGGCCCTGATGGGTCGAATCGGAGGTAACTCCTCGTCGCAGCTTGGCAGCACCCGAACCAGTTCAACCCTAAACAAGTTGGGTGGCATCTGGGTACCGTGGAACAAGGGGTTGCCCGGTTGAACGATTTTGCCCTGGGCACCATCAACCAACTCATTGTTCACGAAGCGCGTGGAGAGTGCACGGAACGTCGGCGGCGCCTCACGAAAACATGTAGGGCGTCGGGGATGCCGATCAAAGGCAAGGAGATGAAGTCCTCGACCGAGAGAGGCTTAATTAGTTACCGTGATGATGGCGCCGAGCTCGGCTAATGTCGAGGCACCGCCAACGGCGGGCGCAGTAGCTTGACGGAGGGGCCGCTTGTCGCAGAGGTGCCGGTCGGCGTACACCCGGGTGCATTAAGCTCCGTGCGGCGTCGGAGACACCAATGCCGCCTCCGCCGGAGACACCAATGGCCCCGCCATCGCATTCTCGCGAGTTGCTGGCCGTGAAGCTAGGAATCGGGCGGCCCTGTTGGCTGCCCGCAATCCACGACTCAAACCCTGGATCAAGGTAGGCACAATGGCGGTGATCGTCGCTCCGACTTGTTGTTGCACTTGCTCTTGGACAATCTCCGGAATCCGCGCCACCGTGCCTTTGAGTTCTTGAACCTCGCGTCTGGCTTTCCGAGCTGGTCTTTTCTCCTTCCGCACACCAGCGGTATAGTATGACCCCATTTTGTGGACAAGCCTTTTGCCGCCACACGACCAGCCGACGCGGCCATCGAGCTTATCCTTGTTCTTCATTACATTCAACACCCTATTTAGAGTGGTGTCCCAAGGGTTGCTCTTAGTCTACCCCGCGCTACTGCTTTCAGTCGCCCGCGGAAGGATTTGGCTTCGGGTATAACCATGGTGGTGAAATACTGGTCTTCTTTTATGACGTTCTTGGCCCATCTGACACGGACATCGGGACCTTCTCTCCAGCGTAGCTCAGCTCCCAGATCTCCTCGATCCTTCTGTAGTATCTGTCCTTGTCGTTACTGGTGTAGGATTCCATCGTTACCCCGGAGTTCTGATAACCATCGCTCTTCATGTCCTTGGCCTCGGTGTAGAATGTGTAGCCGTTGATATCGTACGCCTCATAGGTCATCTGGTTGTGCTCGGCGCCCTGTGACAAGGCGAATATGAGTTGTTCTTCCACGGAAGAATCCTCATGTAAAGGGTACGGCTGTAAGCTTCGCTTGAACCAATGCGTGAAACATGAGTTGTGCTCTTTGAGTATATCTCCGTCCGTCCTCTGTTGGCCTCGGTCATTGTACGCCTTCTTAATAAAGGTTACATGCTCTACAACCCAAGGATCGACCATGTCTATGTGTTGTAGCGCGACTAGGTTTGCTCTTTCAAAGTCGGCGAGTCGACCCTCGAAGTCGACATGCATTTCGCGGCGACCCTCACGGTAACCCCATCCAGCGAGCCTGCCGAGGTGCCTGTTGACGGGCAGACCAACGGGGTTCTCGATGCCTAGATAATTCATGCAGTAGGAGATGCACTCTTCGGTCAGAAAGCCCATGGCTATGCTTCCTTCTGGACGTGACATGTTGCTAACGTATCCTTTGATGACACCATTCATCCTTTCAAACGGCATCATCTTTGTGCAGGAACGTCGGCTCGAGTTGGATGATATCCTCCAAAGATATGGACCAGCAGATGCACCATAACGTCGAAGAATGCGGGCGGAAGTACATCTCAAGCTCGCATAGTATCACCACGATCTCTTCCTCGTAGCCTTCGAGTTGCCTCACGCCAATCGACTTCCGAGAGATGACGTCAAGAAGTTGCATAGGCCAAATAGCGTTTAGCGGACGTGCGTGTCCATGATCCCAATGGATTGCAACTGGAAGTATCTGCGTCATCGGCCGCGTGGCGATCGTGAGACTTCATCCCGCTGAACTTCGTTCATTGGGTCTAGGAGGCAGGTGAAAACTGCTCGATCTCCTCGACTTAGAGTGAAGCACGCGGGAGGGTAGTCATTTCCGGTCTTCTTGTCCTTTTTGCCTTTGCGACGATTTCTTCGTGGTCCCGCTTCGCCTCATCATCATCATCATCATCATCATTAGCATGAAGCTCCTGCACGATGCCCATTGACTTCAAGTCCGCCTTGCTTTCGGCCCATCTTTGGTCCTCTCCGCATGTTGAGCAGGGTACCAAGCAGACTCTCGCACACGTTCTTCGTGATATCCATGACATCAAGGCTGTGAGGCACACGGTGGATCTTCCAGTACGGCAAGTCCCAGAAAATAGACCTCGTTTTCCATACCTTCAGCAGCGGCTCTGGCGCCTTTCGCTTCTTTCCCGGCTCTGGCGCCTTTTGCTTCTTTCGGCGGTGGGCAGTCTTTCCAATTTTTCAACAGCTTGTCTATTTCCTCGCCGCTCCTCGTACAGGCGTTTTCGGGTTCGGTTTCACCATCGAACAGATCCTTGCGTTTCCTCCACGGGTCATCGCCACGAAGCCACCTTCGATGTCCCATGAACACGGTTTTCAAGACCCGGGATCTCTATCTAGCTGGCGATACGTTGTGTCATCCATGCACCTTACGCATCCAGAAAATCCGTGGACTACCCGCTTGCGAGATATCCGTAATCGAGATAGTCGTGGCACCGTCGTGAGCAGATGTGGCTCTCATAGGGAAATATTCTTTCTCTGCGGCGTCCCACGTATTGGCTGGCGTTTTCCACAGCGTGTCAAGCTCCTCTTTCAGCAGCCCAGATACATGCATTGATGTCGTTCCCTGGTTGTTTCGGCCCTTCAATTAGCATACTCATGTGAACGTACTCCCTCTTCATGCACAACCAGGGGGAAGGTTGTACATCCACACAAACACAGGCCAGGTGCTATGTGTGCTTCTCTGGCTGCCAAACGGATTGACTCCATCGGTGCTCGCGCCCAAAGACGATGTTCCTTGGATCGTTCCCAAATTCGAGTCTTGAAGTTCAACGCTTGCCATCGGCTCGCATCCTTAGGGTGACTCAACATCTTGTCTTTTTATCTATCTCCGGATCATTTGCGTCATCTTCTCGCTTCTTCTCCTCCCTATCCGGCGTGCCAACGCAGGAGCTTTGCTACCTTAGGGTCCGCGAAATACCGCTGCGCAGACGAGGAGTGATCGGAAATTACCACACCACTTTTCGAGGAGCTTTCTTCCTCTTCTTGTATCGAGTGACGCCAAGACACGGACATATGGTAGACTCCAGCGTGCTCGTCCCGATAAATGATGCAATTGTTCATGCACACATGGTATTTCACGCGGCGGTAAATCGAGAGGACACACGATTTTCTTCGCCTCCTCCAAACTGGTCGGGCACTTGTTCCCCTTTGGGAAGACGCTCGTGCTGAGAATGACATGTTCCCGTCGAAGCATGCGCCGGTCATTTTGTGTTTTACCTTCATCTCCAGAGCCATGAGCGTTACTTTCAAAGCGGGTATCCTCGGGCCTGCATCCTTCATACAATGGAGTAACCACGCCTAACTCAAGTTGATCCATCTTGGCTTTCTCTCGGCGACAGCTGGCGTTATCCGTCGCTTGAGAAGCAGCTCTTGAATATGAGGGTCCTGCACCCAGCCCATCGATGGTCCAGCGTCATCTGCTCCGCCAAAGATCATCATCTTCATGATCATGCCCGCTGCCCCGCCTTTCCGGCATCTTCCTCATCATCATGTCCTGCATCTTCTACATGATGACTGTACAGCATCACCGTCGTGATCATCTCCTGGGGATTCTTCGTCTTCTCGCCCGCCCGAGCCGCGGTGGTTGTCTTGCTGCCCTTCCTCATATCTTGCCCGGCCCCCATGGACGCCTTCGTAGTCATCTTCATCACCTTGCCACCGATAGCCATCCATGAAACCACGCAAGAGCAGGTGGTCCCGCACCTGCCGGAATCCGCCCGCAATAAGGCTCTTCAGCTTGCATCTTCGACACGGACATCTTATCTCCGTCTCGTTCTTTTGAAGCATCTCGCCTTCACGGACCTCAAAAACCTATTCACGATGCCTTCGGTCATCGTGGAGGACCATGGTCGTCAAGGGTAGAGCAAAACGATATTTTAGAACCAAACAAAAATTTGGCATGACTTTCCCTAAAAATAGGACCAAAAGAATGCTTAATGCCAAAATTCTCGCCAAACGGAAATGAATCAACATTCCGCAAAATATTGGCAACTATCGCATTTCAAATACCGGTACAGCTCCAAACACAAACACATATGCAACACCACAAACATATACAACACCACGAACATACATAGATCTAGCTAGGCCATAAAAAGTGCATGCGCACATTGTTGTAGGGAGAACAACATAAATATAGCTTCCCCCCTTACTTACCTATTAAAACAAGGTAATTTAACCACTTAATTTGAATGAATCTATGGTGGAAATGAGGTGAAAAGAGGAGGCACCGAGACAAGGAGGAGGTGGAGAGAATGAAGTGGGGAGAAAGTGAGTGTGGGTAGGAGAGGTTGTCCATAATATCTAGTTGCTGCCCACTTACTAATGGCGCACCAGCAATAAATGCGCCATTAGTAATCCAGGTTACTAATGGCGCACCCTCTGGCGGTGCGCCATTAGTAGTTTTGCAAAAAAAAAAATACTAATGGCGCACTGATCCGCAGTGCGCCATTACCAGTGCGCCATTACTAGTTTAAACTAGTAATGGTGCACGGTTGATCAGTGCGCCATTAGTAGTATTGGAAAAAAGGAATAAAAAATATAATAAAAAAACAACATTAGTGGCGCACGTGCGGAAGGGTGCGCCATTACTATGTTTGGACAGGCGCACTAGTTCAAAAAAAATTTTGATACTAATGGCGCACCCTTTGCCTGGTGCGCCATTAGTTGTTTCAACACTAATGGCGTATCAGCAGGTGGTGCGCCATTAGTATATACTAATTTCGCACCAGCTGTCTGGTGCGCCATTAGTGTCAATCCCATCTATAGCCCTTTTTCTAGTAGTGTTCTAACAAATGGTGGGATAGGCTTGCTAGACAGACGGAGGGCATGCCCGCAATATCAATAAGAGAGGAGATGGCTGCTTGTTGTCTGTGCACGTGCATGTGAGAGACGGGTCAGGAGGCATGCATGAATGATGAGGGGGGACGATGTGGCTGTGGTAAGCATACGTAACTACATAGGAAGACCGATCGCCCTTTGTTAGAGAAAGGAGATACATAACTTCTGAGGTACGTCTATCGATGGGGGGGTAGTTAAAGTCGATCTAGGTATATGTTGGGAGATCGATCAGTATACATGCATGTGTGTGTTAGAAGAAAATGAGGCACGAGGAGAAGGATAGAGAGAGAGAGGGATGCATGTAGGAGGTGGTACGAGAGGCCTACTATATCGAGGGGGGAGGAAGTAGCACGAGAACGATGAAAACAGTGGTGGGAGTGAGGCATGGACGGTGACAAGAGAAGAGGGGAAGCTTGTGTTTGTGCTAGGCACACCTGGCTTGAGAGGCATATCGATCGATGTGTGCCGTAAAGAAGGAGCTGGGGGGGCCTACACACACCATGGGTGAATGAGCTAAGTGAAAAGACGAATTTGCGCGATGGAGCTAGGGAATGCTGAGGGAGGGTGAGAGGGATGCGGGCGTGTGCATGCACAAGAGAAAGTAATTAGCGCTAGCTACAAATATAAGAGGGTTGTGTGGGTGTAAAAGACGAATAGAGATCATATATACTTCATTATAAAAAGCGAATTCAGATATTTGAAGAATTTATCGTAGTGTTTTAAGCCGACGCATGTGTGAATATATTTAACGGTGATACACATGGTGTGGTTATGAACATGTTATAGTACATCTAATATATTTTATCTCTACTCTTATAAAAAAAGGAGTTGTTGATGATGGTGTGCCTGCCATCCTGCATTATAGGCCGTCCAATTTATATCTGGCGGATAGCAAGGAAACTATGATGGTTGAAGTTGGCAACAATCATGATTGTAGATTCTTATTGAAATAGAGAAACGAATTCAAATTTAGTTCGAATTGCAGCGGTAGTATAGACATTTGGAATGCACTAAAATGTTGGTATGAGTAGGTTACATGCATTATACAGCAAGCGAAAAAATTTAATCGGACATAACATGTATTCATACTCCCTCCTTTCATCTATATAGGGCGTAATGAGATTTTTAAGACCACATTTGACTATTGACAAGATTAATATAGTACATGACATGCACAATGTGAAAATTATATCATTGAAAGAACCTTTCATGCATTTAATTTAACGGTGTGCTTTGTGTAAGTTGCATGTCATATATCATTGCTCTAATATTTTGACAAAGTTAGCATCAAAAAACGCATTAGGCCCTATATATATGGAAGGAGGGAGTAGCTTTGAATAGCATTTGTATAGTTAAACGGGGCAAGACTCTCTTTGTGTGGTGTGAATAGTTTTATTTTTTTCGTTTTCTTTTTGGTTGAGGGAAGTGCGAATTGATTTGGTACGTACAAGTACAATATTACTACACGTTAGGTTGTCCCTAAAATTCAACCCGCATCTTGTTATATCCCAGAAATTCAGATATCGTGCTCTCAAAACTGGTGCCTTCACAACCCGCGCCTTGCTATCCCGAAATTACAACGCGCGCAAAAACTCACTCCAGCTGCCAATTCTGACACACGAAATCCCCCTTCTAACCCTGAGCCAAAAGAGCCGCTAGTTCAAATCGGTGGGGGGTACTTTTGTAACACACCCTACATTTTGGACAAGCGCGTCCCTAAGTCATGCTTCACCCCCTCCCATCGCCCCCTTTTCACCATTCGAAATCCCAGGCCGCCATAACCTCTCCGCTCTCGCCGCGAAACCCCACTCTCCTCCATCCGCCATGTCATCGCTTCCTAGCTGGAGCCTCTTACCCGATGACGTCGTCCACCGCAACAGCTCGACGTCCCTCGTCCACCTCCCCGGATGAGGATCCGTCGTCCATCTCACTGTCCCGCCGGTTCAGCTGCCCCGTCCTCCACCTCCAAGGAGATGCTCCGACGATCGCCTCGTCTATCGGGGCTGCTCCATCCCCACAACGCCGCCTTAACCTGCTCCACTGGAACCGCAACATCCTCACCGACTCCTCGAATGAAGCCGAGGCCTACTCGGCGCCTCCAAAGAGATTGTACACTCATCGCATTGCACCTTCTCTTTAAGTCGACCTCCCGGCGCCGACGGTACTCCATCCTGCACCCCCATGGAGCGGCTACCTTCAAGCCGGCGTCGCGGGCGACATCTCCACGGCCGCTCTCCCCCAGTGCGAGGCCCCTTCGGCGGCGGCGTCCATACCAACCGGATCTGCTGCTGCTGCTTCGGCTCTCGCTCGCTCGCTCGCTCGCGCTACTTCTGTTGCTACTGCTCCAGCTCTCGCTCCATCGCTCGTTCGCCCAGCTGCTACTGCTGCCGCTCTCCCTCTCGCTTGTGCTGCTGCTCTGCTCCGATTAAGCAACACTTCAGTCGACTGAATCGACTTTTGGGTCAGTTGATTTTCAATGGTTGGGGGGCTCGCCGGAGTTAAGGAAGAACCACCAGCAGCGGGGACGGGGGCTCGCCAAAGAGGTTCCCCACTATCTATCTTAGGGTTCAGGGTGGGGGGGGGGCTAGAAGGTTGGCTGGGGCGGTGGTGGCGAGTTGTTTCGGGGCGGCGAGGCGGCGTTGGGGCAGGCGGTTCGGTAGGTGGTGGCTGGCGGCTCAGGGGGGTGCAGGTTTAAGATGAACTGCAGGCCCTCCCTAAACTACATGTCAAGTGCCTCTCTGCAACCATTGCGTTCTTTTTCGACAGTAGCATTCAGATTCCACAGTAAATTTCAATTTCGACAGTTAAGTTGAGAGTCAACAGTTTTTACCTCATCTTTTGTAGTCAAGTGGTTTTTGGTGATGTTAATTTTACATCCACTTTACATCATCTACTGGAGATGCTATTAGAATCCCACTTGAGATTGATGATGTCTATCTTGTGCTGCTTCAGCCTTGACGTCTTATGGCTCACCGGAGCTGCTCCAACGACGTAAGCGATCCATCACAACAGAGCAAAGGCCGTGGATGCCGCCTATAGATTCCCTGAGATCTTCCTCCACACCTCTCGACAGCCACCTCTGCCTCAACCGCTTCAAATAACAACCCAATGATGCCGAGGTTTATTACATGCCACGGCAAAGATGTTGTACACTTGTTGCATCACTTATTACTATACATTCACGCCGATCCATTAGGGCTATTTTGGTTCAACGGAAAAACGTCGATCCACTGGTTGTTACCATCACTCGAAATTTCTGCATGCTCTCCTTACATAATCTCACCATATTTTTTTCGTATGCATGTCAGATAGTACACAGTCATGCTGAACATGTAGAGAAAAGGAGAAGAGTTTTGTGCGGCAATACAATGTCATGCAGACATCGCTCCATGGCGGGTTCAATGGAAAACCCTCCCCACCCCTCTCCAGATTGTAATCCAGAGGAAGATATCTGTTCTGGGGCGGATTCATACGCCGCTGACCACTCCTACTTACCCCCAAGGTGTTTGCTCTACCTTGGCATGATGATGTTAGTCATATCATGCATATGTTGCCTTGCAGTGCCTACTTTTGACGTCATATATATCATCTGCTTAGTTTAGACATATTCTGTAATGCCACCTATTTAGTTTCTATATCATATATGGGAATTATGCAGTCTCATGTCTTTTAGCCAGCCATAATATATGTGAAATGTGCAATGCCATCCTGTTTAACCAGACATCATATATTTGAATGATATCTTGCCCATCCTTTCTTCATTACATTTCTATTTGTCGACAATGTTTGTACATTAAACTACTCTTCATGTGAATCAGCCATTTGGGTGGGAGATGGAAAAATCTGGAATGAAAACAAGGCCTTCAGAGCAGATAGTGCTACCTGTCAAAGCAGATCACTTGTTGGGTCCCGATAGCTCCTCAGAGATGGATTCAGAGACAGATGACCAGTCCTATTCCCCCACTGAGGTGTATGCTCTAACTTGGCACGGTTATACTGCTCATATGATGCATACAGTGTCTTGCATTGCATAGTTTAGACATCATATACACAATATCCAACACCGTGTTCTTAGTTCAAACATCATATAGAATGCCCTCTGTTTAGCATATAAATCACATATGTGAATTAAATGATGCGATCCTGATTACTTAGATAACATGTAGGTGAATTATGTCATGCGATCTTGTTTAGTTATTCATCATATCTTTGAATTATGTTATGCTATGCTATCCAGTTTAGATAGACATCATATATGTGAAATTATGGCATGCTATCCGTTTTAGTTAAACAGTATACATGTCAATTATTTCATGCCCTCTTTTTTCCACACTATCTATTGCATTTGTCTCTCATACAATGTCTGTACATTCAACTATGTTTCCTGTTTATCAGCCATTTGAATTGGAGTGGATGATGCCAGTATCTAGCGGACTAAAAACACGGTCTTCAAATAAAAGAGTGCTACCTCTTGGTGGAGATAGCACCCCGGTTATACATGCACAAGTACCAGCCCTACCACACATAACCCAAACTCTCGCAGACTGTACCCCTACTGCGATGGACAGAGAACCAGCTTCACCCAATCTAACCCCAACCCCAACCAATAGTAACCCAGTTCCTGTTGACACAGCACCATCTCCACCATAGAGCTCCCAAACAAAAGCAATTAGTAAGGCAGCTCCAGTGCCCAAAGGGCCAGTACTATCACGGCGAACCCCAACTCCACCAGTTAGTACGCCTATTCCTGTGGAGGAAGCACAACCAACTAGTCGTAGTTTAGCATCTATCACATTTGATGTTGTTAAATCATATGTGCGTATCTTCCCATCTTGGAAATATTATACTAAAGATGAAGGAAAATGCCAGTTGCAGGTGTTTGTCCAGGAGTTATGTGTAAGTAATGTTATTCATGGCAATTACTTTGCTTCGTCCCATACACCCTACCTCCATGATCGTTATAACACAGCAAATTTTCCCATTTTTATCTATAGAGAAGGACAGATTTGGAAACTCAGGATGAGGTAACCTGTGCTAATACCTCTGCTATCTTCAAGAATGCTTGGTGGCAGTATCGGAATTACCTGAAGAAAACGTACTTCACCGGCAAAGAAACTCATCAAATTCCCTTACGTTCTCCTGAGACACATTTCTCTACTCCTATAAAAACACAGTTAGTGGTGATGGTATGCCTGCCATCTATCGTTTTTGAATGTTTGATCCACATCCGACGCATAGGAGGCGCCCCACTTCACATTTGCAACGAAACCCCTCATTCTCTTAGTCCAGCTCCCTCCAGTCCTACCTTATCCAATCAAGCAATCGATCATTCTGGAGAAAAATGGAAGCGAACTGGCAGCGACCGGTGCCGCCGGCGCCATCCGCCCCAACCACTCTCTTCCACCGCAGCCTTACCGTCCGCCACCAGATCCACCTCCACATCCCCCTCCTACCCCATCTATGCGACGCCGACATCGGCAAGTACGCTGCCGGCGTTATTCTTCCGCTGCGCCGTCTTGCCTACTCCTCTGATACAGGTACAGTAGACCTCACGCCCGCCACCTCTTCCTCCTCACCGCCGTCTCCTCCTCCCGCTGTTGCGTCTCCTTCGACGACCACGTCGGCAAGTACGCTGTGGCGCCGTCCGCCCTTCGAGTCCGTGAGGACTCTCCTGCTTCCTCATCTGAGGTTCTGACGCAGGAGCCCCGCTGCCCACCACCTCCCCTTGGTCCTCGCCGACCTCCACGTACTCCGCTACCAACTACTCATCCTCTATTCCTTTCACGCCGACGCACTCCACGGCCATCCCCTTCAAGTATCCACTACTCCCATAGGACCTCTATGCCTTCTACAACTGAAGCGCCACTCCCAAGCTCTGCTTTTGCCTCTCCTTCCCAGTCCGATGGAAGGCGCGAATATAGGCCTCCTCGGAGATTTGGACTCGTTTATCGTGTCCATCAATCGACTCACAACCATGAGTGGATGAGATGGTGGTAGGGATCAATGGACGGGATGGGCATGGCGGCTAGATCAGCAAGGAGACCCCATTGCACGCGCCCCAGTGGAAGCAGCAGGGGAAGGTGCCGTTGGCGAGATAGGTAAGCCACACCCCGCTTGTTCCTTTCTTCAATTTTCATTTTCTCATCCGCGCGGCCTCACCGGCGATCCAGGCGTTCCGTCGAATCCCTCGTTAGCTCCACTTCATTGTGCCCTATATGATTCCCCATCGGCTCCCCCCTGCAAGAATTTATTTTATGTGTTATTCGGTTCAGTCCTTGCGTCCCCACATATGAGTTGTTTTTGTGATTATACACTAAACTTTCGATCACTGTTGGGAAACGAGTTCAAGACTTGTGGCTTCATGTGTTCTTTTGTGTGGAAGTGGGGGTGTTCAGCGGCATGAGACTGATTTTCGTGTCTGTGGATTAACTCCTAATTTGTCTCTGCTAGCCTGGGAGTGGGGCAGTGGATTTGTAGGTAGATTTTTTTTCGGGATTCAAACATTGAGAGCGAAGGGTTCAGTACTTAATTGGTTAGTATTCAAAATCTCAGTCTTTTCTGGACACCCTCCTGAGCTACTTGTGTTTTCATTGATCTTTTCACAGTACAAACCAGTTGATCCTTTTGTTGCTAGCTCCCCCCCCCCACACACACACGCACAAACACCTATATCTTCAGTCATTTTGGTTTTTCAGTCTTCGGTCTTGTTCTTTGTTTAAGAATAGGTCGGTGTTCAGTTTTCATTAGCAAAACTGCTACACGGACGAAAAAGCATGGATGATCTTCTTATAAAGCGGTTGATCGCATGTTTCATTCTAATCCGTTTGCAGTTTTAATGCATTCTTTTGTAGCCATGGATGCCTTATTTCCCTACATATGTATATCACATGTCTGAAGAAGAAGATGGCAAGTACTTTGCCTTTGCTGGGAAAGGTATTGCTACCGCGATGGATGCCATATTTCCCTAAAGAACCAGTATTTTTCACACGGGCAACTCTATGTTGCTCTTTCCAGAACTACATCTATAAGTAATATGAAGGTTGTTTCTGTCCCGAATAAGCAGAAAGAAGGCCAGCCCAACTTCGTTGCTAATTTTACAAATAACATAATATACAAATAAGTTCTCATTGTGTAGCCCAAGGTATATATGAACCACTCAACTACAATTTGGTGGCTGTAGAAAATCTGGTCTATCTAACTAAGGCCAGTAATCTAAAGTTGCTTTCCATCTGCGATTCTCAAGTTTTTGCGAGATGACTTTCGTAAAAGTAAGTTGCATGATTTAACACTTTAGCGTCGATTATATTCAGGTCACACCCCAGTTTTTTGTGGTTTCCTGGATTGTGTAAGAAAGTTACAAGAGGTCCAAGATTATTTTTTGTATGTATGTACATATGCACTTTGCCCCTTCTATATAACAGGTTGAGCCCATCAAACTAGAGTCGAAGGATGAAGTCGGTAGTCGCTAGACTTCCATTGCACAAATTCATGGGGACAAACATCTATATTGTCGTCGCATTTTATTCTTCCATTATACAAGTCTTCCGGTAAGGTTAAGATTGAGAAGGAAATGTTTGGCTTGAAGGATGGGGTTTATCGGTTGGAAACAGTATGTTTGATTGTGCTTGATGTGTACCTATCAACAATATAACAACGCTTTGATGGATGTATTGGTACTTTTCATATTATTCCATGGCAATGTACATGCGCTTGATTATAACTTAAGCTCACCTAATATTGTGTGATTCCGTAGCGTAGCACGGGCATCTTACTAGTATTGGACGATGACTGGGAACACCTTGTTCTGTACTGGTCCCGAACCAAGAATGTGGTAAGGTCTATGAGCTCATTTTCTATTTTTAAGTATTATATTCTTGCGTCTTACGGTACTCTGTTCATGTAGATAGAGTGCCTAAACCTGAAGAACAACTGTTCTAATTTAAGATTCCATTGCTATCATAGTTGAAAAAAGCGCTAGGCGTTAATTGTGCGTTTTGCCACCGCCTTGTGCTTTACTGACCAAAGCGCATGCTTATGCGCAGTTATGCACAGATTATGCGTAGTTATGCGCAATGCGTTTTGCCCACGCCTAGAGCCTAGGCGTGCTTAAGCGCTCGCTTAGGCGCGCCTTTTTTTTAACTATGATTGCTTTGCTCTTGTATCACTGTATTTACTCATACAAACTTATTTTTAAATTGAAGGATCCAATCAAAACTCCAATGGCACAACAGGTATGTTCACGCATGTTTCTTTAATAGGTTTGCTCTTATCAATAGCTCTATTGATTTCAATTTCAATTGTGTATACATTTGACTTTCATATCATGCACATTACTAGCATCACAACAGAGCCAATAGTGTTGTTGTACATGTAGACCCGTGGTACCCATCTGAAATCTTGTTGTGCCGTGTAGTTTCCCATGCTTTGTATTCTTTCACTGCTGCTTTATCTTGGTGATATGATTTGAACCGTGTCTCTATTTTGATTTGGCAAGAAAATGCAGTGACCATAGGACATAGATATATGTTTGTTTGATGCTTTTATTATGTACTAGTACTTGGCAATAGAAGACTTGGTAGTTTAATCCTGTCCACCTTACTACTGAACTGGTTCACCGAAATGAGTTTCATATACTAGTACATGCTAAACTTGTTATGTGTCTGCTTGTTTCTTCTTTTAGAATGTCGACAGAATATTGGGGAAGAGTGCCTTATTAAGCAATGGTAAAGGAAGTAATGCAGATAAGGTTCAGGATAGTGACACATCCTTGTTGGTCTCCAACAAAGATGATAAAACAGCTAAGGAAGACTATCTTGAGGATAGCGAGACAACCCCAAAGTCCTGTCTTGGTTTAGTGTTCGAAAGCATCGGCCACTCATCACCGGCACAAGCTATTCAAACTCACTTTCTCGAATCAGTTCGGTTTCTTGAGTCTCAACTACAAGCTGAAAGACATCGATCAGCTTTGCTGCGACAAGAAGCGAAAGGATCATGGAAGTCCCTGGAGCATTCAGATGCATACTTTCTGGTGCAACAGCAAGCGTTGGAGGATTTTAGCGCCAAACAGGACAAAGCTAATCAGCTTGCTAAGCTTTTTGCCAGCATGGTGGATACCCAGGATAACGTTTCTTGAGCTCTTCTGAAGTTGTTTCAGTTATGCTCTTGTTTGGCTGCCGCGTTTATTTGCAATGGTGGCTAGTTTTGACGGCCAGTGTATGTAATGTGCCGCTTTGTTCCCTATATTTACACTGCTGGCGAACTTTGATGGCTAGTGGATGTAATATGTGTAATAGGGGTAATAGGCTAGCGTTAATTGCTTGCTTATTTATTTCCTTATTGTCTTCTTTTATTGTTTGCTTGTAGTCACTGCAGTACTTTTTCTGTTTTTTTCTAGTGGCCATAATAGCCTATTTTTGGTAACTAGGCCAAAATACTCATGGCAACACACGGATTGTTTTAACCATGGGCCTCCTGCAGGCCGTATGATCCATGGGCCTTCGTCTGGCCGTAGGACCCATTGGCCTTCTATACGGGCCGTAGGATCCATCGGCCTTCTATACGGGCCATAGGGTACAAGGGCCTTCTACGGGCCGTAGGGTCCATGGGCCTTCTACAGGTCATACGATCCATGGGCCTTCTACGGGCCGTACTATTCATGGGCCTCCTATGGGCCGTAGGATCCATGGGCCTTCTACGGGGCGTATCATCATTTCGCCAATCATGGGCCATACTATTCATGGACCATAACAGGCCGTTAATAGGCCTTATTTGATAACTCTATGAAAACAGCCCAACGGGTTTTTTTTGACATGAAGACGGCCCAACGTATTAACGGTCCGCAAACGGGCCGACTGTAACAACGGGCTGAATTTGGCCCACAAGCAGAAAATGATAATAACGGGCCGTATGTAACCGAATGCTGCAAATGAGCCCAAGAATCAATGGGCCCTGAGAAGGCCGAAAGATAACTTGGGCTAGAAACAGCCCAATGGAATAATGGGTTGTTAATGGGTATAAAGTGATACACTATTCATTACGGGCCAGTTTCACCACGGGCCGTTAATGGGCCAAGAGTTACAAAGGTCCTCATATGGCCCGAAAGAAGTCATGGGCCACACATGGGCCGGAAGTTAAAACGGGCTGAATCATATTGGACAGCCAGATGACGCTACTGGGCCTAATTCGTATAGGGCGTAACGGGCCCTGGGTTAGCGGGCTATAAATGGGTTATATGCGAACAGGCCGTTAACAGGCTTTCCGTGGGCCGACCCGCCACCTTTTGACCAAGTCAAACGGGCCGGCCTTTTCATAGGAATGGGCCTCTGTTGGGCCGTGCCACATGTCGCTGTATCATAGGCGCCTTCGGTCCAATGAGCAGATGACATTTGTCCTAACAGTGAGCCGACACGTGTTTCCTCCAGCCAATGATGATTTTAGACGTGGAAAATCCCCATTGGTCGGGGTTGTTAACGGGTTATCGGATCCAAAACCCGACTCGATAGCTTAACGGTGTTCCGTTACGGTGGATGCCATGTGTCGGTCACCCTTGACGAAAGCACTTCTGTCACGTGCGATTTATCGTCATGGAAGTGGACACTTCCGTGATGATAATTTTGGTAATGTCATGGAACACTTCTACGACAGCACATGTACGACTATCTTGAATCTGTCATAAAATCGTCATGGATGTACATGCACGACAAAAAACGCGACCTACTGTGACAAACACGTATTTTCACTGAAGTGTATTTTTTTGTAGTGTAAGAACCAGGAGAGGGCATCACCTAGGGGTGGTCAGCCGTGCTCCAACTGATAGGCTTCCCAGACCAGTGCATGAACTCTGGGGTCTCTAACGCCACTTCATGTACTTCTTACTGCTGTTGCCGTCTGCCGCGCTTGTCATCGGCCACGCTGGTGAACACGACATAGGCTCCATGCTCCACAGGATACTCATCATGTATGGCGCCGACTGGCCGAACCGCCGGCTGCTGGGGCGGAGGAGGCGGCGGGCCGGCGGGCGGTGGAGGTAGGAGTCCATCTCCCTTGGCATTTCGGGTGAGCCAATGGCACTTCCGAGTGGTGTGGTTGGACGGCTTTGTGCCGCCATGGAACTTGCAGGGTGCATCAAGAGTCTGCTCGTACGAGAAAGCGGGCAACCAATTGGGCTTGCCGCCCTTCTGACGCTTGGGTGGAGGCTACCCTTCCGGCTGCTGGTCCTCGACTATCACCACCTGCCGGCTGGTGGAAGCCGGCTGCGTGGCCTTGCGCTTTTTGTCGCTTGGTTGTTGTCGCCGACTGGTGTCACCAGTCGGGGTCCGAGGAGCCTGAGGAGCTACCTTGCCGGATGCATCGACTTGGATCTTTGACTTAATGGAGGAGTCGGCTGTGGCGTATTTGTCAGCGATGATCAGCAGCTCGTCGAGTGTTGTCGGCTCATCGCAGAGGAGTCGGCGCTTGAGGAGGGTGCCCTCTCGGCACCCAGCGGTGAAGTATTCGATGGCCTGCACCTCGTTCACGCCTTCGCAGGAGTTTCGCAGCTCGGCCCAACGCGTGAGATAGTCACGAGTTGATTCGCTGGGCCCTTGGACGCACAAGGAGAGCTGGCAGGGCTTGGGAGGCCGCTTGTACGTGCTGGTGAAGTTGTGGATGAAGGCTTCGGTGAAATCAACCCAGATGTTGATGCCGCGGGGCTTCAGGCTGTTAAGCCACGTCCGGGCTGTGCCCTGGAGCATGAGCGGGACGTACTTCACAGCAACGTGTTTGTTGCCGTTCCCTATGCTGACGGCCATGGAGTAGTCGACCATCTAGTCCTCCGGCTTCACGGAGCCGGTGTACTTGGGAGTATTTCTTGGGAGGGTAAACCCTCGAGGGAAATGCTCATCTTGGATTCGGAGGCCGAAACAAGGCGGACCCAACTCGTCTTCCTCTTCTAGCGCCAGGGAACGATTGAGGCGGTCGATCCGATGGCGGGCGTCGTTCTCCCCGACTCCTTCCTGATAGCCAAGGAGGTCACCGATTGTCGGGTGCGTGACAGGCGGCGGAGTGGGGTGCCTTTCTCCACGAGGCTAAGGAGGAGGCGGATCGCCTCACCGCTACACGGCTCGGGGGCGGCCCTCTGCGTCACGCTCGATGGAGAGATTAGTCCGACTGCGGCTGGCAGCCGGCTCGTTGCCTCTTCTACTGCGGACGCCACCAGTCGGCGTCCGAGATGTCGCACCGTGATCTTGACGAAGGGGCGGCTCGTTGTTCCGCCGGATGGGCGCTTTGGCGTGGCAGCCGGCTTCTTGCTGGTCGGCAGCCGCGTCAAGGAGTTGCTGGATGCGCTCCGTCATGTGGCGACGTTCGTTGATCTCATACTTGTCTAGCTCGTCTGCTACCGCCTCGGCAGCTCGTATGTTTTCCGCCAGCGTGTGGTAGACGGGACGATCCGTCCCAAACATGCTAGCGATGGTCGCGCCATGCTGTCGGATCGAGCCGATGCGGCTAGGCCCCTCAGGGGCCGTCGTTCCGCCGATGACTCAGTCCATCAGAAGCCGGTAGGCTTCTAAGAGGCGTCGCATGCTGGCCAGTCGGTTGGCACTTTCGATGAGCTAGACGCAGCGTGCTTCCAGGGTCTCAGCGTCTGCATCTCCCGGGATGGGCGCTGACAAGTCCCGCAACGCCGCATCGAGTGGGTCTCGAACGCCTCCGTCCGAGTGCTCACCACTGTTGATGACAAGCACCTCCGTGATGGCGCTCCTGCCGTTGTGCTCGCGAGGAGGAGGCTCGTCGTAGGCCAACATGTTGGTGGGGAAAGCGTCAAGCGACGCCGTGTCGGAGTCGACGATCATCGGGTCGGTGGAGCAAATAGACTCCAAGTCGGCAGTAGGCTCGCTGGTGATGTGGAGCTGGTCGAGGAGGTTGACGAGTTGGTTCTCAGGGCAGTCGGTGCCTGCGTCAGATGCAGGCTCGTCGGAGAGGCTGATCTCGCCAGCAAGATCAGTGAGGCAGCTTGTTGTGCAGGCGATCTCTGCGCTGTGCAGCATGTCGAGGTTGATGCCGTCAGGCGTGCTGGGCTCGCTGCGCACACCAGGAAGGAACAAGGTTCACGTCCAGAACAGGTCTCCGGATGACGGTGCACCTCGCACCACTGTGGGCGCCAAATGTTGGGGGTTGGGTGTGACATATGCCAAAGGATGGCTTATCATGGTGGGAGTGAGTAGAACATCGCCGGTGCCTGGAAGCGGGATTAGGCGTAGACATGAACACCAGCGCACTTTACCCAGGTTCGGGGCTCTCCTAGGAGATAACACCCCTAGTACTGCTCTGCTGGGTCTCCGCATGATCACTAAGGCACTAGTGAGTACAATGTGCTCCTTGAGCTGTGTGCTAGAGGTTGAAGGAGGCAGGGCTAGCTCTCTTCTTCCTCTAGGTATGAGTCTAGTTCTAACAGGTTGGGAACCCTTTGCATGGGTGCCCTGGGGAGTTTGTATAGGCCTACCCCCAGGGGTACTGTCGGATTATGGGTTCCGGCAGACCCTTGATGTTCAAACTCTGGGGTGCGCGTGAAGATCTCTCCTCTACCAACTCACGTCACGTCGCCTCGCTAAGAATCTAGGCTAGAAAGATGTACACATAAGGGACACGAGATTTATACTGGTTCATGCCACCATTGCGGTGTAATACCCTACTCTAGTGTGTGGTGTGGTGGATTGCCTCTGGGGCTGACAGCCTCACGAGGGGTGTTCTTGTGGTGGTGTTGTCCCTTTGGAGGGGTCGATTCCAGAGGCCCCTATACTATGGTGGCTAGCCCTATATATAGAGTGAGAGGCCCTGGTCCTCTTCCCAAATATTGAGCGGGAAGGGCGCCAACAATTGGCCATTTTGAAGGGGAACATCTAGTACACTTATCTTGACTAAAGTTGGTCCTCGCCTGCCAAAGACTCTAATGATGACGCCGCCTTGGGCTCCGCGGTGACCTCCATCCTGCCGCTCTGCTGGTCTTGGTCTTGTTACACCGAAATGGTAGCCTTTGCCTGATGCTTTCGCCTCTTCTTGCCCCCTTTGCACCAAAGGGGAAACAAGGACACTGTGCAGGACGCCGCCCGCCTGGCCTTGATCATCATGGCTTGCGTCACGGGCACCTCATAAGG
The DNA here is from genome assembly GCA_021605145.1 of Aegilops bicornis. Classification (NCBI taxonomy): domain Eukaryota; kingdom Viridiplantae; phylum Streptophyta; class Magnoliopsida; order Poales; family Poaceae; genus Aegilops; species Aegilops bicornis. The sequence goes on along the minus strand of CM038669.1, from coordinate 605,687,841 downwards.
TACCCCTGCCTTGATCTCTCCGCCTCCTCATAAGCCAGCCTAACGAGGCTGCTCCTGAGGAAGCTTCCTGTCGTCCGCCCCGCGAGGCTTGGCCCCTCGCGAGGGTCTTGAGCCTGAGTTGATGAAGATGGGACGCGCTGGGCCATTGCTTGAGCCATGCCGCAGGCTGCAGGCAGGCAAGTCTGGGACCCCCATTCCCAGAACACCGATAGTAGCCCCCGGGCCCAAGGCGCGCCCGGACTTGGCTTAGCAGAGAAGCAAAGGGGCAAGTGCGAAGCGCCGCGGGCCCCAACAGCCTGCGGCCTTGGGCTCCGCGTGGCGGTTTATTGGACGTGGGCGTCTTCGTTTCCCCACGCCCCTCATTACACGCCCGGCAAGGCGGACCCGTGGTTGCACACAGTCATTCCCTTTTCGCCATCCGCGCGCTCCCCGTCCTTCCTTTCTCCTCGAGCTCCAACCTCCGCCTCCAATCCAACTCGAATGATCCCCCCTTTCCATCACCATGGCGCCAGCGAAGAAGGGAAAGGGGAAGAAGCCCGCACCTTCACCCCGCTCGCCTCCGTTAGCCGCTCCTGCCGCCGATCGGTCAATCATACTCAACCCTGAAGCCTTGGACAAGGTCCGCTCTGCTCTTGCCTCCATCTTCAACGAGTGCGGGAGGACGACGGTCTGGCCTGCATCTCACGCCTCCTTTGACAGGGTCGTCACGGAGGTCTGATTCTTCGCTGATGCCCTGTGGGCGGGTCTGGTTCCCCCTTTTCTGCTTTCTTCAATGCGGTGCTCTCCCATTATCAGATCCACATGATGCACCTGGGTCCCGAATCCATTACTCACCTTGCTGTTTTCGCCTTTCTGTGTGAGGCCATGGTGGGCATTCCTCCTTCCGTTACCATCCTGCGCCATTTCTTTTCTCTGCACCTGAGCGACCCCACTCAATGCTCGGGGTGCGTGAGCTTCCTCGCCGTGCCGGAGACGGCTGCTTCGGGGATCGACTTCAGCCTTCCTCCTCATTCGGCCAGGTTCCGAGAGCGGTGGCTGTATGTGGATGTCGGAGTGCCCAGCCCCCTGCTCTCGCACCCAACCTCGCCAGTTGTCCCCAACTTAGGCTGGGGTCATGAGATGCTCACGAGCCCCCGGGTCGCCTTCGTCTGTCGCCGCTTCCTGAATTTGAGGGCGCTCGATGTAACGGCGCCCAAGGTGGTGAAGGAATTCCTTCAACGTCGCATTGCTCCTCTCCAGCGCCATTCCCGCCGGATGTGGGCCTTTGCGGGGCATGAACACCGCATGAGGCTCCAGGAGGAAGATCTGGCGCCCGAAATGCTGAGGACGGTGCTTAGGGTCCTGACTGGCGATCCTTCCCCAGGCAGCCTTCGACAGGGGGCTGGCCCTTGTATATTTTCTCGGGCAAGGCCGATTTTGTGAGGCAGATGCCCAGTTTTGACGAGTGGGGGCAGCGTTCGGTTGGCCTCATGGGACCCCGCGAGAACCCAGTTGCTGCGGCTGCTCTTCTGGTCACCCACGGCGGTCCTGCCTCAGGTGATGGAGCGGGGAGACAAGAACCGACGGGAGCTGAGGGGGACGATGCTGGGTTGCTGATGCCGCGCGGAGCCCCAGAGGTGGCATCCCCTGAAGCACGTTCTGGAGGGCGGTAGGCGTGGAGTTGTGGCCTGCGGCTCCTGAGGCCGAGGCTCCCGAGGCCCGGGTCGTCCTTCATGAGGCGGCGCATGGCGGCGTGTCCCAGGCCGATACCTCGGACACCGATTACCTTGACGTCTCCTCCACGCCACAGACCGACCCTTGTGTCGGGCACTTAGGCCGGTTCCGTGTAGACTTCGAGGCCCTCCGCAAGAGGAAGGAGGCCTCAGGTAGCAATGATCGCCCCTGCCGCCCCTCGAAGTGCGGGAAGTACTTCGCCATCGACGAGTAAGTCCTCTTCTTTCTCAATTCCTTACTTTCCTATTGCTTCAATGGATCATAGCCTTTCACGGCCCTTCCCGCTGAGTTGATGGAGATGGCTGGGCAGCCATCCCCTCAAGCTTCACCTTCTCCGCCGATTTTGAGCACCCCGAGTTCGGGTACCACCCTTGCCGTGGGGCTGCTTGGGGAAGTAGGTCGTCCTGTGGAGCATCTTGATCCTGCACGGCTCGTGCCCCTCCTTCATGAGCTCTCCAGGGGCACTGCCAGCCTGCCCCGCGCTCTCCCTTTAGTCGTGGATGGTGACTGGCTGAAGTCGATCCCGAGTTCCTCCTCGGGGGATAAACCGGCGCCGGGCTGGATCCATGGCGGGGCCCGTCCGGCGATTATGGGGGCGCCAGCCTCCAGCCCCTGCCGAGAGGGGGTGTGCCGCCTTATGGCCCTCCTCATGCGCCAGGGGCGGAGGACGACGCGGAAGACGTGCTTAGGCATGCTCGGGAGCGCAGCGCCCTTCGTCGAGAGTTCCTTCAGAAGGCGGTGGACACGGTGAATCAGCTCGGGGTGGAGCTTGCTGGAGAGGATGCCGATGAGAGGCGCAAGCTGAGGGTGGCCGTCAGCCTTGCGCGCCACCAACGTGATCTTGAAAACACGAAAGCTGAAGCGTCGCTGGTGGCCTCGCGGGAGGCCTGCTCCCAAGTCGTCAAGGAGGCCCAGGAAGCAGACCGACGGTGCAAGGCTGCGGAGGAGCGCACCGGGAGCTCCAGGCCTGGAGCAACTCTCTGGAGCGGCAAGTGGCGCTGCGCCAGGCGACCCTTGTGTTGCTGAAAGGGGGACCTGACGACGAGGCGGAGCTCCGGAGGCGCGAGGAGGCGCTGGCGCCGGGGGCCGCTGAGCGCAACCTTGACCTTGAGCGGTTGGAGACGAGGGAGCGCCTTGTGACCCAGGCGGAGGATGACGTCAGCGTGCGGGAAGCCCTAGTCCAAGAAGAGGTCGACCGCCACATGGCTGAAGCTTGCTCGTATCTTGAACGCGAGTACGAAAGAAGGTTGGCGCTGATCAGGGCCGAAGCTGAGGGCAGGACCGCTGCCCTCAGGGCCAAGCTGGCTGAAGTGACGCGGCGTGCGGATGCCTCCGTGGCCGCCCTTGGCAAAGCGCAAGCGGAGCTGGCTTCTTCCCGTGCCGAGGTGCTTCTTCTCCAACAGAGGGTTGATGGCGCCGAGGCCGTTGCGCGGTGGAATGAGGATGAGACCCGTGAGCGGTAGACTCTGGAGCACGTGCATGGCCCCATGCTCCGAACACTCAGGGAAAGGGCCAACACAGCCCTGGGCAACATCTGTGAGGCGGCCGTTGCGGAGCGTCGTGTAATCAACTAGTCGGCAACCTCCGGTTCTTCACAGATGTGGTGACGCAGCTGGAGACCCACTCTGATAGGGCCCATAGGCTTGTTGAGGAGAGGAGCCGAGCCCTGCTTGGGCGTGCTTTTTCCCTAGTCTTCAGTTATCTTCAGGACGGGGACCCCCATTTCGACTTTGATGCCGCCATCGCGCCGGTGCCTGTAGCCATCTGGGGCGATCTGGCGCAGTGGGTGGAGGAAAATATGGACGCCCTCGTTAGGGCCTTCGCCCCTGATGACGATGGCGTGGTTGTGGCTGCCGCTGAAGGCGGCGTGGTGAATGAGCATGACGCCGATGACAATGATGGCATGGGTGATGGTGAGGCCGGTGACGCTAGTGATGCCTCCGGAGGCGCTCCCGAAGACGCATTGGGAGATATGTCTGATTGATCGCGTGTCACCTCCGCTGTTTGCCCTGCGCGGAAATAGTTTGGGCTCGGCCCTGAAGGTTGTAAGAGCACTTTGGCAGGGGAAGCCCCTCGTATAAAGGTTTGCAGTTAGTGTACTTGTAGATATAACGCCGCATGTAGGCTTATGCTGAGCCATTGGCCCCATGATGGGTCGGTTGACTTGTTTACCTTTGACCCGGACAGGTCCCGGGCGAGCCTGCGGGGGCCGCAGTGCCTTGAGTGTCTTCTGAGCGAGCCCATTGATCCTGTGATGAGAAGCTCCTAAGAGGGTGCGGTGACAGCGGTCCGAATCATAGCTGTGCTTGGCCCGGCCCGGCTTGCGAGGGGCTCGCGAGGGGAGGCAGCTGACGCTAACTTTGGACGCAAAGCCGAAACCAGAACGCGAGAGATTGCTCGGACGAGACTAAACACCCCTTCCCCGAACACACGCAAGTCTCAAGCTCAAATCCAACTTAAATTCAAATCGAAGGAACTTGACAATAGAGAGAAAGGCAAAAAACAAAAAGCCGCGTCCGGCACCTAGTCTAGTCTTCGACGTCTTCTCACCAGCGCGGAGCTAAGTGCTTCCACTGGGCGTGGGCGGGAGCCCCCGAGGCCCGAGGGGGGCTCTCCGGAGACTCCGGGGCGTGTACAACCCCAACTCATTATTACGTGAGAGTGTCACGGGCGGCGAGCTTCACAGGCACTGGGCCTTCTTCACTGGTACCGGCCTTTGTTCATATCGCCTGACGAGGGCCCCGCCTTGCGCAACACTCTACCGTCATCGACAGCGACCGGAAACCAAGGACGACGCCAATGGGGTAGAGCGGCCGCCCGCGGTTCCCCCGACGACCACGGGTCCTCTGCCGGGGGCAGGCCCTGACGCACCTCCCCGCCAAAGGGCCTACCTCCTGAGAACGCCTTGCTCCGAGCGCCGCGGGAGTGAGCCCGGATCTCGACCCCTCTCTTGCAGCCCCCAGTTCCCTCCTCCTCAGGGGTAGGAGGCTGCAGCATTGGGGCAGCCATCTGCTGCCGCAACCTTCACCTCCTGCGACCCATGGTTAGCATAAGCTTGCTCCTGAGGAATCAGTGGTACCCGATAGTTGCCGCCACCAGCGCGGTTGTCGAGGCTCTCATGGGGTTCCTAAAAGAGCTCAGCTTCTGGCATTTCCTCCCCCAGCCTGGCCCGAGGAACGAGCCGTGGTCTTCTTCCAGCGCACACTCTTGATCCACCATGTGGGGCACATAGGCTTGTGGGGCCGCCGCCCAGAGGGCCTCGCCGTAGTGCCCCAGATGCCACATGGTCCGGCTTGGAGTATTATTTTGGGGATGGTGGCGCGGTGGCCCGCCGAGGCTGTAGGCTGCGGTGTGCGCCCCCTCGGCAGTCGAAGGTGGAGATAACACGGCCTGTCGCCCGGCGCCGACGGCCAGGTTGGCGTTGAGGGGGCCTTGGGGTCCGCTCGGTGTTGCGTGGGTGCGTATGGGGCCGCTGTATGGCACGCCCTGGATCTGGGGTGGCAGCTGGATGCAGAAAGGAGGTGCTCCCGATGTGGCGGCGTCCAGGAGTTTGGCTACTCGCTCTAACAGCACGTCGTGGCCGCTCTCCAGCAGCCTGCACCGCAGCAGCTCTCGGGCTACCGTGAGCGGGGCCCTTGAGTTTGCCTGCTCCCGACGGGTGTGCCGCGCCATGGACGCGACGTGGCTAGAGGCCCTTGCTGACCGCATTTGCCAAGATGACGGCAAAGCGGCGCTGGTCACAGCGTCGCGCGCCCAGGGCGCCTTGCGGAGTGCGGGCTACCTGGGGCATGAGGTTGAGGTCGCCCTGGGCAGGCGGCACGGCGTGGGCGGGCCACGCCACCCAGCGGTCGGCGTTGCCCGTCAGATCGCTGGACATGAGGACGATGAAGCGATGGAGCAAGAGGTGGTGGAAGAAGGATTCCGGCGCACCCCTACCTGGCGCGCCAATTTTCGGATTACGTTTTCCAGCAGACCCTTGAGGTTCGAACTCTGCGGTGCGCGCGAAGATCTCTCCTCTACCAACTCACGTCTTGTCGCCTCGCAAAGAATCTAGGGTAGCAAGATGAACACACGAGGGACACGAGATCTATACTAGTCCAGGCCACCATTGCGGTGTAATACCCTACTCCAGTGTGTGGTGTGGTGGATTTCCTCTGGGGCTGACGACGAACAATACAAAGGAAGAACAACCTCGCGAGGGGTGTTCTTGTGGTGGTGTTGTCCCTTTGGAGGGGTCGATTCCAGATGCCCCTATACTATGGTGGCTAGCCCTATATATAGAGTGACAGGGAAGGGCGCCAACAATTGGCCATTTTGAAGGGGAACATCTAGTACACTTATCCTGACTAAAGTTGGTCCTCGCCTGCCAAAGACTCTAATGATGACGCCGCCTTGGGCTCCACGACGACCTCCATCCTGCCGCTCTGCTGGTCTTGGTCTTGTTACACCGAAATGGTAGCCTTTGCCTGATGCCTTGGCCTGTGCTTGCCCTCTTTGCACCAAAGGAGAAACAAGGACACTGTGCAGGCCGGCGCCCGCCTGGCGCCCGCCTGGCGCCTGCCTGGCCTCGATCGTCATGGCTTGTGTCACGGGCACCTCAAGAGGTACCCCTGCCTTGATCTCTCCGCCTCCTCGCGAGCCAGCCTGACGAGGCTGCTCCTGAGGAAGCTTCCCGTCGTCTGCCCCGCGAGGCTTGGCCCCTCGCGAGGTCTTGAGCTTGAGTTGATGAAGATGGGCCGCGCTGGGCCATTGCATGAGCCACGCCGCAGGCCGTAGGTAGGCAAGTCTGGGGACCCCCGTTCGTACAACACCAACAGGTACAATAGTAACTTGGCCGGGTGTAGGACATTGTCGGGCCACTGTCGCTTTCTTCGTCATTGCCCGCCGACCGTCTGCACGGAGTCGGGCCGCTTCGCCGGGCAGTGTCTGGTTGGTGGCTGATCACTGTAGCCGTGATGCTAATGACGCATGCTTGGTTGGGCAAGGCATGGCTACTGTCCCGCCGCCTGGCGGGAGATCACTGTAGCATCGCCGTGTCTTGTATGGTTAATGGCGCTCAGGGCTCAAGGAAGGATCCGGCTGCCCGCCAGGAGCCGGATCGCCTTGGATCCGACTGGCCGGGCTTGGCCGCCCTCCGCGCCCTCGCTGCCTGGTTGGGCCCGCCGCCCGTGAGCCGTACCTACAGGCCGTCGTGGGAGCAGGACCTGCCTGACAGGGATGACATCGAGCGTGGGATGGAAACAGTGCCGCGTCGTGCAAAGATCTCCGCCCGTACGGGGCACCGTGGACACGCCAAACCCGAGATTCGGGGGGTGAAGGACTACACTGTGGCCTCAGCCTGTCTTGTCCTCTTGATGAGGGGCACAGACTCTGAGGGCGCCGGGTGGCCGCCTGCTAGAAGCCGGCCTCTATGGAGGCCGTGTGCTAGGATTCGGCATGTCTTGGTGCCATCTGCTGGTGCTCGACCGTCTTCGGGCAGCCGTCCGTCGGGCCGGCCAACCACCAGAAGACGGCGCTTCATTCTAGAGTCTCGTGGGGTGAAGCCGGCCCAAAGTCTTGAAAGGCTCAGGGACTCGGGTTAGGCTACCCGTGGCCCATTACTCCGACAAGGTCAGCTCTCCCTTTGCGTCCAAGGCCCGACCGAGTCCAGCCGCGACTACCTGACGCGCTGGGCCGAGCTCCGCAACTCCTGCAAAGGGGTGCACGAGGTGCAAGCAACAAAATACTTCACCGCTGGGTGCCAAGAGGGTACCCTCCTCAAGCACCGACATCTCTGCGATGAGCCGGCTACACTCGCCGAACTGCTGATCATAGCAGACAAGTACGCCATGGCCGACTCCTCGATGAAGACCGAGCTCCGAGTGAACTCCTCTGGAAAGGTGCTTCCTTCGGCTCCAAAAACGCCGGCTGGCGACTCCAACCGACGCCCACATCAGAATGACAACAAGCGCAAGGCTCCTATTCCGCCTTCCACCAGTCGGCAGGTAGCCACGGTCGAAGACGAGCAGCCCGAAGGCAGCCTATGCCCAAGCGTCCGAAAGGCGGCAGGCCGGCTTGGCAGTTGGCTTTCTCCTACGAGCAAACCCTTGATGCCCCCTGCAAGTTCCACAACGGCGCGAAGCCGTCCAATCACACAACCCGGAAGTAACATTGGCTCACCCGAATCTCCAAGGGCGAAGGACTGCTGCCCCTTCTGCCTGCTGGCCATCCGCCTCTGGCTCCTCAGCAGCCGGCCACTCGCTCAGCAGTTGGAGTTGTTCAAGACAAGTTTCCTGACGAGCATGCAGCCTACGTCATCTTTACAAGCCAAGCTGAAGACACGCGCAGCCGGCGCCGGTAGCACCAAGAAGTCAATGCAGTCGCCTCTAAAGATCTAGAGTTTATGCATTGGTCTGAAAAGCCTATCAGCTGGAGCCGGGCTGATCACCCAGAGGTGATGCCATCTCCAGTCTCTTATGCATTGGTGCTTGATGCCACCTTCGCAACAAAAAGGCGGGCTGCTCGTGTCTCCCGAGTTCTGATTGATGGCAGAAGCAGCATCAACATCCTGTACGTGATACCATGGAAAAGCTGAACATCAAGACGAAGCAACTTTTGCCCAGTCGGACCGTGTTCCATGGCATTGTACCCGGCCTGTCATGCTCACCAATCGGCAAGATCAAGATAGATGTCCTCTTCGGAGACAAGGATCACTTCCACCGTGAGGCAGTCTGGTTTGAAGTGGTGGATCTAGAGAGCCCTTACCACGCTTTACTTGGCCGACCTGCCCTGGCCAAGTTCATGGCTGTGCCCCACTATGCTTACCTCAAGATGAAGATGCTGAGCTCCAAGGGCATCATCACCATAGTCGGAGACTACAAGAAATCCTCTGCCTATGCTGCAACCAGCAGCCAGCTGGCCGAGTCCCTCGTGATTGCCGCTGAGAAGAAGATCCTTGACCGGAAGCTCAGGGCTCCTTCCAGCCGGCCAAGGAAACAAACAAGATACCTCTGGACCCAGAGCACCCGGAGAGGTTTGCTATTCTAGCAGCCAACCTGGACCGCAAATAGGAAAGTGAGCTTGTCGATTTCCTCCGTGAGAATCGGGATATCTTTGTAGGCCCCCTAAGGACGTGCCGGGTGTTCCGACGGATTTCGCCGAGCACAAGCTACATGTCCGAGGAGATGTAAAACCAGTCAAGCAGCCCCTCCGCCGACTGTCGGGGGAGAAGAGAAGAATTGTTGGTGAAGAGATAGCCCGGCTTCTGGCAGCCGGCTTCATTATGGAGGTGTTCTTTTCCAGAATGGCTAGCCAACCCAGTCCTTGTACTGAAGAAGAACAAGAAGTGGCGCATGTGTATAGATTATACTAGCCTCAACAAAGCTTGCCCCAAAGATCCGTTTGCTTTGCCCCGGATTGACCAAGTGATAGACTCCACAGCCATATGCGAGCTATTGAGTTTCTTGGATGCCTACTTAGGTTACCATCAAATCAAGTTGGATCCAGCCGACGGACTGAATACCACCTTCATCACACCATTCGGAGCTTTCTGCTACCTGATTATGACATTTGTCCTGAGAAATGCTAGCGCCACTTTTCAGCGCTGCATGCAGAAATGCCTCCTCAAGCAACTTGGCGGAAATGCCCACGTCTACGTAGACGATATTGTGGTGAAGACGGAGAAGCACGGCACCCTGCTGGAAGATCTCAACGAAACATTTGACAGCTTGCGCCGATTTCAGATCAAGCTCAATCCTGATAAATATGTGTTCAGAGTACCAGCCGGCCAGCTCCTATGCTTCCTGGTCTCTGAATGCGGCATCGAGTGCAACCTAGTGAAGATCAAGGCCATAGAGAGGATGGAGATTCCCACCCAGCTTCGAGATGTCCAAAATTTCACCAGGTGCCTGGACTCCCTTAACCGCTTCATCAGTCGGCTAGGGAAGAAGGCTCTCCCCCTGTATCAGCTCATGAGGAAATCCGCTCACTTTGAGTGGAATGATCAGGCGGACGAAGCTTTTCGCAAGTTGAAGAAGATGTTGACCACGCCGCCTGTCCTGGCAGCGCCGACCGAGAAAGAGCCCATGCTCCTTTACATTGCCGCAACTAGCCGGGTGGTCAGCACTGTCATCGTGGTTCAGCGCCCAGAAGAAGGCAGAGCTCAACTGGTCCAGAGGCCGATGTATTACTTGAGCGAAGTACTGTCAACCTCAAAGCATAATTACCCCCACTACCAGAAGATGTGCGATGGCATATACTTTGCCGCCAAGAAGCTCAAGCCCTACTTTCAAGAGAACCCCATCACGGTCGTTTGCACTGCCCCACTTACCGAGATCATAGGCAGCCGGGCCGCATCTGGTCGGGTGGCCAGGTGGGCCATTGCGCTGGCTCCTTACACCATCTTCTACTAGCCTCGCACCGCCATCAAGTCCCAAGTGCTGGCCGACTTCCTTGACGACTGGTCCGAATCCCAGTACCTGCCACCAGCACCCGACTCCACTCTTTGGAGGATGCACTTTGACGGATCCAAGATGCGCACCGGCTTGGGAGTCGGCATCGTCCTCACCTCTCCCAAGGGCGACAAGCTCAGATACATGTTGCAAATTCATTTTGCCGCCTCCAACAACATGGACGAGTACGAGGCGCTCATACATGGACTCCGGCTGGCCAAAGAACTCGGCATCCGTCGGATCCTGTGCTATGGCGACTCGGACTTGGTGATCCAACAATCATCTGGCGATTGGGACGCCAAGGACGCAAACATGGCGAGCTACCGCTTCCTCGTTCAGCAACTCAGCGGATACTTTGAAGGGTGCGAGTTTCTCCACATGCCACGGGCCGACAACGAGCAAGCAGATGCACTGGCACGAATCGGCTCCACTCGGCAAGCTATAGCAACCGGCGTCTGATACGTCTCCAACGTATCTATAATTTTTGATTGCTCCATGCTACTTTATCTACTGTTTTGGACTATATTGGGCTTTATTTTCCACTTTTATATTATTTTTGGGACTAACCTATTAACCGGAGGCCCAGCCCAGAATTGTTGTTTTTTGCCTATTTCAGTGTTTCGAAGAAAAGGAATATGAAACGGAGTCCAAACGGAATGAAACCTTCGGGAACATGATTTTCTCACCGAACGTGATCCAGGAGACTTAGACCCTACTCCAAGAAGTAATAGAGGCGGTCACGAGTGTGGGGGGCACCGCCCCCTAGGGCGCGCCCCCTACCTCGTGGGCCCCCTGTTGCTCCACCGACGTACTCCTTCCTCCTATATATACCTACGTACCCCCGACAGATCAAATACGGAGCCAAAAACCTAATTCCACCGCCGCAACTTTCTGTATCCACGAGATCCCATCTTGGGGCCTGTTTCGGAGCTCCGCCGGAGGGGGCATCTACCACGGAGGTATTCTACATCAACACCATATCCTCTCCGATGAAGTGTCAGTAGTTTACTTCAGACCTTCTGGTCCATAGCTAGTAGCTAGATGGCTTCTTCTCTCTTTTTGGATCTCAATACAATATTCTCCCCCTCTCTTCTGGAGATCTATTCGATGTAATCTTCTTTTTGTGATGTGTTTGTTGATACCGATGAATTGTGGGTTTATGATCCAGCTTATCTATGAATAATATTTGAATCTTCTTTGAATTCTTTTATGTATGATTGAGTTATCTTTGCAAGTCTTTTCGAATTATCCCTTTGGTTTGGCCAACTAGATTGGTAGTTCTTGCAATGGGAGAAGTGTTTAGCTTTGGGTTCGATCTTGCGGTGTCCTTACCCAGTGACAGAAAGGGTTGCAAGGCACGTATTGTATTGTTGCCATTGAGGATAACAAGATGCGTTTTTTTTCATATTGCATGAATTTATCCCTCTACATCATGCCATCTTGCTTAAGGCGTTACTCTGTTTTTAACTTAATACTCTAGATGCATGCTGGATAGCGGTCGATGAGTGGAGTAATAGTAGTAGATGCAGAATTGTTTTGATTACTTGTCTCGGATGTGATGCCTATATACATGATCATACCTAGATATACTCATAATTATGCTCAATTCTGTCAATTGTTCAACAGTAATTTGTTCACCCACCATAGAATATCTGTGCTCTTGAGAGAAGCCACTAGTGAAACCTATGGCCCCCGGGTCTATTCTCATCATATCAATCTCCATCACTTTATTATTTGCTTTGTTTTACTTTGATTTTTACTTTTCACTTTGCATCTCTATATCAAACATACCAAAAATATTATTTATCATCTCTATCAGATCTCACCCTCGTAAGTGACCGTGAAGGGATTGACAACCCCTAATCGCGGGTTGGTTGCGAGTAGCTATCGTTCTGCGTAGGTACAAGGGACTTATGCGTGGTCTCCTACTACATTGATACCTTGGTTCTCAAAAACCGAGGGAAATACTTACGCTACTTTGCTTTATCATCCTCTCCTCTTCGGGAAAATCCAACCCAGTGCTCAAGAGGTAGCAAGAAGAATTTCTGGCTCCGTTGCCGGGGAGGCTCACGCAAGCAAGTCAACCATACCAAGTACCCATCACAATCCCTATCTCTCGCATTACATTATTTGCCTCTCGTTTTCCTCTCCCCCACTTCGCCCTTGCCATTTTATTCGCCCTCTCTTTCCCAATCTCCTCCTCTCTTTCCCGTTTGCCTTTTCCCGTTGCCTTTCTGTTTGCTTGTGTGTTGGATTACTTGTTGCCATGGCGCAAGATAATACCAAATTGTGTGACTTCTCGAATACCAATAATAATGATTTCCTTAGTACTCCGATTGCTCCTCTTAATAATGATGAGTCTTGTGAAATCAATACCGCTTTGCTGAATCTTGTTATGAAAGATCAATTCGCCGGCCTTCCTAGTGAAGATGATGCTACTCATTTAAACAATTTTGTTGATTTGTGTGATATGCAAAAGAAGAAAGATACGGATAACAATATTGTCAAATTGAAATTATTTCCGTTTTCACTTAGAGATCGTGCTAAAGTTTGGTTTTCGTCTTTGCCTAAAAATAGTATTGATTCTTGGAACAAGTGCAAGGATGCTTTTATCTCTAATTATTTTCCTCCCGCTAAGATCATCACTCTTAGGAACGATATTAAGAATTTTAAACAACTTGAGCATGAGCATGTTGCCAAATCTTGGGAAACATTGAAATTGAGGCTTCGCAATTGCCCTACTCATGGTTTGAACTTATGGATGATCATACAAAATTTTTATGCCGGATTGAATTTTGCTTATAGAAATCTTTTAGATTCGGCCGCGGGAGGCATGTTTATGGAAATTACATTAGGAGATGCTACAAAATTGCTTGATAATATTATGGCTAATTATTCTCAATGGCACACCGAAAGATCTTCTAGTAAGAAAGTGCATGCTATAGAAGAAATCAATGTTTTGGGTGAAAAGATGGATGAACTTATGAAGATGTTTGCTACTAAAAATACTTCTCTTTATCCCAATGATATGCCTTTGTCCACTTTGATTGAGAATAATAATGAATCTATTGATGTGAATTTTGTTGGTAGGAATAGTTTTGGAAATAACGCGTATAGAGGGAATGTTAATCCTAGGCCTTATCCTAGTAATCCTTCTAATAATTATGGAAATTCCTACAACAACTCTTATGGAAATTTTAATAAGATACCATCTGAATTTAAGAGTAGGGTTAAAGAGTTTATGAATTCACAAAAGAATTTCAATGCTTTGCTTGAAGAGAAATTGCTTAAAGTTGATGATTTGGCTAGGAACGTTGATAGAATTTCTCTTGAAATTGATTCTTTAAAACTTAGATATATTCATCCTAAGCATGATATCAATGAGTCTCACAAAGCTATGAGAATTTCCATTGATGAGTGCAAGGAAAGAACCGCTAGGATGTGTGCTTCCAAAGATGCCTTTATTAAAGCGTGTTCTTCCAATTCCTATGAAAATCAAGACGAAGATCTAAAAGTTATTGATGTATCCCCCATTAAATATTTGTTTTGCAATATGAATCTTGATGAAACTGAATATGATCTTCCCTTACCTAGAAGGCGTTCTAAGAATTCGGAGTTTCTAGATCTTGATGATGAAATTGATGAAAGTGGGATTGAAAGAAATAAAAACCTATATGTTGCTAAACCCACTATTTTGGATCTCAAGTAATTTAATTATGAAAATTTCTCTTTGATTGGTTGTATTTCCTTGTTGCAATCCATGCTAGATTCTCCTCATGCTTATAGTCAAAATAAGGCCTTTACCAAACACATTGTTGATGCCCTGATGCAATCTTATGAAGAAAAACTGGAGTTGAAAGTTTCTATCCCTAGAAAAATCTATGATGAGTGGGGACCTACTATTAAAATTAAACTTAAAGATTATGAGTTTCATGCTTTGTGTGATTTGGGTGCTAGTGTCTCTACTATTCCCAAAACATTATATGATTTGCTAGATTTCCGTGACTTTGATGATTGCTCTCTAAACTTGCATCTTGCGGATCCCACTATTAAAAAGCCTATGGGAAGAATTAATGATGTTCTAATTGTTGCAAATAGGAATTATGTGCCCGTGGATTTTATTGTTCTTGATATAGATTGCAATCCTTCATGTCGTATTATTCTTGGTAGACCTTTCCTTAGAACGATTGGTGCGATTATTGATATGAAGGAAGGGAATATTAGATTCCAATTTCCCTTGAGAAAGGGCATGGAACACTTCCCTAGAAAGAAAATAAAATTACCATATGAATCTATCATGAGAGCCTCTTATGGATTGCCTACCAAAGATGGCAAAACCTAGCTCTATCCTTGCTTTTATGCCTAGCTAGGGGCGTTAAACGATAGCGCTTCTTGGGAGGCAACCCAATTTTATTTTTTGTTTTTTTTTGTTTTGTCTTATCTTTAGGAATAAATAATCCATCTAGCCTATGTTTGTATGTGGTTTTATGTTTTAATTAGTGTTTGTGCCAAGTAGAACCTATAGGATAACCTACGATGATAGTTGATTTGATTCTGCTGAAAAACAGAAACTTTGTGCTCACGAGAAAATATTAAATAAATCGCAGGAACGTGCTTTTGCATTGATTATTTTTGCTGCTGATCAATAGACAAATTTTCCAGTACATCCTATTTTGGTAGAAGTTTTATAGTTCCAGAAGTTTGCGTTAGTTACAGATTGCTACAGACTGTTCTGTTTTTGACAGATTCTGTTTTGCGTGTGTTGTTTGCTTATATTGATGAATCTATGGCTAGTAAAATAGTTTATAATCCATGGAGAAGTTGGAATACAGTAGGTTTAACACAAATATAAATAAAGAATGAGTTCATTATATTACCTTGAAGTAGTCTTTTGTTTTCTTTCTCTAACGGAGCTCACGAGATTTCTATTGAGTTTTGTGTTCTGAAGTTTTTAAGTTTTGGGTGAATTCTTTTGATGGATTATGGAACAAGGAGTGGCAAGAGCCTGAGCTTGGGGATGCCCATCGCACCCCCAAGATAATCCAAGGACACCAAAAAGTCAAACCTTGGGGATGCCCCGGAAGGCATCCCTTCTTCCGTCCACTTCCATCGGTAATTTACTTGGAGCTATATTTTTATTCACCACATGATATGTGTTTTGCTTGGAGCGTCTTGTATTATTTGCGTCTTTGCTTGTTAATTTACCACAATCATCCTTTCTGTACACACCTTTTGAGAGAGCCATACATGATTTGGAATTTGCTAGAATACTCTATGTGCTTCACTTATATCTTTTGAGCTTGATAGTTTTGCTCTAGTGCTTCACTTATATATTTTGAGCGTGATAATTTTTGCTCGAGTACTTCACTTAGATCTTTTAGAGCACGGTGGTGGATTTGTTTTAAAGAAACTATTGATATCTCATGCTTCACTTAGATTATTTTGAGAGTCATTAATAGCATGGTAATTTGCTTAATGATAATATACTAGGTATTCAAGATATGTGAAACTTTCTTTTGAGTGCGTTGAATACTAAGATAAGTTTGATGCTTGATAATTTTTTTGAGATATGGAGGTGATAATATCAAAGTGATATTAGATGGGTGATTATGAATTTAAAGAATGCTTGTGTTGAAGTTTGTGATTCCCGTAGCATGCACATATGGTGAACCGCTTTGTGATGAAGTTGGAGCACAATTTTATTTATTGATTGTCTTCCTTATGAGTGGCGGTCGGGGACGAGCGATGGTCTTTTCCTACCAATCTATCCCCCTAGGAGCATGCACGTAGTGCTTTGGTTTTTGATGACTTCTAAATTTTTGCAACAAGTTCATGAGTTCTTTTGATTAATATTGAGTCCATCGATTATACGCACTCTCACCTCTCCGTCTTTGCTAGCCTTTCTAATACCGCGCACTTTTTGCCGGTATCATACACCCACCATATACCTTCCTCAAAACAGCCACCATACCTACCTATTATGGCATTTCCATAGCCATTCCGAGATATATTGCCATGCAACCTTCCACCGTTCCGTTTATTATGACACGCTCCATCATTGTCATATTGCTTTTTGCATGAACATGTAGTTGACATTGTGTTTGTGGCAAGGCCACCTTCATAATTTTCATACATGTCGCTCTTGATTACACCGCCGGAGGCATTCATATAGTGTCATATTTTGTTCTAAGTATCGAGTTGTAATTGTTGAGTTGTAAGAAAAATAAAAGTGTGATGATCATCATTATTAGAGCATTGTCCCAGTGAGGAAAGGATGATGGAGACTATGATTCCCCCACGAGTCGGGATGAGACTCCGGACAAAAAAAAAAGAGTCCATAAAAAAAAGAGAAAAGGCCCAAATAAAAAATGAGAGAAAAAGAGAGAAGGGACAATGTTACTATCCTTTTACCACACTTGTGCTTCAAAGTAGCACCATGATCTTCATGATAGAGAGTCTCATATGTTGTCACTTTCATATACTAGTGGGAATTTTTCATTATAGAACTTGGCTTGTATATTCCAATGATGGGCTTCCTCAAAAGTGCCCTAGGTCTTCATGAGCAAGCAAGTTGGATGCACACCCACTTAGTTTCTTTTGTTGAGCTTTCATATACTTATAGCTCTAGTGCATCCGTTGCATGGCAATCCCTACTCACTCACATTGATATCCATTGATGGGCTTCTCCATAGCCCGTTGATACGCCTAGTTGATGTGAGACTATCTTATCCTTTTTTGTCTTCTCCACAACCACCATTCTATTCCACCTGTAGTGCTATGTCCATGGCTCACGCTCATGTATTGCGTAAAAGTTGAAAAAGTTTGAGATTACTAAAGTATGAAACAATTGCTTGGCTTGTCATTGCGGTTATGCATGATTAAATACTTTTTGTAATGAAGATAGAGCAACAGCCAGACTATATGATTTTGTAGGGATAACTTTCTTTAGCCATGCTATTTTGATAAGACATGATTGCTTTGATTTGTATACTTGAAGTATTATTACTTTTATGTCAATATGAACTTTTGTCTTGAATCTTTCGGATATGAATATTCATGCCACAATTAGGAATATTTACATTGAAATTATGCCAAAGTATCACTCCGCATCAAAAATTCTTTTTTATCATTTACCTACTCGAGGACGAGCAGGAATTAAGCTTGGGGATGCTTGATTCGTCTCCAATGTATCTATAATTTTTTATTGCTCCATGCTACTTTATCTACTGTTTTGGAATATATTGGGCTTTATTTTCCACTTTTATATTATTTTTTGGACTAACCTATTAACCAGAGGCCCAGCCCAGAATTGATGTTTTTTTGCCTATTACAGTGTTTCGAAGAAACAGAATATGAAACGGAGTCCAAACGGAATGAAACCTTCGGGAACATGATTTTCTCACCGAACGTGATCCAGGAGACTTGGACCCTACTCCAAGAAGTAACAGAGGCGGTCACGAGGATGGGGGGTGCCCCCCCCCCCAGGACGCGCCCCCTACCTTGTTGGCCCCTGTTGCTACACCGACGTACTCCTTCCTCCTATATATACCTACGTACCCCCGACAGATCAAATAAGGAGCCAAAAACCTAATTCCACCACCGCAACTTTCTGTATCCACGAGATCCCATCATGGGGCCTGTTCCGGAGCTCTGTCGGAGTGGGCATCTACCACGGAGGGCTTCTACATCAACACCATAGCCTCTCCGATGAAGTGTGAGTAGTTTACTTCAGACCTTCGGGTCCATAGCTAGTAGTTAGATGGCTTCTTCTCTCTTTTTGGATCTCAATACAATGTTCTCCCCCTCTCTTGTGGAGATCTATTCGATGTAATCTTCTTTTTCCGGTGTGTTTGTTGAGACCGATGAATTGTGGGTTTACGAAACAGCTTATCTATGAATAATATTTGAATCTTCTCTGAATTCTTTCATGTATGATTGAGTTATCTTTGCAACTCTCTTTGAATTATCCGTTTGGTTTGGCCAACTAGATTGGTAGTTCTTGCAATGGGAGAAGTGTTTAGCTTTGGGTTCGATCTTGCGGTGTCCTTACCCAGTGACAGAAAGGGTTGCAAGGCACGTATTGTATTGTTGCCATTGAGGATAACAAGATGATTTTTTTTCATATTGCATGAATTTATCCCTCTACATCATGTCATCTTGCTTAAGGCGTTACTCTGTTTTTAACTTAATACTTTAGATGCATGCTGGATAGCGGTCGATGAGTGCACTACTCCAAAAAGGGCTAAAGATGGAATGGCCACTAATGGCGCACCTGTCATGTGGTGCGCCATTACTATATTCTAATGGCGCACCATGACTCGCTGCGTCATTAGTAATATATTACTAATGGTGCACCTGGTGCCTGGTGCGCCATTAGTAGTTTTGAAAAAAAAACATAAAAAAAATTGTTACTAATGGCGCACCGTTGTATAGTGTGCCATTACTAGTTGACATAGTAATGGCGCACCACATCCGCCGTGCGCCATTACTAGTTGACATAGTAAGGGCGCACCACATCCGCCGTGCGCCATTAGTAGTTTTGAAAAAAAAGTAAAAAATAAAATAAAATAATATTTGTTACTAATGGCGCACCATGTATCGGTGCGCCATTACTAGTTTTAACTAGTAATGGCGCACTGTCCACTAGTGCGCCAGTACTAAGTTTTTTTCAAAAAAAAATTCGTACAAAATATCAATTTTTTTATTTTTTTTTCAAAACTAGTAGTGGCGCACCGTGGGTGTGGTGCGCCATTACTAACTTGCCCCAACACCGAATGCACCCCCGTGTGGATCGCCTTTTCAGTTTTTAAAAAATAAAAGAAAATGATGGAAATGTCAAAAAAATAAAAGAAAATAAGTTTCCCATGTGATATGTGGTCTAGTTGTTGGGAAAATTTACAAATATGAATTTCGACTTTATTTGCAAAATCTCTCTGGAAATTTGTAAAATGGGCATAATTTTTGCATATGAACACGGATGAAAGAGTTTTTTATATGAAAAATCATCTACTCGAAAAGTTACATCCAAATTTAATCGGGGGAACCCCGTTAAACATTTTCAAAATCCCCAAAAACCTAACAGAAAAAAGTTACGGGGCTTTCAAGATCCAGAGGCAAAAAAATTAAAAAAAATTCAAACTTACTAGTGGCGCACCGTGGATGTGGTGCGCCACTAGTAACAGAAAAAAAATTGGGTTTGAATTTTTTTTGATTTTTTTTTTCAAAAAATGATACGTAATATGACCAGGAAGTTTGAAATATTTTTCAAATTTCATCATAGTCATGAACATGAACAAAGTCCTAGACATCAACAAGGTATAATAGGATTGATATGCTAGATATATCAACAAGTGCCTGTGAAGTGAGCTGTTGTTGGGGTTGGATTTTGAAAAAAAAATTGAAAAAAAAATTTAAAAAAAATTCTGAAAAAAAATTTAAAAAATATTGTTACTAATGGCGCACTTCTATGTGGTGCGCCATTAGTATACCAGATACTAATGGCGCACCGTGGGCTATTCTAATGGCGCACTAGCGGTGCGCCATTAGTAAACCAGATACTAATGGCGCACCACAGGTGCGCCATTAGTAAAAAATACTAGTGGCGTGGTACTAATGGCACACCGGTAGTGCGCCATCAGTAGGCAAGACCGATGCGCCATTAGTAGGCCTTTTCCTAGTAGTAGATGCAGAATCGTTTCGATCTACTTGTCTCGGACGTGATGCCTATATATATGATCATACCTAGATATACTCATAATTATGCTCAATTCTGTCAATTGCTCAACAGTAATTTGTTCACCCACCGTAGAATATCTATGCTCTTGAGAGAAGCCACTAGTTAAACCTATGGCCCCCGGGTCTATTCTCATCATATCAATCTCCATCACTTTATTATTTGCTTTGTTTTTACTTTGCTTTTTACTTTTCACTTTGCATCTCTATATCAAAAATACCAAAAATATTATTTATCATCTCTACCAGATCTCACCTTCGTAAGTGACCGTGAAGGGATTGACAACACCTAATCGCGTTGGTTGTGAGTAGCTATCGTTTTGTGTAGGTACGAGGGACTTGTGCATGGTCTCCTACTGGATTGATACCTTGGTTCTCAAAAACTGAGGGAAATACTTACGCTACTTTGCTGCATCATCCTCTCCTCTTCGGGGAAATCCAACGCAGTGCTCAAGAGGTAGCAGTGTCTCCCTCCAACGCCTCCTCAAGCCGTCTGTCAAGCCATCTCCAGAATCAGACTCCATCTTCATGCCGCCTGACCCTGATGCAATCGAATCTGACTTGGGGAAGCCAGAAGGCGACTCGGGGACTTCGGCATGCGGCTCGGGGACTGATGTAGTCGCACCCGGCTTGGGGACTTCAGAACCCGGCCCAGGGACTGCAGCAGTCGGCCCGGGGACTACAATGACACAGCAGGTGGTGGCCGACTCCAACTCTTCACCACCCAACCCACCCGCCCTAGTCGTAGTAGCCGCGTTGGCAATAGAAGAAATCGTAGCTCCATCATGGGCCCAGCCCATCCTCAACTTTCTGGTAAACAGAGAGCTGCCTACTGACAAGATCTCGGAAACATAAGTTCAACACCGAGCCGGAGCATACACAATAGTGAATAGAGAGCTCGTTAGGCGTAGTGTCACTGGAGTCTTCCAGCGCTGCGTCGAGCCAGAGAAGGGCATTGCAATCCTCAAGGACATCCACCAAGGCGAGTGGGGCCACCACGCGGCCTCAAGATCACTCATCGCCAAATATTTCTGCCATGGGTTCTTCTGGCCGATTGCTTTGGAAGACGCCAAAGAATTGGTCAAACACTATAAGGGGAGCCAACTTTTCAGCTCCAAGCAACACCTGCCGGCTTCCGCACTCAAGACCATCCCCCTCACTTGGCCTTTTGCCGTTTGGGGGCAGGATATGGTGGGCCCATTCAAGACCGCACGCGGCGGCATGACACACATGCTTGTTGCCATAGAAAAGTTGACCAAGTGGATTGAAGCAAAGCCAATCAAGAAGTTGAATGGGCCGACTGCTGCGACATTCATCCCAGACATCACCGCCCGGTATGGCAAACCACACAGCATTATCACCGACAACGGCACGAATTTTGCCAAAGGGGCATTGGCACGTTTCTGCGCGACATAATGCAACCGACTGGACTTTGCGTCCGTTGCCCATCCGCAGTCAAACGGCCAAGTCGAGCGACTAAACGGCCTCATCCTGTCCGGCATCAAGCCCCAACTGGTCGAGCCACTGGAGCGCTCGGCCGACTGCTGGCTCAAGGAGCTGCCAGCCGTCCTCTGGAGTTTGTGTACCACCCCGAACAAGTCAACCTGCTTCACTCCTTTCTTCCTTGTATATGGTGCCGAGGCTGTCATCCCAACTGACATCGAGTTCGACTCACCTCGAGTTACCATGTACACGGAAGCGGGGGCAAAGGAAGCGCAAGAAGACGGTGTTGACCTGCTGGAAGAGGGCCAGCTGTTAGCACTCAGCCAGTCCGCCATCTACCAGTAGGGTTTGCACCGTTACCACAACAAGAAGGTCAAGCCAAGATCCTTCCAAGAGGGCGATCTTGTGCTCCGGCTGATCCAGTGAACAGCCGGCCAGCACAAGCTCTCGGCCCCTTCGGAAGGCCCCTTCGAAAGGCCCCTTCGTCATCTGAAAGGCCTTGGGCAAGGACTCCTACTTCCTGATCTTCGCATAGAAGCCCAAGGCGCGCAAAAGAGATGATTCCAGCAAGGAGTCAGAATGACCATGGAACGCCAATCTCCTTCGAAGATTTTACAGTTAAATGCAGTATGTACCATGCTATATTTTGTATTAAGTACAATACATTGGTCCCCCCGACGAGCACTCGGGGACTACCCTATTTTATCTATATGATGAGTATCATGCCTATGAATGTGTCACTACATTTGTTCTTTTGTCCGGCACCGGGTTCGACCAGTCGGCCCGGGAACTTGACGCCTTCAATTATGTTAAATACCACCTGCAGTCAAACAAGTAGTGTGCCGGCACCTAAGCCCTCTCTAGCCAAAAGTCATAGCTCGCAGAATCGACTGCCCAACTGGCGAGAGCTAAAGGCAGGAAAAGATGCCCACACGAAAAATGGCTAGGGACCAATGGGCTTACATAACTCAAGGCGGCTCCCCACCCTGCTAACCGGCTGTAAAGGAGATGACTGGCCAGTTTCCCACTCACTTTGCTACAATCTAAGAAAGCTAAAGTACTTGGCCCCCCACATGGCCAAGTACTTTCCCAGCCACAGACTGCAGAGCAGCTGTCCGCCTGGGAAGTCGGCGACCAAGGGAGAGCGGCAAGGGAAACAGCCGAAAAAGATGAAAAGCAAGCACAGTCGGTAGTCAAACACATGAAAGATTAAATTTACACAAAAGGCCTTCGAGGGCCGGCATTCAACTTAGTCTGAATATGCCCCAGTGGGTGGAACTGCGCGAATTTAACAAATATTGTTCAAAGACTAACGGACAAGAAGACAAAGATAAACATGGCGGCTCAGGCCAAGGGCGCACCGGGCGAGCTGGGCAGGTCTGTGGAGACGGCGGTGCTGGATGGAGGAGTGGTCGGCTGGCGAGTCTCGGCTTGGTCATCACCAGTGGCAGGCGGCGTGTTCGCACGTGCCTCGTTGCTGGAGGCACGGTCAAGCTGAGGCTGGTCAGCCGCTCCACCATCCGGCGTGGCGTCTTCACCGTCCTCTTCCTCCTCCTCTTAACCCTCGTCGCTAGAGTCGATCTCCTCCGATGAGTCTTCACCATCCGCCGGGTTCAGCCCAAACCACTCCTCCAGCAGAGCAATGCCGTCGTCGTTCAGCTCGGGGACGAAGACGCTGTTGTCGGTGTACTAAGCGATCGACAAAGCGCGCTAGATGATAGCCGGCCGCACCGCATCCAGCTCCTCATTGGCCAGCTGGGTCAAGTCAACCCCAGATACCACGCGCGGACAAACTCCAGCACTCGCGCCTGCCCGGGCTGTAGAAGCCTTCTAAGCCTCGAGGCGGCCGGCCGCCACCTCCAGCCAGTCGGTAGTCCTACTGGGGGTGCGGGGAATCAGTTCGCCTGGCCAGAGGGTGGAAAGCACCTGGGCACCAACGCACTGAAGGTGGCGGATCATACGGTGAGCCGGCTGGAGGCGGGCGTGGATGGCCAAGAGCTGCTCCTCGAGCGTCCGTCGAGCGTCTAGCGCAATCTCAACACCAGCTTGCCTCTGCACGTTGTGGTGGGCCTTGATTACTTGGTTGGCGGCAACAGAGTAGCCGGGGAAGTACTCTGCACGAAGAAGAAAAGAAAAAATGGGAAGTCAGAACTCGTACCAAGCAACAGGCGGCAAACCAAGGGACAAAGAGGAAGGCGGCTTACCGTCAACCATGTCTTCAATATGGCCGTAGCCATCAATCAGCGCCTACCTCGACTCGGCCCAGTTCGTCGCCTCGGTCTCGTACTCGGCTTGGAGGGCGGCCTCGCTGTCCTTCACTGCCTTCAGGGCCGCCTTGTGGCTCTCCTCCTGGTCGGCCAACTTCTTGGCCAGGCGGTCGCGCTCCTGAGCCACGGTGCTGCACTCGGCCTCCTTGACATGCAGTGTGGACTGGGCCTCACCCAGTTGCTCCCACAGGTCAGCATTGGCCTCTCTAAAGACGACAAAGAAGAAAAAACAATGAGAAAGAAGTCGCTAGAAAAGATCCGGCCTGACTGCTCCGCAGTCGGCCCGAATCTCGGGGACAACACCCAGTGGGTGCACTGACGCGCCCCCACGAGAGATAGAAGATGGAACACTTACTCCGGCTCTCAGACAAGTCGGCAGTCTTTTGAGTCAGCTCCCGAGCATGGGAGTTGAAGGTGGTCGTGCGGAGGTTATGATAGTCCTGCGAAAAGGACAGACAAACAAATAAAGACAAGTTAGCACCCGAGTCTACTAAGAAGTTCCAAGCCGCCTGCTCAGCAACTGACTCGGAACTCGGGGACTACACCCAGTGGGTGCGCTGACGCACCCCCACGGAAGAATTCAAGAACAAGAAACAAAAAGTGAGAAGCTTACCTTGATGGCTGACCGCGTCGCCAGGAACTCCTGGTTGTAGTTCTTCAGGGCGGCGGCCTGAGACTGAAGCCGGGTCCGGACGTCTTGCGCCGCCGCATTCAGCACTGCTGTCCCGCCACCCGGCGTCCACCCCGGCGAGCTTGAGCCTGCGGCCTTCTGCGGTTCGGCGCTGAGGCCGCCTTCCCTGCACGCTGGCGTGCCGGAGATCGGACCACGAGGTCCGCCCTCGCGGCCGGCTCGCCTCCAGCCAGTGGCACAGGCGGCGCACTGGGTTGTCCGCCTTGGTCCGCCGCAGTCGGCGCCGCGACGACATCGCCCTCCTCCCTCTCCATCACCGGCTGGTCACCGTCGGCTCCTTCTGGCGGCACCACCGGGATCTCAGGCGCCATGGAGCGGAGGGGGATGACAAGCTGTGGAGGCTGGTTGCACAAGGCTTCCTCCGCCTGCACCGTGGCCGCAACATCTGCATGGGCCTTGGCCGCCGCATCGGCCTGCACCCTCGCCTTCTCCTCCGCCGCCTCTTGTGCTGCCTTGGCGGCAGCCACCCTCGGCTGCTCTGCCTCCCTCTCCTCACGCGCCTCCTACGCGTTCCGCTCCGTCGCTGCCTGAAGCTGGACGCGAGGGTCCACACGGTGGGCGCTGGTGGAGACTCCCGCCGCTCCAACCACTGAGGCGGTGACAGACCACTCGAGAGAGAGAGGAGCTCTGTGTTATATAAGACAAATAAAAATCAGAAGAACATCGGCAAGAAGGAAGAAAGAATACATGGGGGAGTCGGAACTAATGCGTAAACCATCAGCGTCTCCTTCACCACCTTGCAGAAGCGGGTGGCCTTTGCGGCTGCCTCATCCCGCTTGGTCGCTGCACGGACCCTTGGGCTTCTTCGGTCGACTGCCGAACAGGATCGGCGCGGCCCGGCGCTTCCGTGCGCTACCTCGGGCAGCCGACGCGGCAGACGAGCTCGCACCCTGTTGGTCGGACGCCGGCTGGCGGCGCGGGACGACTTCCCCCTCGTCATCGTCTGGCCAGTCCTCGAAGCCGGCTCCGAGCCCTAAGCCGCCTCCTCCCACAACATCGTCATCCAAGGCGTCCGCCCCAAGTCGGGGTCGTCCACATCGCTCTCCGCCCGGTCGGGGAGAAATTGACGCTCCAGGCCGCGGCACCTGCTGCCGGCTGGAGGAGGAGGCTCTGTTCCATAAACCGATTGGTCTAGCCAGCCAAGGAGAACTCGGCAACAAAATAAAAGAGAAGAAAAGGAAACTTACAATAGGCGGAGGATCGGCGTGTGAATACGTCTCCTTGCCGAACCACCACTCCTCCGTGAGCTTGCAGTTCGCAAGTTAGTTCACCATGTGAGCTACCTCCGCATGAGGCATCTCCTTAGTGCACAACCGGCTTGGGTCTCGGTGCCCGCTCATCTGGCATATCATGTGAGGGAGGCCTTGGAGCGGGAGCACCCGCCGCACCCCGAAGGCGGTCAGCAAGTCGGGGCCCGTCAAGCCCTCCTACTTGATCAACACCCGTAGTCGTGCGATGGCGGCGGCTCCAGAGGGTGACAGCGACCTGGCCTGATAGGACAAGTTGGGCCGCTTCCCAGTCGGTGGGCCGACTACGTAAGCTGGCAGATTGACCCAGTCGCCCTCTGCGAAGATGCTCTTCACGTATAAGTACGACTGCTGCCACATCTTCACCGACTAGATCAGCGTGATGGGAGGAAAAGGATTGTCGGTCGCCGACCTCCGCACCGCGACGAAGGCGCCGCATTGAGCCGGCATGCTCTTAACGACGGTGCCGAGCTTGGAGTAGAAGAACTCCCCCCAAAGCTCGATGGTGGGGAGGACGCCGAGGAAGCCTTCGCACAAGGTGACGAAGGCGAACAGCAGCACAACCGTTTTCGGAGTAAGGTGGTGCAGCTGGAGGTTGTAGAATTCGAGGAAGGCCCGGAAGAAGCTGCTTCCTGGCAGGCCGAGGCCGCGCAGGCAATGCGAGCGGAAGGTGACCCGCTCGCCCTCCTCCGGCACTGGCGAGATCTCCTGCTCCGGCGCGAGGCGGACCCTCACGTAGTCCTCGCCGGGAAGCCACCACGTCTTGCGGAGGAAATCAATGTGATCTTCTTGGACGTTGGAGCCGTCCCAGGCTCCGGCGCGCGCCATGAAGGCGAGAGGTTGACAGAGAAAGTGCGATAACGGCGAAAGCGCGACCCCGCGGCGGCGAGCTACGGCGCAGCAAGGTGGCCGCCGCAGCAGCGAACAGCAGCGGTGACAGAGAGGAGGAAGAAGAAGAGGATGGCGGAGTGGGAGGCGAGCGCGCGTGCGTCTGCCGCTCCCCCTCCTCCCCCTACTTATAGGCGCGGAGCAACGAAGCCGAGGGGGCGAGACATGGGGAACGTGGGATTAACTGCGCCCACTCCCCCACGGCCCGCACGATTATTGCGCCTTGATGGCGTGCGGTAACCACCGATGGAACGCAAACTGTCCGCGTCGGCCACAGAAGATCCGCGTGGGCCGAGGCATGGTAATGGCGGCCCCCAGCCTGCAGCAACGTCCATCACGCACGTGGGCTAGCAGGCTGGTCCAGCCGAAGGGTGCCATGTGGTGTGCGGACGGCGGGCGGCCAGCTCGGTGCTCGGCACGCGCGCCAGCTGGTTCTCGTCTGCGATCTCCAAATCTTTCCAGACGGCGCGACTGATCGAGGCCAGCTCCTAGATGTCGGCTCTTCAAGATAGGAAGCTGCTCGGGCTTCTCGTCCACCTTTCAGCTACGAAGCCCAACCAGCTTCAGGGACTTCTGTCGGAGTAAATGACAACGGGTAGCCTAACCGGCCCCCATGGCTCTTCAAAAAATACCGGGCCGACTGAGCCCTCAAACATCCAAGATGCAGGGCCGCCTTCTCCTGACCGACTATCCCACCGGCCGGCTGCTGGAAGGTGGCAAAGCTCTAAGGGTTCTCTTGAAGAGGGCCGACTCCTAGCAGCCGGCCACCAGAGGGCCGGCTCCTAGCAGGCGGCCTGACCCATACCCTCAAAGTTTGCACCCATAAAACGGCGATAAGATGGGGTGTGGCTATAGTGAAGCCTGCCACCCCCGAATCCTGGAGAAAGCGTAGCCACAGTGCGCCGTACGGGGCGGCCACTCCCTGTCCGGCGCGGCACTGTTGCCATGTTGACCATGACATCACCCACGACAGGCTCTCAGTGCGGCCCGCAGGCGGCGGTCCCCTCCTGCCAGAGAGATACCAGAAGGTGGACGAGCTCGACCAGTCGGCATGGGGGGAGGCCGGCACCCAGCAGCCGGCCTACCCCCACCTTGGAAGTTTGTGCACCATTTAACGGATAAGATGGGGTAAGGCTACGGTGAACGTCCGCCAGGCAGCTGCACTGTAGCCATGCTTACCCCAAGAAAGCCATCTGAGGGAGTTCCGGACTAGGGGGTGTCCGGATAGCCGAACTATCATCATCGGCCGGACTCCAAGACTATGAAGATACAAGATTGAAGACTTCGTCCCGTGTCCGGATGGGACTTTCCTTGGCGTGGAAGGCAAGCTTGGTGATACGGATATGTAGATCTCCTACCATTGTAACCGACTGTGGTAACCCTAGCCCTCTCCGGTGTCTATATAAACCGGATGGCTTTAGTCCATAGGATGAACAACAATCATACCATAGGCTAGCTTCTAGGGTTTAGCCTCTTTGATCTCGTGGTAGATCCACTCTTGTAACACACATCATCAATATTAATCAAGCAGGACGTAGGGTTTTAACTCCATCAAGAGGGCCCAAACCTGGGTAAAACATCGTGTCTGTTGTCTCCTGTTACCATCCGCCTAGACGCACAGTTCGGGACCCCCTACCCGAGATCCGCCGGTTTTGACACCGACATTGGTGCTTTCATTGAGAGTTCCTCTGTGTCGTCACCGATAGGCTCGATGGCTTCTTCGACCATCATCAACGACGCACTCTAGGGTGAGACTTTTCTCCCCGGACAGATCTTCGTATTCGGGCGTTTCAGATCGGGGCCAATTTGCTTGGCCATCTGGAGCAGATCGAAAGCTACGCCCCTGGCCGTCAGGTCAGATTTGGAAGTTTGAACTTCACGGCTGACATCTCCGGGGACTTGATCCTCAATGGAGTCGAGCCATACCGGCGTGCCGCAGACCTTGTCACCGCGAAAGCATGATTTAGCTCTGCCGCAAGACAAGACTGGAGGTCCACAGATTTCGAACCCGCTCCGATCTTCAATTCGAGCCGGGCTGCAGATCGGGACGGATGGCTAGGCACCGCCTCGGGGCTGCAACCTCTACGGCGATAGAGCCGAACACTAATCTTGTCCCTCATAAAGCTTCGTGGACTCCGAGGTGCCGGACTCCTTGCGGACTTGAACCTCCCGCGCCCTCCGATCGAATCCGATTGGGCGCCCGGTCATGGAGTTCACCGCGCGGACATCTTTCAACTCTCACCTTTTGGCAACATCTTGAGCTCGCTAAAGTACCTCTCGTTATCGAGAGCCTGGCCGGACTGCGGTCGACGGTTGGGATGCAGACGATTTAAGAAATTCAAAGCCCACCCACCACCCACTTGGTAGTCATTGTCGACGATCTAACCGACATGCTAGACTACGACTCAAGACATCGACGGTATGGACGACGATGCCGGAGACGTAACAAGAACCGGCGTCTGAGTGGCAATCGGAAAGCCACCTCATCATATGACATATACATGGTGGATATCCCAAAGGATGGGAATGGCGAAGGAACAGAGGAGGATGACCCTCCAAGAAACAGCCCAAGCGCCGGCGTCAAGGCCGCTCTAAATCCCGCCACAAAGAAGAATGAAGATTCCGCACCGAGATAACAATACACCGGACAGTGCCGAAGATAATCCACTCCAGCAAGATCCAGCGCATGAGGATGGAGACGCCAGCCCTCACGAGAGAGCTGCAGAAGAAGAGGTAGAGGATTATATGCCTCCCTCCGGAGGCGAAGCAAGCCTCGACGACGATGAATTCGTCGTGCCTGAGGATGCCGTCGAACAAGAGCGTTTTAGACGCAGGCTTATGGCCACGGCGAACAGCCTCAAGAAAAAGCAGCAACAGCTTAGAGCTGATCAGGATCCGCTAGCCGGCGGATGGATGAAGTCCTCGCGTCAAGAGCATGAGCTCGAACGCCTCCAAAAGCTACCCTAAACGCAAGCTGCTCCCCCGATTAGAGGACGAGGCTTATGAACCCGCATCACCAGGAGACAATACAGCTGACCGACCACCCCGTGGTCGCGACAGAGAGGCCTCTAGGCCCTTCACTAGAACCGTACCCCGACATCGCTCAAAAAGCACACGGCCACAGGGGAACGCTCCGGACATGCGAGATATATTGGAGGAGAAGGAAGACAATCAAGATCGATCTATGGATCGCGTGGGCGCCCCACGGCACGTGATTTACAACCGTCATACCGGACAAAGTAAGTCCGGCTGGGCTGAACAAAACAGACAAAGCTCTTTTGAGCTCCGTCATGATATCGGGCAGTACAGAGGCGCCGCACACCCACTATGCTTCACACATGAAGTAATGGATCATCAAATCCCCGAAGGGTTTAAACCCATCAATATTGAATCCTATGATGGCACAACAGACCCCGCGGTTTGGATCGAAGACTATCTCCTTCACATCCACATGGCCCGCAGTGACGATGTTCACGCCATCAAATACCTCCCCCTCAAGCTTAAAGGACCAGCCCGGCATTGGCTCAACAGCTTGCCAGCAGAGTCGATTGGGAGCTGGGAGGACCTGGAAGCCGCATTCCTCGATAACTTCCAGGCCACTTATGTGCGACCACCAGAAGCTGATGACCTAAGCCACATAATTCAGTAGCCAGACGAATCGGCCAGACAATTCTGGACACGGTTCTTAACCAAGAAAAACCAAATCATCATTTGTCCGGGATGCGGAGGCCCTCGCGGCCTTCAAGCATAACATCCGCGACGAGTGGCTTGCCCGGCACCTAGGACAGGAAAAGCCAAAATCCATGGCAGCCCTCACATCACTCATGACCCGCTTCTGCGCGGGTGAGGACAGCTGGCTAGCACGCAGCAACAACCTAAGCAAAAATTCTGGCAGTCCGGACTTCAAGGACCGAAATGGCAGGCCGCGTCGTAACAAAAACAAACGCCGCATTAACGGCGACAATATTGAGGATACGGCAACCAATGCCGGATTCAGAGGCTCTAAACCAGTCAGCGGAAAAAGCCATTCAAAAGAACTACTCCAGGTCCGTCCAATTTGGACCGAATACTCGACCGCTTGTGCCAGATACACGGCACCCCCGAAAAGCCAGCTAACCACACCAACAGGGACTGTTGGGTATTCAAGAAGGCAGGCAAGTTAATTGCCGAAAACAATGACAAGGGGCTGCATAGCGATGACGAGGACGATACCCAACCACCGAACAATAGAGGACAGAAGGGTTTCCCCTCACAGGTGTGGACGGTGAACATGATATACGCAACGCACATACCCAAAAGGGAGCGGAAGCGTGCACTCAGGGATGTCTACGCGATGGAGCCAGTTGCCCCGAAGTTCAATCCATGGTCCTCCTGCCCAATCACTTTTGACCGAAGGGACCACCCCACCAGCATCCGCCACGGCAGATTCGCCGCACTGGTCTTAGACCCAATCGTCTATGGGTTTCACCTAACCAGAGTCCTAATGGACGGCGGCAGCAGCCTGAACCTGCTTTACCAGGATACAGTGCGCAAATTGGGCATAGACCCCTCAAGGATTAAACCTACCAAAACGACCTTTAAAGGCGTCATACCAGGTGTAAAAGCCAACTGTACAGGCTCAATTACACTGGAAGTGGTGTTCGGATCCCCGGATAACTTCCGAACCGAGGAGTTAATCTTCGACATAGTCCCGTTCCGCAGCGGCTATCATGCCTTGCTCGGACGTACCGCGTTTGCAAAGTTCAACGCGGTGCCGCACTACGCATACCTCAAGCTCAAGATGCCAGGCCCTCGAGGAGTCATCACGGTCAACTGGAAACACTGAACGTTCTCTCCGCACGGAGGAACATACAGCGGCTCTCGCGGCAGAAGTGCAATGCAGCCTCTTAAGGCAATTCTCGAGTCCGGCCGTTAAGCGGCCGGACACAGCTAAGCGCGCCCGGAGTAACTTACTACAAGACCACTGGCACGCCCGAGCACGCAGCGTGCGGGCGGCCCCAACCCAAGTCCTGCGAAACGTCAAAGCAGGTCCTTCGCGTACACCATTACGCTCTAAAGATACCATGGGCATGGGGAGAGGGGCACGACCACGATAAACCCAGACTGCGGCTCAACCACACAAGGGGCCTCAAGTGTGTCGTTGCTTTTTCTTTTCTTTTTACCTTTTACTTTTTATCCACAGGACTCCGTTTGTCAGAGGCCCTGTCCGGCAGCAGACCTGCCGAACACACGATGCAACAGCCAGGGAAAGATAAAGGCTACAACGAATATACAGATGGTCTCCATTACGAGCATTTTTATACACCAATCTGCAGCCTACCCCTGGAGGGGGACATGTTTAACAGTCCCATACCTTGCTTATCGCACTATTTGTATAGTTCTGCATTCGTAGCAACACTTATTGAATAAAACAATGCATCACCTTTTTGCTTATAATTGCATTTCTTTTTCATACATATGTTCATTCACGGCATGTTGCATCCGTACACTTTGGTACGGCTAATATACACCAGGGGCTTATGTTTCCCGCATTATGGTATGATGAGTCCGAACACTTTCACAAGTGCAGCACCCCGAACTTATAGCACTATATGCATCGGCTCGAATCATGTCTTGGGTCAATAGTTGGATTTGCCCGACTCCCATGTTTTGGTACCTTACGCCCGTTATATCGGCTAAGGTAGCACCGGGAGAACCATCATGCGATTCCGCCTCAGCTTGAGCTGGGTTAACGCCTCGATGGAGAAAGCTAAAACTGACCGTCATGATGAGGCGAGAGCGATCGCTGTTCGAGAGGTTTTTATGAGTCCTTAAAGACTTATGCCGCTTAGAGAGAGGAGTCGGATACTGTCCGCCAAGGCGTGGATAGCGCCCCAAATTGACCTTCAAGACTAGGGGCTTCACGAAATTTAAAATTATAGAATTCTATGGCTAAGTGAGAGTGTTCAAGCATTATAACTCCGGTTGCCTTGTTCGCTGTGTTGAGCGCCTCCCTAGATGCACCCAAAAATGGGAACAAGAGCGCTCAAGTTTATCCCGAACACCCCAGCACTCGTGGCATGGGGGCTGAATCCGACGACTTGCCATCTCTCAGATTTGATACACAGCCGCACAGAAGGTAATATTTTAAATTAACAAGCATTGCTTAGCGCATATGAACTAAGTTTTCAGCGCACAAATATTACATCTTTGGAGCACTCACCCGCAATAGTGCGGGCGCCCTTCAGCACACTCTAATAATACATCTCGGGCGCGCGATGCTCCTTGCTATCTGGTGGCGGGTCCGTCACGAGCTTCTGGGCATCCATCTTGCCCTAGTGCACCTTTGCGCGGGCAAGGGCCCGACGGGCACCCTCAATACAAGCGGAATGCTTGATGACTTCTACCCACGGGCACGCATCCATCACCGGCCAAGACCAGTCAAGTAGCTCCTGTGCATGGCCTCCTTAGGCCATAGCCGAACTATGAGGCCCTTCATGGCCTGTTCGGCCGCCTTGTGGAGCTCGACCAGCTGCTTCAGCTGGTCGCTAAGGGGTGCCGGATGTCCGGCCTCAGCATACTGAGACCAGAAGACCTTCTCCGTCGAACTCCCCTCCTCGGCCCGGTAGAATGCGGCAGCATCGGACACGCTGCGAGGAAGATCTGCGAACGCTCCTGGAGAGCTCCGAATTCGGGTAAGCAACAGATAATTAACACTCACATGCTTACTTTGCATGAAAAATGCCTTACCCGATGCTATTTTGTTCACCGCCTCAACCTCCTGGAGGGCCTTGTAGGCTTCGGCCCTAGCGGCTTTGGCACTCTCAACAGCTGTTGCAAGCTCAGACTCTCGAGTCTTTGAGTCACGCTCCAAGCTCTCATGTTTTTCACGACATCCTGGAGCTCTTGCTGTACCTCCGCCACCCGCGCCTCCTGCTTCTCTCGCTCGGTGCGCTCCGCGGCCGCATTACGTTCGGTCGCGGCCACCGCCTCCTTCAGGGTGGCCACCTCGTTAGTGGCCCCTACAATACCCATGTTATCCTTGTCATTTTTCTTGCAACCAAATCCTTTTCTGGAAGGTACAATTTTCATAAGGTATTACTCACCTTCTTTTTCTTTGAGCTGCTTCTTGGCATGGCCGAGCTCGTTCTCGGACCGCTCGAGGTTTTCCTTCAAAGTATTGACCTCCGCAGTCGGCGGCGGAGGTCACAAAGACAGCCTGCAATCCCATATTGACATATTTTTTATGACTCCTGCGTTTATCTTTCTAAAGATCCTCAATCCGGCTTTTCTCTCCGAATACCGAACCGCGCATCAGGGGCTACTGTCTATGCGGTACCATTTTACATATATTGAAATTCTTACCTCATAGCCTGTTAGAAGCCTGATGCAGGCTTCGGTCAGCCTGCTCTTGGCGAGCTGAACCTTCTGAATCACCGCACTCATAACAGTGCGGTGTTCCTCTTTGATGGAGGCGTCGTTGAGCGCCTCCATCAAATTATCCGGCACCTCCGGTTGGACGGAGGCAGCCGGTGTTGAGGTCTTGCCCTTTTACGAAGGGGTCACCCGCCGGACTCCGGAGCCACTGTGGCCTCCGGGGCTGAGTCCGGTGCAAAGTCCGGGAGGGTGTCCTGTGACACCTCCGGGGCCTCCTCCTCCTGGTGGGTCCCTTCCTGGGATCCCACCTCGGCGTCGTCCGCGGCACGGGGGGTGGAGGCAGTCGGAAGGGAATCCATATCCGACGCACCCAAGGACCTGCTCGACGAAGTGGGAAGATCATCGTTGGGCGGACTGCAGGGTTGTATGCGGCATTAGAAAGACATTATGTGGCGAACAGAAAAAACCTTGAAGTTATGCGGGAGTCCCGATACTTACGATCTCGCCAGGGGCTTGGCCCTTGGAGGCCAGTCCTCGTCGTCGTCACTCGCGTTGGCGGAGCAGTCCGGGGGAAGAGTTTTTACCTTCTTGGACCCTTCGGCCTCCCTTGTTGGGGAGGCCTTCCTTTTCTTCCCTCCTTCACCGGGGAGAGGCTTTCTTCTCCTCCTCGCCTTGGTGGGAGGAGTCGGCCTCGGATTCATCATCCGATAGCACCTAAAACGAGAACTCTTCCGAGTCCCGTGGCCGTCTTCTTGGCCTTCTTTTCCGGCACCACGTGGTGCCGGAGCCTGCAGCCCCGTTAGGCGGGCGTCCGCTGGGTCCTCTGGCAATGGGGCCGGACAGATAGTCCGTTCGGCCTTCGCCAGCCATTCCTGTCAAAGGTAAAGGGAGTTTAGATCCTGCATAGAGCCAAAGAATGGAAAACAAGTGGTGAAATCACTTACCTCGTCAGCTGGACGCTGCGAGCGGAATCCGCGATCTCCGGTAGCGGATGCGGGAGCTTTGGCGCCCTTGAACAACACCTTCCAGACATCTTCATACGTAGTGTCGAAGAGCCCGCTCAGGGTCTGGTGCTGCGCCGGATCAAACTCCCACATGTTGAAGCCCCGTCGCCGGCATCGGGAGAATCCGGCGGATGAGCATGACACGGACTACGTTGACAAGCTTGAGCTTCTTGTCCACCAGCTTACGGATACGGGCTTGGAGTCCGTCAGCTCCTCCGAATCCCCAAATCCGCCACTCTCTTTCCAGGAGGTGAGACGTGTAGGGATGCCAGATCTGAATTCGGGGGCCGCTGCCCAATCAGGGTCACGCGGCTCGGTGATGTAGAACCACTCCGATTGCCACCCCTTGATGGTTTCCACGAAAGTGCCCTCCAGCCACGTAACGTGGTACATCCTGCCCACCATGGCGCCTCCGCACTCCACTTGGCTGCCCTTCACAACCTTCGGCTTGACAGTGAAGGTCTTGAGCCACAAGCCGAAGTGGGGCTGGATGCAGAGGAAGGCCTCGTACACGACGATAAACGCCGCGATGTTGAGGATGAAATTCGGGGCCAGATCATGGAAATCTAGGCCGTAGTAGAACATGAGCCCCGGGACAAAGGGATGAAGCGGGAAGCCCAGTCCGCGGAGGAAATGGGGAAGAAATACTACCCTCTCATGGGGCATGGGGTTGGGGACGAGCTCTCCCTCGTCGGGGAGCCGATGCGCGATGTTGCTGGACAAATATCCGGCGTCGCGCAGCTTCTGGATCTGCCCCTCCGTGACGGAGGAGGCCACCCACTTGCCTCCCGCTCCGGACATAGTTGGAGAAGGTTGAGGTGACAAGTGCGGACTTGGGCGCTGGAGCTCGAGTTCGCGGAGATGGATAAGCCAAGGAGGAAGAAGGCGCAGGTAAAAGGGTTGGATCTTTTATCCTTATATGGGCGGACAAAACATGTGTCCCCATCGGCTGGTAAAACCCGCTTATCTCCCAAACGTCACAATCAATGGCGCGGTTGGGTTACCCACGTCCGTATTGATGGGAATCCGGAATAAGGGGAACACGATCTCGCTCGACAAGGCGTGCCAAGGAAACCGCCTCGCTAAACGCACGGAGGTGGAACAATAAAAGCAGTAAAGGCTTGGTAATGGCATGACGTCACGCCACTAAATACGTCAGCAGATTGAACTTGTGTAATATTATTCTCTCTACGGTGGTACATGGAATTTATCTTTGCAGATACGGACACTATCCTGGTGTTCACAATCTTCTATAAATTATTCGGAGGAAGAACCCGCCTTGCAATGCCGAAGACAACATGCGCGCCGGACTCATCGTCATTGGAGCCTGGTTCAGGGGCTACTGAGGGAGTTCCGGACTAGGGGGTGTCCGGATAGCCGAACTATCATCATCGGCCGGACTCCAAGACTATGAAGATACAAGATTGAAGACTTCGTCCCGTGTCCGGATGGGACTTTCCTTGGCGTGGAAGGCAAGCTTGGCGATATGGATATGTAGATCTCCTACCATTGTGACCTACTCTGTGTAACCCTAGCCCTCTCCGGTGTCTATATAAACCGGATGGCTTTAGTCCATAGGATGAACAACAATCATACCATAGGCTAGCTTCTAGGGTTTAGCCTCTTTGATCTCGTGGTAGATCCACTCTTGTAACACACATCATCAATATTAATCAAGCAGGACATAGGGTTTTACCTCTATCAAGAGGGCCCGAACCTGGGTAAAACATCGTGTCCCTTGTCTCCTGTTACCATCCGCCTAGACGCACAGTTCGGGACCCCCTACCCGAGATCCGCCGGTTTTGACACCGACACCATCGTCACCAAGAGTAAGGATACAGTAACCAGCTACCGACAGGAGGCCCAGGCGGTGGGCCCAGCCTGTCGGCCAAGAGGCCGGCAGCCGGCGGGACCCACCAGTCGGTGGGCCCGAGCGGCCGGCGCAGAACCCTGCGACTAGAGACACTGACGGCCTCGACCCACATCCAGCCGGATTACCATTGTACCCCTGGGGGGTAGGCCTATATAAACCCCCCAGGGCACCCATGCAAAGGGTTGATCTCATTGAGTTTTATACACCACATAGAGAGAAGAGGAGAGCTAGCCTTGCCCTTCTTCTTCCTCTAGCTAAACAGCTCAAGGAGCCTCTTGTAGCTACTTGTTGATCTAGTGATCATGCGGAGACCCCGCAGAGCAGGACTAGGGGTGTTATCTCCTAGGAGAGCCCCAAACCTGGGTAAGATTCGCCGGCGTGCATGTCTTCGCCTTATCCCGTTTCCAGGCACCGGCGATGTCTTACTGGCTCCCACAATGATAAGCCACCCGTTGGCATATGTCGCACCTACCACCCAACATAGGCAGACATCGCTGGAGAGGTTTATCGATCGGTGTGTGTGGGCAACGAGTTGTGGAGACTCTGAGAGAATGACCTAAAGAAAAAAAAGAATATGCGTGATGGATAGAATGCTGAGGGAGGGGGACGGCGAGGAGGGCGTGTGCATGCATGAGATAAAGTTAGTGGTAGCTACAAAGGTTAGAGGATTGTGTGGGTGTAAGAGACTAACAAAGATCATAATTTGATATGAAAGTGGATTCATATATTTGAATAGGAGATCATAGTTTTTTAAACATATGCATGCGTGAATATAGCGGTGATACGCGTGATGTGGTTTTGCACATGTTATACCATAATGTGATAATGCATCGCGTTCGCAACTCACAGCTAAATGTCAAACAATCTAAACCATACTATACATCAAACAATCTCACATTTTATTTGAATTTGTGATATTGTGTGGCGTTTGCAGCTTACAACTAAATATCAAACAATCTAAAAAATACTATATATCGAACATTCTCACATTTTATTTGAATTTGTGGTAATGTGTGGTGTTTGCAACTCACATCTAAATACTTGTATGCATAGGGGCGGGGCACCATACATAATGTGATAAACATATTATACATATGAGACATGGTTTAGATTATGAAGATCTAGCTAGAGCTAGAAATGTAATGTGATTTGAAATCAACATAAAGTGGATTCAAAAAATCGAGATCGGGTTCATATATTACACATAGTTCATATGTAACTCGATACTAATCATGTGGTGTGCTGTGAAGATAATACACAAACTATGGTTTAACTTGACAATAATGATGATTGTAGATCTTATTAAAATAGAGAAACGAATTCAAATGCTTTGACTTCACAACAATCATTACTATAGATCTTATTCAAATAGGGAAATGAATTCAAATTTAGTTCAAATTGAAGCGGCAATATATATGTTTGGAATGCACTAAAACGTTCATTTGAGTAGTAGGTTGCATGCATTATACACGTAGAGAAATATTTTAATTGAACATAACATGAATTCAAAGTTTTGAATGACATTTGTAGTGCGAATTGATTTGGTATAGCACACGTTAGGCTTGTCCGGAAGTTTCAACCCGCGACTTGTTAGCCCGAAATATTTAAGATATAGCTTTGTCTTGTTGTGCTCCGACAACACCCTCCATCTCAATCCGCGCCTTGCTATTCCAAAATTACAACGCGCGCGAAAACTCCCACCTCCTGTGAAATCCCGACACACAAAATGCTCATGATACCCCTGAACCGAAAGAACCGCCTCAAATCGATGGGGGTACTTTCATAACTTACCCCACATTTCGGACAAGCGCGTCCCTAAGCCATGGTTCCTCACTCCCATCCCATCCGCCCACCCATTCGTACACCGAGGCCGGGAAAACCCGCGAAGCCCGACACCCTCCTCCATCTGCCACCCAGCCGGAGCCTCTTCCCCGACGACGTCGTCCACAACAACCCCTCGACGTCCCTCATCCACCGTACCGGATGAGGATTCGTCGTCGATCTAGTCGTCCCGCCGGTTCAGCCACCCCGTCCTCCACCTCCAAGGAGCTGCCCTGACGTTCCCCTCGTCTTTCGTGCCACCTCCATTCCCACACCGTTGTCTTCACCTGCACCATCCAAAGAGCATCATCATCACCGTTTCCTCAGATGAAGCTACGGCCTAATCGGCGCCACCAAAGAGGTTGTACACTAATTGCCGCATTTTCTTCTTGATTCAATCTCATGGTGCTGCCGGCGCTTGGTCCCGAGCCGACACGGCGCGGCTCCATCCACGGCGGCGTCACCGGCCACTTCCTCCACGGTGTCGCTCCATCAGCGGCGACGTCCACATCAGTAGGAGTTGCTGCTGCTTTAGCTCTCGCTCGTGCTGCTGCTCTGCTCTTGCTCTCGGTCCCCTGCCTGGTCTGCTCTTGCTATTGCTCTTGCTCGCGCTGCTGCTCTAGCTCTTGCTCTTGCTTGCGATGCTACTCCGATTTAGCTACACTTCAATCGACTGAATCGACTTTTTGGTCAGTCGATTTTCAGGGGGTGGGGGGCTCGCCGGAGTTAAGGAAGAACCCGCCGCAGCGGGGAGGGGGGCTCACCGGAGAAGTACCCCACTATCTATCTTAGCACTACAAAAAAAGACACATCCGTGACTTTTTGGGCCGAACAAAAAAAATTATGTCATACTTATGACACTTCTATGGCGATAATTGTGACAAAACCCGGTATCATCATAGATATGGTGGGCCCCTAATTCTATGACAAAAAATCATGACAGAAAATGGGCTTTTCGTCTTGGGCGGGCCGGAGACGCAGCTGCATGACATTCTTTGGGCCGTCCATGACGGACAAAACCGTGGTAGAAACGAGGCGAGGAAAATTTTGGCAAGTTCCCGGTTACGGTGGGTGGTCGGGGGCCGAATGATGCGCGTTTCTCTCGTACACGGATGCGCATGTGTGCGAGGCGTTGGCTCTAAATGAACCCGAGCAACGCGTTGGGCTCTAACTGAACCCGAGCGATTGCACTGCAGGCTACGCATTACTGAACTTGAGCGATCGATCGATGGCTGTTAACTGAATCCAATCGAGCGATTCCTTCGCTACTGCTGCTAACTGAAGCCGATCGATGCTGTCTCTGGATGAACAGTGAGTGTTGCGGGGGGGGGGGGGGTGGATGAACAGTGAGCGGTGGGGGTGGATGAACAGGACCCCATGGCGTTGCCTCTAGATGAACAGGACGCCCATCTATCGAGCCGGTTGGGGCTGCATCAACAGGACCCCATGGAGGGTTGGATGAACAGGACGACCCCCTGGAGGGCTGGATGAATAGTAGATGGTGGAGGGGTGGATGAACAATAGCCCGTGGAGGGGTGGTTGAACAGGAGCCCGTGGAGAGGGGTGGTTGAACAGTAGCCGATAGAGTAGCGCGCGGTGGAGGTTGGATGATCAGGAGCCCGTGGATGAACAGTCACAGGTGGAGGCTGGAGGAGGTCGACGGTGGATGAACAGTAGCCCGTGGAGGCTGGAGGAGGTCGACGGTGGAGATGAACAGTATCCCGTGGAGTCCCGTTTTGCGGTACGCCACACCCCTCCCGATGAACAGGACCCCCATTTCGACCATAGCGCTCCAACACAAGTCCGTTTCCTCCGTTTTGCGCTACGCCACACCCCTCCTGATCAACAGGACCCCGTTTCGACCGTAGGAGGTCCAACACAAGTCTGTTTCCTCCGTTTTGTGGTACGCCAGACCCTTCCTGATCAACAGGATCCCGTTTCGAACTTGACCAATCGAACACAAGGCTGTTTCCTCCGTTCTGCGGTATGCCAGGACTCATTTCCATCGCATGTTCCATCCAAGCCCGTTGGCTCCCACACGTTCCATTGCCTCCCGATGAACACGACGCATTCCATTGCCTCCCCATGAACATGACGCATTCCGTTGCCTCCCCAGGAACACGACGACGATGCAGTTTCTCTGTTCTGACCCAGCCATGTACACGAGCCTTGGTCGTACGTATGCACGAGTAGGTGTTCGAGACCCTACCCGTATGTACGTACGTAGCCGTATTTACTTTCTTGCACCTTGGCCATTGTACGTATGTGTGCATGCTACGTGCGCGCCTCTACTATGACACGTGCGCGCCTCTACATCGACCAGTATGTACGTACACATTCACGACCAGAATGACAATGATACGTACGCTTCGACCAGGTGGGTCCCGACTGTCAGGAACTTCCTTGCGTGCGAAGATGTAGCTGGTGGATCCCAGCAGTCAGGAGGGAGAATCATTTTTTTTCCTCAGACGCACTTCCTTGTGTGTGAAGACATAGCTGGTGGGTCCCAGCAGTCAGTGGGGAAATGTTTTTTCGTGAAATACTGTGGCCTGTCTGGTGGGTCCCTGCTATCGGGTGGAGGAATAATTATTTTGCGCGTAATAAGGAGGCACTTCCTTGCGGCCGTCGTGGACCCATTTGTCTATCTCTCCACGTACAGTACTCTTCCGATGGAAGTCGTTCCTTAACCATGTTGACCACGCCACGCCGAGAGCACCAGGGTGGTGGATGACGGCGAGGCCTCGGAAGGGGACGACGCGGAGCCAAGGAAGACGTGGCAGTGGAAGCCCGTGCAGAGAGGAGTACGCGGGTTCACTGGTTCGGCTGTGGTGTGAGGCTGCCGTCGCCGCAGAATAACAGGGGGTGTGGGTGAGTAGAGGGATGGCCTGGCCGGCGGTGGGAGTAGTAGGGGGCAGTGAGGCCTTCGCGGTATCACAGCCGGCCACGGGAGGCAGGAGCATGCGGCACAACCGGCGCTGGTTTGTGTGGCTGGAGCAAGAAGAACAGAGGCTGAAGAAGCACTACGGCCGTTGGATGGACATCGTACGGTCACTGGAGCTAGAATCGTTCATATTGACTAAGTTGACCAAGCCCTTCGTCCCCGTCAACTTAGTTGGCCCACAAGTCAGCCTCCCACTATGGTGGGTCCCAGCTAGGAGGGGGTATTCATTTTCTTGTGCGTAATAAGAAGGCACTTCCTTGCGTGTGAAGATACAACTGGTGGGTCCGACCTGTCAGCGGGGGGGGGGGGCTCGTTTTTTTCGCGAAATACAAAGGCCCTTCCTGTGGGTACCAGCTGTCAGGTGGAGGAATCATTATTTTGCACGTAATAAGCAGGCATTTCCTTGTGTGCGGCCGTCGACCCAGCTGTCAGCCTCTCCACGTACAGTCCATGTCTAATGGATGTCGTTCGTTGACCATGTTGACCAGGCCGCACCGAGAGCACCATGGCGGTGGACGATGGCGAGACCTAGGAAGGGAACGACACGGAGACAGGGAAGACCAGACAATGGTTGCCCACGCGGTGGGGAGTACGAGGGTTTACTGGTCCGGCTGCCGTCGCCTGAAAATAACAGGAGGTGTGGGGGAGTAGAGGAATGGCCTGGCCAGCAATAAAGTAGGGTGGGGCAGTGCGGCCTGTACGGCAGCAAAGCCAGCCACGGGAGGCGGGAGCAGGCAGTCCCACCAGCACTGGTTTGGGCGGTTGGAGCAAGAAGATCAGATATTCAAGAAGCAGCACGCCCGTTGGATTAACATCCAACGGTCACTGCTTCTAGAATCGTTTGGGGACTAAGTTGACAAAGCCTTTCGTATACGTCAACCTAGTAGACCCACATGTCAGCCTAAAAATATGTCCCAAACAGCATACAGCCCGAAATTTCTAGCCAGATTCAAATTAATTTTAAATCTAAATATACCTTAATTTTAATTCAATGAAATTTTACCCGCACAAAAACAATGAAATGTAAAATATCAAAATCTGAAAGAAAAAAGTATTTTGGAACTAATTGCATGTTTTCTGTATTTTTTCATTTTACAGCCCATTTATTATTACTTATACCCCATTTCTTATTACTTATAGCCCATTTTTTGGGAAAAATGCATCCCTCCTCGTCTTCAAAGATTTCCGGCCTGGCAGGGCATAGAAAAGCAAGTAGGCCTACGTTGGTTATTCTGCAAAAAACAAAATAGCTGGCTAGCCATTTTCAGAAAGTAAAAAACAAACTAGGCTGGTCATGTTCTAAACATATGAAATAAAAGACTGGGCTAGACGGGCCACAGGTCCTGCAAAACCCAGTTGATACCCTTCTCCGTCCCGAAAAACAAAATTACTACGCGCGCTGCTGGGTCCCTACTGTCATCCTCACCATCTACATTCATCTCCTTATTGCTCTCGGTTATTGACCATGTTGACAACACCGGAGGGCGGCGCCGCGGCGAGCGAACCAAGGCAGAGGACGATGGTGAGGCCTCGGACGGGAACGAACAGGAACCGAGGAAGATGCGCAGAGTTTTTGGGTGCGATGTGGCCATGATGCGTGCGCGGCAGCACAGCCAGCCGTGGGAGGGGGGAGCAGGCAGTCCCACCGGCGCTGGTTTGGCTTTGGCGCCTTGAGGAAGAAGAGACTGAAGAAACACGACAGACGTTGAATGCCAATCCAACGGTCAAGGTTGGCACAATCGTTTGTTGACTAAGCCGACACCATGTATCATACTTTTTTATATATAGGAAGAAAAGAAAAATTGGGCTCGTTCGCCAAATAAAATTCCCGAAACTGCGACCGTTCGATCTTGTGTCACAACTAAAAGTGCGAGGAGAATGCGTTCATCTGCCGTCCTCCTCCCAGGGAACGTTCGCCACATAAGTGACTAGCACCCTTGGTTTTCAACCGAGAGGTCTTGGGTTCGAGTCCCAGGAACTCTCAATTTTGTCCTCCTTCCTTCCTCGCAAAAAAAGGGAAAGAAAATCAAAGACATGGGAAGGCGTCCAGAGCAAGCTATTGTACCAGTAAAGAGACGTTACTGAGTTTTAGAAAAAAGAGAGACGTGCTCCTGTAGCTGGTTCAAATCCAAACCTAGACTATGATTATATATGGTGCTATGCTACTCTGCAAGTAATGAAACTAACATATCCAACGTTCGCTTCTCCTCTTCTCTACTTACTCTGCCTAGCATCAGAAGCTCTGGCCGCAGCAACCATGTCCGCTGGCTGCTCGTCCACCTGCTCTTCAGCAGGCAACAACCAGATATGCGCCAAGTTGCCACCCGTACCATCGCCTGTGGGTCTCATCACACCCCCGCCGGCACGCGCACCGTAGCCGATTGCTCATCGCAACCCGCTGCCGTTGGTGTTTTGCCACTGCTGCAAATCACGCAGAGTCATCCATCGCGTCTCAACCACAATCCTCAACCCTGGCCGAGTCTTCTACAAATGCCTGAATCATGGGGTAATAATATGTTTAAGTGTTGTACTGCTGCTTTCAGTTGCTGATTTTTTTAATAGGTTGGTTGATGATCTTCCAATTTGATTCGTGCAGAAAAGGGAGGATTCGTGTGATTTGTATTTCTGGGAAGTTGCTGATGTGGGGGAATGCAACTACGTTGATTATTTGGTTAGCCAAGGAATCCCAATACCAGCAGGTTGGGGTGTTGGACAAGTAACTGAAGGAACGGAAGAAGAGGAAGATGCAGAGCAGAAGGTTAAAGATACAGCTCCTCTAATCATGGCCAAGCAACAGCTGCTGAACAGCCTTGACGGCAAAGAGGAGATGAAAGAGCTTGTGAAGATAATGGGCAAAATCAATGTGCTCTATAGGATGATTGTCTCTTTATTTGCAGTGTATGTAGCACTCGTGATGTATTCAGTGGCTATGACATGAGCACTTTGGTCAAAACTAGTAATGAATGAAACATGTGTAGCAGGCTGGGCGTAGTGTTGTGAACATCTAATGATTTCTATTAACGGAAATCTGGGGGTATCCCCTTTTTCTCATAAATAAATAAATAGCAGAGGCCCTTTTGGTAATAAATAAATAAATTAGCAGAGGCCCTATCGGGTCAGCTTTGTTCTCACTCAAAGACGTCGAGCAAATTGCAGTCCAACAGCAAACTATGT
The DNA here is from genome assembly GCA_021605145.1 of Aegilops bicornis. Classification (NCBI taxonomy): domain Eukaryota; kingdom Viridiplantae; phylum Streptophyta; class Magnoliopsida; order Poales; family Poaceae; genus Aegilops; species Aegilops bicornis. The sequence continues at coordinate 605,643,262 of CM038669.1, read as the reverse complement.
CATCAAATTCAAGTTTCAAGGCCAAATATGAGTACAACTAAACAACAATGTCATCATGTTTTAGTCGTCATACAATCACCAAACACAGATCAGCATACATAACAAGTGATGTTCCCACAGCAAAATACTAAACAACATGTTCATTAGGTTTCATTTGTCATAGCAAACACAATTTCACATAGTAGATAAAAAAACGTCTTCTGACAGGAAAATACCACAAAAGCAATGTAATCATCATCCGCAGCAGCAGCGTCAACATCTTCGCCATGTGTATCAGTCTGAATTGTAATTCCTCATGGTGTCATCTTCTTTCTTCGCCGTCCTCAACGTCCTCGAACGTTGGCTTCTTCTTGATCAACTCTTGTATGTCCACAGCACGACATGCAATCTTTTCGCCGGCGTCATTGACGTGATGGTTCTCAAAGATACTAGGAACATCTGTGTTATCTTGTACATCAGGAGCAGTGTAAGCATCGTCTTGTTGTGAAACTTCATTAAACGAATTCCTCTGCTCAAACCTTTGCAATACTCTCCAGTCATCGCTACGTGCAAATGTGTCTTCCAAGAAAAATATATGTGTTGCTTGATTTGCCAAAATAAAAGGCTCGTTGGTCTGGTACACCGCCTTGACATTGATGGATTTGAAATAATCATCCGCTCTGGGTTTTGCAATCCTGGAAAACAGGTTATACCAACGACAAAGACAATGTAACCACACACCGATGATCCTCGAAACTAGAGATATCACGCAAGCTGAACAATGTTTGTTATGTTAGCATACATTTCAGATTGTCTCTTTGTCATAATGATCCGTGCTCATGATGGCACTATTTTGTGTCCTCCTGCCTTCGTCTCGTGCAAGGGTATTGTAGCGCACATCTCCAACAATGCAAGATTCATAATGTCTTACCCGAGTATCAGGACCCATTGCTAGTGAGTAAAGGGCATCATCAACTGCCTGCCCATCCTCCCGCATCTTCTTAACCTATGGTTAGAAAATAGACAAGCTAATCATCTTATGTTCTCAATATATTAAAAAAACTGGCAGTGCAATTCAAAAGCTTACATGGCTCTTGAACCATTTCGCAAATCCTGCCATATCCAATTTGTCAATGTTTCTTGGATTTTGCAGAAGTAACTCCTTTTTGTAGATGCTGCGCAACATAGTGATCGCTTCAAACATCTAAATCTATTAGAATGTGCTGCAAGTTTAGTAGATTACGATGTATAAGCTGCAGTACTTAGCACTTACTTGATATAAAGGTAGTATCTTAGGACAGTTATTCAACACATACCAAACCATTTTGTCCAAATCTTTAGTTTTGTCCTCTTGTAAACTCTTCCCTGTAACTCGAACAGAATAATCGAAAACATTGAGCCCGGGATTGTCTTCAACCACCTCTTTGCTAAGCTGATCAGCTGTTTCAATGTATTTTGAGCAGAATGTCAACACTCCTGTAGTATTGTAGGCCTCTGCAATGGAACCCCCGGGTCTAGCTCTGTTCCTAACATAGCCCTTGAAAGTGCCTAGCCCCCTTTCAATAGGGTACATCCAGCCATACTGTACTGGACCTCTAAGTAGTGCCTCATCAGGTACATGAAGAGCCAAATGCACCATCACATCAAAGACGGCTGGAGGATATATCTTCTCAAGGACGCATAGGATATTTGGTATCTTGTCTCTAAGACGCTCCAAAGCATCTATCCTGATATTTCTACTACAGAGTTCCCTGAAGAACTCCCCAACTCAAGAATCGCTCTGTATAAGTCGTATGCCCAATCCTCTAAGGATAACATGTAAAACCCTCTGAAGTAGGATGTGGCAGTCATGAGTTTTCAACCCTTGTACCTTGTGTCCATCTGCACTGACACTCCTTTAAGGGTTGGAAGCAAATCCATGTGGGAATCTCACACGTGACAGGACCTCGCAGAATTCTTTTCTTTTTACCTTCTCCAAGATGTACACAGCTAGTGCCATATCCCGTGGTTTACCTTCATCTTGCACCTGCAAATCCTGTCTGATACCCAGGTGTGTCAAATCAATCCTAGATTTTAAGGTATTTTTCGCCTTGCCTTCAATATTAAGAAGTATGCCGATAATGCTGTCACATCTATTTTTCTCGATGTGCATCAGATCAAGATTATGCCGCAGGTCCAAATCTTTCCAATACTCCAAGTCCCACAAAGTGGACCTGCGGGTAAACAATAATCTCTCTTCTTCCCTGCCATGCTTCCTTTTCCCGCTACCATTACCAGGATGGTTTCCTGGTGTAATATGCCTGACCTTCTCTAATTCCACTTGCAACTCATCGGTGGTGAGCCTCTTTGGCGCATCACGATTTTCATGCTTTGCATTGAACACATGTCTTCGGCATTTTCTAGGATGCGGCTTTTCCTTGGCAAGGAAATGGCGGTGTCCAATGTAACAGATCTTGATAAGTATTGCGTATGACAGCGGATTCCTGTCACAGCAAACACATGCATTGTAACCATGTGTCGTTCGCCCTGACATAGTGCCCAAAGCCGGATAATCATGGATGCACCAAATTATAATAGCACGTAGAAAGAAATCATCTGGTGGGCTGCTATGTAGGTCTCGAGTGAGAACACCCCTCCATAACTGTTGAAGTTCCTCCACAATAGGCTCCATGAACAAATCAAAATCCTTTCCAGGACTTTTTGGACCTAGGATGAGCAAGGCCATCATGTAGTTTGATTCTTTGATGCAGACATTTGGAGGCATGTTGTAAGGGATAACAAACACTGGCCACATGCTATATGTGGCACTCTGGTGGAAAAATGGGTTAAATCCATCTGAAGCTAAGCCAAGTCTAATATTTCTCGGGTCAGCAGCAATCTTTTTGTGTTTATGATTGAAGCTTTTCCACTCACTACCATGTGATGGATGGCTCATTACATTCTGATCTCTGTACTCCTGGTTCCTAGAATGCCATAGTACATCCTCTCTTGTTTCAGCATCATGAAACAACCTCTGCAATCTTGGTATAATTGGAAAATGTCTCAGAACATTATGAGGAATCCTCTTCACAGCATCGCCATCTTTCCATCTTGATGATTTGCATTGCGGACATTCACTTAAGTTGGCATAATCCTTTCGGAACAGAACACAATTATTCTTACAAACATGGATCATATCATATCCAATTCCAACTGCACGAAGGAAATTCTTCATTTTATTGTAGGTGTGTGGCAGCTCAGAGGCATCTAGGAAAGATTTGCGGAAAGCAGCCAACATCGCATCGAATGATTTGTTGGTCATCCGCTCAGATGTCTTCACCTGAAGAAAGGTGACCATGGCTGAGAATACTGGCAGCTTATTTCCTGGGGTGACAGCCACGTTGTATTGTTCCAACATACGGGCCCACCGTTTTTCTTCTGCAGGTGAAAGTTAACGGAATGCATGAGAATTTCGTAGCATTGTTTCAATGTTGGTCAAACTCACCACCACCTCCTCCTCCTCTTCCACCTGAGCATCAGGCAGATCAAGATGGTGAACTGTTGCTTCCACGTAGTCAATAACATTGACGTTCATAGTTTCACCATGATGAACCCACCTAGTATATGTGGCCGACATCCCATACAAGTGTAGATGATTTTGCACAGTTGACTGGGGTCTTGTAACTGAATTCATACAACTGCTACACGGGCAGAGCACATCTGATTTTGGACCACCGTACTCAGCTTTGATAAAGTTCATGAAGTTTTCAACCCCCTCGACATATGCAGCGGAGAATCTTCGAGCAAAAGTTATCCAAGTCATGTACATCTGTTAGACATACAAATTAGTTCTTCTACTAGATATTACAGGAAAAAGATATATGATTTTTTATGAAGTCCAGAAAAAATACCTAGGTCGATGTCTAAAGATATGGCAAGATATTTGTACGAGCAGATCTGAGTAATGAAATATATTTAAAGCTAATTCAGCAAACAGATTTGAGTGCTAAATTATGGCAGGCTGTTTCAGCAATCAATGAGGCCAAGCACACAGCCATCAAACTATCGAAGGCCATCGCAGCAACAAAGATCGAGTATAAAACGGTGTAGAGCTATTTCAACTAACATATTGGCTACTAGACCATGGCAATCTATGTCACAATAAATATTTGGCAGGATATTTTAGCAACTAATCGGCCTTGGCATGCCATCTCAGCTAAGTAGATTGAGCGCAGAACAGGGCAAGGAAGCTTCTTAAGCAGAGCATATTGACTGTAAAGTATTTTAGAAAACAGTGAGATTAACAGCGTCTATCAGCTAACATTCAGCGCTACACCGACATGAACGGGGCCTCAGTCTAGAATGCGTGTACCGTGGGAGAAGCTGACCGTCGTGCGTATCCACACGAACGTCACCAATAGTGGCGGCGCTGACTGTTGTGCGCCTCCACAAGAACGTAGCCAGCGTTGGCGGCGCAGCTAGAGGACTCCAGTCTATGAGAGCATACTGTGGGAGCGAGAGGATCACCGTGCGTCCCCTCGACGAACCGCGGCGCCGACGTATCGGCGCAGCGGGGAGGGCGGCTTTGGCGGAGCGAATGGAGTGGAGGGGACGGGGAGGGGTTTGGGGAATATTATTGGCTAGTTGGTCAAGGGCGGTTGAATCGGATTTGGGGAATTTTTGGGTGGGGGAGGATTTTCATGTGGTGGGCGGGGGAGTTTGGCGAATGGTCGGTTTCTCCAAGTGCAGTCCCACGTGTCAGTGAAGAGGCAAGCCGAAGCGCGTTCCGTATGCGTGAGCCATGTGCAGGACCGAACGTGTGTGGGGTGCAATGCGACCGCGACAGGAGTGTCGTGAGTGTACCGCCTTTTTTACTTTTAAACTAGGTGCTTCGCCCCGTCAAAAAAACTTGTTGCTTCGCGCGATCCATCGATACTACTACTAGTAATCCGGTAATCCGTACTAAAACGGGGCGGCCGGGTTTTTTCCTGCGCGATATGCTGGGAGGTTGGCTTAGTTGGGTATTTTAGGACGAGTAATGCTACACCTACGTAATCCTAGTTACGTAATTAACGTAATGTGAAACGTGTGAGCTGTTGATTGTAGATTGGGGGAGGGAGGGGCCCACCACCATGAAAATCAGGGGAGGAGAGAGAGAGGCAATTTACGTTAACCCTTTTGTAGGTTCCCGTAGATGTAGAAAGATGTGAAATGCGTGAATGTGTAGTGGGCGTACTATTGGAGTGCTTAAGATATTGTGTATGTATAGACCCTATGTGTTTATTTTACTTCCCATGTTAGGTTTGTCTGGGTTCTATAAAAAGCAGAGTTGGTGATGATGGTGTGCATGTCATCCTGCAATATAGGCCGTCCGATCTATATCTAACGGATAGGAAGGAAACTATGACAATTTAACCGCACTCCTCTCCACATTTGCAGATAAGGCTTTCCCTCGTTCATCCTTTTCTCCCACAAGATCTTGATCTTCCGTGCAACACACGGGCATCTTGCTAGTACTCCTACAATATACTATATTATTGTGAAAGTTCATATACACCGGCTGAGATTAATGCAAACACGGCAGATTTTCATTACATTTCGAACTTTTATAGGACAGAAAAATAAAATAAACCCGACCCTAAACCTATTCTACGGCGGTGACCAACGTCCTCCATCTACGATCTCTATGTACGGGGGCGGGGTTCAAGACCCGTGAAGTGAAGGTGCGGTCTCCGGCGAGGAAGAGTAGAACACGGGATATGGACCGGCCAGTTGGCACACCATGCCCTACCACCACCCATGCCCTACTCATCCTCGGAGGAGTCCCCGACCTCGGCGGTGCCGGACATTGGACGGTGGCAAGTAGGACGCGTGGCTGACGGTGCTCCCGTCAGCGGCCGCCAGCGTGGCCACCGCTTGTGCGGTCTCGTGTGTGTCCGACTACGCTGCTATTGCGTCGCGAGAGGCGACTTGAGCGAGGGCGGCAACCTTGAGCTGCATCCCTGAAGACAAGCTCTCCCATGGAGCATTCGCGCTTCCGGTCATGTCAGATGTGGTGCCAGGTAGGAGGACGATGCGCTATGGTGTGTAGGTTAGCTGGGTGTTGCCGCTTTAAGTAGCACATTCCGGTGAGGCCAAGCGTCCGGGTGCGTCATTAAGTCACCAGAGTTGGTTCCTCAGGCACCGAGCTCTTAACGACGGCATACGAATGGACGACATGAATGCGAGTAACTGGCGCCGGCTGGGAACGCACCGCGCGACAATGCGAGGGACGAGGGTTTTGGTGTGCTAGGGTAGTCAGCTGCGGTCGTGCAACGTTGGAGATGCCCTTTGCTCACATGCGATCCCCGCATGTAATTGAAAAAGCAAGACGACCCGGCATGGTCTCAGGTCCTGAGGATGCAGTTGGCCGCGCTACACCACTCCGCGGACGCAGGGCGGCGCCCCGTGCATCCTCGACGAGCCGGGTGTTGGGGTGTGTTTGTATTGTGGCCAAAATGCACCTTACCAAAATTTTGGTCATGACCCAAAGATTGGTCTTTGTTTGGATGGTTGCCATTTTTTGGCATGCCAATGAACTCTAGCCAACTCTAGTTCATTTTTCTTGCAAATGTCGGCCAAATCATGGGCAACCAATACCTCAACCAAAATTTTGGCTACCCAATGCTTTGATGGGGCAACCTTGGGCACAAACCAAACATACTGTTGGTCGTTCCAAAGCACTAACGCCACCCTCGGCACACTGAAACCGACCGTGTCTAGCGATGATGAGCGTGTCGCTCATCGCAGTCGCCGTGTCCAGAGGCGTGCTGGAGCTGCGCCACGTTGTTGGCCCCCACGACCCACATGAACGGTTGTCGGTGGCGAGGAGGTCGTGGGCCAGCTCCTCCATTGGACTAGTCCGCGCTACGTCGTCCCGACGGGTGTGCCCCACATGTCGGTTTCCCTGTTTTCCTGGCCATATTCGGCCGTTGTTCCGCATTGCGCATTAGGCCTTTCACTATGTAGGCCAAGCGAGACAACTTATTGTTTATTTGAGTCGTTCAAGTATAATCATGTGGCGTTTGCTTATTTCTCATTCCTCTCCAACCCTCTTCTCCATCAATCATGTGGCCCTTCGGTCGAGTCCATCCTCCCGCATGCCTCATTTGAACATTCCGCCGAGTATCATTTGCATGTACCCACCCTAGTCCTCGTTCAATCGATCTCCGGACCCCGAGATGAAATCGAGAGAGAACGAGTGGGGGCACGTGATACCTAAGGCGTATTCAAAATTTTGAACCGGTGATCGTAGCATCCACAAATCATATATAAAGGATATTCAATGTTCGTTTCATTTTTGAACGTACAATATAATCCCTCCTATCCTTTCTATTTTACATCAAAGTTTTATGTGTAGTCAAAGTATCTCTACTTTGATAAAAAAAGTATCAACATTCAACAACGCCCAGACAATATTGTTAGATTCGTACGTACTCCTAGATTTGTACTCGAGATGGTTTCCAATTTGTTTTCAACCACGTGAATGTGCTTGTTCTCGCACATGCTCTTCCTACTAGGATTTCACCACGTATAGCCAGTCCAATAGTAACTTTTTTAAGCTCCCTGTCCAATAGTACTAGTGGAGTATTGAAAACATCTGTACTAGAGTATGCAGTGCTCATAGTAGTACTCCCTCCTTCCATTTATATAGGGCCTATGTGGAGGAGAGATATGTGAAAAAGTAAGGGGAGTGAGCTCTCATGCAAGAGCCTAACTATATACGCATTCCTAGTTAAATAAAATAAATATGAAGAAAGAGATAGAGAGGAGATGGAAAAAAGTACTAATACAATAGCCAACCTTATAATTTTTTTGTGGGAAATAGCCAACCTTATAGCCCACACTACTGTATGAGTGCGTATAATAGATGATGGCTATAGATGACATGGCAGTCCCTCATAGCCATCGACTGGCTATATTATTAACCATGCTCTAATGCGTTTTTTAAAACTGCATTTGACTATTGACAAGATAAATAGTACATGAGATGTATAATGTGAAAATTATATCATTGGAGACCCCTTTCACATACGAATTTGACTGTATGCTTTGTGTAAGTTGCATGTCATATATTAAAACTCTAACATTTGGTCAAAGTTAGCCTCGAAAAACGCGCATTAGGCCATGTATAGTAAATGGAAGGAGGGAGTAGTAGTGGAAGTGGATCCTCTGATGTAGGTATCCCCGCCTTACCCTCCCTTTTGGTCACTTACTGGCGGACCCCATGCTTGCTAAGCCCCGCATGTCAGTTACTCAATGGGTTCGACCACGTCAGGGGATCCTCATCCGTAGTATACTCCCTCTGTTTTTATTTACTCCGCATAAAACGGAGGGAGTGGTAGTATAAATGATGCGGGCGGGGGAGGGGGAGTGTCGGTGTCAAAACCGGCGGATCTCGGGTAGGGGGTCCCGAACTGTGCGTCTAGGCGGATGGTAACAGGAGACAAGGGACACGATGTTTTTACCTGTGTTCGTGCCCTCTCGATGGAGGTAAAACCCTACTCCTGCTTGATTAATATTGATGATATGGGTAGTACAAGAGTGGATCTACCACGAGATCGAGAGGCTAAACCCTAGAAGCTAGCCTATGGTATGATTGTTGTTCGTCCCCACGGACTAAAACCCTCCGGTTTATATGGACACCGGATAGGGTTAGGGTTACAGTAGACGGTTACAATGGTAGGAGATCTTTATATCCAGATCGCCAAGCTTGCCTTCCACGCCAAGGAAAGTCCCATCCGGACCTGACGAAGTCTTCAATCTTGTATCTTCATAGTCCAGAGTCCGCCAACGGTGATAGTTCGCTATCCGGACACCCCTAATCCAGGACTCCTCAAGAGCCCCGAACCAGGCTTCAATGGCGATGAGTCCGCGCAGAGATTGTCTTCGGCATTGCGAGGCGGGTTCTTCTCCAAATTCCATATACTTGTTTAACAAAGGTCCGGCTTTTGATAAATGCTGCGCTCCTTGGCTTCCACGCCCAATAATGGCCATCCTCCACGTGTTGAATGAATGCGAAAAGACAGGGTATTTTTACACTTATCCCCCTAGCTGCGCAAATGAGCCGTCAATAAAAGGGGCGAGGATCTAGATCCAAGTCACACCATCCTCCCTCCGCGAAGCTTTCATCGAGCGCCTCGACAAAATCCATTCCATCATGGACAGTCGATGCGGCTCCTCCTCTCGCGCTCCCAGCCATCAGCCTGGAAATTGGGAGAGATGCTCAGTCCCGCATAGCGAGCTAGTGACACTCCAAACCAAGGGATTTCTTCCCTCGGCCTTCATGGTTCCGGTTTGAGCCGGACTCGCCACCTATAAGGGCGGAATGCAAGCGGAGAGTATCCCCGATCCCTCCAAAGGAGAGCGGGTATGCTTTGTCTCTTATCTAGTAAGAGGACTCGGATTTCCAATTCATCCGTTTCTCCAGGGGTTGTTGGAGTTCTACGGCCTCCAGTTGCACCACCTTACGCCTGCCTCCATTTTGCACATTGCGGGCTTCGTGGCCCTTTGTGAACTGTTCTTGGGCGTCGAGGCTCATTTTGCGCTGTGGAAGAGATTATTCTGCCTTGTACCCCTTCTCATGAGGGGTCAATATATCAAGTGGGCGGAGCCGAGCTGTGGCGCATCGCCGGGACCGGATATCTATCCGGAACCCCGAAGAAGGCGTCCGAGGACTGGCCTTCAGAATGGTTTTATATGGAAGACGTCCCGCTGCCGGATCCTGTTCGGATCGGTCTCCCGGAGTTCAGCAATGCTCCTTTGAAGAAACGCCGGAGTTGGTGCCTGCGGAGCCCCGGAGGGAAGGCAGCGAGGGGCGTCCTTTACCTGATGAGCCGAATAAGATTGTTAGCTCATTCCGGACTGACCATGATCGGTGTCATGGCCACATGTATTATGCGGGGGGGGGGGGGGTGCAGCCGCTCCAGTATAGGGGCCACCCCATGTGGGATTTCAACGGGGAGGACGATGCCACCCGTCATGGCCGTAAGGGGCCGGGATCGGTCACCGATTTGGTGAAGATCTTGTCCGCGCTGTACAAGGGAGAAGAGGAGGATTTTCTCCGCGTCAGTCCATTGAACGGATTTTCTATGAACAATCCTCGAAGCTGGGTAAGCGGACATTTCTTTTTTGCACATCCAATCCGCATTCCCATGGTTAGGTATCTCATATTGTGATTTTGACGCAGGAACTGCGCCAGGCCGTAAAAGACATAAACAGCCCGCCTCCACAACCCGAGGATCCGGAACGGCTCCTCGATCCGGCCTCCCAAGAGGATCCGGACATATTGATGGAGCTGATTGATGGGGTATTTCACCAACTGGGCATCGATAATGCCATGGTTGCCATTACGGTCGATTACCCCGGAATACTTCCAGCCTCACAGGTAACAGAGACCGAGGTCCCAATACTCTGATAATGACCCATCCGTGCTTATTTTTATCACCAGATACCAATGGTGTTTCGCGAGGGGTGCCTTCGAGGCAGGAGGCCGAACTCGGCGGCTAGCCAACAAGGGGCAACATGGCCCCTGTGCTAAAAAGAAGTGCGGTCCGGATCAAAACGCCGCAAGAACGGTATGGCGTGTCACCATATTCCTGTGATTGATTCCTCGGCGGCGATTAACGCCGGTGCTCTTTTCAGGAAAAAGAGCACTCGCCGGACTGTGTCCGGAGAGTTTGCCAATCGAGCCTCCGCCAGCCAGGCTCCAAAGCTGGGTCCAGAAGCGGAGGCGAGCACGAGGCATGCGTTGGATGATCCTCCGACAGAGGATGCCGACAGATTGTCCGCCACCAACTCTGAGGTGGAGAGTGCCATGAATCACAGGCGCCGCCGGACAGTTCTTCGTGACGCATGTTTCTCCAAAGAGGCGTTGAATGCCTTCAATTCGGGAGATGCGCACCTCCGTGCCGTTCAAGATGGTCTAGCCAGAGCCACGGAGCATTATGTAAAGGACATACGGGTGAGGAAATTCGACGGTTATATATGCCAGTAGCGCCCGAGACTTAAAATAGTTAGAATAACTGATTTAAGGATCATTTGTTATGCAGGATCTTACAAAAAAGAATACCCGACTGTCCCAGGAGCTTGAAGAATGCAAGGCCCAACTTGAGGCTGCACTAGCCGCTACAGAGGGAGCCACAGAGACCCCCTCTGGTAATATATGCTTCAAAAGATAAGTAGTTTGTGAAGTGCGGCGTGTGTGTAAATCTGAGAATGATATTGCAGATGGCCCCGGACTAGATCCGGACAAGCAACAGCTCTTGCGCCGGTTGAAGGCCGGCGAGAATGTGCTTACAAGGGTGAGGCAAGAGAAAAATAATCTCCAAGATGCCAACACCCAGCTGGGTGAGGAACTAAAGGATGTTCGCGCCCAGCTGTCTGACTCCGTGAAGGAGAATCGGCGACTTCGTCGCGGCATTTATAGTAAATGCTTGAGCAAACTTTGAAAAAGAGTTCGGCGAGGAAGTCAACTAACATAGTTCTTTCTATAGGTATGCTCACGGGTCGTCCTGCAGAGGAAATGCCCGGTTCTACGGGTGACCTTCTTCCCGAGCTATTGCAACTGCACGAACGAGTTCGGCAGGTGATGAAAAGCATCGCCTGTGCCTTGTGGCCATCTATCTCCTGCCTCAAGGCCTTGGAGAGCTTGTAGAGAAGCTTCATGCAGCACGGCGGCGCTTCCGACTATGGAAGATATCGGCCTATCGTCAAGGCGCCAGGGAGGCTTGGGCCATGGTGAAGATGCGGTACACGAAGGCGGACCCAAACCACATGGCTGAGGTCGAACCTGTGGGGCCCGACGGGAAGGAGATCCCTGTGAGCTTACTGTACGGCCAAGTAGAGTTGGCCGCAAAGTATTCCCAGCAGGACTGTAAACTAGACAGCCTATTAGATGGTAAATAAGAGGAATACAATCAGTCAATTTGACTATGTAAATTAAAATGACATGTAAAATACCTTCTAGCCGGATTGTAGATCGTTTGTCGTAGCGGACCTTTTCGCTTCAACCTCGGGACCCAATAGTCCGGAGTGTGTCCGAATACCCTCGCGGTTATGTAAAAACCGGGGCATGCGTGGAGACCAAAGCGAGGGGTCATGAGTGCTTTATCGCATAAGTGCCCAACTAGTTATGTTATATTACATGGTTAGTAAGAAACATCTTCCAGGAGAATAGTTCCGTTAGGGGTTCCTTTCCTGGGAGGCATGCCCTAAAGTGCATGTCCTGACAGCGAAAAAAAAGCGTAAAAGCATCCGGGGCAGATAAATAAAAAATAAAAAATCATCTTTTAGTTCACGGACCGAATATTCCCTTAAGAACGCTAGCTTTCGGCTTCACCCAGTCTGAGGTACACGTCCGGCTGACCCGGCGGTAACAATCACAGAGGTGCCACTTTACCACCTAGCCGAACAATCGGGAACGTAGGGGTAAGCACAGGAGCCAGGCAACCCAGCTTGGCCAAAACTTAAATCATATCGATGCATATAATGGCGAATAAAAGGTACATGCGGAAGTGTGACACATGTGTTGGGCATAAAGCCCGTATAAATAAGCTTATGTTAAAGAAGCCCCCAGGTATAATGAGCGCGGATAGCGCGTCAAGTGTGTGCGAACAATGCGCAAATGAGCCTTTAACGGCTTCGAAAAAGGAGGAAGAAGGAGAGAAATAAAAGACAGCTTAAAGTATAAAATATAGACGGAGGAAGGAGACGAACTCAGAATCCGGCGCTAGGCATAGAATCTTCGGAGACGGGCTGCGTTCCATTGGTTTGGCTCGAGTCGGTTATCTGATATGTTTCGTGGACGGTACGCTCCTCCGGTCAGGACTTGGTCGATGATGAAGGGACCCTCCCATTTGGGCTTGATTTTGTCATTTTTCTTGTCCGGCAGGCGTAGAACTAGTTCGCCAACATTGTAAGCTTTGGCCCGTACTTCCCTGCTTTGATATCTTCGAGCCTGCTATTGATAGAATGCGGAACGAGCTTTTGCCACATCGCGCTCCTCCTCCAAGGAGTCCAAATTGTCCTGCCGATCGAGCTCGGCTTCTCTTTCTTTGTACATGCGCACGCGAGGTGAGTCATGAATTATGTCGCAGGGCAAAACTGCCTCTGCGCCGTATACCATAAAAAATGGTGTGAATCCGGTAGTACGATTCCACGTGGTCCGCAGCCCCTAGAGTACGGAGTCGAGCTCCTCTACCCAGTGCGTGTTAGATTCCTTGAGGGACCGCACTAGTCTGGGTTTAATGCCGCTCATGATTAGACCGTTTGCTCGCTCGACTTGACCGTTAGTTTGGGGTGATAGACTGAAGCGTAGTCGAGCTTGATGCCCATGTTTTTGCACCAGAGTTTAACCTCGTCGGCCATGAAGTTCATGTCGTTATCAGTTATGATGCTATGGGGGACGCCGTAACGGTGTACTACCCCTGATATGAAGTCTATCACCGGTCCGGATTCGGCCGTCTTTACACTAGTAGAAAAAGGGCCTATAGTCCCGGTTGGTGAGGGCCTTTAGTCCCGGTTCATGAACTGGGACTAAAGGGTCGGTACTAATGCCCTAACCCTTTAGTCCCGGTTCAATCCAGAACCGGGACAGATGGGCCTCCACGTGTCCTGTCCGCTGAGCCCATGCAGGAGGGCCTTTGGTCCCGGTTGGTGGCACCAACCGGGACCAATAGGCATCCACGCGTGAACATTTCTGTGGCTGTGTTTTTTGTTTATTTTGAAAGGGGGGGGGGGGTTGGGGGGGTTTGGGGGGTTAATTTAGGTGTTTCATATATTGTGCTATAGCTAGCTAATTAATAGAGAAAAGTGTCCTCTCTTTTGTCCGTGCTTGGTCGATGCTACGTACTATACATACGTATAGAGAGGACTAGCTAGACACGCTTAGCTAGCTAGTAATTAAGCAAATGTAAGATCGTCATGAACATATATGCATACAGAGAGAAGTGATATCGACCACCTCTCCTTCTCCGAGAGATTGGTCGAACAACAAGTTCTCATATATCTATCCGACACTACCGGCTACATATATACAATAATTATGTTTTACAAATATATAATCTCCTAACATACGGACGCGTGGTCCACATAGTATTCTCCGTCTTCAGCGATCACATGGTCAAGAAAGAATGCCGCCAATTCCTCTTGAATTGCTCGCAATCGATCTGGTGCTAGGAGTTCATCCCGCATCCGAAACATCTAATTTTAAGAAAGGGGTCAATACATATATATATATATATATATATATATATATATATATATATATATATATATATGAATGAATGAAACTCAACACAAATGGTGGTAATAAAATAAAATTGTGAATATTTTTATTTACGCACTTCATATTGTTTGTCGGAGTAGCCCGCTCACGTGTCGTGTGGCGGATGGACTCGCAAACGTAGTATCCATGAAAATCATTCCCTTGTTCCTGCCACAACCACTTTACAAGAAATAGAGGTCAATCAAACTGATAATTAGCAAGCATGCTAACTGGTATTGATGAAACTAGCGCTTGAATCACTAGGAGATGCGTGGAATATGCTACGATATAGTACTTACTTTCGGGTGTCTAAATTGCAGTTTCTTCGGTAGTCCCGGAGCTTTTTTGGTGAATTTTCTCCAAGCCCTGCCATACAAAGAAAACAATTACTTGATATCAGAAATGAACAAAGTTCTGATATGGTGGATAATGATCGATTTAACGCATTTCTCGAGCATTTCGGTCATGTCCGCATACTCCTTGGGATCTTTTCGCTGGAGTCTAAGACAGTTACTACTCCCTTCTCAAGCTTAATCTCTAGGAGAATATAGTGGTAGCTGCGCACATGCATAACTCATCAATATTACATTACTATAACCTGGACTAATAAGGAAACCGAATATGCCACAAGACAGTAACACTCACTTGAAGTTGTAAGGAAAGAGTATTATATCTTTGTGTTCATTTATTACCAACGATTGTAGCAAGTTGGCCTCGGTATTTTCTTTACAAAATTCAACCTTGGTTTTATCTATGTGATATGTGTTAATGAACCCATTATCACCCACTTGTCTTTTCTTCAATTCGGCGATCTTCAATTTGCATAATATTGTGAGGATAATTATAAATACATGCAATGAAAGGGCTGAGTTATATAGAGAGACTTAATGACAGAAGTAGTACTACTTACAGACAGTAGCAGGTGACCGTTGCTTTATCGAGGGCCAATTGATTGAAAAACTGATAGAACTCCTTAAATGGAATAGGCAACAGTTCAATTCCAAGGAGGTCGTGCTCCTTTTTAACTCTCACATACAAAGTACTCCTCCCCTCAGACTCTTTGGAGGTTTTCATGTACCAATCATGCAATCTTCGCATCATCGTTGATAGAGAACTTTCATCTTTGACGACAGGCTTCCCGTACTCGTATCTTTGTATCTGCACCTCCAAGAAATCATAATGTACATCGTCGGGCAGGTAATCTGCAGGATTGCTATAACCGGGCACCATCCTCGGATCGACGATGTTGCTAGCAGGCACCTTCAGCGGGGGGCACGATTGCTTCGCTTGTTCGCCGAGCTGGGCAATTTGTTTCCCAGCTCGTCGTTCTTTCATCCTTTGATCATCGGCGGTATTTCCGACCTCTCCGCTTCGGCAAATGCCTTTCCAATAATGCGCTCATAGTTGCCTTTCGGCGGAGACTTGGGTGGTTTTGTCGGGCAGCGAGTGCGCCGCTTTCACGGATCTACCTTCTCCTCCGGAGGTGGATGTCTCTTTGCTTTCAACCCTTTAAACCAGTCATCCACTTCTGTCTGCGCGATATTCGCGTTTTCCTCATCGCTCCTCTCTTACTGTAACTTCTCTTGAGTCTTCAGAGAAGGACCGAATCTGTATCTCCTCCCGCGTTTGGCTGTCTTGCTAGACGCCGCAGAAGCAGATGGAGCGGATGTCTTCTTTCCTTGCTTACGAGGCGGAGGAGAAGGACTAGGACGCTACTGGAGCTGCCGGAGCGTGGCGGGTCTCTTCCGCCCTTCTTGCCGACGAGGCGGAGAAGGAGGAGGCTGGCTGCTGGGCGCCGGGCGCAGGCGGAGAAGGAGGCGGAGTGCCGCCACGGGCCGGAGAAGGAGCCGGCCGAGTGCCTGATCGTCACTGCTGAGGAGGAGGCGGTGGAGGAGGCGGAGTGCCTGCTCACGGGAGGAGGAGGAGGAGGCGGAGGCGTCTAGTTCGGAAGGTTGATGAGATCCTTCCTCCATAGGCATGGAGTCTTGAGCAGAACCCAGGTGATACTCCCCTTCACCGGTAGGGTGGTCGCCGGAGGTCCACAAATCCTCCATTATTTCATCGACCATCACCTTAGCATATCCTTCGGAATCGGCCGACGGTGAAAAGTTGAGTCGGGTTTAGTAGGATAAACAGAGCCAACAACCGCTTGACCTTCAAATTGCTCCAATGCGCCATAAGGTGGCAATTTTCAGCATCCGTGATAGCATCCACGGGATAGCTGGCAGGAGCCGTCAAGGCATGCTGCTCTGGCTGAAGCAGCTCGGTGGAAGTCACGCTGCTTCTCCGCTGAGATGGCGGGGTAGCTTCGGGGGAAGCTTCGGCAGGTCGTTTGCTGCAATCTGCTGCTTCTCGTTCCTCTAGCCCCATTACCCTTTCGTGCAGAGCCTGCATTTGGCTCTGCTCCAGTTTCTTCCTCCTCTCAAGGGTTTTGTGACCCCCTGCGTCCGGAAATCCAGCCTTCCACAAAACGGAGCCTGGCGTGCCTCGTGTCCGTCCAGGGTGATCAGGATTCCCGAGGGCCATTGTGAGCTCGTCCTTCTCCCTGTCCGGAACAAACTTCCCTTGCTACGCTGCTTCGATATATTGCTGAAGCCTCTTGACTGGTATGTCCAATTGTTCGTCCGTCCAAATGCACTTCCCTGTTATAGGGTCCAAGGATCCGCCGGCCCCGAAGAACCAAGTCCGGCAACGGTCTGGTCAGTTCATTGTCTCTGGTTCGATCCCTTTATCAAGCAGATCATTCTCAGCCTTGTCCCACTTAGGCCGGGCTACGAGGTAGCCACCTGACCCCGTGCGATGGTGAAACTTCTTCTTCGCAGCATTTCTCTTGTTTGTCGCCGACATCTTTTTACTATTTTCCGATGTCTTGTAGGCCACAAATGCGGGCCAGTCATCTCTGATCTTCTCATATTTGCCCTTGAATTCTGGTGTCTCATTTTTTTTGACATACGTACTGAGTTCTTTCTTCCAATTCCTGAATAGTTCTGCCATCTTCTTAAGAGCAAAATACTTGATTAATGGCTCTATTACTGGCTTCTCCGAATCATCCTCTAGTGGTAGGGTAAAATTTGACTTCAGCTCAGTCCAAAGATCATTTTTCTGCATATCATTGACATAAGACACCTCGGGGTCTTCGTTCTTAGGCTTATACCATTGGTGGATGCTGATCGGGATCTTGTCCCTAACCGTAACCCCGTGACCGAGCAACAAATGCCTTATTTGTCGGTAGGGTTCAATCGGTTGGCCGTCAGCGCGATTTGTATGATCTCAAACTTTTCATCCGAGCTCAACTTTTCTTTGGGCCTCGTCTCTTTACGAAGTTGTGCTCGATCCGGAGGGCTAGAAAAAAGAACAAAGACGAGAGTTAATTAATATGTGTACATACCAAAACAATGAATGCATCAATTAGCTAGTCAGCACATGCTTAACTAATATATATACCTGGCCGGACTCGGTTTGGTGATCACCGGAGCCGTCCTCACGGCCTACTTCTTCACCCTCTCCTTCTTGCACCGGCATTGGGTCATCGAAGCCATGTAAATCATAGCCAGCTGCTTCTTCACCCTCTCCTTCCAGACCATCGTTGTCGTTGAGAAACATCAACGAGCAGACGGCATCACTTCCTTGTGCGATTATGTCCCTCAACAACGCTTCTTGTGCTTCGTCTCGGGGGGTGTCCATAGTTTCTACAATTATTTACAACATGGCAATTATTATTCAAACATGACAAATATGGATATATTAGTGGCAAACGTAGAACTAGCTAGCTAATCACAATAAGGAATCATATTAGTGGCCTCGACGCTGCTTCTCTAGGGTTTGGGGTGGCCTCGACAACGCTTCGAGGGTTAGGGGGTGGCCTCGAGAACGCTTCAAGGAGGGTACATCGACCCCCACGTGTTGAAGCTATCGGGGGGGTCAGCGTTGAACACTTCATCTATGTCCCACAAGTGACGTGGGCATCGACGCCTTGTAGGGGTAGAGGGTCGTGGATCGCCGGCGGTCGAGGTCAAGGGTCGAGGATCGCCGAGGTCGGGAGGTTGCCTAGTGTCAAAGGATTCAACAAAACCATTTCTTCATCATTAGGCGAAAATGCAGGGGTGCATGATGGTGCAAGCTCTCCAAAGTTATTTTGGAGCAGGTCCAGATAGGATAATTCGCTTTTTGGTACAAAGTTCAGCAAGAACCATCCGAATATCGTTATTTGAAAGGCCTTTGCTGAAATTCGTACAAAAAGGCAAATTATCCTATCCGGGACTCCATTCCAGAATAACTTTGGAGGACTTCGTACCATCATGCCATGGTTACTTCCGGCTAATGATGAAGCCATGAATTTCTTCAATACTTTGACACTATAGGAACCCTCGACCCTGAAACCTTCGACCCTTGACCCCTTAACGACCCTCGACCCTCTACCCTAGTTCCCGACCCTCGACCCCTCGGCGATCCTCGACACCCTCGTTATATCGACAACGACGTGACATACATATACATGGGAAAATAATGTTATCGGGGAGGGGGTATCAGTACCTCCCCCCCCCCCTCGTGTCGAAGTTTCTTCTTTCTCCTCTATTCCTTTCTTTCTTCTTCTCCTCTTCTTTTTCTTCTTATCCCTCGAGAAAGGAAAATAAGGAAAAGGAAGAAAAGAGGAAGAAGGAAGAAGGAAGAAGAAGAAGAAAAGAAGAAGAAAAAATAGAGGAGAAGAAGAAAGAATAGAGGAGAAGAAGAAAAAATAGAATTTTTTTCTATTTTTCTTCTTCTCCTCTTTTCTTCTTTTTCTTCTTCTTATTTATTTCTCCTCTTCTTCCTCTCCCCTCTTCTTCTCCTTTCTTCCTCTTCTAATTTCCTTTTCCTCTCATTCTTTTCTTCTTCTTCCTTCTTAAAAATACATGAAGTAGTATTGCCTAACTCATTGTTCATATGAATATACAAACATTTTCATATTTACAATAATTAATATCACCAAAAAAATCTATGAACATAAAAAATCCTAATTTTTCTAAAAAACTATCTTTTGCATTGTTCACATACAGATATACATTATAGCCACATACACATATACATCACATATGAACAAAAAAATTAAAACATAAAAAAACAGAGCATAAAAATAAAAAAAATAGTTTAAACATTATATATATATATGAAAAAAATTAAAGAAATAAAAAAAAAGAGCCGGGCGGCGGCTCTTGTGTGAGGCAGGCGAGGCGCAAGACGCTGGGCGGACGGGGCAGGGGGTAGAGGCGACACCGGCGAGCCCGTGTGGGGAGCTCGAGGTGGGCGAGGCGACGGGCGAGCACGGGCAGGCAGGGCGACGGGCGACGGCGAGCACGGGCAGCCTGACGGCGTTGTCGGGGCGAGCTCTGGCAGCCTGGCGGCGTCGTCGGGGCGGGGAATTGGCGATGAAATCTGAAAAAACGCTAAGTCTTTGATTATATAGAAAAGGCTTTGGTCCCGGTTCGTCGCACGAACCGGAACTATTGCCACCCTTTAGTCCCGGTTGGCGCCACCAACCGGGACCAAAGGCCAATTTTCAGCAGCCCAAAGGGCGGGAAGCGGCGGCCTTTGGTCCCGGCTGGTGGCACCAACCGGGACTAAAGGGGGTCATTGGTCCCGGTTCGTGGCACCAACCGGGACCAATGCCCCCCTTTAGTCCCGGTTGGTGCCACCAACCGGGACCAAAGGCCTTGTGCTGCCCCGCGCCCAAAAGTTTAGTCCCACCTCGCTAGTTGAGAGAACTCGAGAGTGGTTTATAAGCGCTGCTGCGCCCACCCTCTCGAGCTCCTCTCAACTGCAGGCTTTCGGGCCTAATCTTTCACTAGCTATGTGCCTGTGGGCCTACTTGGCCTCCTGCGGGCCTGAATCCTGGCCCATGTAGGGTTTCTAGTCGTATTCAGGTCGTGGGGGTCCAGTAGGCGGCACTATTTTTTCTAGTTTTTTTGTTTTTTTTCTGCATTATTATTTATTTTTTGTTGTTTTTTGCTTTATTTTTAATTCTTTTTTGCTTTTAGTTTTAGAAAAATTATAAACTTTCTGTTAGTGCCATTAGTTTTCAAATTTGAAAACACTTTTTTGTTTTCTTTGTTGCTTTATTTATTTTATTTTGTTTCTACTTACAACAAAATACTTATTCTTGCTATTTTTATTTTTATTTCAGTTTTTGTTCTGCTTTTTACGCATTATTTATTTTTTGTTCTTTTTCTTTATTTTTAATTCTTTTTGCTTTTAGTTTTAGAAAAATTATAAAATTTCTGTTAGTGCCATTAGTTTTCAAATTTGAAAACACTTTTTGTTTTCTTTGTTGCTTTATTTATTTTATTTTGTTTCGCTTACAACAAAAGCGGTGTGTAGAGGGACGGGCTTATAAACGGTGTGAGCGCCTTCGGTTGGCGAGGTTTTCAAATTCATAGTTTTCAAATGAACTCGAAAAAGTTGGCATAGCATGTGCATGTACAAAGCGGACAATGGTATCATACTAAATCTGCATTACAAAGTTGGCATGGTATCATCATAATAGTTGCGGAGAAAGTCTTCACTTTTTCTTCGCTTGTGTCGTTGCTTATTGCGCCGTAACCATGGATAATCTTCATCGTTTATCCGGACGCTTGGGTCAGCCTTGACTTTGAAGGGGAATTTCATGAAACTTTTCATACTCTTGAGACATGTCATCTTGCCCTCCACTCCTGTGATGTCCCTTTTCCCGAAAAGAACTATATGGCGCTTTGGCTCATTGTATGATGTATTCGCTTCCTTATCTTTTCTTTTCCTCGGTTTGGTAGACATGTCCTTCACATAGATAACCTGTGCCACATCATTGGCTAGGACGAACGGTTCGTAAGTGTACCCAAGATTTTTCGGATCCACTGTTGTCATTCCGTACTGTGGGTCTACCTGTACCCCGCCTCCTGACAGATTGACCCACTTGCACTTAAACAAAGGGACCTTAAAATCTACTCCGTAGTCAAGTTCCCATATGTCTACTATGTAACCATAATATGTGTCATTTCCCTTGTCGGTTCTTTGCATCAAAGCGGACACCGCTGTTTTGGTTGGTGCTCTTTTCATCTTGGTCAATCGTGTAAAATGTATTCCCATTTATCTCGTATCCTTTCCAAATCATTACAGTCGAAGATGGTCCTCGGACAACAAGTACAGACTCATCACAAACAGTGATGTCACCTCACGAGACGTGTTTCCAACCAAGCTGCTGAAAGTCCTGATGTGTTCACATGTAATCCGATCGTCCACACCTTGCCGGGTGTTTGGAGCGCAGACTGTTCTTGTGTTCATCGACATACGGGTCACCAAGGTAGAGTTCTCAGAGAACTGTAGTGTGCTTGAGACCAAGAATATCCGTCCCTGCATATTATTGAGTCCCTTCCAAGCGTGCCTTTTCGGTCAGTCTCCCCTCATACCGCGATTTAGGGAGACCTATCTTCTTAAGGCCAGGAATGAAGTCAACACAAAACCCGATGACATCCTCTCGTTTGATGGCCCATGGAGATGCTTCCTTCTGGCCTAGTGCTGATTCTGAACATATTTCTTTAGGACTCCATGAACCTCTCAAAGGGGTACATATTGTGTAGAAATACGGGCCCCGTAATGACAATCTCGTCGACTAGATGAACTAGGACGTGCGTCATGATATTGAAGAAGGATGGTGGGAACACCAGCTCGAAACCCGACAAGACATTGCCACATCACTCCTTAGCGTTGGTACGATTTCTGGATCGATCACCTTACGAGATATTGCATTAAGGAATGCACATAGCTTCACAATGGCTAATCGGACGCTTTTCGGTAGAAGCCCCCTCAATGCAACCGTAAGCGATTGCGTCATAATCACGTGGCGATCATGAGACTTTACGCTCTGGAACTTTTTCTCCGGCATATTTATTATTCCCTTTATATTCGATTTAGAAGCCGCCGGGACCTTCATCTTGAGCAGGCATTGAAAGAATATTTCTTTCTCTTCTTTCGTAAGAGCGTAGCTGGCAGGACCTTCATACTGCTTCGGAGGCATGCCCTCTTTTTCGTGCAAGCGTTGCAGGTCCTCTCGTGCCCTAGGTGTATCTTTTGTCTCCCCATACACGCCCGAGAAGCCTAGCAGGTTCACGCAAAGGTTCTTCGTCACGTGCATCACGTCGATCGAAGAGCGGACCTCTAGGTGTTTCCGTAGGGTAGGTCCCAAAATATAGATTTCTTCTTCCACATGGGTGCGTGATTCTCGGCGTCATTCGAACAGCTAGTCCACGGGACCCTTTCCAAAGAATACTTGTAAATCATTGACCATAGCAAATGCGTGTTCACCGATGCGCATGGCGGGCTTCTTCCGGTGATCTGCCTCGCCTTTGAAATGCTTGCCTTTCTTTCGACATTGATGGTTGGTCGGAAGAAATCGGCGATAGCGGCCTGGTACACATTCTTCCTGCAGCTTCGGTATATACTATCGGTGTCAAGTAAACAGCATGCGTTCATGCGTGGTATCCCTTGTTTGTCCGTCTCCGAAAGGTTACCGAGAGCGGGCCAATCGTTGATGGTCACGAACAGCAACGCCTTTAGGTCAAATTCCTCCTTTTGTGCTCATCCCACGACGCACACCGTTTCCATTCCACGGTTGTAAAAGTTCTTCAACTAATGGCCTTAGGTACACATCAATGTCGTTAAGGGTTGCTTAGGGCCTTGGATGAGAACTTGCATCATAATGAACTTCCGCTTCATGCACATCCAAGGAGGAAGGTTATATATATAGAGTCACGGGCCAGGTGCTGTGATTGCTGCTCTGCTCCCCGAAAGGATTAATGCCATCGGCGCTTAAAGCAAACCATACGTTCCTTGGGTCCTTTGCAAACTCATCCCAGTACTTTCTCTCGATTTTTCTCCACTGCGACCCGTCAGCAGGTGCTCTCAACTTCCCGTCTTTCTTACGGTCCTCACTGTGCCATCGCATCAACTTGGTATGCTCTCTGTTTACGAGCAGACGTTTCAACCGTGGTATTATAGGAGCATACCACATCACCTTCGCAGGAACCCTCTTCCCGGGAGGCTCGCCGTCAACATCACCAGGGTCATCTCGCCTAATCTTATATCGCAATGCACCGCATACCGTGCATGCGTTCAGATCGTTGTAGGCACCACGGTAGAGGATGCGATCATTAGGGCATGCATGTATCTTCTCCACCTCCAATCCTAGAGGGCATACGACCTTCTTTGCTGCGTATGTCTTGTCGGGCAATTCGTTATCCTTTGGAAGCTTCTTCTTCATTATTTTCAGTAGCTTCTCAAATCCTTTATCAGGCACAGCATTCTCTGCCTTCCACTGCAGCAATTTGAGTACGGTACCGAGCTTTGTGTTGCCATCTTCGCAATTGGGATACAACCCTTTTTTGTGATCCTCTAACATGCAATCGAACTTTAGCTTCTCCTTTTGACTTTCGCATTGTGTCCTTTCATCGACAATGATCCGGCGGAGATCATCATCATCGGGCACATCGTGCGGTTCCTCTTGATCTTCAGCAGCTTCGCCCGTTGCAGCAAAGAACATCGCACGTACATCGTCTGGTGCAGCTTGATGTTCAGTAGCATCACCGTATTCAGGGGGCACATAGTTGTCATCGTACTCTTCTTCCTCGCCGTCTTCCATCATAACCCCTATTTCTCCGTGCCTCGTCCAAACACTATAGTGTGGCATGAAGCCCTTGTAAAGCAGGTGGGTGTGAAGGATTTTCCGGTCAGAGTAAGACTTCGTATTCCCACATATAGGGCATGGACAACACATAAAACCATTCTGCTTGTTTGCCTCAGCCACTTCGAGAAAATCATGCACACCCTTAATGTACTCGGAGGTGTGTCTTTCACCGTACATCCATTGTCGGTTCATCTGCGTGCATTATATATAATTAAGTGTGTCAAAAATCATTACAGAACATCATGAATAGATAATTAAGTGACCAAATTAATAGAAGTTCATCATCACATAAAACCAAAGTACATACATAGTTCTCATCTAACAACATAAAGCTCTGCAGAGCATCTAAATTAATTAAACCATACATTGAAACTATGTAAAACATTTCAATGCGAAAAACATGCGATCATAATCGCAACCAAGGTAACAACTGATGCAACGGCATAATGATACCAAGCCTCGGTATGAATGGCATATTTTCTAATGTTTATCTTCTTCAAGAGCATTGCATCCATTTTTTTCTTGTGATCATCGCATTTACATCCGCAACATGCAACTCCAATATCATCGTCTCCTCCTCAAGTTTTTTTATTTTTTCCTTCAAGAAATTGTTTTCTTCTTCAACTAAATTTAACCTCTCGACAATAGGGTCGATTGGAATTTCCGGTTCAACAACCTCCTAGATAATATAAATTTTATGTCACGTTGGTCGGCATAATTTTCATAAACAATCAATGAACCAATAGTTATGAAAAGATAATATATACCACATCCGAATCATAGACAGGATTTAGGGCCGACGCAGCGGATACCAAAACCATCGCACTATATAAGATGCAATAATAAAAGTAAGAAAATAATACAAGTAAGAATATTTTTCCTTTCAGAAAGAATATAAGAACAAGAGGCTCACCACGGTGGTGCTGGCGATGAGATCGGCGCGGGTGATCGACGGCGGTGAAGACGGGAACGGGGCGTGACGGACCGCTAAACCTAGACAGATATTGAGGAAAATGGAGGTTGGAGGTCGAGCTTGGAGAGGAGAAAGCTTAAGTAGTGTGGCTCGGGCTTTTCATCGAACACCTCATGTGCATAGGAGGTGAGCTTGAGCACCACAAAGCCACCCTCGCCGGCAAGAGAAAAACAGAGCACTGGAATGCTCTGGCCATGACGAGGGGTATATATAGGCAGCACTATTGGTCCCGGTTCGTGGCATGAACCGGGACTAAAAAGCCTTTGGTCCCGGTTCATGCCACCAACCGGGACCAATAGTGGTGGGCCAGAGTTAGGCCCATTGGTCCCGGTTCGTCCCCACCAACCGGGACCAAAAGGTCCCATTTAACCCGGGACCAATGGCCCACGTGGCCGGCCGCCCCGGGCTCATTTAACCGGGCAAATAGCTCCATTGGTCCCGGTTCTGGATTGAACCGGGACTAATGGGCTGAACTTTCCTGGGCCATTGCCCCCTTTTCTACTAGTGTTACAGGCTTGGCCTCTATCCATTTGGTGAATTTATCCACCATGACCAATAGGTATTTTTGCTTGTGGGTTCCTCCTTTACGGGGTCCGACCATGTCAAGCCCCCAGACCGCAAAGGGCCAGGTGATGGGTATAGTTTTAAGGGCGGTGGGTGGCATGTGGCTTCAATTAGCAAAGAGTTGGCAACCGACGCATCGTTGGACTAAGTCCTGAGCATCTGCCCGGGTCGTCGGCCAATAAAATCATGTACGGAAGGCCTTGCCTACAAGGGCCCGGGCTGCGGCATGGTGCCCACTGAGTCCGGCATGAATTTCATCTAGGAGATTCCGCCCTTCCTCTTCGGAGATACACCTTTGAAGGACTCCAGTTGTGCTTTTCTTATAAAGCTCTCCCTCATGGACCTTATAGGCTTTAGACCGCTGCACTATGCAGCGGGCCTCGTTTTGGTCCTCGGGAAGTTCATGCCTAGTTAGGTAGGCTAGGAATGGTTCTGTCCACAGGGCAATGACTGCCATTATTGCGTGGGCTGACGGTGTTATTTCGTTGGCGGAACCACCAACTATGTCGGAATGGTCGGTGTGGAGCAGTGTGGTTGGGTCCGGGTTGTTATTTCCGGACTCTCCCTCCCATAATAGGGATGGCTTGAAAAGCCTCTCTAGGAAGATGTTGGGGGGACGGCATCGCGCTTTGCGCCAATGCGTGCCAACACGTCTGCTGCCTAGTTGTTATCCCGGGCTATATGGTGAAATTCGAGCCCCTCAAACCGAGCTGACATTTTTAGGACGACATTGCGATAAGCTGCCATTTTCGGATCCTTGGCATCAAAGTCCCCATTTATTTGGGATATCGCGAGGTTCGAATCCCCGCGCACCTCTAGGCGTTGAATACCCATGGAGACTGCCATCCGGAGACCATGTAGAAGGGCCTCGTATTTGGCTGCGTTGTTGAAGTCCGTGTACATTATTTGAAGTACATATTGGACTGTATCTCCGGTTGGGGACGTCAGAACGACGCCAGCCCCCAGGCCGGCAAACATTTTGGAGCCGTCGAAGTGCATGATCCAGTTGGAATATGCGCCGTACTCTTTAGGGAGTTCGGCTTCAGTCCATTCGGCGACGAAGTCAGCCAAAACTTGCGACTTAATAGCTCGCCGTGGCTTGTAGGTTATGTCGAACGGGAGGAGCTCGATGGCCCATTTAGCAATCCGGCCCGTTGCGTCGCGGTTGTTTATAATGTCATTAAGAGGTACTTCAGAGGCTACTGTTATCGAACACTCTTGAAAGTAGTGTCGCAGCTTCCGGGATGCCATGAACACCACGTATGCTATCTTTTGATAATGTGGGTACCGTGACTTGTATGGATTTAGGACAGTGGACACGTAGTAAACTGGTTTTTGGAGAGGGAACTTGTGTCCGTTCGTTTCTCGTTCGACAACGAGCACCGCGCTTACAACTTGATGGGTTGCTGCGATGTATAATAGCATTGGTTCGCCCAAGTTGGGCGCGGCCAGGACCGGATTTGTTGCCAATATGGCTTTGATTTCTTCGAGTCCGGCCATGGCGACATCCGTTCACTCGAACTGTTCGGTGCGCCGGAGGAGGCGATAAAGGGGTAATGCCTTTTCTCCTAAGCGGGAGATAAAGCGGCTTAGAGCCGCCACGCATCCAGTCAATTTTTGTATTTGTTTGAGGTCTTTGGGGATATCCAATTGTGATAGAGCTCGGATCTTGGCTGGGTTTGCTTCAATTCCTCTACCGGATACAATGAAGCCCAAGAGCTTTCCGGCTGGTACACCGAAAACGCATTTTTCCGGGTTGAGCTTGATGTCATATGTTCGGAGATTATCGAATTTGAGCCTCAAGTCGTCGACTAGGGTTTCGACATGCTTGGATTTGACGACCACATCGCTCACGTATGCCTCCACCGCTTTTGCCGATCTAGTTTGCGGACATATACGAATCATGCTACCGATATGTTGCGCCGGTGTTTTTGAGCCCAAAGGGCATTGTGTTGAAGCAGAATGGGCCATATGGAGTGATGAATGCTGTTGCGGCTTGGTCTGTCTCTGCCATCTTAATTTGGTTGTAGCCGGAGTATGCATCGAGGAAACACAATGAATTGTGTCCTCCGGTAGCGTCGATAATTTGATCGATGCGGGGGAGGGGGAAGGGATTCTTTGGGCAAGCCTTGTTAAGGTCCTTAAAATCGACACATAGGCGCCAGGATTTGTCCTTCTTTGGTACCATTACCAGGTTTGCTAGCCAGTCCGGATGTTTAATATCTCCGATGAATCCGGCCTTCAATAGTTTGGCTAGCTCCTCTCCCATGGCATGTCTCTTGGGTTCGAGAAACGCCAAGAGCTTGTTTGACCGGCTTGAATCCTTTTAGAATATTTAGGCTGTGCTCGGCCACCGGGCGTGGGATTCTGGCATGTCGAAGGGCGCCAGCAAAATGTCAGAATTTTCGGCGTAGGGAATTCTCGTAGTCAAGGCGTCCACATCGTGGTTTAATTGTGCCCGATGGAGGCCGTTTTTGTAGGGTCCGTTGGATGGACTTGGAATTTGACTATTTAAATGCGGTTTAAAAGAGGTGGACTTGGATCTCTTATCGAGTATCACATCGTCCCTGTTCACAGTGGAGCGCAGCGCAGTGAGTTCCTCTCCCGCTAGGGCTTCGGATAGTGCCTCAAGGGCAAGTGTGGCTGTTTTATTTTCGGCGCGGAGCGCTATGTCCGGGTCACTAGCGAGAGTGATAATTCTGTAGGGCCCGGGCATTTTGAGCTTCATGTACCCGTAATGGGGTATAGCTTGAAAAATTGTGAATGCCTCTCGCCCTAATAGAGTGTGGTATCCCCTGCTGAACGGGGCCACTTGGAATGTGACCCCCTCGGACCTATAATTGTCCGGCGTGCCAAACACCACATCCAGTGTGATCTTTCTGACAAAGATGCTTCCCGACCGGGATTATTCCTCTAAAGGTTGTGCTGCTTTGCTCAATGCGGCTCCGGTATATTTCCATTTTTCAAAGGGTTTCCTCGTAGATGAGGTTTAATCCGCTGCCGCCGTCCATGAGTACCTTGGTAAGGTGAAAGCCGTCCACTATTGGACTGAGGACCAATGCGGCCGGTGCTCGGGCTGTTCGAATTTAGGTTAAATCACGGCGTTAAAGGTAATAGCCGTGGTTACTCCATGGATTTATTGTTGCTATCTGGTAGACTTCGCAAGGCTACGGAGTGTTCGCTTTCCGCATATTATTTGATGCGAAAGTCTCAAGACTGTTAATACCGCATCGGTATTGCTGGGCTGGTGCTCTGGAGCTAAGAGCTCTTCGCCACTTTTGGCCACCGCCGTAGTAGTATCCAACATGCTCTAAGGCTATGAGTTGGAGTGGCACCCTCTGTGCTATGAATTTTGCAGTGGTCCATTGAGTCGCCCCTCCAAAGACGGGTTCCATGCCATCTCAAGGGTTTTTGCTTTTTGGTATGTAACCTGGTGCTTGGTGATGATGCACCCTTTTATTTCGGACTAGGGTCGTATTCGGGCCGGATAATCCCAAAATTTGATTTCGGTTTTCCAGCGCTCTCCATCGCAAGAGTACTTTTGTACTATGGACGCCAAGTCAGCGAAGCGTGTAATTTCACGACGACTTATGGCGTTTAGGATTCCCTTGTCCGTGCAATTATTGCAGAAGAATGAGATTGCGTCCTCCTCGCGGCAATCCTTTATCCTGTCCATGACCAGGAGGAATCTGGCCCAGTAATGATGTGCTGTTTCACCGGGCTCTTGCCGGATTTGGGATAGCACGTGTATAGAATTGTGTAGATCGAGCCTGCATGGTGCCATTACTTCAGAAACGTCCTGTCAATCATTAATCTGCAGAACGCAGAACCAAAGCATGCACATTGGTCTGGTAACCTGGAAATTGGATGCCATAACATGCTTCGTTCTCCAACCATAACAGAGATGCTCTCGTCGAGTCAATCTGCCATAAATCAACATACAGGGTATACTCTCATTATGTGGGCCTTACCTAAGCCTTCGCCTAAGTGGCAACAGCGTGTCGTTCGGCACTGCGACTCAATTGAACGCGTCCGTGTATGTCTGATTGATGATCGCCATCGGTATCGACTGCGCCAGCGTCCAAGGCTCAATCTGATCTGTCATATCCGTGATTAAGTAATAAATTAATTCAGGTAATGTATTACCTTGTATTGCAGATATCGCTTCTCAGGCCCACTTGATTCAATTACCTTGATTTTTCTGCAGGTGAAGACAAGTAGAGCCCAACAACTTATCTCCCGCCGGATCTCCTTATATTAAGGAAACCGAGGGAACATTGCTCATCCGCTGACAAACACTACGTATTTTAGCCAGTGTATCAAATGTGGTGCCATGGGCCTTTGTAATCTCTATGTCCCTGCACTCACAACACCATGACGTGTGTGGAGACATACAGCAAGGAACCGCTGGTCGTCGGTTGTACATGTACAGGCAAATTAGCAAAACATAAAGGGTCAACTTGGCCAAGGCATGGGGCGGCATGCATGACGCGTGAGGAGAAGAGCCTACCCTTGATCGAAGGCTTCGGGAATCCATGGTGGCGGCCTACATGGGGTGTGAGAAGAAGAGCTCCACTTGATCCATCTATTTCAAAGGTTTGGGGTGGCCATGGTGTAGCATATACATGGGCCGTGAGGAGAGAGATCAGAATTGTTTTCTTCTTCTTTTGCTGACCTAGAGAAGATATTATTTTAACTAACCTAGAGGAGATATTAGTAGAGGTGAGTCGTGAGAGATTGGGACTTTAGGAGAGAGAGGCATAGCGCAGGTTTATTTTTTATTACTGCGAAAATTTCTTGGATTGATCTACACCGTAATAACTCGCCCCCACCAGATTAACGGCTCATAATTACTAATTAACATGGGAATTTCTAGGAAGTGCCTAATTAGTATAGGTATAGATAGATAGATAAATAGATATGATATCTAGTAAAACTAAAAACACATATGATTTATTGTGTTACAGTGTAGTAGTATTACTATACTGCATAGTTGTTAGATATAACATGCGAGAACGTGTAGAGATGTAGTTTTGGAGGGCCTACAGAGAGAAAAGCGTAATACGGTCATCGAACTTCAGAATAAGCTGATTACGCTCATTATATACGTTTTGCGGTGATTATACGGTCACTTACTCACGGTTCAGCATCGGATTGCACTCTGTTGACCGGCCAAATAGTCTGCGTGGCGCCATGTTGATTAGTTAAATTGACCATGTTCCTTGTGGGTCCCACATGTCAGTTCGCATAGGAAAAAGGTCAGATAAACACAAATTTACGCAGGCGCGACAAGACTCCAACCAGTGCGTGGGAATTACCTGGTTGTGTATGTGTCTGTCAGGGCCTGATGTGTGCGCATGCACGTGTAGGTTGAGAACTTGAGCGTGAGAGTGTGTGTTGGTCGTGTGGTGTACTGGTGTGTGGATGCATGCGTGCGTGTGTGCGTGTGAGTGTTGCGTGCGTGCGTGGCTGCGTGTGTACGTGTGAGTGTTGCGTGCGTGCGTGGGTGCATGTGTTTGTGTGAGTGTTGCGTGCATGCGGTTCGTGTGCATGCGTGCGTGTGTGTATAATCACCAAACCAGCTCCTGTGTCCTAAAACAGACGGCTTAGCATACCAATACAAGGCCACCTTGTCCGCTGTGCCCGCGGTCATGACTTCGAACCACCGTCCAATATATTTTTGTCGTTTGTTCTCATTCTTACTAGCAAGATGCCCGTGCGTTGCACGTAACATCAAGATGCATTTGTATGAATAGTTTATCTTGTGAGAGAAAAGGATGAACGAGGGAAGGCCTTATTTGCAAATGTGGAGAGGTGTGTGGGTACCTTTTTGCAAAATTGCCATAGTTTCTTTCCCATCCGTCAGATATAAATTAGACAGCCTATATTGCAGGATGGGAGGCACACCATCATCACCCACTCTGTTTTTTATAAGAGTGTATTTTATAAGAGTGTAGGTGTAGAGTAGATACACGCCGACAGGTGGGCACGATGGTAGTGAGATAATGTGATGCATACTAGAGGTGCCACGTGGAGCATTTAACTGGTCAACTAGTCATGTGTTGAGAAAATACATAGTTGTATGGTGAGCCCGTGACTGTATAATAACCACTAAACGTAAATGGTGACCGTAATGAGTGGATTTTGAAGTCCAATGTACGTATCGTTCTTTCGCTTCAAATACAATGATCGTCATTGTATATATCGCAAGAGAAAGATGAAACATGCGTGAATGTGCTGGGGGCTTACTTTTAGAGGACCTGGAGATAGTTTGTGTGCATACGTGAAAGGGGGCGTAGATGAGGGTATGTGATGGAGAGAGAGATGCTCGTCGTTTCTCTTTATTATGACTAACTTTGTATATAGTATGAAAATATACAAATTAATAGTGTGGAACGAATATCATTGTGGGCACCATGCAATGCAAATTAGCGTTCGTACTCCTCCGTATAACTTTGTAGTGTTGTTTATACGTAGAAATTTTAAAATAATTTTTTGGCTACACTTTATTCAAAAGGAATGTTGTATGCGAAATAAACGTGAAGAGAGGGCTTTTTAGATCAATGGGGTACGTGATGTAACATGTGTGAATGTGTGATTGATGCATTTGGCAGGGCGTAGAGAGGTATGTGTGTGTATTACGTATTCGAGAGAGGCATGGATAGTGGGGCCAGCGGGGGGGATCGATAGCACGAGAAATGAGAGTGGTCTAGAGAGAGACGAATATGACATCACGACAACAGATTACCTTGAGTGTGTATATGCAAGGGGGGAGGGGACATAGGCACCAGGAGAATTTTTTTGTGTGTGGTGTTTGTGTTGGTATGTGTGGGTGTGAGAAGATAACGAGACGTGGGGGCAGAGGGTGTGTCACCGCGTGAGGTCCGGTGGGTCAAGGTGAGGCCCTTCGTTCGGTTCCGTCCTGCGCCACATTGGTAGGCCTATGACGCATTTAGGGAGATCCATGGATGACTAGTCATACAAGACAAAGATAACATAATTGTGACGGACTCTGTGTCCACTGACAAAGCAGGCTAGGATTTGTATCCCTAGGTTCTCGGACTAAGATAACCCCTTTATCTCAGATATTACTATTCATTCAACCTAACTTTAAGGGGAATCCTACAGAACGCTCTGCTAGAATCAAACTCATCGATTAGGAAGAGAGGTTTGAGATAATGCATGAGAGACAGGCCTAAAGATAATGTGTGTAAGGAGACACGTAGGCAGGTCTATGTATATAGAAAGGGTCGATGGGGATTGTGCGTGTGTATGCTTGCGAGAGGAAGAGTGCTTGTGATAAAGGTGAGTGAAAACAGTTGTAAATGGTTACGAGAGGGAGGGAGGCTTATATCTAGAGCATGTGTGCAAGAAAGACACCTCAGGAGAGAGTGTGTGAGCATGTGTGAGAGACCACCGATGGAGAGTGAAACTACACGTAAAAGACCGTTGTACACATTGATTAAAGATATAAATTGTATCCAAATAATAGGATGGGATCATGATATTTGCAATTCGTGTAAGGAACGGTCATTTATCCATCAGACATCTAGATTCTATCGAATTTGAGCATGTCTATGTTATTATTCGACACAATTGATCCACATAGTTAGTATTACGAACTCCGCACAATGCATCGCTTTAGCAATCGAATATAAACGTGAGTATAGTTCATGTGGTGTGTGTAAAGCACATTATACATACGAAAATTACACAATGAACATTATAAATAGCTACCTATGAACTAGCATACATTTGAATTCAACTTAAGGTGGTTTATAAAAATCGAATTCAACATGAAGTCCATTCAGTTATTTGAATTTGATATCATGGCATTTGTAAATCATACCTAAATTATGAGGGCACCAATCTTTGCTCTGATTTTGTACATAATAGCATATGTAGTCGTGTACAAAATAGATTCAAATTTAGCACCTCCATTCCAAAATAATCGTAGTTATAGGATTTTCAGGTGTCAAAATTTCAAAAAGAAGCGGATAATTTAATGAGGTTTTCAAACATACAAGGTCAAATATAATGTTGTCTATTTAGGTAAATCCTCCTAGTTCAAGAGTACTCTAAACATGAATGCTTGTGTTTCAAAATTTCGAACGAAGCGCCGAAAGAGCCTCTACGCGCCTGAAACCGCGTGAGACCAATGTTTGGTAGTACAAGGAAATTACTTTTCTAATAACTCCGACCCGTGAAACCTACCGGCCCGGCATCCAAAGGTCTAAACCGGGGTAGGTTTGTAGCTTCATCTAGACGCCACGCAACCGCCTCCGAAAAACATTCATACATAATGGCAGCCTAAGCACACATGCGTGTGGCCGAAATCGCTCTCTCCCACTATTTGGGACACCTGGGATTACCATCCTACCCCCGACCCGCAGTAGGTCCGAAATTTAAAAGGGGGGCAAAGTTTGTACTTCCCCAAATTTCAAATAAGCGCGTCCCATCTTATGTTCAAAAAAGCCAAAAACAAGCGCGTCCCAGACCGAAACATGGTTCTCCCCCCTCTCCCCCGCCCAACGGTCTGATTCCCCATTTGTACTCCATGGGCGTAAAAACTACCTCTCCACCGGCCGCGAAACCCCGCCTTCCTCCGTCCGCCAACCCAACCCACCCATCAACCGCCGCCCTCCTCCATCACGCCGGAGCCGACACCCAGACGTCGTTGTCCACCGCAACCTCAACCGCAACGCCTTCCACGGCTAGTAGTTGAAACCGAGGCCGAGCCGTCCGTACCCGAGCTAGTTCAACCACGCCGTCCTGCGCCTCACCGTTGCCGCTCCAACTTCGCCACCGTCCACCGCACCGGAGCTATTCCTGCTACGCCGTCCTTCGCCGCCTCGGATCTGCTTCCCCTCCGCCGATATACGACCATGGCAACACAGTCAACAATTTGGCCATGGGTTTGTGCAAGGATCCACGTCTCTCCAAAACATCGGTTCCCGCAGGAAAAAATGAAGATCGCCGCGACATATAGAGACCACACTAGCAACTGGTAAGGGTACTCCTCTTCCCTTATTCGTGCAAATCTTACGTGTCTGCTTGCATGGTATTCATCCCGCAGAAGACACTAGTTGACCGCTTCTTTTTAATACTAGATGTTCCTAGTAACTCGCGATGCACAAGGTTTCTCCTCATATACTATTTCACCTTAGCTAGAGGTCTGTCGCCCCCTGAAAATTTCAATTTCTGGTTAGTTGATTCCCAATTAACGGAAGCATTCCCCGGTGTAATAGGCGCTAGTACGCCTATTACGTCGGGTTAGCAGCGCCTTGGTGTTTATCTTATGGGCGTGTGGAGCCTAGAGCTACTGGCGCCCGATCTAGAGGTCGGCCAGGATTAAAGGGATGGCCTGGGGTCGCTGCCAACCACGGCGGTGCTGTGAGGTCGAGGGGAGGGCGGGGCGATGGAGGCAGGGGTTTGGGCCGGTGGTCGCTGGCGGTTCGAGAAAGATCACAACACGATTGGCGGGAGGTAGATTTAGGCCATCTGCCTGCTCTCACAGATCGGACGGTTCATTAAAAATATCGACTTACCTATTTATTTTCAGTCGACTGTTATCTTAGATATGACCACATGTGGCAGTGTGCTGGAGGAGTACCTGCATTTCCTGTGCTCATTTATTACAAAATCATACATAGTAGAATCTAATTTTGTTTGCCATGCAATGTTGTAGAGCCGTCTCCTGTCATTTATTTTTCAGCCACCTGCTATCTACTACTTTCACAGTGCACTAGTTCTGCACACACTTCACCCATACTCTCACTATTGTGTTTTTATGCAAGGGTATTTCAGAGTCTGCCTCGAGAGACGCAACAAAGAAAAGAGAGAAGTCGTGACAGCTTTCTACGCGGGTAGGCACGACATGTTACAGCGTTATCAAGGGTGCAGCATCAGTAGATGGAGACGGTAAACGTAGCTCTGGAGTTGATGACCTCGCTCGCAATGAACCACCATCCCAGGTGCTTGCTTTAACTTCGCGGTGTCATATGTGGTTGCATGTTCCATATGGTGTCTAGCTTGTATTCGAAAGGCCGAAGTCGGTCTTTATTAAGATAAGGAAAGATATTTTTTACATGAACCACCATCCCATGAGCACCAGAAGACAAATAGCTAGTCGCAGTAATCGCCGAGCCAAAGGACAAGCCCAGCAAAGATAGGCATCACCTAGAAGCCAACTAAAAGGTCGCGATGGTGGCAAAGCATCCCGCCTCCCACCAGGCTCTCAGGTCCTAAATGATCATGCTCACCACTCCAGCCGGATGTCTAGCTTGTATTGCTTCCAATTTGGTTAAATTGCATCTACTTAGCTTACACAATATACCTTTGAATATGACATGCCTTTCTGTTTTTCGTACATACGAGTACATCTGTGTATTAACCATGTTCTTACATCAAACTAATGTTCTTGTGTATCCCTCATCAATCACTTATGATGAGGCAGGCAGGCAAGTGGACTACTCCTCATTTAAAGAATGCAGCGTCAGCCTCCCAACATGATTCTCAAGAAATAGCTAGGCTAGATGAAGTTAGTGAATGTAGCTCTGTAGTTGATTACCGCATTTCCCCTACACTAGCATCGCAGGTGCCTGCTCTAACTTGGCAGCGTGATATGTGGTTGCATGTTGCATATGGTGTCTAGATTGTAATTCTTCCAATCTGGTTAAACTGCATGTGCTAGTCTGCTTAGCTTATACATTATACAGGTAATGTGACATGCCTTCCTGTATTTAGTACATAGTACATCTGTCTATTAAGCATGTCCTTACATAAAACTATTGTTTTATTGTATCCCGCATCAATCAATATGATGAGACACCTTTAGTATATGCAGTGCGATATTAGTTGCATATTTCATATGATTTATAGCATGCGCTGCTTCTAATTTGTTGAAATTCCATTTATGATGGGACGCTTTTAACTTGGCAGAGTCATATTGGTTGCATATTTCATGTGGTATCTAGCTTGCATTGCTTCTTATTTGTTGGAATGATTTCTTATTAGTTTACACAAACAGTTGTGAACATGCCATGCCGTCCTGTTTTTCGTACATATTCCATCCTAGTATCATGTGTTTGCCTTACATCAAAGTAGTGATTGTCAGTATCATGCATGAATGAGTTCTAAAGAGAGAATTTTGTTGCTTTTTCTTGTCGGTTTTACTTGACAATTCAAAATCAATAAAGTGGAAGGAATTTAGCAAGGCAGCGGATAAAGGTGCTCCTTCCAAATGGAGGGCCTCTATAGTTTCTACTCCTCCACCCCCCAAGATGATTTCCAGGACAACACATGCATAAACACTCAACAAAGCTGTGTCTATGATGAGCACGTCTCCCCTAGTGCACCATCACCGGTGCTCCCTCTAACTTGGCATAGTTATATGTGGTTGCATGTTATGTGATGTCTTGCTTGTATTGCTTCTAATATATGTCTATCACACCATGTTCTTACATCAAATTACTACTATTGTGTAACCTGCAACAATCACTTATCATAAGACACGTTTGACTTTGGAGTGTGACATAGGTTACTCGCATTCTTTTCTAGCTTGTATTACTAATTTGTTGAAATGGCACTTATGACGAGACAATTTTAACTTGGTAGAGTGATATTCGTTGCATCTTTCATATGGTGTCTAGCTTTCATTGCTTCTAATTTGTTGAAATGCCTTCTCCTTAGTTTAGACATCATAAGCTGTGAATATGCAATGCTGTGAATATGCAATGGCGCTAATGACGAGAGACCTCTAACTTGGTAGTGTGATGTTGTTTGCATCTTGCATATGATTTATTTCTTGTACTGCTTCACATTTGTTTAAATGTCATTTATGATGAGACACTGTTAACTTGGCAGAGCGATATTAGTAGCATCTTTCATATGGTGTCTACCTTCCATTGCATTGCTTCTAATTTGGTGAAATGTCTTCTGCTTAGTTTACACATCATAGTTCTGGTTATCTCTTTCGTCTTGTTTTTCATACATATTACATCCTCCTATCATGTGGTTGTATAACATCAAAGTTCAGTTCGTCTGCATCACGCATCAATTTATTCTGAAGAACTAAATTGTTATTCATTTTTCTTGTCGGCTTGACTTAACATGGCACAGAGAAAGAGGAAGAAACACAGAATGGCAGGGAGTAAGAAGCAGATGAATCATGTACATTCTGCTGGTACTCATGGTGCAATAGAAGGTCAAAGTCTAGCTGAAAATTCTACAAATAGGGCATCCCATGCTACACGAGCTGCAAAAAAAGCCAAACAGAAACAAATAGCTGCCACCAAACAAGCAGAGACAACCCTAGTTCTTGCGGCACCTACCACAGTACTACCAGCTGCACGAGTTACTCGTAAGGCCAATCGAGCTAGCAAAGACGCTCCCAAGCTCCCTTGCCACTCGACACTACTTCCCAAGCACTCTTGACACAAGACGAGTTGGCAAGATCAGATGAACCTTGTGAGCTTCAACAGCAAGAAGGTAGTTGCTGGAGTCAAGTTACACTTGCATGCTTCTTTATATGTAGTCTCATAGTTTGATGTACACTAACACTTCCTATGTTCGTTGTTGGACTATCACCTAGGCACAAGAGGAAACAAACATCAGGGATAATGCTCGATACGTTAACTAAATCTAGAGGCGGAAGAATGGAGATCCGTTTTGAGGCAAGTTTAAAAAGGCCACGTGATGCTACAGAGTCAGCCAAGTTAGTATCAGAGGCAACTGTTGCCGTTAGGTGTCATGTATCTATCCTCCCAACATGGTTTCAGTATAGGAATGACAAAGACAAGACCCAGTTCAACACCTTCCTCGACCATTTATCTGTAAGTATGGTTATGTATGGAAATTAGTAATATTGTGTTGCTCTGTCCCATACTTTCTAGGTTGTTGATAATGAGACTCCCGTAATTTTAAACAGATGAGGTACAAGTTGGATAGCCCAGATGATGCAACCAGACAAGCTTGCACCCATGTTTTCAAGTCTGCTCTCATGACAAGATCGGTATAGCTTGAGGAAAACTCACTTTGAAGGCAAGGCTAACAGTGAACTTTCCCAAACATCTCAAGTGGAAAATATATCGGATGAAGACTGGAGGGGCCTCGTTAAACACTGGTCTGATCTGAAGTATCAGGTACATTATATATATATATATATATATATATATATATATATATATATGTGTGTGTGTGTGTTCAGATCACATGTTGAAGTCCTATTTACACATGTGCCACATAAATCTATCTTCTTGTAGGTGAACTGTTCAAAGAACAAGGCCAACCGTATGAAAGTGAAATTCCAACAGACGACAGGATCTTGTTGCTATATTGCACATTTCGAGGCTCTTGCAATTAGCTGTTGTTTCACTCTTTTCGCTGTACCATATTATCAGATCTATATTGACTTGTTCCAAATGTAGAGGAAAGCCCGCAAGGACCAAAAAGTATCTGAACCAGATGCTGTGGAAATCTTAAAGGACTGTCACACAAGCAAGAAGAAGGGCATGACTACACCAGTCAAAGCCGTTGTTGTAAGTCCTTAATCCTCATGCCTTTTAACTAATACTTACTTTGACTTGTGCCTTGAACTACATGGTTTGCAGCCAATGTCTATTACTCTTTTCAATTTTATACACAATTGTCTTAGCGTATCGTTGCACCTTACAAGGTTTAAAAGAGAGGAGCGATGTTCCTTTGATCTTGACCCATAATCTAGTTTTGTGTTGGACTTGCCCACACAACGTTACAATTGCCTGTTTGTCTGTTCTCAGTTGTTTTGTGATATGAATGATGTCATACTATGCTTACCGTATTATAAACTTCGTCTTTTTATCCTTAGCCCTTAATACAATCTGAAGAAATAGACAATAAATTAGCGATGGTACATGGTCATATGTTTGGAACCTGGTTTTATTATGTACTTTGCAATATTTTACATGGGTTCACCAGAATAAGTTTTGTATATAGACCAAAGCTATTTTGTTTGGTTTTGCTGCCTCCTTAATATCTTCTGTTCTGGTAATACTAATGTAAAAACTCAACATTTCAGCGAGCTATGGAAAAAATGGTGGAACCGCCAACTTCTGAAGGTGGCGAGCCAACTATAACCGCAATGTCAGCTCTTGCTGCAGTGGGTCAAGACTGTCCCACTAACAAAGTGCCAAAAGCACGTTCCTGCGTAATACTGGGTTGGTTGTTAAGGCGATCTCATCCAAACTGCCTCATGATCAAGATATGCAAGCTCAAAGCAATGTTGTATCTGTGCTCCAAACACAAGTCCATTCCATAACAGAGACCCTTTGTGAAAGAAGGAGAGACATTGTTCGATGTCGTCAGGATATGCATGGTTTTGAAACCAGACTATCAGACATTTGCTATGTTGTTCAGGAGCCTAGGAGAAATGAAGGCGAGGGTTATGGTGGTCCATCGGACAATACAACATGAAAACGTAACAGTCAGGTCAAATGAACTGAGCTTCTGAACTTCTGGTGGTGCATTTATCTGGTAGACTGTTAAGTTTTATGCTAACCTTCCTTTTGTTACATAGTTGTAATTTGTTTTGGTGCGATACTAAATTTGTTCTTAACGTGCACCCACCGGCTAAAGAAAACAGCAAGCCATTTTTGCATAGTGTAGGGTGTTCCCTATATTTGCACTGGTGGTGATCTTTGACGCCGACTAGATGTAATCTGTGCAATCGCCTTAATAGTCTAGCGTTTGTTTCGGCCTTATTTATTTCCTAGTCTTCTTTTTCCCTGGTTTGCTAGTGGCCGCCACAACCATGGGCCATATACGGGCCGTAGGATCCATGGGTCTCCTATGGGCCGTTGATAAATGTGCCTCCAACAGGGCCATAGAATCGGTGGGTGTCGGTGTCAAAACCGGCGGATCTCGGGTAGGGGGTCCCGAACTGTGCGTCTAGGCGGATGGTAACAGGAGACAAGGGACACGATGTTTTTACCCAGGTCGGTCCCTCTCGATGGAGGTAATACCATACTCCTGCTTGATTAATATTGATGATATGGGTATTACAAGAGTAGATGTACCACGAGATCAGAGAGGCTAAACCCTAGAAGCTAGCCTATGGTATGATTGTTGTTGTGTCCTACGGACTAAAACCCTTCGGTTTATATAGACACTGAATAGGGTTAGGGTTACACAGAGTCGGTTACAATGGTAGGAGATCTACATATCCGTATCGCCAAGCTTGCCTTCCACGCCAAGGAAAGTCCCATCCGGACACGGGACTAAGTCTTCAATCTTGTATCTTCATAGTCTAGGAGTCCAATGAAGATAGTTCGCTATCCGGACACCCACTAGTCCAGACTCCCTCTGTAGCCCCTCGAACCAGGCTTCAATGACGAGTCCGGCGCGCATATTGTCTTCGGCATTGCAAGGCGGGTTCCTCCTCCGATTACTTCATAGAAGGTTTTGAACACAAGGACAATGTCCGGCTCTGCAAAACAAGTTCCACCTACGCCTTCTTCCTCCTTTGCTCATCCATTTCCGCGCACTCGAGCTCCAGCGCCCAAGTCCGCACATTCTGCCTCAACCTTCTCCAACTATGTCCGGAGCGTGAGGCAGGTGGATGGCCTCCTCCGTCACGGAGGGCCAAGTAAAAAAGCTGCGGAAGGCCGGATACTTGTCCGACGACATTGCACACCGGCTGCCCGATAAGGGGCAGCTCATCCCCACCCCCAGGCCCCATGAGACGGTGGTATTCCTCCCCCACTTCCTCCGCGGACTAGGGTTTCCACTCCACCCATTTGTCCGGGGGCTCATGTTCTACTACGGCCTAGATTTCCACGATCTGGCCCCGAATTTCATCCTCAACATCTCGGCATTCATCGTCACAGGCGAGGCCTTCCTCTCGCATCCAGCCCCACTTCGCTTATGGCTGAAGATCTTCAATGTCCGCCGAAGGTAGTGGGCGGCCGCCAAGCGGAGTGCGGAGGCGCCATGGTTGGCAAGATGGCCAAAGTCCTATGGCTCGAGGGCTCCTTTGTGGAGACCGTAAAGGGGTGGCAATCGGGGTGGTTCTACATCACCGAGCCGGGCGACTCTTAATGGGTGGCGGCCCCCGAATTCTGATCTGGCTTCCCCACACGGCTCACGTCATGGAAAGAGACGGGCTAGACGTGGGGGGATTCGGATGAGCTATCCGGACTCCAAACATGCGTCCGGAACCTGGTGGACAAGAATCTTAGGCTTGTCAACGTAATCCAGGTGATGCTCATCCGCCGGATTCTCCCATGCCAACAACGGGCCTTCAAATTGTGGGAGTTCGATCCGGCACAACACCCAACTCTGAAAAGGCTCTTCGACACTACGTACGAAGATGCCTGGAAGGTGCTGTTCAAGGGCGCCGAGGCTCCCACATCCGTTACCGAAGATCGCGGATTCAGCTCACGGCGTCCAGCCGACGAGGTAAGTTATTTTGCCCTTTATGGGACTCTTTTTTCATAGTTTGACTTTGTGCGGGATCTAAAACTCCCTAACCTTTGACAGATCGGCTGGTGAAATCCGGACAGATTGACCGCCGCCCTTTGCCAGAAGATCCAGCGGACGCTCGATTGGAGGGGCTGCTGGTTCCGGCACCTCACGTGGTGCCGGAGAAGAAGGCCAAGAAGGAGGCCACGGGGACTCGAAAGAGCTCCCGACGCCAGGTGCCATCGGGCTCATCGCCTGACCACCTTGAGGCGGAATCCTCCTCTGAATAAGAGGAGGAGGAAGAAGAATCCTCTCCCCCAGCTAGGGGAGAGAAGAAGAGGAAAGCCGC
Source organism: Aegilops bicornis (assembly GCA_021605145.1). NCBI lineage: Eukaryota > Viridiplantae > Streptophyta > Magnoliopsida > Poales > Poaceae > Aegilops > Aegilops bicornis. Next base: position 605,600,985 of record CM038669.1, on the reverse strand, counting down.
CCCAACTGGGGAGGCCGGAGGGTCAATAAGGGAAGGACCCTTCCTCCGGACTTCTCCGCCAACGCCGACAGCGACGAGGAGGAGTGGCCAACAAGGGCCAAGCCCCTGGCGAGATCGTAAGTGTCCGGATTCCGTAATAACTCATGGATTTTCATTTGCCGCATAGTGTCTTCTAACGCCGAATATAACCTCAGAGCCCGCCCAGGACGATCTTGCCACTTCGCCGAGCGGCTCCTCAATACGTTGGATGTGAATAGCACTTCACTTCCGACCGCCTCCTCTCCTCGTGGACGCAGATGACACCGCGGGGGAGTCCCAAAAGGGGCCCAACCAGGAGGAGGTGGTCCTGGAGGCGCCACAAAGCAGCCTCCCGGACGCCGGGCGCGAGGGGGGCAAAACCCCAGAGGGCTTTAAGTCCGGCACTGCGCCGGACTCCGGTCCGGAACCAGCAATGGTTCCGAAGGCCGGTAGGCGGCCCCTTCGTAAGAAGGGCAAGACTGCGACACCGGTGACCCCCGTCCAACCGGAGGCACCGGATAGCTTGTTGGAGGCGCTTAACGGCGTCTCCATCGACGAGGAGCACCGCACTATCATGAGTGCGGTGATCCAGAAAGTTCAGTCTGCCAAGAGCAGGCTGACTGAAGCCTGTACCAGCCTTCTAACAGGCTTTGAGGTAAGTTTAGAATGTGTAAAAATATTACCGCATAGACAGTAGCCCCTGATTCTTAGTTCGGTGTTCGGAAAGAAAAGCCGGACTGAGGATCTAAAAAGATAAACGCAGGAGTCTAACATAATTATGTCAATATGGGGATGCAGGCTGCCCTGCTGACCTCTGGCGCACTGACTGCGGAGGTCAATGCATTGAAGGAGAGCCTCGAGTGGTCCGAGAACGAGCTCGGCCAAGCCAAGAAGCAGCTCGAGGACAAGGAAGGTGAGTAATACCTTATTAAATAAGTTCCTTATAGAAAAGGATTCGGTTGCAAAAAGTGACAGGAATAACGTGGGTATTGTAGGGGCCACGAACGAGGTGGTGACCCTGAAGGAAGCGGTGTCTGCGGCCGAAAGCAAAGCGGCATGAGCGCACCGAGCGAGAAAAGCAGGAGGAGCGGGTGGCGGAGGTGCGGAAAGAGCTCCAGGATCTCGTGGAAAAACACGAGAGTTTGGAGCATGACTCAAAGACTCGAGAGTCCGAGCTCGCCTCGGCTCTTGAGGGTGCCAAAGCCGCTAAGGCCGAAGCCCAAAAAGCCCTCCAAGAAATTGAATCATTAAAGAAGATAGCGGCGGGTAAGGCATTCTTTATGCAAAGCAAGAATGTAAAAGTCAATTACCTATTACTTACCCGGATTCGGAGCTCTCCAGAGAATTCGCAGATTTGCCCAGAGGCGTCGATGTCGCCGCATTCTACCGCGCCCAGGAGGGGAGCTCGACGGAGAAGGTATTCTGGTCTCAGTATGCTGAGGCCGGACATCCGGTGCCCCTAAGTGACCAGCTGAAGCAGCTGGTCGAGCTCCACAAGGTCGCCGAACAGGCCATGAAGGGCCTTATAGTTCGGCTGTGGCCATTGGAAGCCATGCCTGGGAGCTACTTTGGGCTGGTGCGGCGGCTGGTGGACGCCTGTCCATGGATTGAAGTCGTCAAGCGCTCCGTCTGCATCGAAGGTGCCCGTCGGGCCCTTGCCCGTGCTAAAGTGCATTAGGGCAAGCTGGATGGGGAGAAGCTTGTGACGGACGGGCCACCGAAGGGCAAGGAGTATCGCACACCTGAATGGTATTATGAGGGCGTCCTGAAGGGTGCTCACCGTATAGCGGATGAGTGCTCCAAAGATGTAATTTTTGAATAGACTCGCATTTGTTATCCTGTGCGCTGAAAACTTGTTCATATGTGCTAAGCAACGCTTGTTAATTTAAAATATTACCTTCTGTGCGGCCGTTTATCAAAATTGAGAGATGGCAAGTCGTTGGCTTCAGCCCCCATGGCACAAGTGCTGGGGTGTTCGGGATAAAGTTGAGCACTCTTGTTCCCATTCTTGGGTCCATCGAGGGAGGCGCTCACCGCAACGAACAAGGCAACCGGACTTATAATGCTTGATCACTCTCACTTAGCCATAGAATTCTATAATTTTAAATTTCGCGAAGCCCCTAGTATTCGGAAGACCGAGTTCGGGGCGCTATCCACGCCTTTGGCCGGACAATGCCGACTCCTCGCCTAAGCGGCATAAGTCTTTAGGGACCCGAAAAACCTCTCGAACAGCGATCGACTCTCGCCTCTATCATGACGGGTCAGTTTTAGCTTTCTCCACTAAGGTGCTCAACCCAGCTCAACCGGGGCACAATCGCAGTGGTTCTCCCAGCGCTACCTTAGCCGATATAACGGAACGTAAGGTACCAAAACATGGGAGCCGGGCAAACCCAACTATTGACCCAAGACATGATTTGGAGCCGATTCATATAATGCTATAAGTTCGAGGTGCCGCACTTGTGAAAGTGTTCGGACTTCTAACACCATATTCTGGGGAACTTAAGCCCCTGGTGTATTGGCCGTACCAAAGTGTACGGGTGCAACGTGTCATGAAATGAACATATATATAAATAAAGAAAGAAGTGCAATAATAGGCAAAAGCTATGTATTGTTTATTCAAAAAGGGACTGCAATGAAAGCAGAAATATACAAATAGTGCGATAAGCAAGGGAAGGGACTATTTAACATGTCCCCCTCCAGGGGTAAGCTGCGGGATGGTATGTAAAACAGGTATAATGCTCGAAGTAGAGATCACCTGGACACTCGACGCAGTTTTCTGCTTCCCTGGCTGTTGCATCGTGAGTTCGCCGCGAACGCCGGACAGGGCTTCTGGAGAACAGAGTCCTGAAAGTAAGAAAAAAAGAAAAAAAGAAAAAGAATGACACAATCGGGAGTCCCTGGTGTGGTTGAGCCGCATTCTTGGGCGTGCCGTGGTTGTGCCCCTCCCCTTATGCCCATGGTATCTCCAGAGCGTAGTTATGTACGGCTAGTACTGGCTTCGCAACTTCGCGAGGGCTGGGGTTGGGGCCGGATTGCTACGCTGCGTGTCCGTGATCGTACAGCGATCTTGTTGTAGGTTACTCCGGACGCCGCTTGACAAAGGTAATGATTGTTTATTGGCCGGACTGGAGAATTGCCTTAAGAGGCTGTTCTGCACTTCTGCCGCAAGGGCGGCCGTATGCTCCTCCGTTCGGAGAGAGCGTTCGGTGTTTCCATTAACCTTATTACGCCTCGAGGGCCTGGCATCTTTAACTTGAGGTATGCGTAGTGCGGCACCGCATTGAATTTTGCGAATGCTGTTCGTCCGAGCAGTGCATGATAGCCGCTGCGGAATGGGACTATGTCGAAGATTAACTCTTCGCTTCGGAAGTTATCCGGGGATCCAAAGACCACTTCGAGTGTAACTGAGCCTGTACAATTGGCCTCTACACCTGGTATGACGCCTTTAAATCCTTGAGGGGTCTATGCCCATTTTGCGCACTTTATCCTGATAAAGCAGGTTCAGGCTGCTACCGCCGTCCGTCAAGACTCTGGTGAGGTGAAATCCGTCAATAATTGGGTCAAGAACCAATGCGGCGAAACCGCCGTGACGGATGCTAGTGGGGTGGTCCCTTCGATCGAAGGTGATCGGGCAGGCAGACCATGGGTTGGACTTCGGGCGATCGGCTCCATCGCATATACGCCCCTTTAGCGCACGCTTCCGCCTCCCTTTTGGGTATGTGGGTTGCGATATCATGTTCACCGCCTGCACTTGTGTGGGAAAGCTCTTATGTCCTCTATTGTTCGGGCGTGTCGGGCTCTTCCTCGTCATCGCTATGCAGCCCCTTGTCGTTGTTTTCGGCGATTAGCTTGCTCGCTTGCTTGAACACCCAACAATCCCTGTTGGTGTGGTTGGCTAGTTTTTTCGGGGTGCCATGTATCCGCACAAGCGATCGAGTATTCGGTCCAAGTTGGACGGGCCCTGGGTATTTCTTTTGAATGGCTTCTTCCGCTGACCGGGTTTAGAGCCTCTGAATCCGGCATTTACTGCTGTATCTTCAGCATTATCACCGTTAATGCAGCGTTTATGCTTGTTGTGAAGCAACCTGCCATTGTTGTCCTTGTTATCCGAACTATCAGGGTGTTTGGCCAAGTTGTTGCTTCGAGCTAGCCAGCTATCCTCTCCCGTGCAAAAACGGGTCATGAGTGTGGTGAGGGCTGCCATGGATTTCGGCTTTTCCTGACCTAGGTGCCGGGCTAGCCACTCGTCGCGGATGTTGTGTTTGAAGGCTGCTAGCGCCTCTGCATCCGGACAGTCGACGATCTGATTTTTCTTTGTTAGGAACCGCGTCCGTAATTGTCCGCCGATTCTTCCGGCTGCTGAATTATATGGCTAAGGTCATCGACGCCCGGTGGTCGCACATATGTTCCCCGGAAGTTATCAAGGAATGCGGCTTCCGTGTCCTCCCAACAACCGATTGACACTCATCGGCAAGCTGTTGAGCCAATGCCGAGCTGGTCCTTTAAGCTTGAGTGGGAGGTATTTGATGGCATGTAGATCATCACCGCGGGCCATGTGGATATGGAGGAGATAGTCCTCAATCCAGACCGCAGGATCAGTGGTACCATCGTATGATTCGATGTTTACGGGCTTGAAGCCCTCGGGGATTTGATGATCCATTACTTCATATGTGAAGCATAGTGGGTGTGCGGCGCCTCTGTATTGGGCTATATCACGACGTAGCTCATTTGAGCTTTGTCTATTGTGTTCGGCCCGGCCGGATTTGCTGTATCCGGCGTGACGGTAATCATCCCGTGTCGTGGGGCGCCCACGCGATCCGTAGATCGATCTTGTATGCTTTGCCTTATCCTCCAATATATCTCGCAAGTCCGGCGCGTTTGCCCGTGCCTTGGTACTTTTTGAGCGGCGTCGGGGCGTGGCTTGAGCGGAGGGCCGAGAGGCTTCTCTATCGCGGCCACGGGGTGGCCGGTCTGCCATGTCGTGCGCTGGTAACTTGGGTGCTTCCTCCTCTAATCGAGGCAACGGCCTGCGTTTGGGGTAGCTTTTGGAGGGGCATTCGAGTTCATACTCTTCGGCTGCCCGGACTTCAGTCCATCTGTCAGCTAGTAGGTCTTGGTCAGCTGTAAGCTGTTGCTGCTTTTTCTTGAGGCTGCTTGTCGTGGCCATAAGCCTGCGTTTGAAACGCTCCTGTTCGGCGGGATCCTCGGGTACGACAAATCCGTCGTCGTCGAGGCTTGCCTCGTCTTCGGAGGGAGGCGCATAATTATCGTCCTCTACCTCTCTTTCTCACAGACCGTCAGGCGGACTTGCTTCTCCCTCCTCCCACGCCGAGTCCCGCCGGAGGGGTTGTCTTCGGCACTGGCCGGAGTGTTATTATCTCCCGTGCCGGAATCACCGTTTTTGCTGTGGCGGGATTCAGAGCGGCGCCGCTGACGTCGGCGCTTGGTCTGTTTCTTGGAGGGGTCATCCTCTGCTGTTCCATCGCTGTTCCCATCTTTTGGGATGTCCACCATGTATATGTCGCATGACGAGGTGGCCTTCTAGTGCCCTGTAGGTGCTGGGTCTTGGTCGTCTCCACCATCGTCGTCCATACCGTCGATGTCTTCGGAGTCGTAGTCGAGCATGTCGGTTAAATCATCGATAGTGGCTACAAAGTGGGTGGTGGGTGGGCGTTGAATTTCTTCGTCGTCCGCATCCCAACCTTCCTGACCGTAGTCCGGCCAGGGCTCTCCGGATAAAGAGAGTTACTTTAGTGAACTCAGGATGTCGCCAAAGGGCGAGTGCTGAAAGATGTCCGCGGCAGTGAACTCCATGACCGGCGCCCAATCGGATTCGATTGGTAGGGGCGCGGAGGGTTCGGAGTCCGGAGAGGAGTCCGGCACCTTGGAGTCACGGTCTTCGCAAAGGACAGGGATGGAGTTCGGCTCAATCGCCGCTGAGATCGTAGCCCCCGAGGCGGTGTCCAACCACTCGTCCTCGATCGGGGAATCCGGCTCGGGATTAAGGGTCGGAGCGGGCACTAGTGCGGCCTCCAGGGCACTGTTCGGCGGCAGAGCTAGATCGTACCCATCGAGACAGTGCCGCACGCTCGGCTGTGGCTCGAATCCGTCGAAGATCAAGTCTCCGCGGACATCGGCCGTATAGTTCAAACTTCCAAATCTGACACGATGGCTGGGCGAAGCTTTCGATCTGCTCGGATGGCTGCTTAATTGGCCCGCAGTGCAAAGCCGCCGAATACGAAGATCTGTCCGGGGAGAAAAGACTCACCCTGGACTGCGTCGTTGTTGATGACCGAAGGTGCCATCGGGCCTATCGGTGACGACACAGAGGAACTCTCAATGAAAGCACCAATGTCGGTGTCAAAACCGGCGGATCTTGGGTAGGGGGCCCCGAACTGTGCGTCTAGGCGGATGGTAACAGGAGACAAGGGACACGATGTTTTTACCTGTGTTCGGGCCCTCTCGATGGAGGTAATACCCTACTCTGCTTGATTAATATTGATGATATGGGTAGTACAAGAGTTGATCTACCACGAGATCGTAGAGGCTAAACCCTAGAAGCTAGCCTATGGTATGATTGTTGTTGTGTCCTACGGACTAAAACCCTTCGGTTTATATAGACACCGAATAGGGTTAGGGTTACACAGAGTCGGTTACAATGGTAGGAGATCTACATATCCGTATCGCCAAGCTTGCCTTCCACGCCAAGGAAAGTCCCATCCGGACACGGGACAAAGTCTTCAATCTTGTATCTTCATAGTATAGGAGTCCGGCCGAAGATAGTTCGGCTATTCGGACACCCTCTAGTCCAGGACTCCCTCAGTGGGCCTCGGTCCGTTGGATAAATGGGTCTACATGGGCCGTAAATGGGCGTAATTGGTATCGGCCCAGCATGGTAACGGGTCGTTAACAGGCCGGAGGACAGCAAAGGCTTAATTCTGTCACAGGCATAACGGGTCGTTAATGGGCCAGAATATAGGACGGGCTGGAAGTGGCGCAACGGGTTAACAGGCCAGAAACGGGCCGACTCTTGCCATGGGCCGAATTTGGCCCATTAGGGGAACATGCCAGTAATGGGCCGGAAGTAATCGAGGGCCAGAAAGGAGCCCAAGAATGTATGGGCCGTCAATAGGCCGAAAGCTAACACAGGATGGAAACGGCCCATGTGAACCACGGGCCGTTAACGGGTACAAAGAAAATTACTGTTCATTATGGGCTATAGTCACCGTGGGCCTCTAAAGGGCCTAAAGATACGAAGGCCTCATATGGACCGAAAGACGTCATGGGCCATACACGGGCCGAAAGTGAAATGGGCTGGTGTTATATTTGATGGCCCACATGACGTTGTTGGGCTTATTTCCGTTAGGGACTAACGGGCCGTGAATTACCGGGCCGTAAAATGGGCTAGTTGCAAAGAGACCGTTAACTTGCTTTTAATGGGCCAGCCCGTTAATTTTTGACCAAGTCAAACGGGCCGGCTTTGTAAGCTAAATGGGCCGGTGGTGGGCCATGGCACGTGTCGACATATCATAGGCGCCTATCTGACCCAATCGACGAGTGACACGTGTTTCGGCCCAATAATAAGAATTTTACACGTGGAAATTTCCCATTGGTCGGGGCTGTTAACGGGTTATCGGATCCAAAACCCGACCCGATAGCTTAACGACATTCCGTTATGGTGGATGCCATGTGTCGGTCACCCTTGACAAAAGCATTTCTGTGACGCGCGATTTATCATCATGGAAGTGGACACTTCCGTGATGATAATTTTGGTAATGTCATGGAACACTTCTACGACAGCACACGTATGACTATCTTGATTCTGTCATAAAATCGTCATGGATGTACATGCATGAAAAAAAGTGACCTACTGTGACAAACACATATCATCACAGAAGTGTTTTTTTTGTAGTGTAGGGTTCAGGGTGGGGGCGGTGGTCGCCAACGGTGGCGGGGCGCTGGCCTGGGGATCGACGGAAAAAAAGCTCGGCACGGGGGGCCCTAGAGGGATGGTTGGGGTGGCGGCAGACCGGCGGTGGGAGTGTTTTCGGGGCGGGCAGGGCGGGGCACCGCCGGCCGCAGGCGGCGGGGGGCGGCTATTTGGCTGGTGGGGGCTGGCGGTTCAGGGGGTGGACGTTGAAGATGAACTGCATGCCCTTGAATTCGTATCCAACGACTGCAAAATCGACTTACCAGCGATGAAAAAGTCAGTCGACTGACGTGTAGCCTCACCTTGCTAGAGCGTTCAGTTTCGATAGTAAAATTCAATTTCGACAGCAAAATTCAGTTTCGACAGTTAAGTTCAGTTTCGAAAGTTAAATTCAGTTTCGACAGTTAAGTTCAGAGATGAGCGGCTGATGTATTTTACATCTAGCACTTTGTGGTTATTACGTCATCTATTAGAGATGCTATTAGAATTCCACTCAGGTAAACGTTGTCTCTCTTGTCCTGCTTCATCCTCGGCGTCGTACAACTCACCAGAGCTGCTCCAATGACGAAACCCTCCGTCATAGTGGAGCAGTACCTCGGGCTCCATCTCCAGACGCCTAAGATCTTCTTCCCCTCCTCCAACTGCCAAGTTAGCCGGAGCATCCTCACCGGCCAACCCAATCACGCTGAGATCAACATGGCTTCGCCAAAGAGGTTGTACACTTGTTGCATCTCTTTTTTACTCTACATGTTCTATATATTGTCCACTGAGCACACGTAGTAATGGGAAATACGATTATTCTATCCTACTATATGACAAGCATTGAGGTACCAGGCAACTTAGCTATCCGTGATGGACTCTCTTGAACACCATCATTATTTATCTCCGCGAGTTTGAGTTGTGCATTTGTCGATGGCCCTGGGAGTTGAGCTAGTAGGGCAGTGGCCTAGGTCCAAAGTAATATAAGTAGCACAAAAACATTTTGTTTGTGTAGGCTTTTCCTTACTCAAGCCTACCTACTAGAGTCGCCAGTGCTTGAAAGGAAAAGTGAATGAAAAACATAGGAATTGGAAAGTTTCCTATGGTACTACTATTCATGAATTTGGTTCGAAGGAATGGAGCAAAGGAAAACTATAGGATTTGTTCCTTTAGTGTCTCCTTGAAAGAAAAAATGTAGGAATTTTAATTTTCACTTGTCCTCCTTTTCAAATTCCTATTCATGAAACACAAGACTAAGAGATAGTAGCATAATAGCATTATAACCGTACATTTTCTTGTTGTTTGACTTAATCTCACCATGCTTCTTTGCATCCTGTGATCTTCCAATTCTTGTGAATTAAACACCCAGATTGGCAGAAATCCTGTGTTTTTAAATTATCTGTTTTGCACGTGCAGTCCTATCCTATTCCTGTCTATTTCCTATCCCAGCATTGTTGGAACCCTCCAATTCAAACGAGCCCTTACAGAATTACTTCTCTTACAGATAGTTGTCAAAGAAAACCTTGCGTGGTTTGTCCCGCTCCTGCTGCACCGTCGTCCACCCCAGCTCAGCTGCTCCAATGACAGAAGGGTCCAGCACAACAGGGATCTGGCCTCCAGACTGTCTTTCGCGGCCTCAGATCTTCTTCCCCACCGCCGGCAGCCATGAAAACTATATTACCATCATCAACCGAGCAGATGACCTCGAGGACTACACGGGTCCACAAGAGAGGTCGCACTCTTTCGTGTCTGCTTACGTTATGCATCACTTAATATTACATGCTACTTTATCGTCCTTTTCACCTATTAGACTCTGAGTCAACTCCAAACTAATGGTCAAACTTGAGTTTTTAAATGGTTGTGGGGTACATATCGGGGTGGCAATCACTAGTATATATCTACTATCTGGTTAATCTCCAATTTCTACTATGAGTTTCATGTTGGGTGGGAAACAAAAAGTAAAGAAGCCATTATCTGTATTTTTTAACTGAAGCCATTATCTGCCTGCTATTATTGGTGTTGGGTCTATCCACAGGTTGCTACCATCACTCTGGATTTCTGCATGCACTCCTTACATAATCTCACTATGTTTTATTCCTATGCATGACAGTTATTGTAAACAATGGAACTAAACATGTAGAGCAAAAGAGACGAGCCTTGCGTGGCAATAAAATTTCATGCAGACGTCGCTCCATGGTAGGCGCAAAGGCAGCCCCCCTCCACCCATTTTTGGATTGTAATCGAGAGGAAGATATCTGTTCTGAGGGGATTCAGAAGGATAAGACCACTCCTATTTACCCCTCGTGTCTTCGCTCTAACTTGGCATCCTGATGTTGGTTATATCATGCATATGGTGCCTTGCATTGCTTACTTTATACATCAAATATGTCATCTGCTTAGTTTAGACATCCTTTGTGCGAATGCCATCTGTTTAGTTTATTCATCGTTTATGAATTATGCAACGCCATCTTGTTTAGCCAGGCATCATATATGTGAATTTTGCAATGCCATCCTGCTTAGCCAGTCATCTTATATGTAAATTATATCTGGTCATCCTTTTTTTTCGTTACATATTACATTTGTCAACAATGTTAGTACATTCAACTGCTCTTCGTGTGCATCAGCCATTTGACACGGTGATGGAAAATTCTAGAGTGAAAACAAGGTCTTCAGAGCAGACTATGCTATCTGACGAAGCGCATATCTCGCTGGTTACGGATAGCTCCTCCGAGGAGGATTCAGAAACAGATGATCAGTCCTATCTCTTCCCCCCCCCCCTGAGGTGTATGCTCGAACTTGGCAGGGTTATGTTGCTCATATCGTGCGTACGGTGTCTTGCATTGCTATGTCATTTGATTAGTTTAGACATGCTTTGTTTGAATGCCACCTGTTTAGTGTCTAATTACCATATATGTGAATTATGCATTTCCATCTTGTTGCAAGACATTATATATGTGAATAATGCAATGCTATCTTGTTGCAAAGACATTATATATGTGAATTGTGCAATGCCATGCTGTTTAGCCAATCATCATGTATGTGAATTATATCATGCTATCATTTTTTTGTATTACGTGTTCCATTTGTCGACAACGTTTGTATATTCAACTACTCTTCCTGTGCATCAACTATTTGAAGTGGTGATGGAAGTATCTGGAGTGAAAACAAGGTATTCAGAGCAGACAATGCTACCTGCTGAAGTAGACATCTTGCTGGTTACAGAGAGTTCCTCAGAAGAGGATTCAGAGACTAATGACCGGTCCTATTTCCCCCCTAAGGTCTATTCTCAAACTTGGTAGGGTTATATTACCCATGTCATGCATGTTGTCTTGCATTGCTTAGTTTTTACATCATATATGGATTTCCATCTGCTTACTTGCTTACTATATAAATCATATATTTGAATTATATCATGCCATCATGTTTACATAGTACATACACATCATCTATCTGAATTATGGCATGGCAACCCATTTAATAAAGACATCATATAGTTATATCATCTCATCATGTTTAGTGTTTACAGTCATCATATTTTAAATTATGGCATTCTATCCGTGAATGTATGTGAATTATGGCATGCCAACCTATTTAATAAACACATTATATAGTTATATCATGGCATCCTATTTACATAGTCATCATATTTTGAACTATGTCTTTCCATCTTTTTTAGTTTGCCATCATAATATGAAATTGTGTCATGCTATCCTGTTTAGTTAGCCATCATATATGTGAAATTGTGTCATGCTATCCTGTTTGGTTAGACAAAATAAATGTGAATTATTCATTCCCTATTTTATTCCCCACTATCCATTGCACCTGTCTATCATACAATGTCTATACTCTAAATTACTTTTCTTGTTTATCAGCCATTTGAATTGGAGAGGTTGATGGCAGTATCTAAGGGAGTAACAACACGGTCTTCAGAAAAGATAGTGCTACCAGTTGATGCAGATAGAACCATGGTTGTACTTGCCCAAGGACCAGATCCACCACACATAACCCAAACGATCGTAGATTGTACCCCTTCCCAGTTGGACAGAGAACCAGCTACACCCCTTCTAACCCAACCCCGGCAGATAGTAACCCAGTTCCAGTTGACACAGCACCGTCTCCACCACAGAGCACCCAAACACGAGCAGATGCAGTGCTCAAAGCACGAGGACCACCACTCAGAATCCCAACTCAACGCTTAAAGGAGAAGAAGATTTGTTCTCAGGTCAGGTTCTCTAGCTATGGTTCATACTCCTTTGCTCTTGCATTACTGTATTTACTCATACCAACTATTTTCAAATTTGAAGGATGCAATTGAAACTCCAATGGCGCAACAGGTATGTTTTAAACCTGTTTCTTTAACTGGTTTGCTGTTGTAACCTTATCTATGTTGATTTTAGTTTCAATTGAATAAACAATTATGTTCTCATGTCATGCACATTACAAGTGTTGTTATTGCTCTATATTTTCCCACACTTATATTCTGTCTATTCTGCTTTGTCTTGAACAAATATTATTTGAACTATCTCCATCTTGATTTGGCAACAATAACTAGAATGATATAGACCATAAAGTGACCATGGTACATAGATATATGTTTGTTTCATGTTGTTATCCTGTCCACTTTACTACTAAACTCATTTACCTAAATGAGTTCCATATACAACATGGTAAACCTGTGATGTGTCTGCTTGTTTCTCTTTTAGAATGCGGACAAAATATTGAAGAAGAGTACCCCGTTAAGCAATGGTAAAGGAAGTAATGTAGATAAGGTTCAAGATAGTGAGACATCCATGTCGGTCTTCAAGAAAGATGATAAAAACTATCTTGACAACAATGAGAGAACCCAAAAGTCATGTCTTGATGTAGTGTTCGAGTTACTGGCCACTACTGCTGGCACAAGCTCTTCGAACTCGCTGCCTGAATTAGTTCGTCTTCTTGAGTCTCAACTTCAAGTTGAAAGACATCGATCAGATGTGCTGCGACAGGAAGCTGAAGGACTGAGGAAGTCCCTGCAGAATTCAGATGCATACTTCCTGGTGCAACAGCAAGCGCTGGAGGATTTAAGCGCCAAACAAGAGAAAGTTAATAAGCTTGCTAAGCATCTTGCCAGCATTATGAGTACCCTAGATATTGTTTCTTGAGATCTTCTAAAGTGGTTTCAGTTCTACATTTGTTTTGATGCGGCGTTCATTTACACTGGTCGCCAACTTTGACAACCAGTGTATATGATATGTTGCTTTGTTCCCTATATTTGCACTGGTGGCGAACTTTGATGCCCAGTGGATGTAATATCTGTAGTAGCCGTGATAGCCTAGCGTAAGTTGCTTGCTTATTTATTTCCTTGTTGTCTTGTTGTAACGCCCTCGATGCGGCTATATCTCCCATGTGTCGAAGCACGACTTAGAGGCATAACCACATTGAAAGCAATGTCGCAAGTGAGGTAATCTTCACACAACCCATGTAATACATAAGGGAAATAGATACATAGTTGGCTTACAGTCGCCACTTCACACAATGCATAAATAAACATCCATCATCCAGATTACACTCAAGGTCCGACTACGGAACCAAAATAAAAGAAGACTACCCCAAATGCTACACAGATCCCCGATCGTCCCAACTGGGCTCCACCATCGATCATCGTGAAAGACACATAGTAACGACCACGTTCCTCGCCGAACTCCCACTTGAGCTCGGCTATGCCACCAGACCGCATCGTCGGCACCTGCAACTGTTTTGGTAGAATCTGTGAGTCACGGGGACTCAGCAATCTCACACCTGCGAGATCAAGACTATTTAAGCTTATAGGAAGGACAGAGTTGTGAGGTGGAGCTGCAGCAAGCGACTAGCATATATGGTGGCTACATTCGCAAAAGAGAGCGAGAAGAGAAGCAAGACACGGTCGTGAAGCTAGTAGTGATCAAGAAGTGATCCTGAAACTAGTTACGTCAAACATAACTCCAACATCGTGTTCACTTCCGGACTCACGAGAAGAGACCATCACGGTTACACACGCCGTTGATGTTTTTAATTAAGGTCAACTTCGGGTTTTCTACAACCGGACATTAACAAATTCCCATATGCCTCATAACCGCAGGCACGGCTTTCGAAGATAATACCCTCTGTGGGTGTCCCAACTTAGCCTTTATAAGCTCTCACGGTCAACGAAGGATATTCCTTCTACCAAGAAGACCCGATCAGTCTCGAATCCCGGACTACAAGACATTTCGACAATGGTAAAACAAGACAAGCAAAGTCACCGATTGTGCCGACAAATCCCGATAGGAGCGGCACATATCTCGCTTCTCGTGACACATCCGGATAAGTCAAGCTACGAGTAAAACCAGGCCTCGAGTTTCCCGTGGTGGCCCCAGGTTGCTCGGTTCGGCCAGCACTCAAGGAGCACCGTCCGGGGGTCTAAAATTAAGATGACCCTCGGCTCGCGAAAACCCGGGGAAAAGGCTTAGGTGGCAAATGGTAAAACCAATGTTGGGCCTTTTTGGAGGAGTCTTATTCAAAGCGAATCGTCAAGGGGTCCCATCAATCACCCAACCGTGTAAGGAACGCGAAATCAAGGAACATAACACCGTATGACGGAAACTAGGATGGCAAGAGTGGAACAAAACACTGTGCATAAGGCCGAGCCTTCCACCCTTTACCAAGTATATAGATGCATTAATTAAAATAAGAGATATTGTGATATCCCAAAATAACCATGTTCCAACAAGGAACAAACTTCATCTTCACCGCAACTAGCAACGTTATAAGAGGGCCGAGCAAAGCGGTAACATAGCCACCAACGGTTTGCTTGGGAAAGGATGGTTAGACGTTTGACATGGCAATATGGGAGGCATGATAAGCAAGTGATAGGCATCGTAGCATAGGCATAGCAAAAGAGCGAGCATCTAGCAAGCAAAGATAAGAAGTGATTTCGAGGGTATGGTCATCTTGCCTGCAAGGTTCTCCGAGTTGTCGAAAGCTTGATCCTCGTAAGCGTTCTCAACAGGTTCCTCGTTCACGTACTCGTCTCCCGGCTCTACCCAAAGCAAGAACACAAACAATGGAACCACAATAAATCACGGTGCAATGCACAAGCAACATGATGCAATACATGGCATGATATGCGAGATGTGATATGCAATGCGTATGCGTGCTCCGGAAGGAAACTGATGAACAAGGCATCAACTTGGCAAACCAACTATGCCGCTGGAAAGGTGAGATGATTTCGGCTGAAATCGATATAAAGATCACAGGAATCGGATGCACGGTTTGCAAATGACAAGCAAAACAAGAATGGCACAAATCTGCCATTAACAACACAATGCCACATAGCTAGCAACAAGAAATTAAGCTACTCCATCCAAACGTACCAACAAAGCACATGGCAGTGATCTACTCAAGATGCTTGACAAAAGAGGAACACTGAGCTACGGCTAAATCACAACATAACAGGTCCAAACAAGCATGGAAAAAGTGCAAAATATATCAGCCTCACTGACTTAGTGAAAATACTGAACATGTCAGAATCAGCATCAGGAAGCAATGTTCAGAGCAAGCAAACAACATTCTACAAGAACTTATAATAGCAAAACAAGGCATGGCATGAATCTACTCAAAGCATAGAACAAAAGTCCTTTAATGACCAAGAGCCAAAAGGGACCAGAAAATATAATAGCACCCATGTCAATATAGCAAGTTTCGTTAACAGATTCAGCAAACAGGGCCTGACATTGACAGAATTATGTAGGCATCTTCGCGAGCTCGATGCACTCACTACAGAGCATTTAATGATAAACTAAGCATACATCCATCAAGAAGACATGACATAGAAGCTACACATGGCAAGAAAATCATCATAGCATACACGGATCAACTACAACAACCTTGGCAAAATTGAATAACATGTAAACAATCTGCCAGGAAACATTTTATAGCAAAATTAGAGCTCGATTGACTCAAGCTATGGCACTACATAATTGCAAACAAGGGTATGGATGGATATAGAACAACCTTATGTTCAAAACATCCTTACTGAAGTATCTCAAAATATGCATGGATCTCTCGGTAGCATCAAGTTTACATGGCATAAAAATATCAGCAAAATAGGGGCTGAAATCAGCAACATCATGAAGCCTAGTTTGCATGCTTGTGCTAGTCACCACAGAGATCACAAAAATACATGGCATACATCCCTGTAAAGATGGCATGGCATATTATAAAACACATGTAGGACTCAAGTTCACAGGGTGCACACATCAATCATGGCAAAAATGACAAAAGTGCATGTTCTGATAAGAATCTGAAACTAACATCACATAGCCCTCTTCAACCAGCATTTAGGGCATCAATATTTGCTCAAATGAAAATGAAATAATTAGATGAAATGATATACTCGTCGAGGCGAACAATTCGACATGCTAAACGCCCAAAACGGAGCCACGCGTACAGAGTTATGATGGGATGAACATGCAACAATTTACTGACAGAAAAATGACTTGGTGGATTTCGGGGAAAGAAGAAAGTCAACCGTGGCGATTTTGGATCTGAGATCCAGATCGAGGTCGCCGGAACAGGGGGAAGACGGCCGGAGGTAAAGAGGGCCGAAGGAGGACGGGGCCGGCCGGAGGGACGGCGGCCGGGCGGCGACGGCATGACGGCGGGGCGACGGCGGGCGATGGGCGAAGGCGGCGGCGTGAGGGGCGATCTCGCCGGGCGGTGGTGCTCGGGCGGCCGGGCGGCGCAAGGGGCCGAGGCGCGGTGCGGCCCGGGCCAGGCCGAGGACCCCGCTGGGCCCGCGGGTCGGGCGGCGCGACAGTGGGCACGCCCACGTGGCGGCTCCCGATTCGCCGGGGCGTGGTGGCGGACGTGTCCGGCGGCGCGGAGAGGAGCGGGGCTAGGGTTAGGGGTGGAAATGACCCGGAATTTTGGGGGAGGGGGTGTTTTTATAGGTAGAAGGAGCTAGGAAGCTCCAAATGAGGTGTAGTTTTCGCCCACACGATCGTGATCAAACGGCGATGGACATGGAAGTGACTTAGATGGGTTATTATGATGTTTTGAAGGGGTGTTGGCTGCAACCCAAAAGAGGCCTTTGCGGTTATGCGGTTAACCGTTGGAGTATCAAACGAGCTCCAAATGACTCGAAACTTGACAGGTGGTCTACCGGTGGTGTACCAAGGCCACTTGGCAAGCCTCGGTCCATTCCGAGAAAGTTTAGTACCCGCTCACGGAAAAATGTAAAAGGGGACGCCGGGGGACATAGGAGTGCCGGATTGCAAAACGGACAACGGGGAAAATGCTCGGATGCATGAGACGAACACGTATGCAAATGAGATGCACATGATGACATGATATGAGGTGCATGACATGAACAAAATGCAAAACGAAAGACAAAACCCAACCATGGAGGGAATATCATATCACAATGCCCAAAATGGCAAGAGTTGGAGTTACAAATATGGAAAGTTACATCCGGGGTGTTACAACACTCCACCACTACAAGAGGATCTCGTCCCGAGATCTAGGACTGAAAGAACTCCGGATATTCGAACGGAGGTGATCCTCGCGCTCCTGTGTGGCTTCTCGGTCGGAATGGTGTGACCACTTCACTTTCAGGAATTTGATTGACTTGTTGCGTAGTCTTGCGCTTCGGTTTCTTCAAGAATAGCAACGGGTGCTCATGATAAGAGAGATCTTCTTGGAGGTCAATTTCTTGAAGTTGATGGTGCGCCAGAGTCTTGAAGCACTTGCGAAGCTGTGACACATGAAACACATCGTGCACGTTCGCGAAGTTGGACGGAAGCTCAAGTTGATAGGCGAGATCGCCTCTTTTGCCAATGATCTTGAAAGGACCCACATATCTAGGGGCATGCTTCCCTTTGATACCGAAGCAGCGAGTGCCTTTCATTGGAGAGACGCGGAGGTAGACATGGTCTCCGATTTCAAAAGCCACATCATGGTGCTTGTCATCATAATAGCTCTTCTGGCGCGATTGCGCGGCTTTGAGATTCTCATGAATGAGTTTGCACATTTCTTCGCTTCGCGGATCAAGTCGTTGCCAAGAAGTTGGCGTTCAATTGTCTCGGACCAATTGAGAGGAGTACGCCACTTTCTGCCATAGAGAATTTCGAATGGGGCCTTGCCCGAACTCGCTTGGAAGTTGTTGTTGTAGGAGAACTCGGCATATGGAAGACAATCTTCCCACTTCATACCGAAGGAAATGACACAAGCCCTGAGCATATCTTCAAGGATTTGATTGGCTCGCTCGACTTGGCCACTTGTTTGAGGGTGGAAAGCTGTGCTCAAACGAATGTTGGTGCCCATGGCCTTTTGAAATGAATCCCAAAACTTGGAGGTAAAGATGCTGCCACGGTCTGAAGAGATCAATTTTGGAATGCCGTGCAAGGAGACAATTCTGGAGGTGTATAGTTCTGCCAACTGAGCTACTGTGATAGATCCTTTGATAGGAAGAAAATGAGCCACTTTAGTAAGCTTGTCAATGACAACGAAGATAGCATCATTTCCATGCTTGGACTTAGGAAATCCAGTCACGAAGTCCATCTCGATATGATCAAACTTCCATTCTGGAATAGCAAGAGGTTGGAGGAGACCAGCTGGTCATTGGTGTTCTGCTTTCACTCTTCTGCAGACATCACACTCATTCACGAATTGAGCAATTTCTCGCTTCATTCGAGTCCACCAATATGACTGCTTGAGGTCATGGTACATCTTCGTACTTCCAGGATGAATGGATAGAAGGGAATTGTGCGCCTCATTCATGATGACTTTACGTAGATCACCCTTTGGAACCACAATCCGGTCCTCGAAGAAAAGAGTATCTTTGTCATCAATGTGGAAGCACTTGTATTTGGAAATGCCATTGTCGATACCACGGTTCACATTTTTCACCAAGGTATCCAGGAGTTGAGCCTCACGAATTTGGTCTTCCAAAGTAGGAGAGACTATGAGGTTGGCAAGAAAACCTTGAGGAACAACTTGAAGATTCAGCTTGCGGAAAGCTTCACAGAGATCCGGTTGGAAGGGCTTGAGAATTAAACTGTTGCAGTAAGCCTTCCTGCTCAAAGCATCTGCAATCACATTGGCCTTGCCCGGAGTATATTCAATACTCGGGTTGTACTCTTGAATCATTTCGACCCATCGAGTTTGCCTGAGGTTGAGGTTGGGTTGAGTGAAGATATACTTGAGACTCTTGTGATCGGTGAAAATGTCCACTTTCCTTCCCAACAAGAGATGTCTCCAAGTTATTAATGCATGGACAATCGCCGCCAACTCAAGATCGTGAGTGGGGTAGTTCTTTTCGTTGGGCTTCAGCTGACGAGAGGTATAGGCCACAAATTTCTTCTCTTGCATTAACACAACACCGAGACCTTGAAGAGAAGCATCATAGAAAACTTCGAATGGCTTGGATTCATCAGGAGGAGTCAAGACAGGAGCTGTGACGAGTTTCTCTTTGAGGGTGTTGAAAGCAACGTCACACCTAGGAGACCAGACATACTTCACATGCTTCTGGAGGAGGTTGGAAAGAGGCTTTGCAATCTTAGAAAAATTCTCAACGAATCTTCGGCAATAGCTTGCAAGACCAAGAAAACTGCGAAGCTGCTTGACATTCTGAGGAGGTTCCCAATTCACAACTGCAGACACCTTCTCGGGATTAACAGCGTTGCCCTTGGCGGAGATGACATGACCAAGGTAAAGCACTTCATCAAGCCAAAATTCACATTTGGAAAACTTCGCATAGAATTGATGCTTTCTGAGCTTGTCGAGCACCAATCGCAAATGTTTGGCATGATCCTTCTTTTTCTTGGAGAAGACCAAAATATCATCGAGATAGACCAAGACGAATTCATTGGTATAGGGGTTGAAGATGAAGTTCATCATTCGAGAGTATGTTGGAGGAGCATTGACAAGGCCGAAAGACATGACAGTATATTCATAAGAACCAAAGCTTGTTCTGAATGCTGTCTTGGGAATATCTTGTTCACGAATGCGAATTTGATGATAAACCATACGAAGGTCAAGCTTGGAGAACACTTTAGCACCTTTGAGTTGCTCGAAAAGCTCATTGATGTTGCGAAGTGGATACTTGTTCTTGAGAGTCTTCTTATTCAATGGACGGTAATCGACGCAAAGTCGGTCCGTGCCATCCTTCTTCTGGACAAAAAGAACACCACAACCCCAAGGAGATGAACTCGGTCTGATCAAACCCAGACGCTCTTGTCCATCGAGCTGCTTCTTCAATTCCTTCAGCTCATTAGGTCCAAGCTTGTATGGATGCTTGCAAACGGGTTCGATGCCGGGCTCAAGATCGATAACGAACTCAATCGGCGGTGAGGAGGCATTCCAGAAGCTCTTCCGGAAAGACATCTTGGTACTCACAAACGACTGGAATCGAGAGATAGCATCCAACCCGCCCTTCTCATTGAGAGAAAACAACCGAATGGTTTCATCACGAAGCGGCATAGATGATCACATCCTCGTAAGAGTGAGTCAATTGAATTTCCTGGCAGCACAATCAAGCTGAGCTTTGTCTTTGAGAAAGCCGATCCATCCCGAGAATAAGATCAATATCCGAGTCACCAAGGACAATTGGTTTAGCCAGAAATCTATAGTCGCCCATCTTGATTGTGGTATCCGGAACCACCAAACTGGAGCTCAACCGTTTACCCGGAGAAACGACATCCATGGGTTTACCCAAATGCGAATAAGTGAATTCAGGCTTGGCAAAAAACGGTCTTGACATGAAACAATGCGATGCACCAGTACCAAATAAAACTTTTGCAGGAATATCATTAACTGGAAGATTACCCATTATCACGTAAGTAGACTCCTCCGCTTGCGCTGCATTCATCATATTCACCTTGGAATGCTTTGGGTTATGCTTGACCACTGCATTCCTGGAAGATCTCACAGGAGGAGGAGGCGGAAGGCGCCTTTGGTTGAAGCACTTGTTCGCGTAGTGACCTTTCTGCTGACATTTGTTGCAAGTCACCTCTGAGAGAGGACGGTGATAAGGAGCATTTAACCTTGGAGCTTGAGAATTAGACTTGTTCTGATAGCCTGGGTTGGGTGGGTGGGAAGATCCACGACCACCTGAGTTCTTCCACTGATAAGGCTGACGAAACGGAGGAGGAGGAAGGTAGAACTTCTGCTGCTTAGCTGCCACTTGAGAGGAAGAAGAAGACTGAACTGCATCCCTGACTCTCTTCTTAGAAGCCTCACATTTGAGCTGGGCAACTTCTTGCTTCAGTGCCATGTTGTAGAATTCATCATACTTTCTGGCTCAAAAAGCACGAGAGCTAATTGCAGATCTTCTCTGAGACCACCTCTGAATTGATAGATCATCCTCTTTTCATCAGGGATGTCTTGCTTAGCGAAGCGAGCGAGTTTCTGGAACTGGATATTGTATTGATACACAGACATGCCGCCTTGCTTGAGATTGCGGAACTCCTCACGCTTGCTCTGAACAACACTTTGCGGAATGTGGTGAGCTTTGAAGTCTCGGCGGAACTCATCCCAGGTAATTACACGACCTCCTCTGGAATCTTTGTATTGCTGATACCACTCGACAGCTTGGTCCTTGAGTTGAAACGAAGCAAACTTGACAAAGTCCTCAGGTCTGACATTGCTACATTCAAAATGTTTGCAGATGTCCACAAGCCAATCGTCGGCATCTGTGGCCTCGACACAGAAGCTGAAAGACTTCGGCTGATTAGCGAGGAACTGATTGAGGGTAGCAAAGTGCGGCTGATTGCTGCCTTGACCTTGATTTCCTTGGTTGCCTTGCCCTTGGGTACGCTCTTGCAAGAGTTGCAAAATCATCTGAGCATTTGCGTTGGTGGCTGCCATGATAGCTTGCCATGCCTCCGGAGGCGGAGGTGGAGGTGGAGGGTTCGATCGACTCCCATCATTGCGTCCGGATTCAGACGCTGCGTTGGCGAAGCCATCCTGAAGAGGGTGACATCCGATAGCACTTTCATAGACAGATAGACAAGTTGAATCAACGGATAGAAATTGCAACATATAGTCTTCACAATAAACATTCGAACAAGGATGAACGAATGAATTCCAAAAGCTAACATCACACGTCCATTAAGGTGAGAAGCCACTTGATTAAGGGTTGATAAAAAAATAACAAGGTACGACTGGAACAAATAAGCGGTAGGGATTACCCAATCGCAAACCAAATATCTGCGGGAATAAATGCTAAGAGCTACTTGAATCCCACCTATAAACTCCCAAAACTTTCTGGTTATGCAATCTGGTGTTGGGGATACAGGGGACACAAAATATATCACCCAAACTAACAATACCTAGATCCAGCTGTATCCATCCGTCAACACATAACCAAGAAACCTTCGAAATCGTGTACCTCGACCTTCGAAAAGCATCCGTTATAATGAGTCATGGCAATACTCGAGCTCGCCCAAAGATCTTTGGGTTATCGGGTTATCTCACCAACAACTGTACAAAAGAGATTTTCGATGTCGGCAAAGCTCAGGTATTCCAGAACTGCAACGATAAAATTGTGACGACAACACCTCGGAGCTCAACTCTCCGGGACACTGCCACAACCCCTAAATGTCAGGAGGCACCAAGAACAATGTTCTCGTCACAAAACCATCGGAACGATTCCAAGATACCCGCGTGATCCTAAAAATTATTTTTAGTGAAATTTGAGGAGAGGAGAGTCAAAACTTCTACGTCAGGAGACCTCACTAGAGCGACGAAGGGACTGGGGAGTAAAAAGAATCCTACTCTCCGATATATATAATCCTAAGACTCAAAACATTTTTGTTCTAGACTCAACAACGCCAGCAAACAAACAAGCAGGGGGCTCCTAAGTCGGGGAACCTGGCTCTGATACCAACTTGTAACGCCCTCGATGCGGCTATATCTCCCACGTGTCGAAGCACGACTTAGAGGCATAACCACATTGAAAGCAATGTCGCAAGTGAGGTAATCTTCACACAACCCATGTAATACATAAGGGAAATAGATACATAGTTGGCTTATAGTCGTCACTTCACACAATGCATAAATAAACATCCATCATAGAGATTACACTCAAGGTCCGACTACGGAACCAAAATAAAAGAAGACTACCCCAAATGCTACACAGATCCCCGATCGTCCCAACTGGGCTCCACTACTGATCATCAGGAAAAGACACATAGTAACGAACATGTTCCTCGTCGAACTCCCACTTGAGCTCGGTTGCGTCACCTGCACTGGCATCGTCGGCACCTGCAACTGTTTTGGTCGAATCTGTGAGTCAAGGGGACTCAGCAATCTCACACCCGCAGAGTTGTGAGGTGGAGCTGCAGCAAGCGACTAGCATATATGGTGGCTACATTCGCAAAAGAGAGCGTGAAGAGAAGCAAGGCACGGTCATTGAAGCTAGTAGCGATCAAGAAGTGATCCTGAAACTACTTACGTCAAACATAACTCCAACACCGTGTTCACCTCCGGACTCCTTGAAAAGAGACCATCACGGTTACACACGCGGTTGATGTATTTTAATTAAGGTCAACTTCGGGTTTTCTACAACCGGACATTAACAAATTCCCATCTGCCTCATAACCGCGGGCACGGCTTTTGAAAGATAATACCCTGCAGGGGTGTCCCAACTTAGCCCATTATAAGCTCTCACGGTCAACGAAGGATATTCCTTCTACCGGGAAGACCCGATGAGTCTCGGAATCCCGGACTACAAGACATTTCGACAATGGTAAAACAAGACCAGCAAAGCCGCCCGATTGTGACGACAAATCCCGATAGGAGCTGCACATATCTCGTTCTCAGGGCACATCCGGATAATTCAAGCTACGAGTAAAACCAGGCCTCGAGTTTCCCCGTGGTGGCCCCACAGGCTGCTCGGTTCGGGCCAGCACTCGAAGGAGCACTAGTCCGGGGGGGGGGGCTAAAATAAAGATGACCCTCGGGCTCACGAAAACCCGAGGGAAAAAGCCTTGCTGGAGGAGTCTTATTCAAAGCGAACTGTCAAGGGGGTCCCATAAATCACCCAACCGTGTAAGGAACGCGAAATCAAGGAACATAACACCGGTATGATGGAAACTAGGGTGGCAAGAGTGGAACAAAACACCAGGCATAAGGCCGAGCCTTCCACCCTTTACCAAGTATATAGATGCATTAATTAAAATAAGAGATATTGTGATATCCCAAAATAACCATGTTCCAACAAGGAACAAACTTCATCTTCACCTGCAACTAGCAACGTTATAAGAGGGGCTGAGCAAAGCGGTAACATAGCCAATCAACGGTTTGCTGGGAAAGGATGGTTAGAGGTTTGACATGGCAATATGGGAGGCATGCTAAGAAAGTGATAGGCATCATAGCATAGGCATAGCAAAAGAGCGAGCATCTAGCAAGCAAAGATAGAAGTGATTTCGAGGGTATGGTCATCTTGCCTGCAAAGTTCTCAGAGTTGTCGAAAGCTTGATCCTCGTAAGCGTTCTCAACAGGTTCCTCGTTCACGTACTCATCTCCCGGCTCTACCCAAAGCAAGAACACAAACAATGGAACCACAATAAATCACGGTGCAATGCACAAGCAACATGATGCAATACATGGCATGATATGCGAGATGTGATATGCAATGCGTATGCGTGCTCCTCATAGGCATCAACTTGGCAAACCAAGTGTGCCGCTGGAAAGGTGAGATGATTTCGGTTGAAATCGATATAAAGATCACCGGAATCGGATGCACGGTTTGCAAATGACAAGCAAAACAAGAATGGCACAAATCTGCCATTAACAGCACGATGCCACATAGCAAGCAACAAGAAATTAAGCTACTGCACCCAAACGTACCAACAAAGCATATGGCAGTGATCTACTCAAGATGCTTGACAAAAGATTAACACTGAGCTACGGCTAAATCACACCATAACAGGTCCAAACAAGCATGGCAAAAGTGCAAAATATATCAGCCTCACAGACTTGGTGAAATTACTGAACATGTCAGAATCAGCATCAGGAAGCAATGTTCAGAGCAAGCAAACAACATGCTACAGGAACTTATAATAGCAAAACGAGGCATGGAATGAATCTACTCAAAGCATAGAACAAAAGTCCCTTACTGACCAAGAGCCAAAAGGGATCAGAAAATGTAATAGCACCCATGTCAATATAGCAAGTTTCGTTAACAGATTCAGCAAACAGGGCATGACATTGACAGAATTATGTAGGCATCTTCGCGAGCTTGATGCACTCACTACAGAGCATTTCATGATAAACTAAGCATACATCCATCAAGAAGACATGACATAGAAGCTACACATGGCAAGAACAACATCATAGCATACACGGATCAACTACAACAACCTTGGCAAAATTGAATAACATGTAAACAATCTGCCAGGAAACATTTTATAGCAAAAGTAGAGCTCGATTGACTCAATCTATGGCACTCCAATATTTTTACCATACTTGAATATTGTTATGATAATTATGCTTCTAATGCTTATGTTAAACTATATATTGAGAAATCCTCCACTATCCAAAAAGAGACTAATATTTTGCAGGAAGCTATGGAAGAAGGAATTGAAGAAACTGTGAGCTCATTGGATGAAAAAGATGATGAGGAGTGCGAAGAACAAAAGGAAGAAGAGCGGATTAGCTACCCGTGCCCACCTTCTAATGAGAGTAACTCTTCAACTCATACATTGTTTAATTTCCATTCGTGCTTACCGAAGTATGATTTCTATGATGATTGTTATGATCCTGTTGATTGTATTGAACTACCCATTTTCGATGATGCTTGCTATGCTTGTGGCCAAGATACCAATATGAATTATGCTTATGGAGATGAACTTGCTATAGTTCCTTATGTTAAACATGAAATTATTGCTATTGCACCCACGCATGATAGTTCTATTATCTTTTTGAATTCTCCCAACTACACTATATCGAAGAAGTTTGTGCTTACTAAGGATTATATTGATGGTTTTCCTTTTACCGTTGCACATTATGATTTTGATAGATATAATATGCATGTGCTTGCTTCTCCTACTTGCAATTATTATGAGAGAGTAACTACATCTCCGCCTCTTTATGTTTCCAACACGACAAAATTGCAAGAAACTGCTTATCCTATGAATTGGCCTTTACTATGTGTGCATGAATTGTTCTTTTATGACATCCCGATGCATAGGAAGAGAGTTAGACTTCGTTGTTGCATGATATATGTTACTTTGTGCTCACTACTAAACCACAAATCATGGTTAATTAAAATTGGCTTTGATATACCTTGGGATCCGGGTGGATCCATTACTTGAGCACTATATGCCTAGCTTAATGGCTTTAAAGAAAGTGCTGTCTGGGAGACAACCCGGAAGTTTTAGGGATTCATTTATTTCTGTTGAGTGCTTTTATAAGTTTAAAAACAAAAAAAATAAAGAGGGCAACCCAAAACTTTTCAAAAAGGAAAGTGAAAGTGAGAAAGACAAGCATTGTTGAAGTGGGAGAGCTCCTTGAACTTTGTTCATGCTCACGGAAACTTTGTGAATCTTGATTACAGAAACTTTTCATCAAAAATAATTATCCCCTTGTACAATTCCATTGTATTATAACAATAATGTGCACCAGTTTTCCTTTAGGATGTTTACAATGCTTATTGGTTTGTGCGGTGCAGGACAGAAACTTTGGATGTAGTGCTAGATTTTACATTTTTAACTGGAAAGTCAATTGGTTCTGACTCCTTTTGCACTGTATTTCTCTACAAATTGTTTATTTTTACTAATTTGGGTAGAAGTTTTTGGGTACAATAAGTATGATGAATGTTCAGATTGCTACAGACTGTTCTGTTTTGACAGATTCTGTTTTTGATGCATAGTTTACTTGTTTTGATGAAACTATCAATTTATATCAGTGGATTAAGCCATGGAAAAGCTATATTACAGTAGACACAATGCAAAAAAAATATGAATTAGTTTTCTTCAGTACTTAGAGTAGTGATTTGCTTTATTATACTAACGGATCTTACCGAGTTTTCTGTTGATGTTTTGTGTGGATGAAGTGTCTAATCGAGGATGTCTCAATATGAGGAAAAGGAAGAGAGGCAAGAGCTCAAGCTTGGGGATTCCCGAGGCACCCCAAGTAAATATTCAAGGGGACTCAAGCGTCCAAGCTTGGGGATGCCCCGGAAGGCATTCCCTCTTTCTTCAACAAGTATCGGTATATGTGCAAGTCTTGGAGCGTATTTTGCATTTAGTTTTCACTTTTCTTTTATGAACCATGCTGGTATGAGATAGTCCTTGGTTGATTTATAGAATTTTATTTGCACTTCACTTAAATCTTTTGAGTATGGCTTTATAGAATGCTTCTTGTGCTTCACGTATATCGTTTGAAATTTGGATTGCATGTTTCTCTTCACATAGAAAACCGCCATTTGTAGAATGCTCTTTTGCTTTACTTATATTTGTTAGAGCGTGGGCATATCTTTTGTAGAAATAATTAAACTCTCTTGCTTCACTTATATCTATTTAGAGAGATGACAGGAATTGGTCATTCACATGGTTAGTCATAAAATCCTACATAAACTTGTGGATCACTGAATATGGTATGTTTGATTCCTTGCAATAGTTTTGCGATATAGAGGTGATAATATGTGGGAGGTACTAGTAGATGGTTGTGTTTAGTAAGGATGTTTGTGTTAAGGTTTGTGATTCCCTAAGCATGCACGTATGGTCTACTAACTATGTAACCAAATTGGCGTGCATTGTATTTTGATTGTTTATCTTTGCGTGAAGGTCGGGGGCGCGCGATGGTTAACTCCTACCAACCTCCCCCCTAGGAGCATGCGCGTAGTACTTTGTTTCAAGGGCTAATAAATTTTTGCAATAAGTATGTGAGTTCTTTATGACTAATCTTGAGTCCATGGATTATACGCACTCTCACCCTTCCATCATTGCTAGCCTCTTCGGTACCGTGCATTGCCCTTTCTCACCTCGAGAGTTGGTGCAGACTTCGCCGGTGCATCAAAACCCCGTGATATGATACGCTCTATCGAACATAAGCCTCCTTATATCTTCCTCAAAATAGCCACCATACCTACCTATCATGGCATTTCCATAGCCATTCCGAGATATATTGCCATGCAACTTCCATCATCATGACATACATGACTTGAGCATTTATTGTCATATTGCTTTGCTTGATCGTAAGATAGCTAGCATGATGTTTTCAAGGCTTGTCTGTTTTTTTATGTCATTGCTACGCTAGATCATTGCACATCCTGGTACACCGCCGAAAGCATTCATATAGAGTCATATCTTTGTTCTAGTATCGAGGTGTAATATTGAGTTGTAAGTAAATAAAAGTGTGATGATCATCATTATAGAGAATTGCCCCATGAAAAAAAGGGAAAAGGAAAAAAGGCAAAAAAGGGGAAAGGCCAAAGAAGCCTAAATAAAAAAGGGGGCCAAAGAAGCCCACCCAAAAAGAAAAAAAAAGAAAAAAAAGAAAAAAGGGAAATGTTACTATCCTTTTACCACACTTGTGCTTCAAAGTAGCACCATGTTCTTCATATAGAGAGTCTCTTATGTTGTCACTTTCATATACTAGTGGGAATTTTTCATTATAGAACTTGGCTTGTATAATCCAACGATGGGCTTCCTCAAATGCCCTAGGTCTTCATGAGCAAGCAAGTTGGATGCACACCCACTTAGTTTTCAGTTTGAGCTTTCATACACTTATAGCTCTTAGTGCATCCGTTGCATGGCAATCCCTACTCCTCGCATTGACATCAATTGATGGGCATCTCCATAGCTCGTTGATTAGCTGCGTCGATGTGAGACTTTCTCACTTTTATCTTTTCCACATAACCTCCACCATCATATTCTATTCCACCCATAGTGCTATATACATGGCTCACGCTCATGTATTGCGTGAGAGTTGAAAAAGTTTGAGAATACTAAAGTATGAAACAATTGCTTGGCTGACACCGGGATAGGCATGAGGGGTACCTTGTGTTAAGAAAAGGGAGCATACAAGACTATATGATTTTGTAGGGATAACGCTCGAAGCACCGATATTTTGAAAGACATGATTGTTTGTTGGGATGCCCTAAGTATTATTATTTTTATGTCAAATGATAGACTATTGCTTTGAATCACTCATGTCTTAATATTCATGCCATGATTAGATATATGATCAAGATTATGCTAGGTAGCATTCCACATAAAAAATTATTTTTTTTATCATTTACCTACTCGAGGACGAGCAGGAATTAACCTTGGGAATGCTTATATGTCTCCGTCATACCTATAATTTTTGATTGTTCCATACCAATATTATTCAACTTTCATATACTTTTGGCAAATTTTTATACTATTTTGGGGACTAACGTATTGATCCAGTGCCCAGTGCCAGTTCATGTCTGTTGCATGTTTTTTGTTTCGCAGAAACCCCATATCAAACGGAGTCCAAACGGAATAAAAATAAACAAAGATTTTTTTGGTATATTTATGATTTTTTGGAAGGCGCGCCCTGGACTATCCTAGACACCACGTAAGGCGGTTGATGCCCTTCTATCGCCGCAAGAAAGCTAATTTCCGGATAGAAATTGTGTCCAAAGGGAAACCCAATCGGAGTTATGGATCTGTGGGAATATAAAAAACGGTGAAAGGGAAGAATCAGGAGCGCAGGAACAGAGAGATCGATCCAATCTCGGAGGGGCTCTCGCCCCTCCTACACCATGGGAGCCAAGGACCAGTGGGGAAACCCTTCTCCCATCTAGGGAGAAGGTCAAGGAAGAAGAAGAAGAAGGGGGGAGCTCTCCCCCTTGCTTCCGGTGGTGCCGGAACGCTGCCGGAGGCCATCATCATCACCGCGATCTTCACCAACACCTCCGCAATCTTCACCAACATCTCCATCACCCTCCCCCATCTATATTCAGCGGTCCACTCTCCCGCATCCTGTTGTACCCTCTACTTGAACATGGTGCTTTATGCTTCATATTATTATCCAATGATGTGTTGCCATCCTATGATGTGTGTGTAGATTTTTGTTGCCCTATCGGTGATTGACGAATTGTTATGATTGGTTTGTGTTGCATGTTTTATTATTGGTGCTGTCCTATAGTGATCTCCGTGTCGCGCAAGCGTGAGGGATACCCGCTGTAGGGTTTGCAATATGTACATGATTTTCATATGGTGGGTGGCGTGAGTGACAGAAGCACAGACCCGAGTAAGTAGGTTGTTTGCGTATGGGAAAAAGGGGACTTGATTCGTTAATGCTATGGTTGGGTTTTACCTTAATGATCTTTAGTAGTTCCGTATGCTTGCTAGAGTTCCAATCATAAGTGCATATGATCCAAGAAGAGAAAGTATGTTAGCTTATGCCTCTCCCTCAAATAGAATTGCAATAGTGATTACCGGTCTAGTAACGTAGTCAATTGCTTATGGACAATTTCACAACTCCTATCACCACTTTTCCGCACTCACTATATTCACTTTATTTCTTCTTTATCTAAACAGCCCCTAGTTTATAGTTACGTGTTCTTTATTATCTTGCAAACCTATCCAACAACACCTACAAAGTACTTCTAGTTTCATACTTGTTCTAGGTAAAGCGAACACTAAGCGTGCGTAGAGTCGTATCGGTGGCAGATAGGACTTGAGAGAATATTTGTTCTACCTTTAGCTCCTCGTTGGGTTCGACACTCTTACTTATCGAAAGAGGCTACAATTATTCCGTATACTTGCGGGTTATCACCGACCGTCGTCGTGAGGTGGCCGAGGAGCGAGAGCAGGAACTCTAGGCTTCGAACGCTGCCCTTGAGCAGCAGATCAGAGCACACAGGGTCGCCTTGGCTGCATCACTGGGTGAAGTATCTCCAGATGAGGCATAAATCCAGAAACGCGAGGATGGACTATCGCTGGATGCTCTGGAGCGCAGCCAGGTGCTTGAATGACTGGAAATGAGGGAGCACGAGGCAGCCCCGACTGAGGACGCCGTTGCCAACAGGGAGGCCAGGGTCTAGTAGGAGGTCGATCAAAAGGTGGCGAGGGTTCGCGCGGCTCTTGTCGATGATCACCGCCTGAAGTCAGAGCTCCCGGAGGCCGAACCTGAGGGCAGGACCACCGCCTTGAAGACAAAGTTAGATGCTGCGGAGTAGCATGAGAGGCCCGCCAAGGAAGCTCAGGCCTCTTCCGGGGCTACCTTGGCCTCTGCTCGTGCCGACCTGTCTTCTCTTAAGTAGCAAATCAAGGATGTCGCGTCCCTCGCAGAGAAGACTGCGAACGAAGCGAACCGCCGTCGGACGATGCAGCATGAGCATGCCTTGATGCTCCAGGATCTCAGAGTCAGAGCCAACCGACCCTTGGGCGCCATTTGCGAGGACAGGGCCCCTCACCCGCATGAGGATGACTATGCCAGCCACCTCCGCTTCTTCACCGATATCGTGACCCGCCTGAAGGATCGGGCCATGATAGCTTGCGAGCTCATTGAAGAGCGAAGCCGGGGTCTTCTCAGGCACGCGTTCTCACTCGTATTTAGCCACCTCCTCAACCTTGATCCTCACTTTGAGTTCAATGCTATGGCAGCCCCCGTGCCTGAGGTCATCCAGGACAACCTAGTCGGCTGGGTGGACGATCATGTGGACGCCCTGGTAGCAGAGTTTGCTCCCGAGGATGATGCGGTCATGATCATGGCTGAAGAAGACAGTGAGGGTGGCTACGACGAGGAGGATAATTGCGACAGTGCGGGCGATGCAGACAAAGATGACGAAGACAGCGCATCCAGCAAGGCCTGTATTTCTATTTTGCCTTGACATGTATGAAAAAACCTCAGACATGGCCTTTTGGGGCGTGCGAGCATTTTTTGAAGGTGGGCCCTTATAATGTATGAAAGGATGATATGCTTTTGAAGTAGGGTCCGGAGTGTGCCACAACGAGCCTGTGGGCTCCAAAGCGGAGTAGTTGTTGCGACTTATCTTTGGTTCTATGGGTCTTGAGCGGGTCCTGATGTCGTAGTGGCGCTCTTCTCCTGAGGTGAGCTCTCCGCGGGCTCGCAAGATTTTAAGCCTCCCGAGGAGCCTGCTGACCTGCCCTAGAGGGCCTCGCAAGGAGCCGATTGACGGGTTACGGTAAGGTACGCGTGTGGTGGCCGTATTCCTGACACCGGGAGGGGCTTTATCATCTTCGGCGCTGGCCCAAACATGCTCAAGGCGCGCGTACCACACCCAGCCCCCGCTCGTGGGGCGCTCGCAGGAGGGCAGCAGGCTTGAGCCTCGCTCCTAAACACAAAGCTAGAAAGCACGAAACCGGCGCAGTCAACAAAAATTTCCCCCATTTTTCTTTTGATAAGCACACGAAACTTCAAATTCATTCCAAGAAGATGCCAATTGGGTTACAGAAAAGGGGCAAAAGCAAACAGCTGCTCCGGCGCCTAGCTAGTCTTCTGGTCTTCTCACCAGCGCGGAGCTAAGTGCTTCCACTGGGTGTGGGCATAGTCATTGGGGGACAGTGTCAACGGCTAGTGCGGAGCATGGTGCTTGCACTTTGACGTGGGTGGGAGCCCCCGTGAGGCCCGAGGGCGGCACTCAGGAGACTCCGGGGCGTGTACAGCCCCACTCATTATTATGTGAGAGTGTCACGAGTGGAGACCTTCATAGGCACGGGGCCTTGCGTCATGTCGCCCGACGAGGGCCCCGCCCTGCGCCACCCCCGATCACCATTGGGGCTTCGAAAATCAGGACAAGGCCAAGGGGCAAGGGGGACGATGGCGGCGCCCTCGGCGACCGCAGACCCTCCATCGGGGGGAAGGGCTCGCCGGCTCCTTCCCCGGCAGAGGACCTACCTCCGTGTTGCACCTTGCTACATGCGGCTCGGAGGAGACCTTGTCCCCGGGCTCCCCCCCCCCCGACGCGGCCCCCAGGGCTCTTCGCCCGCCTATGGCAGGTCCATCACCCTGGGGTCCCTGACGGCGCCTGTGGCTTGGTTTACCTGTGGTCCATTGTAAGTGTAATCATGCTCCTGAGGCATAGACCGTACCGAGTGACTGTTGTTGTTGAAGGTGTTGGTGAAGCTCCGGGGTGTCTCGTGGAGAACCTCAGCTTCATGCGCCCGCAGCACCCAACCTGGAAAGGGGAGCCGATCGTGGCCTTCTATTGACGTGCACTACAGGTTCATTGTTGGCGGTATGTGTGCCTCCAGACTGGCCGCACCAGAGTCGTCACCTGGGAGCCCCGCGTTGCTGGCCTCCGGACTCGGCGACAGGTCCTGATGGCCACGGGTTGGTGCTCCAGCACGGCCCCAGGAGCGGCCGCCCGGGTCAGCCTCACCCTAGGGTGGCACGGTCGGGGTAGGACGGGCGCCGCTGCGAGCCGGGCTGGTGCCGAGGGGGCCCCCAGGTGCTCCAGGGGGCGAGCGTGCACCCCCAGCACAACTTGTGACGTAGGCAGGGCGCAGAATTGTGCCGTGCCCCTACATGCAGCATCCAGCAGCTCGGCAACCCGTTCTAGCAAGGCGTCATGGCTGCCTTTCGCCAACCTAAATCGCAGCAGCTCCTGCGCCATGATGAGCTCCGATCGCATGTTCGCCTGCTCCCGGCGAGTGTGTGGTGCCGTCTCCGCGGCATAGCTTGAACATCGCGCAACGGTGCGGTTGCGGCGCTGCGGGAGGGATGGTGGCGGCGGCCCGTGCCGCCCACGACCAGCGGCACCGGGCGGTGCGCGGGCCGCGAGTAGCATGGAGTGGAGATCCTCTTGGTTGGTCATCACTGCTGGGACGGGCCGAACAACCCAATGCTCGAGGTGAGTCCACTGAGCATCGGCCACGGGACTGTGGGGTGGTGGCGGATCAATCGGTGGAAGAGAGGCTCCGACGCACCCCTACCTGACATGCCAAATGTCGTATTTTGGGTTCCGCAAACCCTTGAGAGGTTTGAACTATGGGGTGCGTGCGGAGATCTCAAGCTCCCTAGCCTGCCTGCTCGCAACTCTCATAGCCTAGCTCGACGAACTCAAAGCAAAAGGGACACAGAAGTTTACCCAGTTTTGGGCCACCTTGCGGTGTAAAACCCTACTCCTACTTTGTGGTCGATTTGCCTCGAGCGGCTGAGGATGAACTAGTACAGTGGAGAACAACCTCAGGAGGTGTTTTCTTGAGCTCAAGCGAGCTGGTGAGGGTGGACTTGATCTGTCGTCCCCTTGCATGGTGGTGGCTAGGTCCTATTTATAGTGGCCTTGGTCCTCTTCCCAAATGAAGGCGGGAAGGGATCCCACAATGGCCAAATTTGAAGGGAGACAACTAGTACATCTTATCCTGACGAAAGTGGTCTTCACCTGCAAAAGCCTCTGGTCATGATGCCGTGGTGGGCTCGGTGACGACCTGCGTCCTGCCGTCCTGCGTCCTGCCGTCCTGGCGGTCTTAGTCTTGTTGCACGGGAATGGAAACCTTTGGCTGCTTCCTCCGGACTCCGCGTCTGCTGCTTGCACTACAAAAAAAGACACATCCGTGACATTTTGGGCCGAACGAAATTTTTTTCTGTCATACTTATGACATTTCTATGACGATAATTGTGACAAAACCCGGTATCATCATAGATGTGGTGGGCTCCTACTTCTATGACAAAAATCATGACAGAAAATGGGCTTTTCGTCCTGGGCGGGCCGGAGACGCAGCTGCGTGACAATCTTTGGGCCGTCCATAAGGGAAAAAACCGTGATAGAAGCGAGGGCGAGGAAAATTTCGGCGAGTTCCCGGTTACGGTGGGTGGCCGGGGGCCAAGCGATGCGCGTTTCTCTCGTACACGTATGCGCGTGTGTGCGAGGCGTTGGGCTCTAACTGAACCCGAGCGAGGCGTCGCCTAACTGAACCCGAGCAATTGCACTGCAGGCTACAAGTTACTGAACCCGAGCGATCGAGCGATTCCTTCGCTACTACTGCTAACCGAAGCCGACCGATGCTGCCTCTGGATGAACAGTGAGCGTTGCAGGGGGGTTTGGATGAACAGTGAGCATTGCAGGGGGGGTCGGATGAACAGTGAGCGGTGGGGGTGGATGAAAAGGACCCCGTGGCGTTGCCACAGGATGAACAGGACCCCGATGGATCGAGCCGGTTGGTGCTGGATGAACAGGACCCCGTGGAGGGCTAGATGAACAGGACGACCCTGTGGAGAGCTGGATGAACACTAGATGGTGGAGGGGTGGATGAACAGTAGCCCGTGGAGGGGTGGTTGAACAGGAGCCATGGAGAGGGGTGGTTGAACAATAGTCGGTGGAGTAGCGCGCGGTCGAGGCTGGATGAACAGGAGCTCGTGGACGAACAGTCGCAGGTGGAGGCTGGAGGAGGTCGACGGTGGATGAACAGTAGCCCATGGAGGCTGGAGGAGGTCGACGGTGGAGATGAACAATATCCCGTGGAGTCCCGTTTTGCGGTATGCCACACCCCTCCCAATGAACAGGACCCCCGTTTCGACCGTAGCGCTCCAACACAAGTCCGTTTCGTCCGTTTTGCGGTACGCCACTCCCCTCCCGATCAACAGGACCCCCGTTTCGACCGTAGTGCTCCAACACAAGTCCGTTTCATCTGTTTTGCGGTACGCCACACCCCTCCCGATCAACAGGACCCCGTTTCGACCGTAGGAAGTCCGTTTCCTCCGTTTTGCGGCACGCCAGACCCCTCCCGATAAAAAGGATCCCGTTTCAAACGTGGCCGGTGGACCACAAGGTCGTTTCCTCCGTTCTGTGGTACGCCAGGCCTCGTTTCCATCGCCTGTTCCGTCCAAGCCCTCCCTATGAACACGGCGACGAATTCCGTTCTGACCCAGCCGGTTGGCTTCCCATGAACACGACGAGGACATTGTTTCTCCGTTCCGACCCAGCCATGTACACAAGCCATGGCCGTACGTATGCGCGAGTAGGCGTTCGAGACCCCGCCCGTATGTACGTACGTGGCCGTATTTTCTTTCTTGCACCCTGGCCGATGTACGTACGTGTACATGCTACGTGCGCGCCTCTACTACGACACGTGTGCGCCTCTACTACGACACGTGCGCGCCTCTACATCGACCAGTATGTACGTACACGTTCGCGACCAGAATGACAACGCTACGTACGCTTCGACCAGGTAGGTCCCGACTGTCAGGCACTTCCTTGCGTGCGAAGATGTAGCTGGTGGGTCCCAGCAGTCAGGGGGGCGAATCGTTTTTTTCCTGGACGCACTTCCTTGTGTGCGAAGATGTAGCTGGTGGGTCCCATCAGTCAGGGGGGAAATGTTTTTTTCGTTAAATACAGTGGCCCGTCCAGTGGGTCCCTGCTGTCAGGTGGAGGTATCATTATTTTCCGTGTAATAAGGAGGCACTTCCTTGCTCTGTCCGTGGACCCAGCTGTCAGCCTCTTCACGTACAGTCCATGTCTGATGGAAGTCGTTCCTTGACCATGTTGACCACGCAGCGCCAAGAGCACAACGGCGGTGGATGACGGCGAGGCCTAGGAAGGGGACGACATGGATCTGGGGAAGACGCGACAGTGGATGCCCTTGCAGAGAGGAGTACGAGGGTTCACTGGTTCGGCTGCGGTGTGAGGCTGCCGTCGTCGTAGAATAACAGGGGGGTGGGTGAGTGGAGGGATGGCCTGGC
Organism: Aegilops bicornis; assembly: GCA_021605145.1. Classification (NCBI taxonomy): domain Eukaryota; kingdom Viridiplantae; phylum Streptophyta; class Magnoliopsida; order Poales; family Poaceae; genus Aegilops; species Aegilops bicornis. The sequence continues at coordinate 605,564,438 of CM038669.1, read as the reverse complement.
TAGTGGTGGAGTACTATGCGGGCGGTGAGGCAGGTGGCCCGACCGGCGCTGCTTTGGGTGGCTGGAGCAAGAAGACCAGAGGTTGAAGAAGCACTATGGCCGTTGGATGGACATCATACAGTCACTGGAATATTGACTAAGTTGACAAAGCCCTCCGTCCCCGTCAACTTAGTAGGCCCACAAGTCAGCCCCAAAAATATGGTGGGTCCCACCTAGCAGGGGGGTATTCAATTTTTTGGGCGTAATAAGGAGGCACTTCCTTGCGTGCGAATATATAGCTGGTGGGTCCAACCTGTCAGCGGGGGGAACATTTTTTTTGCGAAATACAGATTCCCTTCCTGTGGGTCCTAGCTGTCAAGTGGAGGAATCATTATTTTGCGCATAATAAGGCGGCCGTGGACCCAACTGTCAGCCTCTCCACATACAGTCCACTTCCGATGGATGTCATTCATTGGCCACGTTGACCAGGCGGTGGACGACGGTGAGGCCTAGGAAGGGAACGACATGGAGCCAGGGAATACTCGGCAGTTGTTTCCCACACGGAGGAGTACGAGGGTTTACTGGTTCGTCTGCCGTCCTCGAAGAATAACAGCATGTGTGGGTGAGTAGAGGGATGGCTAGGCCAGTGATGGGAGTACGGTGGGGCCGTGAGGCTCTTGGCGGCAACATAGCCCGACATGGGAGGAGGGAGCAGGCAGTCCCGCCGGCGCTTGTTTGAGTAGCTGGAGCATGAAGAGCAAAGACTGAAGAAGAACGACAGCTGTTGGATGGACATCCAACAGTCATTGCTCTTGTGTGTTGACTAAGTTGACAGGGCGTTGCGTGTGTCAACCTTTTTTTATTAAAGCATACGCGTCAACCTGTAGTAGGCACACAAGTCAGCCTCAAATCTGTGGAAAACAGCATAGAGCCCATCTGCCATTATTTCTAATAATGTACAACCCATTTGCTAAATCTTAACTATTTTTTTGGAGCCCATCTTCTTTTTGTTAGCATTACACCCCATATTGTGGCCGCGGTTAAAAAGCATACAAAATATTGCATATTTCGGTGCGGTCAACTGTTTTTAATCCAGAAATATCGATTCACATTCAAACTATTTTGAAAAATAATTTATATAAATATAAAATCCAAATAATTGTCCATGCATAAATATCAATGCAATTTAAAATCTTGTAATTCAAAAAAATTGAAACTAATTCTCTGTTTGATGTGTTTTAAAAATGTACAGCCCATTTCTGGGTAAACCGAATGAAACTCTCCTCATCTTGAAAGATTTGCAGCCCAGCAAGGCCGATAAAGCAAGTAGGCCTTGTTTGGGTATTTCTTTAAAAAAATAGAATTGGGCTGGCCATTTTCAGCAAGAAAAAACACAACTGGGCTCATGATCCGTCGCTAAAACTAGTATCAATAACAACTGCTTGTTCCTTAAAAAAACTGCGCGACCTGCTGGGTCCCTGGTGTCAGCCGCTCGTAGTGTAATTGTCTCGTTTATTGACTATGTTGACAATGGCGTGAGCCCCAGATGTCCAACCATTAGGAGGAACCATATTTTTGCGCTTGTAATATAGAGGCACTTGCTTGTGTACTGCCATGATGCTGGTGGGTCCCTACTGTCATCCTCTCCATGTACAATCGTCTCCTTGTTCCTCTTGGTTGTTGACAACGTTGACAATGCAAGAGGGCGGCGCACCGCGCACGGCGAGCGAACCCAGGACGCAAGGCGGAGGACGACGGCGAGGCCTCGGGCAGAACGAACAGGAGCCGTGGAAGATGCGTCGGTACAGTCGCAGGCGGAGTGGAGTACGAGGGTTGACTGGTTCGGGTGCGGGTGCGTGTTTGGGCTGACATCACCGGAAAATAACAGGACGTGTGGGGGAATAGAGGGAGGGACTGGCCAACTGTAACACCCCGGATGTAACTTTCCATATTTGTAACTCCAACTCTTGCCATTTTCGGCATTGTGATATGATATTCCCTCCGTGGTTGGGTTTTCTTCATTTTGCATTTTGTCCATGTCATGCATTTTATATCATGTCATCATGTGCATCGCATTTGCATACGTGTTCGTCTCATGATTCCGAGCATTTTCCCCGTTGTCCGTTTTGCAATCCGACACTCCTATCTTCCCCGGCGCCCTTTTACGCTTTTTCCGTGCGGGTACTAAACCTTCTCGGAATGGACCGAGGTTTGTCTAGTGGCCTTGGTATACCACCCGTAGACCACCGGGCAAGTTTCGGGTCATTTGGAGCTCGTTTGGTACTCCAACGGTTAATCGCACTCTCGCAAAGGCCTCTTTTAAGTTGCAGCCCAACACCCCTTCAAAACAGCCCAATAACCCATCTAAGTCACTTCCATGCTCTCCGTCGTTCGATCATGATCGTGTGGGCAAAAACTACACCTCATTTGGACTCTCCTAGCTCCCTCTATGCCTATTTAAGTAACCCCATTCCAAATCTCGGTTCCAACCCTAGCCATCCTCATCCCGCACCACGGACATTTTTCCGACGACGGACACGTCCGCCCGTCAGCGCCCGCCGCCCAGCGCCCTATCAGCTCCTGCCACGTGGCTGCCGCCCTCCTCCGCCGCATGCCTGCAGTCTGGCCCGGCCACTCCCGGCTTGGTCGCGCGCCCGCCCTCCCATGGGCGCCGAGGCCGCCTCCGCCGCCGCCCGGCTCCAGCGCCCGGCCCCTCGCCATGATCCCGCCGCCGACCACCGCCCTCGCCGCCCGCACAGGCGCCGCCCGGCCCGGCGGGACCAGCCGCCATGGCCAGCGCCTCGGCCAGCGCCGCCCCTCATGGCGCCACCTCCCTCCGGCCGGCGCTCCTTCCCCGGCGTCCCCTCTCCTTCGCCCGGAGCGAGCTCCGTCGAGCCACCGCCGTCGTTGCCCGATTGGATTCGGCCCGATCCGGATCGGGGTTGACCTTCTTCCCCCCTCATATTTCTTCTAAGTTTTTCTTCCGTTAATATTTTTGTGACAATTTCGTCATAGCATATCTTTGCGTCTGTAGCTCCATTTTGTGCCTATAATATATCAAAATGTTCGCCTCGAACAGTAGATCATTTCGTATCATTGCATCATTTTCATTTAAACTCATCTTGATTCCCGAAATGCTGTTAAAAGAGGGCTATGTGATGTTAGTTTCTGTTTCTTAACAGAACTTGCACTTTTGTTATTTTTGCCATGATTAATGTGTGCACCCTATGAATTTGAGTCCTACATGTGTTTTGTAATACTCCATGCCATATTTCTAGGGGTGTATGCCATGTATTTTTGTGATCTATGTGGTGACTTGCACAAGCATGCAAAGTAGGTGTCCTGATGTTGCTGTTTCCAGCTCTGTTTTGCTGATATTTTGATGCCATGTTAACTTGATGCTACCGAGAGATCCATGCATATTTTGAGATACTTCATTAAGGATGTTTTGTTAAACATGTCTTGCTCTATCCATCCATGTCCTTGTTTGCAATTATGGAGTACCATAGCTTGAGTCAATCGGGCTCTACTTTTGCTATCAAATGTTTCCCGGCAGATTGTTTACATGTTATTCAATTTTGCCAAGGTTGTTGTGGTTGATCCATGTATGCTATGTTATTGTTCTTGCCATGTATGTCTTCTATGACATGTCTTCTTGATGTATGTATGCTTAGTTTATCATTTAAGGCCCTGTAGTGAGTGTATTGAGCTTGTAAACATGCCTACTTGTTATCAGTTTTTGACATGCCATGTTGCTGAACCTGTTAATGGAACTTTCAATATTGACATGGGTGTTACTATATTTTCTGATCCTTTTTGGCTTATGGTCAGTAAGGGACTTTTGTTCTATGCTTTGAGTAGATTCATGCCATGCCTTGTTTTGCTATTTTAAGTTCCTGTAGCATGTAGTTTTCTTGCTCTGGACGTTGCAACCTGATGCTGTTTTTGCAATGTCCAGCCTGATATTTTGTGCACTTTTGCCATGCTTGTTTGAACCTGTTATGATGTGATTTAGCCGAAGATCAGTGCTCATCTTTTGTCAAGCATCTTGTGTACATCACTGCCATATACTTTGTTGATACGTTTGGGTGCAGTAGCTTAATTTCTTGTTGCTTGCTAAGTGGCATCATGCTGTTAATGGCAGATTTGTGCCATTCTTGTTTTGCTTGTCATTTCCAAACCGTGCATCCGATTCCGGTGATCTTTATATCGATTTCAACCGAAATCATCTCATATTTCCATTGGCATACTTGGTTTGCCAAGTTGATGCCTGGTTCTTCATTTTCCTTTCGGAGCGCACATACGCATTGCATATCGCATCCCGCATATCATGCCATGTTTTGCATCATGTTGATTGTGCATTGCACCGTGATTTATTGTGGTTCCTTTGTTTGTGTTGTTGCTTTGGGTAGAGCCGGGAGACGAGTACGTGAACGAGGAACCTGTTGAGAACGCTTACGAGGATCAAGCTTTCGACAACTCTGAGAACATTGCAGGCAAGATGACCATACCCTCGAAATCACTTCTATCTTTGCTATGCTAGTTGCTCGCTCTTTTTCTATGCCTATGCTGCGATGCCTACCACTTGCTATATCATGCCACCCATATTGCCATGTCAGCCCCTAACCATCCTTTCCTAGCAAACCGTTGGCTATGTTACCGCTTTGCTCAGCCCTCTTATAGTGTTGCTAGTTGCAGGTGAAGATGAAGTTTGTTCCTTTTGGAACATGGAGATGTTGTTCCTTGTTGGAACATGTTTGCTTGTTGGGGATATCACAATATATCTGCTATAATTAATGCATCTATATACTTGGTAAAGGGTGGAAGGCTCGGCCTTATGCCTGGTGTTTTGTTCCACTCTTGCCACCCTAGTTTTCCGTCATACCGGTGTTATGTTCCTTGATTTCGCGTTCCTTACACGGTTGGGTGATTTATGGGACCCCCTTGACCGTGTCTTGCTTCTCTTCTCGCTCTCTTTTGCGAAGTAGCCACCATATATGCTAGTCGCTTGCTGCAGCTCCACCTTACAACTATGTCCTTCCTATGAGCTTAAATAGTCTTGATCTCGCGGGTGTGAGATTGCTGAGTCCCCGTGACTCACAGATACTTCCCAAAACAGTTGCAGGTGCCGGCGATGCGGTGCAGGTGGCAACCGAGCTCAAGTGGGAGTTCGATGAGGAACGTGGTCGTTACTATGTGTCTTTTCACGATGATCAGTAGTGGAGCCCAGTTGGGACGATCGGGGATCTGTAGCATTTGGGGTATCTTCTTTTATTTTGGTTCCGTAGTCGGACCTTGAGTGTACTACGAATGATGGATATTTATTTTATGTATTGTGTGAAGTGGCGTCGTAAGCCAACTATGTATCTCTTTCCTTATTTATTACATGGGTTGTGTGAAGATTACCTCACTTGCGACATTGCTTTCAATGCGGTTATGCCTCTAAGTCGTGCCTCGACACGTGGGAGATATAGCCGCATCGAGGGCGTTACAAGTTGGTAATCGAGCCTTCCTGACTTAGGAGCCCCTACTTTATTGTTTCTTTGGCGTTGTTGAGTCTAGAACGGAAAATGTTTTGAGTCTTAGGATTATATATATCGGAGAGTAGGATTCTTTTTACTCCCGGTCCTTTCGCTCTGTGAGGTATCCCGACGTAGTGTTTTGACTCTTCTCTCCTCAAATTTCACTAAAAAAATTTTTAGGATCACGTGGGTATCTTGGAATCGTTCCGATGGTTTTGTGGCGAGAACATTGTTCTTGGTGCCTCCCGACATTTAGGGGTTGTGGCGGTGTCCGGGAGTTGAGCTCCGAGGTGTTGTCGTCACAATTTTATCGTTGCGATTCTGGAATACACGAGTTTTGCCGACATCGAAATCTCTTTTGTGCAGTTGTTGGTGAGATAACCCGATAGCCCGATCGAGGCGAAAAGGGAGTATTGCCATGACTTGTATAACGGATGTTTTTCAAGGTCGAGGTACACGATTTCCGAGGATTTCTTGGTTATGTGTTGACGGATGGATACTTTGGATCTAGGTATTGTTAATTTGGGTGATATATTTTGTGTCCCTGTATCCCCAACACCAGATTGCATAACCAGAAAGTTTCGGGAGTTTATAGGTGGGAATTCTAGTAGCTTGGTGATTTCTTTCCGACGGATGTATGATTTGAGATTGGGGTTCAACGTCTAGTGGTCCGCCCATTCATGGTCGATTCTGATGGTCGCGAGACGTCTTAAAGAATCCTTGGCTATGCTGATTCGGGACGTCTTGTTTGTCATTCGTGACGGCCGCTATATCGTCGTGCCCGTGCAGGGCCCCACCATGAACACTTTGGGCGAAATCTCTATCATGTGTTTGTTCCGGCTCATTCTAGAAGCCAATCTTTTGTTTTCAGTTGTGATATTCGATCTGTTTCTAAGACAGATGTTGTTTCCATATCTTTATCTAAGTGGCTTCTCACCTTAATGGACGTGTGATGATTAACTTTGGAATTCATTCGTTCATTCTTGTTCGAATGTTTATTGTGAAGACTATATGTTGCAATTTCTATCCGTTGATTTCTCCGGCGAAGTCAATGAGGGCCAACTCAATAGTTCATGAGGTCTCTATCAAGATGGGCGATTATAGATTTCTGGCTAAACCAATTGTCCTTGGTGACTCGGATATTGATCTTATTCTCGGGATGGACTGGCTTTCTCAGCACAAAGCTCGGCTTGATTGTGCTGCCAGGAAATTCAATTGACTCACTCTTCTAATGATGTGATCATCTATGCCGCTTCGTGATGAAACCATTCGGTTGTTTTCTCTCAATGAGAAGGGCGAGTTGGATGCTATCTCTCGATTCGATCGTTTGTGAGTACCAAGATGTCTTTCGGAAGAGCTTCGGGAATGCCTCCTCACCGGCCGCTTGAGTTCGTTATTGATCTTGAGCCCGGCATCGAACCCGTTTGCAAGCGTCCTTACAAGCTTGGACTGATGAGCTGAGGGAATTGAAGAAGCAGCTCGATGAACAAGAGCGTCTGGGTTTGATCGGACCGAGTTCATATCCTTGGGGTTGTGGTGTTCTTTTGTCCAGAAGAAGGATGGCACGGACCGACTGTCGCCGATTACCGTCCATTGAATAAGAAGACAATCAAGAACAAGTATCCACTTCCCAACATCAATGAGCTTTTCGAGCAACTCAAAGGTGCTAAAGTGTTCTCCAAGCTTGACCTTCGTTTGGGTTATCATCAGATTCGCATTCGTGAACAAGATATTCCCAAGATGATTCGAGAACAAGCTTTGGCTCTTATGAATATACTGTCATGTCTTTCGCCCTCGTCAATGCTCCTCCAACTTTCTCTCGGATGATGAACTTCATTTTCAACCCCTATACTAATGAATTCGTCTTGGTCTATCTTGATGATATGTTGGTCTTCTCCAAGAATAAGAAGGATCATGCCAAACATTTGCGATTGGTGCTAGACAAACTCAGAGAGTATCAATTCTATGCGAAGTTCTCCAAATGTGAATTTTGGCTTGATGAAGTGCTTTATCTTGGTCATATGATCTCCGCCAAGGGCATCGCTGTTAATCCCGAGAAGGTGTCCGCAATTGTGAATTGGGAACCTCCTCGAGAATGTCAAGCAGCTCCATGATTTTCTTGGTCTTGCAAGCTATTGTCAAGATTCATTGAGAACTTCTCCAAGAATGCAAAGCCTCTTTCCAACCTCCTCCGAAGCATGTGAAGTATGTCCGGTCTCCTGATTGTGATGTTGCTTTCAATACTCTCAAAGAGAAACTCGTCACAGCTCTGTCTTGACTCCTCTGATGAATCCAAGCCATTCAAGTTTTACGTGATGCTTCTCTCCAAGGTCTCGGTGCTGTGTTAATGCAAGAGAAGAGAGTTGTGGCTTATACCTCTCGTCAGCTGAAGCCCAACGAAAAGAACTACCCCACTCATGATCTTGAGTTGGCGGCAGTTGTCCATGCATTGATAACGTGGAGACATCTCTTGTTGGGAAGGAAAGTGGACATTTTCACCGATCACAATAGTCTCAAGTACATTTTCACTCAGCCCAACCTCAACCTCAGGCAGACTCGATGGGTCGAAATGATTCAAGAGTACAACCCAAGTATTGAATATACTCCGGGCAAGGCCAATGTCATTGCAGATGCTTTGAGCAGGAAGGCTTATCGCAACAGCCTAATCCTCAAGCCCTTTCACCGGATCTCTCGTGGAAGCTTTCCGCAAGCTGAATCTTCAAGTTGTTCCTCAAGGCTTTCTTGCCAACCTCATAGTCTCTCCTACTTTGGAAGATCAGATTCGTGAGGCTCAACTTCTGGATACCATGGTGAAGAAGGTGAAACGTGGTATCGACAAGGGCATTTCCAAGTACAAGTGCTTCCACGTCGATGACAAAGACACTCTTTTCTTTGAGGACCGGATTGTGGTTCCTAAGGGTGATCTGAGAAAAGTCATTATGAACGAGGCTCACAATTCGCTTCTATCCATTCATCCTGGAAGTACGAAGATGTACCATGACCTCAAGCAGTCATATTGGTGGACTCGAATGAAGCGAGAAATTGCTCAATTCGTGAATGAATGTGATGTCTGCAGAAGAGTGAAAGCAGAACACCAAAGACCAGCTGGTCTCCTTCAACCTCTTGCTATTCCAGAATGGAAGTTTGATCATATTGAAATGGACTTCGTGACTGGATTTCCAAAGTCCAAGCATGGAAATGATGCTATCTTCGTTGTCATTGACAAGCTTACTAAAGTGGCTCATTTTCTTCCTATCAAAGAATCCATCACAGCAGCTCAGTTGGCAGAGCTTTACACCTCCAGGATTGTCTCCTTGCACGGCATTCCACAATTGATCTCTTAAGACCGTGGCAGCATCTTTACCTCCAAGTTCTGGATTCTTTTCGGAAGGCCATGGGCACCAACATTCGCTTTCAAAGACAGCTTTCCACCCTCAAACAAGTGGCCAAGTCGAGCGAGTCAATCAAATCCTTGAAGATATGCTCGGGGCTTGTGTCATTTCCTTCGGTATGAAGTGGGAAGATTGTCTTCCATATGCCGAGTTCTCCTACAACAACAGCTTCCAAGCGAGTCCGGCAAGGCCCCATTCGAAATTCTCTATGGCGAAAGTGCCGTACTCCTCTCAATTGGTGCGAGACAGGTGAACGCCAACTTCTTGGCAATGACTTGATCACGAATGTAAGAAATGTGCCAAGTCATTCGTGAGAATCTCAAAGCCGCATAATCGCGCCCGGAAGAGCTATTATGATGATAAGCACCGTGATGTGGCTTTTGAAATCGGAGACCATGTCTACCTCCGCGTCTCTCCAATGAAAGGCACTACGCCGCCCGGTATCAAAGGGAAGCTTGCCCCTAGATACGTGGGTCCTTTCAAGATCATTGGCAAAAGAGGCGATCTCGCCTATCAACTTGAGCTTCCATCCAACTTTGCAAACGTGCATGATGTGTTTCACGTGTCACAGCTTCGCAAGTGCTTCAAGACTCCTGAACGCACAATCAACTTCGAAGAAATTAACCTTCTATAAGATCTCTCTTATCATGAGCACCACGTTGCTATTCTTGAAGAAACCGAGCGCAAGACTCGCAACAAGTCAATCAAATTCCTGAAAGTGAAGTGGTCACACCATTCCGACCGAGAAGCTACACGGGGGCGCGAGGATCACCTCCGTTCGAATATCCGGAGTTCTTTCAGTCCTAGATCTCGGGACGAGATCCTCTTGTAGTGGTGGAGTGTTGTAACACCCCGGATGTAACTTTCCATATTTGTAACTCCAACTCTTGCCATTTTCGGCATTGTGATATGATATTCCCTCCATGGTTGGGTTTTTTCTTCATTTTGCATTTTTTCCATGTCATGCATTTTATATCATGTCATCATGTGCATCGCATTTGCATACGTGTTCGTCTCATGATTCCGAGCATTTTTCCCGTTGTCCGTTTTGCAATCCGACACTCCTATCTTCCCCGCGGCCCCTTTTACGTTTTTCCGTGTGCGGGTACTAAACCTTCTCGGAATGGACCGAGGTTTGTCTAGTGGCCTTGGTATACCACCGTAGACCACCGGTCAAGTTTCGGTCATTTGGAGCTCGTTTGGTACTCCAACGGTTAACCGCACTCTCGCAAAGGCCTCTTTTAAGTTGCAGCCCAACACCCCTTCAAAACAGCCCAATAACCCATCTAAGTCACTTTCATGCTCTCCGTCGTTCGATCATGATCGTGTGGGCGAAAACTACACCTCATTTGGACTCTCCTAGCTCCCTCTATGCCTATTTAAGTAACCCCCATTCCAAATCTCGGTTCCAACCCTAGCCATCCTCATCCCCGCACCACCGGACATTTTTCCCGACGTACGGACACGTCCGCCGTCAGCGCCGCCGCCCCCGCGCCCTATCAGCTCCTGCCACGTGGCTGCCGCCCTCCTCGCCGCCCTGCGGGCCACGGCCCGCCCGGCCGTCGCGCCCGCCCTCCATGGCGCCGAGGCCGCCTCCGCCGCCCGGCTCCGGCCTTGACCCAGCGCGCTTGATCCGCCGCCGACCGCCACCGCCCTCGCCGCGCAACGGCGCCCGCCCGGCCGCTGGCGACCACGCCCGGCCGTCAGCGCCCGACCGGCGCCCTCATGGCGCCACCTCCCTCCGGCCGGCGCTCCTTCCCCGGTGTCCCCTCTCCTTCGCCCGGAGCGAGCTCCGTCGAGCCACCGCCGTCGTCGCCCGATCGGATCCGGCCCGATCCGGATCGGGGTTGACCTTCTTCCCCCCTCATATTTCTTCCAAGTTTTTCTTCCGTTAATATTTTTGTGACAATTTCGTCATAGGATATCTTTGCATCTGTAGCTCAATTTTGCGCGTATAATATATCAGAATGTTCGCCGCGAAGAGTAGATCATTTAATCTCATTGTATCATTTTCATTTGAGCTCATCTTGATTCCCTAAATGCTGTTAGAAGAGGGCTATGTGATGTTAGTTTCTGTTTCTTAACAGAACTTGCACTTTTGTTATTTTTGCCATGATTAATGTGTGCACCCTATGAATTTGAGTCCTACATGTGTTTTGTAATATGCCATGCCATCTTTCCAGGGGTGTATGCCATGTATTTTTGTGATCTATGTGGCGACTAGTACAAGCATGCAAAGTAGGTGTCCTGATGTTGCTGTTTCCAGCTCTGTTTTGCTGATATTTTGATGCCATGTTAACTTGATGCTACCGAGAGATCCATGCATATTTTGAGATACTTCATTAAGGATGTTTTGTTAAACATGTCTTGCTCTATCCATCCATGTCCTTGTTTGCAATTATGGAGTACCATAGCTTGAGTCAATCGAGCTATACTTTTGCTATCAAATGTTTCCTGGCAGATTGTTTACATGTTATTCAATTTTGCCAAGGTTGTTGTGGTTGATCCATGTATGCTATGTTATTGTTCTTGCCATGTATGTCTTCTATGCCATGTCTTCTTGATGTATGTATGCTTATTTTATCATTTAAGGCTCTGTAGTGAGTGCATTGAGCTTGTAAACATGCCTACTTGTTATCAGTTTTGACATGCCATGTTGCTGAATCTGTTAATGAAACTTTCAATATTGACATGGGTGTTACTATATTTTCTGATCCTTTTTGGCTTATGGTCAGTAAGGGACTTTTGTTCTATGCTTTGAGTCGATTCATGCCAGGCCTTGTGTTGCTATTTTAAGTTCCTCTAGCATGTAGTTTTCTTGCTCTGAACGTTGCAACCTGATGCTGTTTTTGCCATGTCCAGCCTGATATTTTGTGCACTTTTGCCATGCTTGTTTGAACCTGTTATGATGTGATTTAGCCGAAGCTCAGTGCTCATCTTTTGTCAAGCATCTTGTGTACATCACTGCCATATACTTTGTTGATACGTTTGGGTGCAGTAGCTTAATTTCTTGTTGCTTGCTAAGTGGCATCATGCTGTTAATGGCAGATTTGTGCCATTCTTGTTTTGCTTGTCATTTCCAAACCGTGCATCCGAGGTGATCTTTATATCGATTTCAACCGAAATCATCTCATATTTCCATTGGCATACTTGGTTTGCCAAGTTGATGCCTGGTTCATCATTTTCCTTTCGGGCGCTTTTATACGCATTGCATATCACATCCCGCATATCATGCCATGTTTTGCATCATGTTGATTGTGCATTGCACCGTGATTTATTGTGGTTCCTTTGTTTGTGTTGTTGCTTTGGGTAGAGCCGGGATACGAGTACGTGAACGAGGAACCTGTTGAGAACGCTTACGAGGATCAAGCTTTCGACAACTCGAGAACATTGCGAGCAAGATGACCATACCCTCGAAATCACTTCTATCTTTGCTATGCTAGTTGCTCGCTCTTTTGCTATGCCTATGCTGCGATGCCTACCACTTGCTATATCATGCCACCCATATTGCCATGTCAGCCCCTAACCATCCTTTCCTAGCAAACCGTTGATTGGCTATGTTACCGCTTTGCTCGGCCCTCTTATAAGCGTTGCTAGTTGCAGGTGAAGATGAAGTTTGTTCCTTTCGGAACATGGAGATGTTGTTCCTTGTTGGAACATGTTTGCTTGTTGGGGATATCACAATATATCTGCTATAATTAATGCATCTATATACCTGGTAAAGGGTGGAAGGCTCGGCCTTATGCCTGGTGTTTTGTTCCACTCTTGCCACCCTAGTTTTCCGTCATACCGGTGTTATGTTCCTTGATTTCGCGTTCCTTACACGGTTGGGTGATTTATGGGACCCCCTTGACAGTTCGCTTTGAATAAGACTCCTCCAAAGAAGGCCCAACTTTGGTTTTACCATTTGCCACCTAAGCCTTTTTCCCCGGGTTTTCGCGAGCCGAGGGTCATCTTTATTTTAAACCCCCGGACCCGGTGCTCCTTCGGTCTTGGCCCGACCTAGAGCCCTGTGCGGCGCTCCCTCAAGGAAACTTGAGGGCTGGTTTTAGTTGTATGGATTGCTCATCCGGATGTGCCCTGAGAACGAGATATGTGCAGCTCCTATCGGGATTTGTCGGCACAATCGGGCGGCTTTTACGGTCTTGTTTTATTCTTTGTCGAAATGTCTTGTAGTCCGGGATTCCGAGATTGATCGGGTCTTCCCGGTAGAAGGAATATCCTTCGTTGACCGTGAGAGCTTATAATGGGCTGTTGGGACACCCTGCAGGGTAATCTCGTTCGAAAGCCGTGCCCGCGGTGATGAGGCACATGGGAATTTGTTAATGTCCGGTTGTAGAAAACCCGAAGTTGACCTCAAATAAAATACACATCAACCGCGTGTGTAACCGTGATGGTCTCTTCTCGGTGGAGTCCGGGAAGTGAACACGGTGTTGGAGTTATGCTGGCGTAAGTAGTTCAGGATCACTTCTTGATCGCTACTAGCTTCACGACCGTGCTTTGCTCCTCTTCTCGCTCTCTTTTGCGAAGTAGCCACCATATATGCTAGTCGCTTGCTGCAGCTCCACCTTACAACTCTGTCCTTCCTATGAGCTTAAATAGTCTTGATCTCGCGGGTGTGAGATTGCTGAGTCCCCGTGACTCACAGATACTTCCCAAAACAGTTGCAGGTGCCGACGATGCGGTGCAGTGGCGCAACCGAGCTCAAGTGGGAGTTCGATGAGGAACGTGGTCGTTACTATGTGTCTTTTCCTGATGATCAGAGTGGAGCCAGTTGGGACGATCGGGGATCCGTGTAGCATTTGGGGTATCTTCTTTTATTTTGGTTCCGTAGTGGGACCTTGAGTGTACTCTGAATGATGGATGTTTATTTTATGTATTGTGTGAAGTGGCGTGTAAGCCAACTATGTATCTCTTTCCCTTATTTATTACATGGGTTGTGTGAAGATTACCTCACTTGCGACATTGCTTTCAATGCGGTTATGCCTCTAAGTCGTGCCTCGACACGTGGGAGATATAGCCGCATCGAGGGCGTTACACCAACGTTGGAGGGTATGTACAGTAGGGCAGCGGAGGCGCAACTAGCCATGGGATGCGGGAGCAGGCGGAGCCGATGGGGTGGTTCGGTTTGGGCGGCTGGAGGAAGAAGACAAGAGACAGAAGATACACGACAGATGTTGGATGTCAATCCAACGGCTGGTAGGCATAATCGTTTTTTGACTGGCTAGTAAGTCCACACCACCTTGGATAGGCTATTTCCTCGTGGGTCCCAAATGTCAAAATCCAAATCTGTCACGGTCATGCAGCCTTTCCTATGAAAATTTACAGCCCATTTGTTGTGTTAGTTCGAAATAAGTTTGTGGGTGCTGGTGGGGGCTAATCACTTGGCCTCTATAATGCACAGTGAGCTCAAGTAGCCGGCGAGAGTGATGTTATTTCCCTTGGTTGGGATTTGTTACAATATTTCACTCTAAATTAAACGAATGGCAAGCCATTTGCCTTGTTTCAAAGAAAATATGACAGTCACAGCCGAGTTGAAAAGGGCAGGAACATCTAACTCCAGCTTACAAACTGTACAAAAGCACGAGGGTTAATTGTTCATCAGGTTTACAAAAAAAACCAGGTTGAAAATGGCAACAACATCTAACTCCAACACTGTTTTCGGCAGTCACAGTCAAATGGATCGGTCAGGTCCATAGAAGGAACATCCAGGATCATAAAATTTACTGGATTATGACCACAATATGTTGTAAATAGAAGCCCGACACGTTCAGATGCTCTCTTGCCCACCTAAAACTCCTTTTTTTGCTCTTCGACATACCCATCCGTCTAAACCATGCTGCTGATAAACTTAAGCCTGATGGACAATAGTAACCTCGCATTTAGCAGGAAGAATGTGACAAATCTAGTGTTTGCACGGTTGGCTACATATTGTTCTAGCGTTATTGTCTTCAATTGAATCTCATGAGAAGTGATAAAATCTCGATGCTTACGAATCCACTGATTGGTTATAACTTTCTTACCCCGTCCTGTTGCCTAAATAGACATGAAGATTGAAAACAGTTAAGGACTAAAAAAAGAGTGCCAAAAGAGCAACAACTGAATGGTTAATTCTAGTACACTATATGCGGGCTTCCAATGTGCGTGAAATTATCACCTTTATATACAACTTCTCTAGACATGGAAAGCATTGCAGCGAGCCAATAATCTTGTTCAGATCAAAAGTATTCATTTGGATATATAAGATCTTGACAGAATCCAGCACCATTGATAGGCCATACACGGAGAAACTCTTCATTGAGCATAGAACATAATATTAGCACAAAATGTGTACTACAAGATGATATATCAGTTATGGGAAGAAATTTAAAATGCAGCCTATGGTTACAAGTGTAGATGATAATATAAAGTACCTGAAGAACTGTGGAGCCAAACACCATATTGAAATTAGCACAGAGATCATGTATTACACCCAAGGTCTCCAGTTTAGGTGCAGAGAGGACGGTTATTTGCAGCGGTGAATATCTAGAATCAAGGATCATTCTTTGAAGTGAACGGGCATCTTGGATGATGAGCTGCCTTCCGTCAAAAGAAATTCCAATTCTTACAAGGTTAGACGACTTTATTTGGAGACAACCGATTTTAACTATGAAAACAAGCACCAAGCACTCCAGTGCAGGGCAACTAGAGTGGGTGATGTTGTGCAATGAGGCCTCCGATATACGAACACGCACAAGTGAAAGTTTCTTGAGAAATGGGAGTCGAAGGTTTAGTACCAGATTGTCTGGTAGGTAGCACAGCGCAAAGGTGGCGGTGTGGAGAGAGGAGGAAAACCGCGAGATGGACATCGGTGATGAGGGCACAAGTTCATGGCGTTCGGTATGTGGTATGTGATTTCCAGGGGAATAGTAGAACTCAAGCAGCTGTAGTTCTGTGAATTAAGGGGATTTCAGCCAGGCGTCCACCGTGTAGGGTTGGTATGCTTGCTCAGGTAGCATGACGGGATGCAGAGGCTTTAAACGGAGCCCTGGTGGGAGGAGATGATGGCTCTGGGGATTTCAAAATCATTGAAGAGAGATATCTGACGACAGTCGAGATTAAAGAACGCAATGGCGCCATAGAGGGCGCCACCGAATTGAGAGGACTTGGGTCCGGCAGCAATCCTTGGTGGGGAGAAGCGAGATGATCTCCCCAAGGACGGCATCCGGGAGATCACTGATGCGGTCCACCCGAGATTCTACTGGTTCTTGGGATCCGGTGGGGGCGGGGTCGCCGCTTCTCCCCGCGCTGTCGGGTGTGGGATCTACAACAAGCGTCACCGCTGGCGGGAGCCTCATCTTCTTGGCGCTGGGGTCAGCCGACTCCATTTTCCTCGAGGGTGTCGCGTCGCGCTCACGGATTTGAGCAGAGTAACGAATGACGAGCCTAGTTGTAGAAAAGCAGTGAAGAAGAAGGGAGCTGAGGTTTTTGTAGTAGTGAGGAAGAAGGGAGCTGGGGTTTTCAGTAGGAGTGAGGTGAGGCATTTGGGGGTACGAGTGGAGCGAGCTTACGTGAGGTGGGTGGGAGCAAGGAGGAAGAAGAGCACCCAGGTTTTTTTGGGGGGGGGGGGGCGGTGGGCTGGGTGTGGATAGTGCCTCTGTCGGATTTCGGGTTCCGGCAGACCCTTGAGGTTCAAACTCTGGGGTGCGCGCGAAGATCTCTCTCCTACCAACTCACGTCTCAAAGCCTCGCAAGGAATCTAGGCTAGAAAGATGAACACATGCAAGGGACACGAGGTTTATACTGGTTCATGCCACCATTGTGGTGTAATACCCTACTCCAGTGTGTGGTGTGGTGGATTGCCGCAGGGGCTGATGATGAACAATACAAGGGAAGAGCAGCCTCGCGAGGGATGTTCTTGTAGCGGTGTCGATGAACTCTCCCTCCCACAATGGGTGGCTAGTCTTATATATAGAGAGGCCCTGGTCCTCTTCCCAAATATTAAGCGGGAAGGGCGCCAACAATTGGCCATTTTGAAGGGGAACATCTAGTTGACTTATCCTGACTAAAGTTGGTTTTCGACTGCCAAAGACTCTGACGATGACGCCGTCTTGGGCTCAATGGTGACCTCCATCCCACCGCTCTGCTGGTCTTGGTCTTGTTGCACCGAAACATTAAAATTTTCCTGATGCCTTGGCTTGTGCTTGCTCACCTTGCACCAAAGGGGAAACAAGGACACTCCGCAGGCCGGCGCCCGCCTGGTCTCGATCGGCACGGCTTGCGTCATGGGCACCTCACGAGGTACCCCTGACTTGATCTCTCCGCCTCCTCGCGAGCCTGCCTGACGAGGCTACTCCTTAGGAAGCTTCATGTCGTCTGCCCCACGAGGCTTGGCCCCTCGCGAGGGTCTTGAGATTGAGCTGATGAAGGTGGGCCGCACTGGGCCACTACTTGAGCCACGCCGCAGGCTGCAGGCAGGCAAGTCTTGGGACCCACGTTCCCAGAACGCCGATAGTAGCCCCTGGGCCCAAGGCGCGCTTGAACTTGGCTTAGCAGAGAAGCGAAGGGGCAAGTGCGAAGCACCGTGGGCCCCAACAGCCTGCGGCCTTGGGCGCTGCATGGCGGTTGATTGGACGTGGGCGTCTCCGCTTCCCCACGACGCCTCGGCAACTGTCCGGCTGACAAAAGGCTGGCCCGGGCCAGGCTTACTTGCTTTGTTCTCGTTCATCTTGCTCCAGATCCCCTTTCTCGCTCTACTCCTTCTCGCTTCCAAAATCCTCCAGATCTGCCTCAATCTCTCACTTCCGGCGAGCCATGGCGCCTCGCAAGACCCCGACCGGGGCCTGGTACTCGTCGGCTCTGGATCCCCTGAATATGTCGGAGAAGAATCTCGCCCTCACGCGCCTGATGATGGTGGCGCAGGGCAACGAGGGGGCGACTATGCTCAAGACCGGTTCTGCACAACTGGAAGGCAAGGGGAGCACCTTCTACCCGCTCTTTGTGAGCGCCGTCATCACCGGTCTGGTGCCTCCTTTTTCTGAGTTCTTCCTCGCCGTTCTTCGCCAGTACAACTTCCAAGCCCTGCATCTCCACCCAACTCTGTTCTTCTCCTGGCGAATTTCGCCTACTATTGCGATGCTCACATTGGTGTGATGCCTTCAGTGGCCCTGCTGCGCTATTACTTCTCCCTCCGAGTCTCCGGTGCCCACATTACCGCGTGCGCAAGCTTCATCGCATACTCCAAGTCCAACACCATATCAAAGACCGGGAAGAGGATCGACGGCTTTCGGAGCAAGTGGGTCATGGCGGACGTCGGGCGCATCCACCCTCGACTGGCGCTGCCTACGGGGCAGCCTAGGCCGTCGATGCGTGTTCTCGTGTGGAGCTTGACGACCCCTGGGCGAAGGTGGTGCTGAAGAGGATGAACGCGGACCTGAGGCCAAGCAACTTGGGGGCGGTGAAGCTGACCGGGGCCATGCTCTTGAGGGAGTTCCTGGAGCACCGGTTGGATCCACTTCAAGCGCACTCACTCCCGATGTGGATGCTCGGGGTAGCAGATGACTCCCTCTCTGCCTGAGCTCTGAGGCCCTGGCCAACAAAGATCTGGCCGCGGCCCTCCATTCCTTGGTTGGGGGAGACGTGGCGAGCCCGAAGGGAGCTCCTATCCCCCTATTCCTCCGCGATGACTGGGAGTAGGTGGTGAATGCCATGCCCACCTTCAATGGGGAGGGGCTGGTGCCGACGGAAGCTCCCGAGGATCTGGCGGCGTTGGCGACGGTGAACTTGTCCTCCGACGACTCCAGCAGGGGGGAGGAGGAGGAAGAGGAGCCTGACTCCGAGGCATCCGTCGAGGGGTCAGGGGAGTCCTTCCCTCGACGCAGGTCCCGTGTCCTTCGCTCCATGCCGGATGACGACAAGGTCGGTGCTGAGCGAGGCGGAGAGGATCCGCCCTTGGTCCCGGCGAAGGACAGGACGGGGCTGATCTCCCGAGGGTCTACTCTGGTCCTGGGGCTGCCTGAAGCCAGCTCCGGCCCTTCTAACGCGCCCTCTGCTTCCTTACCTCCCGAGGCTGATCCCTGTAGTAGGCTTTCGGGCTTCAAGTTCGGTCGGAGGCTGCTTGAGTCCGCGAATGACGACGAGTAAGTGCTCGATTTCTGCTTTGCTTCCTATTTCCGTCGCCAAGGCTTGATGTCTGCATTCTTTTGGTCAGGCCGGTGCCTTCAGCAAAAAGGTTGAAAGTGGCCTCGGTGGCCCTGCTTGGGGCGAGCTCGCCTGCCGGGGCTGTGCCTTCACATCTGGCAAAGGGAGGCGGCGAGGCTCGTGCCTTCCCTGCCAGGTCGTCCTCGCGAGGCCAGGTGGGGCGCACTAGCGTGAATCCAGCCCCCACAGCCCTGACGACTCCCGACGCGGCCATGCTTAACGTTGTTGCCGAGGCCGCCGTGGCTCAGAAGGCTCTGACGCTTGATGCTGTGATCACACTGCCGTCTTCTTCTCCTACTCCGCCGACTGCCACTTACCCCCTCCTTTCACCGTCTTGGACCGCGCCACTGCCCAGCTGAACCGACTGCGAGAAGATCTTCAGGGCGCCGACCCCCGCCAGGTGGCCGGGCGCCTGGAGCTAGCCTCTGGCTGGGTCCGCTGTGACGCCTCCGTCCGAGCGGTGCTGAGCCAGGCTGTGTCGACCTTCGATGACGAGAAGCAAGCCACCTCCCAGGCCAAGGCCGCTCGTGATGCCGCCTTGGGTGACGCTGCGAAGGCCCGGAGCCGCTGGAAGGTGTTGGAGGACGAGCTGCAAGGCCTGTGCGATGAGCTTGCCAAGGAGGTCCGCGACCACCAGGAGAATGAGAAGGAGATGAAGACTCGAGAAGCTGTCATCAGAGATCGGGACGCTGAGCTCGACGACCGTCGTGGCCGCTTGGAGACGCTGGAGCAGGCGCTGAAGGCAGAGAGGATTGAGCTGGACGGCAAGGCGAAGGTCTTGGCTGAGGATCATGCGGCTTTCGTGAAGCTGGAGGAGAGAGCTCGCACCGCACTGAAGACGCTTTATGATGGCGGCTTAGAGAAGCCGCTGGCCAGCGCAGAGGACGGTCCCGCCGACCTCCTTCCCTTCTTGGTCCGTGCTCTTGAAGATGTCGCAGATGGCCTCGGTCCCATGGCCGAGGCCGAGGCGGTGTCCTTTCTTTCGCGGCGCTGACGCGTGTCCTCAGCCACGTCTACCTTCGCGACCCCAACGTCGACCTTGACAGCCTGCTGGAACCTGTGAGTGGCGGGCTTGGCGCCGCCGCTGCCGACGCTGTGAAGGTCCGAGCAGACGCCTTGCTGGTGAAGTTCCGAGCCTTCAACACCAGGCCCAGGCAAGATGCTGCTAGCTCCGTGGCTCCAGGAGCTGGGGCTGCCCGGAAGTGATCTCTTCGCGGCTTCTATCCTGTTTTACTTCCTGCAACATGCATCATGCCTCACGGAGGCGTTTAAACTTGTGTTTGGCGTTGTGGAAACAATCTATGGCCTATAATATTTGCTTTTGAATTCTCGAGAATTTGCATTTTTCCTTCCTATTCGCTTGTGTTCTATGACGGCAGGGCCCGGCCCCGCGCATACCTCAGCCGTCGTTAGCCCAGACCGGAAACCAGGACGGGACCAAGGAGTGAGGGGCTACGTGACCAGTTAGGCTCCTGAGTCGCGATGCTCGGGAGTCCCCCTTGACGCGCGAACATCAAATAGGGAGGGGAGGCATAGGAGTGGATTTCTCGTTCTACGTCGGCAGGGCCCGGCCCCGCGCATACCTCAGCCGCCGTTAGCCCCGACCGGAAACCAGGACGGAACTAAGGGGTGAGGGGCTACGTGACCAGTTAGGCTCCTGAGTCACGATGCTCAGGAGTCCCCCTCGACGCTCAAACGGTCTTCGTACGTTGACTCCGCTCGGGGAGGGGCGTGCGAAGAACCAGGTCCGAGGGACCTGGCTGGGTGGCATGTGCCCGGGCGTGGCCCGGACATAGCCCCCGTGTCCAGCCCCCTCGCGTGGTGCTGCAGAGGGGAGGTGTTACGATAGGGCCAGACACTAAGCTCTGGGTTCCTTGAGGTTGATGCGGCCGTGGGCCGCCCTTAGTTGTTTATCACCAGCGCGGAGCATAGCGCTTCTGTATGTGTACGGGGATAGCCGCTCCTCGGCAGTGTCGTCAGCCAGCGCGGAGCATGGTGCTTCCACAGTGCGTGGGAGGGGCCCCCCTCGGGAGGAGGCCCCGGCGTGTACAGCCCATACGACACGTGGCTGGCACGGTAGGGCTTGACAAGGTGTATCTGGGCACCTGTGAGCCAGCGCGGGACTCATGGGGCCCTACCTCAAGGCGGGTTGCGCCTGGCTCTGGGCCTTTGTTTCTAGTATGCTCCTATAATATTGGTTAGATGCCAATGCTCTACGTCCTCAGGTCCCGACCCTCGAGCGAGCTCAGCCATCGCTGGTATGCCAGGTCGCGATGCCATGGACAAGGCCAGGAGGTGAGGGTTGGAGGGCCAGTAAGAGCCCGTGAGTCGCGATGCACAAGGGCCCCCCCCCCCCCCCTCGTTTAACGTGCAAGCGATTAACATGAAGGAGAAAAGGGGGCCGTGGGAGCCATCAGATAATAATCATAGTGGGTCAAATATGTGAGGCACACGACCGAGATAGATGTGAGAGGGATACACGCCACTGGGTTAGGCCCGAGCGGCTTGGGGATAATGCCGCCCGAGGGCCGCCCCCTGCAAGGTAAACTAAAGATACGAGCAAAAGGGATACATGCTGCAGGGATGGACCCATGCAGCCTAGGAATGATGCAGCCCTGGGGGCGCTCCCAGCTGAAAGCGGAACTTGAAAGATGTCACCTGATACCGTCGGAGATGAAGGAGCGTTGAAGTAGCGGACGACGCGCGGCGAGGAAGCTGATCCTCACGAGCTCCCAAGACCCGGAGCCTCGGGAGGCTCTGGGGTTCCAGGCGGCTCTTCGAGGACAATCTCCATCTCCGCCAGGACCGCACAGTGCCTGACCTCCTGAGCCTCCAGAATGCAGACGCGCAGCCCACCATCTTCGCCTGGATGGGGGGCTACGGCGGGTAAGCGGCGGCTGCCGCGCATGACTTTTGACTCCTGCAGCTCATGTGTGTTTCTTGTGATGAACTCTTGAGAGTTGAACCTCCCTTGCCTCGCACCTTCCTGAAGGAAACATGCCACGAAGCACGCCTCCAAGTGGTGCCCGAGCGCCTCCCTCGTGACCTTGGCAAAGTCAGTGGCCCTCCAGGCGAGAGCCCCCGAGCCTTGCCCGAGGAGGGCGTCGGGCACGCCTTCCTATGCGACAGAGGGAGGCGCCCCTTGAACGGGCGTGGATCCTGATGCGGTGCCACCGGAGGTGCCTACCTCCTGAGGGCTCTGGCCAGGTGATGTCTTCTTCTTCTTAGGGACTGCCTCGGGGAGGCTCCTGCTCCTGTGATCTGGAACTTCGATTGACGCAGCCTGGAAGGCACGCTCGAGAGAACACACTGCATCTTTCTCCTCACAGGGGACTGTGATGACCCCACTGCTTCCTTTCATCTTGAGGACATTGTAGCCATGGTGGGTCACTGCCATGAACTTGGCCAGGGCCGGATACCCAAGGATGGCATTGTATGCAGGCGAATGTGGGCGACGTCGAAGTCGATGAGCTCAGTACGTGTAGGATCTTGAGAAGTATGTCTAGAAGGGGGGGGTGATTAGACTACTTGACCAATTAAAAACTATGCCTTTTCCCAATTTTAGTCTTTGGTAGATTTTAGCTATCTTGGCACAAGTCAAGCAATATTCACACATTCAAGCAAGCATGCAAAGAGTATATGAGCAGCGGAAAGTAAAGCATGCAACTTGCAAGAATGTAAAGGGAAGGGTTTGGAGATTTCAAACGCAATTTGGAGACACGGTGATTTTTGAGTCGTGGTTCCGATAGGTGGTGCTATCGTACATCCACGTTGATGGAGACTTCAACCCACGAAGGGTAACGGTTGCGTGAGTCCACGGAGGGCTCCACCCAAGAAGGGTCCATGAAGAAGCAACCTTGTCTATCCCACCATGGCCGCCGCCGAAGTACTTGCCTCACTAGTGGTAGATCTTCACAGTAGGCGATCTCCTTGCCCTTACAAACTCCTTGGTTCAACTCCACAATCTTGTCAGAGGCTCCCAAGTGACACCTAGCCAATCTAGGAGACACCACTCTCCAAGAAGTAACAAATTGTGTGTTGATGATGAACTCCTTGCTCTTGCGCTTCAAATGATAGTCTCCCCAACACTCAACTCTCTCTCACAGGATTTGGATTTGGTGGAAAGAAGATTTGAGTGGAAAGCAACTTGGGGAAGGCTAGAGATCAAGATTCGTATGGTAGGAATGGAATATCTTGGACTCAACACATGAGTAGGTAGTTCTCTCTCAGAAATAGGATGCTGGAAGTGTAGGCTTGTTCTGATGGCTCTCTCCACGAACGAAGAGTGGTTGGAGGGGTATATATAGCCTCCACACAAAATCTAACCATTAAACACAATTTATCAATCTTGGTGGGACCGAATTGAGAAACTCGGTCTGACTGATTCAGTAAACCTAGTGACCATTAGGATTTTCAGTGGGACCGACATGCAACTCGGTGGGACCGATATGGTTAGGGTTAGGGCATAAGGTAATCTCGGTGAGACCGATTACACAAACTCGGTGGGACCGATTTTGGTAATAAGCTAACGAGAGAGTTGGTCAGGCAAACTCGGTGGGACCGATTACTCAAACTCGGTGGGACCGACTTTGGTAATAAGCTAACCAGAGAGTTTGCATTGTAATCTCGGTAGTACCGATTGCTCAAACTCGGTAAGACCGATTTTGATAATGGACATACACAGATAGATTACAATCCCATCTCGGTGAGACCGAGATCCCTATCGTTGAGACCTATTTGCCTAGGGTTTGTGGCAGTGGCTATGACATCTGAACTCGGTGGCGCCGGATAGAAAGAATCGGTGGGGCCGAGTTTGACTTTAGGTTTAGGTCATATGTGTGGATGTGGGAAAGTAGTTGAGGATTTTTGGAGCATATCACTAAGCACTGTGGAGCAAGAAACTCATTAAGCAACACCTCATCCCTTCTTGATAGTATTGGATTTTCCTATAGACTCAATGTGATCTTGGATCACTAAAACATAAAAATGCAGAGTCTTGATCTTGAAGGTTGAGCCAATCCTTTGTCCTTAGCATCTTGAAGGGGTTTCCACATCCTTTAGTCCATGCCACTCCATTGCTGAACTTGTCTGAAATATACTAGGTAAAAGTGTTAGTCCAACAAGAGATATGTTGACATTAATTACCATAACCACCCAGGGAGCACTTGTGCTTTGAATCTCCCACTTTTTCGTAATTGATGACAACATACATCAAAGCTTTAGATAAAGATAAAGAGAATAGCAAGCAAAGCTTTGGAAAGACATGTAACAAGCATAGGCTCCCCCTACATGTATGCAATCATGTGAATATGGAATGTAGAAACATGTGAGAGCATAACCATGATAGAGTAGGCAATGTGTTACATGTATCTTGGCCATATGCATCAGAGCGAAGAATATTAGAAGATACCTTCATGCTCACGAGTCCTTCTTGCAAACAGTATGTACATCAGCAAGAACTCCTCATACACATGATTGTGATGCATATACTTACCTTGTGGTCTTGAGTTGGCTTAGGATGGAATGAACCTGCGTAGACAAGGTTAGATAACACAGATACACCTACTAGCCAGAGCAAACAGAAGGAACCACAAGAATACCAAGACTGGGATGACATGTAGGGAGTGAGTACTAAGTACCATATTGGTTTAGACATGTCCCCAAAGGTAAAGATATGCAATGAATTTAAATGATTTCTTTCCCATAGATGTCTTTCTCCCCCTGAATCTAGCATGGGATACTGGGAGAAGATAGGGAATAGAGAATCAGAGCTCAAAGAAACAAATGAATAGAGCTAATGCAAATAAGCACATATGAACATGTATTTTCCCTCAAGAAGACATGTGGCATCTCTCCTCTTGAACACCAAGCATCTAGGATCCTTGAGGATTACTCTCTTCTTGAGTATTATCTCCCCCTGGAGGTCTCTCTCTCCCCTTGTGGAAGTGATAATCTCTCTCTCCCTTTGGAAGTGATAAGCTTTGATGTGATCTCTCTCTCCCCCCCTTTGACATCAATTTCCAAGAAGGGCCTGCTAGAATTTGTCGTCTATGGGTTTGGTCCTTGAGTCACAGCACAAATCACTGATAAAAACGTGATGCTTGTAGAGGACAAGATTCATTGAGTGGAGCTGGATCATGAGTAAAGATAAATAAGTGGCAAAATGTTTTTCCTGTTGTGAAGTCGGTGGCACCGATTGGTATGATTCAGTTGCACCGAGAGGATTCGGTTGGGCCGAAAACAACAAATCAGTGAGACCGAGTTCATCACAGATAAAACACTTGTCACCTCAGCTCACTAGACTTGTAAGATATCACAATGATTTGCAAGGAATTAACTGAATGATATGCAATGAATTGGATGCAGAAAATGCAGAACGATCAGGAAAGAAAGAAATCTAGATGAAGTTTTTTTTAAAGGGGAAACAAACATGCATGAGGCAAATGCAAGAGCACAGAAAAGAACACGAGAGAACTTCATCTAGAGATGGTCGGCAACAAAGTCACCTATGTTAGAGTATATTGACTTAGGAGTCAAGTGAGATCACTTGATCATAGGTCATACTCATCGTTTAAGCTCAAAATGGGGTTACCTTTTTTGTTTAAGCATCTTGATGTATTCACATCTTGTCGAGTTGCTTTAGCTCATGACTCGGAGTAAAGCTTCTCTAAGATGGAATAACATACCTTGGGTGGTGGTGTTGATCATGTAGTTGAACTTGCGTGGGTTGCTCAAGGTTGATGTACTCATCAAGAGTTGGGAGCACCACTTGTAATTTGAGTTCATCTTCCTGCATGGGTTAGTTTTTGCAAGGAAGAGCACTTGTGTATCCAAAAATGACAATCATGAAACTCAACATAGAAATTGTCAAAGGATATGTTCGAGTGGTTTCGTGCTTCCTTGTCTTCAACCACCATAGTGTAGAGACTTGGTGATGTAGAGATTGCTCAAGATATGAGTAGGTTACAATATCATGTAATTTGATTCAACCAAGTACCTACATGGGTTGGATAACATGCAAGGTGCAAATTTATCCAAGACATAAGATTTTCATCATAAGGGAAATATCAAGGATTAGTCATAAGCTCATGTCTTGCATGTATCCAATGGAGTTTCTACTCAAAGTTTGAAGCATCAATGATATTCAATTCTCCTCTCAACCTGCAAAACACTTTCTCATCAAGTGGTTTAATGAAAATATCTGCTAATTGCTTTTCGGTGCGAAGATGCTTAAGATTAATGTCACCCTTAGCAACATGATCTCGAATGAAATGATGACGGACTTCAATATGCTTAGTTCGAGAATGTTGCACACGATTATGAGCAATTTTGATAGCACTTTCATTGCCACAAAGTAATGGAATATGTTTCACATATATCCCATAATCTTTAAGAGTTTGGGTCATCCAAAGTAATTGAGCACAACATGAACCAGCGGCAATGTATTCCGCTTCGGCGGTGGATAAGGATACCGAGTTTTGTTTCTTGGAAGACCAAGACACAAGAGATCTACCAAGGAATTGACAAGTACCCGAAGTGGACTTTCTATCAACCTTGTCTCTGGCATAGTCCGAGTCGGAGTAGCCAACAAGATCGAAAGAGGCCCTCTTAGGATACCAAATGCCAAAATTTGGTGTGTGAATTAAGTATCTCACTATCCTTTTCACAGCCTTATTATGACATTCTTTAGGAGCATCTTGATATCTTGCACACATGCACATACTTAGCATAATATCAGGACGTGAAGCACATAGGTATAACAATGAACCAATCATAGAGCGATAAACCTTTTGAGCAACCGGTTCACCATCTTTGGTCAAATCAAGATGACCACTAGTAGGCATGGGTGTAGACATACCTTTGCATTCTTGCATATTGAACTTCTTGAATAAGTCCTTAGTGTACTTCGTTTGAGAGACAAAAGTACCTTCCTTAGTTTGCTTGATTTGCAACCCAAGAAAGAATTTGAGTTCACTCATCATTGACATCTCAAACTTCTCCTACATTAGCTTTCCAAACTTCTCACTAAAATGAGGGTTAGTTGATCCAAATATAATATCATCAACATAAATTTGGCATACAAATAATTCTCCATTAACCCTTTTAGTAAAAATTGTAGAATCAATTTTCCCAATTTCAAAGCCTTTTTCAATAAGGAACTTGGTTAAGCATTTATACCAAGCTCTAGGAGCTTGTTTAAGACCATAAAGAGCTTTGCGTAGTTTGTAGACATGATTGGGTTTCTTAGGATTGATAAAGCCGGGAGGTTGTTTAACATAAACTTCCTCCTCTATTTCACCATTTATAAAAGCACTTTTAATGTCCATTTGGTACAAGGTGATATCATGGTGATTATCATAGGCAAGTAAGATGTGAATGGACTCAAGTCTAGCAACGGGAGCATAAGTCTCACCATAGTCCATACCTTCGACTTGTGTGTAGCCTTGGGCGACGAGACGTGCTTTGTTGCGAACTACTTGTCCATCTTCATCTTGCTTGTTGCGAAACACCCATTTGGTACCGATGATGTTGTGGTTGTTGTCGGGCTTCTCAACCAATGTCCACACTTGGTTTCTCTCAAAGTTGTGTAGCTCTTCATGCATAGCATTTATCCAATCCGGATCTTCCAATGCTTCTTCAACCTTCATAGGTTCAATGCTAGAGATGAATCAATAGTGTTCACAAAAGTTAGCCAAACGAGTTTTAGAGCAAGTGATTCTCCCGGTTTGGATATTATTGTAGATTTGCTCGACAGGATGGTCTTTAGCAATTCTTGCTCGAACTCGTGAAAGCTTTTGCTTGGGTCTTGGTTGAACATCTTCTTCATCTTGTTCTTCTTCTTGGCCTTCTTCATTGTTGGCGTTGTCATTCTCTTGTCGTGGTGGAGAAGGAGGTTGTTGACGTTCTTGATGTACTTCCTCGTTTTCTTCATCTTCATGTGTCCCACTTGTGGATGCTTCCGTATCAACTCTTGGTTCACCTTGTAGTGAAGTAGAAGCTTCCACTTGGAAGGACGAGGTACTCTCCTTCATCTCCGTTGGACGAATCTCGCCAATAGACAAGTCTTGGATTGCTTCTAAAGGATCTTTGTCTCCTGCATCAATTGGCAATTTCTCTACTTGTGAGCCGTTAGATTCATCAAACTTCACATCTACCGTTTCTTCAACCTTTCGGGTGAAATTGTTGTAGACACGGTATGTGTGAGAGTTTGAGCCGTAACCAAGTCGGAAACCTTCATGAGACTTAGGAGCAAATTTAGAACGATGATGCTTATCAAGAATGTAGCACTTCGAGCCAAATACTCGAAAGTATCCAACTTGGGGTTTGTTACCGGTGAGGAGCTCGTATGTGGTCTTGCCGAGTAGCTTGTGAAGATACAAGAGATTTGTTGCATGACAAGCTGTCTCAACCGCTTCTGCCCAAAAGTGCTTCGGCGTCTTGTACTCATCAAGCATCGTTCTCTCCATTTCGATGAGCGTCCGGTTCTTCCTCTCAACAACTCCATTTTGTTGAGGTGTATGCGTAGCCGAGAACTCATGTGAAATCCCTTCTTCATCAAGAAAGGTGTCCACATTTGCGTTCTTGAACTCCGTTCCGTTGTCGCTGCGAACCTTCTTGATCTTCACTTCAAATTGATTTTGAGCCTTCTTGGCGAAGTTTTTGAAGATCTTTTGGACCTACGATTAGTCATCGAGAAAGAACACCCACGTAAATCTTGAAAAATCATCAACTATAACTAGACCGAAAGAATTTCCACCGAGACTTTTGTAAGCGTTGGGACCAAAGAGATCCATGTGAAGTAGCTCAAGTGGCCTCCTTGTGGTCATGATGTTCTTCACGGGATGCCTTCCTCCAACATGTTTACCTACTTGACAAGCACTGCAAAGTCTATCCTTATCAAATATGACATCGTTAACTCCAAGGATATGATTCCCTTTAATAAGTTTGTCAAGGTTTCTCATGCCAACGTGACCTAGTCGTCTATGCCATAACAAACCTTTAGACGATTTAGCAATGAAGCAAGTTCTAGGTTGAGCCTTTTTAGTGAGATCAACAATGTAAAGATCACCTCTACGTATACCGGTAAAGTCCAATTTATGATTATCTCTACGAAACACTTGGCAATCTACTTCAGTAAATAGGACATTGAAACCAAAATCAGCAAGTTTAAATACTGAAAGTAAGTTGTATCCAAGAGATTCAACGAGCATAACATTCTCAATGGAGGTATGATATGAGATGGCCACCTTACCGAGGCCAACCACCTTACCCTCTGAGTTATCACCAAAAGTGACATACTTTCGAGGGCCGTCGTTTTCAGCAAGCTCACGAAACATATCTTTATCTCCGGTCATGTGATCGGTACATCCACTGTCAAGGACCCATTCCTTTCCTCCTGCCATATATCCCCGAAGATTTCCCATAAGACCAAAGTGTCTCATTGCATCATCAAGATCAAGGTCACTATCATCATCCTCATCATAGTATCCATGTTCAACATCGTCATGTGGTGGATCAATCCCTAGAGAGGGTGATTCGTTAGAGTGAGTTTGACAATGATCTTCTTTATGAATTTTAATAGCTTGAAAATAATATCACTAATAATTCCAACATATCCTTTGGCACACATAAGGTTTGTAAGCTCAAATAGACAATCACCAAACATAGGATCATTGGAATTCATCTTACTCAAGGCAATAGACTTATGGAGAATTTCATCTAGATTTTTCAAGGAATAGTTTGGAAAACGTTCCTCAAGAAATTTCCATATAGTGTAGGCACACTCAAGAGTAGGCAAACTTCCAATCAAGTTTCTAGGCAAGCCTCTAGTGATAAGATTAACAGTTCTAAGATTGCGAATCATGTCAATTGACTCATCAAGAGTGGGATGCATAGCATCAACATGAGGTGCACAAGGGCTAGCAATGTACTTGTTCAAATGATATTCATTGAAAATCACAAGAATCTCATTTTTCCACTCATGGAAGTACTCCCCATCAAGTATAGGCACCATGAAGGTTGCGTGAGTCCCCGGAGGGCTCCACCCAAGAAGGTTCCATGAAGAAGCAACCTTGTCTATCCCACCATGGTCGTCGCCCACGAAGTACTTGCCTCACTAGCGGTAGATCTTCACGAAGTAGCTGATCTCCTTGCCCTTACAAACTCCTTGGTTCAACTCCACAATC
This sequence comes from Aegilops bicornis, assembly GCA_021605145.1. Taxonomy (NCBI): domain Eukaryota; kingdom Viridiplantae; phylum Streptophyta; class Magnoliopsida; order Poales; family Poaceae; genus Aegilops; species Aegilops bicornis. Next base: position 605,534,180 of record CM038669.1, on the reverse strand, counting down.
TTGTCAGAGGCTCCCAAGTGACACCTAGCCAATCTAGGAGACACCACTCTCCAAGAAGCAACAAATGGTGTGTTGATGATGAACTCCTTACTCTTGTGCTTCAAATGATAGTCTCCCCAACACTCAACTCTCTCTCACAGGATTTGGATTTGGTGGAAAGAAGATTTGAGTGGAAAGCAACTTGGGGAAGGCTAGAGATCAAGATTCATATGGTAGGAATGGAATATCTTAGACTCAACACATGAGTAGGTAGTTCTCTCTCAGAAATAGGATGCTGGAAGTGTAGGCTTGTTCTGATGGCTCTCTCCACGAATGAAGAGTGGGTGGAGGGGTATATATAGCCTCCACACAAAATCTAACCGTTACACACAATTTACCAATCTCGGTGGCACCGAATTGAGAAACTCGGTCTGACCGATTCAGTAAACCTAGTGACCATTAGGATTTTCGGTGGGACCGACATGCAACTCGGTGGGACCGATATGGTTAGGGTCATAACGTAATCTCGGTGAGACCGATTACGCAAACTCGGTGGGACTGATTTTGGTAATAAGCTAACCAGAGAGTTGATTAGGCAAACTCGGTGGGACCGATTACTCAAACTCGGTGGGACCGATTTTGGTAATAAGCTAACCAGAGAGTTTGCATTGTAATCTCGGTAGTGCTGATTGCTCAAACTCGGTAAGACCGATTTTGATAATGGACATACACAGAGAGATTACAATCCCGTCTCGGTGAGACCGAGATCCCTATCGGTGAGATCGATTTGCCTAGGGTTTGTGGCAGTGGCTATGACATCTGAACTCGGTGGCGCCGGATAGAAAGAATCGGTGGGGCCGAGTTTGAATTTAGGTTTAGGTCATATGTGTGGATGTGGGAAAGTAGTTGAGGGTTTTTGGAGCATATCACTAAGCACTGTGGAGCAAGAAACTTTAGTCCATGCCACTCTGTCGGTGTCAAAACCGGCGGATCTCGGGTAGGGGGTCCCGAACTGTGCGTCTAGGCGGATGGTAAAAGGAGACAAGGGACACGATGTTTTTACCCAGGTTCGGGCCCTCTCAATGGAGGTAATACCCTACTCCTGCTTGATTAATATTGATGATATGGGTAGTACAAGAGTTGATCTACCACGAGATCAGAGAGGCTAAACCCTAGAAGCTAGCCTATGGTATGATTGTTGTTCGTCCCTACGGACTAAAACCCTTCGGTTTATATAGACATCGAATAGGGTTAGGGTTACACAGAGTCGGTTACAATGGTAGGAGATCTACATATCCGTATCGCCAAGCTTGCCTTCCACGCCAAGGAAAGTCCCATCCGGACACGGGATGAATTCTTCAATCTTGTATCTTCATAGTCTAGGAGTCCGGCCAAAGATGATAGTTTGGCTATCCGGACACCCCTAGTCCAGGACTCCCTCAGTAGCCCCCGAACCAGGCTTCAATGGCGACGAGTCCGGCGCATAGATTGTCTTCGGCATTGCGAGGCGGGTTGTTCTACAAATTCCATATACTTGTCGAATAGTGTCCGTCTTCTGATAAATGCTGCGCTCCTTGGCTTCCACGCCCAATAATGGCCATCTTCCACGTGTTTGAATGAATGCGAAAAGTCAGGGTATCTTTACATTTACCCCCTTGTTGTGCAAATGAGTCGTCTATAAAAGATACGGGGATCCAGATCCGGATCACGCCATCCTCCTTTCGCGAGCCTTCATCAGAGCGCGTTTGACAAAAAACCCATTCCACCATGGACAGTCGACGCGGCTCCTCGTCTCGCGCTCCCAGCCCTCAGCCCGGAGATTGCGGGAGATGCTCGATCCTGCACAAATGAATTGGTGGTGCTCCAAACCAAGGGATTCCTTCCCCCGGCCTTCATGGTTCTGGTGCGTTCCAGACTCGCCACTTATAAGGGCGGGAAGCAGGCGGAGAGTGTCCCCGATCCCTCTAAGGGAGAGCGGGTATGCTTCATCTCTTACCTAATGAGAGGACTCGGATTTCCAATCCATCCGTTTCTCCGGGGGCTTCTGGAGTTCTACGGCCTCCAGCTGCACAACCTTACGCCTGCCTCTATCTTGCATATAGCGGGCTTTGTGGCCCTTTGCGAGCTGTTTCTGGGCGTTGAGGCCCATTTCGCTTTGTGGAAGAGATTGTTCTGCCTTGTGCCTCGTTCTCACGAGGGGTCAATATATCAAGTGGGCGGAGCCGAACTATGGCGCATCGCCGGGACCGTATACTTATTCGGAACCCCAAAGAAGGCGTCCGAAGACTGGCCCTCGGAATGGTTCTACATGGAGGACGTCCCGCTGCCGGATCCCGTTCGGATCGGCCTTCCAGAATTTAGCAACGCTCCTCTGAAGAAGCGCCTAAGCTGCCGCCCGCGGAGCCCCCAGGGGGAAAATGACCGGGACGTCCTTTACTTGATGAGCTGAATAAGATTACTGGCTCATGCCGGATTGACCATGATTGGAGTCATGGCAACCTGCATTATGAGGGGAGTGCAGCCGCTCCAATATAGAGGCCACCCCATGTGGGATTTCAACGGGGAGGACGATGCTACCCGCCATGGCTGCAAAGGGCCGGGATCGGTCACCGAACTGGTGAAGACCTTGTCCGCCATGTACAAAGGGGAAGAGGAGGATTTTCTCCGCGTCAGTCCACCGAACGGGTTTTCTTCGAATAATCCTCGAAGTTGGGTAAGCAAATATCTTTCGTGGCCTGTCCAATCCATGTTCCCGTGGTTAAATATCTCATTTGATGGTTTCTACGCAGGAACTGCGCCGGACCATGGAGAAGATACACAGCCCGACCCCACAACCCGAGGATTCGGAACGGTCCCTTGATCCGGCCTCCGAAGAGGACCCAGACATAAAGGTGGAGCTGATCGACGGGGTGTTCCACCAACTTAGCATCGACAATGCTTTGGTTGCCATTACGGCCGACTACCCCGGACTATTTCCGGCCTCCCAGGTAACTGTGACCGAAGTCCAGATACCATGACCCACCCGTGCTTTCCTTCTAACCACCACGTATTTGATGGTGTTTCGCAGGGGGTGCCTTCGAGGCAGGAGGCTGAGCCCGCGGCGGCTAGCCAACAAGGGACAGTGCGGCTCAAGAAGTTAAAAAAGAAGTGCGGTCCGGATCGAAACTCCGCCGCAACGGTATAGCGCGTCACCAGAGTCCCAGGATTGATTCTTGGAAGGCGTACTAACGCTGGTGCTCTTTTGAGGAAAAAGAGCGTTCGCCGGACTGAGTCCGGAGAGGTTATAATCGAACCTCCGCCAGCCTGTGCTCCAAAGCCGGGTCGTAAGCGAGGCGAGCACGAGGCGTGTGTCGGATGCTCCTCTGACAGAGGATGCCGACAGATTGTCCCCTACCAACTCCGAGGTGGAGAGCACCATGAATCACAGGCGCCGCCGGACAATTCTTCGTGACGCATATTTCTCCCAAGAGGCCTTGAATGCCTTCAATTCGGGAGATGCGCACCTCCGTGCCGCTCAAGATGGTCTAGCCAGAGCCACGGATCATTATGTAAAGGACATACGGGTGAGGAAATTTGACAGTTATATATGCCAGCAGCTCCCGAGACTTAAAATAGTTAGAATAACTGATTTAAGGATCATTTGTTATGCAGGATCTTACAAATAATAATACCCGACTGTCTCAGCAGCTTGAAGAATGCAGGGCCCAACTTGAGGCCGCACTAGCCGCTACCGGGGGAGCCACGGAGACCCCCTCTGGTAATATATGCTTCAAAAGATAAATAGTTTGTCAAGTGCGGCGTGTATGTAAATCTGACAATAATATTGCGGATGGCGCCGGACTAGATCCGGACAAGCAACAGCTCTTGCGCCGATTGAAGGCCGGCGAGAATGTGCTTACAAGGGTGAGGCAAGAGAAAAATAATCTCCAAGATGCCAACATCTAGCTGGGTGAGGAACTAAAGGATGTTCGTGCCCAGCTGCCTGACTCCGTGAAGGAGAATCGGCGACTTCGTCGCGGCATTTACAGTAAGTGCTTGAGCGAACTTTGAAAAAGAGTTCGGCGGGGAAGTCAATTAATAGAGTTATGTCTGTAGGTATGCTCACGGGTCGTCCTGAAGAGGAAATGCCCGGTTCTACGAGTGACCTTCTTCCCGAGCTATTGCAAATCGCATTTAACGAAGTTCGCAAGTGATGAAAGGCGTCGCCCAGGCCTTGTGGCCATCCATCTCCCTAACCGAAGGCCTTGGAGAGCTTGCGGAGAAGCTTCAGGGAGCACGGCGGCGCTTCCGGCTATGGAAGATATCGGCCTGTCGTCAAGGCGCCAGGGAGGCCTGGGCCATGGTGAAGACGCGGTTCACGAAGGCAGACCCAAACCATATGGCCGAGGTCGGACCTATGGGACCCGACGGGAAGGAGATCCCTATGAGCTTAGTGTACGGCCAAGTAGAGTTGGCCGCAAAGTATTCCCAGCAGGACTGTAAACTAGACATCCTATTAGACGGCATTGAAGAGGAATACAACCAGTCAATTTGACTATGTAATTTAGAATGACATGTAAAATGCCTTCTAGCCGGATTGTAGATCGTTTGTCGTAGCGGACCTTTTTGCTTCAACCTCGGGACCCAATAGTCCGGAGTGTGTCCGAATACCCTCGCGGTTATATAAAAACCGGGATATGCGTGGAGACCAGGCGTAGGGGTCATAAGTGCTTTATCAGACAAGTTCCCAACTAGTTATGTTATATTACATGGTTAGTAAGAAACATCTTCCAGGGAGAATAGTTCCGTTAGGGGTTCCTTTCCCTGGGAGGCATGCCCTAAAGTGCATGTCCGGACTGCGAAAAAAGCAGAAAAGCATCTGGGGGCAGATAAATGAAAAATAAAAAAATCATCTTTTAGTTCACCGACCGAATATTCCCTTAAGAACGCTAGCTTTCGGCTTCACCCAGTCTGAGGTACACGTCCGGCTGACCCGGCGGTAAAAATCGCAGAGGTGCTCCCTTTACCACCTAGCCGAACAATCGGGAACTTATGGGTAAGCACAGAGCCGAGCAACCCAGCTTGGCCAAAACTTAAGTCATATCGATGCATATAATGGTGAATAAAAGGTACATGCGGAAGTGTGACACATGTGTTGGGCATAAAGCCCGTATAAATAAGCTTCTGTTAAAGAAGCCCCCAGGTATAATGAGCGCGGCTAGCGTGTCAAGTGTGTGCGAACAATGCGCAAACGAGCCTCTAGAGGCTTCAAGAAGAAGGAGGAGGAAGGAGTGAAATAAAAGACAACAAAAATAGAAAATGTGGACGGAGGAAGGAGACGAACTCGGAGTCCGGCGCTTAGGCGTAGAATCTTCATAGAAGGGCTGCGTTCCATGGGTTCGGCTCGAGTCCGTTATCCAATGCGTTACGCAGACGGTATGCTCCGCCGGTCAGGACCTGGTCGATAGTGAAGGGAACTTCCCATTTGGGCTTGAGTTTGTCCTTTTTCTTGTCCGGCAGGCGTAGAACTAGTTCGCCAATGTTGTAAGCTTTGGCCCGTACTTCCCTGCTTTGATATCTTCGAGCCTGTTGTTGATAAAATGCGGAACGAGCATTTGCCACATCGCGCTCCTCCTCCAATGCGTCCAAGCTGTCCTGCCGATCGAGCTCGGATTCTCTTTCTTCATACATGCGCACGCGAGGTGAGTCATGCATTATGTCGCAGGGCAAGACTGCCTCTGCGTCGTATACCATGAAAAATGGCGTGAATCCGGTAGTACAATTCGGCGTGGTCCGCAGCCCCCAGAGTACGGAGTCGAGCTCCTCAACCCAGTGCGTATTAGATTCCTTGAGGGACCGCACTAGTATGGGTTTAATGCAGCTCATGATTAGGCCGTTTGCTCGCTCGACTTGACTGTTGGTTTGAGGGTGATAGACTGAGGCGTAATCGAGCTTGATGCCCATGTTTTTGCACCATAATTTGACCTCATCGGCCGTGAAGTTGGTGCCGTTATCAGTGATGATACTGTGGGGGACGCCCTACCTATGCAGTACCCCTGATATGAAGTCTATCACCAGCCCGGCTTTGGCCGTTTTAACGGGCTTGGCCTCTATCCATTTGGTGAATTTATCCACCATGACCAATAGGTATTTTTGCTTGTGGGTTCCTCCCTTAAGGGGTCCAACCATGTCAAGCCCCTAGACCGCGAACGGCCAGGTGATGGGTATAGTTTTGAGGGCGGTGGGTGGCATGTGGCTTTGGTTAGCAAAAGCTGGCAACCGACGCATCGTTGGACTAAATCCAGCCAAGATCTGCCCGGGCCGTCGGCCAATAAAATCCTGTACGGAAGGCCTTGCCTACAAGGGCCCGGGCTGCGGCGTGGTGCCCACCCAGTCCGGCATGAATTTCAGCCACGAGGTTTCGCCCTTCCTCTTCGGAGATACACCTTTGAAGGACTCTTGTTGTGCTTTTCTTATAAAGCTCTCCCTCATGGACTTTATAGGCTTTGGATCGTCGTACTATGCAGCGAGCCTCATTTTGATCTTCGGGGAGTTCCTGCCTAGTTAGGTAGGCTAGGAATGGTTCCGTCCACGGGGCGATGACCGCCATTATTTCGTGGGCAGAGGGTGTTATTTCGTTGGCAGAGCCTCCGATTGTGTCGGAGTGTTCGGTGTCAGGCAATGCGGTTGGGTCCGGATTGTTATTTCCGGACTCCCCTTCCCATAGTACGGATGGCTTGACGGGACGGCGTCGCGTTTTGCGCCGATGCGTGCCAATACGTCCGCTGCCTAGTTGTTATCACGGGCTATATGATGGAATTCGAGCCCTTCGAACCGTGCTGACATTTTTAGGACCGCATTGCGGTACGTTGCCATTTTCAGATCTTTGGCATCAAAGTCTCCGTTGATTTGAGATATCGCGAGGTTCGAATCCCCGCGCACCTCTAGGCGTTTAATGCCCATGGAGACTGCCATCCGGAGGCCGTGTAGAAGGGCCTCGTATTCGGCTGCGTTGTTGGAGTCCGTATACATTATCTGAAGGATGTATTGGACTGTGTCCCCGGTTGGGGATGCCAGGACGACGCCTTGACCCCGTGCCGCCAACATTTTGGAGCCGTCAAAGTGCATGATCCAATTGTAGTATGCGCCGTACTCTTTAGGGAGTTCGGCTTCAGTCCATTTGGCCACGAAGTCGGCCAAAACCTGCGACTTAATAGATCGTCGTGGCTTATAGGTTATGTCGAATGGAAGGAGCTCTATGGCCCATTTAGCAATCCGGCCCGTCGCGTCGCGGTTGTTTATAATGTCGTTAAGAGGTACTTCGGAGGCTACCGTTATCGAACACTATTGAAAGTAGTGCTGCAGCTTCCGGGATGCCATGAACACCGCGTATGCTATCTTTTGATAATGTGGGTACCGTGACTTGCATGGAGTTAGGACAGTGGACACATAATAAACCGGTCTTTGAAGAGGGAACAGGCGTCCGTCCGTTTCTCGTTCGACGACGAGCACGGCGCTAACAACTTGATGTGTTGCGGCGATATAGAATACCATTGGTTCTCCCATGTTGGGCACGGCCAGGACCGGATTTATTGCCAATATGGCTTTTATTTCTTCGAGTCCGGCCGTGGCGGCATCCGTCCACTCGAAGTGATCGGTGCGCCGGAGGAGGCGGTAAAGGGGTAACGCCTTTTCTCCCAAACGGGAAATAAAGTGGCTTAGAGCCGCTACGCATCCAGTCAATATTTGTATATGCTTGAGGTGTTTTGGAATATCCAATTGTGACAGAGTCGGATCTTGGCTGGGTTTGCTTCAATTCCTCTACCGGACACAATGAAGCCCAAGAGCTTTCCGGCTGGAACACCGAAGACGCGTTTTTCCGGATTGATCTTAATGTCGTATTTACGGGGATTGTCGAATGTGAGACTCAAGTCGTCTTCTAGAGTTTTGACATGCTTGGATTTGACGACCACGTCATCTACATATGCTTCTACTGTTTTGCCGATCTGGTTTGCCAGACATGTCTGAATCATGCGTTGATATGTAGCGCCAGTGTTTTTGAGCCCGAAGGGCATTGTGTTGAAGCAGAATGGGCCGTATGGAGTGATGAATGCTGTTGCAACTTGGTCTGGCTCCGCCATCTTGATTTGGTGGTAGCCATAGTACGCGTCGAGAAAGCACAATGAGTCGTGTCCTGCTGTAGCGTCTTTAATTTGATCAATGCGAGGGAGGGGGAAGGGATCCTTTGGGCAAGCCTTATTAAGGTCTTTGAAATCAACACATAGGCGCCAGGATTTATCCTTCTTTGGTACCATCACCAGATTTGCTAGCCAGTCCGGATGTTTCATATCTCTGATGAATCCGGCTTCCAGAAGTTTGGCCAGCTCCTCTCCCATGGCCTGTCTCTTGGGTTCGGAAAAGCGCCAAAGAGCCTGTTTGACTGGCTTGAATCCTTTTAGGATATTTAGGCTGTGCTCGGCCAGCCGACGTGGGATTCCTGGCATGTCCGAAGGGTGCCAGCAAAATGTCCCAGTTTTCTTGTAGAAATTCTCGTAGTCGGCGTCTACATCAGGGTTTAATTGTGCCCCAATGGAGGCCGTCTTTCTTGAGGTCCGTTGGGTGGACTTGGAATTTGACTATTTCGTCCATTTGGTTTAAAAGAGGTGGACTTGGATCTTTTATCAAGTATCACATCGTCCCTGTTCACCGTGGACCGCATCGTAGTGAGTTCCTCGGCCGCTAGGGCTTCGGATAGTGCCTCGAGGGCTAGTGCGGTTGTCTTGTTTTCGGCGCGGAGTGCTATGTTCGAATCACTAGTGAGAGTGATGATTCCGTTAGGTCCGGGCATTTTAAGCTTCATGTACCCATAATGGGGTATAGCTTGAAAAATTGTGAATGCCTCTCGCCCTAATAAAGCGTGATATCCGCTGCTGAACGAGGCCACTTGAAATGTGACCTCCTCGGACCTGTAATTGTCTGCGAGCCGAACACTACGTCCAGTGTGATTTTTCCTGTGCAACATGCTTCCCGGCTAGGGATTATTCCTCTAAAGGTTGTTACGCTTCGCTCAATGCGGTTCCAGTCTATTTCCATTTTTCAGAGGGTTTCCTCGTAGATGAGGTTTAGTCCGCTGCCGCCATCCATGAGTACCTTAGTAAGGCGTAAAGCCGCCACTATTGGACCGAGGACCAGCAAGGGCCGGTGCTCGGGCTGTTCGGAATTTAGGTTCGTCACTGGCATTAAAGGTAATAGCCGTGTCACTCCATGGATTTATTGTTGCTACTTGGTAGACTTTGGCAAGGTTGCTGGGCTGGGATTCTGAGGCTAGAAGCTCTTCGCCACTTTTGGCCACCTGCCGTAGTATCCAACATGCTCGAAGGCTATGAGTTGGAGTGGCGCCCTCTGTGCTATGAATTTTGCAGGGTCCGTTTAGCCAACCCTCCAGTACGTTTCCGTACCCTTTAGGTGGTTTTTATTTTTTGATGTATAACCCGGGTGCTTGGTGATGATGCACCCTTTTATTCCAGACTAGGGCTGTATTTGGGGCCGGATTATCCCAAAATTTACTTTCGGTTTTCCAAGCACTCTCCATCGCACAGTACTTTTGTACTATGGTCACCAAGTCAGCAAAGCGTGTAATTTCGCGACGACTTATGGCGTTTAGGATTCCCTTGACCGTGCAATTATTGCAGAAAAATGAGATTGCGTCCTCCTCTCGGCAGTCCTTTATCCTGTCCTTAACCAGGAGGAATCTGGCCCAGTAGTGATGTACTGTTTCAGCGGGCTCTTACCGAATTCGAGATAGATCGCTAATGTTTGGGTGGGCGGGTGGAACTAAATCCGGAACCCCGTCCAATTTAAGACTCAGGGGCCGAGACGTTTCCGAACTTGGAAGTTTGGATTTTTGAATGCTATCCAATGAACCAACCCGCCGCCTGACTTTAAGTTCAGGGCTTGATCGGCATCCGTCCCTCTGCGGCAATCCGGCATGGAGGGATCGGGAATCCAGATGTAGCTAGTCCTTCAGATAGAAGAAGAATCGCCGTATTGCCCCTCTATCACAGCAACATGATGGGTAGCCTGGGGAGAGTTGATCTCTCTCAGATCGGTTTTAGGCCCGATATGGTCGTAGTCTGTGGCGACTCCCAGTGCGGCGATGCGATCCAAGTGCTCGTTTACGGAGGAGAGCTCGATCGGATCTAACTGCTCAGCAAATTCCGAGTTAACGTGAAAATTGGTTTCGATGACCCGAGAAGTCATCGTCGGCGCGGTGGCCGAACTGGCGGTCATAAGAAAACCACCTAACCAAAGAGTCTGACCAGCGGCCAAGGCTCCTTTGGCGATAGTATCGTCTTTAAAGACGGGATGAGGCATCCTTCCTGACGGCGACGACACAGAGGAACTCATAATGAAAGTACCAATGTCGGTGTCAAAACCGGCGGATCTCGGGTAGGGGGTCCCGGACTATGCGTCTAGGCGGATGGTAACAGGAGACATGGGACACGATGTTTTTACCCAGGTTTGGGCCCTCTTGATGGAGGTAATACCCTACTCCTGCTTGATTAATATTGATGATATGGGTAGTACAAGAGTAGATCTACCACGAGATCAGAGAGGCTAAACCCTATAAGCTAGCCTATGGTATGATTGTTGTTCGTCCTAGGGGCTAAAACCCTTCGGTTTATATAGACACCGAATAGGGTTAGGGTTACACAGAGTCGGTTACAATGGTAGGAGATCTACATATCCGTATCGCCAAGCTTGCCTTCCACGCCAAGGAAAGTCTCATCCAGACACGGAACGAAGTCTTCAATCTTGTATCTTCATAGTCTAGGAGTCTGGCCAAAGATGATAGGTCGGCTATCCGGACACCCCCTAGTCCAGGACTCCCTCACACTCCATTGTTGAACTTGTCTAAAAAATACTAGGTAAAAGTGTTAGTTCAACAAGAGATATGTTGACAATAATTACCAAAACCACCCAGGGAGCACTTGTGCTTTTAGTACGGTAGTTCTTGTGCTGTCCGAAGGTGACAGGGAGGCGGACCTGCCCTATCGGGGTGGTAGAACCATCAGTGACTCTTGAGAAAGGCTTGGTTGGCTGAAGTTGATCATACGACACTTGTTGATTGTTGAATGTCTTGACAGACAGAACGTTGAGCCCTGCTCCACCATCGATGAGGGTCCTGGTGACCTGCACATTGCTGATGACTGGGGAACAGAGCATTGGGATAACTCCAGCCGTTGCTGCGCACTTGAGCTGATCCGCTGAGCTGAACGTGATGGCACACGTGGACCACCTAAGAGGGCGCCAGGCCTCGGGCTTTGGGAGGACTGCATTCACCTCGCGAGCAAACTGCTTGAAGATGCGCTGAGAGGCCAGGGCTTGAGCTCCGCCCAGGATGCAAGCGAATGCGCGTGGCTCCTGGAAGCCCCCAACCCCCTCGTCCTGATGCTGGTCTTCATTCGTCCTTGGCGGTGGTGGCAGAGGAGGGAGGCCTGCGTTGCCTTGTGGGCGATCCTCACGAGGCTGATCCCTCCAACCACCCTCGCGAGCCTGGTCCTGCCAGTGGTCCTCGCGAGGTCGGTCACGCCACCCTTGGCGAGGGCCACAGTCTTCCCATTGTCATCCACCTCTTCCTCCTCCTCGGCCATAGCCCCGATCGTCGCACTCGGGGCATCGGCCGATACGTCCATCTCACACGGCTCTGAGCTCTTGGAATTCGTTGGTGTTGTGAGTGTGGAGGTCATGGTACACGCAGTACCGGCTGCCCTTGGATGACTCCGGCTGATCTCTGCCATGCTTGGTGTCTGGCTCGGCTGGAGAACAGCCGCTCCTTTGCGCTTCACGTCCTTGACCTTGGGCTTCTTCTCTTCCGGATCAGCAGCTGGAAGCTCGAGGAGGGAGAGGCGCCCTTCCTCAGCCCTGGCATACTTGGTCGCCAAGTTGAACAGCTCCAGATATGTGCACAGATCCTCATGGATCGCCAGCTCTTCCTTCATCTTGATGTCACGAAGGCCATCGGAGAAGGCCGAGATGATGGCTTCCTCAGTCACCCTGGGGATCTTGAGGCGGGCGTTGTTGAAGCACTGGATGTACTTTTGCAGGGTCTCTCCTGGCTGTTGCTTGATGCGGCGCAAGTCACTCATGGCCGGGGGTCGATCGCGAGTGCCTTGGAAGTTGGCGATGAAGCGAGTAGGCATCTCATCCCAAGAGGAGATCATGCTGGGAGGGAGGTTCAGGAGCCAGGTGCGGGCGCCATCCTTCAGCGCCATGGGAAACCAGTTCGCCATGACCTTTTCGTCCCCGTTGGCCGCCTCGATGCCCAGCTCGTAGAGCTGGAGGAACTCCGCGGGGTCGGCAGTGCCGTCGTAGCGAGGAGGCAGATCTGGCTTGAACTTACCCGGCCAGGCCACGCTGTGCAGCTCGGCGGTGAAGGCGCGGCAGCCTGCGGTGGCCATCGGGGGCCTTTGGTGACGAAGGGCTTGATCTTGGAGGTCTCTACGCGCTGCCGTCAGGAGCAGCGCGGGGTCTTCGCACGCTGGAGCAGGAGCGTGGTCATGGCGTGCTGGCACAGGGAGCACGCGAGCACCTTCTTGAGGGTGAGGGGCCTCTTGGCAGCTCTTTTCTTGATATGCGGGCGCTGGACGCGGTGGGTCTCATCCAGGGGCCACGCGCCTTGGGGCCAGGGCACCTTATTGAGGAGGAGGCTACGGAGGCGCCTCCGGAGCTGCATTGCCTGCACAGGACGGAGGGCGATGCAGCGATAGTGAAGGCGCAGGGGAGCCCCCTTCGGCGCTGACGAGCTCGGTGATGCGAGCGAGCCACTCGTCGTAGAGGTCGTCGACGGGGCGGTAGTGCAGGAGCTCACGTGCCAGGAGCAACGCGGCGTGCGTGTCTGCATGAGCATGACGAGCATGCGACGACGAGCCTGCTGGAGTCAGCGACAGGGTGGCGGTGCGGCCTTCTCGCTGCACCGAGGGATGCAGCGACGACGCCTGCTGCTCGTTCCCTGCCGGGCCGGTGGCGGCGTAGGCGGCAGGCGACGGGGAACGACGGGGAGGCCTGCCGACGGGGGCCGTCTGGGCAACATGGGCCGCGAGAGCAGCCCGACGCTCGGCGCGGGCTCGTCGAGCGTTAGACATGGGCGCGAGGGACGATGAAACGCAGGACGGCGGAAGACAAGATTCCGGTGCACCCCTACCTGGCGCGCCAAATGTCGGATTTCGGGTTCCGGCAGACCCTTGAGGTTCGAACTCTGGGTTGCGCGCGAAGATCTCTCTCCTACCAACTCACGTCTTGAAGCCTCACAAGGAATCTAGGCTAGAAAGATGAACACACAAAAGGGACACGAGGTTTATACTGGTTCAGGCCACCATTGTGGTGTAATACCCTACTCCAGTGTGTGGTGTGGTGGATTGCCTCAGGGGCTGATTATGAACTATATAAGGGAAGAACAGCCTCGCGAAGGATGTTCTTGTAGTGGTGTCGATGAACTCTCCCTCCCACAGTGGGTGGCTAGTCCTATATATAGAGAGGCCCTGGTCCCCTTCCCAAATATTAAGCGGGAAGGGCGCCAACAATTGGCCATTTTGAAGGGGAACATCTAGTACACTTATCCTGAATAAAGTTGGTCTTCGACTACCAAAGACTCTGATGATGACGTCGTCTTGGACTCCACGATGACCTCCATCCTGCCGCTCTGCTGGTCTTGGTCTTGTTGCACCGAAACGTTAAAATTTTCCTGATGCCTTGGCTTGTGCTTGCTCCCCTTGCACCAAAGTGGAAACAAGGACACTACGCAGGTCGGCGCCTGCCTGGCGCCCGCCTGGCCTCGATCGTCACGGCTTGCGTCATGGGCACCTCGCGAGGTACCCCTGCCTTGATCTCTCCGCCTCCTCGCGAGCCTGCCTGACGAGGCTGCTCCTGAGGAAGCTTCCTGTCGTCTGCCCCGCGAGGCTTGGCCCCTTGCGAGGTTCTTGAGCTTGAGCTGATGAAGATGGGCCGCACTGGGCCACAACTTGAGCCACGCCGCAGGCTGCAGGCAGGCAAGTCTGGGGACCCCCGTTCCCAGAACGCCGACAGCCTCTCATTCAGTAAATATAGGGCTTTTGAATTGATTTTACTATTTACTAGTGTGTATGGGCTGTTTTGTCTTGGGCCCTAAGAAAGAATTACTAGTAGTACAATGGAGACACTCTACAGCTACCCAGAAAAAAAATTACTACTAGTACAGTGGAGACACTCTACCGCTTCTGGCTCCTCCCAGGTCATTGAAACGTCTCCCTCTACTGAATGCCATTATACTTTTGTTCACCGACATGCGGGCCATGCAGCGCCCGGGCCCAAATGCCATCCACCAAATTCGAAGGCAGTATGCAGGCGGAGAGTCACCCCGGTCGTAGCGCGGCAGTAATGAGTCGTCGTATCACAAAAACCCACCTCCCAGCAGTCTAAGTTTGACGGACGAAGCAACCATCATTTCACTCTTCGCTGAATCCCCTTCTCCCTCACCGTCTTCAAGAAAGGCAACACTCGCATCAGCCACTATTCTTCTCTCCCAACGAAGGGAAGGTAAGCGGATCCGTAATGCTGGTATATTTTCGTTCAGAGAAAAAAAAGAACTTTTGCAAAGCAGTAACCGATCATCACTCTCTTTTTTGTTTCATTGTCATTGCGATTGTGTTTTCCTTTCAGTGGTCTCCTAGTATTCATCAGTTTCATGATGGACCAAGGAGAACTAGGCAAAGATCTGCTGATATTGGAGCAGACGTGGGAGGCTGATCCCCACAAGACAGAGAGCTCCAAGAAGATGGAGGCAGCCATCGAGCTGACCCCAGATACGCTCACGGCCACTACTGAGATGGTCAACACCCCGTTTGAGGTTACAGCCCCCGTGGCACTGCAGGAGCAGTTTTCCCCCTTCGAGGATGTGCCCCCCCTCCCCCGCTGAGCTGCCCAAGGTGATTTTCTTCTTTGCCAATCTCTATTGTGGTTTTTCATCTAAGTATGTGGTGATTAGTAATGCAAAATATCATTAGCTTCGATGCCATGCTATGCATAATGGTTTAAGTAACTTGTGTTTCTTATATTGAAAAGTAATTCAGAATTTGTTTATGTTTCAATTAGAACCCTGATGCAGACAAGGATTGTGTGGTTGTACATGTCACTCGCTATGAGGCGGATGACCTGAATATACGCACTGGGAAAACAGAGCTATTAGGCTGTTGGATCCTGGAAGCCATTTGCGGTTATACCAATGAAGATTTGTATTCCAGCCTCATTGTTGTCAGGCGTGTTGTCCAGGGTGTACTGAAGCACAAGAAGTTCAAAGCTACTCCTTCGTTTGTGAGGCATACTGTTCTTGTCAAGCTTACGCAGGAAGATGACGTGGCATGCCTCCATAAACAAGTTTATCAGTGGCAAGGCCACAAGGTTGTCTTCATGAAGGTTCACAGGATTGAGCTACTGCAGGACGTCCTCGATGATGTTCATGGCAAGGTTCGTCTTGTGTCCAGCCCAAATTAGATCGAGGCATGAAATAGTTGCCCCATCTAGTGTTTAATAGTAGTTTGGATTGTGTCTAATTATCCGAACCTTGCATGTTATCGACCCCTCTGGGGCTAGTAATCTGTTTGAATCCGTCTATGGGAACGGTTGCTACTTTTGTGTGCCCGTGAATGATGTGAGAACCATCGTAATTTTTGCCGAAACATATGCGTCCTCACTAGTTTTTTCATCAATATGGCATGGTAAGACATAAGTTGTCACTGTTTATCATACGAGCAGTGTGTGTTTTGATGAGATAGAGCACTCGTTCGAGAACAGTGCGCTGACGTATACATAAGTACTTGTAAACACTGTTGGTGCTACCCCACTTGTAAGCAGTTGTGCAAAACACGACACATTGGCTCAGCTCGCTTCAACAATAGGCTATCGACCAGCTAACAATCAACAATCTGCTGTCTGGCATATAAGCAACTATGTATCTTGTTATAGTGGTTCATGCTGTTAACTGAGGCCACAATGTAAATTCCAAACGTTCACACGCTAGTCCAGCGCTCATGTGGAACACTCACATTAAACTCGTCTTCATAAAAAACTTGAAAAGCGTAAGTTAAGCAATTTTATACATCTCAATGATTCATAGAACATAACAAACATATACTAGTTCACAGCAAAAGACAAAGTTGTGAGAAGGTTTACAAATCAAGAAAAACAAGCAAGGCTTCTTCCGAGCAAAGGGCCTCCGTGAGCTTAAATTTCCTGGAGTTCACTCTGGTTTTCTCTTGTTGCCACCATCCAGGGTTAGGTTCTCTCATTCCAGAATAACCAATTATAATTGTGGTCTCATCTGGAATGCTGAACTGAACCATGCAGTGTACTGACCAGGTGAAATTCTTGTGCATTCCACTAAATTTAAGCACCGCTATTTGCAGAAATAAGCAGACCACAATGACTCTTGTCAGCGCACCTGTCCAAAAAACGGCCGTGCAGCCGTGCCAACTAGTCCTCGGTCCATGGATGAACTGGTAGAAAGTGCATTCCGGACTAGGATGCAGTTGTTTTCGCTCGTCCCTCCACTTCAATCAGGAAGTAAAACGTACGAACCGGCTTCTTTTAGATTGCGTTGGTCATTCTACCTTAGTTACTACCAATGTAGGAATACCTTGAAGACTGGAGGTTAGACGACGGCAACGAGGGATAGCCATCTCATTTTGCGCAGTTGTACTAAAACTGAGGTGTGTGCTTTTGATTGCGCAGATAGAAATGATACGGAGACAGACATCCCGAAACGATACGGAGACAGACATCCCTGTTTGCACAAATATGAAATACGGTTATTTCAACAGTGACAGATATTTGCAGTGGCGTATGATTAACAACAGCATCTATTGTGTTATAATTGGCACTAGATTGATAGTATGAAGATTCCTTAAGTAAGTAGCATCACATCACATCAACAATGCAACTAAATTAACATGTAGAACAATAGCATTAGTATTACTGTCATGAGAGTAGCACATGGTCAGTAAATGTGCAATAAAATTTGTGCAGTTCCACTGGGATGAAGCAATGTTAGCGGTGTGAGAGTTAAGTGTAACTGCAAAAACACAATTCATGGGAAATAAAGCAAGACGGAAGCACTTCATAAAATGGTGGTGGCATTGCTTCAATTTATCGACGGCACTAGACCATTACTTATACTGACATTAGGTGGCATAGTTTAATGCTTCATGTGATTTTACATTAACGGTACCGATATGGGCGTAGGGACAGCAGGGTCATAAAGTGGTGAGGCAGATGTGGCTGTCGAGAGCGGCAAACACTCAGGAAGCATGTCTGCATTTTTCCCATTTTTTATCTCCTCGGCGACATTTTCCTATGTGAGCACAGGAAATCTAGACCTGCTCATTCTCATTTTCATTGTCCCCCAACACCCGTCACTTTCTTTCCTTTTTCAACCAAGAGATAGGACCACTTCCCCCCACCCTTCGCCATCCACCATGCTTTCTTCGTCTTTTCAACCAAGAGACCGGTTGGGTAGCCAGTATCTACTACTTTCCCCTGTTTCCTCTTAGAACCAAGTACTAGATTCATGCTACAGCTTTCCCACTTTCTTCCTTGTTTGAACCAACTCTTAGAGTCGACTGTATGAACTAGCTTTACCTCTAATAATAGTAAAAGTCTAGGTGGCTTTGGAACAGCGGACGGAAGTAGAAAAAGATCCACACGAAGGGAGCTGGGGCAGTAGAGCAAGGAGGGTTTCGAAGGAATATATACCTGAGGGTCGTCGGCATATGGCGAAGACGGTGTCGGGAGGCCGCATCTTGGCCACAATACCACAGGGAGGAAGAAGGGGTCGGAGGCCCTCCCGAGCCGGCGCTCTCTCGGAGAGAACGGCACGGCCGCCGATCAGGACGCGCGGGCAGCCGTTAGTCTCCTCCCTCGCTGCCGATGACAGTGTGGACGATGCACCTACACCCCTGCCCCGGTCGAGGTTGTCCAGCCAGATTTGTGACCAAACGTGAGCTGAGAGAGAGTGTGGCCTACTATGTCTTGCTTAGATCTGGAGAGCATGAGAGAGTGAACGAGAGGAACCCTAGTAAAGCAAGCGCTAAGGCTCCTGCTTATATATATATATAGTGGAGTGATTTTGTTGTACCGGCTTCAAAAAAATGCGCTCCTATGTGTACTAGTGAGTGGGTGTGAGAGAACTAGTGCGTGCGTGCACCGCTTCTCTTCGTGAGAGTACAATATACTATGCCCAAAGAACGTTCGCCGCAAGAGTAATAGTATAAGTGTGTGACGTGTGAGCTAAAATAAAATGTGCGTGATGTCTTTTGTTTTTTAGAAGTTCTGAGGGTAGGGTGTGAAGAGCACATATGCACATGACGTCTACCTGCAGATAGACGGTGGGTGCAACGTGCGAGTCTGTGAGAGGACTCGAGAGAGTCGTGACTCGTGAGGGTGCGTGTGCGTGAGAGGGAGGGGGCACGTATCAATGCAATGCATGTGTCCGTAAATCATTATCCGACAAACATTCGCCACAAGCCGTTTCCTGACGAACGCCGTAAGAACCATTAGATCGGCATCCGACAGTGTCAGTTTTGCCATGTCATTTAATAGAGCGTGAGTGTTAGCAACTGCCGTATGCTCCCTCCGTTCCGAAATGCAGTGCATATAGCTTTATTGAAAATTCGAACCTCGCAAACTTTTACCGAGTTTTCGTGTACCAAATTGCACATGTAGAATACCCTGTATATATCATTTCATTCATCTTCGAGAGGTAACTATAAAGATGGGGGAGGAGTCTACAAAGAAAGACCATCGTATCACCCGCATCAATTTCAACCACCCTTTGGTGTCGAGGAATATCATAGGAACTCTATATGATATGATTTTTATAGGATTTTTTCCTTTAGAGCCAATTGGTTCATAGGAATAGATTCATATACTCCGCATTTCAAAGGAAATACACATGATATCATTTCTATAGCTTTAGAGCCACTTGGTTCATATGAATGGATTCCTATACTCCCTTAATTTCAAAGGAAAATAAACATTAGCGTATATTCAATAGAAAAGTTCCTATGATCTGAACCAAATTACATATCTTTTCTAATCCCTCCTCATAGGAATTGAGATACATGTCATCTCTAGATTCAATAAATAAGTTCCTATGATGTGAACCAAATGACATCTCTTTTCCAATCCGTACTCATAGGAATTGAGATGCTCCATGTCATCTCTTTCCCTACAACTTCCATGTATACATCTTCTATTCCTAAATAGATAGTACAACCCACTAGTAGTTTTTTTCCAAAACATGCAACTATGGCACAAGAACTATTAGTGTGCCAATAACTTTGAAAGATGGTCGCTGGATCAAGCTAATCCGACAGTGTAGAGATGGAAAATCCGAGCACTACTGGCCGTTGGATATCATCAACATTCCAGCAGATCTGCCACATGTACAATTTAGAAGACTCCATGGTTGAACTTAAGCATAATGCACAAACCTCAAAACACAAGCACTTCTCCTTTGTTCTAGAATCTTCTGTATCATAATTGATTTTTTTCTAAATGAATTGCCATTATTTGGTATTTACTTTATGCTTTACAATGCACAACCCCATGAATCTTAACATTTTTATAAAACTAATTGATTTTGAATGAGATGAACTATAAGAACTAAACGAACATCTACATCATGCATATATGACTCAAAGCTTTACATGCTATAGTGTGTATTTATTCATAATTTGGTTTCGAAATCTCATGCGTTCATTGCATCATTGCCTTTCGGTCGAACCTACGTCCACAATGTTTTGTACGTACTATATCTCCACTGGTCCCCGAACCCAAAATGCTGCCTCGTTCCCGTAAAACCAAGCGGCCCACACATGCGTCGAATCGAACCTGTTTACTACGATGTGGGCCCGCACGCCTTAGTACTCCTACAAATCCTACAGCTGCACTCATCATCGGTTTTCTTCAAGAGGACGAGGGAGAAGCCGAATTGTAGTGGAGGCGCTTTAAAAAAAGGATATGTAGTGGAGACCCCTACCCTAGGGTGCCCTAGGTAGTTGCCGCACGCATCATTGTTTTCTCTTTTCTTTATGCTCTTGCGCCCTAGAGTGAAATGATGGTTGCTTCGTCCGTCCAGCTTAATGCGGGAAAGGTGAGGCTTTGTGATTTCACCCCTCGTCGCTCATTTTCTACTCTCTTGGGCGCTTCGAGGGGTGCCTCCAGTTCCAACCGCTGCTTCGAACTATAATTTGGTGCATCACATGTGGAACAAGACAGTGGATGAGCCACATTTCGGCCAAAGGGGTCCTGTTAAGTGTGTCACCATTTCGTGTGTGGACTGACCCTGCTTGAGTTGCTACGCCAACACGACAGGAGCAGCCTACCACTTGGTTTTGCTCCTTGGTGAATCCCGACTATATTGATCTAAAAAGATATGTGCTGAACTACCCTCTCCGTCTCGGTTTTTTATTTTTAGGCGTCTTGGTTTATAGGGCGTGCACGTAGTTCTAGGTCATCCATTTGACTAACTAAATATGAGTTACTATGTCACAAAGAGTACTACTATATCATTGGATTCTTAAGAGGATGTAGTTGTATTTTAAAGTCGAGGGCGGGGCTTTTCCTGCACGGTAGGCGGGGCAGTTCCGCCTAGTCGGTTCGACAGAGACGCGAGAAGACGGGGGAGTAGGCTGCTGCAAACATATGGATGTGTGATTTGACAATGTTATTCTTCTGGACAGGTGGGGCCCCGTGATTTGACTTGCCATTATCATTTTAACTGCGGCACTACGACCGGCGTGAGTCTCACGATTCCTGACCACCTCCATACAGGTGCCTCTCCCAATGCTCCACCATGTAGTTGAGGCTGGCTCTTGCATGAGAGCCCAGTTCTCCACTTTTTCCTTGCCTCTTTCCTCCACATATGCAAAAATGCCATGTAAAGCGGGCTTATAGCCCACTATTGTAGTACTTAGGGCATCTCCAGCCGCGCCCCCAACAGGCCCTCCCCAGGCGATTTTGCCGCGCCGGCGCCAAAAAAAGGCCCCACTCGCCCCCAGAAGCCCGTTTTTCGCCGGCTCGGGCCAAAACTGGTGCCGGCGGACCCAGGACGAACCCGGGGCCCTGGGGGGCGCTTGGGGAGCCGGCACAAGCGAAAAAGGCGTGTGGGCCTGCCCTGGAGGCGACCCGAGGGCATTTTCCCGCCGTTTCTTGACGCTTTTCCCTCGCATCTCTCCCGCTCGCTCGCCTTCCTCCCGCCATTCTCTCCCTTTCTCCAAGCACGTCGGCGCGGCTCCAAGGCGATGGCGAACCATTGGGGGCGTGTCCAGTTGGCGTGCAACAAATGGCATGGAATCGTCGAGGAGGTCGCGGCTGCTGCGTATGTTCGCCATGTATCGGGGCGACAACCAAGACGCCGACTTCAAGCACCTCCACGTCTACAAACGCATTGACAAGTGCGAGAAGTGGGCGGAAGTCCGACGTGCCCTCGACAAGGGCCAAGGAGACATACAAGCCGCGACGCTGGCGACTCGAAGCGCGTCAGAGGGGCGGCCGGACGGCAACAAATTGGCAAAGAAGGGGAAATGCGCCGACGCGGCAACCGCGCGATTGCAGGAGTCCATCGAGCATTGCCTCGCCGACGCCCAGGCCCGGGCCGTCCTACGCGAAGAGAATACCGAGGCGCGGTGGTCGTCGCTAATGAAGAGCAACGCCATCAAACTCGACCTGCTCCAGACGAACGTCGCCGCGAAGAAGATGAACACCGACATGGCTTTTCTGATGGGCAGGGCGGACATGCTCCAGAGCAATGACGAGAAGCTCAAGGCGTGGTACCTGGCGCAGCTAGGCCTCATCCTGAACGAGCTGCCGACGGCAACGCCGACGACGCCGACCACGCCGACGACGCCGACGCCCACACAGACGCCAAGCTCGAACGACGCGTCTACATCGCCGCCCAGCAGTGCCGAAGCCGCGCCGACGCAGCCCATCACCGAAGCAGCTCCGACCCCGACGAGCCCGCGCATGCCGACTCCGCCAACGCCTGGATCCGACACCGCCGAGTGAATCGCCGTGCGCACGCGATTGCCAAATTCTGTTTTTTTGTAACGCCAGACTACATCTGATCGCCGGATTTGTGGCGTCTTTTTGAGAGCGGGAACGACCAAGTTTAAATTTTCCACATCCTAGGGCCGGCGCGTGGGGGCGTGACTGGGAGCTAGGTCGCCCCCATGGGCCGAACTAGCGCCAGCACGCCCCCAGGCCGCCGGATTTAGGCACCCTGGGAGGCCGAACGGCCGGAGATGCCCTTACTTGCTCCTACAGGTGCTAAGCTTGCCACATCGGCATAAAGTCTGATGTGGCAAGTTTGGTGACCCAAGGAAGAAACGGTGCTAAGCGCGTGTACCTAGGTGAAAAGACAATTTTGAGTCTATGTCAGGACCCCGATCCTAAGCCACACCGATCTAGCATGTAACACCTCATATCACGTTGCGGCCTCACGCACGGTATTCCCATGGGTGTCGCCTTACCAGGCCCGGGACCATTTGCGTCTTTTGGCTCACGTATATGATAGTGTTGCTAGCATCCATATGACAAAGAACCCGGGCTGACATGGCTAGTCGTGAACCCAAAGTGGCACTAACTTACAGGGACAGGCATACGTGACCCAGCAACGAACGTGTCGGTCATCAGCGAGTGAATCCAGGCTATAGCAACTGGGCCGACAGGACTCCGGTAAACCGGGCTGTAGCAGGCTAACAGGACTCCGGTAAACATCGCGTGACATTTCCCCAAAGGGACAGACACAGGAACGAAGAAGGACACATGCCGGCCAGCCTAAGTGTTCCGGAGCAGTAGCAAGCTACCAAGGCTCAGTGGAAGCACTAGGATACATTTCCCGGTAAGAGAGGCTACCAAGGAAAAACAACTAGATAGTCAGATCCCACACATACCAAGCATTTCAAACATACACACAATATGCTCGGTATGTGCAAATACAACATGGCATCACAACAAAACTCTATGACTCGGAGTATTTATTCATTAGGCTCCGAAGAGCCAGATATTACAAACATGGGTCTGATGACCCAGCATTCAAATCATACAAGCAACAAGCACAAGCGGAAGATTAACTTGTCTGAGTATAGACAACTACAAAAGAAAAGGCTGAGAAGCTTGACTATCTACAAGACCCTGCCGAGGGCACAAGATCGTAGCTGAGGTAACAAGCTAAACGTCGAAGTCCACGCGGAACTACTAGCGAGACTGAAGTCTCTCTGCAAAAACATAAATTAAGCAAACGTGAGTACAAATGTACCCAGCAAGACTTACATTAGAACTAACTACATATGCATTATTATAAACAAAGGGGATGGTGGGGTTTAACTGCAGCAAGCTAGCTTTGACTCGGTGGCTAACCTAAACTACAACTGCAAGTAACTCTTTTGAGGTGGCGCACATGAGTCCACATATTCACCAAATCAATACACCACTATGGATCCGATCCCGTCTCCCTACGAGAATGACATCCGTAGCACTCACGCTTATCTTGCGCATTTTAGAGTATCCACTTCAAGTTATCTATGAACTGTATAGGCAACCCAGAATTCCTTTACCGCGGACATGGCTATTCGAATAGATAATGTTAACCCTGCAAGGGTGTACTTCTTCACACACGCTCTCGCCAGTTATCGCCGTCTACACGACATGTACTCGGCAATCTTCAAGCGGAAGCCCAGCGAGGGTGTCGGTCACGACCTGACTAACCACGCAAGTCTCTCGTCCAGGTTTATCGCCTATTTGGGTTCCATCCGCAAGGAGATCCGGCCGGGTGGCGCTCACGGCCCCAAACGATGTGTGCAGGGTTCCCAAGACCACCTCGACGGGTGGATCTACGCTTGGTACACCGTGCCACTGTGCCTAGTCTGTCCCAAGCCCACCTGTACCGGGTGCCACTTGGTAGAATACTAACACTACCTACAAACACCAGAAACTAGTTGCAACTCCTGGACAGAGATCGAGTTGATTAATAAGTCGAGAGGGCCACTTAAGCATTCCAATGCGTGGTAGTAGATGTTCATGGATCACAAACACAGAACTCAGTTCCTGAGGACGGCTTCAATGAGACAACCCACCATGTACTCCTACATGGCCTCTCACCGCTACCTTTACGAAATTGTGTTCACACACTTAGCTCACACACAGTAGGACATGTTCACACACCTCCAATTCATTCCCGATGAATCAGACCTGACTCAACTCTAAGAAGTAGTAGGCATGACAAACAAGCATGAATGAGTAGGCACATCAGGGCTCAAACAACTCCTACTCATGCTAGTGGGTTTCATCTATTTACTGTGGCAATGACAGGTCATGCAGAGGAAAGGGGTTCAGCTACCGCAGCATGTAACAGTTGAAACATTGTTGTCCTAATGCAGTAAAAGAGTGCAGGAGCGAGAGAGTGGGATTGTATCGGAATGAACAAGGGGGTTTTGTTTGCCTGGCACTTCTGAATATAGTATAGCTCTTCATCGGTGTCATCGAACTCATCGTCGGAACACGTCTATCGAGAGGGAACAACACCGACAAATAGAGAAGGAACACAATCAATGCAATGCAACAATATGATGCATGAATGTGACATGACAATATGCTGTGATTTGAGCTAATGCAACTAGCAACAGGTTAAATGAAGTTGGTTTGAACCCTAGGTTCAAATTCAAACTTCATATGTGAAGCTTTAAATTCCATTTATATGATTTGGCCTAAACAGAATCCATAAGTTGCTCTAACATGCATTAAAACATTACAGATGGATAGATTGGATTTTTCTGATCATTTTTCATATATAAATTATTTCATTCTGAGCTACGGTTATTTTTCTATGATTTTTAGAAGTTTGGGGTATTTTCTCAAATTTATAAATCATTTCCTGATTTATTTTAATTCCAGAAATACTTTACTGCATCAGCAAGATGTCTTTGTGACGTCAGCAAGTCAACAGGGTTGACCAGAGTCAAACCTGTCCTGTGGGACCCGTGTGTCAGCTGTAGGGCGATTTAACAGAGCTTAATTAAACTAATTAATTACTCCAGTTAGTCGGGTTGTGGTTAGGCCCTAATGATCGGGCACGCCGGCGGTTAACCGCTGGTGGTCACTTGGCACGGCGGAGGCGCGCCAGAAGGCCACGGGAGCGGCGGGGAAGGGCACTGGGGCGTAGTCCACGGTCGGGCGCATCCAGAGGGGGCCACAGGAGGGCGCGGGGAGGCTTGAGCCCACCGGAAGCGAAGCTTCATGGCGGCGGCCTTGAATCTTGACCTCGGCGGCGCTGAGGGTACGGGAGGCCAGCTAAGGGTCTCACTGAGCTCCTGGCGGTGTGAGGAGCTCGTCCAGGTGCTCGGGAGCGACAGAGGCGAGCTCATTCGACGGCAACGACAACCGCGGCGACGAGGAGCTCACGGCCGGGTACGGCGGGTTTGCAGCCTAGGGGACGGCACGAGCAGCAGCGGAGGGGGGGGGGGGAGAGGAAGCAGGAGCTCACAGAGAGGCGTAGGGCTGGTCAGTGGCTCGGGGACGGACATGAGTCGATGAATCGGCGGAGACGATCTCCGGGCGCGGCGATGAAGACGAGGACGCTAGCGACGGAACAGAGCCCTCCGGCTCGTTTCCTTCGGCCTAGGGACGTGGTGCTCGATTGCGGAGCTGTTGGAGACGGTCACGGGACGAGGGGGGCCGCTGGTCGTGGCTACGGCGATCGGCGCTCTCAGATGCGTTCGGTAATGAGAGGGAGAGAGAGCAGAGGAGGGAAAAGAGCTAGGGGGGGGGGGTGAGCGGGAAGTCCAGGGGTGCGTGGCGTCGTCTAGAGCCGTCCAGGAGGAACCAGGCAGGCAGGAGGGAGGAGGTGGCTGCAGCGCTTGCGCGCGCGGGGAAGATACCTCCTCGTTAGCGCCTTCAGCGCCCGATCAGTGTCCTGGCGCTCACGCGCGCCCCTAGTGGGCCGTGGCCCATTTGCTTGATCGCTACTCGCTCGACCCGCGCAGCTGCTCGCTGGCTCGATCGCTACTCGCTCCTTTCGTAGCCTTTTGTTTTCTTGAAAGCGCTGGTCGAAAAAGCCTTGTTGATTAAGAAAATAAAAAATCCGTAAAAAAACAAAAACAAAACGTGAGTTAAGAACTGTACAATAGTCATAAAATTTTCCAAAATCTGAAAAAAGGTTCATCGAATTTGAAAAAGTTCATTGAAATTTAAAAAAGTTCATCCAATTCGATAACAAGTTCATCGGTTTGAAAAAAATTTCATCAACTTTGAAAAAAGTTCATCGAATTTGAAAAAAAGTTCATCGGATTTGGAAAAAGTTCATCGAACTTGGAAAAATTTCATAGAATATGAAAAAAGTTCATTGAATTTGAAAAAAGTTCATCGTTTTTTAAAAATGTTCATCGAATTTGAAAAATTTAATTGAATATGAAAAAATTTCATAGAATTTGAAAAAAAAAGTTCGTCAGTATTGAAAAGGTCATTGAAGTTGAAAAAAGTTCATCGGATCGAATTCGAAAAAAGATATCGAATTAGAATAAAGTTCATGAATTTGAAACGTACATTCCTGCATTATAGAAACAGGTTAGAAAAAGGTAAAAAATGGAAATGAAATAAAAATAGAAAAAAGAAGGAAGAGAGAAAGAAGAAAAGGGGGAAAACCTACAACTAAACACGTCAAGTGCAAATGGCCGGTTGGTTAATGCAGTGAAGGTAGGTCCAGGAGATCCCATGTTCGATTCGCGGTATACACACCCTTCTTTTTTGCGTCTTTAAAGCCGAGAGAAAGGAGTGTGGGCCGGCCCAGCATGGACAAGGGGGTGTGCGCCCTGTACCATTAACCCAATATCGGGCGCTTAAGGCGCCAAATAGGGTTTGGCCGCGGGGAACACACGCCCTCCTGCCTACTCGCAGGAGGTTGAAGATGGCGTAGTGGCTGGTGGGCTGGGCTGCCAGCTATAGTAGCAAGCCGAGGTACGTCAGGTAGGTGGCCTAGGTGGGTTTCTGCTTTTTTTATTTTTTTGTCTGTTTTCCTTTTTCTTCAGTTTCTTTTAATTTGGTTTTCAAACAAAACTATTTTTTTAGCTTCTGGAAATTATTATGTGGCTAGATATAATATATTAAGAGCCACTCACAATTTTTCAGAATTGTTGGACTTGCAATTCTTTTATAGAAGAATTAAATCCAACTCAAATACTTATTTATTTAAATCAAATGGCCAAAATATTTCCTCAAAAATGTTCCATATTTTTGGTTTGAGTTAAAACCCTTGCCAAAAATATCAAATATCATTGAAGTGCATTTTGGAAACATTGGATGCACTTTCCAGGGTTATTTGCCCTTCTTTTAATTAAATTATTGAGGCTTTCAAATTTCCTCAGTTCAACTTTCAGAAATTAGACATGATGCATGGATGCAAAGCCACTAATTACAAGCTTTATTCTAGGGCTGTGACAACTCACCCCAACTAAACAAGAATCTCGTCCCGAGATTCAAGCGTAGGTAAGATGAAGGAGGGGACGCAAACTAACACAATCTTCACGATCCATGTTGCACTTCGTGAGAACGTTGATTTGATCACCATGTTTGTCTTGATGTCTTACTCTGGGAACTCCAACCACTCATAACGACAGAAGGGACAGGAAAACTCTACGAGAATCGATCTTTATGAAGATCGAGCAACTCAAGATCAACTCCTGGAGTGAGACGTTAGAACATCTCTCGAGCTGAAACACGAAGCATACATCTAGAGTGATGGAGTGAAACAGATGACGAAGGTTCACTAGGTAGGCAACAATCCCACATTTAAGAAGGTGGCAAATAGTTGTCGACGAAGCGAGATGTTGAGTTGCCATGATACCATAACGAGACATCTTATAGGAGGCGACTCGTAGAATTATTACCTTAAGTGGCAAAAAGAATTACTTTTGATATAGAGATCATTGAGACCCTCTATACCAACCTAAGCAAATCTCGAGCGATCATTTGGAGTAGTTCGGTAGAATGGCATACTCGGACTAGAATGATGATGTGGATTACCTTGTTGAAGACAACGCAAGGGATGATTTTTTCTTATCATCGAAAATGATTGAAACCCATGGTAGGATGGCACAAAGACTGTGGTAGCTGGGAACAAAATGCAAATGCTGGGAATGATTCTGGTAACTGGGGAGAAACCCAACAGTAGAGAGTGGATCCACTGCCGGAAAGGTTATAGCATAATCGAAGAATCCTCATGAAGAAGATGGTCCAATAGCTCAATCAAGATACTACAATGAGAGATCTTCCGGCTAGGTGTGTCGGCCAAAACATCAACCTTGTTGGGACCTACATCATAGATCTTGGAAATGATCCAGCCATCATATATGCTTGAGATTCAGATCTGGTTGGTGTCAGAATATTCCAGACCCATCAAGTCTAGAAAGAAAAATGAAAGTTTGCAACACAAATCGACGAAATGGCGTTGCGAGATTCTCGGGAAATGGACTATGGTAGTAAGCTCCAAAACATGAGTGGATTCTGCTACACACATGTGAACACGCTGTCCCAGACAAGCATGACCACATAGTAGTCTTATAATAAAACACTACCAAGTCCAGGCGGGGAACGATCATCCAGGATATCGAAGTCCTTGCGTAAGTCTAGCTCTTAAGAAGAAACTTCTTCTCCTTGAACAAATCAATCAGTGGCTTGGTGTGCTACGGATTACATATGGAATGGAGGTAATTAATCTACCAAACCATGGAATACTTCGCACATGCACGACCAACTTGGGATGGTTCCATAGGAATAAAAAACAATCTTTCTCGAATTCACGGCGGCAACTCACATCAAATGCACAAGAATTAGAGGAAGTCACTCTTCCATCCAAACATATGCTTCATGAGCTAGCATGAAGAAATGATTTCAAAAGTTTCCAACACTAGCTCAATGTTCAACAAAATCATGGAGAAGATAAGGATGTTATCGATGGACTCAACAACAATTCATCCAGGTTTCCATAAAAATGGAATTCCATAACTATGTGAACAAGGTTATAGCATTGGTCAGACCAAAAGATGTAAGGTGTATGATCGAGGGATCAATCACGAGTAAGACAACATTACGAACATCGTTGGCTCTGATTTGACTTGACGATAGCCCATACTCAAATCAAAGTTTTGACAAGGCAATAGACCCAACAACTGATCACGAGGACCAATCGATGGAGATATCATCTTTCTTCAACACACACACACACACACACACACACACAAAAGATATCCCGTAACATGAACTAAGTCAGACAAGCTTTTATCTTCCAACTCTCCAAGTTGTTGTTTGGCTTAACCAACTAGCTTAGGGGTATCCAACACAAATTCTTGGAGAAAGAGTGGTTTATTGGAAAACCAACTTGATCACGAACTCAACATATCGGTCAGGGGGGCGACCTGGTGATACTTCTGTGAAGATATCCAGAAAATTATGAACCACCGATATGTCTCTAAGGTCGAGAACAATCTTTCTTTTCAAGGCAAGACAACATGATCAGAAGAGCAAAGGTTTGACAAAATCCTAACTCATCGATCGAAGAGTGCACCAGAAATAAGGACTAGGTAGCACAATCTATCTTAGAATGATGATTCAATAACCAACACGCTAAGAATGAGAATATTGTCCATTTACTACCAAGCAACTAGTTGATAGGAGTATTGATTTCACACATCACGGTTCACTTGTCGGTATTTCGGTTGCAACAACACGGAACCGAGGAGCGAATGATGATGGCGAGAAGTATCACTACATCAAGAATTCATAAGAGTTGGTGCAATTATCATGACCTTCCTGACATCAAGAGGGAAATACTTCAGGGTAGAACAGAACAAAAGCTGGATTGGCATTTGATCTGTGGAATACAACTGCTTTGACCCAATCCTGGATATGGATGAGGTACTGGAGTTTGTTTCTCCTAGTCATTCCGAATAGAATGTCTTGATGGACCAAAAGAATAATAGGCATCGATGAACACGAGTGCACGACTACTCCTGTCTATCAATTGATAGACGAAGGTCAGAAGACAACTAAGGAGGGACAACTCAAAAGAACGTACGATTTTCTGAGTTGTGGATGCATGGATTAGCATGAATTCAACATATTTCTTCCGGATAACCCATGCAGAAAGGTAGAACTGGCAGAGTCACCGCATAGCATCGAGAACTCATCGAGAGCACTCTGGTTGCGATCTTTTGGTTCTAGAACTTCTGCCATAAACGGTTCATAGTATTCGGAAGAAGGAAATACCACGGACCTCGAAAACTAATGTAAAGGTTACTAATATCCTAAAGGAACTAGCAACACTGTCAACATGAGGTAAGTAGGGTGATTCTCGGGTTCAAAACCCAGGAGTAGAATACCTACTACTAAGTGGCATCACGGGATGCTTTCGAGAATGATGACCAGAATCACCACACTGTGATTAAAAAACATGGGCGAGATACTAGGTGATACTCTAAGACACCTAGGGTCATAATGATAACTCCAACATCTATGTCGAGGCAATAGAGTACCTCAACTCAGCAATTAGTGTGATTAACCTGGCCTAAAAGGACATTGAAACCAGAGGGAAAGGATTTTGCAAATGCATCAGACTATTTTAGAAACCTGGGATGACTCGAACAACATAACAGCTGTAAATGCTCGAAAAGATTGAGACATCCTATAAAATGGTGGCATAACCACTCGATCATCACAAAATCAAGGTTCTGAGATCAACTATCAATACACGGAGATAGCAGGAACTGAATTGAGGCTTGAATTCATCAATCTTATAAGTCCATGGATTAGTAACACGTGATCCTGATAGAAAGAAGAGAAAGCCTAGTTCCTTAACCCCGTAGGAGACATAAGATGACTCAGATCAGAAGGCATAAGGTATAAGGAGTAAAAAGAGCCTTACGTTCCATTCCATAATCAATTCCCTTATATAACTAAAGAATTTCTAGACTCAACTTCGACAGCTTGGCTTGGTAATCCTACAGGCAGTCAAGCTCTGATACCAAAGCTGTCAGGACCCCGATCCTAAGCCACACCGATCTAGCATGTAACACCTCATATCACTTTGCGGCCTCACGCACGGTATTCCCACGGGTGTCGCCTTACCAGGCCCGGGACCGTTTGCATCTTTTGGTCACGTATATGATAGTGTTGCTAGCATCCATATGACAAAGAACCCGGGCTGACATGGCTAGTCGTGAACCCAAAGTGGCACTAACTTACAGGGACAGGCATACGTGACCCAGCAACGAACATGTCGGTCATCAGCGAGTGAATCTGGGCTGTAGCAACTGGGCCAACAGGACTTCGGTAAACCGGGCTGTAGCAGGCAAATAGGACTCCGGCAGACACCGCGTGACATTTCGCCGAAGGGACAGACACAGGAACGAAGAAGGACACATGTCGGCCAGCCTAAGTGTTCCGGAGCAGTAGCAAGCTACCAAGGCTCATTGGAAGCACTACGAGACATTTCCCGGTAAGAGAGGCTACCAAGGATAAACAACTAGATAGTCAGATCCCACACATACCAAGCATTTCAAACATACACACAATATGCTCGATATGTGCAAATACAACATGGCATCACAACAAAACTCTATGACTCAGAGTATTTATTCATTATGCTCCGAAGAGCCAGATATTACAAACATGGGTCTGATGACCCAGCATTCAAATCATACAAGCAACAAGCACAAGCGGAAGCTTAACTTGTCTGAGTACAGACAACTACAAAAGAAAAGGCTGAGAAGCCTGACTATCTACAAGAACCTGCCGAGGGCGCGAAGTCGTAGCTGAGGTAACAAGCTAAACGTTGAAGTCCACATGGAACTACTAGCGAGACTGAAGTCTCTCTTCAAAAACATAAATTAAGCAAACGTGAGTACAAATATACCCAGCAAGACTTACATAAGAACTAACTACATATGCATCATTATCAACAAAGGGGATGTTGGGGTTTAACTGCAGCAAGCCAGATTTGACTCGGTGGCTAACCTAAACTACAACTACAAGTAATTTTGAGGTGGCGCACACGAGTCCACATCTTCACCAAGTAAATACACAACTATGGATCCGATCCCGTCTCCCTACGAGAACGACATCCGTAGCACTCACGCATATCTTGCGCATTTTAGAGTATCCACTTCAAGTTATCTATGAACTGTATAGGCAACCCAGAAGTCCTTTACCGTGGACTCAGCTATTCGAATAGATAATGTTAACCCTGCAGGGGTGTACTTCTTCACACACGCTCTCACCACTTATCGCCGTTTACACGACATGTACTCGGCAACCTTCAAGCGGAAGCCCAGCGAGGTGTCGGCCATGACCTGACTAACCACACAAGTCTCTCGTCCACGTTTATCGCCTATTTGGGTTCTATCTGCAAGGAGATCCGGCCTGGGTGTCGCTCACGGCCCCAAATGATGTGTGCAGGGTTCCCAAGCCCACGTCGACGGGTGGATCTACGCTTCGTACACCGTGCCACGGAGCCTAGTCTGTCCCAAGCTCACCTATACCGGGGGCCACTTGGTAGACTACTAACACTACCTACAAACACCAGGAACTAGTTGCAACTCCTGGACAGAGATTGAGTTGATTAACAAGTCGAGAGGGGCACTTAAGCATTCCAATGCGTGGTAGTAGCTGTTTGAAAGTGCAACTATCCCTAGGTGGTTTTGGTAGTTCCTAACAACATATAGCTCATTGAGCTAATACCTTTCCAAGACAAATATTCCTGAAAAGCTCAGTGAATGGCATGGAATGGATGAGGCAAGTGGATCCCTCAAAATACTAAGGATAAAAGGATTGGCTCAAGCTCAACACCTCAAGACTCTACATTTTACATTTTAGTGATCCAAGATCACATTGAGTCTATAGGAAAAGCCAATACTATCAAGGAGGGACGAGGTGTTGCTTAATGAGTTTCTTGCTTCAAGTGCTTAGTGATATGCTCCAAAAACCCTCAACTACTTTATCATATCCTCATATGACCTAAACCTAAAGTCAAACTCGGCCCCACCGATTCTTTCTATCCGGCGCCACCGAGTTCAGATGTCATAGCCACTACCACAAACCCTAGGCAAATCGATCTCACCGATAGGGATCTCGGTCCCAGCGAGATGGGATTGTAATCTCTCTGTTTCCCTTCGTAACATTTCGGTCTAACCGAAGTGAGCGATCGGTCCCACCGAGATTGCAATGTAAACTCTCTGTTTCCCTTTCGTAACATTTCGGTCCCACCGAAAAGAGCGAATCGGTCCCACCGAGTTTTCCTGACCAACTCTCTGGTTAGCTTATTACCAAAATCAGTCTCACCGAGATTACGTTATGCCCTAACCCTAACCACATCGGTCCTACCGAGTTGCATGTTGGTCCCACCGAAATCACTAACGGTCACTAGGTTTACTAAATCGGTCCGACCGAGTTTGTTGATTCGGTCTCACCAAGATTGGTAAATTGTGTGTAACGGTTAGATTTTGTGTGGAGGCTATAAATACCCCTCCACCTCCTCTTCATTCATGGAGAGAGCCATCAGACTAAACCTACACTTCCAACTTACTATTTCTGAGATAGAACCACCTACTCATGTGTTGAGGCCAAGATATTCCATTCCTACCATATGAATCTTGATCTCTAGCCTTCCCCAAGTTTCTTTCCACTCAAATCTTCTTTCCACCAAATCCAAATCCTGTGAGAGAGAGTTGAGTGTTGGGGAGACTATCATTTGAAGCACAAGAGCAAGGAGTTCATAATAAACACGCCATTTGTTACTTCTTGGAGAGTGGTGTCTCCTAGATTGGCTAGGTGTCACTTGGGAGCCTCCGACAAGATTGTGGGGTTGAACCAAGGAGTTTGTAAGGGCAAGGAGATCGCCTACTTCATGAAGTTCTACCGCTAGTGAGGCAAGTCCTTCGTGGGCGACAGCCATGGTGGGATAGACAAGGTTGCTTCTTTGTGGACCCTTCTTGGGTGGAGCCCTCCGTGGACTCGCGCAACCGTTACCCTTCGTGGGTTGAAGTCTCCATGAACGTGGATGTACGATAGCACCTCCTATCGGAACAATGGCTCAAAAATCACCGTGTCTCCAAATTGCGTTTGAAATCTCCAAACCCTTCCCTTTACATTCTTGCAAGTTGCATGCTTTACTTTCCGCTGCTCATATACTCTTTTCATGCTTGCTTGAATTGTGTGAAGATTGCTTGACTTGTGCTAAGATAGCTAAAATCTGCCAAAGACTAAAATTGGGAAAAGGTTAAGTTTTTAATTGGTCAAGTAGTCTAATCATGCCCCCCCCCCCCTCTAGACATACTTCAAGATCCCACAAGTGGTATCAGAGCCTTGGTCTCCATTTGCTTTGATTTCCATAGCTTTTGGTGGTCATAGCCTTGGTTTCACAACCTAGGAGAGTATGTTATCTAGCAAGGGAAATTATCACCGTAGAGGTCCTTACTTTGATGGCACTAATTTTGCTAGTTGGAAGCATAAGATTAAAATGCATATTCTCGGACATAACCCCGCCGTTTGGGCTGTTGTGTGTATTGGCTTGCAAGGTGAATTCTTTGATGGGAGGGAACCAAACCGTGAAGCTAGTGCGGATGAATTGAAGATGCTGCAATACAACGCTCAAGCTTGTGATATCCTCTTCAACGGATTGTGCCCCGAAGAATTCAACAAAATCAGCCGTCTTGAGAATGCAAAGGAAATTTGGGATACTTTGATTGATATGCATGAAGGTACCGACTCCGTCAAGGAATCCAAATTGGATGTGCTCCAAAGTCAACTTGACAAGTTCAAAATGAAGGATGGTGAAGGTGTCACTGAAATGTACTCTAGGCTTGCTCTTATCACAAATGAGATTGCGGGCTTAGGAAGTGAAGAGATGACCGACAAATTCATCATCAAGAAGATCCTAAGAGCATTGGATGGAAAATATGATACCGTGTGCACATTGATCCAAATGATTCCCAATTACAAGAATCTCAAGCCAACAGAAGTCATTGGAAGAATTGTTGCTCATGAGATGTCACTCAAGGATAAGGAGGAACTTCACAACAAGTCAAGTGGTGCTTACAAAGCCTCATGTGAAGCTCCTACATCATCAAGTGAGAAACCAACCTTCAATGAAGAATTGAGCTTAATGGTGAAGAACTTCAACAAATTCTACAAGAGTAGAAGCAAAGAAAGAAGTTCCAAGTCAAGGTCCTACAATGACAAAAGATCTTCCAGTCGAGAGCGCAATTGCTACAATTTTGGGAGACCCGGACACTATTCCAATGAGTGTACGACACCCTACAAAAGAATAGAAGATTCTCCAAAGAGAAGAATTAGAAGAGAAGAATCACCGCCAAGAGAGAGAAGGAGTAGAGATGATCGTTATGAACAAAGAACATCCCGGAGAAGCAAGGATTCGGAAAGGAAAGAAAAGTCTTCAAACAGCTACACAAAACGAAGACATCAAGCTCATGTTGGTGAATGGGTATCCGGTTCCGACTCTGAACATCACTCCGAAAGAAGCTATCACTCCAACTCCGAATATACTCAAGATGAAGGTGTTGCCGGTCTAGCACTTGTGACAACCAACTCCTACGACATATTTGATTCACCAAATGAAGGAATTGGAAGATGCTTCATGGCTAAAGGCCCTAAGGTAACACACCCCGAGTATGTTGATTTCAATAGTGATGAAGATGACTTGTTAGGTGATGATGATTTACTTATTGACAACTCTAGTCATGAATACTCTGATGAAACATTAATTAATCATGCTAATCAAGACAAAACGAATGAGAATGATAAGGAGAAGATTGAGCTTCTAACTAAAGAACTAAACACTCTTAAGTTAGCTCATGAAACTATCTTAGGGGATCATCGAGAACTTTTGAGGACTCATGAGAAGTTACACTTTGAGAATCTCAATCTTGAGAAAGAGCATGAGTTCTTAAAAGCAATCAATGATGATCTTCGCAAGAAAAGTTCTTCTTACATTACCAAGCATTTACTCTTATCTACTTACATGCCTCAAGTCAAGTCTAGTAACAAAAACAAGAAGGATTCTTCCTCTAGTAGTAACAATAATCATGCTAAATCCAATATTGTTGCTTCTAGTAGTTCTCTTGATTCCACTAATGATTCTCTTAGCCAAGTTACACTTGAGCAAGAAAATAGCTTATTGAAGGGAATTATAGAGAAAGGTGTTTAAAAGAGCCTTGCCGGTAGTAAGCAATTCGAGGAAATTGTACGCAAGCAAGGAAGGCACCGGAAGAACCAAGGTGTTGGTTTTGAACAAAAGTTCAATGCCAATGGAGTTGAGTGGGAAGAAGATCAATGCCCCAAGACGAAGTTTGTTCCTCAATAAGAGAAGTATGATCTTACTTCCTTCAAGGGGACATAAGCTCAAGATGATCTTCCACCACAAGACCACAAGCAAAAAGGCAAGGACAAGCTTCAAGAGGAGATTGATGCATTTGAAGAAGCTCCTAAGGCCTTGGTCAAGTGGGTTCCCAAGACTACGTCAAGTTCTACTTCATCAAGCACGACTACAAATCCAAGGATTCCCATCAAGATGATGTGGATCCCGAAGAAGAAGAACTAGAGAGTTCTTGAGGGTGACTCCGCCAACATTCTTCACTCATATCCTATTGGCAACAACAAGTGCAATCAACTTCCACATCTTGCACCAGTTCAAGGAGTCACAAACCCTCATGTTGGTAAGACAAGGGACAAGGTAACCTAACGCTTTCATGGACATCATATTGTGTGTGCATCACTCTATGTCTATGGATATACTTGTTTGTTCCTTGTGGGACCAACCCGTGTAGGTATTGAAAGTGCAACTCACTCAAAAGGATTGCTCGAAATGATCTTCATCAACATGGAGCATCCACATCTTCAACACCTACATGAAGTCATCATCGACAAAACCCAAGGTTAGTTCATCCCTCTTAAGGGGGATCTCACATCTAGGGGGAGCTTAACTCTAAGAATTGAGTCAAAGCAACTCTAATGATGTGAACACATCAATGCATTATGTAAAAGTGGTAACCCCACTTAAGCTTAAACAATGAGTATGACCTATGATCAAATGTTCTCATTTGACTCCTAAGTCAATATACTCATATATAGATGACCTAGTCATCGCCAATTGCTTGATAGATGCTAGAATTGGTTGTGCATGCTTTGCCACATATTTCATTTGACATTTTGTTGTGTGAGCATGTTGGTTGCATATTTAACTCATTCGAGGACATCCACTTGTTGCTTTGATTGATTGGCTTCTTTTTCTTTTGCCAAGTGGAGAACAAGAATGACTAAGAACCTTCTCTAGCTATCTATGCTTTTCTTGTCTCAAACTCTATTCATGCTACATCACAAAATTTGATCAAGTCAGATTCGAACCACTCTGTGTGAGGAGCACTCGGAATCTCCGATTCGTCATAGACTTAAACTTCCAAAACTTCTTTGTGCGTTTCAGTCTGACCAATTCTTCCATTTAGGTCGTACCGAGATCACTAAGTTGATCTAGGTTTTCAATCTCGGTGCAACCGATTTGAACTTTTCGGTCTCACCGAGTTGTTGTAACTGTCAACAGTTATGCACCTCGGTGCCACCGAATTGTTCCACTCGGACACACCGACAGGGTCGGGCTATATATACTCACGGGCAAAAATTTGGAAACCTTCTGCAAACCCCTTCGCCCGCGCATAGCTCGCTCTGCCTCCAGGGTCTGCAGATCGTCGACTTCGCCGCCAGTCGGCTCCAGTCGCTGGTCTCCGCCGCCGTCAACGGAATTCATCCCCGCCGTTGCCGCCGTAGCGAGTTCGTCGCCAAACTAGGGTATGGACTCGATCACAGTGCTATCCCCGTCCGATTACTAGCACATTGTGTTCGTCATGATTCTTGCCACGATTGAAACGCCTCTATCCAGTCAAAACAATCCTTAGATTAGATGTGAATTGAAAAATTTAGGGTTAGGTTTCCGCCGAAACCATCTTGGACCCACCGAGTTGAAAAACTCAGTTCCACCGATTCGGCTAATGCCATTGCACAAGTGATTCTCGGTTTAACCGAGAATTGCAAATCGGCGTGACCGAGTTTAGAACTCTGTGAAACCCTAGCAGTCTTGGTTCCACCGAACTGTGACTCGGTCTGACCGAGTTCACTAGTTTAGGTTCCAAGAGCTGCTTCGGTATCACCGAGTTTGCAAATTGGTTTATCCGAAATGCTTTCTGTGGAAAATTAAAACTAAGTTTTTGAGTCATTCTTTTCCAAAAACCTCTGTATTTTGTGATGCTCATCCATTCTATCACATCTATTGATACGTCTCCAACGTATCTATAATTTTTTATTGCTCCATGCTACTTTATCTACTGTTTAGGCAATATTGGGCTTTATTATCCACTTTTATATTATTTTTGGGACTAACCTATTAACCGGAGGCCCAGCCCAGATTTGTTGTTTTATGCCTATTTCAGTGTTTCGAGGAAAAGGAATATCATACGGAGTCAAAACGGACCGAAATCAACTGGATAAGTTAATTTTGGAAGGAAACCCACCTGATGGACTTGGAGTGCATGTCAGGGGAGTCCCGGGCTGCCCACGTGGGTGGGGCGCCCCTGGCGCGCCGCCTCGTGAGCACCCCGAGGTCCACCGACGCACTTTGCACCCATATAGACCTCACGTGCCTAAAACTTCCAGAACAGAACCTAGATCGGGAGTTCCGCCGCCGCAAGCCTCCAGGGCCACGAAAAACCAATTGGGACCCTGTTCCGGCACCCTGCCGGAGGGGGATCCCATCACCGGAGGCCATCTTCATCATCCTGGCGCTATCCATGACAAGGAGGGAGTACTTCACCCTCGGGGCTGAGGGTATGTACCAGTAGCTATGTGTTTGATCTCTCTCTCGTGTTCTCTCTTGTGTTCCCTCTATGGCACGATCTTGATGTACCCCGAGCTTTGCTATTGTAGTTGGATCTTATGATGTTTCTCCCCCTCTACTCTCTTGTGATGAATTGAGTTTCCCCTTCGAAGTTATCTTATCGGATTGAGTCTTTTATGAGAACACTTGATGTATGACTTGTGATCCACTTGATGTATGTTTTGGTAATCAACTTGCGGGTTTTGTGACATTGGGAACCTATGCATAGGGGTTGGCACACGTTCTTGTCTCTCCGGTAGTAGCTTTGGGGCACTCTTTGAAGTACTTATATGTTGATTGGATGAATCTGAGATTGTGTGATGCATATCATATAATCATGCCCACGGATACTTGAGGTGACAATGGAGTATCTAGGTGACATTAGGGTTTTGGTTGATTTGTGTCTTAAGGTGTTATTCTAGTACGAACTCTTTTATAAATTGATTCGAAAGAATAACTTTGAGGTGGTTTCGTGCCCTACCATAATCTCTATGTTTGTTCTCCGCTATTAGTGGCTTTGGAGTGACTCTTTGTTGCATGTTGAGGGCTTGTTATATGATCTATCTATGTTTCTATTGTTGAGAGAACTTGCACTAGTGAAAGTATGAACCCTAGGCCTTGTTTCCTATCAGTGCAATACCGTTTACGCTCACTTTTACATCTTGTTACCTTGCTGTTTTTATTATTTGAGATTACAAAAACCCATATCTACTATCTATTTTGCACTTGTATCACCATCTCTTCGCCGAACTAGTGCACCTATAGAATTTACCATTGTATTGGGTGTGTTGGCGACACAAGAGACTTTTTGTTATTTGGTTGCAGGATTGTTTGAGAGAGACCATCTTCATCCTACGCCTCCTACGGATTGATAACCCTTAGGTCATCCACTTGAGGGAAATTTGCTACTGTCCTACAAACCTGTGCACTTGCAGGCCCAACAACGTCTACAAGAAGAAGGTTGTGTAGTAGACATCATCTATATCTATTCACAGGGTCAGCAGTTAGTGTTTGCAGCATGTCAGACCAAAGTGACAGCCAGAACAGGGAAGAGGAGCAGGTTCACATGAGTGAGGGCACTAGTCCCTCTAGCACCTCAGATGAGGGCAGCAGGAGCACTCCAAGCAACTTGCCCAAAGCTGCCACCAGGGACAGAAGGAAGAGAACCTCAGACTCTGAGGATGATGACTATGTGGCAGAAGAAGATGAGGCTACTTCCAAGAAGATAGTGCTCAAAAAGTAGTATGGCTCAGCTGCATCCACAAAGCCAGGACTAAACAGGAAGGTCCCTGCCAAGAGGACACCTATGCTGAAAGTCAGAGGTTCAACTCAAGAACCTAAGAAATCTGATCCCAAAGAGGCTGCTGCAGAAGAGAAGAAGAGAAAGGAAAGGGTCAAGAAGACCATGGCCAGAGTTGTTGGACAGCCTTCCATGATGGAAGAGGAAGAGGAAGAAGAAGCTGCTGCTCCAGCACCGAAGGCACAAAAGCTATGGGGTGATGCTATAAGGTCAGGGAGAGAAAAATGTATAGATCATAGGCTTCGAGAGAGAGAGTTTGCTTTTGTTCTCTCTTGTCTTTGTGGTTGAACTTTGTTCGCTTTTGCTTGCTTGAGATACTACTTTATTGTCTGTGTGATACAATGATGATCATGTGTTTGATCATATGCTACCTTAATGCTTGTTAGATGACAATATCTCATTTATCTTTATTTGATCATTCACTTTGCTTGGTGATGAGTGCATGTATTCAATCTTTAATATTTTGAGCGCTCCACCAAGATGAATGTGACATGGAAGAGTAACCCATGAGCCTAACTCCTTGTGCATTTGCAGTCCAAAGCAAATCTTAAACTATGCACAAATTTAGGGGGAGCTATTTCTTATCACATACTTCTCAAAGCGACGATGTTTTTCAATCTTATTATCATTTGTCGAAGCTTTGATCTATATGTTGTTATCAATTACCAAAAAGGGGGAGATTGAAAGTGCAACTATCCCTAGGTGGTTTTGGTAATTCCTAACAACATATAGCTCATTGAGTAATACCTTTCCAAGACAAATATTTCAGGAAAAGCTCAATGAATGGCATGGCATGGATGAGGAAAGTGGATCCCTCAAAATACTAAGGATAAAAGGATTGGCTCAAGCTCAAAAGCTCAAGACTCTACGGTTTACACTTTAGTGATCCAAGATCACATTGAGTCTATAGGAAAAGCCAATACTATCAAGGAGGGATGAGGTGTTGCTTAATGAGTTTCTTGCTTCAAGTGCTTATTGATATGCTCCAAAAACCCTCAACTACTTTCTCATATCCTCATATGACCTAAACCTAAAGTCAAACTCGGCCCCACCGATTCTTTCTATCCGGCGCCACCGAGTTCAGATGTCAGAGCCACTGCCACAAACCCTAGGCAAATAGGTCTCACTGATAGGGATCTCGGTCTCACCGAGATGGGATTGTAGTCTCTCTGTTTCCCTTCGTAACGTTTCGGTCTAACCGAAGTGAGCGATCGGTCCCACCGAGATTGCAATGTAAACTCTCTATTTCCCTTTCGTAACATTTCGGTCCCACCGAAAAGAGCGAATCGGTCCCACCGAGTTTGCCTAACCAACTCTCTGGTTAGCTTATTACCAAAATCGGTCTCACCGAGTTTGTGTAATAGGTCTCACCGAGATTACGTTATGCCCTAACCCTAACCACGTCGGTCCTACCGAGTTGCATGTTGGTCCCAGCGAAATCACTATCGGTCACTAGGTTTATTAAATCCATCCGACCGAGTTTGTTGATTCTGTCTCACCGAGATTGGTAAATTGTGTCTAACGGTTAGATTTTGTGTGGAGGCTCTAAATACACCTCCACCTCCTCTTCAATCGTGGAGAGAGCCATCAGACTAAACCTACACGTCCAACTTATCATTTCTGAGATAGAACCACCTACTCATGTGTTGAGGCCAAGATATTCCATTCCTACCATATGAATCTTGATCTCTAGCCTTCCCCAAGTTGCTTTCCACTCAAATCTTCTTTCCTCCAAATCCAAATCATGTGAGAGAGAGTTGAGTGTTGGGAGACTATCATTTGAAGCACAAGAGCAAGGAGTTCATAATCAACACACCATTTGTTACTTCTTGGAGAGTGGTGTCTCCTAGATTGGCTAGGTGTCACTTGGGAGCCTCCGACAAGATTGTGGAGTTGAACCAAGGAGTTTGTAAGGGCAAGGAGATCGCCTACTTCGTGAAGATCTACCGCTAGTGAGGCAAGTGCTTCGTGGGCGACGGCCATGGTGGGATAGACAAGGTTGCTTCTTCGTGGACACTTCTTGGGTGGAGCCCTCCGTGGACTCGTGCAACCGTGACCCTTCGTGGGTTGAATTCTCCATCAACGTGGATGTACGATAGCATCACCTATCGGAACCACGGCTCAAAAATCACCGTGTCTCCAAATTGCGTTTGAAATCTCCAAACCCTTCCCTTTACATTCTTGCAAGTTGCATGCTTTACTTTCTGCTGCTCATATACTCTTTGCATGCTTGCTTGAATTGTTTGAAGATTGCTTGACTTGTGCTAAGATAGCTAAATTCTGCCAAAGACTAAAATTGGGAAAAGGTTAAGTTTTTAATTGGTCAAGTAGTCTAATCACCCCCCTCTAGACATACTTCAAGATCCTACACTATTCATGGATCACAAACACAGAACTCAGTTCCTGAGCGCGGCTTCAATGAGACAACCCACCATGTAGTCCTACATGGCCTCTCACCGCTACCTTTACAAAATCGTGTTTACACACTTAGCTCACACACAGTAGGACATGTTCACACACCTCCAATTCATTCCCGATGAATCAGACCTGACTCAACTCTAAGCAATAGCAGGTATGACAAACAAGCATGAATGAGTAGGCACATCAGGGCTCAAACAACTCCTACTCATGCTAGTGGGTTTCATCTATTTACTGTGGCAATGACATGTCATGCAGTGGAAAGGGGTTCAGCTACCGCAGCATGTAACAGTTGAAACGTTGTTGTCCTAATACATTAATAGAGAGTAGGAGCGAGAGAGTGGGATTGTATCGGAATGAACAAGGGGTTTTGTTTTCCTGGCACTTCTGAAGATAGTATAGCTCTTCATCGGTGTCGTTGAACGCATCGTCGGAACACGTCTATCGAGAGGGAACAACACCGACAAATAGAGAAGGAACACAATCAATGCAATGCAACAATATGATGCATGAATGTGACATGGCAATATGCTGTGATTTGAGCTAATGCAACTAGCAACAGGTTAAATGAAGTTGGTTTGAACCCTAGGTTCAAATTCAAACTTCATATGTGAAGCTTTAAATGCCATTTATATGATTTGGCCTAAACAGCAGCAATAAGTTGCTCTAACATGCATGAAAACAGTACAGATGGATAGATTGGATTTTTCTGATCATTTTTCATATATAAATTATTTCATTCTGAGCTACAGTTATTTTTCTATGATTTTTAGAAGTTTGGTGTATTTTCTGAAATTTATAAATCATTTCCTGTTTATTTTAATTCCAGAAATACTTTACTGCGTCAGCATGACGTCTGTGTGACGTGAGCAAGTCAACAGGGTTGATCAGAGTCAAACCTGTCGCGCGGGACCCGTGTGTCAGCTGCAGGGCGATTTAATAGAGCTTAATTAAACTAATTAATTACTCCAGTTAGTCGGGTTGTGGTTAGGCCCTAATGACTGGCCATGCGGGCGGTTAACCGCCGGTGGCCACTGGGCACGGCGGAGGCGCGCCAGAAGGCCACGGGAGCGGCGCGGAAGGGCACTGGGGCGTAGTCCACGGTCAGGCGCATCCAGAGGGGGCCACGGGAGGGCGCGGGGAGGCTTGAGCTCGCCGGAAGCGAGCTCGCGGCGGTGGCCGGAGTGCGGCCTCGAGCGGCGCGGGCTGTAGGGTACGGGGAGGCCAGCTAAGGGGCTCACTGAGCTCCTGGCGGTGCGAGGAGCTCGTCCAGGTGCTCGGGCGCGACAGTGGCGAGCTCATTCGACGCCAACGACAACCGCGGCGATGAGGAGCTCACGGCCGGGTACGGCGGGTTTGCAGCCTAGGGGACGGCGCGAGCAGCAGCGGAGGGGGGAGAGGAAGCACGAGCTCACAGAGAGGCGTAGGGCTGGTCAGTGGCTCGGGGACGGACGGGAGTCGACGAATCGGCGGAGACGATCTCCGGTCGCCGGCGATGAAGACAAGGACGCTGGCGTTGTCTAGAGCCGTCCAGGAGGAACCAGGCAGGCAGGAGGGAGGAGGTGGCCGCAGCTCGTGCGCGCGCGCAGGGAACACACGCCCTCCGGCCTATTAATAGGAGGTTGAAGACGGCGCGGTGGCTGGTGGGCTGGGCTGCCAGCTATAGTAGCAGGCCGAGGTACGTCAGGTAGGTGGCGCAGGTGGATTTCTGCTTTTTATTAATTTTTTTGTCTGCTTTCCTTTTTCTGCAGTTTCTTTTAATTTGGTTTTCAAACCAAACTA
The DNA here is from genome assembly GCA_021605145.1 of Aegilops bicornis. Classification (NCBI taxonomy): domain Eukaryota; kingdom Viridiplantae; phylum Streptophyta; class Magnoliopsida; order Poales; family Poaceae; genus Aegilops; species Aegilops bicornis. Next base: position 605,489,706 of record CM038669.1, on the reverse strand, counting down.
TTTTTTTAGCTTCTGGAAATTATTGTGTGGCTAGATATAATATATTAAGAGCCACTCATAAATTTTCAGAATTGTTGGACTTGCAATTCTTTTATACAAGAATTAAATCCAACTCAAATACTTATTGATTTAAATCCAAATGGCCAAAATATTTCCTCAAAAAATGTTCCATATTTTTGGTTTGAGTTAAAACCCTTGCAAAAAATATCAAATATCATTGAAGTGCATTCTGGAAACATTGGATGCACTTTCCAGGGTTATTTGCCCTTCTTTTAATTAAATTATTGAGGCTTTCAAATTTCCTCAGTTCAACTTTTAGAAATTAGACATGATGCATGGATGCAAAGCCACTAATTACAAGCTTTATTCTAGGGCTGTGACAACTCACCCCCACTAAACAAGAATCTCGTCCCGAGATTTAAGCGTAGGGTAAGATGAAGGAGGGGACGCAAACTAACACAATCTTCACGATCTATGTTGCACTTCGTGAGAACGTTGATTTGATCACCATGTTTGTCTTGATGTCTTGCTCTGGGAACTCCAACCACTCATAATGGCAGAAGGGACATGAAAACTCTATGAGAATCGATCTTTATGAAGATGGAGCAATTGAAGATCAACTCCTGGAGTGAGACGTTAGAACATCACTCGAGCTGAAACACGAAGCATACATCTAGAGTGATGGAGTGAAACAGATGACGAAGGTTCACTAGGTAGGCAACAATTCCACATTTAAGAAGGTGGCAAATAGTTGTCGAAGAAGCGAGGAGTTGAGTTGCCATGATACTATAACGATACATCTTAGAGGAGCTGACTCGTAGAATTATTACCTTAAGTGGAAAAAAGAATTACTTTTGATATAGAGATCATTGAGACCCTCTATACCAACCTAAGCAAATCTCGAGCGATCGATTGGAGGAGTTCGGTAGAATGGCATACTCAGACTAGAATGGATGATGTGGATTACCTTGTTGAAGACAACGCAAGGGATGATTTTTGCTTATCATCGAAAATGATTGAAACCCATGGTAGGATGGCACAAAGACTGTGCTAGCTGGGAACAAAATGCAAATGCTGGGAATGATTCTGGTAACTGGGGAGAAACCCAACAGTAGAGAGTGGATCCACTATTTGAAAGGTTATAGCATAATCAAACAATCCTCATGAAGAAGATGGTCCAATAGCTCAATCAAGATACTACAATGACAGATCTTCCGGCTAGGTGTGTCGGCCAAAACATCAACCTTGTTGGGACCTACATCATTGATCTTGGAAATGATCCAGCCATCATATCTGCCTGAGATTCAGATCTGGTTGGTGTCAGAATATTCCAGACTCATCAAGTCTAGAAAGAAAAATGAAAGTTTGCAACACAAATCGACGAGATGGCGTTGCGAGATTCTCGGGAAATGGACTATGGTAGTAAGCTCCAAAACATGAGCGGATTCTGCTACCCACATGTGAACACGCTGTCCCAGACAAGCATGACCACATAGTAGTCTTATAATAAAACACTACCAAGTCCAGGCGGGGAACTATCATCGAGGATGTCGAAGTCCTTGCGTAAGTCTAGATCTTAAGGAGAAACTTCTTCTCCTTGAACAAATCAATCAGTGGCTTGTTGTGCTACGGATTACATATGGAATGGAGGTAATTAATCTACCAAACCATGGAATACATCGCATATGCATGACCAACTTGGGATGGTTCCATAGGAATAAAAACAATCTTTCTCGAATTTACGGCGGCAACTCACGTCAAATGCACAAGAATTAGATGAAGTCACTCTTCCATCCAAACATACGCTTCATGAGCTAGCATGAAGAAATGCTTTCAAAAGTTTCCAACACTAGCTCAATGTTCAACAAAAAATTGGAGAAGATAAGGATGTTATCGATGGACTCAACATATATTCATCCAGGTTTCCATAAAAATGGAATTCCATAACTATGTGAACAAGGTGATAGCATTGGTCAGACCAAAAGATGTAATGGTGTATGCTCGAGGGATCAATCACGAGTAAGACAACATTACGAACATCGTTTTTTCTGATTTGACTTGACGATAGCCCATACTCAAATCAAGGTTTTGACAAGGCAATAGACCCAACAACTGATCACGAGGACCAATCGATGGAGATATCATCTTTCTTCAACAACTAGCTCAGGGGTATCCAACACAAATTCTTCGAGAAAGAGTGGTTTATTGGAAAACCAACTTGATCACAAACTCAACATATCGGTCAGGGGCGACCTGGTGATACTTCTGTGAAGATATCCGGAAAATCACGAACCACCGATATGTCTCTAAGATCGAGAACAATCTTTCTTTTCAAGGCAAGACAACATGATCAGAAGAGCAAAGGTTTGACAAAATCCTAACTCATCGATCGAAGAGTGCACCAGAAATAAGGACTAGGTAGCACAATCTATCTTAGAATGATGATTCAATAACCAACACGCTAAGAATGAGACTATTGTCCATTTACTACCAAGCAACTACTTGCTAGGAGTATTGATTTCACACATCACGGTTCACTTGCCGGTATTCCGGTTGCAACAACACGGAACCGAGGAGCGAATGATGATGGCGAGAAGTATCACTACATCAAGAACTCATAAGAGTTGGTGCAATTATCATGACCTTCCTGACATCAAGAGGGAAATACTTCAGGGTAGAACGGAACAAAATCTGGATTGGCATTTGATCTGTGGAATAAAACTGCTTTGACCCAATCCTGGATATTGATGAGGTACTGGAGTTTGTTTCTCCTAGTCATTCCGAACAGAATGTCTTGATGGACCACATGAATAATAGGCATCGATGAACACGAGTGCACGACTACTCCTGTCTATCAATTGATAGACGAAGGTCAGAAGACAACTAAGGAGGGACAACTCAAATGAACATACGATTTTCTGAGTTGTGGATGCATGGATTAGCACGAATTCAACATATTTCTTCCGGATAACCCATGCAGAAAGGTAGAACTGGCAGAGTCACCGTATAGCATCGAGAACTCATCGAGAGCACTCTGGTTGCGATCTTTTGGTTCAAGAAATTCTGCCATAAACGGTTCATAGTATTCAGAAGAAGCAAATACCACGGACCTCGAGGACTAATGTAAAGGTTACTAATATCCTAAAGGAACTAGCGACACTGTCAACATGAGGTAAGTAGGGTGAATCTCGGGTCCAAAACCCAGGAGTAGAATACCTACTACTAAGTGGCATCACGGGATGCTTTCGAGAATGATGACCAGAATCACCACACTATGATTACAAAACATGGGCGAGATACTAGGTGATACTCTAAGACACCTAGGGTCATAATGATAACTCCAACATCTATGTCGAGGCAATAGAGTACCTGAACTCAGCAATTAGTGTGATTAACCTGGCCTAAAAGGACATCGAAACCAGAGGGAAAGGGTTTTGCAAATGCATCAGACTATTTTAGAAACCTGGGATGACTCGAACAACATAACAGCTGTAAATGCTCGAAAAGATTGAGACATCCTACAAAATGGTGGCATAACCACTCGATCATCACAAAATCAAGGTTTTGAGATCAATTATCAATACACGGAGATAGAAGGAACTGAATTTAGGCTTGAATTCATCAATTTTATAAGTCTATGGATTAGTAACACGTGATCCTGATAGAAAGAAGAGAAAGCCTAGTTCCTTAACCCCGTAGGAGACATAAGATGACTCAGATCACAAGGCATAAGGTATAAGGAGTAAAAATAGCCTTACGTTCCATTCCACAATCAATTCCCTTATATAACTAAAGAATTTCTAGACTCAACTTCGACTAGTTTGGCTTGGTAATCCTACAGGCAGTCAAGCTCTGATACCAAAGCTCTCAGGACCCCGATCTTAAGCCACACCGATCTAGCATGTAACACCTCATATCACTTTGCGGCCTCACGCACGGTATTCCCACGGCTGTCGCCTTACCAGGCTCGGGACCGTTTGCGTCTTTTGGTCACGTATATGATAGTGTTGCTACCATCCATATGACAAAGAACCCGGGCTGACATGGCTAGTCGTGAACCCAAAGTGGCACTAACTTACAGGGACAGGCAACGTGACACAGCAACGAACTTGTCGGTCATCAGCAAGTGAATCCGGGCTGTAGCAACTGGAACAACAGGACTCCGGTAAACCGGGCTGTAGCAGGCTAACAGGACTCCGGTAGACACCGCCTGACATTTCCCCGAAGGGACAGACACAGGAACGAAGAAGGACACATGTCGGCCAGCCTAAGTGTTCCGGAGCAGTAGCAAGCTACCATGGCTCAGTGGAAGCACTAGGAGACATTTCCCAGTAAGAGAGTCTACCAATGATAAACAACTAGTTAGTCAGATCCCACACATACCAAGCATTTCAAACATACACACAATATGCTCGATATGTGCAAATACAACATGGCATCACAACAAAACTCTACAACTCAGAGTATTTATTCATTAGGCTCCGAAGAGCCAGATATTACAAACATGGGTCTGATGACCCAGCATTCAAATCATACAAGCAACAAGCACAAGCGGAAGCTTAACTTGTCTGGGTACAGACAACTACAAAAGAAAAGGCTGAGAAGCCTGACTATCTACAAGACCCTGCCGAGGGCGCAAAGTCGTAGCTGAGGTAACAAGCTAAACGTCGAAGTCCACGCGGAACTATTAGCGAGACTGAAGTCTCTCTGCAAAAACATAAATTAAGCAAACATGAGTACAAATGTACCCAGCAAGACTTACATCAGAACTAACTACATATGCATCATTATCAACAAAGGGGGTGGTGGGGTTTAACTACAGCAAGCCAGCTTTGACTTGGTGGCTAACCTAAACTACAACTGCAAGTAACTCTTTTGAGGTGGCGCATACGAGTCCACATATTCACCAAATCAATACACCACTATGGATCCGATCCCGTCTCCCTACGAGAACGACATCCGTAGCACTCACGCTTATCTTGCGGATTTTAGAGTATCCACTTCAAGTTATCTATGAACTGTATAGGAAACCCAGAAGTCCTTTACCACGGACACAACTATTCGAATAGATAATGTTAACCCTGCAGGGGTGTACTTCTTCACACACGCTCTCACCACTTATCGCCGTTTACACGACATGTACTCGGCAACCTTCAAGCGGAAGCCCAGCGAGGGTGTCGGCCACGACATGACTAACCACACAAGTCTCTCGTCCAGGTTTATCGTCTATTTGGGTTCCATCTGCAAGGAGATCCGGCCGGGGTGTCGCTCACGGCCCCAACCGATGTGAGCAGGGTTCCCAAGCCACCTCGACGGGTGGATCTACGCTTGGTACACCGTGCCATGGTGCCTAGTCTGTCCCAAGCCCACCTGTGCAGGTGCCACTTGGTAGACTACTAACACTACCTACAAACACCAGAAACTAGTTGCAACTCCTGGACAGAGATCGAGTTGATTAATAAGTCGAGAGGGGCACTTAAGCATTCCAATGGGTGGTAGTAGCTGTTTGAAAGTGCAACTATCCCTAGGTGGTTTTGGTAATTCCTAACAACATATAGCTCATTGAGCTAATACCTTTCCAAGAAAAATATTTCAGGAAAAGCTCAGTGAATGGCATGGCATGGATGAGGAAAATGGAACCCTCAAAACACTAAGGATAAAAGGATTGGCTCAAGCTCAAAAGCTCAAGACTCTACATTTTACATTTTAGTGATCCAAGATCACATTGATTCTATAGGAAAAGCCAATACTATCAAGGAGGGATGAGGTGTTGCTTAATGAGTTTCTTGCTTCAAGTGCTTAGTGATATGCTCCAAAAACCCTCAACTACTTTCACATATCCTCATATGACCTAAACCTAAAGTCAAACTCGGCCCCACCGATTCTTTCTATCCGGCGCCACCGAAGTTCGGGATGTCATAGCCAACGCCACAAACCCTAGGCAAATCGGTATCACCGATAAGGATCTCGGTCTCACCGAGATGGGATTGTAATCTCTCTGTTTCCCTTCGTAACCTTTTGGTCTAACCGAAGTGAGCGATCGGTTCCACCGAGATTGCAATGTAAACTCTTTGTTTCCCTTTCGTAACATTTCGGTCCCATCGAAAAGAGTGAATCGCTCCCACCGAGTTTGCCTGACCAACTCTGTGGTTAGCTTATTACCAAAATCGGTCTCACCGAGGTTGTGTAATCGGTCTCACCGAGATTACGTTATGCCCTAACCCTCACCACATCGGTCCTACTGAGTTGCATGTCGGTCCCACCGAAATCACTAACGTTCACTAGGTTTACTAAATCGGTCCGATCGAGTTTGTTGATTCGGTCTCACCGAGATTGGTAAATTGTGTGTAATGGTTAGATTTTGTGTGGAGGCTATAAATACCCCTCCACCTCCTCTTCATTCGTGGAGAGAGCCATCAGACTAAACCTACACTTCCATCTTACCATTTTTGAGATAGAACCACCTACTCATGTGTTGAGGCCAAGATATTCCATTCCTACCATATGAATCTTGATCAATAGCCTTCCCCAAGTTGCTTTCCACTCAAATCTTCTTTCCACCAAGTCCAAATCATGTGAGAGAGAGTTGAGTGTTGGGGAGACTATCATTTGAAGCACAAGAGAACGGAGTTCATCATCAACACACCATTTGTTACTTCTTGGAGAGTGATGTCTCCTAGATTGGCTAGGTGTCACTTGGGAGCCTCCGACAAGATTGTGGAGTTGAACCAAGGATTTTGTAAGGGCAAGGAGATCGCCTACTTCGTGAAGATCTACCGCTAGTGAGGCAAGTCCTTCGTGGGCGACGGCGATGGTGGGATAGACAAGGTTGCTTCTTTGTGTACCCTTCTTGGGTGGAGCCCTCCGTGGACTCGCGCGACCATTACCCTTCGTGGGTTGAAGTCTCCATCAACGTGGATGTACGATAGCACCACCTATCGGAACCACGGCTCAAAAATCACCGTGTCTCCAAATTGCGTTTGAAATCTCCAAACCCTTCCCTTTACATTCTTGCATGTTGCATGCTTTACTTTCCGCTGCTCATATACTCTTTGCATGATTGCTTGAATTGTGTGAAGATTGCTTGACTTGTGCTAAGATAGCTAAAATCTTCCAAAGACTAAAATTGGGAAAAGGTTAAGTTTTTAATTGGTCTAGTAGTCTAATCACCCGCCCTCTAGACATACTTCAAGATCCTACAAGTGGTATAAGAGCCTTGGTTTCCATTTGCTTTGATTTCCATAACTCATGTTGGTGAATGGGTATCCGGTTCCGACTCTGAACATAACTCCGAGAGAAGCTATCACTCCTACTCCGAATATACTCAAGATGAAGGTGTTGCCGGTCTAGCACTTGTGACAACCAACTCCTACGACATATTTGATTCACCAAATGAAGGAATTGGAAGATGCTTCATGGCTAAAGGCCGTAAGGTAACACACCCCGAGTATGTTGATTTCAATAGTGATGAAGATGACTTGTTAGGTGATGTTGATTTACTTATTGACAACTCTAGTGATGAATACTATGATGAAACGTTAATTAATCATGCTAATCAAGATAAAACGAATGAGAATGATAAGGAGAAGATTGAGCTTCTAACTAAAGAACTAAACACTCTTAAGTTAGCTCATGAAACTATCTTAGGGGATCATCGAGAACTTTTGAGGACTCGTGAGAAGTTACGCTTTGAGAAGCTCAATCTTGAGCAAGAGAATGAGTTCTTAAAAGCAATCTGTGATGATCTTCGCAAGAAAAGTTCTTCTTACATTGCCAAGCGTTTACTCTTATCTACTTACATGCCTCAAGTCAAGTCTAGTAACAAAAACAAGAAGGATTCTTCCTCTAGTAGTAACAATAATCATGGTAAATCCAATATTGTTGCTTCTAGTAGTTCTCTTGATTCCACTAATGATTCTCTTATCCAAGTTACACTTGAGCAAGAAAATATCTTATTGAAGGGAATTATAGAGAAAGGTGTTTACAAGAGCCTTGCCGGGAGTAAGCAATTCGAGGAAATTGTACGCAAGCAAGGAAGGCACCGGAAGAACCAAGGTGTTGGTTTTGAATAAAAGTTCAATGCCAATGGAGTTGAGTGGGAAGAAGATCAATACCCACGGACTAAGTTTGTTCCTCAACAAGACAAGTATGATCCTACTTCCTTCAAGGGGACACAAGCTGAAGATGATCTTCCACCACAAGACCACAAGCAAAAAGGCAAGGACAGGCTTCAAGAGGAGGTTGATGCATTTGAAGAAGCTCCTAAGGCCTTGGTCAAGTGGGTTCCCAAGACTACGTCAAGTTCTACTTCATCAAGCACGACTACAACTACAAGGATTCCCATCAAGATGATGTGGATCCCGAAGAAGAAGAACTAGGGAGTTCTTGAGGGTGACTCCGCCAACATTCTTCACTCATATCCTATTGGCAACAACAAGTGCAATCAACTTCCACATCTTGCACTAGTTCAAGGAGTCACAAACCCTCATGTTGGTAAGACAAGGGACAAGGTAACCTAACGCTTTCATGGACATCATATTGTGTGTGCATCACTCTATGTCTATGGATATACTTGTTTGTTCCTTGTGGGACTAACCCGTGTAGGTATTGAAAGTGCAACTCACTCAAAAGGATTGCTCCAAATGATCTTCATCAACATTGAGCATCCACATATTCAACACCGACATGAAGTCATCATCGACAAAACCCAAGGTTAGTTCATCCCTCTTAAGGGGGATCTCACATCTAGGCGGAGCTTAACTCTAAGAATTGAGTCAAAGCAACTCTAATGATGTGAAGACATCAATGCATTATGTAAAAGTGGTAACCCCACTTGAGCTTAAACAATGAGTATGACCTATGATCAAATGTTCTCATTTGACTCCTAAGTCAATATACTCATATATAGATGACCTAGTCATCGCCAATTGTTTGATAGATGCTAGAATTGGTTGTGCATGCTTTGCCACATATTTCATTTGCCATTTTGTTGTGTGAGCATGTTGATTGCATATTTAACTCATTCGAGGACATCCACTTGTTGCTTTGATTGATTGGCTTCTTTTTCTTTTGCCAAGTGGATGAACAAGAATGCCTAAGAACCTTCTCTAGCTATCTATGCTTTTCTTGTCTCAAACTCTATTCATGCCACATCACATAATTTCTTCAAGTCAGATTCGAACCACTCTGTGTGAGGAGCACTCGGAGTCCCCGATTCGTCATAGATTTAAACTTCAAAACTTCTTTCTGCGTTTCGGTCTGACCGATTCTTCCATTTTGGTCATACCGAGATCACTAAGTCGATCTAGGTTTTCAATCTCGATGCAACCGATTTGAACTTTTCGGTCTCACCGAGTTGCTATAACTGTCAACAGTTATGCATCTCAGTGCCACCGAGTTGTTCCACTCGGTCACACCGACAGGGTCGGGCTATATATACTCACGCGCAAAAATTTGGAAACCTTCTGCAAAACCCTTCGCCTGCGCATAGCTCGCTCTGCCTCCAGGGTCTCCGGATCGTCGACTTTGTCGCCAGCCGCCTCCAGTCGCTGGTCTCCGCCGCCGTCAACGGAATTCATCCCCGCCGTTGCCGCCGTAGAGAGTTCATCGCCAAACTAGGGTATGCACTAGATCACAGTGCTATCCCTGTCCAATTCCTAGCACATTGTGTTTGTCATGATTCTTGCCATGATTGAAACGCCTCTATCCAGTCAAAACAATCCTTAGATTAGATGTGAATTGAAAATTTAGGGTTAGGTTTCCGCCGAAACCATCTCGGACCCCCCGAGTTGAAAAACTCGGTTCCACCGATTCGGCAAATGCCATTGCACAAGTGATTCTCGGTCTGACCGAGAATTGCAAATCGGTGTGACCGAGTTTAGAACTCTGTGAAACCCTAGCTGTCTCGGTGCCACCAAACTGTGACTCGGTCTGACCGAGTTCACTAGTTTAGGTTCCAAAAGCTGCTTCGGTATCACCGAGTTTGCAAATTGGTTGATCCGAAATGCTTTCTGTGGAAAACTAAAACCAAGTTTTTGAGTCATTCTTTTGCAAAAACCTCTGCATTTTGTGAAGCTCGTCCATTCTATCACATTTATATCTATTCACAGGGTCAGCAGTTAGTGTTTGCAGCATGTCAGACCAAAGTGACAGCCAGAACAGGGAAGAGGAGCAGGTTGACATGAGTGAGGGCACTAGTCCCTCTAGCACCTCAGATGAGGGCAGCAGGAGCTCTCCAAGCAACTTGCCCAAAGCTGCCACCAGGGCCAGAAGGAAGAGAACCTCAGACTCTTAGGATGAAGACTATGTGGCAGAAGAAGATGAGGCTACTTCCAAGAAGATAGTGCTCAATAAGGAGTATGGCTCAGCTGCATCCACAAAGCCAGGACTAAACAGGAAGGTCCCTGCCAAGAGGACACCTATGTTGAAAGTCAGAGCTTCAACTCAAGAACCTAAGAAATCTGATCCCAAAGAGGCTGCTGCAGAAGAGAAGAAGAGAAAGGAAAGGGTCAAGAAGACCATGGCCAGAGTTGTTGGACAGCCTTCCATGATGGAAGAGGAAGAGGAAGAACAAGCTACTGCTCCAGCACCCAAGGCACAAAAGCTTATGGGTGATGCTATAAGGTCAGGGGCTGCATCATCAAAGCCCAAAGAAGCACCCAAAGCTGCCTCCAAGGCCAAGTCTGCACCTAAGAGGAGTACCAGGAGCATACCAGCTGCTGAGAAGAACAAGGCCCCAGTTCCTGAAGTTGATGAGGAAGAAGATGAAGGACAAGTTCTGAGGAAGCTGAAACCTAAGATTCCAAACCACAATGATGCTCATCCAGTGGCTGAGAACATGAAGCTAAGGAAGTATGCAGGGCTCAGGCAGTGGAGATTGTCTGATCCTTATGCAATCAGAAGGAGGACTGATGTTGATTACAGGTTCCACACTAAGGAACAGCAGGATTTCTATGAGACTGTGTTGTTGGATAAGAAACCCATAGTTTGTGACATGAGGTGGGTGGATTGGAAATACATGAAGGCAAATGAGAATCACTACCCAGGAGTGTTTGACAGCTTTAAGGCTTCTGGAGTTGATGACTTTGTTGGACAGAAGTTCACCAACTGGAATGATGAGTTCGTAATGCAATTCTACTCCACAGCTGACTTTTATCCTGATGGCAGAATAGTCTGGATGTCTGAAGGTACAAGGTACCAGTCCACGATTGAAGAATGGGTCAAACTGATCAATGCACCAGAGGAGAGCGAAGATGACTTGGATGTCTACTCCAAGAAGAAGAAGGATCACAACTCTATGTCACACATGTACAAGGAGATACCAGACAAAGCTCTTGAGACTTTCAAGTTTGGGTCTGTCCATTTCCTTCTGTCAGGGCTGCCAACGATCAACTGGATCCTAAGGCACACTCTCTTGCCCAAGTCAGGTGACCACAACATGATCAGAGGGCATGCAATAAACTTGCTACACATATTTGATGTGCCTCAGAAATTCAAGGTCATGAGCCTCATAGTTGAGACTATCAAGAGGACATCAGCAGACCAGAAGAGAAGCTATGAGTATGCCCCACAGATCCAGGAGCTGATCAACTCCAAGATGGGCACAGGCAAATACTTGTTGGACAAGGAACACTTTGCTATGTATCAAGACTTTGAGGACAATCAAGTAGTCATGAATGAGAATGAACCATTGTCGGTGGCGGGGACGACACCTATGGGATCACAAGAATCCCTACTATGGTTGCGGGGCGCGGGGTCGTGAGAAGAGCGGATCAAACAGATAGCACATGGGTTCTTTATCCAGGTTCAGGCCGCGAGAATGCGTAAAACCCTACTCCTGCTTTGGTGGCTTGTTTATCTGTGTTCTTGAGCTAGCTATGGGGCGTGAGGAGCTCCAAAAAGCCGAATCCTCCTCCTGGTCGCCTTGGACCTCCTTTTATAGGGAAAGGGGTTGCCACAGTGGCACAGTGAGGTGGAAGGGCAGTGATGCGAGTTTATCCCTCACATCACATTACAAGGCGCATTTAATGCGTCTTGCTTAGGTGTCCTTGCTTTATCGGGGACGGGGGAGAGCCCTGTCTCATCCATCGCCGCTCCCTTTCGTGTCGACACGCGCCCTGGCCAGCGGTGCCTGTGGTGCCATGTAGGCAGCCAGGCAGCTAAGGTGGCGCAGCGGTGGGTCTCCACGAAGATCCGCTTGCCACACAGGTGCCTGCCCAACTGGTTGGGTCGGCAGCTGCATGCGAACGGCGGTGAAGGTTTGATTGGCGTGGGCCCGATGGTGCCCCTATGGGTGTCCTTGGCAAGGGCCTCACAGTAGCCCCTGCAAGGGTCTTGCCAGAAGCGCTTCTTGTCATCCCCGGCAAGGCTCTTGCCGGGGGCCTTGTGGTCCTCCTTGGCTGGGCTCCCGCCAAGGGTCGTCATCTTCTATAGTGTGTATCTGATCTTGAATGTTTTCACAAAGTTCTGCATGCCACCACGGGGATGTCTCCTGAATCCTTGCCCCATGGGGGCAGTGGACTCAAGGGTGATTCGCTCCGTAGGTGTGGGGCGAGCCGCCCCGGCAAGGGTTTTGTCGGGTTTGCTAAAACCGCCCCCCGGCAAGGATCTTGCCGGGGGAGTCTGCTTCGTCCCCTTTGCTCTTTGTGGTCTTGGTCTTGGCGTTGTTCTGCTCCTTTCGAGCATCATCCTTACCTTGGCTCACATCCCTTTCCTTGCTCAGTACGGTGGTGCCCGCGGCTCAGACTGCCCGTGCACAGTTATAGGGGTACAAAAAGTGTACCCCTCTTTTTGTACACCGACAGGAGACCCCGGTCCTGGGCCACACGTAAGCGCAATCGCGTCATTGGGCTAGGCCCAAAAACGGTGCGCGGGCAGGCGGGATAGTTTTTACCGTGGTAAGTCTCTTCACGCGCTGCGCTTCACATGCCTCCCACGGGTTCGTGACGTGGGCGGCATGCGTGGGGCTGAGCTCTGCGCGCATGCGTCACGTCATAGTAAAAGGGGGAGGTTCGCGCCTTCCCCATAAACGGAGGGAGGCGTGGAGGCGTGACCCATTTACTGAACGGGGCCGGGGCGTGGTCTTCAAGTCGTCCACTCCCCACGATCACTAGGTGGGGAGAGGTCGCCTCACCCGTCGCCTCGGCCCCGAATGCCTGCCACGTGGTTCTCATGCGCTTGGGGTGACGAACGGTGGAGGCGGGAAACCGGGCCGTCGCGGGCCGGGGTAGCGGGTTGGTCCCAGTCCCCTGCGACTTCCGTGTCTTGATTGGCTGAGCGGGGCGGCCGAGCCCCCACCCCGTTCCTTTATAAAGAGAGGGGGGAACGGCGTCCCGCACTCTTCCTTCTTCTGCTTCCTTCAGCTTCTGCTCCCCTCCTCCATCCGCCATGGAGAGAGGGAATCCTGGCCCTTCAACGGTGGCGGAAAGGGTCGCCGCTCGACAACACGTCCTTCCTTCTCCTTCACCTGTGGTGGCAGAGCCAGCCGCGAGGGGAAGGGGGAGGGGGCGAGGCCGCGAGCGAGGCCGTGGGCGAGGCCGAGGCGCTCAGGGAAGAGGAGAACAGGGCGGCGCGCCGGCCTCGCCTCCGCCAGTAGGTCCTCCCCCCATGGAGGGCCATGTTGGAGATGACCCTTGCGAGTTCTCCGTCAGGCTGCGTCGGCCGCCTCGTCGTCGTCTTCGTCTCCCGACTCCATTCACGAGCGAGATGGAGCTGGATCCGCCGGAGTCATTGTGGTTGTACATGAGGGGCTGTTGGATCAGCGGTACGCGAGTTCGCGTCGACTTTCCAGCCCCTCACGTGATGTATCTTGGTCGAGGGTGGAAGACGTTTGCTCATATCCACCGCTTGACTGCGGGGCTCACTCTCCATTTCAAGCTGATGGAGGACGGCCTCCTCTCCGTCAAGGTCTTCGGGTGCTTCGGGACTCGGGCAAGGTGCTGCGTGGAGAGCTCTTCTGATAGCGAAGACTCCTCCTCGTGCGGGAGTGGCGAGGAGGACAGCGGCAGCGACGACGAGGGTAGCAGGCGGCAGGATGACGGGTCCGAATGGGTGTCGGGCGTCGCTCCGTGCGGCACCGGCGATCCCATCATCCGTTTCGCCGGCTTCCTGAACTTCTCGGGGTCGTCTCCTTGGGCGGCTGGCGTTGGGAGGCTGCAGAAGAGGAAGAGGGCGGGCGGCAAGGCCGCCAAATCGAATACGCGTGGTAGTGACGCCTTCGTCAGCGTCGACGCCCTGCCGCCTCGTCTTCGAAGCTCGCTTCCGCGCCGCCATCACCATCCAGCCTTGGACGGCCACCGAGATGTTCTCTTGGTGCCTCCTGCCACCCGTAGCTTCGCCTAGGCGCCTCTTGCCCTTTTCGCCTCCTTGACCTGCCTCCTGAGGAGAGGGACAAGAAAGGGGTTACGGCACCTTATCTCTTTTTAGTTTGTAAGCCTTCGGGCCTTGGCTGAATTTAAAACTTGTAATCCCATCATTCATGTTTTTCATTCCCTATGGACTGTACCTGAGTGGAATGTTTTTAATGAAAAATGGATGTTTGCCGGGTCATTTGTTTGCAGGTAGAACCCACGACAAGGAGTAAATCCTTGATATCCCTAAGATAAGCATTTCCTTGCCCGGCAACAGGCCCTGCTGTCTTCCCACTTCGCTTGACCTTTCTCATGCTTTGGGCGGAGGCAGGGATGAGGTGGGTTCAGGCTCCTCGTTTCATCCTTTTGCTGCCGCGACTACGACCAAACCTGGCCCCAGGAACGAGCCCTAGGGCCTAGAGTTTTAGGGGAGCACGGTAGCTTTGGGAAAAAACGAGGTTTCACATACCTCAATCCATAAGGAAATGCATGATTAGGGATGAAGAACTTATCTAAAGCTGTAGCCCCTGGTAACTCTGTTTTGCCGTGGGTGAATCTTTGTACTGGCAGCCCCCGGCAATAGTGGCTTGCCGGGGTCTAGATGCCAGTCTGTCCCTCTTTTCTTTTTCGTCCTCAAGTGATCCGGTAAGGATATCTGTGAGTCCTGCGAACCAAAGAAGACAAAAGAGCGGCAAAGAGACGCACACTCGACCTCTAAGCTAGGGGTTAGTCGCTGCTGAGCACTATCAACCCTAACCAAGGACGAGACTCGACCTAGCATGCATGCTATAACTTAGGGCGCCAACGCTTCATTTATTTATGATCAGGGTCTGCATACCGGCTTTGTACAAAGGGTTACATGCATCATCGGCAATGCTTGTACAAAGGTGGCTTGTCGGGGCCCGCAAGCCGCTACCACGGGTAAAACTTGCGAAGATGCTCAATGTTCCAGGACTTACTCACTGGAACGACATCTTCGGTCTCCAGGCGGACTGCGCTGGGCCTGGTGACTCGTATTACCCGGTAAGGGCCTTCCCACTTTGGCGTCAACTGGTTGGAATTCTTGGCCGATTGAACGCGTCGAAGGACAAGGTCGCCTTCCTCAAGGCTTCGGGCATGAACCTTGCGGCTATGGTAGCAGCGCAAGGCTTGCTGGTAGCATGCTGCTCTCACAGCCGCCCGAAGACAATCTTCCTCAAGGAGCACTGCGTCATCTTGTCGCAGTTGCTCTTGCTCAAGCTCGTCATAAGCGAGCAATCGAGGTGACCCGTATATGAGTTCAATGGGGAGAACTGCTTCTGCCCCGTATACCAGGGCAAAAGGTGTCTGTCCGGTGGCTCGATTTGGCGTCGTCTTGATCGACCAAAGAAGCGCCGGCAACTCATCAATCCAGCGCCTTCCACTCTTGTGCATCCTGTCAAAGGTCTTGGTCCTTAAGCCTCGCAGTACTTCAGCATTTGCCCTCTCAGCTTGACCATTGCTTCGCGGGTGAGCAACGGAAGCGAAACAGACTTTGCTGCCGAGGTCTTGGGTATATTGCATGAAGGTGCGGCTTGTGAACTATGTGCCGTTGTCGGTGATAACCCTGTTGGGCACGCCAAAACGGCACACTAATTCCTTGAAGAACTTGACGACTGACTGAGCTGTGACCTTCCTCACTGCCTCCACTTCCGACCACTTTGTGAACTTTTCGATTCCAACATACAAGTACTCAAAGCCCCCGACAGCGCGGGGGAAAGGGCCCAAGATGTCGAGCCCCTGCACCGAGAAGGGCCAGGAGAGAGGAATGGTTTGAAGGGCTTGAGCTGGCTGATGAAGCTTCTTTGAATGGAATCGACACGCTTCACACCTGGTGACTAGTGTCATCGCATCTGGAGGGCGGTGGGCGGAAGAAGCCTTTTGCCGAAATGCCTTGGCAAGGGCCTCGCCCAATGTGGGATCCACATATGCCTCCGTGTATCTCCGCCAACAGCTCCAATCCTTCCTCTCAAGGGATACACTTCAATTTCACACCGTTCGGCCTCTTTTCATGCAGGACGTCATCGATTTAACTGGTACATAGTAGAGCGACGGGCTACTTTTTCCGCTTCTTCATGCTCCTCAGGAAGTTCCCCTGTTTGGAGGAATCGGACGATATGCTGTGCCCACACTGGAGCCTGGGGCTCGACAGCGAGGACTAAAGGCATTTCCTCCGCTATAGGAGTGGCTATCTCGACGGCAAGAGCTTGACGCTCCGCCGGAGCCAGTCGTCCCGTGGCGGGATCAGTATCTCTGGCAACATCCTTGCCGGCGGCTCCGGGGAGCTCAGCGGGAAAGTACTTGCCGGGCCCTGATTTCCTCCTCTTATTCTGCTCTGTTGATGGATCAACGGATGGCTGAGTTAGCTGAAGCACAAAGGTACCTGGTTCCACAGGTAGTTTGAGGGCAGCGCGTTTTGACAGGTAATTGGCGATATTGTTCTCTACTCGGGGAACGTGTTCAGCCTGTATACCGTCGAAATGCTCTTCCAGATTTCTCACTTCATCGACGTAGGCCTTCATCAACGGGCTCTGGTAATCCTTGTTGACTTGCTTGATGACAAGCTGCGAGTCCCCCCTGACGATGAGTTTCTTGATTCCGAGGTCTGTCGTGATCCTAAGACCAGCAAGCAGCCCTTCATACTCTGCCGTATTGTTGGTTGACACCTCCCTGGGGAAGTGCATCTGGATCACGTACTTGAGGTGCTCTCTGGTGGGCGCGACAAGCAGTACGCCAGCCCCGGCGCCTTGTAAGGAGAAAGCTCCATCACAGTACATGGTCCAGTCACAACTTGCCTCCTTGTCGGGGAGAGCAGTCTCTTGGACTTCTTCGTCAGGCGTTGCGGTCCATTCTGCAATGAACTCCACTAGGACTCGGCTCTAAATCGTCGAAGTACTTTCAAACTTGAGGCCAAAGCCGGACAGCTCCAGTGCCCATTCCACAATTCTTCCCGTTGCATCCGGATTGTGCACTATCCGTTGCAGAGGGAAGCGAGTGATGACAGTGATCTCGTGTGCCTGGAAGTAGTGATGCAGCTTCCTCGAGGCCATAAGAAGGTCAAGAGCAGTTTCGCAGACGCCGGAGTACCTTGATCTAGCCCCCTGCAGGAGGGAACTAACAAAGTAGACCGGGTGCTGCATCATTTTCTTCTTCGGCGGCACTTCAACTGGCTGTGTCGTCTCTGCGTTGGTGGTGCCGGGCTTTGCCACTGCCATCTCCTCGTCGTCAACCTCTCTCTGCGCCACCAGTGCGGTGCTGACCAGCTGGTCCATTGCCGCCAGGTATAGCAGCAACGGCTCCTGTGGCCTAGGCACAACTAGTATTGGCGCGGAAGAGAGGTACTTCTTCAAACTTGGCAATGCTGCTTCGGCTTCTGGCATCCACTCCATTAGGCCCGCCTTTTTCAAGATCTTGAAAAAGGGAAGGGCGCACTCGGCAGACTTGGAAATGAACCTGCCCATGGCAGCGACGCAACCAGCAAGCCGACGCAGAACCTTGATTCGCTTGGGTGCTTCAATCGGCTCTATAGCTTTGATTTTGTCCGGATTGGCCTCTATCCCACGCCGTGACACCAAGAACCCGAGAAGCTTGCCGGACGGGACGCCAAAGACGCACTTCTCAGGGATCAGCTTGAGGTTGATCTTGTGCAGGTTTGCAAATGTTTCTTGCAAATCTGGTATGAGGGTTGCCCTGTCCTTGGTTTTGACCACTATGTCATCCATATAAGCTTCCATATTTCTATGGAGCTGGAGTTCAAACCAATCTGGACCGCCCTTGCAAACGTCGAACCAGCACTCTTAAACCCGAAAGGCATCCGCATGAAACAATACGTACCACATGGGGCGATGAATGCTGTTTTCTCTTTGTCTTCTCTTGTCATGAAGCTCTGGTGGTAGCCGGAGTAGGCGTCGAGGAATGACAAAAGATCACACCCAGCCATGGAGTCAACAATCTGGTCGATGCGCGACAACGGGAAGGGGTCTTTAGGGCAAGCCTTATTGATATCTCGTAATCAATACACAGTCTCCACTTCCCATTTGCCTTGCGCACCACTTATCGGATTGGCCATCCACGTTGGATGGAGCACTCCTCTTACCAAACCCGCTGCTTCCAGTTTCCGGATCTCTTCTGTGATGAACTCTTGTCGTTCCAAAGCTTGCTTTCTGACCTTCTGCTTGACGGGCCGCGCATGAGGGCAGACAGCAAGGTGGTGCTCAATCACCTCCCTGGGAACCGGGAATGTCGGAAGCTTGCGATGCAAACACATCGACATTCGTCCGCAGGAAGGTGACGAGCGTGTCTTCCTATTTGTCGTCGAGGGTGGAGCTTATGGTAAAAGCTCCTCCCGTGCCGTCCTCATTGACAAAAACCTTCTTGGTTCCGGCGGTATGGCCCTGGGCTTCTTGTTTCCGTTGGTGGAGCTCTCTGGCACGTCCTCGACGGCAGCGCTACACTCCGAAGAGGTGTGCTTGCCGGAGTGGGTGTCCGAGGTCTCACCGGTCTTCTTCTTCTTCTACCCTCCCGGGGTCCCAGCGGCAGGAGCAAGTGCCCTAGCGGCGGCAGCTGCTGCACCTGCTTGCTGGTATAATTGGTCAGCGCAAATCAGCGCATATTTCTTGTCGGCGGGGACGGTGATGATCGTCACCAGTCCTGGCATCTTCAGTGTGTTGTAGGCGTAGTGTGATGCCGCCATGAACTTGGCGGTATTTGGCGGCCAAGGATCCGTTAATAGGGCAAGGGGATCTTGGCAACATCGAACACGATCCTCTCCGTCCTGAAATTCAGGTCACTTCCAAAAGTCGCGGGCAGCGTGACCTTTCCCTTGGGTTGGCTTCTTCCCGGGTTGACCCCCTGAAACGTGCCCGTCTCTTCGAGGTCTCCATCAGGAATCTGCAGTTTCTCGATCACGGCAGGCGAGATCAAGTTCAGACCGGCCCGCCATCGACTAGCATCTTCGTCACCTTGAGGTTGCGTATTGTTGGTGAAACCAACACGGCAAGCACCCGACCGCAGAGTGCGATCGGGTGGTCCTCGATGTCAAAAATGATAGGTGTGCTGGACCACTTCGGTGGCCTTTGGGCATCAAGCAGCGGCTCTGCCGCTGTAATCTCGCGCCACCGCTTAAGCCGGCGGTGAGAAGTATGTAGCAAGGCGCCGCCGTCGGCCTTACATGGCCTCTGTAGCTTTACGAAACTCTTGGTCGCCGGATTCGTGCGTCCTCTTCGTGATCGCCGTCTTACGGCTTTACATCACGGCCCGGCGGGCCTCTCCTGTTGCTTATGCTTGCCGTGGCGGCCCGCTGGCGATCACGCTTCTTGCCGGACCTCAAGACTGCTCTGCCCTTCTCCTTGTCCCGCCTATCATACTCAGCCCTCGCTTCTCGGCGAGGAGCTCAACTTTGTCGGGCGGTCTGAAGAGCATGGCCTTTGGTGCGATGGATCTTCTGATATCGCTTGTCGGAGTTTCCTGGTTTCTCGGCAGCCGCCAAGGCCGGCAAGAAGCGACACATCCGGCAACCTCCTTGCCGGGGTCGTCTGCCTTGGTTTTCTTGGTGGAGCCGGCGTCATCAGATCCCTCGACGGCAAGCACGGCTTTTCCTTTGCGCTTCCTGTTGCGGCGCCGGCCTTTCTTCGCCGGGGCGGCAATATCCTCATCTGAGGAGTCGGTTTCCACGCCGGCATCTTCGCCGGGGTACTTCCTTCCCTCTTCAGCCCGGGCACATTTGTCAGCAAGAACATAGAGTTATGCTACATCTCTCACCTTGTTCATTGCCAGCTCTTCGCACATCTTGCGGTTACGCACGCTCGATGGAACGCTACCGATGATGGCGGCAGGGTGAACATCAGGGATATTGTACTATACCCGGCTGAACCTCTGAATATACTTGCGGAGACGCTCGCCTCCCTTCTGGGGAATCACGTGCAGGTCGCTTGCTTAGCCATGGGCTTGGTGGCCTCCAGTAAAGGCGCCCACGAACTCAATGCACAAATCCGACCAGGAGGAAATAGAGTCTACCGGAAAGTGCATCAACCATGACATGGCGTTGTGTTTAAGAGCCAACGGGAAGTAATTCGCAAGCACCTTATCGTCGTGGGCTCCGGCAGCTTGCATCGCGATGGTGTAGACGCTGAGGAACTCGGACGGGTGGGTCTTGCCACTGTACTTTTTGCCCACGTCGGGTTTGAAGGTGCGGTGAGTGGGCCACTCGAACTGCTGCAGCTCACGGGTAAAAGCCGGACATCCTACCTCGTAAGGTAGGCCTCCAGGGCTCCCCAGTGCCGGGCGGCTCATAGCAGGACCTGCTCGCCTGTCTGATAGGTGGCGCGCTCCGCGCCAGCGCTTGATAGTAGTTCGAGCGTCTTCATGTTCTCGTTCCCGAAGAACTTGGCACTGGTCATAGTGGGCCCACGGGTCGGACGATGCTTCGGAGTTCTCGTCGCCCATAACGTCGCGACGGGCTGGCGTCCGCGGTACCGGGCGAGGAGGAGGCCAGTGCACCGTGGTCGCGGCGCCGCCGGCTCTCCTGCCACTGGTGCGTGGGACTCCGTCGGAGCATCGACCCGGGGGCTCCACCGGACTCCTTTCGTCTTTGTTGGCCACCGCAACAAGGCTTCGGATAGTGGCTCTCCATTCGTCGAGTTTCCCCGTAGTGGGAGGGAAATCGAGGAGCAACTAGGCGCGCGCAATGGCTTCTGTTGGCGTTGGTGGCAGCGAAACCTGCACGGATCGCGACGCGCTTCGACTTCTGACTATGTCAGAAGGAGCTCTATCACGACCCCGCGGTCGCATGCCATCTTCACCAGCGCCTCGGCAAGCGGGCAGGTCTTCTAAATTCCGGGAGTGGCGCTCGGGGCTCTTTCCGCGGCGACGCCCGGGGTCCTCGGCGTGATTACGCCGTTCGTCGCGCGCCGCTTGAGAGGAGCGCGGCGTCGGTGCCGGCGTGGGAGTCTTGGAAGCCCTCGGGTCGCCTTCGAGCGGGGCGGCGGCAATCTTGGAAGGCCCCGCGGCACCCGCGGAGGGCCTGGCTCCGTCTTTGGATTTGGCAGCGGAAGGCCCGTTACCAGGCGCACGAACATTGCCGCCTCCCAAACTTCGACTGCTGGGATGGTGTTGGTGTTGGCGAGCGGCGCCCCGGGTCCTTTCTGCGACCGGTCTGCTGCTCAACCGCGTCGGGACGGGATGTCCGGCTTACGACGGCCCAACCGCCACCGTCACCTTCTTCTTGGGTGCCATGACGATGAGGAGGCGTCGAACTAACTGCTAGAGCCGATTCTCACAACTGCGCGCCCCTACCTGGCGCGCCAAAGATGTCGGTGGCGGGGACGACACCTATGGGATCACGAGAATCCCTACTGCGGTTGCGGGGTGCGGGGTCGTGAGAAGAGCGGATCAAACAGATAGCACACGGGTTCTTTATCCAGGTTCGGGCCGCGAGGATGCGTAAAACCCTACTCCTACTTTGGTGGCTTGTTTATCTGTGTTCTTGAGCTAGCTATGGGGCGTGAGGAGCTCCAAAAAGCCGAATCCTCCTCCTGGTTGCCTTGGGCCTCCTTTTATAGGGAAAGGGGTTGCCACAATGGCACACAGGAGGTGGAAAGGGTACAATGATGCGAGTTTATCCCTCGCATTACATGACAAGGCGCATTTAATGCATCTTGCTTAGGTGTCCTTGCTTTATCGGGGACGGGGGAGAGCCCTGTCTCGTCCGTTGCCGCTCCCTTTCGTGTCGACACGCGCCCTGGCCAGCGGTGCCCGTGGTGCCATGTAGGCAGGCAGGCAGCTGAGGTGGCGCAGCGGTGTGTCTCCACTAAGATCCGATTGACACGCAGGTGCCTGCCCAACTGGTTGGGTCGGCAGGTGCATGCGAACGGCGGCGAAGGTTTGATTGGCGTGGGCCTGATGGTGGCCCTACGGGTGTCCTTGGCAAGGGCCTAGCCGTAGCCCTCGCAAGGGACGTGCCGGGGCCCCGGCAAGGGTCTTGCCGTGGCGCCTGCTGTCATCCCCGGCAAGGCTCTTGCCGGGGGCCTTGTGGTCCTCCTTGGCTGGGCTTGCGCCAAGGGTCGTCATCTTCTATAGTGTGTATCTGATCTTGAATGTCTTCACAAAGATCTGCATGCCACCACGGGGATGTCTCCTGAATCCTTGCCCCATGGGGGCAGTGGACTCAAGGGTGATTCGCTCCGTAGGTGTGGGGCGAGCCGCCCCGGCAAGGGTCTTGCCGAGTTTGCTAAAACCGCCCCCCGGCAAGGATCTTGTCGGGGGAGTCCGCTTCGTCCCCTTTGTTCTTTGTGGTCTTGGTCTTGGCGTCGTTCTGCTCCTTTCGAGCTTCATCCTTACCTTGGCTCACCTCCCTTGCCTTGCTCAGTACGGTGGTGCCCGCGGCTCAGACTGCACGTGCACAGTTATAGGGGTACAAAAAGTGTACCCCTCTTTTTGTACACCGACAACCATCTTCAGTGCAAGCTCAAGAGAAGAAGGAGAAGGCCAAGAAGGAGAAGGCTGCCAAGATGCCAACTTTAGAGGAGGCATCTGAGTACTTTTTGAAGAGCAAGCAGGACCAGCTTGGTTATTTAATAGCATCAACTCTGAGGATTGAGAAAGGGTTGGCCACCCTAACCCAAAACCAGGAGAGCCTGGAAAGAATCATGGAACAAAAGTTCTATGACCTAGATGTGAAAGTAACTGAGATCCAGTCTATTGTGGAGCATCTTCAGGATGATATGCAGGAGAGGAAGTGCAAGACAACGACAAATGCATTTGCCAGAGTGCCGCGATCTCAGAGATCAGTTGGAGTGCCAGTGACAGACACCAGAGCCACTTCATATGCATCAGCTACAACTCCAGTGCAACCATTTCTAGCGCCAACTCCTCCATCTCCATCCACATCAACAGAAGCCTTCGTCCTTGGAGTCATATCTACACCGCCACATCAAGACCAAGCCTGAGAGACAAAATAGTACTATGCATTTTCTAGGAACTTTTTGGTAACTTGTTGCCAAAGGGGGAGAAAAATGTATAGATCATAGGCTTCGAGAGAGAGAGTTTACTTTTGTTCTCTCTTGTCTTTGTGGTTGAACTTTGTTCGCTTTTGCTTGCTTGAGATACTATGTTATTGTCTGTGTGATACAATGATGATCATGTGTTTGATCATATGCTACCTTAATGCTTGTTAGATGACAATATCTCATTTATCTTTATTTGATCATTCACTTTGCTTGGTGATGAGTGCATGTATTCAATATTTAATATTTTGAGCGCTCCACCAAGATGTATGTGACATGGAAGAGTAACCCATGAGCCTAACTCCTTGTGCATTTGCAGTCCAAAGCAAATCTTAAACTATGCACAAATTTAGGGGGAGCTCTTTCTTATCACATACTTCTCAAAGCAACGATGTTTTTCAATCTTATTATCATTTGTCGAAGCTTTGATCTATATGTTGTCATCAATTACCAAAAAGGGGGAGATTGAAAGTGCAACTATCCCTAGGTGGTTTTGGTAATTCCTAACAACATATAGCTCATTGATCTAATACCTTTCCAAGACAAATATTTCAGGAAAAGCTCAATGAATGGCATGGCATGGATGAAGAAAGCGGATCCCTCAAAATACAAAGGATAAAAGGATTGTCTCAAGCTTAAAAGCTCAAGACTCTACATTTTACATTTTAGTGATCCAAGATCACATTGAGTCTATAGGAAAAGCCAATACTATCAAGGAGGGATGAGGTGTTGCTTAATGAGTTTCTTGCTTCAAGTGCTTAGTGATATGCTCCAAAAACCCTCAACTACTTTCTCATATCCTCATATGACCTAAACCTAAAGTCAAACTCGGCCCCACCGATTCTTTCGATCCGGCGCCACCGAGTTCAGATGTGATAGCCACTGCCACAAACCCTAGGCAAATCGGTCTCACCGAGACGGGATTGTAATCTCTCTATTTCCCTTCGTAATGTTTCAGTCTAACCGAAGTGAGCGATCGGTCCCACCGAGATTGCAATGTAAACTCCCTGTTTCCCTTTCGTAACATTTCGGTCCCACCGAAAAGAGCGAATCGGTCCCACCGAGTTTGCCTGACCAACTCTCTGGTTAGCTTATTACCAAAATCGGTCTCACCGAGTTTGTGTAATCGGTCTCACCGAGATTACGTTATGCCCTAACCCTAACCACATCGGTCCTACCGAGTTGCATGTCGGTCCCACCGAAATCACTAACGGTCACTAGGTTTACTAAATCGGTCCGACCGAGTTTGTTGATTCGGTCTCACCGAGATTGGTAAATTGTGTGTAACGGTTAGATTTTGTGTGGAGGATATAAATACCCCTCCACCTCCTCTTCATTCATGGAGAGAGCCATCAGACTAAACCTGCACTTCCAACTTACCATTTCTAAGATAGAACCACCTACTCATGTGTTGAGGCCAAGTATTCCATTCCTACCATATGAATCTTGATCTCTAGCCTTCCCCAAGTTGCTTTCCACTCAAATCTTCTTTCTACCAAATCCAAATCCTGTGAGAGAGAGTTGAGTGTTGGGGAGACTATCATTTGAAGCACAAGACCAAGGAGTTCATCATCAACACACAATTTGTTACATCTTGGAGAGTGGTGTCTCCTAGATTGGCTAGGTGTCACTTGGGAGCCTCCGACAAGATTGTGGAGTTGAACCAAGGAGTTTGTAAGGGCAAGGAGATCGCCTACTTCGTTAAGATCTACCGCTAGTGAGGCAAGTCCTTCGTGGGCGACGGCCATGGTGGGATAGACAAGGTTGCTTCTTTGTGGACCCTTCTTGGGTGGAGCCCTTCGTGGACTCGCGCAACCGTTACCCTCCGTGGGATGAAGTCTCCATGAACGTGGATGTACGATAGCACCACCTATCGGAACCACGGCTCAAAAATCACCGTGTCTCCAAATTGCGTTTGAAATCTCCAAACCCTTCCCTTTACATTGTTGCAAGTTGCATGCTTTACTTTCCCCTGCTCATATACTCTTTGCATGCTTGCTTGAATTGTGTGAAGATTGCTTGACTTGTTCTAAGATAGCTAAAATATGCCAAAGACGAAAAGGATAAGGTTTTAATTGGTCAAGTAGTCTAATCACCCCCCTCCTATAGACATACTTCAAGATCCTACACTGTTCATGGATCACAAACACAGATCTCAGTTCCTGAGGACGGCTTCAATGACACAACCCACCATGTACTCCTACATGGCCTCTCAATGCTACCTTTACGAAATCGTGTTCACACACTTAGCTCACACACAGTAGGACATGTTCACACACCTCCAATTCATTCCGATGAATCAGACCTGACTCAACTCTAAGAAGTAGAAGTTATGACAAACAAGCATGAATGAGTAGGCACATCAGGGCTCAAACAACTCCTACTCATGCTAGTGGGTTTCATCTATTTACTGTGGAAATGACAGGTCAAGCAGAGGAAAGGGGTTCATCTACCGCAGCATGTAACAGTTGAAACGTGGTTGTCCTAATGCAGTAAATAGAGCAGGAGCAAGAGAGTGGGATTGTATCGGAATGAACAAGGGGGTTTTGTTTGCCTGGCACTTCTGAAGATAGTATAGCTCTTCATCGGTGTCATCGAACTCATCGTCGGAACACGTCTATCGAGAAGGAACAACACCGACAAATAGAGAAGGAACACAATAAATGCAATGCAACAATATGATGCATGAATGTGACATGGAAATATGCTGTGATTTGAGCTAATGCAACTAGCAACAGGTTAAATGAAGTTGGTTTGAACCCTAGGTTCAAATTCAAACTTCATATGTGAAGCTTTAAATGCCATTTATATGATTTGGCCTAAATAGCAGCCATAAGTTGCTCTAACATGCATGAAAACAGTACAGATGGATAGTTTGGATTTTTCTGATCATTTTTCATATATAAATTATTTCATTCTGAGCTACGGTTATTTTTCTATGATTTATAGAAGTTTGGGGTATTTTCTGAAATTTATAAATCATTTCCTGATTTATTTTAATTCCAGAAATACTTTACCGCGTCAGCATGACGTCTGTGTGATGTGAGCAAGTCAACAGGGTTGACCAGAGTCAAGCCTGTCGCGTGGGACCCGTGTGTCAGCTGCAGGGCGATTTAACAGAGCTTAATTAAACTAATTAATTACTCTAGTTAGTCGGGTTGTGGTTAGGCCCTAATGACCGGCCATGCCGGCGGTTAACCGCCGGTGGCCACTGGGCACGCCAGAGGCGCGCCAGAAGGCCACAGGAGCGGCGGGGAAGGGCACTAGGGCGTAGTCCACGGTGGGGCGCATCCAGAAGCGAGCTCGCGGCGGCGGCCGGAGTGCGGCCTCGAGCGGCGCGGGGCTGTAGGGTATGGGGTGGCCAGCTAAGGGGCTCAATGAGCTCCTGGCGGTGTGAGGAGCTCGTCCAGGTGCTCGGGCACGATAGAGGTGAGCTCATTCGACGGCAACGACAACCGCGACGACGAGGAGCTCACGGCCGGGTACGGCAGGTTTGCAGCCTAGGCGACGGGGCGAGCAACAGTGGAGGGGGGGAGAGGAAGCAGGAGCTCACAGAGAGGCGTAGGGCTGGTCAGTGGCTCGGGGACGGACAGGAGTCGATGAATCGGCGGAGACGATCTCCGGGCGCCGACGATGAAGACGAGGACGCTGGCGACGGAACAGAGCCCTCCGGCTCATTACCTTCGGCCTGGGGATGTGGTGCTCGATTGCGGAGCTGCTGGAGACGGTCACGGGACGAGGGCTGGCCCGTGGTCGTGGCTACGGCGAGCGGCGCTCTCAGATGCGTTCGGTAATGAGAGGGAGAGAGAGCAGAGGAGGGAAATGAGCTCGGGGGGGGGGGGGTGAGCGGGAGGTCCAGGGGTGCGTGGAGTCGTCTAGAGCCATCCAGGAGGAACCAGACAGGCAGGAGGGAGGAGGTGGCCGCAGCGCGTGCGCGCGCGCGGGGAACACACGCCCACCTGCCTACTGGCAGGAGGTTGAAGACGGCGCCGTGGCTGGTGGGCTGGGCTACCAGCTACAGTAGCAGGACGAGGTACGTCAAGTAGGTGGCCAAGGTGGGTTTCTGCTTTTTATTAATTTTTTTGTCTGTTTTCCTTTTTCTGCAGTTTCTTTTAATTTGGTTTTCAAACCAAACTATTTTTTAGCTTCTGGAAATTATTATGTGGCTAGATATAATATATTAAGACCCACTCACAAATTTTCAGAATTGCTGGACTTGCGATTCTTTTATAGAAGAATTAAATCCAACTCAAATACTTATTGATTTAAATCCAAATGGCCAAAATATTTCCTCAAAAATGTTCCATATTTTTGGTTTGAGTTAAAACCCTTGCCAAAAATATCAAATATCATTGAAGTGCATTGTGGAAACATTGGATGCACTTTCCAGGGTTTTTTGCCCTTCTTTTAATTAAATTGTTGAGGCTTTCAAATTTCCTCAGTTCAACCAAGAGAGAAGACAGGGTCAAGCCGACGCCGCCCTTCCTCACCTGCCTGAATGGAATGAATATCTCCTTCGTCTAGTTGAGAACGGAAAAAAGCTTCTTGTAAAGAAGAGCCGGTGAGGCATGAACTAGGTTGTAGAGTACCATTCTAGAGTAACTCCTTGAAATCTTAATCCAAAACTTCTCGATCAGAAACCACCAGGCCATGTCTCCCGATAAAAGATGATCCCCACAATAGATGTCAGGCCTTGGCTTTATAAAATCTGATTGGATCCGCACTAGAATCGTAGTTCAGATCCAAGTCGGTTCAGTGAGGGCGACCGCGAAAGTCACCGAATGGGTTCGGTCCGTCTTTCCCGACAATTTTTCTGGATAGGTCGAACTATTGGAAGCAAATGGAAACATTAACGAGCCAGAACTGGTTACTCTTACTAAGGAATGTAGTGCACTCGTTCAAATAAGCTACCTCTCAACTTAGATGAGCCTGCCAGTTTCAGTATTACAGCAGGCCTTGTGTTTGTGGTGAAGGTATTGGAATCTTTTCAATATGAAAATAGGTGGTATCCAAAAGGACAAAAACTGCAACCTGTTCCAATCCCTCTAGTCGCTATACTGATTGACATAGGTAGCTTTCGTAGTCAAAGCTCACAGGGCCAAATGCTCGATTCCTTTTGGAAGGGGGCTCGGGATAAACCTTTTATCGGAAAATATAACTGAGTCAATTTGCCCAAAGAACGGTACTGAAGGCGAAAGATACTCCAAAATATGTCATTGGATCCAGCTGCAACAATGAAGAGCGCCGTCTTGAAGAAATCACTTGCTGCTTCCTCACGCGCTCTAAGCCCGGCCCGCGCGCAGTTAGGAGGATTGGCCGCTATCTGAGCGGTACCACCCACCCTACCCTACTACCTATAGGGGTCCGTCCGTCCTACAGCCGCCCGAAAAGGAACTGCAGTAATCCTGATCTTATCTGCTAGATGAAAACAAGTTCATAGTAACAGGTGGCCATTGAGCTCCTAGTTTGACTGTTGGTGCCAGACTAGAATGGAAGAATGCCCATAATACTGAAATGCAGAAGAATACCTCACTAATAAGAAATAGAGAAACACCCATTGTGCTTCCTTTCTTTTAAATATCAGGTTTAGCCTTTTCAAATTCCAGACATTTTACAGATTTCCTGATCTCTGAAAAAAAGCAAAACCCAAGGAGACACTTGTTTTACGAGCAAGAAATGGTTTTACCTCTTGGGCAATTTGAGCTGGCCAACTCCGGTGCCTCTAAGTCAGAAGTATCTCTATTGGCAAGCTCTCATTGACATAATCCGGTGTAGGTGTCTTCCTTCGCCTAAAAGAGAATTTAATTTCGCGGCTCTTTCTAAAAGGCGTGAATGCAAATAAAAAACATCCCCTGGATAAGCCTCACGGCCGGGACGGAACAAAGCTAAGAAGTAGGCTGAATGGAAAAAGGAAAGGGACAAGGGCGGTCGAAAACAGGCCTTGTGGTACCCAATATTTCTAGGGTAAAAACAAGCCCTCGATAGATAGGGTCCCCAAGAGGTAAAACCAT